>JBBLXW010000010.1:0-1367640 GCA_037893235.1 Trichoderma afroharzianum
TTATTATTATTATTATTATTATTATTATTATTATTATTATTATTATTATTATTATTATTATTATTATTATTATTATTATTATTATTATTATTATTATTATTATTATTATTATTATTATTATTATTATTATTATAAATTAATTTAAAGTTTAAAAAGTAAATATTTATAAATAACTTTATTTAATTAATTTAAATAATTAAGAAAAGTTAATTAAGTTTAGGCTACTTAAATAAAGATTATTAATATAACTAAAGTTAAATATAAGCTATTAATTATTACTATTATAATTTCTATTATTATTATTATTACTAATATTAATATTAATATTTTATCTCTTAGCCCTTAGTATATTATTTTTATATTATTAATTAACTTTATACTTTTTAATATTATTATAAATATAAGATTTAATATTTAATTTATTAAATTACTTAACCCCTCAGTTATTTAGTTTTTTTTTATAAAAATTATATTAAAAGTATTATTTTTTAAAAAAGTAATTTTGAATATTATATTAATAATAATAAAAGGTTTTATTATTATATTAATTATAAAATTATAAATTATTAATATATACTTTTATAAATAATATTAAATATTATTTTTATTAATTAAAAATTTATTAAGTATTATTTTTATTAATTAATTACTTTAGATACTTTTTCTTTATTTTTTTTAAGTTAATATAAATTATTTAAAGTAATAATACTTTTATAAATTATTTTAAAAAAAACTAATTATAAATTTAATTATTAATTTTTAAGTAATTAATTTTTAAATATTAATATATTTTATATTTTTAAATTAAATTACTAAATAATAAAGATTTAATATATAAGGAAAAATAATAGTAGTTTTTTAAAATAATTAAAGTAGAATTTTAGCTTTAAGTTATAAAAGCTTAGAAAAAAATTAAAAATTATATTATTTATTAAGCTTTATATTAATTATTTATATATATTATAAATAACTAATTTACTATTAATTTAATTAATTAAGTAATTTTTATATTTTTTATTATTTTTTTTTCTATAATTATAATATTTACTATATTTATAAACTATAAAAAATAAAGCTTTATTTAAATTATTTAAGTATTATAATTATTTTATATAATTCCTCTTTAGTTATAATACTTAAATAACCTAAATTAAACTTTATAATAATTATAAATTTATATATTCCCTTTAAGCTTAAAGCTTAATTTAAGTTATTTAAGTATTATAATTATATTATATTATAGTATATTATATTATTATATTACTTATATAATTTATATAAGACCTTATATAAATTAAATATATAGGATTCTATATATTTATAAATTACTTATATATAGTTATTTTTTAAATATATATTTTTTTATAATATTTAAAAACTACTAAAATTAATTATATTTATATATAATAATAAATTTATTACTTTATTTTTTTTTATAATTTTACTTATTATAAATATATAATTTTAATTTACTACTTAAGTATTAATAAACTTAAATAGCTCTTTATATAAATTATATTATTACTTTAAAAAAAAAGTAATTATTAAAAAAATTATATTATTACTTTAAAAAAAAATTATTAAAAAAATTAATTATAATAATATTATTAAAATATTAAATATAAATTTAATTTTAAAAATATTAAAAAAATATTTTATAATTTTTTATTTATTTTATATTTTAATTATTATTTTTATTAATTAAAAATAATTAAGTAAATAAAATAAAATATATATATATATTATTTATTTAAACTATTTTATAAAGGTTATATTTATTATTAAAAAGGTTAATAAAGCTATAATAACTAAGTTAAAGAAAGGCTATACCTTAGCTTTTAGTTTAAAATTTAAAATTAATCTATAGCTTAACTTAATTAACTATAACTAACTAAATTAAACTTTAAAAATTTAAGCTATAAAATATAGCTACTACTATATTAAAATTTAAAACTAAACTTAAAATATATATATAAAATAGCTTAAATAATAAAGTTTAAATATAATATAATTATACTTTAAATCTGTAACTTATAGTTTAATAACTTAATTAAGCTAAATAAGCCTATTATATCCTTCCGTTAGGTTATAAAAGGTAGTAATAATCCTACTTAAAAATAAATTATATATATAATATAAAAAATTATATAATAAAATAATATACCTTAACTACTTTTTCTTAATTAAAAAAAATAACCCTTGCAAAAGCTCCTAAGTAATAGCTATAACTTAATTATAATAAATATATAGTAAGATAGCTAAATAAATAACTAAATCTATAATTAATAAGATTATAGACCTATAATTAAAAGTTTTAAAAAAAAAAAAACTAAAGCTAAGTAAAGTAAAATATAAACTAAATTAGCTAAAAAGTATTAAAAACCCTAAGCTAAGTAAAAGTATTAAGAAAATTATTAAAAAAGCTAATAAAGTAGTTTATTAAAGGTTATATATATAAAGGTTCTTTTATAATTAGTTTTTTTTAGGTAGTTTATTCTTTATACTTAGGAGAGAAATTATTTTATATTTAACTTTTTTATTTATTATTATTTTATATATTTATTATTAAAAATTTATTAATATTTTTTACTTATATATATATATTTTTACTAATATATTTTTTATTTTATAATTATTATTATATTATTTTAATTAAAAATTTTAATATATTTAAGTATAAATTTAAAAATAACCTAGTTATTATTATAAGTAAAAAAATTAAAATATAAGTAAATTACTTTAGTTTAACTTTATAATATAAAGTTTTTTTAATAATATTTAATTTTTTAAAAAAATTAAAAAAAATTAAAAAATATAAACTTAGCTTTAAAAATTAAAAAATATAATAAATTAAATTAAGTTATAATAAAAATAATTAATTTAATTTATATATTTTATTATTAATATTTAAATATTAGATTTTTTTTAAAATTAATAATAAAAAAAATATTAAAAAAAAATACTTTCTTAAAGCTTAATATTTAATAATTATTTAATAAATATAATAAAGGAAATAATAATCTTTAATATTATTTTAGTAATATATTTTATTTAATTATAAAAATATAATTTAATAACTTTAGTTTTTATAAGTTTTTTTTAAAAAAAAAATAAAAAAAAATTAACTTAAATTTAAATAATAATAATAATAATATAATAATAATAATAATAATAATAATAATAAATTTTAAAAAATAATATATAATAATAATAATAATAATAATAAGTTTTAAAAAATAATATATAATAATAATAATAATAATAAATTTTAAAAAATAATATATAATAATAATAATAGTAATAAATTTTAAGGAATAATATATAATAATAATAATAATAGTAGTAGTAAGTTTTTTAATAATTATATAAATAAAAATAATAAAAGTAAAAGTAAAAATAATAATATAATTTAAAAATATTTACTTAAATTTAAAAATTAATTTTTAAAATAAAGTTAAAGCTATATAATTTTATATTTAAAATATTTAATATAATATTTAATTACTTTAAATCAAATTAATTTATAAAATAAAAAAATATATAATTAAGAAGTTAAAGAATATATATAAAATATTAATTATTTAAATAATATATTTATTAACTTAATAAAGCTAAGGGTAATAAATAATTATTAAATATTATTAATTAATATATTATAATTTCCTTAATTTTTAATATAATTATTAATTTAATAAAGTTAAAAATAGTAATATAGTTTAAAATAATAATATAATATAATTAAAATTATAAATATAATTATTATTTTAATAAAGTTAAATATAATAATATAATTTTTAATTATTTATAAAAAAAATCCCTTAAGGTTATATAATAATAAAAATTTATATAAATAAATAATTATTAGTTAATTATAATATAATTTTATAAAACTTTATTATAAATTATAGTTTTTTTAATATAAAGAATTTAAATATATTTATATTTAAATTTTTTTAAATTAATATTTTTTTAAATTAAAATAAATAAAAATAATAAAAAAATTAGATTTTATTAAATATTATTAATATATATATAAATATAAAGAATTTAAATTTAAAATAAAAATAAAAAATTTAAATTTTTATAATTAAAAAATAATAAATAATAAATATATATAAAAATATAATAAAATAACTAAAATAATAATAATAAAATTATATTTTTTTTATTATTAATATTTTATAAAATATATAATATTTATATTTTATAATTAATAATAGTTTTTTATATTTTATAAACTTTTTTTTAAATAATATACTTTTATATAATATATAAATAACTTAATTAAAGTAACTTAAAGCTTAAATTAAATTATTTAAATATTATAATAATTATATATTTTTTCTAAAGTTTAAAATTTAAAACTTAAATTAAGTTATTTAAGCTTTATAAATTATATATTTTTTTTAAAGTTTAAAGCTTAAAGCTTAAATTAAGTTATTTAAGTATTATAATAATATATACTTTATAATTATATTATATATTTTTTTTAATTATAAAACTTAATATAAATTATTTAAATATTATAATAATTATATAATTATATATTTTTTTAATTATAAAACTTAAATTAAATTATTTAAGTATTATAATAATATATATTTTATAATTATATTATATATTTTTTTAAAGTTTAAAATATAAAGCTTAATTTAAATTATTTAAGTATTATAATAATATATATTTTATAATTATATATTTTATAATTATATATTTTTTTTAATTATAAAATTTAATTTAAGTTATTTAAGTATTATAATAATATATAATTATATATTTTCTTTAATTATAAAACTTAATTTAAGCTATTTAAGTATTATAATAATATATAATTATATTATTTTTTTTAATTATAAAGTTTAATTTAAGTTATTTAAGTATTATAATAATATATACTTTATAATTATATATTTTTTTTTAAATATAAAGCTTAATTTTAAATTATTTAAGTATTATAATAATATATATTTTATAATTATATATTTTCCTTAAGTTTAAAAAACTTTAAAAACTTTAAAAAAATATTTTTTATATAAATTAAATAATTAATTTTAAAAATACTTTATTTAAATAATAAATAAATCTTTATAATAAATAATATAAATTTATTTAATTAATAAAACTAAGTATATTTTTATATATAAAAATACTTTATAATATAGTAATTAATAAAAATATATAATATTTTTACTATAGATATATAACCTTATAGATATATAACTTTTCTCCTTTTGTAATTAATTAGAAAAAAAATATTAGCTTAAATAATATTCTATTACCTTTACTTTAAATACTAGCCCTTTTTTTTATTACTTTTTTAATTTATAAATTAAAAAAATATATTAATATATTTAGCTTTTTACTTTATAAATTAAAATAGTACTACTACTTCCTTAATTTATAAATTAAAAACGTTTATAATAACTTTTCTTTTATTAATTATATTATTACTTTTATTATAATAACTAAACTTTTATTTACTAACTTTAAATAAACTAAATATTAATATAGCCTAAGTTTTAATTATTAATTATAATAAAAGTTAAAGTTATAAAGGCTATTTTTAAAATATTAATTATATTTAAGAATAATATTATAAATTATAAAGCTAAGTTATTAATATATACCCTAGGAGTAATTATATTAAATTTATAAATAACTAGCTTTTATTAATAATTTAGCCCTAAGTATTAGTTAATTTTATAAATTTAATAATTATAATATATTTAATAACCTTTTTATTATATATTTATAATAATTTTTAATTTTATTACTTTTTTATAGTTTATAAAGTATTTATAAGCTTTTTTAAAATTTTTACTTTAATTATAATATATATTTTTATAATAACTTCTTTTATAAATAACTATAATATTAGTAAATAAAAGTATTTATACTAGGCCTAAAGCTTAATATATTTATTTTTTTTTCCCTTAAGTTAAAATTACTACTTTTTATTAATTAATTATTAATAAAAATAAAAAAAAAATTTAAATTTATTATAAATATTATATAAAAAGTAATTAGTAAAAATTAAATATTAATTATAAACTTTATTTAATTATATAAATATATATAAATATAGTAAAAAAAATAAAGTTAATTACCCTTAAGCTTAAATATTTATAACTCCTCTTTATTATATTTACCTTTATATTTACTATATTTATTACTTTTAAAATTACTTTAAGTATTACTAATATTAATTAATATTAACTTATTTTTTATTTAATAATTTATATTACTTACCCTAAAGGTAATCTTAAACTTATTTATTTTTAGTAAACTAGTTTTATTAACTAAAGCTTTATATAATATAGTAAATATATTTATAAAAGAAAATAAATTTAGTATTACTTAGTAAAATATATATTTTTATAAAAAATAATAAATATAATTTTTTATTTAATATAATTAATTTAGGTAATTTTATATTTTATAAAATATTAATTTTTAAACTTAGAAATTATAAAAATATAAGTATAAATAAATAATTATTACTAAAGCTTTAAAAAAAAGTAAATAACTTTTTAAGTATTATAATAATTTAAAATATAATTAATATAATTATAAATATAACTTTATTATATTAATATACTTATTATATTAATAATTTATAATATTAATAAAAGTAATAATTAAGTTAATTAATTATTAAATAGGTATTTAAGTATAAAATATTTATATTATTATAAAATAAAAGTACTTTAATATTATATTAATATAAAGGAATATTTATAATACCTAAGTATAAATAAATTATAAAAAGTTTAATAATTATACTTTTACTATTATATTAATTAAGTTATTTAATAAAAAAAATATTTTATATTTTATAAAATAAATAAATAATAAGTTAAATTAATTAGTTAGCTTTATATAAACTTTTTTTTATTATTTATAAATATAAAAGTAATTTTTAAAAGTTATAAGCTTTAATAATATTTATAATATTAATTAATATAAGCTTTTTTTTTTAAGTGATTAACTAAATATACTTTAGTTTAGTATATAATATTATATAAAGTTTAATTAATAATAAAAGAAAAAAAAAGTTTTAGTTTTTTATAAAAAGTATATATTAATTTTTTAAATAATATTTTATTAAAAAGCCTAAGGTAATTATTATTAATTTTAATAATATTATAAAGGTTATTTTTAATAATTAATTTCCTATAGTATAATAATAGTTTTATATATATTATATTAATTAAAATATATTATTTAATATTAAGTAAAAGTAAGTAAAAGTATAAAAAAATAATAATAGTTTTAGTAATAGTAATAGTAAAAAAACCTTTATAAAGCTATAAGCTAGGTTTATTATTATTAATAAATAATTATTTAATATAGTAATTAATAAAAATATTTTTTATATTTACTAAAGGGTTTTTTTTATATAAAAATATATTTTATTTACTAAAATAAAGTAAAAGTATAAATAAGCTTAAATATATTTTTATTTAAAGTTTAATAATTAATAAATAATTTTAAACTACTTATATAAAATATATTTATTAATAAAAGTTTAATAAATATATTATTTTATTTACTATTATTATAATTTTAATATTTAAGTAACCTTAGGTACTAAGGTAAATAATAATAATATAAAAAACTATTTTTTAAATAATATAGCTTACTTTTATTAATTTATTAAAGTAATATAAAATATAATATATAATTAAAAATATAATTTTAAAGATATTTATATAAATAACTAGGTTTTTATTAATTATTAATACCTAAGGTTTATTAAAAAGTACTTAAGTAAATTATTATAAATAATATTATTAAAAAGGCTTAGGTTTATTAATAAGTAATATTATATAATATATAAGTTTATATTTAATATTAAAATCCTTTTTTTATTTTATTTAATTAATTATAATAAATATTATATAATTTTTTTTAAACTTAAGATTTTTTATTATTATAAAGTTTATAAAAAGCTAGGTTTTAAAATTAGTTTTATAAAATAAAAAATTTACTTATATTAACTACTGTAAAAGTTAATATTTATAAATTTATATTACTAAATTTTTAATTTTAAAATTATTATTATATTATAAAAAAAACTAAAAAATATTAAATAACTTATTTTAATATAATTAATTATTATAATAAATAGCTAGGCTTTTATTATATTAATTAACTAAGTTATTAATTAAGTAAAAATATAATAAAGTTTATAAAAATATAATTAATTAATTAATAATTAAAATAAGTTTATATTTATAAAAAAAATTATTAAGTAAAATATATAAAAAATAAAGACTTTACTTAATTATTTTTTAGTAAAGTTATAAAAACATTAGTTAAATAAAGTACTTAAATTTAAAAAAATAATAAATATTTATTTAAGTAATTAAAGAATATAGCTTAATATATAAAGAATAAAGAGCTAGTAGAAGTATATAAAATAAAATAAGTTATAAATAATAGTAGGTAAATTATTTTAATTTATAAATTAAAGTAATAATAGTAATTATTTTAATTTATAAATTAAAAAAATTAAGAAAATATATTTAATTTATAAATTAAAATATAAGTAAAAGCTTAAATATATTTTTAAAAGTAAATATTAAAGTAGCTAGCTTTACTATTTATATTAAAAAGTATTTATAAAGATATTTTTTTTTATTTAATTATAGAGGGAGAAAAGTTATATATTTATAAGGTTATATATTTATAGTAAAAATATTATATATTTTTATTAATTGTTTATAATATATTATAATATAAAAGCTTAGTTTTTTATTAATATATTATAAAGTAATTTAATAAAAAAAATTATAATTAAAATAATAAAATAATAAAAACTATAGTTTAATTTCTTTAATATTATTAAGCTAAATTAATTTATTAACTTAATTATTTAATTTTATAAAATTAAGTTATTAAAATAAAATAAAGTTTAATATTTTATAAAAATATAATATTAATATTTTTATTATTTTATTAAATATTTTATATATAATAGTAAATATATATATATTTAGTTTTATAATTAAAGGCTATTATATTATACTTATTAATAAAAAGTAAAGGTAAAAGAAAGTAAAAGCTTATATTTTATTAATAAATAGTAATTACTATTATTTATTAACTAGCTAGGGATAATAATTTATTAAGGGATAAGTTATTAAAGCTTAATAATTTTTACTAAGTTAATTACTTTTTTAGTAAAAAAATACTATCTTTAGTATTATTAATTTATATTTTATAAAAAAAATAAATTTATTATTTATTAATTATAAAATTATAAATTTTATTAATTAATAATAGTAGCTTTTTAGTTTATAGTAAATAAAGTTAACTTTAATATAAATAGTTTTTAATATAAAATTTAGTAATATAAAAAATATTAATTATATTAGTTATTTTATTTATTATAATATTAATAAAAAAAATAATTTTAATATCAATATATTTAATATATTATTTATAAAGTATTTTTATTTTTTTAATAAACTTAAAATAAAAAGTAATATAATAATTAATATTATTTAGCTTTATTATTAATATTATATTTATTTTATTAATTTTAACTTTTATTTTTTTAATATTTTTACTAAAGTTTTTTATTTAATATTAGTAATTAATAATAGCTATAATATTATTAATTAAAGAAATTAAGTAAAAAAAAATATTAATAAAAGGTAAAATTATTATAAATAAAGTAATAGTACTTAATAAGCTTTTAAAGTTAATATATAGCTTAAAGGTATATTATAAAATAGTAAAGTAAAAGTTATTAATATAGGTTAATAAATAAAAAAAATTACTAAAGAAAATATTTATTATTTAATAATAAAAATTACTAAGTATTATTATTTAAAAATAATTAAATAGGTTTAGGGAGGTTATATTTACTATTTAGTAAAATAAATTTATAAAATATTAAATATTAATTAATATTTATTATTAAATATTAACTAGTATTTATTATTAAATATTAACTACTATTTATTATTAAGTATTAACTACTATTTATTATTAAGCTATAGGCTGGATAAAGATAATAAATAAAAATAGAATTTTATTATTATTTTTTTTTTCTTAAATAACTTAGCTAATTTAATAATTAATTTTTAAAGGTCTTTAAGGAGAGGATAATATACTTAGTATTTAGTAATAAAGTTAAAAATCTTTAGTAAATTAAATACTTTTTTAAAATAATTTTAAAATATTTTTAGTTTTTTATACTTATATAAGGCTATAAAAAAAATATACTTAGCTTAAGTAAGCTTAGTATTATATTTTTTATAAATTTAATAATTATTAAATACTTTAGTAATAGTTTTTTTAATAATAAAATATTTATTTTAAAGTAAATTATAATACTTTTACTACTTTACTATAGTTATATTTATTATTTATTTTTAATATACTTTAATAACTTTTATAGTTTATAAATAGTAAATATAAGCCTTTATTATAGGAATATTTTTAAGTTTAATTTTTTTAGTAAAAGACTAAAGTTAAAGTATAAGTTAATATATATTATTAGTACTATAATACTTAAGGTTATTAGATTATAGTAATAAGATTAATAATAATAAAAAAAGGTAAAAGTAAAGTAAAAGTAAAAAAAAGAAAAATAAAAAAAATTTTTATATAAAAAAAAAAATAAATAAAAATATATTTATAATATATTTTACTATTAAGTAGTATAAGATATTATTAGTTATTAAATATTAAGTTTATATTACTATTAGCTAGTAGCTTTACTTATTAATAATAATATATTTATAGCCTTTATACTCTTTATTATTAAATAAAGTCTTATAAATTAAAATTATTTAATAATTCCTTTATATTAATTATTAATAAATCTTTATTATATTATTTATTATATTTTATATTTTATTTTACTTACTTAATAAAATATTAATTATATTTATAAAAAATATACTTAGTTAATAATTACTTAATTTTATATAATTTTTATTTTTTATTATTATTTTTAAAATATAATACTTTTATTATATTTTTATATAGTTTATTAAATAAATTATTACTACTTAATATTAGTTTAAGTTATCTTATTAAAATTATAAAATAAATTCTTTAATAAAGTAATAAGTTTAAATAAAAAGTATATAAGTTAATTTTTTAGTAAATAGTTAATAAGTTAATTTTTTATTACTTAAATTTAAATAATTATTTTAGTAATTTATATTTATAATAAAGCCTAAAATAAATTTAATTACTTTTTAAAAAATTTATTTATTAATAATACTTATTAAATTATTATTTATATTTAGTATTTATAAAGTTAATTATTAATTAAACTTTATATTATTAAAAAGTTTTTAAGAATTTAAGTAATAAAGTATCCTTAGGTAAAGATAATATTAATTTTTTTTATAAAATTATTAATAAAGTTTAAAAATAAAAACCTATTATTAATTTATTTAATAAATAATTAATAGCTTTTATAAAAGTATTATTAAAAAATAACTAAATTACTAATAGTATTAAGGGCTAATAATTATTAAAGGAAATTAAGAAATAATATTAAATAGTTATTTTTATAATTATATTTATTAATTTAAATTATTTATTATTAATTAAATATTATATTATTATTATTAAAAAATATATATTTAATAACTTAAAGAGCTTACTTTAAAATTTATTTATTTAGTATTTATTATAATTTAATATAATTACTATAAGTAATCCTTAATTTATAATTAATTAAAAGAATACTATTATATAAGCTTAGACTTTTATAAAGTATATTAAGTACTTTAGAAAAATATTATACTTTTTAAAAGATTTATATATAATATTAAAAATAATATTAAACTTATTAAAACTAAGTTATTAAAATATTAATAATATTAATAATATTATTAGTAATACTAAAATAAAGTTTAAATATTATATTTTATATAAAATAATTAGTAATATAATAAGCTATAAATTACTTAATTTAGGTTAATATAATTATTTAAATTACTTATATAAATAATACTAAATATAAACTTTAATATATTATTATATCCTAGGGAATATAAATATATTTAGCTTATACTAAGTTTTTACTTTACTAAAGTATTAAAGATTATATATTAACTTAACTATAGTTTTTATTATATTTTAAAAAATATATAATTATTTTATTTTATTATAAGTAATATATAAAAGTATATTATTTAATTATAACTTAAATATAAGTCTTTAGTAATTTAGTATATTATTTTTATTATTTATAAAATTTATTTTTACTTATTTAATAATTTATAAATACTTTAAGTTTTATTAATATTTTTTTAAAAACTACTAATATAGATTTAGTTAAATAGTAATTTTTATTAATAGAAATAAGTAACTTATAAATATATAGGATCCTATATATTTAATCTATATAGGGTCTTATATAAATTACCTAAGTAATATAGCTTATAGTATATAATCTACTATAATAACTATTATAACCTAATATAATAACTACTATAATAATTATATATAGGTCTAAAACTTACTACTATAAATAAAGATTTTAGTTAATTAACTACTTTAGTTAATAATCTAGTAATATTTTTACTCTTTATAATTATTTTAAACTAAATTACTCCTAGTATTATAAATTATATATTAAGTATTTTAAATTAGCTTTTTAAAAGCTTAATTTAGGTTATTTAAGCTTTATATTTAAGTATTATAAATTTATATATACTTTTTAAATATAAAACTTAATTTAAGTAATTTAAGTATTATAAATTTACTTTAAATATAAAGCTTAATTTAAGCTATTTAAGTATTATAGCTATAATATATTATAATATATTATAAATTATATTACTTTTATATTATAATTACACTAGTTTAGCTTAGTTATATACTATAAACTATATTACTTAGGTAATTTATATAGGACTTTATATAAATTAAATATATAAAATCCTATATACCTATAGGTCACTATAGAAATACTTTATTAAATAATATTAAAATATTCTATAAGGTATTATTTTTTTTATTTTATATTATATATTTTTTATTATTAATATATAGTAAATAAAATAGTATATTTAGGAGAATATTAAGTTTCTTAGGTATATATATTACCTTAAGGTTATATTATAATAAAAAAATACTTATATTTATAATTTATAAATTTATTTTTATAATATTAAATATTAATAGTAACTTTTAGTAAATAATAAAGCCTAATATTATATAATTAATTAATATAATAACTAAAAGCTAAGTATTATAAAATAATATTTTATTTTTTACTATAACTTAAATAAAGTATATAAGCTTAAGTTTTATTAATTAATAATTTCTTTTAATTAGGTTTAAAAGCTTACTTTAAAAGCTAATATAATTAATATAGTTTTAGTTTAATATATTTATAAGTTTATTATTACTAAATATTCTTTTATAGTAAAAAAAGATTATATTAAAGTTATATTTTTTAAAAATATTAATTTTTATAAAAAGCTAGTATTTATTATTATAGTAAATAAGTTTTAGTAATAGGTAATAAAATAAATTATTTTAGAGTAATTTAAATACTACCTTTTTTATTAGGTAATAAAATACTAAGGTAATATTTATAAAACTTTTTTACTTTACTATAAAAGTTAAGTAGCCTTTTTAAGTATTTTTAAAAAGTAATAATATTTTTTTTATAAAAAAAAAAGTAACTTTTTATATATATATAGAAATATAATTCTAAATTTAATTTATAGTTATATAATATTTTTTAAATTATTTAAGTAATTTAAGGTATAATTATTTTTTTAATACCTTTATATAAGTATTAGTTAATAATAAACCTTTTTTATTAATTTAATAACTTAGGAAAATTATTAATAAGTAGCTTAAGAAAGACTTTAATAAAGAGAAATAAAACCTTTTATTTTAAAATAAGGAAAATAATTAATAAAAATAAGTATAATATTTTTTAAAAGTAAATAAAAATATTATTATATTATTAATATATACTTATATAAAATACTAAAATAGGAAAAGCTTATTATTAATTTATTATTATATATATAATAGTAAGTTATAGAATTTTATAAAAATAATATTAGGTATTTTTAATTTTTAATATATAATTAATATAAGCTTAGTTTTATTCTTTAAGTATATTAGAAATTAATAAAAAAATAATTTTATATTTACTATTAATATAAATTAAGTATTTTTAAAAAATATAATTAAGTCTTCTTAATATAGTAAAAGGTATATATTTAAAATTATTATAATATTAAGGTTTTATAAATTAATTACTATATATTTTTTATTAACTTTATTAACTTTTTTTTATATTATAAAAACTAAAGTAGTAAAAAAAGTAAGTTAGTAAATTTAGTATATAAATTATTAATAATAATTAATTAATTTAAAAAAACTTTATATTTTTTTAATTATTATAAAAAAAATTATTTTTTAATAATTATTATTTTAATAAAGTTTATTTTAATTTATTTTAATAAAATAATATATTTTAAAAAGTTAACTTTTTATATATAAAATTAATATTTCTTTAGTTTTATTAATAAATTTATATTTTATAATATTTCTAAAATTTAATATATATATTATTTATATTTTTTTAAAAATATTAAAGTAAATTAATATATTATAAAAATAAATAATAATAAAGTTATTAATATATTCCTTAAGGATTTTATTAATTATTTTTTAAAATATAATTAATATATTAATAAATTTAAAAAAAATAATTAAATATTTAAATAATTTATAATATATTTAAATATTTCTTTTTTTTAATTTAAATAAAATTATAAGCTTTTTTAAAGTTAAAAATTATAAATTATTATATAATTATTAATTTATTTTTAATTTTAAAAATTAAAAATAATAAACTTTAATTTTTAATAATAATTTTATTAAGTTATTAATAATTAATAATTAATTATAATTTTTTATTTTTCTTTAATATAAATATTATAAAGTATTTTATAAATAAAATAAATACTTAAATATTTTTTTTAATTATTTATTTAATTAATTTTTTAATACTTTAAGTTTTTTTTATTAAAGTTATAAATTTTATAAATCTTAGGTTATTTTTTATTTATTAATTTAATAAAGTAATTTTATTAAAAGTATAATAATAATTTTATATTTAATATTATTTAAAATAGTTTTTTATATTTTTTATATTATTAAAGGATTTTAGTAAAATTATTATAAAATTTTTTTAATTTTTTTTTATATTTTACTTAGTATTTTATTAAAGATTATTAATTTATTTTTAAATTATATAATAATTTAATTAATATAAATATATTTTACTTTTTTATATTATTTATTATATTATAATAATATTAATAATTTATATTTTTTAAATTTAATTATTTTTATTTTTATAATTTATATAAAGGGTTTTAATTTCTTTAATAATATAATTTTATTTTTTTATTTTTTTTACTAAGTTAATATTTAAATATATTTTTAATATTTTAGTAAACTTTATAAAAAAATTATATTTATTATTAAAAAGGTTAATAAAGCTATAATAACTAAGTTAAAAAAAGGTTATACTTTAGCCTTTAGTTTAAAATCTAAAATTAATTTATAGTTTAATTTAATTAACTATAGCTAACTAAGTTAAACTTTAAAAATTTAGGTTATAAAGTATAACTAATTAAGGTTTAAGATTAAACTTAAAATATATATATAAAATAGCTTAAATAATAAAGTTTAAGTATAATATAAGCTTTAAGCCTATGATTTATAGTTTAATAACTTAACTAGGTTAAATAGGCCTATTATATCCTTTCGTTAAATTATAAAAGATAGTAATAATTTTTAAAAATAAATTATATATATAATATAAAAGACTATATAATAAAATAATATACTGCAATAGCTATAACCTAATTATAACCTAAGTAAAATAATTAAATAAATAACTAAATCTATAATTAATAAAATTATAGACTTATAATTAAAAGCTTTAAAAAAGAAAAAACTAAAGCTAAATAAAGTAAAGTATAAACTAAATTAGCTAAAGAGTATTAAAAACCCTAAGTTAGGTAAAAGTATTAAAAAAATTATTAAAAAAGTTAATAAAGTAATTTATTAAAGGTATATATAAAGGTTCTTTTGCAACTAGTTCCTTTTAGGTAGTTTATTCTCTATACTTAGGAAAGAGTAAACTTTATTAATTTTTTATTAAATAATAAAGTTATAATTAAGTAATTAAATATAACTTAAGAAAATATTATTATTTAATATATTTAAAATATTAAATTTAGTATTATAGATTTTTTATTAATAATTAATAAAAAATAATTAATTTTATATTTAATTAATTTTTTTTACTATCACTTTTATAATATTTATTATTTATAAAAGTTATATTTATTATTAAAAAAATTAATAAAGCTATAATAATTAAGTTAAAGAAAAACTATACTTTAGCTTTTAGTTTAAAATTTAAAATTAATTTATAACTTAATATAATTAATTATAATTAATTAAACTAAACTTTAAAAATTTAGGTTATAAAGTATAATTATTATTATATTAAGGTTTAAAATTAAATTTAAAATATATATATAAAATAATTTAAATAATAAAATTTAAGTATAATATAATTAACTTTAAGTTTATAATTTATAATTTAATAACTTCATTAAGCTAAATAAGCTTATTATATTCTTTTATTAAGTTATAAAAAGTAATAATAATTTTACTTAAAAATAAATTATATATATAATACTTTTAAAAAATTATATAATAAAATAATATATTTACTTTTTTTTAGTAATAATTATAACTTAATTATAATAGTAAAATAATTAAATAAATAACTAAATTTATAATTAATAAAATTATAAATTTATAATTAAAAGTTTAAAAAAAAAACTAAAGTTAAGTAAAGTAAAATATAAATTAAATTAACTAAAAGGTATTAAAAACCTTAAGCTAAGTAAAAGTATTAAGAAAATTATTAAAAAAATTAATAAAATAATATAAAGGTTTTTTTATAATTGTTTTTTTTAAGTAGTTTATTTTTTATATTTAAGAAAGATTTATTATTTATAATATTTATTTTAGGGATAGATTATTAAGCACAGGCCTAAGAGTAATAAGCATACCCCCGGACCGGGGTAGTGTGGCTATGTGGCCCACAACTTAAGGGATATAACCGATGTCGGTATTTCTTAGCGTTTTACATAGAAAAAAAGACATACATAATAGAAAATCAGTATTAATTTGAAGCTATTAAGATAGGTATATTGAAGTAGAAGCTATTACAACTTCAAAGTTGAATTTGAAGCTATTGAGAATGTAAATGTAGTCCGTTTGCAGTGTTTTTTATGTCTCCTAGGAGCCCTATGCCGGTGGAATAAGATGCCGGTCTTTAATAATAGCTAATGCCTTTAAGTCGGCTGTAATCTCGGCCTGATTTATTTTATCCTCGACTTTGGTGTTGATCTCGTTAATCTATGGATCTTCGTTATCTTCTAAGTGTTGTAACGACCGCTGATATGACTGTTGCATCTGTGTGCCGGCCTTATATATATCAGCAGCTTTAGGGTTAACGGCGATGGCGTTGACTGACGAATTCTTTGTTAGAATAGCGGGCGCTGTTGACGGCGGCGGCGGCTGCCTTGTATCCTGATTTTCCTCTTTAAGGACTATCTTAAACTCGCTAGGTAGTTGTTTTGTGCTTTTTGAAGTTGTTTTTAGATTGAGACTACCCCTAGGACGCTCTTTTGCCTGGATTGGAAGAGGGTCTAATGGGACTAAGATAGTATTTTCTTCTTTATTTCTTTCGGGATAATGCCAGAATTTGTGTATGTGATATATCTTGATCGGCGTATTTTCCTATATTAAATTTAAAAGAATATGCCTATAGGGAAGCTTGTAAATTGTCCTGAATATATAAGGGTTATAAGGTGATCTTATTGTTAAACAGTTGTGATTTTTGTAATCTTTGGTAGCTTTCTTATGCTCCTGGATAATTAAAAGTAGTACTGATTTTGTAATTTTATTATGTATAATTAAATAATAGTACTTTTGGGATGAATTTAAGATCTTATTTATCTTTAAGGCCTATAGATTTTAAATATTTAAGTCCTGATGCTTTTAGAAGGCCTGAAGCTAAGAAAAAATAGTTATAAGATCACTTATACTACTTATAATGAATTTTTTTAGTACTAAGTATAAAGACTTAGTAATTAATATTGTAGTATACTTAAAGTACAGCTATTAGTTAACTTAATAACATATTATTTTTTTTTCTAAGGGTTTAGCTAAGTTTTAGTAATATAAGTTATAGCTTCTTTAGAATAACCCCCCTAACTTACTGATTTTGTAATATTCTGCAATTAGTAATTGTATTCCTCTTTAGTAAATAATGAAATAAGGTTATTTTAGTCCTTTAAAAATAACTAAAATAGCAGCGCCCGCTCTATACAACCGGTCTTCTTATTTTTTAAAGCTAAGGGGAAGTGCTATTTTGTTTTTGCTAGTATATTTATATTAATATACTAATGGTATAGGATGTATACTGCGGCCTTAGTTGACTTATATTATTCTAAGGATTTTACTAGGGTAATCTTACGGTCTATTATAATAACTAATGGACTAGGAATCTTAAAATGACTGAGGAAGTGATGAAATTAGCTAATGGCCTAGTTGTAGTGGCCTTATGCCTCCCCTAATAGGAAAGCGGCTGCTATCTGAAAGCTCTTCCTTAATGAGGTTACCCTACAGATGTTAAAAAGCGGTATATTAAATTTATTTATTTTATATGTATAATTGAGGAATATAATGAAGGGAGACTGACGAAGGAGGTTAACTGCTGTTATTGGACTGATATATAATACTATTAGTTGATTTTCCTTATTCTGGAGGTCTTGATAATAGTAAAATTGATTATTTTAAAGTTGGTTATAAAGCTATTGTATTTCTAAATGATTACTAAGCTCCTCTTTATAGTACTTTTGAATAGTATTATAAATATTATATTAGGTTAACCCTTTGATACTAGGGCTATTTTCTTTTTAAATTTTTAAAAGAATCTATATAAGTGTAACTTTAGAATTATATAATGTTATAATGCTGCTTTTTTTTTTTAATAATATAATTCCGGTATTTTAAATATACTGTAGGCAGAAGCTTTTTATGATTATGTTTATTGGTGTTATTGTTTTAATTATATTGAATTTTCTAAGGATTTGCTAGGTTAGGCTGGTTTATAATAAGCTTAGCTAGGCAGCCGGTTATCTAGGAGTTTGTATTATAGTACTGGGCAGTAGGAAGGCTAGGGTCTCCCTGTGATTTGAAGCTTCTTCCTTTGCTATAGCGGAGGATAATGCTTTTGTTGGTTTTTGAATACTTAATAAAGTTATAGCTAAGGGGTAAAATAATAATATTAAAGGTAGCTCGGGCTTTGTTAATAGTTTTAAATTTAAGGCTAAATAATAGCTTTATAGCTGGCTTTATGGCCGCTGGTAATAGTAGGTTTAATAGTGGCTGTAAATAGCTTTATAATAATATACTTTTTGCCGTAATTAAACTACTGAAGGATTTATAATATCCTTTTTTTTATGTAGAATATTAATAAATACTAATACTAGTTATATCTTTTTAGTTATAGGCTATATAGCTATACTACCCTAGTTAGGGTATATTTATTATCCCTAGGCCTGTGCTTAATAATCTATCCCTTATTTTATTAATAAAATAAAAATTTAATATTTTTTAATTAATTATAGTAAAATTAAGTTAATATTTACTTTATTATTAATATATATAATAATAAAGTTATTAATAAATATTATATTAATTTTATATTTTTTTAATTTAGTAATTTTAATAAAGTTTACTTAAATATATTTTTTCTTAAGGAAATAATTTTTTTTATAATATTATAAATAAATATATTAATATAAATAATATTAAAATTATTATAATATTATTATTATAATTATTATTTTTAAAGTCTTTAATATTATTAATATTTATTAATATTAAATTTATTAATATAATATTTATAAAATTATATAATATTTCTTTTATAAATATAATTTTTAATATTTTTCCTAAGTATAAAAAATAAACTACCTAAAAAAAACCAATTATAAAAAAACCTTTATATTACTTTATTAACTTTTTTAATAATTTTCTTAATACTTTTACTTAACTTAAGGTTTTTAATACTTTTTAATTAATTTAGTTTATATTTTATTTTACTTAACTTTAGTTTTTTTATTTTTAAAGTTTTTAATTATAAATTTATAATTTTATTAATTATAAATTTAGTTATTTATTTAGTTATTTTATTATATATTTATTATAATTAAATTATAGTTATTATAATTATTTTTTTAATTAAAAAAAATAATTAAAGTATATTATTTTATTATATAGTCTTTTATATTATATATATAATTTATTTTTAAGTAAAATTATTATTATTTTTTATAACTTAATAAGAAAATTAAGTTTATTTAGCTTATTTAAATTATTAAACTATAAATTATAAACTTAAAGTTAATTATATTATATTTAAACTTTATTATTTAAGTTATTTTATATACTTTAAGTTTAATTTTAAACCTTAATTAATTATATTTTATAACTTAAATTTTTAAAGTTTAATTTAATTAATTATAATTAATTAAATTAAATTATAAATTAATTTTAGATTTTAAACTAAAAGTTAAAATATAGTTTTTTTTTAATTTAATTATTATAATTTTATTAACTTTTTTAATAATAAATATAATTTTTATAATTTTTAATATATATTTAAAAGTTAAATTTATTATAATATAATTATTATTAAAGTTATTTATAATTTTTTTTTATTATTTAATATTTTTTATAATTATTATTATAATATTTTAAAAAATTAAACTTAAGATATTTTAGTTTTTTTTTTAATTATATTAATTATTAACTTTATAGTTAAAATATTAATTATATTATAAATTAAAGTATTTTTCTAAGTTAGCTTTTATATAATTTTTATTATATAAGTTATTATATTAAATTTAAAAATATTAATTATAGACTTTATTTTCTTAATATTTTATATATAATATTTTATTATATTATTATATATTTATTTATTTATAGTTTTTTATAAATAAAATATTATATATAAAGTATATTTTTTTTTATTTTAAGGAATTAATCTTTAATTAAAGTAAAGTAATAAAGGTTTATATTAATATATTTTATTAATTTATTATTATTAAGTATTTATTATTATATAATTTTATATTATTTAAGTATTTATTAAAATCTACTTAGTTTTCATTTTTAAGTTTTTTTAAAATTATAATTAAAGAGTTTTTATTTATAAAAGTATTAAGTTTTTATAATTTATATAATTTATATTATTTATATAATTTTAAAATATTTAAATTAATATATTTTTAATTTTAAAAATATTATTTTACTTTAAATTTCTTTTTTTATTTATAAATAAATATATTTTTTTATTTTTTTTTATAAAAAAATATTATTAAAAAATTATATTTATTATTAAAAAAGTTAATAAAGCTATAATAATTAAATTAAAGAAAAATTATACTTTAGCCTTTAATTTAAAATTTAAAATTAATTTATAATTTAACTTAATTAACTATAGTTAATTAAATTAAACTTTAAAAATTTAAGTTATAAAATATAATTAATTAAAGTTTAAAACTAAATTTAAAATATATATATAAAATAACTTAAATAATAAAGTTTAAGTATAATATAATTAACTTTAAATTTATAATTTATAGTTTAATAATTTAACTAAGCTAAATAAATATTTTTTTATTAAGTTATAAAAAATAATAATAATTTTTAAAAATAAATTATATATATAATATAAAAAACTATATAATAAATTAATTTATTTATTTTTTCTTAATAATAACTATAATTTAATTATAACCTAAGTAAAATAATTAAATAAATAAGTAATTAATAAAAATATATAATATTTTTACTAAAAATATATAACTTTACAAATATATAATTATATAATTAAGCTAGCTTTTAGTATTATATAATAAACTTAATATATTTATAAAGTTTATTTCTTAAATTATTTATTTATAATTTTTATAATATATATTATTTTATAGTTAATTTTAAATTAAATATAAAGAAAAAAAATAAAAAAAGAAAAAGTATTATATAAGTAAATTTTTAAATTTTCTTCTTTATTTTATATAAAATTAAATAAAATAATTATAAAGATTCAAATTTTAATTATAAATAGTTTAAAAAATCTAGTTTTTTAAAATAGCTTTTATATTACGTAAGCAATTAAATTAAAATAGTTATATAATTATATATCCATAAGGTTATATATCCCTAATAAAAATATTATATATTTCTATTAATTACTAATAAATAATTAAATCTATAATTAATAAAATTATAAACTTATAATTAAAAACTTTAAAAAAGGAAAAACTAAAGTTAAATAAAATAAAATATAAGCTAAATTAATTAAAAAATATTAAAAACCTTAAACTAAGTAAAAGTATTAAGAAAATTATTAAAAAAGTTAATAAAGTAATTTATTAAAGGCTATTATTATATATAAAGGTTTTTTTATAATTAGTTTCTTTTAGGTAATTTATCTTTTATATTTAGGAAAAAAAAAATATTATAAATTTTATTTTATATTATTTTATATTTATCTTAAGTTATATTTATTTATTTATTAATAATAATAATAATAAATATATTATTAATATTTTACTTAGCTTAGTTAATTTTTTTAAAAATTATTATAATAATTATAATTAATTTAAATTACTTTTTTTATATATTTTTAATTATTATTTTAATATTTTTTTTTTTATATATAAAATATAAATTATTATAATAACTAATTTAATTAAGAAAATTATAAAGTATAATATTAATTATATTAATTTATACTTTTTAACTTTTTTTTTATATTTTTATATAAAGTATTAAGTTTTTTATATTTTCTTTAATAGTTTTTTTTATAATTTATTTTACTATAGTAATTATATATATTTATAAATTTATAAATATTAATAATATTTAAATCTATAGGTCTTAGTTTTTTATTATTTAAAAAAGCTAAATTATATTTTTTACTTTAATTAATATAATACTAAAAGTATTAATAAACTTTATTATTTTCTTTTTTCTTAATTTTTCTTTTATTATTTAAATTATTAATTATTAATATAATTAACTTTTTTAAAAAGTTTTTTAAATATAATTAAAAAAATTATTTTATAATAATTTATTTTTTATATTTAACTTTAGTTTTTAATAATATAATATTTTTTAATTATATTTTTAAAGTTAATTTTAATATAAATTTAAATAAATTTAATAATATACTTAATATATATATTTTATTATTAAAGTTTAAGTAATATATTTTCTTTTATTAATTTAATTAAAAAATACTTTAAGTTATTTTTTAAATTTTATATAATTATTAAAAAATATATTAGTAATTATTTTTTTTTTACTTTATTATATTATTTAAAATTATAAAAATATAATTTAAATTAATTTTTAGGTTTTTTAATAAATTAATTTTTAGTTATATTAATTTATTATACTATAAAAATTATAATAACTAAAAAATATTTAAAATAAAACTTTATATTTATAAAAAATCTTTTAATTTTTTTTAAATTTTTATTAAATAATATAAATATTAGTAATTTAATAATTCCCTTTAGTTTTTTTATTAATTTTATATTATAAGTAAGTATTTTTATTATTATATATTCTAAAACTTAATAATTAAGTTTTAAATAATTTAGGTTTATTAATTAATTATACTTTAATTAATAATTTATTAATATATTATTTATATAATAATAATATTTAAAACTTAAGTTTTTTTATAATATTATTAAAGTTTATATTTTATAAATTTTATAAAAATATAATTAAGCTATTATTAATTATTAAATTAATTATAATATTTACTAAATTTTAAAAATCTATAATATTAATATTATTATTTTAATATTTACTTTATATATTACTTTTTTAATTTATTTTTATATTTAAAATTTAAAAATTAATTATTTAGTATTTTTATTGAAATATTACTTATAGTTTAAAGTAACCTTTAAATAAAAATTATAAATATATAATAAACTAAGCTTCTATAAAGTTAATATAAAAGGAATTTTTAAAAAATAAACTTTATATTAAGTTAATATTAGTAAAAAAGTTAAGTTAAATTTAATAAATAATTAATAAATAATTAAGTAAAAAATATTTATATAATTATAAAGAATATTTTATAAATATAATTAAGTATTATTTTATATTTATAATTAGTTATTTAATTATTTTAAATAAATATAAAAAAATAAAAGTTATATATTTAATTATTTAAGTATTTTTAATATTTTTAAAAATAAAGTTTATTAAATTATACTTAATTAACTTAATAATTAATTTTATTAAGTTATTTTTGATTAATTAATTAATTTATTATTTATTTATAGTTTTTTACTTAGGGTAATTTATAATTATAATTATAAAAGTTAATTTATAATATAATTAAAAATAAATAAATTAATATATAATAAAAAAATATTTAAGTATTTATATAATTTAATTAAAAACTTTTTATAAAAAAAAATAATAAAATAATAATTATAATTAAAAAAAATAATTAATATATATTACTTAAAGCTTTATTTATTTTATTTAATAAACTTATATAAAAAAAATTATAATTAATTATAATACTTAGTTAATTAAAAATATTTATTTTTATTTTTATTTTTATTATTTTTATTTAATTTTAAATTTTTTAAAGCTTTTATTTATAAATAATAATAAAAAAAGTAATTTTATTATTAATATTATTATTATAAAAAAAAAAAAATTTTAAATAATTTTAATTTATTAATTAAATAATTAAATATTAAATTTTAATTTAATACTTTAGGTTTTTTTTAATTAAATATTCATAAAATTAAAAATATATTTTATAAAAATTAAATATATTTTTATAAAAATATTTATTTTTTTATAAATATTTTTAAATATTATATAATAATAAAATATTAATATAATATTTATAAAAATATAATATTTTTATTAAAAAATAAAACTTTAAAATAATATTAAGTTTAATTATTAAAAAATATTATTTAATAATATAAATTAAATTTATTATTATAAAAGTAAACTAAAGTTTTTATATTTTATTTTTAAATAAATATAAGTTATATATAAAAAAAATTAAAAATATTATATTATAATATTATTATTTATTAATAATATAATTATATAAGTTTAATTTATATATAAAAGTATATAACTTTATAATTTTATATTTTATTTATATATATTTTTTTAATATATATATAAAACTTAATTTTTAAATAATAATAATATAAATTATTATAAATTTTAATATTTTAATATTAATAATAAATAAAAAATAAATAATTTAATAATTAAAAATAAAATATAATAATATTTAATTAACTTTAATAAAAAAGTTTAATAATATTATTATTTTTATATAATAAATTATATTTAATATTTATTTTTAAAAAATAATTTTTTTAATAATAAATAAAAATAAATATTAATAATTATTTAAATTTAAATTATATAAAACTTAAGTTTTTTATTATTTTTTAATATTTAATAATTTTATTTTTATAAAGTTAAATTAAACTTTTATTATAAAATAATAATAATAAAATTTTATTAAAATTTAATAATATTAATTTAAATTTATTATTATATATTAATAAAAAAATATTATAAAATAATTTTAATTATTATAATAATTATTTTATTATAAATTATAAATAAAATATTTATTTATAATATTAAATTATTATTAAATAAAGTTTTTATTTTTATTTTTAAATATAATAAAGTTTTTTATATTTTAGTAAATATTAATATTTTTATTATTATATTAACTTTAGTAAAATACTTATATAAGTAAATTATAATATTTAATTTAAAATAATAATAAAATATAAATATAATATTATTTATATTTATTATATTAATATTAATTAAATATTAATAAAAGTTATTATAATTTTTAATTTTATAATAATAAATAAAGTTTATAATATATATTAATAAATAATATTATAATATATAATATTTATTAAAAAAATTATTAAAAAGTTTATTATAATATTATAATAAAATAATTTTTTTTAAATTTTAATAATTAATAAAAAATATAACTTTAGTTTTTTATTAATAAAAAATATAAATATTTTATAATTATAAATAATTAATTTTTCCTAAGTATAAAAAATAAACTACCTAAAAAAAACTAATTATAAAAAAACTTTTATATATATAATTTTTAATAAACTACTTTATTAATTTTTTTAATAATTTTCTTAATACTTTTATTTAACTTAAGGTTTTTAATATTCTTTAGTTAATTTAGTTTATATTTTACTTTATTTAACTTTAGTTTTTTTTTAAAGTTTTTAATTATAGGTTTATAATTTTATTAATTATAAATTTAATTATTTATTTAATTATTTTACTTAGGTTATAATTAAATTATAATTATTATTAAAAAAAAGTAAATATATTATTTTATTATATAGTTTTTTAATTTTAAAAATATTATATATATAATTTATTTTTAAAAATTATTATTACCTTTTATAATTTAATAAAAAAATATTTATTTAACTTAATTAAAATATTAAATTATAAATTATAAACTTAAAGTTAATTATTTTATACTTAAATTTTATTATTTAATTAATTTTATATATTTTAAATTTAATTTTAAACTTTAATATAATAATAATTATACTTTATAACTTAAATTTTTAAAATTTAACTTAATTAATTATAATTAATTAAGTTAAGTTATAAATTAATTTTAAATTTTAAACTAAAAGTTAATATATAACCCTTCTTTAATTTAATTATTATAATTATATAAACTTTTTTAATAATAAATATAATTTTTATATATTTTTTAAAATATAATAAAAATTATTATTAAATTAATATATAATTTTTAATATTTTAATAAAATAAAAACTTAATATAAATTAAAAGTATTTATTTTCCTTAAAATATAATAATATATTAAAATTTATATTTAATATTATTTATATAAATAATTTAAGTAATTATATTAATTTAAATTAAATAATTTATAATATATTATAAAGGTTATATTTATTATTAAAAAAGTTAATAAAGCTATAATAATTAAATTAAAAAAAAATTATATTTTAGCTTTTAGTTTAAAATCTAAAATTAATTTATAATTTAATTTAATTAATTATAATTAATTAAGTTAAATTTTAAAAATTTAAATTATAAAATATACTTAATTAAAGTTTAAAATTAAACTTAAAATATATATATAAAATAATTTATATAATAAAATTTAAATATAATATAATTAACTTTAAGTTTATAATTTATAATTTAATAACTTAATTAAGCTAAATAAATATTTTTTTATTAAGTTATAAAAGGTATTAATAATTTTTAAAAATAAATTATATATATAATATTTTTAAAATTAAAAAATTATATAATAAAATAATATATTTACTTTTTCTTAATTAAAAAAAATAACTATAATAGTTATAACTTAATTATAATATATAGTAAAATAGCTAAATAAATAACTAAATCTATAATTAATAAAATTATAAACCTATAATTAAAAACTTTAAAAAAAAAAAACTAAAGCTAAGTAAAATAAAATATAAGTTAAATTAACTAAAGGGTATTAAAAACCTTAAGCTAAGTAAAAGTATTAAGAAAATTATTAAAAAAGTTAATAAAGTAATATAAAGGTTTTTTTATAATTAGTTTCTTTTAGGTAATTTATTTTCTATACTTAGGAAAGTTAAATTTTATATTAATAAAAATCTTTATTATTTAAAATTTAAATATTAAAATTATTAAAAAAAATTATAAAACTTTAAATTAATTTTAATATATAAATTTAAATTTAATAAAACTTTATTATAATTATTTTTTAATATTTTATAAATATTAATT
Organism: Trichoderma afroharzianum; assembly: GCA_037893235.1. Taxonomy (NCBI): domain Eukaryota; kingdom Fungi; phylum Ascomycota; class Sordariomycetes; order Hypocreales; family Hypocreaceae; genus Trichoderma; species Trichoderma afroharzianum. The sequence continues at coordinate 28,012 of JBBLXW010000010.1, forward strand.
TAATTAATTATAATATAATTACTTTTTTTATATATAAATAATAAATTATTTAAAAAAAAAATTATAAAGTAACTTTTATATATAGTTTTTAATAAATTACTTTATTAACTTTTTATTAATATTTTTTTAATATTTTTACTTAATTTAAGGTTTTTAATATTTTTTAATTAATTTTATTTATATTTTACTTTATTTAATTTTAGTTTTTTTTTTAAAGTTTTTAATTATAAATTTATAAATATATTAATTATTTATTTAATTATATTATTATTATAATTAAATTATAATTATTATTTAAAAACTTTTATAAAAATTATTTTTTTAATTAATAAAGTAAATTTATTAATAATTTTATTTATATATAATAAAAAAATATATTATTTTATTATATAATTTTTTTATATTATATATATATATATAATTTTTTTATATTATATATATATATAATTTTTTTATATTATATATATATATAATTTTTTTATATTATATATATATATAATTTTTTTATATTATATATATATATGATTTTTAAAAATTATTTATAATTTTTATAATTTAATAAAAAAATATTTATTTAATTTAATTAAGTAATTAAATATAAATTATATACTGAAAGTATAAATTTATTAAATAATTATATTATATTTAAATTTTATTATTTAAATTTATATATATATATATATAAATTATATTATATTTAAACTTTATTATTTAAATTATAAAATATAAGTAATTAAAGTTTAAAATTAAAATTAAAATAATATATATAAAATAATTTCTTTCTTAGGTATAAAGGATAAACTACTTAAAAAAAACTAATTATAAAAAAACCTTTATATATATAACCTTTAATAAACTATTTTATTAGCTTTTTTAATAATTTTCTTAATACTTTTACTTAACTTAAGGTTTTTAATACCCTTTAGCTAATTTAATTTATATTTTACTTTATTTAATATTAGTTTTTTTTTAAAGTTTTTAATTATAAATCTATAATTTTATTAATTATAAATTTAGTTATTTATTTAATTATTTTACTATTATAATTAAGTTATAGTTATTATTAAAAAAAGTAAATATATTATTTTATTATATAATTTTTTAAAAGTATTATATATATAATTTATTTTTAAAAATTATTATTATTTTTTATAACTTAATAAAAAAATACTTATTTAACTTAGTTAAATTATTAAATTATAAATTATAAACTTAAAGCTTATATTATATTTAAACTTTATTATTTAAGTTATTTTATATATATATTTTAAATTTAATTTTAAACTTTAATTAATTATATTTTATAACTTAAATTTTTAAAATTTAACTTAATTAATTATAATTAATTAACTTAAGCTATAAATTAATTTTAGATTTTTTATTAAAAGCTAAAGTATAGTTTTTCTTTAATATAATTATTATAGCTTTATTAACCTTTTTAATAATAAATATAATTTTTATAAAATAACTTAAATAATAAAATTTAAATATAATATAAATATATATATATATATAAAAGCTTAAATAATAAAATTTAAATATAATATAATTAACTTTAAGTTTTATAATTTATAAATTAATAACTTAATTATATTAAATAAATTTATTATATTTTTTTTATTAAATTATAATAAATAATAATAATATTTAAAAATAAATTATATAAAAACTATATAAAAGTTATATTTATTATTAATAAAGTTAATAAAACTATAATTATTAAGTTAAAAGAAAATTATACTTTAGTTTTTAATTTAAATTTAAAATTAATTTATAATTTAACTTAATTAATTATAATTAACTAAATTAAATTTTAAAAATTTAAATTATAAAATATAATTATATAATTTTTTTATTAAATTATAAAAAGTAATAATAATTTTTAAAAATAAATTATATATATAATATAAAAGATTATTTAATAAAATAATATATTATAAAAATAATAAATTTTTTTAATAATTATTATAAAATAAATTAATAATTAATAAATATTATAAATAATTATAATAATTAAAAATAATAAAAACTAATTATAATTATAATTAAAATAATAATTATTATTATAAAAATTTATAATAAAATTATTATTAATACTATAGAAAAAGTTTATTAAAGTTTAAAAAATAAAAAAAATAAAAAAAATAAAAAAAAGTAATTTAAATTAATTATAAAAAAGAAAATATAAATTAACTAAGTTATTAATTAATAATTATTAAATAAAAGTTTAATAATAATTTATTATTTTAATTTTTATTAAATAATTTATTTTTTATACTTAGGAAAAATAAAAAACTATATAATAAAATAATATACTTTAATTATTTTTTCTTAAGTAAAATAATTAAATAAATAATTAAATTTATAATTAATAAAATTATATATTTATAATTAAAAACTTTAAAAAAAAACTAAAGTTAAGTAAAATAAAATATAAATTTAATTAATTAAAAAATATTAAAAACCTTAAGCTAAGTAAAAATATTAAGAAAATTATTAAAAAAGTTAATAAAGTAATTTATTAAATATTATTATTATATATAAAAGTTTTTTTATAATTAGTTTTTTTTCAATAATTTATTTTTTATACTTAGGAAAAAAATATTAAATAATAATTAATAATTATATTTATAATTTAAATTATTAAAATTTAATTTAATTAATTATAATTAATAAAATATATTTATATATATATTTTAAAATTTAAAATTTAAAATTAAAGTATAATTTCTTTTATTTTATTATTATATATAAAAACTTTTTAATAATTAATTTCCTTTAAATTATTTATCCTTTATATTTAAGAAAAATAATTTAATTTTACAAAGGCTTTTTATTTCAATTTAAAGGCTTTATAAACCCCTCTTATATTAATTCTTAACTAAACTCTAACCAATACAAGCACCAATTCTGAACTTGGTTATATAAATCATATACCAATTCCTCAGCTACCCAAGTTGGGATATCTAAGCCTGAACTCTCTTGATCATGCTCTTTGGTTTTAGTAGGCATTCGTATAGATATTCTCGACGGACTAAAAACCCAGTTCCTGGCGATATCATCATGAATGCTATTTGTAAAACTATTGACGTGCATGTCAAAACTTAGAGGCTGATCGATATCAAAGCCTTGGAACAAAAGGTCAGCATCCAATGAGCTGCTTCTCATCTCTATGATATCAGTGAGGTATCCTTGTGCGATTGTTGCAAATGATGCAATGTCGCGAATCGTGGCGGCTAATTCAAGAAGGCATCTATCTTCAGGGCTCTCCGCCCTGATAATGAACAGTGATGGCCATAATACGTTTAGGATGGCTAACGCTCGTCTTAAAACGTGCACCTGAGGACTGGATAAAATCCTATCACCGCGGCGCATGACTCCCATGCCTTCCACAATAGCTCGCATAGCAACGACCACATGGGGGAGATCGTTGCTATCAAGCTGCCGTGACAATATTCGCCCACTTAGTAGTAAGAGTAAAGCTTCGGCATATACATCCAGCAGGGCAAAGGATGAGCTATCCATGAACGAGACTCTGAGAATGGCGGGCAGCATCTTTCCCAGCACAAAAGCCAGTATGCTCTGATGTCTCATGCCTCTCCGAAGCATACGGACATCACGAGTAATATTTCCATTTACTAGGGCGTGCTTGAAATTGTTGAACATGAGAAAGAACAATTCGTGAGTTGCCCTAGGATCCCCTTCTTCTATGCGAATGCCATACGAGAGCATACCTGCAATCTGAAGTTGGACGTCTTGAATAGGCGGAGAGTATACCGCGCTGACCTGGAGAAAGAAGTTGTCAATCGTGCAAATATCTGACCCGTGCGCCTTGATCGATGATACAATGTGCTGGACGAAGGTAACAAACCGCTGATGTTGTGAAGGGTCTCCGTACAAAAGGCTCAAGTCATTGCGCATCTGTTTCATCACATGCTTGAGTGTTTTGGAGTATTCTAGATCAAGAGCGCGCTTAAGTCTGGAATCTGCGCGGCGAATGATTTTGCGCATGGATGTAACGGCAAACTCAAATAAGAATAGATTTGATTTATAACTCGGTTGAGCTCTCGACTCGGTCATCCTGGGAGGAGCGAAGCCTTCAGTATAGCAATGGTGTTGTATGCCAAAGAGGCTTTCGCACTTGAGATATTTGAGGGGCGTGACCAATGCTAGAGCCCATACCTCAAATATGTTGAAGTCAACGCCAGAAAAATCATCGAATCTGTGCTCCAAGAGCGATGATATGAACATCGTAAAATGTTGCCTATGTGGGGGATCCATTGTGTGTAATTGGTCCTGGAACAGGTAGCATTTGCCAGGCTTGAATAGGTCGGATATTGTCAATAAGCCGCCATTAATGAAGCCTATGCCTACTCTTGCCGACAATACGATGATCTGTCTGATACACCAAATCATATCAGCTGTAGCTGCCCTCGTGAGGCTGAGCGTTTCTGTCGGAAGTGATAAGACGCGTCTGGCCATTGAGAAATAAGTGCCAGAAATGTCTTGCTCTAGAATCAAGAAAGCATCGTCTGCTTGGGCAGAGTCTAAAATTTGGCTTTCACTCTGCAGGCTCTGCTGGCTCTCTTTGAACTTTTCGACAGCGGATAGAAATACGCCTAAAATGGTCAAGGCTACACGTAGTATAGACCAGTCTAAGTCGAAAGGCAAGAATGTAAAGTACTTGAAAATCTGCTCTAGATGAGGAATGTTTAAGCAGTATGTTGCCGCCTCTAAATCTGGAGCGTATCTTAATACATCCAATGATGCTGTCAATGATAGATGGAGAACGTCCATCACAGCTGCCTTATTCTTGGATATTGCGGTCTCAATAGCATTCTGAGTGACAAAAGCACTCTTATCCTTGGATAAGGTTAGAGCCTGTTGATTGATATCGTCTGCAACACCATCGAATTGCACCAACATCTGCTGGAAGAAATTATTCCTCCATTTGTTTAAAGGGCTGAATGACGCCTTTGTCTCACCAGAGGAAACGACAAATCGCGAAAGTTGAGCCCACGATCTAATGTTGATTAAGCATGCCTCTTTATGAGAACTAGCAGGAGTAATAAGTCCTTCAATGAGAACCACGGAAGGCCTAGTATCGGGTGGTGCCGCCCAGAACAGAGTACCTATGAGATCATGATGATTTCTTAAAGCAGCCAAGTCTCGCTCATGAATGTTATGTTCCTTGAGATATAATCGACTATGATTTGGTATTGTTCGAGTTATCAGATTGCGTATGTCCTTCTCTGAGCCGAATTTCTCAAGCTTCTTAATGCTTATAGCAAGCAGTTTCAAGAATATGTGAAAGCAGTAGTCGTCCTCCTCAACCTCAAGAACTGGTCCATTGGCCAGAGTCTCCAGGAACTGCGGTGACCTATAGACTTCTTCATTTCTGAGATGCGCAAGCTTCCGTGAACCAAAGAAGTCAAAGATAACACCAATAACCGACGTGCTACGCAGCCAACCCCATTGTTGAACTAGGTAGTGACATCGCGAAATAAGAGCGCGGCAGTAGTTATTGAAGCTCGGAGCCTGCTGATCATTCTCCTGGTACAGCTGGAAGACGCGGCGGATAAGCTTCTGAGGTATTGACCACCCCTCGTTTCCCGTCTTGTGTCGTTTCTCAGCCACTACTTTCCCGGTGTCGTCAAACTCGAAGAGCGGGAGGAGGGTGAATATTATCTCCCAGACATTTTCAAATTCACGAGCGTCTGTGCTGGAGAGAACTTCTGGCTTTAAGACAATTGTTTCCAATACATTCCAGAAAGAAACTTGTCGTGAGCCTACATGCTCAAAAGATTTGATCAGCATAGTCCATGAATGCATTTCGATGGCACTTTCCCGTAACATGCGGCCACTGCAATGGAGTTGACTGAATTCTTTATAAATTTGCTTGATTTGATTGATACCGCAGCGGAGAAGGACCGATATCATCAACTTTGCCAATAATAACATTGTCTGTTCTGCAGTAGGAAGCTCATCCATGAATTGTGCTGTCCTTTGACAGTGTTTTACCATCATGGAGGACATTAGAAACACCCTATCCAGTATTTTCAGAAGAAGTTGACGATTCGCGGCATGGTTAAATGAAGCCTGCCCGAGCCCGATACCGACTCGACCGATGAAACCCTGAAAAATTTCCTGTAGTCGCGGTATGAGAGGGGGGATTTGAGATTCCAATGTCACTGGATCGAGGATATCTCCTACATATTCCAAAGCAGAGTGGACGGCATCAATAACGTGACGGCCATCGCGGAGGCCCCCCTCCTGACCATCTTCCAGTTGCTCAGCGATTAAGTCAAATAGAATTCCAATCTCAGATGATACCTTAGGATTCCAGGAGCTCCAAATAAAAATCTGGCCATTGAGTCTGACCGAGGTTTGTCTGTCAAGGTCGGACAATCTTATGCGGGAGTCTTCGATCAGGAAGGCCTTTAAAATGCCACTGCCAAGTATTGTTGATTTGTGAAGCTGGACTTCAGGAATGAGAGGAAATATCTCGAAATGATGGGTGTATCGGGTACCATAGGGACCTAGGCCATAGAGCTTGCTCTTTTCAGATGGAACATCATTGATTAAAATGGGAGCATCCACTGGAAGGGGATCAGTAGCATGGGTATATTGAGGTGCTGTGACATCGATTCGACGAGGCCTGGTGCTCTTTCGAGGCCTTATTCGCCTTGCCTTTTGCTCTAGTTCCTGGAATATACGCGGCGGCGTGTATTCTTTGATGCTGGATTCCGCGGCACCAGATCTAGGGGCCAAGGTGTTATTAGTTTCGGCCAGATGCCAGGCAATTTTGGTTTGCGTTTGCTTGTTGAAAATACGATCCAGAGCCCTCTTCCTTGATCGAAAAGAAACGATGGCTTCCCCAGTTCTCTCATCGACTTCTAGCTGAGCTTCCCTTGAGGCGGGCGAAGGCCGATGGGTGTTGTCGCTTACTGTAGATGTGGAGGTTTTGTTGGTGATGTTATGTGATTGGTTTCGTCGGTAGCCAATAGTGCCACTATCACCGTGATACTTGACAAATTTGCGGGAAACGCCTCTGAATGTACCGAATGTGATCCTGGAAGCTGACTCCCCCTTTGAAAGGTGTTGACCTGTATTTGTCCTCTGACGTCGTCTTCGACTGGACCTGCTTGCTGCCGATACTGAAGGCCGCTGTGCAATCATTCCTGACTTCCACCTCTCCATAACCGACATAGCATCTATCTGGTCTTGCCTAGTAGCCAATCTGATTGCTTTTTGCTGCACGCTACTACGTCCTAGATTCATAGTTTGTTTAGCAGAGCGCGCAGCAATGCGTATGAATCTAGGAGCATCCGGCTCTATCGTATCAAGGATACCAAGGAGAGGGGATGTGAAAGATGGTCTTGGCTTGCTGGTTGAGTTCCCGTAGTTATTGTCCGACGACAAAGAGTCATTCGAGAAATGATCGACGGTTAATGATCCATTTACTTCGTCCTTTTCAGAATGAAAAAAACCGGGAATAGTCTGCTGTTTTGGACGAGACCGCCCAAATTGACTCCGGGATCCGCTTGACACCTTGGCTCGTTTCCTCTTTCTTTTCGAATTCCTGGGAAGTTGGAGCTGACGCTTGCTACCAATGACCATGGGGACCATTCGGTCTTCTTCCAGAGCCGAGTGCTCGTCGGCTCCATCAATCTCTCGCTCTGGAGAATGCGAGAATGACATGCCTGATTGACGCTCAGGTAAATCATCTGCCGTATACCGGACTGAATTCTCTTCACCCAAGTCCATCAGAACGTCGTTGAAAGTAGTGGAATCGGGAGCTACTTTCTTGGTAATAGCTATTCCCCGCTGTTGCTGATTGGGAAACCGATGCTGTGATTTCTTCTTGACAGCCTGGTGAGAATTCTGTTTACTCGTTTGCTGATCTAGTCGAAGCCAGGATGCAGGAAGGACACCCCGAATACGACGCCTAAATTCAGTGACCGCTTGGTGTACATCACCCCCGGCTTCAGTCGTCGTCTCTGACGCTTCTCGTTTCCTTTGCTGGCCATACCCATTTTGACTGCCGAGCTCCTGAGACGATACTGAGATCCCAGAAGCAGCATCTAGAGGTCCATGGGACAATGTTGGAGAATAGTTTTGCTGATCAATGACTGAACCAGGTGCACTCTGCTGAGCATTTGAATCTGGCCATTCTACAGAAGGGCTGGGAGACCTTGATATTCGACCAATGGCGGGGTTGGGTTCCGGCGAATCACTATAGATAATACCTCGCCTCTTGATTCTCTGGGTCAAGGGTTGGATTCGAGACGTTTGTCGCATCCTCTTGGTCGTCATCCCAGTCTGCAAATTCCGTTTCAGGAGCTGATTCAAGTCTGGTAAGTCTTGGTCGAAGGCATCATCATCGACTACATTCGTCGGCGAGCTAGCTGAACTGTTGCTGGCAGCTTGGCCACTATCTGGGGGAGCATTCAACCAGAGTGGATTAATATCTGGCGTACGATGCTCTCGCAGGGAGGCAGTGAAGCTGCTAGCCTCTGTATCGTTGGATGCTGGCGGCAAATCATCATTTTGACTGTCCATGTTAAAATCTCCATCCTGTGATGCTCCTGGTAGCAGGCTCCTTTCCGTACCAACTACCATCTTCACTGGTATAAGTCCGTGCTGCCTGAAATCATTGCTATGGCGTGCAAGATCAATGGCATATGGATGTTCTTGGATCAGTGTTCGAGGCCGCAAGGATCGTCTGTGACCGGCCGTGGTCACTGTCCCTTCCCAGTTGGTAGCATAGTGGTGAACATCATCACCTCCAGATGTCGCCGGTTTTTCATGGGATGTCGAAAGCGTTGGGGCGAAGTCGTTATTCCCCGAGGCAGTTGCATCTGCGACTCTGGAGCTACTGATGTCGTCGGTGTTCTGGCTGCTGCGAGAAGCTACCTCGTTAAATGTAGGTACGAGAAAGGGAGAGCTTGTCTCTGGATTGTTCAGAGGGAATGGTTGTACCTGGTTCCGAGAGATATCTTCGGCTAAGGTAAACGGGATGGCAGTAGTCTCAGGCTCGGGCCTTTCTCGTAAACTTGGCCTCGGCGATAATGGAGGGACCTCCGGAATGGGGGTGTCGGCTTGGCCATCATCGTCAGATTCAGGAACGTCCCAAATACTTTCCGCATATTGGGCTCTGGAAACGGAAGCTATGACTGGTGTTTGCGTGGGTGATAGAGGTAATGTTTCATCATCGATAAAATAATCACCTTCATCTTCGGAATCTGGTATCACTCCAAGCTCCCTCCAGTTAGACATTGTCCGTGTCCATGATGCTGGTTGAAGTTAACGCTGGGTCGATAACGCGTAAAGAGCTACACGCTTTACGCGCCCCGCCAAGCAAGCCATCCAGGTACGTACAGTATCAGAATAATATGCACACTGAGTTTGCCTCTTTATGCCCCACCCTACAAACGACTTCATGATATCAGTTCGTCCGCTGAACACTGCGGTAACTACCTAAGACCAGTATATACGAGCACGAGTATATATTTCATACGACTTTCTCTTTAACCTCCTTTCCAATGAGTATTTCATTCCCCTCCGATATACTTAATCGTGTTCGAATACAGTCATAAGGCCAGAATACGAACTACTAGTAGCCAGACCTACCTGCTCTCTAATTGCTTGATGGTGAGGTTTGTAAAGAACCCTTCGCCAGCTACTCAATTGGATGGGGATGAGAACTGCTGGAATCTTGCCAATGGTTCCGTTGACCGTCAGGCTATCGACACGCATTCCACGCGCCATACATACGTCTGCCATCCACTTCAACAACCGCAGTGGAGGAAATGGCGTCCAGCCCGCTGAGGATGCAATAGATAATAATGACGAGATCGAACACCAACCCGGTACAGAAACATCTGGCGGGCGCTGGAGAGGTAATGTAACGGGCTCTATGAGAGCACGCCAACAGCGGAGGAGACAAGTTTCTGCTTTGCCACCGGTTGAACTACCTCAGAGCTTTCTTCAAAACAACGTATCCCATTATTCACCCCAAGAACCACCACGACTGCCCATTGCGCTGGCAGAAGATGCAAAACACCCAAAAGTATCCCCATTTTCGATTGACCAAGGACCGTCCATTAAACAAAAGTCGGAAGCCCTGGAAACGTATTTTGAGGCGGCATTGAAGCACCTCTTGGCTCGGGGCCATGAACTCGCTGTGGACCTTGGAAAGTCTCGTTTAGACAAGGATGATCGAAGATGGGAATCACCGGAGATTATAGCACGGGCAGTCCGGGTCGGGGATATGACCGTTGACTCGGTTATGCATTTGATCAATGCTATATACCCTACCCGAGTATCCGAATATTCTTACAAAGTTCGACCCTTTTGGTGGTCTCACGTTCCTAAAATTCTTAACAGTGGCCTGCTGGGCCATCGCGACCAGCTCTCTTCCCTTGTGGCTTCTTTGGATGATCAGCTTGATTTTGCTGAACAATATGAATATCCCCTGCCCCATGTTATCGCCGACCTCCCCGTTGACACGTTCATCGCTCTGCGAAAGTTGGTATCTCGCGAGTTGCTCGCATCACCGCCGCCAACGTTCGATTATAAAACCAGCAAGAGACCAATTACAATTCTTGCTGTATCAGGATATGGAGGCAAGTCGATTTCGGAAGCGGTTGGGAAATACTTCGCACACTACAGCGGCGCAGACTTGATCCAATTGGATGCGTATGATCTCTCGGAGCTTGTTGGTGATTATTTGGGTCAAAATTGGGCTTTTTCGCGGGGATCACTTTCAATGTTGGGATTCAGAGCTGCCGAATTGAATGGCAAAACCGCAGGTGGTCGGGATGAGAGGCCACTTGAAAGCCAGGATGACGACTCCGATGCGGACGTTGGAATTACCGCAAGTAATTCAAGCCCATCGACTGTGGTAGAGGAGCTTCAGAAGTTACGCCAGGGAGAGTACGAGAGTTTCAGCAAATGGGAAAATCTGAAGATTGATAAAATATTGGACCAAATTATTCGATCGGCTAGCCTTGGATCTCCTCAATCTCATACTCGGCCAGTATTGATCCATCTTCACGACATCATTGAATTGGGCATGACGATTGAGGGCTCTCTGCTGATTAGTCGATTGCGAGCTCTCGCGGATATTGCCTGGCAGCAAGGCTTGCAAATCGCTATCCTCGGGTCATCATCTTGTGAACAACATTCAGAAGAATACTTGAATACGATCAGGGAATTTGCTACTAACGACTTTGTCATCACCCGCCACATCCAACCAGATTATGTTGAGCGGTATAATACGACCAAGGGGGGTGTTCCAGCTCAAATGCCGTTCCATCTGCAAAAGGCTGATTACCTTGTTGAGAATGTTAACAACATTACACGCATGCTGAGAGCTCTGGATCCTGAATCATCGTCGGAAGTTTCTGGCCTGTCACTTGAATCAATTTTGACCTATCTGCGTTCTTCAAACCCGAAATTTTCGATGTTACAAACTTCGATTCTTCCGGCACCCGAAATTTATCACCTGGCATGCGCCTTCAAGTCACAAGGTAAGGCTGGTGCTAGTAGCTCGCAATACGGCTTTCAAGAGCGCTTTAGCCTGGGCCGTCTCCAGCAGTGGCATGGCGATAATCTTCTCAACGAAGATCGTGCTGAAGGAGATGTTTTCAATGGAACTCCTTCAGCTAGTGATGACTCTACTACTCTGGAAGGTCGTGCTACCTTGAAGTTGAATGAATACGAGAAGCGAATAGCTTCTGGTCAGATAAATCGCGAAAATCTTCGAACAACGTTTTCAGACGTTCATGCTCCGCCCGAAACTATATCTGCTTTGAAGCTTCTCACCTCACTTTCTCTCGTGAGGCCAGATGCATTCTCATATGGTGTATTAGCGCAAGATAAGATTTCAGGCTGTCTCCTATATGGACCACCTGGAACAGGTAAAACTATGTTGGCAAAGGCGGTTGCAAAGGAAAGCGGTGCAAACATGCTTGAAGTTAGCGGCGCATCGATCAATGATAAATGGGTTGGCGAAAGTGAAAAGCTCATTCGCGCAGTTTTTACCTTGGCCAAAAAATTGACTCCGTGTGTCGTTTTTATCGACGAGGCAGATTCTCTGTTGGCTAGTCGAAGCATGTTCACCAACCGGGCATCTCATCGTGAACATATCAACCAGTTCCTCAAGGAGTGGGACGGGATGGAAGAGACAAGCGCCTTCATAATGGTTGCCACCAATCGGCCTTTTGATTTGGACGACGCCGTCTTGCGGCGATTACCGCGCAAAATTCTCGTTGATCTTCCTCTTGAGGCTGACCGGCTGGCGATTTTAAAATTACAACTCAAAGGGGAGATACTGGATGATACTGTATCATTGGATGAGTATGCAAAACGAACTCCTTACTACTCAGGATCAGACCTTAAAAACATGTGTGTCGCTGCAGCGATGGCTGCGGTGGAAGAAGAAAATGAAGCTGCGGCTAAACACAAAGGCCCTCACCCCTTTCAATACCCTGAAAGACGAATTCTTCAGAAGAGTCATTTCGAAAAGGCCTTGAAGAGTATTCCTGCAAGTATCAACGAAGATATGGTATCTCTAAAACTTATCCGCAAATTCGATGAGGAATACGGAAATAGAAAAAGAAGTGCCACCAAGTCAAATATGGGCTTTGGTTTTGCGGAGGATAAGCGTCATATCAAACGATGATAGACGACCTATCTAATCGCAACGAGTTCAGTATCTATTACGGAGCAATAACAAATACATGAATCTCGTAAATGCTTGGGGGCATTCAGAGACGTCAGATCTCAGTTAAATCTATTAATATGAGAAGTGATGTACATACATTATTATGCCTAGCTAGGCTTGATATGTCAAGGGTACGGCAGGACGGTAAAAGTACCTGGGATTGGAACCACCAACTCTCATCACCTAGAGCACCTGTGTGTAGATATCGGTGTCTGGCTTCTTCAAGCTTACTCAGACCTGGGCCATTGGTCCTAAGCCGCGAGGCAAAGGAAATGGAGTTCGCTATGTGCTTTCCGTCGATATTTGGACACCCTCCTCGCCTAGTGCTCTAGAATAAGTGTCCTGTGCTCGTCGTAGTGCATCCAGCGTCGGCTGCATTATCTTGCCAACGACATCGCGACCACCGCCGACCATATCTGGCTTCCATCGAATCTTTTTCCCTGTGCGTTCGAAGTGACTACGAATCTCCTGTTTCCGCTTTTGAATGGCACTCTCTCTTTCAGCCTCGGCCTCGTCAGCCACGGCTTGAATACGTGTCATGGATCTCGCCAGGGATTCAGCCAAGTATTGCACCTCTATGGCACGGTCAGGATCGCCGGAAAGAAAGCCGTCCCAGAACTGATGAAGAAACTCAATCGTTGTAGCATGAGTAAGAGCACACTTGTCGGAGATCGTAGTCGGTATTCCCATTGGAGATGTATCATCCGAGGCGCGTCCATATTTTTGAGAACGCTGTTGTTGTATGCCAGCCATGACATCCTTCTCTGCTTCTCTAATTGCGTCACGAGTTGCGTTGAGTCCAGATTTTGACTCGTTGTCGCTGTCACTATCCACGTCAAGATCTATGTTGATTTGCAGTCCAGCGTCCCCAGTCTTATCAGGTCCGGTAGTGTGCAAATTCCTCATTTTGGCGAGAACATCTTCAGGCCGTTGACTGCTAAGAACATCCCCCCCTCTTTGGGTAGAGGAATCCTTCGACGAGAAAAAGTTATTCCTTTCTTTGATACTAAGCATAATACGCTGTTCTTCACCATCTCCTTTTAGGTCCCGTAGAGTTAGCTCTCGAGATGTATTATAGAGCCCCTGAGCATCATGTGCCATGTTATCCGAGGGAGGAACATTCGCCATAATCTTTTCGCTCAGACTGTTAAGTGTCCTAACGATAGGGATATTTGCTCGAGGTCGCATTTCGACATCCTTGGCGTTGCCGCCTTTGAAACCTCCTTGGTTCTCTTCATTGCCCTCAATGTCAATTATATGAGGGACTGGCTGGGTCGTAATCTTAGAATGAGCATCTTGCATATTGCCATCGATATTGTACTTGTCAAAGATAGCATCAGCCGGGTCGTTATCAGTGACACGCTCCCCCTTAAGCTTCTTAGCAAGTTTGCTGAGGAAGAATCGCGACCAGAATTCCGCTTCCGTTAACCTCGGTACATTTTCATTGTATATTCGTTTAATTAATGGATGTTGGGCAAATATCATTTGAACTTGCTCGACGCTGATGTTCAGTTTCAACTCCCCGTCCACGGTTCGAGGCTTAACAGTTGAAAGAACGTTGTATGCGCCTTTCTTTTGGTTTGTTTCGATGGCATGGGCTCTTAATAAGTTTATCCTCATGGACCAGAACTGGGAGTTGAAGGCAGCAGTAGTCATTGAATCTGGCTTAGTCGACATGGCGCTTACGTACGTTTCGTGCAAACTCCTGTCTTTCTTCATGAGAGATTGCTGTAGCTCAATATTCATCTTCAATTGACTATCATCAAACCACTTCGGAGGTGCCGATTGTGCGTTCGCACCACCCGAGGATACCAGCGTGCCAGAGCTCCCTGTACCCTCTCCATTTGCAACGGGTGTTGAGGTAGCAGTCACCAGCTTAGATACGTTTGCATCGCCATTCCGTAGATCGGCCAGCAATCGTGAGAGCAGATCTTTGACAGATTGAGCTTCTGCCTTAGCTTCTGGAGTATTGAAATGAAACAGGTAGGTGATGGGGTCGTTTGCGCTTTCGGACTTCTCGAATATTTTCAGCATAACTTTGGGAGAGCTGTCGGGAGTTTGCTGAAGATCTGACAGAGAGTTAGCGGCAGTTCTCATAACCAGAAGATATGCCACAGAGGATGATTACTGGTGATATTGGTAACTGGCAGCGAAACAGTTGCTGGGCCACCCGAATTTGGCGTCCATGTTATGGCTTTATGATCGGTCGTGAACGTTAGGATGCCCTCTTTTTTCTTGAAGAGAGTGTGGCCCGTTGGGCTCGCCATGATGCTTCTGTTTCGCCGGTAGGATGATTAATGTAATCCGGGGAGTTGACGCAAGATGTAACGCTTCCGACGTTGGGTTCAATTTATATGGGTTGCATGAGCATCTCAAGGTAAATTCGCTGCGTCACAGAATGGCACATGCTGATATGCGGAAGTAGGGATGCTGTGGGCCCTGTCTATACCTCTAGTGCACGATAGGGACAGTGCGATGTGGAAATCTGCAAAGGTGAGTTAGCAGACCGTTGTACTAAAGAAGCAATAAAACATCACAGGAGTATAATAGAGATATATATTTATATTATAAATACATGCATATATATCACGGCATGCATTCTACAATTTGCAATAAATTACTCAATTCCAGTTATATACACATAGGTATATATAGAGAACCATTATATTTTTGTCGATCTTGATTCGAAAGTACTACTCGTACTCCGAATATATACCTAGTAGGTACATTTATCTTGCGAATAGGTTTATATACATATGTCATATCCTTTCTTCTTTGGAAAAAAGAAGAAAGAAGAAAACAGATCTATTACTTTGGTAAAATCATAGCTTGTAAAAGCATATTTGCAGGCATGTGTACTTTTGCGCTATTCCGTTTTGAAGCCGGCGCCTCCCTTCTGCTTACCAACCTGTGGGGCGGCCGATTTACCTGCCGTAGGTTCCCATACCTCTCCTAATCCACACAAGACAATCCACCACGACTCATTAATTACGATTGCTGTACACCATAGATTGTTCCCACGGGCCCTGTTGACCAGCTTGTTTCTTCATGAACCGGATTGTTCTGGAGTATTGTTTGTCTTCGCTCGGTTACGAACGGCGTTATTGGTCTCGAAGCCTGAACTTACTCAGCATCAGAGTGTTTTCTTCTATGCGCCCGCGCTTAGCAGTCTCGCTACACTCAATCTTTGAAGAGAGCCCACTGCTACCTATCTTCATCACAGCACCAGCATAAATCAAAGTCTTGGCAGGTTTTGCCTTAACGAACTGTCTCTTCCGATTAAACTCTCACGCGACATCTAACCTGTCTACCGTCACATCTTCATCCGACTGGCTAGCACCGCCGCGCCCTCTGATTGAATCAGCCGATCCTACATCGCACATCAAACGGTACCAACCAAAACGTCAAGACTCGGAATATTTGAAGCTGGCAAAGATCGCTCTTCCGTCAAAAGCAAGGCCGTCGACGCACATCTTCCGTGGGGTTCTGCAGTTGAGGGTTGTCGCAGTCGCTCGACACTGCTGCGGAAGCCTAATATCTCCCTTTTTGTACGATATGTGGTAGGTGCGATTTCCCCGGCAATATGCATTCATCAGACCAACATACCAGGAATAAACTCCGCTGCAGTTAGATCTTTGGTTAATCAGATATCTTTTGGTGCCCCGCTTTATGATATCACACTGCTTTACCCTTTATCTATCTATCTTTCTTTTTTTTTTGTCAGTTGCGATTGCCCTCAACCTGGATATTTAGCCATTACCCCACATTCATATTTCCTATTATCAACACTCTGTTAAATGTTAACCTGCTAACAAGTTACACGTTTAACGCTGAAGCAGAATAGCGAATGATAATGTCTCCTGATGCCGTGTCGTTGTTATTTCCCGATCGGCCTATTCGGCCCCTGCCGAAGCGTCGACTTCGAGAGAGATTATCGCCGGAGGTTGCCAACTCGATCAAATATCCCTCCTATATCCATGACCACGTTCCTCTTTTCTATTACCCAAGCTACACCACGAGAGATGATAATGGAACATCGAGCTTGACAACAATTGGCTCCGCTATTCAACACCACCGTGATGATTCCAAGCGGAACTCTACGTTACGACGCAATGGAGCTGCAATGACGACCGTAATCAACGACGAATCGCGAGGATCCCTCGTAATGGGATCTTCATCAAAAATTCAGGGAATGGTCATACAGTCTTCGGCGGCATTGGACCCGCTTCGCCAATCGATTGAATTACCACTACTCGCGTCCACTGCCTCCTCAGTAGACGGCTATGAGTCTTTCGAAAACACCAACAACAAGAAGAAACGGAAAATCCCCACCACTGGAGACTCATTAGCGAATACTAGTCTTTCTTTGACAAGCGAAGCCAACGCAGTGTCGAACTCTATACGACCTCGATCGCCAGTGAACGAAGTGCTCAGTAATAGAGCACAGTTACCACCAGCAGGCCTGTCGGCAAATAGTTCCCATGTGACAGGCAGTCAAGGGTTGTCTGGTTCTGGCAGAGGAAGACTTGGACGGTCAAGAAATGGACGTAGCCCCTTACGAGCTTTGTCAGACGGAAGCAACGCCTGGTCGAATCGTTCAAAAGCTGGTTCGTCCCAATGGGCGTTGTCTGGTATGTCTCTATGGTTCCTCTATGGGCACACATAGGCGTGGCAAGCTGTGCGTAGGCTGACAAGTTTTCTTATAGGTCAAACTGGGACTGGTATTATATCTAACGCGATTGCTACTGCCGAGAAGGTACCTCTACAGGGACAGGAGAATGGAAGTCTCTTGCAACCGCGCATGACCACATATAAGGAAATGCCTGCTTCAACGCAATTTACATTCACTTGTGAATCGCAAACACCTGGGTCTATACAGTGGCCTGGTGAGTTTGTCTGGCCTCGGTCAACGCTGTCGTATTCTAATCATCTTCAAGGTCGTTCTGTTGGCCACGGCGCTCCAGCCCAGTCGTTACAGCACTTACCAACTGTCGCTCCTCAAAACCCCAGCCTGCACCAGAGTGGTTCATCCAAGCAAGCCAATAAGCTCCCCGGTGGCTCTGCTAGGAAAACCCGCAGTCGCTTAGAGAGGGAGCTTGTCATGGCTGCGCGTACTCGACGACAGGTTGCGACAGAGAACTACTATAACAGCCTGCTGGACTCTACGGAGATTTGGATTTGCGAGTTTTGCGAGTATGAACGTATTTTTGGCGAACCTCCACGTACTCTTATTCGAGATTACGAAATCAAGGATCGTCGATATCGGCAGGAAGAAGCAGATCGAAAGCGGTTACTAGAAAAGGCCAAAGCAAAAAGCAGGAAGGGAAAGAAACTTAGCAAGGTAGCTACGAAAGGCAGCCATACCGTCGAGCCTACTTCGGATCAATCCCACGCAGCAGCTCGACCTACTGATATTTCCCCCGCTCTGACTAATGAAAGGGGTCGCTCGACCCATTCCGACGACGGATATGAAGACGACTACGAAGATGATTATTCAGATGCACCACCTAGACACATGGCAAACGTTGCGAGTGCCCACGCAGATCCTCTGCCCCCTCCTCGAGCTAAAACATAGGGTTTTGGTCAGCTACACGAGCGGCAGGGTTTGGCTAAGCAGTTATTCTTGAGCAATGATTATCATTTATGTGCATCGTACACACGTCATGATCCCCCCCAATAACATGCGATCAATAAAATCGGACGGTGGTGTCTAGGCTATATGACTTTTGTTCTCTGGAGGGCTCTATATCGGGTTTTGCATGTAATAATCCTTAACCCCTTTGACTAGGCCCATAACCAAGCATTCATCGGATTTCAGGCGGTGATGATTACTCAAAAATATCCTTCTTACCAGCTACTCTTCATTTTGCCCTTCCATAGCTGGGAACTGTGTTCTATCATGGAAGCTAGTCTGGAAGCTGCCTATACTTCGGTTCGTTTGACACCACAAAACTGCATGGCCAGCTTGGATAGGTGACACTTGTACGGCATAATCTCTGTAAAGCAGCAAAATTGCCTGGCTGTATGTATACGTTAAGTAGTTTCATGAGCTATTTCCTATGGCTCTCGTGAAAGAAGGGAAGACAATTGCTATCCTCTTAGTGGGGGGATGCCGAGTAATCTCCCATTCCCAAATCTTATCTAAAAAAAACACTGATACCTAGGTATGTGTGTCATCGGGTCTAGCTCGGTTAGTGCTTGTGGGGATTGATTTTCAAGCATAGGAGGGGCATTTCATCCCACCTCTTTGAACCGCTACACCTTGGAACCATATGCAGTCACTCAAGAGCCTTTTCCACAGTGAGCTGGCAGGGATATTCCTGCCCTAATAGGCTCAGATATGGCTTCTGCTAAAATTGTTCAGTTGCAATCCCTAAGACCCGATCTCCACGAGCGTGCCTGGGTATCGATACCGCATCCGAATCTCCCTCTGATTGCAACCGCGCACGGAAAGAATGTCACCGTCTTCTCCCTGTCCACACTTTCTTTGCACAGCGTTTTAGCCGATGGCCACTCACGTTCTGTCCGGAGCGTGTCATGGAAACCCAACCTGCCGCCGCATAATCTATGCCTCATCACAGGCAGTTTCGATTCTTCCGCTGGCGTATGGCGCTGGGCCAATGGGGGTGATGAGGGCGACGATGATTCAGCCGATGGCCTTGGCAGGGATATGACAAGAGGGCTGGGAAACGAAGATTCTGCCAAGACTGGCGAATGGGACTATAACCTTGTGCTTGAGGGCCATGACTCGGAAGTCAAAGGCTGTGCCTTTTCTCCATCAGGCGCTTACCTCGCAACTTGCTCTCGTGACAAATCTATTTGGATTTGGGAAGATATAGCCAGCGCTGAGTCCGAGGACGACTGGGAAACCATTGCGGTTCTCAACGAACACGAGGGAGATGTAAAAGCCGTAGCCTGGTGTCCCGACGTACCTGGGCGCAACAATGTTGGGCAGCGCTATTACAGCGTCGACGTACTCGCCAGCGCCAGTTATGATAACACAGCACGCATCTGGCGCGAAGACTCTGATGGCGAGTGGGTCTGCGTCGCTGTCCTACAGGGACACCAGGGAACGGTTTGGGGAGTAGAATGGGAGCCACGGCCAAAGAATGATGAATTTCCTAGACTCATGACATTTTCGGCCGATGGAACGATCCGCGTGTGGACGCTTGAACAAGGGAAGGACGGTGTCGATGCGGATGGTTCAACAATACCCCAAGATCGGCTAGGTGGCATACCAAGCACGATGAGAAGGTCTTTTAGAGAACAGTGGAATTGCACAGCCGTGCTGCCCAAGGTACACGACAAGGACGTATATTCGGTTACATGGAGCGCTGATTCTGGCCTTGTAGCCAGCACCGGGAGTGATGGCATCGTCGCTTTGTACAAAGAAGATGGCGACGTTGCCTCAAACTCCCAGTCTGCTCCCGAAGATAATACGCCCAATGACTCTGCACGCTCGAATCACGATAGTTCCGCCGTCAGTGGTCCACAGTGGCAGCTTTTGACCACGGTTCCCAATGCCCACGGCCCCTATGAGATTAACCATATTACCTGGTGTAAGAGGCACGATGCGGGTTCGACGAGAAGAGGGGAGGAGGAAATGCTAGTCACCACAGGCGATGACGGAGTAGTCCAATCATGGCAAGTGGATGTGAAATCTCCATAGCCGACACAGATTCCCAGTGTAGAAATTGGCATAATAAAAAAAATATAGAGAAGTAATACTCTGGGACATGTGACATTGACAGCGTGATACATGTAACCTTCGTTGTATCATGCGTCTTGTTAAGGTGTCTTAGTTTGTTTTCATATGGTTGACTAAATATTCAAAAAGACAATGATTGAATCTCATTTACAACGCGCAGGATGAATTTCTTTGAGTTGGTACCTAATTTGAAATAATTGTTCTATTGATATAAATGGTGATGGCGTACAACCATAGCCGCTCTCCACTTTCAGTAGCATCCTCTGCAAGTACCTGTCGCCTAAAGTGGAGGGACCTTGCCTTAGTACCTGTAGCTACCTACCAACAGCTCTTTTGACCGTGCTGCACTGGCCCTGCTGCCTCCTCGTCCCTCTTGTACTTGTACATGATATATCGCATCTTGGATACCGACATCGTATCCCTGTCGGATATTCACAAGCTTCAGCCCGCCCGCATTTCCTTCTAGCGGACCGCGCTCCGTCTATGTTTCTTCCCTCGACCCATATCTATTGGCGCGACGCTTCGAGGCACCATCGACGTCATCTTCCCCCAGCGATAGAGCCCACGGGTGGCCTCACTCTCCAAACATCTCCTTGAACCGACTCGTGCTTCGCGACGATGGCGACCCCTACGCTCAACTTCATCACGTTCAACCAAGACCATAGCTGCCTTGCTGTTGGTAAATACTTTGGCCCAGCTACCGGGCGATGGCCCCTCTACTGACTACGCTGGCATCGTGGACTAACAGATTGATTGTTGCAAGGCACATCCAAAGGTTTCGGCATCTATCATACGGACCCCTTCTCGCGCATATTCAGCAGTGATGACGGTAACATCGCCATCATCGAAATGCTGTTCTCAACGTCCCTAGTCGCCCTCATTCTTTCTCCTCGCCATCTCATAATTCAAAACACCAAGGTAGGTGCCTAGCAGCAAACTAACCAGATTGACGTGTTGCTCATTGCTGCAACTGCAGAGGGCTTCGGTCATATGCGAACTGACCTTTCCATCCGCCGTCCTGGCCGTACGACTAAATCGCAAGCGGCTGGCCGTTGTTCTCGAGGAGGAGATTTACCTTTACGACATTAGCAACATGAGCCTTCTCTACACCATCCCCACCTCCCCGAACCCATCGGCCATATGCGCGCTATCAGCTTCCTCCGAGAATTGCTTCATCGCATATCCGCTTCCTAAACCGAGAGAAGAGTCCGATAGCAGGCGGCCCCCTCATGCTCCACCACAGTCGGCATATGTTGCTCCTACGTCGGGCGAGGTTCTCATGTTTGACACCTTGACGCTCAAAGCTGTTAACGTTATAGAAGCACATCGCTCGCCGCTATCCTGTATCAGTCTCAACAGCGAGGGCACGATGTTGGCAACTGCAAGCGAGACGGGTACCATCATTCGTATATTTTCGGTGCCCCGAGGCCAGAAGCTCTATCAGTTCCGGCGTGGAACGTATCCTTCGACTATATACAGCATGTCCTTCAACCTCAGCTCAACGCTGCTTTGCGTCTCCTCTGCTTCAGATACAGTACACATATTTCGACTTAGTCCTCCGCCTGGGCATACTACCCCGGCAGGTGCCCCAATTGAATCCCTAGGTTCTTCAAGACAAGATCGGTGGTCCCGAGCGAGAAGCCACGACGGTGCAGATTCACCTAGTAATAGCACAACTGAATCGCCCAAAAGTGAAACCGCAGAGCTAGGAAGCAATGGTCCTGCTCCAGATGCCAGTGCTGCACCCGCTAATCGCAGCCAAAGTGGCTCTTTTAGCAGTATGCTACGACGTTCATCTCAAATCATGGGCCGCGGAGTTGTCGGCGTTGTAGGCTCCTATCTCCCACAATCAGTTACTGAGATGTGGGAGCCACTCAGAGACTTTGCCTATATCAAAATCCCAAAGACCACTGGGCTCGGAGCTGGAGCTCGAGTACCCGGTGGGCAAAGTTCTGGCCCACTTCGCAGTGTCGTTGCAATGAGTAGCAGCAGCCCGCAAGTCATGGTGGTAACTAGTGACGGCGGCTTTTACGTCTATAACATTGATATGGAGAATGGCGGAGAGGGTTATCTCGTAAAACAGTTTTCGTAAGAACCCTTTCTTCCACTTCTGAGTTTTAACTCGATCCCACCTTTAGGTTGTGCTAACATGACTTTTCACAATGCAGAGTTCTAGAAGGGGATAGCAAAAGTGATCCTTCAGCCTAAACATAATTAGGTAGGTAAATGTAACACGATCCGGTTGATTGTTGATTCTCGAAATGTTTTCAAGACGGGGGTTTAGGCGGCAACTTTTAGGGGTAATAGGGCAGGTCTTTGTGATTATACGTCTCTTTTTCTTTTTTTTTTTTTTTCAATTAATGATGTACTCAAGCAATGCCGCTGACTCAGATGCCAACTTCTGAAGTTCTTTTTTAATAGCACTGCTTGGCTGGCTGGGTGAGATATGGGATGTTACCAGCAAGTCAATTTTACAGTCAATCCGTTGAGGGATACAAAAGTAGGAGTAGTGGGCAATCATAATTATGATTATATATGGTAGTTTGGTAAAGCATTGTGAACTAAGCTTGGACAACCAACACCCTCCATCTCAACCCAACAGAGAAAAATGGGCATAAGACAAACAA
Source organism: Trichoderma afroharzianum (assembly GCA_037893235.1). NCBI lineage: Eukaryota > Fungi > Ascomycota > Sordariomycetes > Hypocreales > Hypocreaceae > Trichoderma > Trichoderma afroharzianum. Next base: position 51,077 of record JBBLXW010000010.1, read on the forward strand.
AAGGCTCGAGATGCTGCCGTTCAAGTTCCAAGAAGCCAAATACGTGTGCATTCCATCCAAAAAGTCCAAAAGTGATATCAAAAAAGAAAGAAAAAGAAAGAAAAAAAAAAACTTCGCCAAAAGTACTACAAGCCAAAAGCCCGTCATCTAGAATAGGGGCGGTTCATGAGAGCAATTTCTCTGGCAATCTCTCCCCACTCCATTTCCCTTCTATACGGCTCCGAGGAGCCCCCCTTCTGTCGAATAAATTCTTCCCAGCGCAACAGCTCGTACGCAAAAAGTAGATGTGGCTGAATAATGACATTAAGGCGGCGAGCCCTAACGAAACAATAAGCGCGTGGGAATGAGAGGTTGAGCGCCCGCATAACCTCAGCTATGCAGATAGTAGCACTCCTGGAGACCCCGACACGGCAATGAACCAATGTGGCTGTGCCTTTCTGAACTCCTCGATCTATGCAGCGGCTAGTTAGTCTTTTCTGCCACAAACCAAACGAACTCGAAAGGGGTTAATCTCACCAATAAATTCGAGACAACGCCCAAACTCTTTGGTCAATGGATCGATGCCATTGTCCTGAATACCTTCAACAAAGCAAATGTTGTCAGATCCCCATTTCTGCAGGTCTTCCTCCGACCACGATGCAGATTCCCCAATACTGAGTATTTGGTGAATATTGAGCTGCGCTAAGAGATCCGGATTGTTTGCATGGACAAGGTTACCCAGGTAGAGATAATCCAAGATTCTGCTGGGAAGCGAGCCATCCAGATCCGAAAACCACGACGGTTCAGATTTCAAAAGTTTTGTCATATCGTCCAGGCTTTTCCCGGAAGACATTGGAGATTCACACAGCAAACGAGGACTTATGGCCGACAAGAGCGACACATCGGAGGGATAAGCAAAGAAATTGCGGCGTTCAGTCGTATGAAGCCTGAGCCAAGCATCCGGTACGGGTAACCCCGTGTTATAGCTGAAATAAGCGATAGCAAGCAGAGTTGATTCTGTGTAGCCATCGGTGCAGTGGATAAGGATTTTCCGACCTCCCGCGTCCGCGGCCGATTTATGAGACTCAACATGTTGCTGAGCATCGATATCGCGATTTCGGGAGCTAATGGCATGGGACTCTAGCACAGTGTTATGAGCGACGTGATGAATCCATTTACAAGTGTTAAGGATGGCGTCGGACTCGGCTTGAGACCAAGTTGGGGGCATAATGCTCCCTGATGATGGAAAGCAAATGGAGGTTGGACGGGGCAACTCGCGAGGATGCTCGGCAATAAATTGTATAGCACTTGGATCCAGCCGGCCCGTATCACTGCATTCGATGAGGACATCAAAGCGCTGCTCTTCTGCACTACCAGGCTCCGGGCTAGGGCCCAGGTAGACATTGTGGCATATTTCGGAGGTCTCTGTCATGTTCCGCATCTCTTCGTGTTCTTGCTGCACCAAGTCCAGGACCCGGCCGGTAGGGTTACCGGAGGCATCGATGGCTACCAAGCTACCATGGTTGGTCTCAAAGGCAGAAAACGGACTTGTGCAGACGAAGGTATTATACACGGGCACGTTTCTCGCCTGTGCAAGCTGTTTATTCCGCCATCGTTGTTGAGCGACAGCAATTTGCCATGCGACCTTCCGATTCTCGTCAGGATCCAGCCCATAGACAACGATATCAGAGGTGGCAGCGACTTTGGTAGGTTGGATATGAAAATTACGAACAGACAAGCCCATCAAGGGGTCTGCGTCGATGAATTCGGGAGCTGTCCCTGACCGCATGAATTCAGAGGGGGCAATAGCACCCTTGAGGCGAGCAAAGCCGAGGTTGCCATCTGCCTTGACAATGGTGATTGCTCTCAGGCAGTTTGGTGTATTTCCAGGGGGGCAATGGTGGCCATCGAAGTACGTGCGTTGAGTGTGGTTGTCCGGATGTAGCCCATGCAGCCAGGGGAAGACCAGTGAGGGGGGAGGGAGGAGTTGTCTCGAGGCGTAATCCAGTGCTTCGGCCACGCTCGCAGCATCTATCTCATATATCGAAACATGGTCGCCATCAAGGCGGACAAAGTCATCGGGCGGGTAGAGCAGGGAAGCCTGTGACAGGGCTCGGGGATGGCTTGGGGACGGCGAATGCGTATACGTGCCGGAGTCTTCCTCGGACGTGTACTCGTACAGGGACACGGGGCTATTGGGAATCGGAATGGGAACGGAGCCAGGCAATTGTGGGGGCGATGCCAACCCGAGCGTTTGAAGTGGAGAGGGAGAGTTGACGGGAGTGTTTCCGCGCTGAGATGCGTTCTTTGAAGGCAGAGCGGGTCTGGGGACGGCAATTGTCGCCATGGCTGGATTCGGCAATCGGAGCTTCAATGGAAGATGATGGACAGAGGCTGGTGGAGGAGCAGCACTGGCATCTTGTCCCCGGGGTGGAAAGGGAGTCTATCTCCTCCAGCGGGCTTGCGGAGGTTGGCGATGGGATCTTGTGAGAGAGCACGAGGGAAAGCGAACGGGCGGCTAACGGTTTAGGAAATGGCTGGGCTGGCGACAAGAGCTGCGTCCTCGTACTTGTCTTATACCAGGCTAAGGGATCTGGAGGTTACCCCAAAGACTGGGCAAGGGATGACCACGAGACAGGGATTATGTCTCGGATGAGAGAAGCTCGGATTCTGCACACGACCAAGGGAAAGAAGAAAAAAAAGGAACAAAGAAATCGAGAATGGATTAGTCAAGACGGTAACGCAGGTTGCAGAAGCTGCATGTTCGCGGGAGGGTGCATAAAACAGGTGGCTGGAACGAAGAGGTAGTAGCAGCAGCAGCAATAGGATGCTAGGATGCGATGCAGGAAGCAAGAGATCGTTGGATATTGTAGCACATGAGCTAGCATGTCAGATAAGGTAGCGCGAGGGAGGGGTCCAGAAGCAAGGCCAAGCAAGGCAAACAAAGAAACAGCGGTTGGGCAGTTAGTAGTTGGATCGTTGACGCCGCAGGTAAACCGTACAAAGTAAGTGTCGCACCATACTGTGCCTGCTGCCAAGGCTATTGGCTGGATAGGCAGATCAATTGAACCTAATACACGGAGACGGTCGCATGATGAGGTGCAACAGATAGTGATGCAACAGGTGAGATCTTATTGGGCATGGCCGGGTCGCCACTCGAGCAGTTCTTGGTCTGTGAGTTCAGGGAAAAAAAGAGCCCCTCATTTCAAGCGCTGTGTACTCGTACACATACTGCTATAACGGGAAATGCGGGGGAAGAGGGGGAGAACAAGGTCCGATTGCATCTCATCTTGCATTCCTTGCTTCGATGTTGGAAGAATTCTGTATCCAAATTATATTACCAAGCGCACTAAGCAACCCTATACAGAAAAGGAAATCAGCTTCGCAGTGACCATACGTTAGTAGTGGCAGTAGCAGCAGCAACGACGATGATAGCGACAACTAACAATACCTAGTAGAATCACCAGTCTACCAATTCATCCGTTTCTGATTTAGGCTTAGTTCATTCATGATAACCTTATACCCTTTAAATCCATCCATCATACACTCGTATAGCGTTAACGCGATTAGTGATAATCCCGATCTCGACACTACGCAAATCTATAATATCATTCATCCATACCTCTATATCGCGGCCATAACCCATTGCCCGCTCTACTTTGCTCACATCATGAGTGGCGGCTTTCAAAGGGCGCTGCCACTTGCGCTTACTGTATTCTGCGGTGTTGTGGGTGGTCAGTATCTGTAGCCATGGAATAACCCTGCGCTTGGCACAATTGCTAATTCTCGAAAAGGATTTTACACTTTCCAACCATTATTTGCTCCCAAAGACCAATCACCAACGGAAAAAGTACAAGGTAAGAGAGGTGCTGCATGATGACATCCTCATGTGACCCGTATTTAATGCGCAATCGCCTTTACAGAGAAAACAAAGAATTGATCAACGGCGGGCACGGTAGACTTTCTCTCAGGGGCTCATTTCTGTGGATGCAAGCAAGCCACCGCTTACTTTATTTAAGCCGAAATTGCTCATATCACATCTGCAGCGTCAAGTAAGATTCATTAAGCTCATTAGAATTATACGTCATGTCATGATATTAAATAAAAGGGGCGTCTATACCCCAGAATAACTTGTCCCAATCTATAGTATTCAAATCCATTTTCTCTTCGAGCATCTGCCAATGTTGATCCATTAATACGTTGTCAGGCTCAGTGCCCATGTTTTGCTGCATCGAACCCATTCGGAGATCTTGATTCGTTGAATCAGGTGTCATGGGAAATGATTCTCCGTAAGGTGAAATCCCCGACAATTGCTGTTGTAGGAGATCCAGGGCACGATGCTTGATCTTGTACTTTTTGAGGATCTGAATGGACAACTCTAGCAATCTTGCCGCTGGTGGGAACTGGCCTTGTGCCTCGTGCAAAATCTTCCATGCACCAGCCACATCATCTTCTCCCTCGCCACCGTCTTCCGCATCGCCCTTCAGACAGGCATTCAACACAAGTGCAGTGCTGGCTAGGAACAGGCTACGCAGGACCATTGCCAACCTCAAACGAGAGGTGAAGAAGGGAAGGCATTCTCCTTGTAGCTGATGGTCAAGCTCGAAAATCACCCTTGCCGACCTCAGGCAAACGTCCCGTGAATAAGCATATGCTGGATCAACAGTCCCCTGGGCTAAGTAGGGAAGATGAATCTTACACAGTTGTCGGTGTAGTAGCAGATTCAACATGTAGCGTTGCGCAGTGATAAAGGGCGAGCGTCTGGGATCAGTGACAGGAAGTTCATCCAGGTGTGAACAATCGAGAGAAAGGAAGTCCGGAGCATCGCTGATAAACTGGTTGAGCTTTGCATCCGAATCCAGCACATTTTTATATACCTCGGATTCGGAAACCGGTTTGCCCAAAGGTGTGCGGTCAACTAGTGCCCGGCATACTTCTGCAAGACGTATACGTTGGACGAAATAGGAGATGCAAGTGGCCTCGGTTGCTGGCCGATCAACAATCTCTACCCCCTCCATAATGTCTTCGTCATTTGCATTTCGTGGCTTATTTACGGCCATCTGGTTTTGGTGGATGAGATAAAAGCCTTCTTGAGGACAATTGAATTGAGCCAGTGTCCTTGGGGATCGGTCAGCAATCTTGGATGATGATATGTTTGTTGTCATACGCCGGAAGACTCAGACTTACCAATCGGTCGCAACCATGAACCACCAAACTCTCCTTCCAATTTCCTTCCTAGACTCGCTCATCCGAAGAAGCGTCGGCATTGGACTGCCTCGAGGGTCGTCGAGACGATGCAACGACAGCTCCGTAGCCATTGCAATGGCCGACATGAAGACACTACGGGCACGGTATGAGACGCTCTCGTGATTACAGAAGACGAAGAACAGAATGATGAGGCCTTGTATGCATTCCAACGACGCATGTGCGGTTCTCTGTGCATGATCGACGACATCCAGCGCCTGCTTAGTCCAGAAGGTTGACTGTCCGTTCGCCTCGGAATAGTCTGAGAACAAACACCTGATATCATCGGGGGCCGACCACGCATATGTTGTGCTTGCGCATATGCTTAGCAGCAGCAATATGCCACCAACATCGACACGGACGTTTGCCTCCAGCCCTGCGTATATGTCTTCCACGAGGCTCTGCACCGTGGGGACATGTATGATGTGGTAAAACAAGGAAATATCAGCTATGTACTTCTGGAGTATGATGCGCATCTCATCTCGGCGAGGCAGCCAGATACACTTGACGGCATCCACCGGCCCTGTCATTGACGCCGGATGACCATTTTGAAAAGCATGGGACGGTTGAGTTGGGGCTAATCGAATGGGACAGGTACGAAAGATGATGGGATCAGATATCAAGGAATCCTACTCTAGATCTCAGTCTCACGAAAGCACATCTTACCGCGCAGAGACAGCCCCTTGGGGAGGAATGCTCGGGCTCACCATCAACTTTTGATCGGAGCAGGATCGCTCCAGCTCCAGCGCGTCAGCCGTCAAGCGCTGCAGTCTAGGTGGCACTGGGCGTGAGGCCAAAGTAGGAGTATGTGGTATTGGCTTTTCAGCCCCTTTCACCGAGTCGCCATCCTTTTCGCTCCCCTGGGCCGCAACGAGGCTCTCCAGACGCTCCAGGCGAGCCAGCAGCTCCAGCGTCGACGCATCCTTCAGAGCAGGGGATTTGACCTGCGCTTGACTTCCACTTCCCGTCGCTGCCGCGACCGCGACCCCTTCATGTTGGCAAACAACGCCACGCGACGTACAGTTGGAGCATGGAAACTGGCGACTGCAGCGCAACTTGCGTACCCTACACAGGTGGCACGAAATTGGGCGTTGTCTCGGTTGGCGACCCATTCTGGAATATGGTTCAACAGGATAAGCCAACGATTTTCTACGAAGAGTCCATGGAATGAAAGGAAGCAGTTGCCATTCATTTTCCATGGACATTGGGGAGTCGCTTATCGAAAGATTTTCCGCGGAGTTTCCGCGGGCATGAATTAGTTTCTGACATCATGCCATGAGACAGCCAATGATAGCACAGTATAACCTCTCACTGACAGAGTCTTCTGTGAAATAGAGGGCCTGTTCCACGTCGGAAATAGCTCCTAATCCCATTGACGAATTTTGTAATTATCGTTTTCCTTGACTTGATGATTTTTTTGTTTCAATCAAGCACCACTATTTAGATGTGGTCATATACCTATCCAAAGCTCATGAAGCGAATTTCCATGTGATATTCATCTATCCAGCAATACCTTGCGAATATGACGTTTAAGAACATATTTGCTCCACTTGCTTATATATCCATTATGCGGTTTCACGGAGATTTGCACTTACAGCATCCATAGCTAGACACCTCCTTTGTCAAACATGAAGCTCCAATGCAAACGGCGATCCATAAGCTGATTGGCTGGTAAACCTGTCTGCGGAGTTTAAGCTTTTGGAGAGCTGCTTACCTCATCTTGGAGTACCTACTCCGACATCGTCTCACTGCTTGCGGATCCTGGCCTCTTAACGCATAGCCAGCTACAAGACAATGTGAACAAAGTCACTTTGCCTGCTTAAAGACGCACCCTAGAAGATATTCGATTCTTGTTTACAATCTGAAATCCTGATAACGCTGAAACCGCTCATCCCTTCTACCTAATTTCTTCATATTGACACGATATCTTGAGACCCCATACGATGACCTGAACGGGTCGCCACGCCCCTAAGTCAAGACATCCAACTGTTTGGATCCCTGACAACCGCCATTCCCATTTCCTAGATATGCCATACCGCAAGTCTCATTTTTCACAATGATGAGACTAAGCAGGGGGCGTCTCTTGTCCCATTGGTTTTCTTCCCCAATCCAGAAATATAGAGTCACCGTGCTGCCAGGCCACTACAGCCGTCATCTATCGGTATATCCGCCTCTTCGGTCTAAGCAGACGCCGGACTTTAGCTCTGGCTTTACCAGAAGCTATGATCCTACACTGGAATCTGGCCGAGGCCCCATGTTTAGAAAAGTAAATTTTGGAGTGCCGCAATTCTACCCTCGTGATTTGAAACGGCGTGTGGACGAATACGTCGTGGGCCAGGACCGTGCTAAAAAGACAATCTGTGCTGCCATCTTCAACCACTACCAGAATCTCAGGAGAAGGCGCCAGCATGAGCAAGAGGACAAGGAGAAGCATGAGAAACTCATGCGCCAACGGTTCGCACGTGATAGAGAGCTGTCCCAAAGGCGATGGGATGCCCTCCCTCTCGAAGGTAAGTTCACTGCTTACAAACATTAAGATCCCTGCTGGTAACACTGTCCATCAAGACGAAGTTCCCGGACAAAGTTCCTCAGCTCGCCAGGCGTCTGAGCTCGCGTCCGAAGCAAGCTTCAATGCTCCGATTTTCAAGCCCGAGGAGCCGGCTGTTGCGGAGCACATCAAGATTGACAAGAGCAATATCCTTGTGATTGGGCCGACTGGTGTTGGCAAGACGTATATCCTAGAGTAAGAGGCCGATTCCTACCTTTTATAATTGCTTGGCTCGTTTTAGCTGATGAGAAACCCCCAGAACTTTGAGCAAGAAGATACAAGTACCGCTCACCATCTGCGACTGTAACTCCCTAACCCAAGCAGGATACATTGGACAAGATGTGGAATCTTGCATCGAAAGGCTACTCATAGAAGCAAACTACGATGTCAAGGCGGCAGAGCACGGTGTGGTGGTTTTAGACGAGTTTGACAAGCTAGCAAGACGAGAGACAGCAACTGGTCGAGATGTCAGTGGCGAAGGTGTCCAACAGGCCTTGCTCAAACTCGTTGAGGGAACAAAGGTCACCATCAATGTCAAGGATAATCGTTCTTCTCGTGCGGCCACACCTATTCCTACAAATTACACTGCATCCGGTGCCCCGACAACATCAATGCCAGTTAGCAGTCCGCCAGGCAAAGTGGACCAGTACACCGTCGACACCACCAACATTCTCTTCGTCTTCTGCGGCGCTTTCGTGGGGCTGGATAAGATCATTCTTCGGCGGGTCTCAAAGCCAGCCATGGGGTTTGGAGGAGATGTTCAGAGTCGACAAGCCGGGACGGGAAACAATTACCATCTGCCACCTGAAACATACGCCCACTTAGCACACTACAGCCCACAGTCTGCACCAAGTTTCACCCCGATGGACTTGGTAGTATCTGAAGACCTCCAGCGGTTTGGCTTTATTCCCGAGATTATAGGTCGACTGCACAACATCTGCGCTCTCAGCCCCTTGTCAAAGGAAGACCTCTATCGAATTCTCACCGAGCCACGCAATAGCCTAGTGGCTCAGTATACTGCGCTGTTTGAGACATATCCGTCTCAGCTATTCTTTACGGAAAAGGCACTAAGCGCCATTGCTGAACGCGCGCTTGCAGCCGAGACCGGTGCACGAGGGCTGAAGATGGAGATGGAGCGCGTTTTAGCTGAACCAATGTTTGACGCCCCGACGCCATACGTCCTCATCACTGAAGCCTGCGTCAACGGGCATGAAAAAGCACCGTATTGGGGGAAAGATGGACGTCATGAGCTTATTCGGATGATGGAAGAAGAGCAATTCAACCCACCCAACCCAGAGCATTCACTGGAGCAACTGGGGCAGGTAGACGAAGGCAGAGGATGAGATTTGAGAAGCATGCGGAACCAATCTCTTCTTCCTTGTCCTTCTTTTTTTTTCCGTGATTCAGAATAGTAATATCCATAAGGGCGTTTTGAAGACTTTTTCGAGGTAAAACCTTTTTTGTAGTTGTTGTTGTCCGTGAATTGCGTGACACCTTCTTCACGGATCAATGGATAAAGTGATGATTTTGGAAGAATGGCACTGGCTCCTGATGTAACATCATTCTAGACTCGTCACTTGAATAATCAACGCCATGCGAGAACCCTGTCTTGCATACTCTCTAGGACTAAAGCTATACATGTACAAATGTCGTTTTGATAAAACTTCTCCCATGCCCGCCCCAATTGTGCGAAGCTTGAAGCGATATTATCGTGTTTTATTTTAGTTTTTGGGAGGAGACTGAACAACACCCTTGCCAGTATAGCCGGGAGAAGAGATACCAGTGAGGGGATCAGCACCTTGAGCCTATTCAAGCAGGTTAGTTAGCCACATTCTAGCAGCATCAAGTTGAAAAATGGAGAAGTATCTATATACCTTGAGAAGCTCGTTAGTGGCCTCCTGGTACTCCTTGTTCATGGTGTAAGGCGCAGGCTTGGCGGCAACTCGGATGGCAGCGAAGAGAGCGAGAGAGGCGGCAAGGCCAACGGCAACTCCCCAGGCAACACGGGCACCGGCTCCGGGAGCGTCAACGGTGCGGGGGCCGTGAGGGCCGAAGGCGATCCAGTAAGCTATTGTCATGACATGAAGTTAGCAGCTGAAGAAGATGATAATAAGTGCTAGTAGCAGTGGTAATGACGTGTTGAACATATGTTTTATGTGTATTGGCAAAAGCTCTTTCTTGATTGGCATAAAATTCCCAGCCCACTCGGTCCAGGAATTGATGACACCGAGCACCTTGGCCCGCCTCGATTTGGTGAACAGTTTCCATGCCAATTAAGAGCGGATTGCCGGGATCGTTGTCGTACGAGCTGTTGTAGGTCCTCGAGAGAGAATAAAGAGAGAAGAAAAGAGTCTGCAGCTCCGGATCGAGGCAGGAAGCTCAAGCCAGCTCTCCGGGGAGGGATTTTCACAAAAACTCAAGGTGCACCACCTACCGGCCTTCTTCTCCTGCAGGGTCAGGTCGTTCCAGCTGCCCTTCATGCGGTCACGCAGGGCCATCCACAGGTCGGCCTGCTCCTGGAGAGGCATTCCCTCCCAGCGTTTCTCGATGTTGGACAGGGTCGGGTTGGAGAGCGCCTGGCTCGACATGGCCCTGGACGCAGCCAGTCGGGTGGTCTGCGTCAAGGCATTGCCTCGTAGAACCATAGAGCGCAGCATCTTGTAGGGATTTGCGATTGACGGAGCTCGAGTCGAGTTCAATTGAGAGGTAGCAGCGAGGTTGACGGTGGTTGCGGTAGTGCAGCGAGGGGATTTAATTCCCGTGCTCCATATGTCCTTGACTAGACAAAATCATACGACTTCTAGTTGGCTGGTGATGAGTATGGAGCGATTAGCGCAAAAATCTTTGACTACATGCCTGTGGGCAGCTAAGCTATCTACAGCCGCACCACGAAAATGTGAGAAGTGGGGTATTATGAAAGCATAAAAGCAGTAGTATATCAATATATAGGTATATACAGTATATATTACAATACGACTCTTTGTAAATATTATTACTTTATTAAGTCTTTGTTTTTCTCTAATTGATTAATGCTTTACTATTTCTTTTTAATATTTAATAATTTCAAGGAAATCAATATAAAATATTGTATTATGATTTATTCAAGTTCATCTTTCAATTGATTAGAAAATCCTTCTCGCCTTTCAAGAAATAAGTAAAAATCTTAATAAATTATGACGAATGGACTTAACCGAGGCTATTCCTCCATATCTTCAGCGTCTAACATCACCATGGTGGGACAGGGCCCTGTACCCGGTGCCGCCTTGTTCCGAACTAGCCTGTGCATCGCATGTGCGGATCTGCCTGCATTGTCATCAAGCAGCAGCCTTCCAAACCGCATCACACACACATTGCGCCAATACTTTCCATATGGAACGTCTAACAAGGCTCTTCGCCGCCGCCAACTATGGCTGAGACACCACTTGAGAAAGCACCGAAACTAGATAGCCCGCCCCCAAAGCCCTACCATGCGAAGCGCCCTCACAAAAAGTCCCGGTCCGGTTGCCAGAACTGCAAGGCGCGAAAGGTGAAATGTGACGAATCGAGGCCCGTGTGCCGGTCGTGTAAGCTGCGAAAGGCCGACTGTGTCTATGTTGATCCTCAAAAGCCGCGCCACTCGGCTGCCGTGACGACTTCGGCGGCATGGGATTCGAATTCCAATTCCTTCGGGAGTCGAGCGCTGGCGCATCATACCAAGTCTGAGACGAGTACTTTAACAAACCCTACAAGTATATCTTCGGCATCGTCTGTTCTATTTTCGGCACCTATACTTTCGCTGGCCGAGAGATATAGCAACCAGACTACTTCTATACCTGCTGAGTTACTATGGTGCCCAGTCGGGATTGACATGGCGGATATGAAGGCACTGTGGTTTTATGCGACTCAGACATGCGGCTCCTTTTCCATTGTCGCAAACGATGGTCATAAAAATATCATGAGAAGCCTGTTGGTTCGGTTCGGATCCGAATCTCCCTTTCTGCTCGACTCCATCTTCGCCCTCGCTAGTTTACATATGCAACGCCTCAATCAGCAGTTCGATCCAAAGCGCGCTCTGTCGTATCGGGTCAAGTCATTGGCAGGATATCGCAAGGCAATTGAAGACGCCAACCCGGGAGACTTCCCTGCTCTGGTCGCAAACTCTCTACTTTTAACGGCCCTGTCGTCCGAGAACTTCCGGGAGCCAGACGGCACTCATTTATATATTCTTGACTGGCTTGTCGTATGGAAGGGAATCATCCTCGTTATGGATCTAGTTTCCAAGTCTACTGTTGTTGAGAGTGGCCTGAATAGTCTATTCTTCCGCCCTCCCACCGATGTGGAGAAGACTGCATTTATTCCTCGTCAACTCCTACAGATGGTCGCTTCCATCACACCGAGTGACTTGGATTATTCATTTAGGGAAGCATATGTTGAGACGTTGAAGTATCTGGGCAGTCTATATGTGGATCTGGCGCAAGGGCCTTCATCCATGAGGAGTCTGAGGATTATAACCATCTTCACATATCTCCCTAGCCAGTTCATCGACATTGCGCGCATGTCGCAGCCGCGTGCTTTGGTCATCCTTGCTTACTTTGCAACTTTTTTCAAGCTAGTTCAGTGGGAAGTTTGGTGGCTGGAGGGCGTGGGAGATCGCACAATACGGGATATCTGCGGCCATCTTGATCTGGAATGGCAGGCCTTCTTGCAAGTCCCATACGCCGCTCTCGATGCTCAAGACCGCAAGCACTTGTCCAAGATCATACTTGAAGATACAGAACTGGTCTCACCTCAAGGCTACCTTCTGGAATACGAAGCATGTGTAGATCAATCATTAGGTTTGCTGTGAGATTACGGTCTTCATTAGCTTAGTCTTGTCATGTCCCTGGAGCCTTGGTCTTTTAGAATATTTGTACTTGTTTCGATAGAATCTGGTAGAACTCGATGAATTGATAAATCAATCAAACATATAAGTCTACGTCGGTAATTTTGAATAAATTTTTTTGTTATATTAATAGTTGCAAAATTTCTCAGCTCTTGTACATATAGCCCATGGATAGCATGTTTGAAGAACTCTTACTATCAGATAGCTGTTTACTACTATACTAGTCTATACACAGGCCAACCATTCCCAGCTCTTGGGACGAGCTAACTGAGGCCTTTTTAATTCTTCTCCAGATCCGCCAGAATCTTCTCACCCTTGGCCTTGGCTGAGGCCAGGTCGCCAACCATGTAGAAAGCAGCCTCGGGCAGGCTGTCACCCTCACCGTTGAGGATGGCCTTGAAGGAGGCAATGGTGTCCTTGAGGTCAACGAGCTTACCCTCGATACCAGTGAAAACCTGGGCGACGGTGAAAGGCTGGCTGAGGAAACGCTGGATCTTACGGGCACGCTCGACGGTAAGCTTGTCGGCTTCAGACAGTTCGTCCATACCCAGAATAGCAATGATATCCTGAAGACCCTTGTACTCCTGGAGGATCTGCTGGACACGGGTGGCGGTCTGGTAGTGCTCCTGGCCGACAATACGGGGGTCAAGCATACGGGAGGTGGAATCAAGAGGGTCGACGGCGGGGTAGATACCCAACTCGGAGATACCACGGGACAAGACAGTGGTGGCGTCCAAGTGAGCGAAGGTGGTGGCAGGGGCAGGATCAGTCAAATCGTCAGCAGGGACGTAGACAGCCTGGACGGAGGTAATGGAACCCTTCTTGGTGGTGGTAATTCGCTCCTGCATACCACCCATGTCGACGGCGAGGGTGGGCTGGTAACCGACGGCAGAGGGGATACGACCAAGCAGAGCAGACACCTCAGAACCGGCCTGGGTGAATCGGAAAATGTTGTCGATGAAGAGCAACACTGTGGAGGGAATATTAGCGACGTGTATCTAAAAAAAAAAAGGGGGGGGGGGGCGGGGGAGAAACGGCGTAGCAAAAACAAATAAACAACTTACCATCCTGGCCCTCCTGGTCACGGAAGTACTCAGCAATGGTCAGACCAGTCAGGGCAACACGGGCACGAGCTCCCGGGGGCTCGTTCATCTGACCGAAGACCAGAGCGACCTTGGACTCGCCATCAAGCTGAATGACGGAGGTCTCCTGCATTTCGTGGTACAGATCGTTACCCTCACGAGTACGCTCGCCGACGCCGGTGAAGACGGAGTAACCACCGTGAGCCTTGGCGATGTTGTTGATCAGCTCCTGAATGAAGACGGTCTTGCCGACACCAGCACCACCGAAGAGACCAATCTTTCCACCACGAGCGTAGGGAGCGAGCAGATCGACGACCTTGATACCAGTAACCAGAATCTCGGCAGAGGTGGACTGGTCAGTGAAAGAGGGGGGATCAGCGTGGATAGGCAGGAACTTGTCGGTCTTGACAGGTCCACGCTCATCAATGGGGTCACCAGTGACGTTCAGGATACGACCGAGAGTGGCGGGGCCGACGGGAATGGTGATGGGAGCACCAGTGTCGGAAGCCTTGGCACCACGAACAAGACCCTCAGTACCTATTAAGCCCATGAGCTTTCAAAGTTCATTGCGGAGATGAGAGCGGAATATCCTTACCGTCCATGGCAATGCAGCGAACGACATTCTCGCCCAAGTGTTGCTAGACAATATGTCAGATGCGGCACTTAAACAACAGCAGCCAGGTGTACCTACAGCGACCTCAAGGACCAGCTTCTGGTTGTTGTTGGTGGTCTCCAGGGCGTTCAGGATAGGAGGCAGCTTGGCAGTGTCGAACTTGACTATGGAAAAATCAGCCGCGTGCTCAATGGTGCCGCAATGCTTCCTATACACGTCTATATAAAAAAAAACGCAAGGGTTTTCACTAACCGTCGACGACGGCACCAATGACCTAAGGCGGCTATTAGCAACAATTTCCACCATTGACCATTTGTTCCCAGGCACGGCTTACCTGGTGGATCTTGCCATCTCCAACGCTCTGAGTGCTTGCAAGCCTGACGATGGGGGATCGGGGGAAGGCTGGTCGGATAGCTCGTCGAGCGGCAATTGATGGGCGGGCAGCCCTTGCGAGGGACGAAACGCCGCTGTCGAGTTTGGCACGGTTAGAGGTCTGTTCCAATTCGCATGCAGGGCAAGGGATCAATGGCCGGCAGCCAGATTGAGGCGTGAGGACTCACCTCTTGAACATCTTGGCAGATGACAGAGAGCAATCAGCGATGGATATGCAAATGAGTTGGTTAAGGCCGGGAGAAGTTTTCAAAATGAGCAGTTTAGGACGGGAAAGCGACTACTCCGGTAAGAGCTTTCTTCCGGGTCACGTGCAGCCACTAGGATTGGGTTTTGGGCCATTTGACCCCATTCTCCCCATCAATCCGGCCGCCCACTCAAAAGGCTGCGAGATTTCCAGCGGCCTGCTAGCGGTACGACTCCGTGTCTTTCCGGCTAGCAGCGCTGCCAAGTTTTCCTCTTCGACTACCACACTGCCAACCCTATTTGTTGGTGATATTCCTGTGCTGTGCTCTCTGTTGTCCTTCTGTGAGGGGGGTACGAGTACAATGGCAGGTACCTAGCTCACGATGCTCAATTCCCTGCCGCGGAGTGCTTAATAAAGTAGAAATCCACTGTCTACATAGCACGATACAAATCACTCAGATGAAACTTCTAATTGCTCTACTCTTCTCTTTTTCTCTTTGTATTTCTGGACAAGTATGCCATATTTCGTCTTCAGGTCGCATCGCCTCAACGCCTTGGTATTCAGGCAATAAGGCGTCCAAGGCCTCTAGCTAGTTCGCACCTTTAAACATGGAACCGAGAGTCGCGGGGTGCAGTGGGGTGGATCTTCTTCCTCGGTACCTACGCCTTGTTAGGTAGGTAGGTGCACATTTGCAGCCAGCCGCGCTTGATATGATGCCGAATATGAATCAATTGATTCTGAATTCTCTCTATCAAATACTACTGGGACTAATTTATCACAAGAAGTCGACTCTTCCAGTCAAAGATCTGAGTTTTGCATTTATCTCTTTATTAAGCAATTGAACTGATCATGTAAGGAAAACTAAACATTGACAACTGAATCTCATTACCTGCATACTGACTGGCACCTCTCACAACCATCCAAGCATCTTAGACTCCCAACATCATCCACGAGTGTTCAAAGGCGTCTATATCTTACACAATGATATCACGCTCCCAACGGCGAAAAGCATGTCCCAGATCCAATCTGCTGTCCAATCTCCTGTTGCACCGCTTACTTGTCCCAACAGCTGCTTCCTAGTCAGAGCATTCGCCTGCATCCACAAGTGCTGCTCATGTTGTACTGACAGATACATGAAAAGACTCATCAACGTCCAAATTGGGGTTGCCAGAAAAGTGAGTACTGCTCGTGCCCAGATTTGGAAGATATATGTGGTATCCGATAAGGGACTTGGCTTTGGTCCCACGTTCATTGCCTCAGTGAAGTCGAAATATAGATCCTTTGCAATAGCGACAAAAGGTTGAACCCGTCGAACCGCTGTAGCTTTTTGCGCCGCAAATGAAGACACTGATGGTGATGATGAAGGCTTCTCGAACGAGATGACTTTCTGCTCCTCATCATCCTTTCTCGGGTAGTTTAGTTGCAAAATCTGTCCACCGGGCGTCTCAGTGTTCGTAGCGACACTAACAGATGGATTTCCTTTGACGGTTGTTTTCTTGAGGGCGGCGATTTCTGCCTCGCGTGCTGAAATTGTCTCCGTGCAAGACTCCAGCTGTTTCTTTAATGAAGCATTTTCTTGAAGCATTGCTTCCACCATCTCATCTTGAGACGCAACTTTCTTCCTCAAGGAATCAAGTTCTGCAAGAATAACATCAATGTTTGCCTCGGGGTTCTGATCCGATTCTGCGTTGATAGAGTGAACGATATGATTTCCAGCTTCGCTGGCGGCGTCCATCGCATCATTATCATCATCACTTGATATCGACCGACTTGGTTGTGATGAGTCAACTGGGAGGATGTTATTTCTGGTAACAGTGCTGTATTCGTCTTCGTCGTCGCTCTCATCGCTAGCAGCGTGCAATTCCAATCCCAGCGAGTCTCCAGTCATATTGTTATTCGCATCCGGATAAGACGTCTCGTCGTCCTCCAAAGTAGGGTTTTCCCCTACTATCGAAGATTCCCTTTTAGACATCCTCGTATGCTCTTCTTCGCCAGACTGCTCGTCCAAGATTGAGTTTTCATAAGCTGTTAGATTGGTAAAGTCGTTCGCAAGGGGTGGGACTGCGGCTCCAATCGACGTGCCATGTCCGTTCATATCATTTAGCTCGGCGGCAGCAGGTGTTGCCAGGCCGCCATGTTCATTATGTACGGCTGGGCTTCGAGTTGGTCCTCTTCTGCGTCTGGGGGCAGAACTGTAACCTGAGCCATTTGCAGCAAAGTTGCCAGGTACATCTGTATTTTCCCACGTGCCCGATTCGTCGGTGCCAGCCGGGTTTGGCTTGTTTCCAGACATGTTCAATCTAAGGAGACGTGAATCTGAGTAGTTCAAAGGTGGCCTAGGAGTAACATGCGTTGAAAAGCTTCAAGAATAAAAGGCCAAATTGAAAGATTATGCCGAAAGAGGACGCATAAATATGCTGGGCTATGCAAGTATAATGTCTTGACTTCAAAGTCGCAGAGAGGAGTGCCTACGGCTCGCAGAGATGCGAAGAATATATAGCCAATCCAAGATCTCAACTCCTTGCCTCATCGTTAAGACGGGCTGTCGATACAAACTTTTGCCTTTGACAAAAATGTGATGAATAAAGGGGCTTCTAGTCAAAAGAGATGACTTCCTACCCAGTAGCAGCTGAAGGGGGAATTTCTTTGCCACTTTGTCATGCTTCATTCACGCTTGCTTCATCGCCATTGTGTAGGCCCGTCAAGGGTTGATTCCACTTTCTTTGTCGGGTAGATACAAAGTATATCGATGGGGTAAATAATATCGGGGCGAGAGGGCACTGTTCATAACGTGCGGGCACAATCCATCTGGCTTGTCTTTCAGCCAAAGCTTTGTCCCACTCCTCTTCAAACACTTCTTTGTCTATAACAACGCATAAAACATCAGGCCCCAATAGCATTCCATACATAGTAGGCAAAAAAGTCTTTGTTCATTTCAACTACTCAAAGGGGCTATATTTAGCCATACCAGCCCCTGGCTCCTGGGCCGGAAACCGTTAGTTCTGGTCGGTGTTCAATCATGGGCTCTTTGATGCCCATTGTGTCGATTATGTCTCGCCATGTTTCCATATCCATGGATAAAATAGCTTGATGCTTAGATGTTGCCTGGCGAATAGCGGCGGTGTCATCGCTCTCTCGGTCTACTGGTGCTGCGCATGGTATCAGCATCAGTTGCACGAGGTGGAAGCTAATGCGTGCTTTGCATCAATTCAAAACTCACCTAACGCGGGGAGATCATGTTCATCGAAATCAATCTCCACCCTCCCATCACGGATTAGAAAGCTCACGTAGAACAAATTCTCGATGGTCTGTCCAAAAGACTTTGGGTTAACCACGAATCGCATTAGGTCGATTCCTCCTGTACTTCGAAGCCCATGCTGGTGCATAATCCGAGTGTTTTCCTCGTCATCCATGTCGTCTGTGATCAAGTCTGCCACTGTTTGCTGTGTATCAGCCTGGATCTTGTAGAGCTGTTGAAGAATCTTCCCGCATATGACGGTAAGGTCGTTTTCCTTCTTGGCCAGGTCATCCACGTTGAGGATTTCAGGCCTCGTCTCCGTTAAACTATTTGGGCGAAACGGGGCATTTCGTTTTGCTGCCTTGCGTGCCTTCTTTTCCACCGATAGTGGACCTAGAAGGAAGCCAGGCAGCGCAGGTCGTCTGATATATGGCAAGCAAGCAAAACGACCGAGGTGGGCCCAATTCATCATGTCGCCCTCGTCTCCCACATCGTCATTATCATTGTCGTTTGATCTATCGTGTATGGTCCGTCTCCGCTGCCTCTGGGTGCTTGAGAGCTCCAGAGATTGATCGCTCGTAATCCCCCCACCATTTCGCATATATGTGATGCACTTGGAGATGAAGTCATCAACGTCAAGCCCCTGTGATAGGCTGCCTTGAGTAAGGCGCAGTGTTTTCCGATATGACAGGTCGGTCGTACTGACAAGCAGCCGTGAATCAATGGTTGCTTCTGTAGTTTGTCGTACTTGTTTGGACAGTTCATTGGCCCGTAAAATAGTCTCATGCAGACCGTGGGAATCGCCCTGCAGATATTCCTCGCTGTTTTCTGTGATGTCGCGGAGGAGATCGCGGAATCCCTGCTGGACCTTCCGTCTCTCTTCCAGAGGTTGATCCGGATCATACACATCGTCCAGATCATCATCGTCCATTGTAGAACCTGGTGTAGAGTCTCGGTCTCGGGAAGCCATGTCAGTGCGCTTTCGTTTGGCGCTCGTTTGGTCCTGTGAGTCTTCTCTCTGCCTCACGGCTAGCCTTCCTCGTGAAGGCAGTTGGTGTGGTTGCTCTGAGCCGTCAAACTGCGCACTTGGAGGTTCTGGATTCCGGGCTGACATGGCTGCAGATGATTGTTGTCATAGTCGTGATTGGAGGATGGGCAAATTTCATAAGCAGAGCATGGTTGAGGCTCTGGCGAGGCCTACAGCCACTCGGTTATTTGGCGGTTGAAGAGGTCAAGATACATGCAAGATGCAGGTCTGCATGTAGCCCATGAAGTCTCAACTCGAAAATGCCATAGCGGCAGAACAAGCACTGGACGCGCTTTGGGTAGGACCATTTACGCGGTAATACAGCGCTAACCTTGGGCGGTAACCACCTACACAATCACGCTATTTCACGCGCGTGTCAAAAGGCCCGCAAGGTCCGTTAGTGCCCCCGAGATGTGCGGGCAACTATTGATGCAGACTGCTCCATTCGTCGTATCAATCCTGGAGATGCTCCGCAATCAGATAGCATGAATACAGCAACACTCCGTCTGCAACATGGTAAACATGGCTTTAGCACTACTGCACTTCGTACCTGATAAACCGAACAGGGCCCCGATTTGCAAACAATTGCGCCAACGTCGGCTATTCAGGCCAATTATTGGCTGTTCTGCCCGCAACGTGCACTACTGTACCAATGAGTGATATTCTTGGAGCTGTTTGTTGCTAGGCTGGTTCATCCCAAGGTTTCAATGCAGCATCATATACATGTAATCGTACAGAAACATCAAACCGGCCAAATATCGACCTGGTATCTCCGTCTGTACCTTAGGTAGATAGGATAGAGCGTCGGACGCCATGTCTCTCGCCTCGTCTCACATGCAGATGCAGTATTATTCATTCACTTGTTCCAGAAGCACATGCTAATAACCAACCAACCAACCAACATATATGTACTCCGTATTACATGGCGCAAACCCAGCCATACCGTAGTCCGCGGTTCAACGGAGCTTTTACCTGCAGAACACCAATAGGCACAGCTGGCGGTATGCTTTAGCTGCCTGACCTGTCCACTCCAAGCCAGCTTTGCATCTCTAGACCTCCTCCATGTGCTCTAGGCACAGCGCCAAGGTTTGCTCCGCCGCTCTCTCCGCCCCCACGGCTTCTCGATAACCCTCTGCGGAGAGCAGAGTCGCGTGATGGCTTGCTGGCATGCGCATTTCAGCCCGGAGTTCGCAGTGCATGCAAACTTAAATCGTACATCTACCCCTTTAAACTGAGCCTCAGGGTCGACGTCAACCTCGTCATCCCGCACGATACCTGTGATATTCACGAGGTCCCCGCTCTGACAGTGATCAAGCTTATTCACATATCATCCTTGCCGCCATATGGATATATAACCTCCAGCTTCTTTGGATTCACCCTGCGGTGCTTGAGCTCTGCTACATTCTATATCCCCTCCTCTGCGTAAACCCAGGCTGAAGGGCACATTCCTGACCTATAACCGCTGCATTCTCCATATTTCGTTACCGTCTTACCCGTACTCTCTGTTACCAACCGCCTCGCCCTCGTCATGACAGCACTTGCCTCCGCACCGCGTTACAGCGCAGATGACTTTGATACAGCTTCAATTCGCTCTGCAGCTCCATCTTACGGTCAGTGTAAATCTGTGGCCAATATAGATATAAAATCTGCGTTGTTGGGAAATAAACGGTCGTCGATGCATACTGGCGGTGAATGAATGTCTGGAGATGGGGATACTAACGGAAAAGACAGTCTCGGAGGTACCCTCATACCGTTCGAGGACTACGTATAACGAAGCATCTCCAGCATATACGCCAAGAGCAACAACTACAACGACAACGACAGCCACAACAATTGCGGTAGCGGGACCGTCACAGAGAATCTTCTCCGGAGCCTCAAGCTCATTAACCGGAAGACCGACGGTTGGGCTACCGCCACTTCCGCCTTTGGCCTCCCCGAGGGTCCTGAATGAGCACAACTTTCGTATTCCTACATGGTCAGCTGGCAATGCTCCAGCAGCCCGTCACTACCGCAACGTCGCGGAGAGACGGGCCATCGATGGACGACTCCTAGCCGCGGCTGACCTGATTGGCATGCGAGACACCACCTCCACGATTAATCGGCAGAATGAGAGCAATGAAGACCATGTTATCCGTCCGCTAGAAGATCCTTATTTAGTGGGCGAGGAAGCTGCGGCTGAAGCCCGTCAGCGGAGGATAGCCCGTGAGGTTGGCGAGGAGATGTTGAGGGAAGAGGATAAACAGTGGGATTGGATGTTGGCCCAGATGAAGCGCCAGGAACGAGATAGAAACTGGACCCGGATGCGACAAGAGGCGGTCAACAGCCGGCGGAAAACGTTGCTTCGACGAATTGGCGGACGGCTACTATAAGTGGCGACCCATTTACCATCTATCATTTACCATCTACATGTCTTGTTAACCAATTTAACCTCACTATCATGGTTGGTCTAGAGGAGTTTATCTTGTGGAAGTTACTTTTAATTGCTCACATTACTTGGCCCAGTCATTGTAGGCCACTATCGGTATATGTTAGTTCTTAAGGTTGAACAGTAGCTATTCTCTGATTCTTATTCATCTCGTATCGAAAATGTGGTTCTCACATATCGTATATTTACAAGCCACTGTGGTTCCAACTCCCGCTCCCTAGGACGTGTATTATTCTCTGACGCAATTCTGATGGGTTAATAAAGATTTCTAACACGGACAGCCTGAATTCCAACCCTCATACATGTATTTACGCACTTCCCCTCCATGAACAGCGCGTAACAAGTAAGACATCACCTTTGTCCATCTTCTGATGTGCACAGTGCCTAGAAATACAAAGACTCCAAAAAGTTTGAATATTGACCGGAGCCATTCAGCTGCAAACATCCTTTAAACGGTAAAAAAAAAACATGCCCGTTCTCGGTACTGTCGAATTCAACTCTTCGTGTTGAGCAAAAGTGCAACGATAAGTCTAAAACCGAAACAGTTAGCATAGTTAGCATGACATGATCAAGGTTACATACCCATAAAGACCCAGAACTTCGCCAAAGATGAGTATCAACACCATGCCAACGAATATTCTAGACTGTGCCATGAAAGCACGGACACCGCTATCGCCAACAATACCGATACAGTATCCAGCTGCAAGCCCAGTTAATCCCACAGATAAGCCGCAGCCGAGATGCATGAAGCCTCTATGTCGGATGTTAGCAAATGTGAATCAGGGAGACTCTCGATCGACTCGACGAACGTAAATAGACTGTAGCTCTTCGCTGAAGGAGCGGCAAGATCTTCGGCTATGAGAACTGCAATGACAAGCGAATAAACCGCCAGAATACCGGACATGATGACGGGGATCAGGCACTAGAAATTATAAGTGAGTCCGATTGCCACATTGCGAGACGAGCCTGAACAACGCACCTTCATGATGAGATCCGGTCGAAAGGTTCCCACGCCAGCAATACCGATGCCTGATTTCGCCGTGCCATACGCAGCACCGATACCTATGAATCGTATGATCGTTAGTAAAGTCGAAGATGGGATAGGGGGGGTCAAATCGGCGAAGATGAAGTCGTACATCCGAATATCATTGCAGCCGCGATGCCGCCCTGGACGAAGCGTGTCAGTCAGTAGCTGTCAGGGGCCCTCGTTCGCTCAAAGGAGAAGACTCACCATGCCGATGAACGGCGCAAACTTGGGAGCAAGCTCTGACTCCATGATTGCAGCTGTAGCTATTGTCGTAGGAGGAAGAGAAGTAAAGGCGCTCGACAACACAACCACGCGCAACAAGATGGGAGAAGTGAGGCTTCGGCACCCGGTGTTGAAGCAGGCGTCATCACGGCCAATGGACGCATCGCAGATCACGTGATAGAGCTCTGTTCTCGTTCATGATTGGCCCAATGAGCTACCCTGCATCTTTGAAAGAGCTTCGGAGTGCAGACTAATGCTCCGTGTGCTTGAACAACAACTTCGACTAACAAAGGCATTGTCCGAAGTTCTTCCAGTCAAGTGGGACGCTGGGTCTTGCTCAAGTTGCATTTATTCGCTTGGCCTTATCTGTTGGCATTAGCAGTTGAGCGTGCTCCGCATGATTCTAACTGTGTACTTTTGCCTATCAGAATGCAGAATCCCGACTACTATTCCACCATCTCCGGGTGCAATACACAGAGCACTTACTCGAAACCTACTAACCTTGCAACTGTTCAAGAATATCTACCGATGTGTCTATTCATAGCTCCAGCAGTTGAAATCCCCTGTCCGTAGCGCAGAAGCATCGCCTGTAGGTTAGTACCTCTTTGCATATCAGGTACAAGTACTTCGCTAGAACGTGCCTAGCGGGTCGCTTTGAATGCGCAGTGGCTCCCCCGAGCCCCCCATAGTGGCGCGCTGCATTGGCTCAATTGTCTTCCGGGTATGTCAAATCCCCTGTAGGCAGTGCGCCGGTGCCAACAGCACGCCGCCAAACAGGTACGGAGCACTCAATACCACCTGTATCCCTTAGTACCTTACGTCTGCACGGCGACCTCTTCTCATTCCCCAGCTGCCTCAAGCAGGTTATCGGATACAACAGCAAAGCCGCCTTACTGACCACAAGGTAGGTCGGTCGGCCGTCAACCAGCCTCTGCCGATCCAGCTGCGAGGCTCTGTCTATACATATTGCTGGTTGTGCATCGCGAAGCGTCCGCTCTATTGCATTCTCAACGGCTACCCGGGGCTCAAACCGCGACCGCCATCATCGCTCTCGCCGCAAGCAAATCTTGCGCCCGCTCCCCTGATGCCACCTTCTTGACACGACGCAGCGTCTTTTCTTCCTCATTTCAAGGCTACGAAATAGCGACATCGATAGAGGCGTTGCATATTTACTTATCCCGGCCCGGTATCTGCAAACGCCTTGGAAAGGGAGACGAGCGCTCCACCACCTGCTCCCCTTTCTGGCACGGCCGAGAATTCAGTTCCAAGGACAACGCTTGAGTCTAGGCTTGGGGCATCCAACATTCTCTACACTGCTTCACGGTGAGACGCGAGGCAACACTGCTGGCTGGGATTGGAGGAATTCTGACCGCCCGGCAGCTGGTTTGACGCTTGACGCCCATCTTCGTTTGTCCCCCCTCGCCTTGGCCTCCCGAGTGCGTACCATCTGACTGATTTCGTCCCTCTTCTTGCAGCGCAGCGAACATGGCCGACTATCAATATAATTCACGGGCTCCTGCCCAACGTCAGCGGGGGTATCCCGACCAGAACGGGAATTACCAACGAGATGCCGCGTTCTCAAACATCTTTGGCGCTGCCCCCCCTCCTGGGAGGTCCCAGACCATGACCTCGTCCTCCGTCCCGCCAATGCTTGACCAAGGCAGGACACATACAATGTCGTCTGCCTCTGGTATGCGCCAACCGCCTCCTCGCCCCAGCCAGGGATATTATGACGACCGTGGGCAGCCACCACCAAGGCCTCGACCCGGCGATAACCATATGGCAAACGGCCATTATCCGGGTCAACGCTCTGCTTCTGGTGGACCCCAAGTTCTCTCATCCCAGGCACAATACTTGCAACAGCAACAGCAGCAGGCAAGGCGCCCTTACCCGGCCCCCCCAGGCGCTGCGCCTCCGCGGTTTGATTCTCGCGGCCCGCCGTTGCCATCTGGAGGTCCCAGGGCTCCAGTTCAGAGACCTTATCCAGGAGGACAAGGCCCTGCATTGAACAGTGACCCATACCGATCACAGTCTTTGGCTTCCATGCCTCGCCCACAGATGTACCCCCCCGCGCAGAACTCTTACCAGCAATCGTCCGCGAATCATTTTCGACAAGCACCCTATACGCAGCATGCTGCCCAATCCAGAACGACTGCTCAGGGCAGAGTGGTGCCAGATCGTCATGAGGATCGCTCAATGTCCTTGACTGGGGTTTATCATCCTCAAGATCGCGATGGCCAACAAACTATGAGTGGGCGAGTTATTCCCAATCGGCGGGCACCAGCTGAGCTCACCTCAGGGGCTGGGTATCCAGTTCAAAATACTGGCTACCCCCCTATGCCAGGAACTCAGACGCGGACAGCAAGCATGGCCTCTTCGACTAGTGGTGCGGATCATGGAAGAACTTTCTCTATGGCCTCGGTGGCTTCAACGATAGCTCCATCCGAGTCTGACTCGGCCACGCTTGTGCATAGACCATCGCGGAGCAAGTCAATTGAGAGCGAACGTCCGACGACTGCTACAACGAAAATCCGGCCCCCGCTTGTATACCCAGCTCTGCTTTCAAGAGTGGCTGAGTGCTTTCGGCAGAAGATTATTGTGGGCGACAGGACGAAGAACGAGCTCACGTATAAGAACGCCTTCAGTGGCTCAGAGGCAGTTGATGTGCTATCCTACATCATCAGGACCACCGATCGAAATTTGGCTTTACTGCTTGGTCGGTCCCTGGATGCGCAGAAGTTCTTTCACGATGTCACTTATGAGCATCGGCTGCGTGACTCACAATCAGAAATGTATCAATTCCGAGAAACTCTGATGGACGAGCCCGAAGGAAAAAATCCTGTCGATGGTGTCTTCGTTTTGCTCTCAGAGTGTTACTCGCCTACCTGCACGAGAGACCAACTCTGCTATTCCATTGCTTGCCCTAGAAGACTAGAGCAGGTTTCTCGACTAAACCTGAAGGTTAACCCTGGTGGGCTGCGTAAGGAAGATTCGGCGAATGTCAATGACGACGAAGTCGACCAAACTGATGAGCAGAAGCTGTGGATCAATTCGGTGCCTAAAGAAGTCGCTGATGCGGTGAGCGAGCGAGAAAAGAAGAGGCAAGAGGTCATATCTGAAATATGCTACACCGAGCGAGATTTCGTCAAGGACCTCGAGTATCTCCGTGATTTCTGGATTATTCCTCTGCGGTCAAAGGCATCACCCATTCCCTTGCAGCGTCGAGAGAAGGTTGTCAGGAATATTTTCAGTAACATCATCGACCATCCAAGCGTCCACAATGTTAGCTCGCGATTCGCAAGCTCTTTGACGACTCGACAGCAAAAGGACCCCATTGTGCAAAACATTGGTGATATTTTCCTGGAGTTCGTGCCACAATTTGAGCCCTTTATCTACTACGGCTCTAAACAGCTGGAGGCCAAGTTCGAATTCGAAAATGAGCGATCAGTCAACCCTTTCTTTAGCAAACTAGTCGACGAAATTGAGCGGCGGAAGGAGTCACGAAAATTGGAGCTCAATGGTTACCTTACCAAACCGACTACGCGTTTGGCCAGATACCCTCTACTACTGGAAAACGTATTGAAATACACGGAAGATGGTAACCCAGATAAGGAAGACATTCCAAAGGTCCTTACCATTATCCGAGATCTTCTCGGAAGAGTAAACGCGGAGTCTGGTAAAGCTGAGAACCGGTTCAACCTCAGGAGACTTCAAGAGCAGCTTCGATTCCGACCCAACGAACGGGTCGATCTGAAACTGACTGAAGATGGTCGCGAGCTTGTGTTCAAGAGCCAGTTCAAGAAATCACCAACGGATCCTGCCGAGCTAACAGCCTTCCTATTTGACCATGCTGTCCTACTTGTCCGTATAAAGCAGACTGGCAAGGCGGAGGAAGTTAAGGCTTATAGACGACCAATTCCGCTAGAACTGCTTGCAATTCGAGAGATGGAGGAAGTCATCCCGTCTGACGGCACCGTCAAGCGCACATCTTCTAGCATCATACCAGTCATACGAACCAATGCGTCTGAAGCTAAAAAAGGAGATGGCTGGCCAATTACCTTTAGGCATCTTGGCAAAGCTGGATATGAGCTTACCGTCTATGCCTCGAACCAGGCAGCACGTAAGAAGTGGCTGGAGTACATTGACGCCGCACAACAGCGCCTCCGGGCTCGTGCGGATTTCTTCACTACCAACATCATCTCAAGCAACTTCTTTGTTGGAACAAACCAGGTCAACTGTGTCTCGCCATTTGGTAAGTCTCTAATGCGTCGTACACAAGATGGCTCTCGCTCCCCGCCCCTTCCCTGTTTTACTCTTGGTAATCTATGTCTAACGCTTATCCAGATGGTGGTCGCAAACTTCTTTACGGTACAGACAATGGCGTCTACATCTCAGACCGCAAGAACAAGGATGCGGTGCCCCGACGCGTTCTTGAAACAACTAGCGTTACACAAATTGATATTCTTGAAGAATATCAACTTCTTCTCGTACTCTCGAACAAGACATTACAGTCATATTCACTGTCTGCTTTGACGTCGGACGATTCTGCTCTGGCCAAGAGACCTAAGAAGATTCAGAACCACTGTAGTTTTTTCAAAACCGGCATCTGCATGGGACGGCATCTGGTCTGCTGTGTCAAGTCGTCAACCCTCTCTACCACGATCAAGGTATTTGAGCCTAACGATGCCATGACGAAGGGCAAGAAGCAGAAGGGTCTCGGAAAGCTCATGGGTGGTGGCTTTGATGAGCTGAGACCCTTCAAGGAGTTTTATATCCCGACGGAATCGTCATCAGTTCACTTCCTGAAGTCAAAGCTTTGCGTGGCTTGTGCCAGGGGCTTTGAAGTTGTCTCTCTGGAGACTCTTGAGACCCAGTCGCTCCTTGATCAAGCGGATACCTCATTGGACTTTGTGGCCCGCAAGGAAGGAGCTAAGCCTATTCACATCGAACGCCTCAACGGAGAATTCTTACTTAACTATTCCGAATTCTCCTTCTTCGTTAACCGGAACGGATGGAGGGCTCGACCGGAATGGCGAATCGACTGGGAAGGCTCTCCTCAGAGCTTTGCGCTCAGCTATCCTTGGATTCTTGCGTTTGAACCCAACTTCATTGAGCTGCGCAACATTGAGAATGGTGCCGTACACATTGTACCACATAAGAACATTAGAATGCTCCATAGCAGCACTCACGAGGTACGTTTCTGTGGATTAACCATACCCATTTGCTGTGTTACTAACCTATTTCATCAGATTTTATTCGCCTATGAAGATGAACGGGGAGAGGATGTGGTGGAGTCTATCGATTTCTGGCAAAGCAACAGAAGATCCGATGTCTTTGGTCTGCAACCATCACAACCTACCCACCCGCGATAGGGGACGCGACAGTGGTCGCGATAGTGGTGGCGTTTGTTCTACGACATATTAGAACTCTTAATTTCCAGGAAATCCTTCTTGTATCCCTTGGAAGCGCAAAGGTATTGTGGCTCAACTCTGAGCGCAATATGTTTGAGCGAACTATTGTTTTCGACCTACTTCTCTTCTCTCTCCCCGATTACATACACCGTATAAAGCGCTGCGACTCTAGCTGGGTTGGGACAGGGGTAACTTCTTTACATAGGCGCAGGAGAATTAAGAGACATCCTTTCAATCATCACTAAGCGTCTCACAGAGGGTTGTCTCATATTTTTCTGCAGTTTTTCTTTCTTTCTAATTTCCATTGAATGTTTGGGTTCCTTTATTCTTTTTTTTTTCCTTTTAAAGTTTGCAAGTGGGCAATGGAGGAAGGCGGCCTGTGAGTAAACATGCTCATGGCTGTTTGAGATATGAAGGTGAAGTTGTGGCATTGAAGTGGAGGAAAGATATGTATGTAGTCATGGACAAGGAATTTTTTTGTAACTTTTGGAGGATGCGTTATTAAGCTTGAGGAGCTGTAGCGGCGGATACTTTTGGGGCAGAGGTTTTATAATTGGAGGTGGACTGATTCAAGTGCATATTCATATTTTATAGTAGATGAGGCAGCCCGCAGCATTTGGCATTGATGTTTGTTCAAGATTTCTCTACGTTGACTTGCAGCTCCTGTCCCTATTTTCGATGAGTGCAGTTCAGATGGAGTTGCAAGAATCCTTGGATCTGCTGAGTGTTTGTTTCTCGAGACTATGTCTAGTTGGTACTGTCTAGGTACGATACACCTTTGTTAGGCGACTTGAGTCAGTGACTTTCCTTGTTTATTGGTGAGTCTTGAGTGTTATTTTGGAACATGGCAATTCATTTCGGCATTGTTCCTGGGTATGGGACTCGTATCCCCAAGGTTTGGTTCGGCCGATCGGATCTGACGCAGACAAGTTAGACTAGGATGCGCCTCCTGGTTATTTGGTCCAGGGGTTGGGGGGCCATATAGCCGTTTATTGGAGCAGCCCTCTTCGGCTTCTCAAAGCGAGTTGCACGTACTGTTCAAAATGCAACTCAAAAGTCTGCTAATATCCTTAGTAGCCATAGGTAGTCTCAAGTATCACAAGTATCGAAATCATCGAAAAGTACACCAACTTCTGTGTCGTGTTACCTGTAACTTGCCACATGCCCTCCCACGGTGTCCTCAACTGCATCAAGTGCATCATCAAAGTGCCTGGGTGACGCTGATGGCCTCCCAACTCCGTACTAGCTGAATGAATGGCCCTGCACGAGACAACTCCCGTACCAGAGCCTGCTTGTGCTCGTCTCAATTACCTAACACGTATGGCGGTCTGCGAAATCTCATTGGAAGAGAAGGCTCTGCTGGGTGGATCGAGCCAATACCTAGCCATTGCCGTTTGCCATTGTACTGTGCTGTACTCGATACATGTCCACTGGTACTCGGCTACCCTCTAAGCCTAGGGGCTCGTTTGTTTGTTCCGGCAAGCCCGATGCGCCCCCCTAACCAGCCACAAGTCACCCGCCCTATTCTCGTTAACCTTGGCTAACAGTTGAGCGGTATTATTAGCCCGCTGCCGTCATAGTTTTTCTTTCGCCGCAGGTGACTGCTTGGACTGCGACAGCCCGAAATCCCCAATTCAACTTCTCCCTCGAGCAAATTCTGCCGCCTCCCCCATCTTCACGACTTACTCCGCCGCTCATTTCGCGATTGCTCAACGGATTGGGTCTGATGCATGCTCACACATAACAATAGACCTCTTTGTTGTTCTTGCTTGAGCTGTTCACCATGTGGAGAAATTCACTGCTGAGGGGTGTCCAGGGCACCCGCCTGGCGACGAGGGCAACGGCAACGAGGCTTACAGCCCTTCGCAAGCCCCTCCCCTTGACGACGAGGCGACTGTACGCCGCGACGACGACGCCCAATGCCACCTACTCGCCCCCCGACCCCAGCGACAACTTCCTGTCGGGAAGCACTGCCAATTATGTCGATGAGATGTACATGCAGTGGAAGCAGGACCCCAAGAGCGTCCACGTCTCATGGCAGGTCTACTTCAAGAACATTGAGAGCGGCGACATGCCCATCTCGCAGGCTTTTCAGCCTCCCCCGAACCTGGTTCCCGGCATGACAGGGGGTGTCCCTCGCCTTGCCGGCGGCCTGACCCTTGAGGACGGCTCCGACGTCACCAACCACTTGAAGGTCCAGCTGCTCGTGCGCGCATATCAGGCTCGTGGACACCACAAGGCTGATATCGACCCTCTTGGCATCCGCAACACCTCTGCAGGCTTTGGTAACATCAAGCCCAAGGAGCTGGCGCTCGAGCACTATGGCTTCACCGAGAAG
This sequence comes from Trichoderma afroharzianum, assembly GCA_037893235.1. Lineage (NCBI taxonomy): Eukaryota > Fungi > Ascomycota > Sordariomycetes > Hypocreales > Hypocreaceae > Trichoderma > Trichoderma afroharzianum. The sequence goes on from JBBLXW010000010.1 coordinate 81,669, forward strand.
GATCTCGACACCGAGTACACTCTTGGACCTGGCATCTTGCCCAGATTCAAGCGCGAGGGCCGTGATAAAATGACCCTCCGCGAGATCATTGCTGCATGCGAAAAAATCTACTCTGGTTCCTATGGCGTGGAATTCATCCACATCCCCGACCGGGAGAAGTGTGACTGGCTGCGCGAGCGCCTCGAGGTTCCCCAGCCTTTCAAGTACTCCATCGATGAGAAGCGCCGTGTCCTCGATCGATTGATTTGGAGCTCCAGCTTTGAGTCTTTCCTTTCGACTAAATACCCCAACGACAAGCGATTCGGCCTTGAGGGTTGCGAGACCCTGGTCCCCGGTATGAAGGCTTTGATCGACCGCAGTGTCGATTACGGCGTGAAGGACATCGTCATCGGTATGCCTCACCGTGGTAGACTGAACGTTTTGAGCAACGTCGTCCGAAAGCCCAACGAATCCATCTTCAGCGAGTTCGCCGGAACGCTGACTGCTGGAGATGAGGGTTCTGGCGATGTCAAGTACCATTTGGGCATGAACTTTGAGCGACCTACGCCTTCTGGTAAGCGCGTGCAGCTCTCGCTCGTCGCCAACCCATCCCACTTGGAAGCCGAAGACCCCGTTGTCCTCGGTAAGACTCGTGCCATTCAGCACTACAACAACGATGAGAAAGATCACAAGACTGCCATGGGCGTCCTGTTGCACGGTGATGCCGCTTTTGCTGCGCAGGGTATTGTGTATGAATGTCTTGGATTCCACTCTCTGCCTGCTTTCTCTACCGGCGGTACCATTCACCTCGTCGTCAACAACCAGATCGGATTTACTACCGATCCTCGATTTGCTCGATCAACCGCCTACTGCACGGACATCGCTAAGGCTATCGACGCCCCGGTTTTCCACGTCAATGCCGACGATGTCGAGGCCGTTAACTTCGTCTGCCAGCTGGCCGCTGATTGGAGAGCCGAGTTCCAGCACGATGTTGTTATTGACCTGATCTGCTACCGCAAGCACGGCCACAACGAGACGGACCAGCCCTCATTTACCCAGCCTCTCATGTACAAGCGCATCCAGGAGAAGGTTCCTCAGATTGATATCTACGTCAACAAGCTGCTGCAGGAAGGTACTTTCACTAAGGAAGACATCGAAGAGCACAAGCAGTGGGTGTGGGGTATGCTCGAAGAGAGCTTCTCCAAATCCAAGGACTACCAACCCACGTCCAAGGAGTGGACTACATCCGCCTGGAATGGCTTCAAGTCGCCCAAGGAACTCGCTACGGAAATTCTGCCCCACAACGACACCAGTGTCGATCGCAGCACCTTGAACCACATTGGTGAAATCATCGGGTCGGCTCCTGAAGGCTTCCAGATCCACCGTAACCTGAAGCGAATCTTGTCCAGCCGAACAAAGTCTGTTGTCGAGGGCAAGAACATTGATTTCCCTACCGCTGAGGCTCTGGCTTTTGGTTCTCTCGTTACTGAGGGTTACCATGTGCGAGTTTCTGGTCAGGATGTCGAGCGTGGTACTTTCTCACAGCGCCACGCTGTCTTCCACGACCAAGAAACTGAGGAGACTGAGGAGACTTACACCCCTCTGCAACACATCAGCAAGGACCAAGGAAAGTTTGTCATCTCCAACTCTTCTCTTAGCGAGTTTGGTGCCCTAGGTTTCGAGTACGGTTACTCGCTGTCGTCGCCCAATGCTCTTGTCATGTGGGAGGCCCAGTTTGGTGACTTTGCCAACAACGCCCAGTGCATCATCGACCAGTTTATTGCCTCTGGTGAAGTCAAGTGGATGCAGAGAACTGGTTTGGTCATGTCTCTGCCCCATGGATACGATGGCCAGGGCCCCGAGCACTCCTCCGGCCGCCTGGAGCGCTATCTGCAGCTTTGCAACGAAGACCCCCGTGTCTTCCCGTCCGAGGACAAGATTCACCGACAGCACCAAGATTGCAACATGCAGATCGCCTACATGACAACTCCTGCCAACTTGTTCCATGTTTTGCGCCGACAAATGCACCGACAGTTCAGAAAACGTAAGTCTTATCCATATATCTAGTGCTTCACTCCGTCATGGACTAACACTCCCCTCAGCCCTCATCATCTTCTTCTCAAAGTCACTGCTCCGCCACCCATTGGCGCGATCAAATATTGAGGACTTTACCGGCCCCAACGCTGGATTCAAATGGATCATTCCCGACCCGGAGCACGAGACAGGTGCCATCAAGGCCCCCGAGGAGATTGACCGAGTCATCCTCTGCACAGGTCAAGTGTGGGCCAGCCTGCACAAGTACCGTGCCGAGAACAAGATTGATAACGTGGCCTTCACCCGCATTGAGCAACTGAACCCCTTCCCTTGGCAGCAGCTGAAGGAGAACCTGGACATGTACCCCAATGCCAAGACCATTGTCTGGGCACAAGAGGAGCCTCTCAACGCGGGAGCCTGGAGCTTTACACAGCCGCGTATTGAGACGCTGTTGAACCAGACCCAACACCACGACCGCAAGCACGTCATGTATGCTGGTCGTAACCCCAGCGCCTCTGTGGCAACTGGTTTGAAGAATGTTCACACCAAGGAAGAGCAGGAGTTGTTGCAGATGGCATTCAGTGTTACGCAGGACAAACTCAAGGGCGAGTAAATAGACGCGATATATAGTTTATATTAATAAATCTTTAACTGGTCTAGAAGTTATAATATCATTGAAGGTTTTGAAAGCGCCGTGTTTGACCATCCCTTTGCTGTAGTGAAATATGATAATCGAGGCTGGGGTAGAAGGTTATAGGCCAAGTTTAACGGTAGCACATCAATTCATTACTCATTCTTTACTTATCAGCTTCTTACCGTCGGACGCGGTGATAATGCGGCCATTATAAGGGGCCACGACGGTCCAACGTTGCTCCCTTCTCTTTCTAAGCCCCCCTTTACCTTCCCACACGCCAATGTCATCTAGTAGCACCTCAACGACCGTCAGTGAACGCGGTAAAGTCGTCTTGCCGGGGCGAGGAGCCCGTGTGCAGAGGAGGTGCATGTCGAGCAGCTGTGTGAAGACGAGGCCAAAGGTTGGCTTATTGGGCTTGTACCCGCCAGCATGTCCATGTCCCGACGACTCAGAGGTCGGATTGAAAATAGACCGGAGAGTTGGATCGACGGAAGGTTTCTGCGTGGCTGGTTGGTCTGGCGGCGGGATATCGTGCTCTGAAGAATGGGCTGCTGCTGTGGTGGTAGATGATGCGGCGGCACCGGAGTCGGTGGAGTTGAGGAGCAGGATGAGAGGGTTAGAGGGGAGTGTTCTGGAGAGGCGGCGCAGGCGGGAGGCGAGGAGACGGAGGGTTGCGTGGGCGACTGAGTTGTCGCGCTGGGTGAAGAAGCTGGTGAGGAGAGAGGAGAAGTGGGTGATGAGGATGATGTCGGGGGTTGTAGATGTTAAGTTACTGTTGTTAGCAGCAGCAGCAGTGTTGCTGATAACAGGTGAACCTTGGTTTGACTGCTTGTCAGGAGTAGCTGCTTCAACTTTTTGTACTTTATGCGGTGCCTTGGGCTGAGGTGGTGTCTCCAAGGGCTGCGAAGGAGATAGGGCTTCATCCTCATCTTGGCTGTCCTGAATCTCAGCAACGACAGACGGACTCTGCGGCTCATCCCCCAAGTCTGTAGGAACATCATCAACCTTTGCCTGTGTCTTAATCGTCTTCTCCTCTGTTGGATGTACGTCATCCACTTCCGGTTTATGTAGGACATGCTCCTCAGCCCCAGGAGCAACTGCATTGTCCAAGTCCGCCAGCACCTCGCACAGTCCATCCATGTCAAAGACGCGTGAAAGCAAGATTCTGTCTAGACACTCTCTTCCCTGGGCTGCAATCTCACTAGGAGCTGTGATGCCCCTTGCCTTGAGCTCAGCCGTGATGCTGTTCTTGAGTAATACGACAATTGTGCTGGGAGGCTTGGGCGTCACAATTTGGACTTTTCGAACCGCCTTGTCTAGGAGAGAGCACACAAGCACTTGTAGCCCCAACTTCCATGACACACACAAAAATCAGTATCTTGTAGAGAAGTAAAAGCGTAATGAAATGAATAAGAGTGAATCAAGACTTCCTCTCTATAGGGTTTACACACAAAGGGCACAGCAAAACTCACCGTCACACCCACTCCATCCTCGTCTTCGGCGCTTATCCCGACAACGCTCCCACGCTCAAGTCCCCCAAGGAGCACATATGAGTCCAGATCCTCGCATCCGCTTGGACATGGGCCCAAGCTTCGCACAAAGTCCCGGCGTTGCTTCTCGGTGCTCGCAAGGGCTGCAGCTGAGACGAGCCTTGGCTGAGAAAGGCCCGGAGCGCGTGGGTTGTGGGCTGGTGAAGGGAAGGTTTGATGATGCAGTGCTGCCATTTTGCCAGATGTTAATGAGTGGTCTCCAGCCTAGATTTCAATTTGCGTGTTGTTTGAGCTTCTCTGACGATGAGTTGTCGTGGTGAGCTAGCTCTGTGTGGATAGTTGGCGCCATTAGCACCGTAAGTCTAGGTAGAAGCAGAATAATGGTGAGATTGAAGCAATCAGTTCATGGTATGGTAATTTCCATTTCTGGAATCGACATGATTAGCTGTGTGGTTGTAAATTGCTAAAGATGGGATGATATGCTGTACACTGTACCGGTACGTGATGGTGGAGAAGATGAAAGTACGTGAGAGCGGACATGGCAGAAAGAAGTCAATTATAGTAAGTATACCGACACACAACAACAATCGAGTCTGCCACCACAGGTGACTGGAGAGATGGCACATTTAGTATTCAATCGCTTCACATTATGACATGTTAAAAATAATATTTTTCTTCGTAGCAATCTACGTCTTTTAATAAGGAAAACCAAGCCCAAATCCCATCCCTAGCACCCTGCGTCAGGTCTCTTGAGCAGAGAAAGAGCTGGCATATGGTGGGCGTCTGCCAGCTTCAAGATATTTTATCGAGCTCGGGTCGATGTCATACCCAACCAAAGTTGCTGATTGCTGAGGCTTCCCTCTTGTTTGCGCCTCTGATACCAAAAAAATAAACAAAACGCAAGAAAGCAAACCCACAACTAGAGGAGAGAAGCAGGGAAAGGGGGGATAAAATGAGAAATACTCCCAGCTGCATGCTTCCCTGGTCACTCCCTTCATTTTTTTCTTCGTTTTATCCGTGGCAAGGAAAAGATTCAGATGCCACCTAAATCTGACATGTATCGCAACAAGGAGAAAATAGAAAAAAACAGGAGAATCGACATCGCCCAGAAAAAAAAAAAACAATCCCATATATTAAGTACACAGCCCGCTGAGATAAGAAAAAAGAACAAGTCTTCATATGCGGGCCTGATGAATAACCAAGGCTCAACTCTTAAATGGACAGGCACCTTTCTGCCCAAACGTTACTCCTCTAGAGAGAGCACCCCTTTGTCGCTCTCTCATCATCATGCGGATATCATATTTATGGACCATGGAACCCAACATTCGTATCGTCCAGCTACTCTACTACTCACGCCCCTACCAACTGCAATACACAGCCTGCTTTAGGTGGCCATTCCTCCGGCCTCACTCCTGTTGGGTCGCCTTCCTCCCTTCAGACTCTTCATTCGGCCTAGGAGGCCCGATGGCTTAGCGGGGGCCTCGTTGGACGGGGATGGCAATTCGTCTGCGCTCGTTCGTCGTTCCAAGGCACTTCCTGAGCCTCGTCGTGGCATGGGAGGCGGCGAGAGTCTGCCTTCTCGTTCGCGTTCACGCGGGGGAGGTCTGGGGACGCTGATGCGCTCTTCGCCAAAGTCATCCGAGTCGTAGCGGCCATGGCCAGGCATGGGCCTGTTGCTATAGTCGGGTCGCACCCTCTGCTTGATTCTCTGAGCTACAGACTTCTTCCGCTGCAGGCCGCCTTCGGCCAATTCCTGAGCATGCTCTACTTGTCGGCGAACAATGGCCGATCGCGCAGCCGGTGTTCCCTCGAGGAAAGTTGAAGTGCCCAAACCCTGGCTTTCTTCGCCGTGCACCAAGGCTGCGCGTGCCTGGGGATCAAAAATGAGGGGCTCTCGTGGGTTCTTGCCCTTTCCGCTGGCAGCAAAGTCCTGGAATGCCTCATCACCACCATGGCCCATAAAGGACGAGTGATCGGGATTCGCATTGAGGGGGCCGGAGCCGCCAAGTGTGTTATTGAGGGAGCCCTCGGGGAATGCTGACATCGGAGACAGCTTTTTGCTGTTTTGACGGTTACGATGAGGGTTCAGAGCATCAAAAGGTCCATCATGATGGAACACTGTGAGTTGAAGGTTAGAATACAACACAGCCACGAGAGTCATAGTCAATGAGTCAAGGGATGTAGGGGAGAAAGGGTGTACGAACAGCCTGTTCCGTAAATGCTGGTGGCGTCCAGCTGATCAATAATATCCATCTTACGGCTAGGACGTGTTGATTTGCTCTTGCTATGCTGACGGCGTCTGGCCTCAATGATCCTCTTTTCTTCAGCTGTAAGGGTCTTGGAATCAAAGTCCATGACGGACGAGTCAGAGTTGCGCCTTGGGCGTCGCTGCGACGGCTTACGAGGCGGCGAATCGTCCAAAAGGCTGGGGCGGGTTGTCGGCTTTGGCGCTGGCGCCTTTGATCCTGGGGGAGGCGGCTTGCGGGCTCTCAGTGCCTCTTCCTGGGAACGAGAAGGACGGTGCTTGTCGGCAGCTCGTCCGGATGCCGTGCTCTCACTTTCACGGCGAGGAGGCACGGGTCGGTCTGTAGGGCGCTTCTGCAGCAGGGTTGAATCGACGGGCTGCTTGACTGAAAACGCGGGAGAGTCATCAAGCGTCAGAGATCCCTATAATTAAAAGGCCAACAGCCAACGGTCAGCGCTTGGTCTGCTAGATAGTCTCCAAAGCCCTTCCCCTCCCATCTCTGGGGGCCATGGAGGTGCCATAAAGGCTACAGAGAAACGCACAAAGATATCCTCAGCAGTGAGGGACTGAGTTTTGACGGCGGCAGCCACATCGGCGGGCCGTGGAGCGAGCGGCTGGTCCAGGAACGGGTTCCGCGACAGAGGGCGCTGGGACGGCATCGGGTCGTCGAAGGGGGATGTAGGCGTCGTGGGAAAGGAAGTGTTGAGGTGACTTGGAGAGGCAGCGCGAAAGTTGCGGAAGGGATTGTTGGAGGCCAGGCTGTCGGCATTGTTATCAATGCTGTTGCCATTGAAGGACAGGCTGGGCGCCTGGCCCGTGGGTTGCTGCCCTATAGGAGTCATCAGCTGGAGTCAACGGACAAGTGCAGGGCCAGATAGGCGAGTGATGGGCAAACATGAAACAAGACGGCATCCTGTCTCGTCTACATGACACAGGCAGGAGGGTTGAATGGCGAGATGCTCTGGCTTGGCGGCTTGGATCTTGGATGCCTTGGATGCGCCGCCCAGGTCCGCTTTGGCCCCCCTTGATCTGTTTCGACGGGATGATGAGAGGCTTCATGCATGACAACTGCTGCCCCTTTGCGCGTCTTTGCCGCCGGCCACTTTGGCCACTTTGGCCATCGCAGCGCGGTCGGCAACGCGGCACCGGGACGAGGTCGAACGAGAGCCAAACAAGATGGAATGAAGCCCCCATGGAAATCAAACGAGATTCTCGACGTCACGACCACGCAATCAGGGCTGGGGATTGGGGATTGGAGGGCGCTTACCGGCAAAGTAAGAGCTGTTGGCGGCCATGATGGCTATCAATTGACAGTGTCCAAAGGGGTCTTGAGCCGGTTGACTCGCGACACAGGGGAATATGGCAGGTTAAATTCCTTGGTGCGAGGCTGGTTGGCTGGGCCTAGCGTCACTCCAAGCCGAAGCAAAGCAGCAGCAGCTAATAGCATCTACCCAATAGCGGTATTATGGCCTGTAACGAGTAATTCGACCAGGCGCGAATGCTGGATTTGATTTGATGGAGAGGTGAGGGAGCGAGCGAGCGAGCGATGCAAATCACTGGAGGGGAACGAAATGGATGGATCTGTAGGTACGGGTGGTAGTTGGTTGGCGGGCAACTGTCGAAACGCCAGTGAGTGCAGCAACAACAAAGTGCACTGAACTGAACCGGGACTGGCTGCTAGTCGAGGGTTAGCAGGTGGTTCCCCCCGGAGTTGTTGGAGTATGTAGGAGAAATGATGAGCTGCACAGTCCCGCGCTCTGCAGCCAAGGGCCACTCCACACTGTGCCAATACCACGCCGACCTTAGACTAGATGTCTGGCCGCTCCCAGATCCAGAAAAGGGGGGGTCTCGTGTGTGCGATCAACACACCCAGATTGCCAGACAGACGCAAGCGGCCAAAGAGACGCTGCGACTAGACGAGGGGCTTTTTGCACGGATGCAGCAATGCCTGCATCATAGACATGGAGTTTGTGAAAGAAATCAAGGAATACGCCGTATTCTGGACTGTACAGTGCCAAAGCTACCTTACCCTAGCTACGAGTACAAAGGACCTCGTACAATCACTAATAACAGGTACTCCATGCCTCCAGAGCAAAAGCCAGAGATTCAATTTGATGCTAGGTAGTAATCTAATGCCGCGATGTTCAAAGCGTTCGGCGTGTTCCCCCCTTTTACTCGAGATTATCGCTTGAAAACCGGTGGACCCTGGGATTATTGAACCCCCAAACACGGCCCAAAGCAGCAAGGACTCAGTGCCGGAGCTGTGCCAAAGTTCGAAATGTTGACTTGCAGACGGCGGGCTAAAGCTCAAGAGTGCTAGAGCGTCTTTCCGCATGAGGCAGCTGGCCGCTATCGACGCATCGGTTCGCACAAGTTTGGGAGATCCCAGGTCTTGTGGACCTTTGGACCTTGGTTGCTTGGACCCTGACTTTGACCTTGGCAATACGTGTACTAGTATGAGATCCAATGCCTTACAGGAGTATGTACTCGTACAGTACAGGTCCCCCAATACAAGGATAAGATGCGAAGTGCAACCCTCTAGACAATGAGATTTGATGAGATTCAATGAGATTAGATGCTCAGCCAAAGAAATGCCAGATGCCGCCCAGGAATGCTTCAAGGCGAAACCAGGAGCCACAAAAACAAGGGCGGCAAAAGCGCAAAAGCGGCCGCCCCATCCATACCTTACAGTACGGAGTAGATAATACCTGGTACGAGCCTCTCATACAGGCACAAGGCACAGGTACAAGGCACAGGCACAGGCACGCGCAGTGGAGGGAACATGACGGCGACCTGAAACAAGAGCGTATCACGCTGCCACTTGCAGGTACCCCGTACTTTTGTGCCTGAGGACAAAGAGCGTGCATGGCTCAATGATCCATTGAATGATTCCTGTCCACTCGATGCCGTACTTGTGACTTCATCCATGCTGTGCTTGATGCCCTCCCAGTGCGAGCTTCGAAACTCCAGCAACCAATTCTCATACCTATTTAGGAGATTGTAGAAGCTTCAAGTTATTTGATACTACTAGGTAGTACTACCTATTGCTAGACAATTCTCCCTCGCAACCATGCTTTTCTAGTTGCTCCGAGGTGCAGCGCCGTGTCGATTTAGCCACATTACTCTAAATCAATAGCCGTTTCTAATCACACGATATAGCCTCAATGCTCCGTACTCGTACATACCTTACACATTGCTCTGTAGATTTGAGTAATTTCAAGAGAACAAAGACCTTTTCAGTCCCCAATGACAAGCAACCAACCCAAGCAACTGCTCGTACCTCCTCAACCACCCCAGCCAATCAATCATGCAGCCCCCCTCCAAACAAATTAGCCCTTCACCGAAATCAAAACATCGCCTCACTTCGCATCGCAATCCATATCAACGGGGGGGAAATGAGTGATCAATGCTCATCCCCCTGTATGATCCCGCTTTGTTTTGCTTTTCTTTCTTTGATAGGGAAATGAACGAAAAAAAAAAAGCCAATTGATCCCACCCAAACTTTTTGCTGCTTTGCATTGCCACTGGCCACGATAGAAACAAAGCAGGGGGAGGGGTTCGCCTCCGCCGCTAGATTCCATGTTTAATGACGACGATCCTTGCTCCTGAGAGGAGGGATATTGACGCTTAATCGTCGGCATGAGATGCCGTAAATAGCCCATCAAAGAAAAGAAAAGAAAAAACTCTGCAAGAATGGCCGATAAGAGAGACAGTCCCTGAAACAATTGGGCGTTGCCATGAGGAGGCGAGTGGCCTCATGCCATAGTACCGCACGGATCAAGACCCTTCAAGCATGTGGCAAGCAGTTTCAGCGTCGGATCCAAAATTACACGTAAATAGCACTGCTAGGCTAGATTCAATCCCTTAGACCCTGACCCGTATTTGTGTCCAAGTTCGCCCCAATTGCCAATTACCACCAGACCGAACTCGGAATCCCCAATATCGACCTGCCGGCTAGTATTCGCGACTGGCATTAACTCGCATTAGGGCCCCAACAACCGCATGTCTTCCTCGGCTTTGTTTACATGTAGTATTTTCTATTTGGAGGGTACGAAGTACATACGTGGAGGCCATTACTTGGATAGAATCGCAAACTCCTTCCATCGTTAACGTGGAGACAAATAATTTAAAAGCATGGAAAGATGTAACCTAAACGACACATGGATTTAGTTTGTTCTTGATACATGACAGCTATTCCCCGGATGATTGGTCGGATAAATTACATGTAAAACATCTTCTCAAGATATCGTCCAGTGTATCGTCAAGCTACTAATACATGGGCTATCCATGAAACCTGTAAATGTACATTTACAGCTTTGCTCGTTGGACTACACAGACCTGCGTCAGAGAGCTGGCATACAATGAAATATTATTTTTATGTATTTATCTCGTGTCTAGACAAAATCCCGCGTCAACCCATGCATGTTCATATTCTTCAACACACGCATGGAAAGACACAGAAAGCAACCAATCGCCCGGTCAAGTCATGACGGATCAAACCAATTCCATGCCTCCTACTCTATCCTCTTCTGTCAATGTATGTACACGTGCTTCCCATCTTATCCCGGCCGACAGCGCGAAAGGAAAAAAAGAATGAGATATGTAGAAAAAAAAAGGAAAAAAAAAAGAGAAAAGTAGAGGAGAGGCGAAAGCTCGTAATGTGCATTTTCGAATCCGGTACTTTCATTTCCCATTAAAGAGATCAAATTACCTGACATAACTTGTGACATTCATCTCAATCCCCTTCCAGCTATCCGATTACCCTTCAAATTCTACGACACCCGGCCCCCCTGTAGTCGACGAGCTGTTTGCTCGGCGCCGTCCAGCTGCCGTGTCAACCTCTAATAAGTTGTGATCGTGTCCTGGTTCTTTCGTAGGCACCGCCGACCCGGCTTCCGCGTCTGCTCCATCTAAAAGATCACGGTCTGTGCTCATGACTGAACGGCGTTCAACGTCTGTGCTGGCGCCTCCTGTCCCTCTCCTTACACCAATCGCAACCCCAACGTCATCATCGTCCTCCTCATCCTCTTCCGTCCGCTGGCTGGGTAGGGCATTCTTTTCAAGCTCCCTTTGGGCCTCCTCCATCCGCCTTCGCACCTCGCTTGCCACGCGCATTCCGTCGGTAACAATATTATCCAAAACGCCGCGCAGGCCACGGCCGCCTCCAATGGGCCCAGCCTGGGTCTGCGATTGTGATCGTGTATTGAAGCCCAGGTTGGAGAATGTAGTAAGCGAAGGGGCATATGAGGAACTACTGGGAGTTTGAAGACCCTCGATGATGTGGAGAGATGCTGGGAAGGAGCATTCAAAGAACTGTTCGAGAAGCTCATCGGCAAGCACAACCATTCGGAAAGTCGGCAACGTGATGTGAAGGGGATGAGCTGGGTCCAGCGCCGCGTTAGCCGCTTCCGCCTTGGCCTTTGATACACGTCGACGAGATTCGTTGTCAACGCCATCGCTCTGGTCATTCGGACTCAGTAAATCGACAGGCTTCTTGGCTTTCGTGGGAGTGGCTGTCGGTGAATCAAGCGCCAAGAGATCTTCCTCTTCTTCACTGTCATCATCGTCCCCGATAGCAAAGGCGTTCGGATCAACCATTTCGTCGCTTGACCCGAATGAGTCGAAGCCAGTGCTGTCTTGGTTCTTTGGGTGATCGGGGTCGGCGTACTCAAAGCACCGCCTGATGAACGCACTGACGCTGCCCAAAAACCGCTCCGCGTTGGATATCTCGGGAGGTAGGCTGCTCTGCGAGTCGTTGGCGCTCATCCCGTCGCCGTTCAGTCCTACGGTTGAAGCTCCAGGGGTCAATGTTCCCTCCAGGCCGCGACGGGACAAGAAGAGCAGGGCTTCCGATATACGCAAGATGCCCTCTCGATCTACCCTGCCATCGTTGTCGTCGTCGTACAGCTCGAAGAAATATGTGATTGTGCCCATGATATCCCTTTTGCCTTTGATTCTGGCTAGCCCGGTTACCACATTTTGGAGGGTCAAGGCTGATGTGCCGTCGACGTCCCACTTGTTGAAGATACGTCGCAGAAACTCATGCTCCGCGGGCTCAGGCCCGCTTCCCCACGGTGACATCGCATCAGGCGTCCTCCTGTTGTTGTAGAGCCTGGCTTCGTTCGCCTGGGAGTCTGAGATGGCCCATTTCGACATGCCGGCCAAGAACTCGCGGAAGGCATCGTAGTCCATCAGGCTAGTGCTTGGGCCAAGTCCGACGCGGCCCTTTTCGACTTCGTTAGGGGCAGCCGAGGGGAAGGCATCGGAGCCTCGTAGTCTGCTGCTCTTTGCCTGGCGCTGCAGCTCTTCCTGAATCATTCGATCTCGTTGCTGTCGCTCATAGAGGACATTGTAAAATCGATCATACAAGGAGCCCAGCTCTTCGGGGCTCAGCAACTTGCTATCAGGCCCCAGGTTGCGAATGGCCGTTCTCTTGGCGAAGCTCTCGATGTTGCTCAAAACGGCATCCTTGTTCTTGAGCCGAAGCTCTGTGATGCTGCTATGAGTGACTCCGGCAAACTCCTTGAAGGCCACGACCATGAGCTCCTGAAACCTCGTAACCGCCCTCAGTTTGGGGTTTTCTGATTTTGGATGCGCAGATTCGTCGAGTCTGGCAAAATATGATTTGAGGACGGATATGAAAGCACCGTCATCGGCCGCGTCCAGCAACTCTTCGCCATTTATGCGAAGGATCGCAAGACCAACTTGGAACAGTACCTTGGGGCCCTCGACAAAGAAGACGTCCAACACACGGAAAGCAAACACCAGGGGCATTGAATTAATATACAGAGAAAGGAACCAAGGCAGTGATACGACGGACAGCTGAACGTCGCTTTTAACGAGATGCTCCCACAGAATGGGCATGGTCTTTTCAACAAGAGATTCAAAAACTTTTTGATCCAAGAGAGTGCCGTACATGGTGGTGGAATAGTAGCCAGGGACCAGACGATCGCACAAGGCGGAGAGAAGGAAGAAGGCCTGCGGCTCAGACATGTAAATGAGCAGTGCCGCCACGACAATATTCATAGCCTGGCAGTAGCCCACATCTGGATTGACCCAACTGTAGGCCGTTAGAACGCGGCGGAGCCTGCCAATGCCCTCCTCGCTCTGAAAGCCGGGGTATTCGGGTAAACTGCGATTGAGATCCTTTTCAATCTCATCAATGGCAAGCGATTCCTGGCCTTTAAACTTGGCCAGTGTATCACTGTATAATGTTGGGTTTTCTAGCCGGAGATATAAAGAGCCAGAGGTAACCTCCCATATCTCGCCTCGTAGGCGGTTAGGGAGACCAACACGGATGAGCTTGTGAAAGGTGGGCTGGCGAATCAGCATCATGTTTCGGCCGTTGTCGCGAAGATACTCGGCCCAGAGCCTCATCTTGGCCCTGTCACGGAGCTTCTTTGGGTCTCCAGGATACCGGAAAGCCATGCCCAAACCTGCATCGGGCGGTGACACGTTCGCCCTGTCGTCGGTCCGCAAGAGATGTTCAGAGTAGCACTCGGCCACTACCTTGCGCAGCTTGCCCACGTTGCCCACTCCGGCTCTAAGGCCTCGTTTTAGGCCATCGCAGAACCTCTCACAAGCTTGCCGGGTGCCCGCTAGATGGATCGTAATTCGCTGTTCTCGAACATCCTTGTTGCCGTTGTTGCTATCCTTTGGTTTTGCGACATCTGCCAATAGACCATTCCAGGTAGTGATTGCGAGAGCAAACTGTAGACATATTCTGGTTAGCCGTAGAGCTTTACTGGAGGAGATTTTGAAAGGGGGGAGACGATGCCATCATCCAATCGACTGCACATACTTGAAAGTTTTGGCTATTCAGTCTCTCCACTCGCCTGACGGCGCAAAGGGGGAATGTGAAGCCACTTCCGCTTGGGCCGCTGCCATTGGTTTGGCCGGTAAAGGCGGAAGACGTCGACGTGCTCGCCGATTGCGTAAAGCTCGTGGGTGTTGTCGAGAAGCAAAGGTAGGCTTCTGAAAGGTGTAGCTTTCCGGCGTAGTGCCAACCCCTGTCGTGGTCCGGATCGCCGCGCGTAGTGTTTGAGGGCGGGATGGTCAACTCGGCATTGATCTCATATAGGGGCGTCTGGGAAGATGGGAGGCGGAACTGGCTCTGGAAGAGGGAGGCTTTGGAGGGATTGCGATCCGAGTTGGAGAGGTTCAGTCCCTGGGTGGGATCGATGAGCTGCTGGGCCCTCTGGACGATGTTGGACAGGTTGGAAAACATGGTGTCGAGGACGCTCAAGGACGCATGACGGTGTTATGAGAGAGGCGATGGCACCAGCCCACGCGACCGCAGAGAGACTGCCGGCCGTCGGATGGCTGAATGAGCCGCTGGGTTGCTCCGTTTGCTGGCGTCGGGCTGCCGGGATTGGGCCGTTGCGAGAGAGGGGGAAGCCGGGCAGGATGTAACGACAGAGGCCGGAGACGTAGCAGAATGGCGGCAGAAAGCGGACAGGGAGAGCAAGATGGTGGCGATGCGCGAGAGCTGGGGATGATGCCGGCGATGGGAGCTTCGAGGGGGAGTTGTGGTGGTGAGGGCAGTTCTGTCGGGAGTCCAGTGACAGCAGCGGTCCAGGCTGCAGCTGTCTGCTGCTAGCGGCCGTTTGGCGGGGCTCAAGGAACATACGCTGAACCCTGTGCTGAGGTATTCAGCCCGGTCCCCCCCCCAAGGCCCCCTCGCCAACCAGCGAGTCTGCCTTAGCTGCAGGGCTGCAGTTCCCATGGCCAACCACTGCGCTGCATTCCCCGGGCGGCACTGGTAGGCGCTGTAGCACCTTGGAGTGCCTGGAATGCACTAGCAGGTCCGCTGATCCCGCGCAACAACAGGGGGGCGAACGTGTCCCATCTCGGCACCTGGGCGCTGCTTCGTACTCTAAAATTCAATTCCGCTGAGCAGCGTCGAGAGACGTCAGCAAAGAAGGGGCCAGGCCAGGCCAGGCCAGGGGGGGATTTGGTGAGATCTAATGCTGCCTCGAACTCAGTTGAGTGGCTACGTGTGAGCTCTTCAGCTCTTACTTGGGCAGGTAGTTGACACCATACTAGTAGACTTCAAATGTGTGAGTAATGCCGTGCTATGCTGTTCTATTTTTGCCTCCCTGTTCATTCTCGTACGTGTGTGAGAAGCTGTTACAAGTTGATACAGGCACTTGGTAACGTAACAACCTGAAGCCAAATTGTCCCCTGTCCTCGGCGCCGGGTTCAGGGTCTAGATTCTACAGCTAGCAATCAATGGACTATTGAGTCATCGGAGAGATCGAGTACGACAACCCATGAACCGTGTTACACATTACCTACTAATGTAATCACATTGTATGTTCACCTTTTCTGCGTCTGATATCGACACACACTCTGCAAATCCATCCATCGGCCGTTGAAGCCGTGAGCACTGGGCGATTGACAAGCCGCATCTCCATAAAACGGCTGCCGTGTTGTCTTTCATTGGCTCTGGGCCACTGCACCTGAAAGAGGGCACGGTAGCATCACTAATCTCGTGTCCCTGTCAAATCAAATGCGGTTTGATTGATGACTTACATATTTGATGGATTGCATGCATGGCCCAACCCAAGGATGGACATTGTGACGGCAGCTGGTCCGGGGCCAACGGATGTAAATCCAATCCACGGATGCGATGCAGCCTTTTACTCTTCACTCTACTTGAGGCTGCCAAGGTATTGACTGACGCGATGAGGAAAAACCCTCAGTGTTCTAGGTCCAGGTATTGACTCGTATTAAACGTGTAACCCACCAATGTGACAGGCTCTATCGATTTGTTCCGATGCTAGGTACGGATCATTCGCCGTTCTCAGATGCTCTACCAAGTATTTACTTACTGTACCAAAGAACCAATACTGCATGAGTCTCCTATAGCAGATCAATGTTTGCCGCATCCAGAGCACCAAAGACACTGCTTCACTTCGTTGAACTGATTCCATCGTTTCAACATTCTTCCAACAGACAATGACAGAGCAGATCATTTTTTTTCTTGCCCTCTCGCGATGCTAGCCGGTAGCGCAGACGTAGCGTGCCCCTTGGTGTATCGACACCGGCTGCTAGGGCCCCTCTAGCCTGTTGCTTGTTGCGTCATAACCTCCCCTCGCCGGATCCCCACGATGAAATGGATGCTGCGCTGCTTGCACTAGTTTTAGTAGATATTCAATCAGCCTCAGCCTCTGCCATCTTTTTCTGCTTCTGCCTCAGTTTCCGCCTCATTGTTTTTCTGCCTCTTTGCGTCTGACCGGCTGCTCATCCTACGATAACCCAAACGTCCAGAGGCTCCAGAGCAGAACAAGACGCAAGGCAAAGCGAAGCCAACGACGTGCTCTTGTTCCAAGCCCCGGCTATAGAAAGGGGAAAAAAAAGAAGCAAACAGAGACAAGAGAAAGCCGAAAAAGAGACAAAAAAAGATATCCCGTCAGTCAGCGCCAAGTCCAACGGGCCAACCGGTCCTATCGATCCTACCCGCCATCCTCGGGATTCCTTTCGCCAGTTCCTCCGCTGCCTCTCCCGCCATGCTTCGATTGATGCTATAGCCCGACATCTGCCTCCGATCCTTGCGCTTTTTCCTTTGTGTCGCCTTCCACAAGTCGCATCCCATCTTTTGCATGCGCAAATCTCTCCTTCGCCCTCCGTCTCCCCGTATCTTGCCATCACGTTCGTTCACGAGGCCATGGACCTCCCTTGAACCTCATCCGCCAACCAACTCACCAGCCAATTCATCGCTAGAAGCACGCTTACAGCCGACCTCGTAACCATTTTGCAAGCTCACGGCCTCGCGGATGGCGGCCACGGTTGCTGAGACGCAGCCGGCGACCACTGCGCTATCGGCTGGTATGGCATCGCCTCATCAACGCCATGCCGGCAGCGCTCTTTCTACCGATTCCGCACCCCAACCTCTACCACCTACTCGCAGCTTCAAGCTGTCTGATTTCAAGCGGGTGCGGACTCTGGGCACGGGTTCGTGTACACTTTCTTCAATCCACCATTGTTCTTAGCAGCAAGGCTTGAATCGCGATAACCAGGTTTTACTAAATAATCAATCTTTTTTTTTTCCATATAGGCACGTTTGCTCGAGTATGTCTGGTCCGCCCTGCCAGCGCCACCCAACCTCTGGAGGAAGAAAAGAACCCTGAAGTATACGCTCTCAAGATCCTCAAGAAGACGGAGGTGGTTAAGCTGAAGCAAATCGACCACGTGCGTAACGAGCGAGCCATACTGGCAGACGTCGCCGGCTACCCCTTCATCACCAATCTACTAGGCTCATTTTCCGACAACGAGTCATTATACATGCTCCTCGACTACGTCCCCGGCGGCGAGCTCTTCAGCTATCTACGGAAGTACCGCCGGTTCGACGAGCAGGTTGCGCGCTTCTACGCCGCCGAGATTGTTCTTGTATTGGAGTTTTTACATGAGCGGCAGGGTGGCGTGGCCTACCGAGACCTCAAGCCGGAAAACCTCTTACTAGACCAAGAAGGACACATCAAACTCGTTGACTTTGGATTCGCGAAACGGCTGGGCTATAAAGACGACAGGCCGGTCGAGACTTACACGCTTTGCGGTACGCCCGAGTACCTTGCGCCGGAGGTCATTCATAACAAGGGCCACACGACAGCGGTGGACTGGTGGGCGCTGGGCATTCTAATATACGAGTTCTTGACGGGCTACCCTCCGTTCTGGCATCAGAATCCTATCGAGATTTACAAGCAGTAAGTTTTTGGGCGTTTGAACTTCTTTCGAGCTCCCTCCTGTTGCACATTACTACTACTCACCCTTTTTCCTTGTTATAATTGCTGACCCCGGGCCACCAAGAATCGTTGAGAAGCCCGTCATATTCCCACAAGAGCCAACCATATCAGACGAGGCCCAAGACATCATCAAGTCCTTCTGCACAATCGACCGCTCCAGGCGCCTCGGCAACATCAGCGGCGGCGCCGACCGCGTCAAGGCCCATCCCTTCTTCAACGGAGTCAACTGGGACGACATGCTCAGCCGTCGGCACCGCGGCCCGATTATCCCTCCCCTTCGATATCCCGGCGACGACCAGTGTTTCGACCAGTACCCCGAGGAAGACGGGACGCGCATCCCTTACACCGCCGACATGGCCAATAGATACGACCGCTACTTTGAAGATTTTTGAAAAAACAAACGAAAATTACTACGTACCCGCCATCAAGCTTGCATAATCTCGTTTTGTTTATCCCTTTTGGCTTTTGTGTTTCTGAAGGCGCTGGTCTACGTTTACTTGGCAAAAGAGAGTGGGTGGGTTTAATAGGTAATTACTGCTGCTTTTTCTTCTTCCTTTTCATGATGTGTCACCACTCGCCGGTAAATGATTTGCATTATGCGTACGATTCTACCTGGTATCTGCCGTTTTTTTTTGTTAATTGTTATTATTCCCAAATGTTATTGCCATGATTGTTTTTGGGCTTCGGCGCATAACTCCGTTTTAGGAGAGGACCTTTGAAAGAGATAAGAGAAAATGGATGTTTACTTGGAAGACGTAGCGCATGACGACGTTTTTTTTCACAAAGTACATGGTTATTCAATGAAATAGGAAAAAGGGGATGTATAAAAAGAAAAAGAAAAACAACGAAAAAAAGGAGAGAAGAAGGCGAGCTTCTTAGGAACCAAATCAGCCTGTGTTGTATAGTCTCACAGCATACTGTAGGGGGAGGAATACTATTGATATGCGCCTTTGGCGTGATGAAACAACATCTTTTAAAACGGTGTGTATGTATACATACCTACATATATACGTTATATTACCAAGTTATCTATCTACCTTGGCTGAATCGCCAGACCGATAATGATGAATCGTTGTACAGAGCGAACTGCATCACAAACTTCTAACACATGCTCCAACCCAATCCTCAACCGCCATAATAAAACCAAGACAAATAAAGATGAAGAAAAGAAACCACACAACGCCAGCCCTGCCTTCAGCCTTCCAGCTGCACTGCCGCCTTTAAACAACTCCCCCTGTCTATGCTCCGGTACCAAAGGATATAAAGCCCAAACCAATTAGACATCGGACAGACTCCTCTTCCACAAAAGTCACACAGCCTTTACATGTATGCATAACGGTACAGCCAGTATCCGCTCGCGCCTGTGGCCAGTAGCGAGCCCAGAATATACGCCCCTTGCCTCGTGCTCCAGAGAAACATGGTCCACCCGGCCGCGATCTCGCGCCGCCGCGCAGCCACTCTACGCTCCCAAGCCTCCGGATCAATCTCCACAGGTAGCCGCACGCGCGGATCAACGCCGCTGCCACCCGGCGAAGCGGATCCGGAAGCAACTTCGCTGACTGGGGGAGCAAGGTCCTCGGGCGAGACGAGTGGCACGTCGACGCGGAGGAAGACGGGGCGGTGGTCGCTGGTCCGGATGACCGGTAGCGCATCGTAGGCCCGGACTTTCATCTTTGAGTCGATCCATGACGGGAGCTCCAGATACAGGATGCGGTCTGTCCAGGCGGGGTACCGGTGCGAGGCAAACTCCCACTTGACTTCATCGACGGAGCTGCCGGCGGTGCCGGGAGGAGGCGTCTTAGAATCCACGACGTACTTGTAAGTCGGCGGGAAGGCCACAGGTTGCTCTGACATGCCATGGAGCGTCCGGCCGGCCAACCGCTCGCGGGTGAGCTGATCGAGGTGCAAGAAGTTTGTATAGTAGTTTTCTGATCCGGGATCCAGATTCGGAAACGCAGAGTAGGGCGTCGGAGACGTGGTGGAAATACGGTAGTTGAGATCTCCGGCAACAAACAGGTGAGACGACGGCTTGAAGACGGAAAGGTTGTGAAACTGCTGCTGCAGCCGGAGGTCCTGCTCGTGGTGCTCCTCACGCAGCAAGCGGGCCTGCTCCGAAGCATCGCTCTCTTCGGATGACAGGCTCTGGCTCCTCGATTCGGCGTCCCGCCTCATCTTGCTCAGCACCTCTTCCGGATTCTCAAACGTCAAACCGCGCATAATGGCGCCCCAGTTGGCGTTGCGCCGCGGTAAATTCCACTCCATGGCCGCCAGATGCGTCGCCACAAACGTCAGTTCTGTTGACTCTCCGCCGACCTCGTACAGTGCTCTCAGGCCGACCGCTCCCTTGTTACCCATTTCAGCGGCACCGAATCCTACTTCAGCCTCCTGGATATCCTTGAGGCGTGCTGGATCTCTGGCGAACATCATAATGGCCGTGTATCCCACGTTGAGGTTTCTGATGAGCGTATAGTGGCTTCTCCCACTCTGTGATTGTGATTGTGACAAAGACTGTGATGTAGGAGTGGAAGTAGCAGCAGCTTCTGAGATGCCGTTGCTCTCTCCATTCTGTGAATGCAGTGAAGCCGCGAGGTTGATTGCCTCTTCAAACCGTTCCACGTACGGCTTCAAGAAGTAGTCCCCTCCAATGAAGGCATAGCTCAGGGGGGCAATCTCTTGTAGCGACCTTTCATCGAATAAGTACACGATTCAGCCATTTTATAGCAAAGAAGGAAGAAGATTGAGAAAAGGGTAAAAAGAAAGAAGAAGACCAAAGCATGCGAAAAAGGGGGGAGGGAAACGATGAAGCCGTGATGAGGTAATCCCAACTTACAGGACAACCACCTCTGGCAGTTCCGCCGCATTCCGCGCCAGGGCACTCTGCAAATGACCCGCGAAAACAGGCACGTTGATGAGCTTCGCAGCGCAGTTGAACGTCAAGACCAGCAGGTCCAGCGTCGAGGGCGTCATCTTTGCCGCGTCGCTCGGCGGTTCGATTCCCATGCTGCGACGGATTGGAGAAAAACAGAAGAAACGAATGTCAACGAATGTCAATGACGGGCTGAAAGCTGGAGCGTCTGGTCCGGTATTATTATAGCTCCAGCTGGGGTTTTTCTTGCTTTGTTGGATTTGCCGGGAAGGCCAAAAAAGCACCGTGCCAGGCACCGTGTTCAGTTGACAAAAGAGGCGCCAAAGAGATTTGAACAGAGAGAGAACAACTTAGCAAGGAGAGGCCGCTCAAGCGGGGTTCGCAGCTTCCTTGTTAGCTTTGCAGCAACCGCACAGCTCAGCTCAATCAAATCAAAGGGCAGCAAGTGGGCAACAAAATGAACAAAAGGGCTGAATGAAGAGTGAATATGAATCTGGCCTTTGCGATTGGAGCTTCCCCCAGACCTAGACTCAAAGACACAGCCCGCCTCCTTATATATATCTCTTCAGCTTGGCTCACGATACGACGACGGCGGATACTTTGGCTGTACGCCCAACGCCGGTAGGCATTCCGTGTGGCTGAAAGGTACAGTCATGTACCGTCGCGGGTCATGCAACTATCGCCAGGGTGCCAGAACGGAGCGCTCGATTTGCCGGACTAACCCTGCGTCAGCGCATAAGAATAACTGGAGGGCTTCAGGTCAGCTGCAGGCAGTGCATGCTGCTAAACCTCGACTGCTTAGGCGGTGCCAGGTAGCACTAGGTGCCTGTATGTGGTGCTAGCAGTCGGCATCAAAGGATACTATCCATACCAACCCAAAGTGTTGAATCCATCATGGAATTCCACCAGACTTGTTCAACACTTGATCAACCCGTAACCGTAGACCCTTGCTCAGGCGGCAGCTGTACTTAGCAGCTACCTACTAAGCCACCTCACGACCAAAGTATTGAAGGTATTGATGGAGGTTAGTAGGTGGTGCTCAGTGCTAGGACTGCCATTGCCACTACCGCTACTCCATACTAATTGGCACAACGCCATGGGGCTCAGTCAGGCAAGGGAACATGTGATCATGGGTGGCCTCGTGGGACCCTTTGCTGGCCCACGCACGCGACTACATGCACTTTTGCATACACGCATTTCTACATTACACTTTGCGGGTGAGACATTGAGTGGCAGTGGCAGTTGCATCAGCTGTGTATAAGGAAAAACAAAAAACCAAATTTGATTGCAGACTATATGACCTACTACTGGCTTAGCTGAGCTTGTTTCTTAGCGACAAGAGACTCGTTGTTGATGCCTTGACCATGCCACGAAGCTTTGATCGTCTTCTTGTCCCATGTGCCGTCAAATTGCCTTGTCCAAGTGCGACGAGTTCAATGACAGACACCCAGTACGTATGCAGCGGCAACAACAACGAGTTGGCGTCAGGTGCCATGGCCATGATCCGTATACCATATAGTTAAAGCCATGGGAGCGATTCCTTCAAGACAACCCCCTTTGACAAATTAGGCTCATTCACTGGAATGTAAATCTTGTCTCGGTAGCCCAATTGCAGGCGAAGTCGTGTCAAACTTGTCGCCATTGCCGTCCACCCACCACGTTCCTCAAGGCGAGCTTCACGGACAACCTTTCACCATCAAAATAATGAATGTCGGTTAACCGCACCAAGAGATTGCCCCTCCACTTGCAGGCCAATCTCATCGACTTCCCCAGAAGCTGCCCTTCGACACGCCGGCCTAAAAATAGAAAACAAAAAATCGAATCGAGAAGTAGAAAGTATGATGCGTAGTATTAATGACCAAGGAAAGAAAGGAGAGACACCCGCTCACTGAGACGCAGCTGTACCGCAACGACTGAGCTTGGGACCATGGTGTAAGTATATTGTCAAGAACCATGGGGTCCAAGCCCGGCATTCTAAGCGCTCGAGCTGGCAAGGCTTGTACGGCCATCTCTAAACTGATAGCAAGCCATCAGAGACGGCAGCCATGAAGTTTTTGAGATTGCTGCAACGGTCCAACAACGAAATGTTACCGGACGTGCCGTTCAGATTAACGTCTCTAAATCACAAGGAGATGCTTTTAGGTGGAGTGTTAAAGGCTCCAATCCCAAAAAAAAGCACTTCCTCATGATTCAGAGTAATCCGAGCCATGCGTCAAGTCGTGAATTTAGAGATGCGTCGAAGAACAAGATAAAGCGATGCGTAGGGGCAAATGAAAAGAAATGAAACAAAAGGAAGGGGAGGTGCATAAAGGCGAATTTGAGAACCACAAAGATCGACAACAGGCCCCAAGACGACCAGAGCCACCATCGGATGACTACAGGAGGCTTGTTGCGTGTCTGGAAAGGTCGACTAAGGGTGAGAAAGGAGGTTCTCGCAGCAACCCGCAACCACTTTGCTCAGATCCCACAAGAGAGGTGCAGAAAAAAAGCCCAAAGTTACTATCTTTCAGTTTGGCCGATAGTTGCCGGAGGCATATCCCGCTCCCTTTGAAGCAGAGCGAAGCCTGTTTAGCGTCCACTGAGTCAGCCATACTTGTCAGCACAGTTCCCTTTAGCGGTATCAAGAAAAGACAAATCGCGCGGAGGAAAAGTGACCCCTTACGATGAAAGAGCTAAAATTAGAAACTCACATCCTATCGCTTCCACCGATGGCACGGCTAGTGTCCGGGGTATCAACGCCAGCGCCAGAGCCACGCTCAAGCATCTTGCGGCGGGAGCTGGGCACAGCACCAGGCTTGGACGTAGTGACGGCAGCAGCAGCAGTCATACGGGAAGCCCGAGCCTTGTCCTCATCCTCGGGGTTAGCCTGGCCGGCAGCCTGGGCAATGGCCTGGGCGTTCTTCTGGTACTTGTACACGGTCCAGTCGAAGACGTAGTCATACTGGAAGCCCTCGCGAACAAAGAGATCGCGGAAGATCTTGCGCAGGTAGCTGTAGTCGGGCTTGTCGTCGAAACGCAGGGATCGAGTGTAGTTGAGGTAGATGGCGAACTCGTTGGGGAATCCACGGCAGAGAACCTCGGTAGGAGTAGTCATCTTCTTCTCCATGATGCGGTCGTATTTTTGCTTCTTAGTGGCGGCCTTGAGACCCTGCCAGGGGAGAGAGCCTCGGCAGAAGTACAGCATAACATAGCCGAGCGACTCCATGTCGTCACGGCGAGACTGCTCAACACCAAGATGGGTGTTGATGGAGGCATAACGGGCCGTGCCGGTCAAGTTCTTGTTCTCTCTGTACGGAATGTGGAAGTGAGTCTTGGGGTCGCGGTACTTCTTGGCAAGACCAAAGTCAATCACGTTGACCTGGTTGCCACGCTTGCCAATGCCCATGAGGAAGTTATCGGGCTTGATGTCTCGGTGGATGAATGATTTGGCATGGATGTACTCGATGCGGGAGATGAGCTGGTCGGCAAGGAGGAGGACCGTCTTCAGGGAAAATTTGCGGTTACAAAAG
This sequence comes from Trichoderma afroharzianum, assembly GCA_037893235.1. Taxonomy (NCBI): domain Eukaryota; kingdom Fungi; phylum Ascomycota; class Sordariomycetes; order Hypocreales; family Hypocreaceae; genus Trichoderma; species Trichoderma afroharzianum. The sequence continues at coordinate 106,170 of JBBLXW010000010.1, forward strand.
TTGAAGAGATCTTCCAAACTAGGGCCGAGGAGGTCGAGGACCATGGCATTGTAGTCACACTCAGTTCCGAACCAGCGGACGAAGGGAATTCCAACGCCGCCAGCAAGGGACTTGTACACACGAGCCTCATACTCAAGCTGAGGGTGCTTGGCCTTGACAGACTCGAGCTTAATGGCAATCTCCTCTCCAGAGATGATGTTGGTTCCAAGGTAGATGTCGCCAAAAGAACCAGAGCCGATCTTTCGGCCAATCCGGTATTTATTACCGACGCGAAGGTCCTAAGCAACGCGAAGACAGGTTAGCAAATGATTGATGAGAAAAGCAGGTATGATGCTGATGAAATTGATTGCTCCACAGATGGAGTCATCTCTCGATACTCTCCCCAAAGGGCATAGATTAGAGTAGAGCAGCGGTGAGTTTCATTCGGCACTGCCGATAGGTGCATTGGCCAGCCGTTCGGACGCTGAGGCCGATGCACCCAGTTTGGAAGCCTGCCACGAGAGACAGAGAAAAAAATTCAGAAGGAGAGTTTGATGCTTACCATGGTCGTCATGGTGACTGTATTGACTGTATGCTTCGTTCCTCGAGGGAAAGAAGCAGGCTCGTCGGTTTATGTTGGGTATCGGAATCGGTAAAACTGCAAATCCTGGGAGCCTGTTAATACCGGGCACCAAATAATCGCCGTACAAATAAAGCGAGAGTGAAGAGAAGCGACGAAGGATGCAGAATGCAAATGTAGAATAGGAAAAAAAAAATAAGAGATGGAGGGAGGAAGATCAAAGAGGCTGTGATGAAATGGTTTGACAAAGGGAGTGGGCCTAGGGGCCTGCTGAAGGGCGGTGGCTAGATCCGCCACCAGCAAAATCCGGTGCTAGGCCGAATCATGCATGACAAGAGCCTGACGAGAGCAACGTTTGCTCCAGGATAGGAGTAAAACCACGCCATCAGGGCTGCATATGCCACGGAGGGAGAAATCAATGCAAAACAGGGGAGAAGAGCAAAGATGGGCACGAAGTAACCGAGATGGAAACTCCAAAAGGCCAACTAACCTGCAGAGGAGAATTTGGAAGAGCAGTGGACGGGGAGGGCGCCAAATTCGATATGTCGGTGACGAGGTAGCGGGTGCGTGGCAACAAAGGCAGGCCTGAGCGAAAAAGAAAAAAAGAAAACAAAAAAATTATTGCAGATCGGAGGTGCTGCAGCGGGGCGTGTCGATGAATCGAGTCGAAAGGCGGCGATGCTCGAAAGAAAAAGTGCCGAACGAAGCGATGCTCTCGTCGGGGCGAAGGTTGTCAGGGAGAGAGAATGAAGGGAAGAGGGAAAAAAGCGGAGGGAGAGGATGGAATGGATAGAAGAAGGGGGGAGCTGAGATTTGGAAGGGCGCCTGAGCCTGAGCCTGAGCCTGTGCGCGGGCGAGTGCTGTGGCGCGCGCGCTGCTGTGGGCGCTGTAACTGGGCGCTTGGCGCTGAGCTGCAGTGGGTAGTGGGTAGTGGGTAGTGGGCAGAGCAGTGAACGGAGTTGACGAGTAGCAATTCAGGCCACTGGTGACTGGCCAGGCGGGGGAGGCATCGGGTGCTACCGAACAGGCCCTTGCAAATCAAATTGCTTGGGCAATGCAACGCGGCGGATGATTGTCCACAAATAGACAAAAAATACATATAGCATTGACTGGCCGCCGGAGGATTGCTGGTGGTGGTTCTGCGCTGGTCCGTTGCTGATGGCCAAAGGATGCGAGTGCAGATGCAGGTGCAGGTAGATGCGTGGTACTCGCAAAGTACCTCGACGGAGCATCGCTCTCAGCCACAGCGTTGGGAAGCGCCGACGCTGCTTGATGCGTCCACGCGAGGGAACAACGCAGTGACCTGCCAAGTACGTCCATCCATCGCACCACAGCCAGCAATCCGATGCTTACAGCGCCTGTGCTGCCTCTCTCGCCTGCTACGGAGGACCAGGTTGTTGAATCGTGCCCAACTTCCTACTACGAAGTACTTGCCTCATTCACAACCGTCCGAGCGCTCCAGCCCTCTCTTCGATTATTATTTTTTTATTTTTGGTTTTCCAAACCCTGAACCTCTTTTCTCTCAGATATCCATTTTCATCCTTCCAGCAACCTCACATAAGAAAATTGGGTCAAGATGCAAGTCACGTATCGGGTTGATTTCGTGTTCCAACCATTGCTCGTCGTTTAAGCCCATCCCCGTCCATTGCAGCCTGGTGAAGCCCAGTTCAACCCAAGTGTGGAGCTCAGTGGTCGCTTAGGTGCCTTTGCTATGCCTCCGAGCCGCCTCGGGGAGAGACGCCAAAATGGAAGTGAAACGGAGAAAAGCACAAAAGGAAGAGAGATCTAACCAGAGGCTCGAGTTCATCACCGCTCATTCGATGGTGGGCGATACAGCTGAGACTCGGTGAAGCATGGCGGCGCTAAAATTGATTGTCCTGGAGGCGATATTGAAACAAAAAAAGCAAGCACGGGGGAAACAAAGCACACGAGTGAGTACACGTACAAGAGTCTGCGAGAGGCGCTCTCTCAGCCGCATTCACTGGCTGCCGTTGCCAGGGTTGTCGAGCCACAAGGACAGGGGAGTGGCTCACCGAGATGCCTCATTTACCGCCCTGCATATGATCACTGGGTAACAGCCAGCCAGACGTGCAGCGCTGACGTGCGCTGGCGATGAACTGGCAAATATGCCTCGAAATGTGGCAAGCCCTTGGGGGGTTCATCGTCTGTCCGCCTGCATCCTCATCTCGGGATACGAGAGGGCTCGCGAGTGGACTGGCTTTGCATTCATTCGTGCATGATGTGGCCATGATTTTGCCGTCTTGGACAGCAGTCTCCTCACGAGGATACGCGGCTACCATTATATTGCGCAGTACCCGAGCTCGTGGTTTCTTGAAACGCCGCTGACCATACTTGAATGTTGGCTACAGGCCAAAGCTCCAAGCCCAAGTCCAAGTTCAAGCTCTCTCTCACTTGGCGCGTGCTCGCGCCTGGATTGGTAGCGAGAGAAGCTCAGAGCATGTGCTCTTCATTTGGACGGCAAGCGAGAATACAAAGCAAACCCCCAAAGCAAAATGCTTGCATCTGCAAGTCGGACAGCCTCACCAAGTCGCCTGCAAACCCCTCAAAACGCCACCCATGCGCTCTCACCTGACCACCTTTGGCATGCGAAGCCAGATCGGCACCAGTTGACCAAATTCCTGGGGTAGACGGAATCCCGAGCGCGCCCATGGCTCAACAGTTTTTTTTACTGTATTCCCTTTTGCTGCGCCCTTTGTAACACTACTGTGCCCGGGTCGGTGACACCGACCGGTAGTCTGAGCCTCTAGGAGGGAGAAAGGCAAAATGTCCATGTCAAGTGTAAGAAGAGAAACCCAGAAGGGAAACATGGTACGAGTACTCGTACTGATGATCATGTACATTTCCGCCTTTTCAACTCGCTAATTCCGGCCAACAAATGCAGCGTTTCCCGAGTTGCACCAAGCGAAGCAGGCCAGTATCCAGACCGGACCAGCTGACTGATGGACATGCACAACGCATGCGACAGACTACTGTAGTTTGGTTTGTCGTTTTAAGCGCTCAGCTCAATCGACAAAAAAGACCCGAGGGCACAGGGTTATCGCCTTGGGCGCCTCTGCATTAGTATTAGTTAGTATTTAGGCCAGACAGACACTTGGGATAAGTGAGGTGTGATGTGATGGCGTAGAGATAAAAGTCTCCGCGGGAGCGTATCTGGTCATCGAATCCCTTGTACAGTCGTACCGGGTTTCTCGCCTCGATTCACCACAAATGTCTCAGAAGCCCTTGTCCGTCGTGTTTTTTTTTTTCGTATTATCAAGAAATCGGTCAAGAGAGCAGCAAGTTGTAGCCCCTTTTTTCTATTTTACGTCCGCTTCCCGCTGTTGGATTTCCTGCCCTCTCGGCCTCTTGTCTGGTGCAGTACCCAGCTGGTACACGCAGCTACACCACCTAGACTAACTTCCAGTTGTACTTGTACTGCGCGAGGAGCAAAAACCGGCGCCAAAATGTATTGAAGAGATTGACTCCGCTCTTCGTGTCTGCGTAGCTGCGCACAATGTCGGGCCGCCAGCAGCTATTTCTTAGTCGCCGGCCGGCTCTGTGCGCAGCCCAAAATAGATTGCCCCCCACATTCATCACATCAGCCTCCAACGTTTCTTTTTGCCGCGTTTCTTCAGTGCCATGAGCACAGTATTATCGCGATACTTGGTGATATCAATACATGTAGTAAAAGGTACTACGAGTACGATTATAGACCTTGTGTCTACAATGTTACGGTACAGTATTGTAATAGATGTGCAGACTTGATGCAGACGCAACTCGCTACTTGGGACATCATAACCGCACCATTTAGAGAGGCCGTCATTCAGTGCGGTCGCACAGCATCACAGTAATCTCGGCCGTACTCGATAGCAAGGGAGTCAAGCATGCTGACCAGCTGCTCATTCCCAACAAGAGAAGGAGAAGCGAAATAAATTAAAACAGCGAGAGCGTGACAGTGACAGGGAGAGATGCCCCCCTCATCAGTATGACTCTCCTCCTCATCACCCGCAGCGTGCAGCGATATTTGACGTATCAAAAGCGTGCTAATCTAGTACCGAAATCCTGCTCAAAGCTCCGTCTGCAAAGGTTATCGGGAGAAAACCCACTTGTATCTCCTCCGCCTCCGTATGTACTGTCCGTAAAATCTCTCACGTTACTTACCTTATACAAGAATATAATCATACAAAAATCGAACGTCTTTTCTCTTTCGTTTCTTTATTTCCGATTTTTTGCGGGTTATTTTCGTCGACGGTCCGCCTTCGGACAGCCACAACGATAACGTAAAGGAGGGGGGGAGCAACGGCTATTACATGGCTACTACGTACGTTGACAAAGTGTGCCTTTTTGGTGATTTAATGGAGAAATGTACATTGTTTAAAAAAAAAAGCGTCAATGCGTTAAATGAATGCATCTGCAAGTACTCTCGCCTATTATATGTGAGAGTCAACCTTGACGTCATATTGAAAATGCCTATATAATCGTGCGTATTCCAACATGGATGTCCAGTGCAAGACACAGCAGATTCTAGTTGAACGGCGGTTGATTACATTGTGCTGCTCATATAAAAGCCACTTAAGATAAATATTGCAGAAAACAACAAGGTTCAATGCTCAGGGGCTATTGAGGTTCATATTTCAACAAATATATTAGCTATAAAACTGAGATATTTGGGACCATGTCCTGCTGAATAATTATGCTAAAAACAACCTTCTCTCTCGCTCTCACAATCGGCATGATAATACCTCCATTGATTCAAAACAGATATTCGCTAGATATGCAACAACATCTATATGATAAATACGTAATGTTTAAAAAAGGGAGAATTCAAACCTCCATCACCGCCTAAGTAGGACGAGGAGGCTGAGGGGGTGGCTTATTAGACGGCCCCAGCACGGCATCAAGCTTATTCTCCAACCCTTTGCCCGTCTTGTCTATCCACTTCAACGCCGACGAGCTGCTAAACAGCCGGCCACTGCTCATTCCTCCAGATGACCGCCGAGGACCGTGGCCTGGGACCGCAGGCGGCGGGCTAAACACTCTCTGTGGCGGCGGCGGATATGACACGACGTTTTGAGAGTTGAATCCCAGAAACAGCTGAGGCTGCGTCGTTGCTGGGCGCGGCGGGAGAGGAGGAGAAGCATACTGAGCCTGCGGCACGTTTGGAGACGAGGGGCTATTGCCATTAGCCGCCGCATAGGTAGGCTGGGTTGGATATTGGTGCTGGTGAGGGGCTATTGCCGGTCCGTATGGTGCATTATATCCTGAAGGATGTGTAGCGGGAGGAGGCTGCGTGCCTGGTCTTGGAGCACCAGCATACCCATAAGTTGGCGACGGCTGCGGCTGCGGCTGCGGATACTGTTGATAACCACCCGCCGCCGCCTGCTGGAATTCCGGACGCGGTGGCTGAGGAGGTGGGTTCACGGTTGAAGATGCATAGGTAGGTTGGGGGATCTCATAGCCTGAAGTCGGTGGTGGAGGCGTATAGTGCCGAGTAGGAGGGTAAGGCGCCGGGCTTGGGGGAGCTTGCGATGCCACGGGAGGCGTGGGACTCGGGGCAGAATACAGATTTTGCGGCGGTGCCTGGTTGATGGGCTGGAATTGAAAGGAGGCCATCTGTGGACTGGGAACGGACGAGGTTGGCGCTGAATGGGGCGGTCCGTATGTCGGCTGACCTGGGATGGGGCTTGAGTTTGGAGGATAGCCCATTGCAGGACTGGGATGTGAAGGGCTTGGTGATGGATGAGGGTAGCCTATCACAGGACTTGTATGTGAAGGACTCGGCGATGGATGAGGGTAGCCTGCGATAGGACCTGGATGTGAAGGGCTCGGAGATGGTTGATACGGAGTGCCCACCGGTGCTGGATGTGGAGGCACCGGAGGCTGAGAGTTGTGATGTGTGGTTGGAGCGGCCACGGGTGGATGTTCTGCTACGGCCACCACTGGAACGGGCGCCTGGATAGGGGGAGCGGCAGCCATTGGAAGAGGAGGCGGAAGAGGAGGAGGAACATCTGCTGCTGGCGGCGGAGGTTGATTCGGTTGATGGTGTTGATGTTGCGGCGCCACTCCAACTAAGGGTGCATCTGTCGAACCAGATGAATCTGCTGCCGGGTGGTGATCCTGTTGCTGTTGCTGTTGCTGTTGCTGAGCGATATCTGGAGATACGGATATCACCGCGTTCGTCGACTGCGAAGACGTCCCCTGAGGAGCAGCTAGAGGAGCCGCCTGAGGAGGATTGGCCGGAGGAGGAACGGCTTGCGAAGTAACAGTATAATGAGGAGGGCCATGAGGAGTAACGGCCCCTACGACTGGAGGCCCATGAGACTGAGGCGGCGGCGACGCAGGCTGTGGAGGATGTAAAGGCACCGGGGGAGTTGAAGCTGCCGGCGCATCATCCACATGTCCGGCGGGACGATACGGCCGATACGGCAACGCCGTCGTCGCATCGCCCTGGGGACCGGCAGACGGCCTCTGGTGCTTTACGTTAAGCGGCGCAACCGGCGCGACGTCCTCTGTCGGGGGACTGTACGGTATGAATGCCGGCGCCGCGCCGGCGGGCGGGACTTGCCTTCTCGACACCCGGAGAGGCGCGACGTAAAACAAAGACGGCGGCGAGGAAGATTCACTCTCTGCTACAGGAGCTGGAGCTGGAGCTGGAGCTGGAGCTGGAGGGCGAGAAGCGCTGTTTCCGGCTGGTACGCCGTGACTACTGAGACATAACGGCCGCGGTGCTGCCGTGATATCTTCGATCTTGGCCTCTGCACGTCCAGATTCCTCAACCTTGATCCCTAGTCCACCAACATCAGGTCCAGCAGCCACGGAAGCCTTGGGCCCGTCCTCTTCACCCAGCGACATGGGCCCAAAATACGCCCACGGATTCGCCAGCGGCTGCTGCTCCTCACTCTTTGCGTCCACCTTATTCTGCTCCTCCGCGTCGACCTGCGACTCCGTCCTGACGTCCTGGTCCAGATAGAAAGGCCACGGGTTCGCCTGCACCACGTCTCCGTCCTGCGCCTGCACCGGCTTTCTCCCCGGCTCGCCCTCTGCCTTGTGCACCACGGAGTCGCCGGGCATCTCGAAGACTTCGCCGTCGAGGTGCGACCGAGGCGAGTTGTCGAGCTCGACGGCGCCGCGATACTGCAGGTGCGCCATGGCTGAAGAGGAGAATGCGAATGCGCAGTTTTGTTTTATTTGGTTTCTTCCCTTTCCCTCTTGATTTTTCTCAACGTCGCCCGCGTCTATCGTCTGTTGCTGCTGTGCCTATGAGTGTACGTTGTAATTTGTCGTCGCTTTCGCTGTCGTTGCGCAGATGGAGCTCGTCGCAACCGCAATCGCAATCGCAATCGCAACCCCGAGGAGCTGAAACTGACACAATCACGCGGACGCCACCGCTGCCAGGAACAGTTGACCTGTAAATTATTGCTCTCTCCCCCTTTACTTCAGCTTCTCGTAGAGCGAATGACAGAACAAAACAAAGAAACAAAAGTAGAGAAAAAGTAGAAAAGAAAACACAAAAAACCAAGGCTCGTCGTTATAATAGACTCAGGATGTCTGTCGTTGGTGTACCAAGTACAAACAAAAGGCAAGCAGTCAAAAGGCACAAAACGAGCCACAGCCGCGCAAAAGCGGGCCAAAACAGCCACATAGCCACGTTTAAACACGTAAGGCAGCTTCAGCTTCGTACCTACAGTTCGTACCGACAAAGTACTGCTACTCGTACCCGTTGGGCTAGTCCCCCAAGAGAATAATATGCCGGCACTCAAAACACAGCTTCGAACCCTGGCCTTGTTGCTGTGGGTTATGAACTAGATTGGTTGGGCACGTTTTTTTCTGCTGAACCTCGTCGATTCTTTTTTTTTTCTGGGGACCGCCGAGACACACAACGACAAGGCACGGGCAAACTAGTGCTGGCATGCGAGATCTGCGCAAGGGGGGAGCCGCAGGGAGTCGAATCGCCATGTGCCAGCTGGAATCCACTTTGTGTCTTTGCCTCACTCGTTTTGCAAACATGGGCCCTGCTGCTGCAAGACTGGAGTCAGTGTGTACATTACATACATTACATGTACATTACATGGAGAGTCTGCCCCCTTGCATTCGACTCCAGATGTATGTATGTATGTACGAGTACATTCTATTCTACACGTACACCACAGCGGCGGCACCAGCAAGGTTTCCTCATTGGACAGGAGGCCCATCGAATCTGCGAATCACATCGGCACATCACAACTCGATTACAACTTTGTTGACGATAGAGGATACTAGGGATAATGACAGTTCCACCTGTCAGCAGAGAAGAACCCACTCCCCTTCAACTTCATATCTACCAGACGCTAAATAAGACGACTCTCACCCCCGTAAGAAGCATCTGTAAATGAGAAGTGACAACATGTACATGGTCAATAAATTTTAATTTCATGCTTGGACGTTATCATATTTCCTCTACCCCTCCCGCACACAAATCTTCAAATAAACCGGATCATCATTATATTTCTCTTGAACCTCCCCCAAGAAACCAAAAAAACGCTTGCAAAGTCGCCAATTAGTTCCATATTCCAACAGAGCACGTAACTCGCTCGCCCAAGATGTTTCCGCTCCAAAGCCGTACCATACAAACAGGGGGACGTTTCCATCAAACAATGCCATGTCAACTAGCAAACACCACCGTATTCATTATAATCCCAACATTCTTGAACACAATCCAACCAAGGAATATAAAGGTTCACCTCCATAAACTCACGCATATCGAATAGCTACAAAATGAAAAAAGGTACAAAACGTAGAGTCAGACGAAGTTGTCATGGCAATCATCGCTGAAGAGCTTTAGTCGTCGTTCTTCGCACCACGCTTCATTCGGCCGGCCCATCGCCGTTTCCCGGGCCTTGTCTCGAAATGAGGCGCAACAGCGTGAACGTCAGCCATTGTACTCTCAATAGCCGCACGAGTCTTGTTTCGGTAGCAATCGACTAAGTAGTTCGGTTAGCCTTCGCTCCCTCGTGCTCACAAATCCGCATAGGTGCTGCGGGTCAGTGAAAGAAGGGGACAAAAAAACATACGGGCTCGCTGGAGAAACACAGTCCTTCCAGAAAAGACTCGGCTCTGCAGCCAGGCCATACGGTAGCCAAGATCATTCAGACGCACTTCCTTGGTGCGGCCTGACTTCCTCAGTCTTGGAATAGTTGCCTCTCCCTCTTGGCCCTCTGCCATGGTAACCTTGACCACTTCTCCCCTCAGCTTCTCGGCGCCACGACGCGAGGCCTCGCGGCCTTCAGTCTCCTGTGTGCCGTCATCGGAATAGTCATCCACGAAGAACCGCGAGCCCGTAGCACTAGGAGGCGGGCTCTGCATTTCACGAGGGAAGTAGCTTCGGGGAAATACACTGGCTCCCTTGCGGAAGCTGTCCGGGATCTCATTAGTATCAACGCCATCAAGCGTGACGCGCACCCGAAGGCGTGATCCCCGAACATTGTCCTCAACAAGGATGAACTTGCGCCTCTTGGCCTCGGGGATGTCAGGAAACAGACCATCCCCAGAATCGTCAACGCGACTGTGGCTCCTCGCCGGTATGGGTCCGTTGGTCCGGGGAGCCATATGAGACATCGACCCGCCTTGAGGGCCGACAGGGTATGAGCCCGGACCCGCGTATCCCGCAAAGACGTGAGCTTGTCTCACATCATCATTGCCGACGGGGGGCATCTGAGCTGTTGGCGCCTGGTGGTGGTGGTGATGGTCCTCGTAAGAGTTATTCCCTTCGCCTCAACAAACGCGTTAGCTTTTTACTCTCCATAATTACTACTCGGTGAGCAAACGCGAATGACAAGTGACAAGGAGAAAAGACCAAATACTATAAAGGACAAAGAAAGCACACGAAAACCGTCTTCAAACTTTTCTATAGCAAAGACGCAAAAAAGCAAACGGGATCAAGCCAAAGAACTGTGAAAAACGAGAGCGAGAGAGAGGGATAAGAGTGTTTAGATGCGTAATTGAATGAACCCCTAATTAGCCATAGCAATATTAACTGCCAGCGGGAGGAAGGGGGGGATAACTTTTTATAGCCTTAAGGCATATTTGAACTCATCTAAGAGTCGCGCGAAAACCAGCAGCAAAGCAGACAACTTGACAGCAGCGGCAGCCGATGCGACTTTTATGGTAATATACAGGAGTGTGCCAACCGAGGGACCGACTATCGACCTCTTGCCATTAAGGCATGCTGTATAAGATAGGTAATATGATGCGCGGTAAGACAAGTGATGCCGGCCCATTGCTATTTAACAAAAAGACGTCAAGAACACAAAAAATTGTTACAGAACCCCAATTCCTAGAGAGTCATAGAGAGCCGAAGAGGGAGATAAAAGGAAAATTGGAAGGAAAAAGATAATAGAAAAACCAGTAAAAAAAGCAAAAGGGGCCGATAAAGCAAGAAAGGAGGCCCCCCTTCAAACAAGAGTGTAAAGTGCTTTTTGCAGAGGGTTAAAAATGAGTTGGTATCATTAAATCAACACAACGTTTTGACGGCGTAAAAACTGTCTAGTGAGGTTTGCAAGGCAAAAAGTGATGCAAATACAGCAGATGCGACAGCAAGTAAATCACATCTGGTGAAACATACCGACTTCTTCTCCACCCGGTGCGCCGTCAGGGTGGCCCCCGGCATGGTGATGGTGCATAGGCTGCCCCATGCTGCCTATCGTTGGCTTGCCCATGTTGGGTGCATGAGCTGTGGGCATGGGTGCGGGAGCGGCAGAGAGACCTCCTGGTCCACCGGGGCCCGACATGTGGGCGCCGGGGTGCGGAGCGCCCTGGACCTGCTGCTGCTGCTTGCGGCTGTTCATCTTGGCCATACGGCGGACTCTTCGGCTTCGGAGCCGGGGATCTTGGTTGCTGTTGCGCCAGCTGTCCACGGCGCGCTGGATCAGACCTCGCTTGCCCCGCAGGGGAATGTTGAGCTGCGCCAGAGCCCAGCCGACTCTGTTGCAGTCAGTCTCGTAGATGAGACGGTTTCCGCGGTACTGGTCCTTGGGGCAGCACGCTCTGGGGTAGACGCAGTTCTCCTGCTTGAACTCGGGGGAGAGCTCGTCGATGTTGACCGACTCGACGTCGCAGCGGATCGTGTACTCCATCTTGACCCGGTCTCGCGAGTACTCAAAGGCGATCCACTGGACACCGTTGCCGTCCTGCCTCACGACAAGAGGCGTCGTCGCGGGGATAGGGCCGGGGGCAGCATTGGGATTGACCGCGGGAGTTGGGTTTGAGGGACTCTGAAGCTGCGGCGGGCCTTGTTGATGGTGGGGTTGCGCCATGGGGGAAGGCTGCGGCTGCTGTTTCTGCAGCTGCAGGGGAACTTGGGGCTCAATCTTGGGCCGCGGGCTGCCCGTCATGCCAGCTTGCGCATGCTGTGCGTGCTGCGCCGCGTGAGGCGGCATCTGGTTCTGCGGTGCCGCATGCGACATCATCATGTTGGGCTGCGATGCCATTGACTGCTGGTGATGATGGGGGTGCTGCGCGTAGGGAGAGGGTGCCGCCTGATGGGGCATTGACTGGTATTGGGGCTGCTGGTAGTACATGGACTGCTGCAAATGCTGAGACGGCGGCTGGCCGTACAAACTTCGGTGCTGCTCATGCTGCGACGGTGACGCTACTGATGCGGGAGAGTTTGACTGTGGTGTATGATATGACATTGGAGGGTAGGGAGGTCTAGGCATTTGGGCGGCGGCCATCATGTCGGAGGTATCTAGGAAGCAAAAACCTGCGTTAGCAAAACCTGGGACGCCGATGGAATCGCGCGTGCGTGCGTGCCGTTTGCTGCGGCGCAAGACGACTTACCGGCGGACGTGTATCCGCTCGTGGCACCTGGTGTGCTGTACGGACTCGGGTGGTTGTAGTAGTTCAGGGCCTCGGGCGTGCTGGTAGCCTGGTTGCTGGCCTGGTACGCCTGTGGGAGAGTGTGCTGCGACGAGTATGCGCCTTGGTGATGCTGCGGCGGCTGGTGTTGCGGGTGCTGCTGGTGATGCTGGTGAACAATGCTTGGAGGGCGCGAGTGCTGGAGCTGCTGTGAAGGCGGGTGACCTTGTTGCTGGTGGTGGGCTTGATGCTGCATATGGAGAAGACGCATCAGTAAAACTTCAACGTCGAATAACTCATTAAGCTGGTAGAGAAAAACATGTCGAGATAGGACGCGTTTGATGTTTTATCTGCCCCCTTGACAGACTGATGGCCCAGCACGTCTTGGTGGGGTGGGCCATCCCCTGGCGACTGACCGGGATGACACGGGTGAGGCGTGCTAGGCCTGAAAGGACAACGCCGGTAGAAGCAATCTTGGTCTCGCGTACCGAAGGGCAGGGCTTTGGGGTAGAGGCAACGTGGGGACGTCGTACCGCCTAGCTCCAGATGATGACTTGGGACGCCAGCGAGGGATGAGCGGGAGACCGGGGGGATGGCTTGCGAAGAAGGGGAGAGAAGGAAAAAGTGGCAGGGCGGTTTCTTGCGCCGTCGCAGGCACAGAGAGGACAAGCCAGGGGGAAGAGCAGGACAAGGAAGGGGTGGTGGTTGAAGAAGAGCAGGGGGATCCAGCAAGCGTTTGGAACCAAGGACTGACGTGGTATGCAAAGTACAGACAGATGCTTACCGCCGTACCGTACAGAACGGTGTGGTCGAAAGATGCTATCGTATGTACGCTTCCTTGAAACGAGACGACTTTCTATGGGGAATTGTAGCGCAGAAAACAACGCAAACGAAGGGCAAACGCGCTCGGCAAGAAAAGAGGCTCGGCTTCCTCTCCTCCGAGAAATTGTCAAGCGGGCTTTTTAATAAGAAAAAAAAAAACTCGAGGAAACGCGCAGAGGATTGAGAAAAAAAAAACGAAAAAAAGAAAAGGGCCTAGGTGACCCAAGTCCCATATACTTTTTGGGTCTGCTAGCAGGGGGGAGGGGGTGTCGGACGGGGGAGGCAGCTTGAGCGACGGGGAGCAGGGATAGGCCAGGACCGGGGCAGACCAGCGCATGGGAGACGCGACAGGGGCGCAGAGGTTTTGATTAAACGGCCAATAACGGCCCTGTGAGGTCGAGCCAGGGGCGACACGACCAGGACCAGCTGCCCAATCAGGCATTGGCCAGCCGGGCCTAGCCAGTCGACAAGGATTGCGCCGGGATTGCCATCACCATGTTCCGTCTCGTTAGCCCACAGGCGGTGTGTGGGTGGGCGAGACAAGTCGACAACATGTACCGGTACCAAGGACAAGCAGAATCTCTCGACGGCACTAGCTCGACGAGTGACAATGCGAACAAGGAGCCAGCATCGCCATCCATAAGCCGGCAAGTCAGGCTGGACTCAGTGCCGTGTGAGTGAAATAGGTACGAGCAACTGTACTGCGCAGTTAAGCGCAGATAGGTGCAGTGCCGTACACACAGCGAGTCGTACTCAATCTCGTACAGGAGGGCATGGGAGCACCTAGGCGAGACAGAGGCCAAGACAGAGACTGATGATAGACCAGATGAACGTTCCCCGGTTTCGGCTACCGGCGCGGCGGGCACCGAACCCCCGACGACTCATTCTGTGCCCCATTCATCCTTGTCTTTCGTTCTACTTTGCGTCTTGCACCACCATGGCAGAGATGAAAGTGACTTGTGCCTCTTTGCCAGTAACAAGCTCCAAGAGTGCTTCTCGTCCATCAGCGGTGGCACGGCATGGCATTGGCATGGCGCGGCGGCACGCCACTCCGGGCAGCTGAATCAGCCTTGGGACGAGACAGGCTTTGTGAGAGATGTGGTGCCTGTGGCCCCCCACTCAGAGCTTGACGATTGGGTGGTATTGGACCCGTGGAATCCAACTGTGTTGCCATCTGAGTGCTGCTCAATCTCCACTGATCTTGGGCAGAGGTCCTCGTCCTCGTAGCCTTGCCCAGGCTGTCCAGCGTACCAGGTACTGTGCTCCGTACTCGTACCAGCATGCTTGTGCTTGTGCTTGTGCCTGTAAGCGCGGCTCAGACTGATGCCAGCAGCCAACGTGATGCCATGTACCTGTACTCGTACCAGTACCGGGCGGCCCCTTGCCCTTGACGCAACTTTGCTTAAAATAAAGATTGTGGAGTGCTGTGCAATTCGGTACAACCACGCCAAACAGCTCCCAGGGCCTCCAATCGCTTGAGGACGCCGGTTGATTCTGGCGACGTAATGAGGAGAGCTGTTGGCCGCAGCCTTCATTACCTCGACCACTAGGCCATGTCTCTCCCAATGGCAACAGTTCAATCAGACCCAGGGCTCTTCTCGCCTAGCTTCATTGCTCCAACACCGCTGACTGACTGCGGAGCAACCAGACTGGTACTGGTACCAGTCGGCCCACTCGACCCTGTCGTAGGTGGCGCGCCCTGGCCGCTGGTGAAACAGGAGCTGCTTTCCCATGCCCACTCAGTGAGTCCCGGCGTGGTTAACCTTGCGACATGGCACGCTAGCGACCTTCATGGCCACAGATCATACCAGGTTTGAATGATGAAGTCTTTATACAGATAGCTTGCTGACACCGCTTGGTGCCGTGCTTCTGGGTAAAAAATGTAGGACGAAAGAGAAGTGTTGATATGAAGAAAAGGGGATGTAGAAAGGCCAAGAGAGAATACAATGCTTACCAGTTCATTGGTGTGATCTTGAAAGTATGCTCGGGTTTGGCTGAGGGTCGCCATGATGGCAGAATCGGAATAAATAAGTCAAAGGCTTGGAGATACTAAGCAGTGTCAAATCAGTGAAGACCGGAATGAGATTAGAAGAGTAATAAAAAAAAAATCAAGGTTCTGGTTTGAAAATTTTGGACAGTAGACAAGGTTGCTTACCTCGTTTGAATGTTATTTTAGTAGCTGGCTCTCCAAGTCTAGGTTTAGGATGAAGCCACAAGCCAGGTCATCCAAGTGAGGAATTAGGGATAGGTTATTATATCTGGCCTTTTTGGGATTCGCTGATTCAGAGGATCAGCCGCCATTTCTCTCTCTCTTTGGTCTTTTTTTTTTCTTTTTTGGGATACGCGGGACGAACGCGTCCGAGCATGCTCAGCGCCGAAGGCGATATGCCTGGAAATAAGGGGATGGAGATGTTCCGGGGAAACGGAAAGTGTGATTTATGCAGAGGGAAGAGAGTCATCAATCCAGGTCATGTCATAATGGAATCATGGTAAGGAAGCTCCAGGAGGTACTCTGTAATGGCATCGAAATCGAACAATGGGTGTAGGTAGCACAGAATATATGAAGCAGTACTCACTTCGAAGACCAGATATTTTCGATATCCAACTCGGGCCAGCTGCAAGGATCAATGCGCCGAGTTGTCGCTTCTTGAAAGAGTGCGTTTGCCTGGAGGAATTGCTTGAACTGAAGCAATATTTTGTACTGTGACAGACCAGAACAATAGACGCAAAGCCACACGCAGTCGCAGATGGCTTGTGATATCTCGACCGACCAACGTTGAATTGTGGCGGCACGGTTGCGTCGTGGCAAATGGTTACTTCGACTACTCGTACCTAAGAGGCAAGCCTCCTGCAGGCGTCTCGCTCAGGTGCTAGGTTCAGCGGTAGGTGCTACTCGAGTTGTTACATTAGTTCATGCAAGTCCAAGGATATTGCGGCATCCCATCAGCGACGCTCGTGGCAATGCGTACAAACCAGAGCAAAGAAGAATTGGCGGCAACCGGATCACTGCGGCACTGGTGCTCGTACAAGAGGACTGGACCGGTCTCGCAAATGTCTCGATGGAAAAGATGCAATGTGATTCAACATGGAACACGTAGAGTAAATAAGCAAATGAAGAATGATGGAGGGGAGAAATGCAAAGCCAGGATACGCTCAATCACAAAAGAAATTCGAGGCGATCATCCTATGCACACGACATCGCTCGAAGAGGGTAAGGAGATGACAGGACAGGAATAATCTAGCGGTGCTAGGCCTAGTAACTGCCTGCAGCAAGAAGGTACGAGTACTCGTACATGTACCTTCTCTGGCGGGCCGGAGTACAGGTACCTGGTCCGGGCAAAGTACCTCCCGTCGCTTTTGCTCCTCAGCGCTGTACCAGTACTGTACACTACTCGTACCGCGCAGGCATGGTGCTGGCCCCTTTTGCCCTGGGAGGCGGGCGATTCCGAGGCATCGGCACTCACGCTTCGGCTTAAAGACCTGAACAGGGGTGCTCTCCAAAGCATTGGTGATGCTAGCAGCAATATCGTACTTGTACATAAGGGAACAGTGGTATATCGATCGGCTTGGGTGTATGCTAAGGACGGATACAGTAGAGCTCGCCAGTTAGTCACGCAGCCTTTGCTCTGTTCTTCTCGAGAGTCCAGGACAAACGCTGCCTGTATCCTGGCAATGCTGCCTCCCCAATACCAACAGTCCTGCTAAAAATGATGTCCAGAGACACTCAGGTATGAGGAAGTTCCTTGTGCCATTGCTTGTACCAATCTTGCCTTCTCCAAAGGCCAAGCGCACAAAACGTCGTAGTAGCATTCTAATCTGGCTAGGTAGTTTCTTTTGGACATGATGGTGGAGAGCAAGGGTGGAACGGTCCAGGAAGAAAGACCTGCCAAATGGTTAGTCGACTTTGGTCAGCACTAAAGCCCTGGTCAAGGTGCGGCAAGATGCTTGCAAGTCAAAACTGCGACTGTCCGATTTTGGCAGTGTCTGCTCCGTACAGACGATTAAAGATACAGGTACCTGGAGGCTGGTGGCTGGTCCATGTGTCGCGCAGTGGCGATGCCATATCAATAACAGCACTTGAACATGTAGTGGTGGCAGTACGAGTAGTATCATTGTGCTCAAGTCGGTTGAGAGGCGTCACGCTGAGCAATGCCCAAGCCGCATATATCCCGGCGTAGCTATCCAGGAATAGAAACTGCTCTACGAAAGTCTTCACCACGCCACTCTAGGCAGATTGACCGTGGGGCCTCCCTTCGTGGGACATAGCAGCCAAATAGTGTACGATAGAATAGACAAGTCCTACACAAGTAGGCAGCGATATTGATTTGTATGGAGAGGTACATGTCGCTTTTCGGATACGGCGCGTGGGAGGTGGCGTGGAGTCGTCGACCTCTCGTCTCCAACTTCCATTGGCCTGGGATATGTCAAAGCCTGTTTATGAGGAATATCTGCGCAACATTTGTAATTGACCTCGTGCCGATGCGTGTCGATATTGAGCCCGGCTTGGCGTCTTGAGTAGATGATTGCCTGTTTCTCCTTAGCTTTACTGTAATGATTTCATCTTCTGCCCTTGGCGGCAGTGGGAGCCACCTCTGCAGTGCTGACTGCTTTGTTGCAAGCGGCTTACAATACGCATGTCGCACAGCTGCCACAGGCATAATGAGCTGAGGACATTATTATTAATGCGAATTGGTATTTTACTTGGTATCCAGTCGCAAAGATACTTTGCAGGTGCAACGCCCAAAGGGTAATGGCAGCGGTGATGCTAATATCCTACGCCCTCTCTCAGTTGACTCTGATCCTGTTGTTTAGTACCTATGTTTCGAACAAAGGGCTTGTCGAGAGGAGCATCGCAGCTGGGTAAACCGTTTGCCAATCGAGCATGTCCACTCTTGTCAATTTCCGTTTCCGTCGTGGCTGCGGAGAACCTCTCGCAGTTTAGTCGCGGTTCGGTCCCTCTCAAGATACCCACATTGTACAAAACGGGCCGGACCAGCCGCCTGGACTAAAGATTTTTTGTCTGCGTGCATGGGATGAGCAAACAAAGCAAGCGGCAATACCGACTCTTCTCTATAGGTCATCCCGTACCTTGCGTCGTCAAGTTCACGATAGTGTATTATGGAGGTTAGTCGACGGAAGTCCAAGATGGCTGCCGCATTTCTTGCTTAGCCCGATGCGTCTGCCGTTGGGGGGGCAGAGGCCTCCTCTTTCGTCCCTACTTCTTTTCCTCTTTGTTTGTCTGGTTCTCTTCAGCGAAGAACATTGGGTCGACGTTTGAGCTAGCAGACCAATGCGGTGCACTGACGCCGCCCGTAGGGGCGAGGCAAGTAACCAACTTTTGGCGTTTATTAATAGTAGTTCGTGTCCGAAGCACTGCACCGGCTGGGCGTGTGTGGCGTTTTCCCAAGTAAAAGGGCGGGCGGGTGCCAAGACTTGAACCAGGAAATTGTGGTGTTCCACAAGGTTCATAGTTTCTCATGCTTAGCAGAGCTCTCATGATGAAGTGGCACGAGATGAGGGGCCCGGACTCACTTCTGCCGCCTCAATTCGGCGCAGATGCGGAGGACAGCAACCCTCTCGTAGCCGCATAAATCCAACTAGTGCCGCTGCTACCTGCCTTAGTACGTTCAAATGCCACTAAGGCAAAATGACACATTTTTAATTTCCTTTTGAATCGTCCGCAGTAGACACAGAATAAGGCGGTAAAAATTTTTCCTTTGCCCACTCGTGCGAGATATTCTCGACTGTACGAGACGGAGTAGAACCGAGTACCTAAACGTAACGTGTTACGCTAAAGCTTTGCTGTATCCGCCGGCGATGACTGGCCGTGGTGTTCTTTGACTCGCAGAAAGACAGCTCTGCCGGCTGCAGGGTGAAGAGGCAGATGCACGTGGAAACATGGAATGCCACTAAGATCAATGGGCCTAGACACCGTTGGCGCCGCCCAGGATCATTGACAGGCAGTCAACCCTCTCCAGATGCGCATGCCTGTTCGCACCAGACTTCGTGAGATCCTCTAAGATCCATCCAGCCTTCTTCCTTCGTTGCGCATCTCATCTGTGGTAGCAGCGGCATATCACTTTACGATGCGGCAACGAGGGGTCATAAGTGGATAGCCTGTCCGGATTCCTAATACCAGTCAATGGCCGCACAACAGCATGTCTCTAACGTGACGGAGTATACCCTTTCGTACATTGCATTGGGCGGAGCGGTCAGATGGGGAGAAGCCGGGACAATCTCCCTCAGACTCCGGTTTGTCCCCGACGGAATTCGCAGCGACGTCCACGCTCTTCTCTGATCTTGCAGCTTGTCCCTCTGGCGGCTTGCCCGTGCACGGGGGGCGTCATCAATCGCAAAAGCCGCTTGCTACCGAATTGGTCCGCTAAGGGCCGACGCGCTTAATGCTCAAGCTCCATGGATTATGCTCGTTCAAGGAGGTCCTTGAGTCGACAACTCTCGGGGTATAAGCGTATGCTTCTCGGAGCTCGACTCCGTCGTCATCCCCCATGGCACGGACATCTTTAGAGTTGTCGACACACGACGGTGCAATACGCGTGCTCGCTGCAGGGATTTGGAGCGGCCAGAGACTGGCGGATATGCGGCCGAACGGCAGACCGGGATGGACAGAGTCCAGCCATTTGGTCGATGGAGAGGGAAACCCTTGCTCATCCCTTGTGGAATCTCAAGCTGGCTGGCTGGCCGGGGGGGCTCCTGGTCACTGCTGCCTCTCCTAGCGGAGAAGATACGAGGGTCCTCTCTGCCCCCTTCCCATGCCTGTCGCATGGCCCCCAGTGCAGTACACACGGCGCAGTATTTGGTACTTCGTATCTCTCTTCCCGCAGCGCTTTGATCAAAGTTCAAGGTACTCCGCATCCTGCGTAGGCTGCATGCATTTTTTTCTTTGAGGGTCCAAGAGAAGGATCTTGGGCACGCTTCTAGAAACTCGAGATCTCTTCATCAAAGACCCTGGATACCTAGGCGAGAATACCACTACCACCTGCTAATGGAGAATTACTAGTAGTAGGCAAGGTAGAATCAATGCATTAGTGGTACATCAGCACGAGTACCAACCCGTGAAACCATGGCTCATTCATCTCGACATCTCACGCCGTGGCGATCCGCGCTTCGTGGTTAAAGCGACGCTCTGAACCCAGAAATTATGTCAGCGCCAAGACTGCGGTTGAAACGGCGACTTTGCTTCCTCAGACGGCGTTACCAGTGTACGAGTACTCGGACTCGTTGACCTCGCCATAGCCGTTAATCTCATCGAGTCCTTACTGCAGAGGGAATGGGCACTTCAATGCCAGTGCAGTATTACAATGTACTCGTACTCTAGCAAGTACCCTTTCAAGTCGTTGATGCAACTACACGTACGACGTCGGTGAAATCATACTGACAATGTCCGGAGATGCCGACTGCAGGCATGTCATTCGCACAACTAAAACAGGAAATAACTAGTATTGCTCGAGGCCGCCTTCGGTGTTAAGGGGCAATGTCTTGACACGTTCAGCGACTGATATTCCCTTAGTTGGACTCTTCTTCAGGCTGAATATTCCACTAGCCATCATTGGAGATGCATGTCCTTTTGCAGGTGGAGAGGTACTGGCCAGCCGATTCGCAAGTTTCGGCCAAATGACCGTTTTGGTTGCGGCTCAGTCGCGGCGCTACTGTTGTTTTTGCAGCCGGCAATCGTCGATTTCAATTCATCCGGAGCGAGATCTTTTTATAAGGGTGAGATAATCCAGCTCTGACGCGATATCCAGCTGCGATGGTAGGCCAACTAGAGAATAGGGGCCAATGATACTATCTCTTGCGAGGGCGTGGATGAGTAACCGTCTGTACTTATCTGGACTCGACCTGTTGAGTAAGGGTTAGCGGTGAGATCTTAGTTCCTGTAACGTTTAACTCCTCTGCAAAGAGGCAAGGCGTCTGGTTGACGGACTTTTACAATGCACGGAGAAAGATGACGGTGACGATGGTGACCTCGATGGAAGCCAAATAGAACATGCTTACTGCCAATCAATAACGCCGGCATATTCTTGTGCAGGCCCGCAGGCAACCATGTCATCGGCTGCTCTCAATGGCGGTAAGCGCCATGTCGACGCCTGGCTTGACCCAGTGAAGATAGGCGGTTGGTGCGGAGTACTAGGTACTGAAGGGAATACTGATGGGCCATTTCATTCCATCTATCCATACCGCGCGGCTTGTGTAGAAGCAGGCTCCAAGGATCTCAACCGCGGTACGGGGAGCGGGCTATGGGATCTCCCCGGCGAATCTGTCTGCGCTTACCCGAAGTCCAATGTGTCGTGGCTCTCGCTGCAGCATTTCGTACCTCCATAAACCACAAGTATGGCGACACAGGCAGTACATAGATATGATAGACGAATTGGTACTAAGTGTGTCCAGCGCAGACAATTTCCTTGACCAGCAACACGGTCAGTGACTTGGTACCTTGGTAACGTAACCTCGAAAATACTCATATCATGCCACTTTTTCATCCCCCTTCCCCTCTCTCCACGAGATATCTGTACCGGGTAAGTCTGCCCTCTGGATCACTGCTCTTCAACACCACATGATTCAGCGTGCCATTCCGGCTCCACACATCGCGAGTTGTACATACTTGATGCTGTGTTGGTTGATACGTGTACTCGTACTGCTCGCCTGTAGACACGCAAAGATACAGGTACATGCCAGTACTTGGTGCACCTAGGTATTAACGCCTGTTCGCTAAGGCAGGGAGGAGACAAGAAGGGTACGAGCAGGGATCTTCGGCCGCTGTGGGTGTGCTTCGGTAGAAGATTCGTGGCGACATGGTTTCCGGCAAGGGCTTTCCGGCCCCACGGAAGAGACCAGTCCGCCGGGCCATCTGAACGTGGCTTTGTTCTCTTAGGCTTGCACTTGTTTAGTTGAGACAATAGGCGCCCAGTAGCTCTTTGGGAGGTCACATCAGGACACTCGAATTGTGACAAGCGCTTATTTTTCGACATCTTTTTTTGGTGGAATGATTGACAAAGTTAGTGCTTGAGCGCTGCCTCTCTAGGACTCGAGCAGTATGAGGTTGCGAGTTTAGCACTTGTTTGGAGGTTAGCATTGCCATTAGCAGATCACCGGAGCGCCGATTGCTCTACCTACAGGTACATGTGCGTAGGTACATGTATGTAAGACGCTTCATGCATGCTGCACCGTTTACCGCTCATTGTAAGTATCATCAAGTCGCCGACCGTGTGCTGCTCCATCCAGAGTCTCAAAAGTTCTCTGGAATTGAGCCGAATTGCTTGGCATTGACCTGTGCGAATACCTAATCGAGGCACTACTGGTATTACCAACTTCGAGCTACCTTTTCCGTGGATGGGCTGTTGGTAGAATGGTTGTGAGAATTCGCTATTTGCAGTCTCTTGATTTATACCTATGGATATGCTGCGGCGTTACCATTCTCTATACCTTAGTAGGTACTACTAAGGTACCATCTAAGGTAGGTGCTACTACATATGTTGTCGCGGCAGTTCACGTCAACGATAACTCGAGGGCACCTACCGCTACAAAAAGGCTATAGATTCCTTATCTTGCCTCTTCTCCAAGTACGCAAGAGTACCAGAGTTCGGACAACTACCAGTTGCTTGGATAATCGGGAGGTTGGAGATACCCAGGCAGTACTGGGTATAGGTAGTACACTTGGTCGCCGACAGAAGAAGGCACCACTAGCATCAAGGCAAGAGGTACTAAGATACTTGACGTGGCGTGTGATACCTGTAACATGGCAAGAGCCTTCGAGGCAATGAGCAACCTCGAAGTGTTACGTACGTTCGATTATTCGTACCTCGCGCTTCTACTCGTAGAGGTAGGTACGGGAGTGCGGCAGTATATCCGAGCGTTATTGCGTTTGCTCTAAGCTTAGTGGGCTCAAATTTTAAACACGAGAAACCTTTTACATGGCGCTACACCACAATAGCTGACATTTCATCTCACGTCTCGAGCTACTCCGCCACGCGATGCCCGATCCTGCCAGGTCTGACGGAACAGATGTCCCTAGCAAATTCAACCTTCGATTGGCGGACAATCACGGCGATGCGGGTTTTCTAATACGGCGTACTAGTACAGTAGCATCCGGCCATCGCGTACTACCTAGTAGTATGAGTTGGTACCAGTAGCTCAACGAGACGGGTGCGCGACTCGAAAGTTGGCACATGCGATGTGGACGATTCAAAATTGCTGATAACTACTGTACTTGTATGACACAGCCCTGAGTGAGTGTCCAGAGGCATTGCCTGGAGATATAGATATTGCGTCTACTCAGCCCCGGTGATTCATACTGATGGTCTACAGGCACAACACGATGCTACATACCTCAGGGCGCTGCTAGAATCTGGCTCTTGTGTGCCTCTACCGTACAGGTAAGTGCTCGTACAGACAGGCCTGTGCGGAACTGGTACTCCGTACTCAGTACGAGTACAGAGCAAGTCTTCACCGTTTTGTCGCCTAGCCATAATTCTACTAGGCAGGACGGTTTGCATGCCCATCCTCCGTACAATCCTCCGTATCAAGTGCCGATTTCTTGGCCAAGCAGAGAGTGGCTTTGATAATGGCTAACAAGAGCTATCACAAGTAGTGGGTACTCCGAGGCATGGATGCAGATTGGCCGATCGCCGTTGTTGAGATGTAACATGATGTCGGTCAAGGGAACTCAGCATTACCAAAGCAACAACAGTCGTCACAAGACCGGAGGCTCTTTCATCGTGTTGCAGAAACGGCCCCCAAAAAAAGAAACGACCCCATCCCGCAAGTTCGCCGTCTGCACGGCTTATTGTGGTCAAACCCCCCCCCCCCCCCTTCTCGTCTCGTCTTCAGTGCATGACGGTGCATGAGTACTACTGGTACATGCGCATGTACCGGTACTCTGCCAGGTACTTTCATATCTACACGGGAGAATTGTCACTGCAGCGCTACCTGGCTCGCGAGTCTCATCCTGCTTTGGATGCTACTGAATCTATTAGCTGCATGCGGGAGATGGGAGCTAGGAGGACTTTCCGGCTCTCCGGTCACTGCCTGCAGGAGGGGAGACAGGCCTTCTCATTCGAAGCCATGTACACGATTAAACAGGCAAGCGTTGTAGGCCGATTGAACGCCATACTCACACCAGGTACATTGTTCTAACGGTTGTAACCAGTCATCATCTTGCGCCAGGTAATAGCTACCGGTCTCGCTGGTGTTTTCCCGCTTCCATCTGCCACGCGCTTCATGTCATCCAAACCTGCGTTACCTCGCATATGGCGGTCAGACGCTCTTCACTGACTCCAGCACTTATTGCATGGATATTCCTCTGACAACATACGCAGCTTTCTTTAGCTCTGCCGAGGTCTCGTGGAGTCGAGCATCATGCCAAGATTCGCTGTGCGTTGCCCTCGCTTGCCATTCCTCTCCAACATCGGAGCATTTTCCAAATGGCACTGTTATTCTGTACCATGTGGTTCGTGCTTGGAGATGATGTTGCTTGGCTTGGGCGGGTTCAAGCCGAGATGGGAGGTCAATATGCATACCCATGTATATGCTCCTCCAAGCGTGCTGCTGGAGCGATTGATCGTGGGGGTGCCTAACTCAAAGCTTCCGGATATTTCCATTTACGATACTCGGTGCTCAACGGCAGGTCAAGCAAGTGAAGCAAGCAGAATGAACTGGTTCCTCCTTGCGGGACCGTGGTTTTACACTGGGCTGGCTCTCAGTTTGGGGCATCCCAGCAACAGATCCGCGCAGAGAACTGGCCGTTCTCAGTTCCAAGCCAGCCCAACCCCTAGAACGCGTTTGCGATGCATGGCATCCAGGCACTAATATCGTCGTCCACCTGCAGCCGTTGGCTAGGCACGGTTCGTGTCCTTAGGTCGCGAGTAAAATATGCATACAGGTACGGGCACTGCGGAGTATTACTTCTAGTACTCCGTAGGCGGCGTTGATTCACCACCTGCGTTATATGACAGATCACTCTGGCTACTACGAGTACTTACCTGGTATTTACAGATGCTAAACTTGGTAGATAGGTACCGGTACACTTGGGCTCTACAACTGCCAAATGTGACAGTGGCCTGACACGTCCCCGCCTCAGCTCCGCGTCTTCCCTGGCTCTGAGCCTCAAGGTAGCGGTGAGCCGGTGAGCTTCGAGAAAGTTATTGCATACGGAGTGGCACTGCATACACATGTGAGTTGGCATATCTGGCAATGCACATGATTCGCGGCTGCGGTGTTGTGGCAGATTTCCCCAAGCGCCTGTACTTGTACACGAGTATATGCTGGGCACATCAATGTCTCAGCAGTATTAGTATCACTCGCTGACCTTGAAGGGGGGTATCTGTTACCTCATAAGTATATGTTGTATCTACAAACAACACTTTGCTTTATGATAATTGAGCCATAGGTGTATCGGCGACTAGCAAGTACCAATAGACATCGTACAGCAACTGCTTTTCACTGTGAGTACACATACACATACCCCATCCTCGCTCTCCTAGTCCATGCTACAACCCTGAGATTTTGATGGAGTTAAACCCGCTATGCCAGGGACACGAGCTTCTTGTCGAAATCACTTTCAGTAAGTCCAAGAAGAAAGTTGGAGAAGCACTCCGTACCATATGGGGCCAGGTACTGTATGGAGTTCCGGTAAGTACTAAGGGACCTTGTTGGAGGACGAAGTGGGTAAGAGATCTCCCAACTCTGCCCCCAGGACCGACCCCTATCCAATATATCTGCCCTAAAACGAACAGGGTAACAGCGGGAGTCACTGCAATACCGTATAACCTCGCAATATTCGCCTGTGGACCGTTCCTAATGATAGCAATTGCTAACGTAAGGAAGCTAGCCTCTTTCTTCTCTGAGCGAAAACAGGGTTTAATACTGGGGAGACCCACAGGCGAATGTTGCGAGGTTATACGGTACCACGAGCAACTTTCTTCGTGCATGGAGCCTTTCCCAGTCATCTTGCTGAGAAGTCTGCATCCCCTGCCAGACAGCAAGCGGCCCGGACGCATTGGGCTACACCCGCTGCAGCACGCCCACTGCACCCGTCAAGAGGCATCCCTTCTTGCATCCGAAACTCCCTGCTAATCTTCGTGGGGAGGTAAGACGGCCAGCACGGCTGCAGCCGCGTGTATGTCATCGTGACCAGGGCACCATTCGCCACGGTACAGTGGAGAGAAGCGTGCACTCTCGCCGCAACGAGTTAGCCTGCAGCTGCTGGTGCGAGTTGTGCCATTGAGGACTAACGGAGACCTGACACTTCTCACCTCGGAATCAGCTTCGCTCCGTTACCGACGGTCAGCATGCCCTGTTGTCCGCCACGACTGACGATCGGATGGCATATGACAAGTTCCAAAACATGAGTCTTGAAGAGCAGCCACGCCTTATCAAAGGACACGAAGTGGTATTATTGCTATTTCGCCGAGTAGAGCAATACGGAGTGGGCATTCATGTTTTCACCCACTTTTTCAACTTCTCCTTTCTTCGTCCAATTTTCTACAGTACGAGTACTTACTTATTCTTTCCTCTTCTTTAGCGGCGTTTGATAGCTCCAAGACTAATCATACGTCCTGACATGTTATTATTATGCATGGGCACCGCAACGGCCCGCCGATCCCCGTTACTCATGTCAAGTACGAGTACATACGAGTATGACATTAGCTATGTAAAAACCTTTTGGTGCTATCAAGTGGCTTACGCTAGGTACCAGCTACCCACCGCCCATCAATATCAACTTTCAAACGCCTTCATCTGCCCCCTCTTGTGAAAAGAACGCGTCCCACCATATCAACTAAAGCAGGCTCCGCGTTAACCTGGCACATGGCTCATTGGTCCGGTTCTTTCTTGCACGGTGAGATGGTGATGAAGGGGGTGGGGGCTACTATACCCGGCCGTCATTGGGGAAATTTGATATGGCACTATAAGGGCAAGAGAAGGGAAAAAAACCCGCAGGCAGAAGGACAAATGAGCGCATAGTCAAAGTTTCGAGCTGGACAATTCGCGTGATTGGTAATGCTCTGGAGGAACTTTTTGAAAGAGGGGCTGATGGTTGGAGTATGGAAATACTCGTCAAGGTACTGTACTTTGTACAAATCAAGATGCTCAACAGTCGCCTTGGTACTTTGTTAACCCAGCTGCTAGGTACGCGCTTGAGCCACAAACGATGAAGAATGGGATTGATGGTCTTTGACTTATCAAGCCATGGAGGCTGGAATAAGCGCAGGACAGGGCAGGGGAGAGAGCACCGGCGTGTTCCGGGGTTTGACACTGAAGCCTCTCTGCTTTGATGGACAGGGACAAATTAAGTACAGTACAGGATACGGCAGTCTGGGTACGAGTGCGTATTTCCGTGTGCCGTGTTGGTTTGCCATTTTGCAGGTAGTACATACGGTACATGCGGTATGTGTGTGTGTGTGTGCGCGCACATGGGAGAACACATGCGACAGCATCATGTGAGGCTAACAGGAGTCTACTAGGAACGAAGTGGTACAAGCGGCTACCACCGCAAGTACTGGCGAGTGCTAGTACTTGTACGAGCATGCTAAACCGCAACTACCCTTTGATGAATCCAACATGAATTCTTATACTGTCCATACAGAATAATAGCATTACGAGTGCAGTACTCGTACTGCCAGCATCTGTTACCGCCTGTTTGCACACAGCTTGCTTCTACTCTTCTAGACTTGTTCTTCACTCCCCTTGCACTGTCGGGCAGGGGAGAGTGTGGGCCGATGCTAACGGGTGAGCTTTGGCAGATGTCCAGTGCATATTAGATATTATAGACCCCATGCCCATGCCACGACATGCGGCCCAGGGAATCGACAGATACTGGTACGTGCTTGTACTTGTACTGGTACTGGTACTACCTAGCACCAATACAGAGGCGTCGCAGAAGGCAAAAGCAAACCGCCACGACGCGGCCGGGAACAAGCAGACAGGAAGCCGGTCGGCGGTCCAGGACAGAAGTAGTGAGATTCCCTTTTGCTGCGCGTCTGAATGAACTGCACAGATTAAGGGGGTGTGGGTGGGTTTGGTGGAGAGAGCGAGGGCTGGGAAAAGGGGCGCGGGGGGCCTGGAAGGATTCTTGTCCAAACCACACCCCCTGCCCAGGTACTAGTAGAGGATACTTGTGCCTCGCTGGAGAGAGAAGAGACGGTGGCGGCGTGGGGTGTCGCAGCGGTCCGGGCGAGTATTCCTACGAGTACTCGGTACCTGCTTTGCTGTCCAGGAGCTAGGGTCAAGAGCTGACAGCTATGCGTACTCGTACCCTACAATGACAAGGACAAGGACAAGGACAATGACGAGTATACAGTACTGCCAATACGTGTGCAGATGTGTGGTCAAGGGGGGCCTGGCAGCTTGTCAGTGTGCCATTTAGACGTGCTGGTAAGGTTTCGAGCCATCTGCTGGCAGCGACTGACAACTTCGCGGCAGTGGTGACATTCCAGAGGAGGGGAAAGGCCAATAATTGGGGGCTGGGAGGAAACGAAGGAGAGAGAAACCGGCTTGCAGGCGGGTAATAAGAGAGGCAAACGCGGTGACGGAAAAGGGAACGGCAATTCGCTGTGCGTTATAAAAAGCAAAGACGTGCAGAGAGAAGAGAGAAAAGAGGCGAGCAAAAGCACTAACTAATAAGGGACCAATGGGTGAAGACAAGAAGACGACGGAGGATAGGTCCATTAGCATAGACGAGGGTACCAGATACCTACAGCTGGGTTAGTGATGTTGACTCCGTAGCGGGACACTAGCGGTGACATTTAGCGCTTGGCTGGCACTGATGGCGCTGTAAGTCGATGCTTCAATTGTTTGGCACGACTTGGTGCGCGGCCTGGAGAGGGGGAGGCAACAGGTACAGGTACACATACAGGTACTGAACCACCCACTGAGGTGGATTTTGATACTGATGATATCATGGCACCATGAGCACAGGTTGGAGTAACAGTCGCCCACCACTACGAAGACCAAAAAAAGGAAAGAAAAAGAAAGGAATTTTAGTGGTTACAAGGCGGATGCTAAGCTGCCACACTTGGAGTGTCCACGGAGTACTCGTACGAGTTTGGAGCACAAAAGTAGAAGGAGACGAGGGAATAGAAGAAAAGAAGGGATTGTCAATGGTGGTGAGAGCAGAGGCACATCGTTACCTTAGTAGTACGTAGTACTGGTATCAATGATATAGTAGTGCCTGTTTCTACAACAGATCTACTACGGAGTACAGTACAAGTCTAATATGGGACATTGGGAGAACCAAAGAATCCGACGGGCAATAGAAAGATTGGTAGATGGTGTGTACTCGTAAATAAGTAACTGGTACCTGGGCAGAGAGAAGGAGAAGGAGATTGCGTTGGGGGGAAACAACAAAAAACCTGAAGGATTCAAGGAGGGCTTGACCACGCCAGAAGATCGGCCATTGGGATTCGGCGAAGAGGACGTCATTTGTAACTTCGTATTCTTTTGGGGTATTTTCTGTCTCGCTCTCGTTTTGTCTGCTTTCTTTTTTTTTTTTTTTTTTTTTTCTTTCTGTCTTACACGTCGTGCGACCCAACTTTTCGGTGGTGAGGGGGTGTAGTATGGTGTGGTGTGGTGTGGTTGCAAGGTTTAGTTGCCTTTGCAACTCGTCAAATCTTCAAGTATAGACTAACTAACCGAGTGTACGAGTACTTTTTTAATTGCCCATGACATTGTGAGATCTCTAAGTTAGTACCTTGGATGCTGGGAAACATTACGGCTTTCATTCACCTACCCTATACCCCTATATCTCATCTCAAGAAACATCAACTTTTCATCTCATCTTATCTCATCTCATCCTATCTCCCGTAACTCAAACCCAGTCCACACACAACATGCACCATCCCGTCAATCTCAGCCCGATGCAATACACGAGCACAGCCCGCAAAGATCCTTCCCCCCTCCCCTTCAAGTTCTCCGGGATAAGAAAAGAAGAAGGGGGGGGGGGGGGGTAACAGTAACACCAAGACAAAGCAACAAAGTAAGGATGTACAACCCTGTCTCGCCTGGGGAGATACAATGTGTGGCGATTGTGTAGCAAAGAGAACAAGACTGCTGGATGCTTGTACGCCCTTTTTGCCTCCCCCCCTCTCATAATACATAGACATGCGAGAAAGAGAAGGGGGAAGGATACAACCTGCAAGGGACTGCTGCTCGTGCTTCTTGCTTGGGGCTGAAGAGAAACAGGACATGGAGTTGTTGCTCCGTCTCGCTGGGATAGCCGAGCAATCTAGCCCATGCTCTCCCCCATGTTTAACCATGCGAGGGGGGGTCATGGAAGAGGAAATGTACTGTACTGTACAGGCACATGCGCAGAGGCAAAAAGAAGTGACGGCACCCCATTATGGCAGGCATGTCTCAGGTTGACGATGCGGCAGAGCAGATGGTTGCTGTGAATTCCCTTCTTGGCCGATGAGAATAGACAATAATGTGTATATGTATCGTCGCGTAGCATGCAAACCGTCATAGGACATCATCACAGCGTCAACATGAGTATACAAGAGAAAAATCAACCCAAGCTTTTATTCCCTTAGATCCAATTGTAAAAAAAGAAAATCTCATAAAGAGAGAGAAACAAGAGCAGATGTAAGAAACCAATAAAACCAACTCTCTCGCTCGCCATCATTCATTCATTGGCACGTAATCCTCTACTTACCACCAGCGTAGACTCGTCAAAAAACATTTTACTTCAACGTATAAAAAGCGAAAAACAACTTTGATATAACCCAAGCAAAACGCCTTGTGCAGTAGCTTCAACCCATGAGGAGATGAGATGGAAAAAGGATAAGAGAAAGAGAAGAAGAGGAAGAAAGTTGCAGCAAAAGAGACGAGAAAAAAA
Source organism: Trichoderma afroharzianum (assembly GCA_037893235.1). Lineage (NCBI taxonomy): Eukaryota > Fungi > Ascomycota > Sordariomycetes > Hypocreales > Hypocreaceae > Trichoderma > Trichoderma afroharzianum. Next base: position 137,228 of record JBBLXW010000010.1, read on the forward strand.
GAACGCCAAATAATCAACATCGTATCGCGCGGAACATGCTCATCATAACACGCACGCATAACAAGGCTTGCACACCTAGCAGGATAATGCTGCGATCTCGCTCCAGAATGCTTTCCGTAAAACATCATCATGCCTCTCGGTGGGATCGGTGATGATGGTGGTGGTCCTCGCCTCGTGATCTGGACTCATACTCATCATCGTCATCACGCCTGTGTCGGCGTCGCCTCTCACGGTCACGGTCACGGTCGCGGTCGCGATCAGGCTCACGAGGGTCGACCACATCGAGGTCGTCTCGGTGACGACGGTGACGGTGGCTTCCACGACGTCCCCTGTCGTCATCGTACTCTCGATCGTACTCCCGATCATATTCGCGGTCGTACTCACGACCATACTCTCCATCGTAGTCTCGGTCATCATAGTCACGTTCGTGGTCACGACCGTGGGACTCACGGTCTCGGTCACGATCGCTGTCATGATCACCACCACCAGACTCCTTGTTTCGTCGCCTCTCTGTTTCCACGCAGTCAGTATGTGAGTCGTGTAAGGAGTAAAAGAGAACACAGGGGGAAAGATAATATATTTATGGCAGTCTGTTGGTCGTCTTACCTCTCAAAACTTGTGTGGCGGCAGCATAAGCCTGAATCTCTTCCTTGCTAAGGACGCGAAGTACAATGACAAAGTCATCGCGGAGCTCAAATCTCTCCTTGCCAATCTCCAGGGCCTCTGGGTTGACAATCTTGCGGTTGATCTTGGTCCATCGAGCGCCCGGTGGGACCTCTTTCAACTTCTTATCCTCCTTGTGCGGCGCCACGCCCTCGCGGATAGGATTGAGTTCCTCGGGGAACTTGGCGCTTGGCTGCTTGAGGATACCTTTGAGGGGCTTATCTTCCTTCTTCTCGCGCGGCGGCGATACGACACGGACTTGCTTTTCCTCTGGGGAGCGGAGAACCAGATCGCGCCCACGGTTGTCTTCCCCGGCAGGTGGTGACTCAGAACGACGATCTTCTTTGGCCGGAGGAGATGCCCGGTCTTTGCCATTGGTTTCAGGCTTCTCGCTGTCAGACGTCTTCACAGCGGCGAGCTGCTCACGGATTTGCCTTAGATCGCCAGTGTCATTGGGATCAAAGCTGTGAGAGGGACGATGTCTGTGCGCCGTCTTCTTCTTCCCCTCGTCGGAATCAGAGGACACAACTGCTACCGAATCGCCATTCAGCTTGGCCTCGGCTGATCGCCTGTTTCGATCTCTGGCCTCGGCCTCTGACTTTGCGGCCTGACGCTCTCGATCCTCATCTCGCTCTTCAGACTCATCAGAAGCACGGCGTCTCCGTGGTGAACTTGGCTCGGGCTTCTCATCTTTCTTGGCGTTTGATGAGAGGCCACTGGCAGCTGCAGCAGCAGTCGCAGTCGCAGTCGCAGTCGCAGCAGCAGCAGCGCCTGCGGAAGCGACCTTCTCCCGGACTCGGGATCGGTCACTGTCTTCTTGATCTGCGTCTCTCCTACCGTCTAGCCTCTCACGGAGGTTATCTTTATTCCGGTACCAATCTTCCCTCTCGCGGTCAGATCCCCGATCTTCTTCACCATGAGGCCGCCGCCTTTCCTCGACTGGAGCTTCAATTCTCTTGCGAGAATGATCTCTCCTGGCTGAATCGTCTCTCTCATGGTCGTCTCTCTGATCATAGTAGCGGCCCCTGGGGTCCTCGATATCATCAGGCTGGACCCGTAGACCAAATCCTCGGGCGGTGACGCTGTCGTCATAGAACCGCCGGGGTTCATAGCCATCGTCATCGTAGCCTCTGTAATAGTCATCAGGATGAGAGCCGCCAGCCCCTGGCTCCTGTGTGAGCGAAAGAGGTCTGGGTCGCCTAATGGTACGCTGCTCTGTAGATCCGCCAGCAACGTCCAGCGGCCCAGATGCGTTGGGGTTGGGGGGAGCTGGCGCAGCGGGGGGAACGTTTTCATATGCTCGGCCGATCTTGTCAAACCCACGGGTCGAAGGTGGAGGGCCACCTCGACTGTCGTAAGGCCGATTAGCTCGGGTGGGATCAAGCGTCGTGTTGACGTTGAAGCTTCGCTGATCCGCGTTATAGTTGATGTTGGGACGGGAATATGCCCGGTCAAAGCTGTCATGTCTGCGGGAACGGGCCGGAGCGGGGGCGGCGCCATGGTCTAGATCATATCGAACCAGCTCGCCGGCGTTTGTATACTGGTACCCGTCATCGCCGTAGTCAATAGCGGCGTTGCTGTGGCGAGAGTTGCTCGGGTAGACAACGTGAGGCCGAGAGTTGCGATAGGCATCGGCGTCGCGACTGGCTAGCACAATCTCTCCCTGCTCCCGGGAACGGCCAAAGTCGTCGCTGGCAGAGGAGGTGTGGTATGGCCGGGCGGTGCTCCGGGATCTGATGGACGACGCCGGCTGGGAATAGAGCCTCCCGTCGCTGGATCGGTACGTGTCTTGGAGGACGGGGCTTCCTCGGTGGGCGGCAAGGACATCGGCAGTGTGCGGACCCGAAGTGTGCGGGCGGTGATCCTGCATGGTGGTGACGATGATGGGAGGCCTGGCAGACGCATCGAGGGTCGAGCGCCGGTTGCGGCTGGGCTCACGAGGGCCCGGCCTGGGAGCCCGCGGCTCTGGGTTGACGGTCGAGTACGATCTCGGAGGCACGCTTGCAGGAGGCGCAGCTGCTGTGTAGCCTCTGGGCGTGGCTGCGGAATATCTCGTGGGCGAGGCGACGTAATCCGGGTCGTTGGCATACAAGGCTCCATATCCGCCAACAGCGGGCAGAGAGATCCGGGCCGGGTTGTTGAAGGTGGCGGACCGGCCAGCCGCAGGATACCCTCGATATCGATCAGTCATGGTGTTAGGCCGGGACACAAGACGATGCGACCCCTAGACAAGATGCCAAAGGCGGGCGACAACAATATAAAGATCGTAGAACGGACACAGACTGAGAGCGTCCTGAGCCAGACAGAGCAGAAGCAAGTGATGCCACAGACACACGTCACAGGCGGCTGTCAAAATCCCGTCACAGCCAACCGAGCAATGCAAAGAGCAAGGAATGAGGGGTCGCCGTCCACGTCGTGAGATAATAATTCTGGTGGGAGAAAATCCTTGTATATATGATCGCGGGGTTCCGTCAGCCTTAGTACCAGCACAGCATCTATCGGCTCTACCAAGGGGGGGTCTCCCACGGTGCGGTTACGAGGATATGGATAAGAATTGAAGGCACTCGGCAGAGCAGGCAAGGATTAAAAAAATTTCAAAGGCCCGAGAGCCATGCAGCGCAGGGTCCAGAAAAAAAAAGAAGGGTTTGCTTCGTGAGTGATTCGCCCGACGCAAGGGAGAGGGGACACCAGACGGTTAATGTGCGCGATGCAGGCAAAACGGTCCAGGTCTGGGGTTATATGACGACTTTGCAAGGTGCCAGGGGTTGATAGTGGGCAGAGTCCCCGTAGAGTTACGGCTAGGGAGGCTCTAGGGAGACTCTAGGGAAAAGCCACCGCCCACTACAGGCGCTGTAAGTGCACCGATCAGCGTGCTAAATGTGCCTATTCTTGGCGGGACAAGGCCTCTAGTGGCGGTCCGGTAGTTGCCAACCAGCGCCCGTTGCTGCGGCTCGAGCTGATGAGAGCTGCTTAGTTGCTGTTGGATGGCGATGGAAGCTCGTGGTGGCATCAGAGTTGCGGCTTCGTGACGACGGAATCGAATTGACTGGACAATGAAGCTTTGCCACGGAATTGCCCAGCTGAGCTACACATCATTAATTAAGCTCTGCTGCTATCCTCGGCTTGCTGATTGTCGACGCAGCTCTACTTGGTAAGCTTCTCCCGGACGTTCGGATGTGGAGGAACACCAAGGATGGAACAGGGAGGAAGACACCAGAGAGTTCTTGGGCTGGCATCTACTGTATCTAGGTGGTCTACGAGTACTTGGCCGCAAGGTGGAAACCAGCAAAGGCTGGGGCTCAATTATCCGGTCTGTCTGTCTCCTTGGGCACAGACGTCTCGCAATTCTGGAGAAGCTGCTTTGCTTGCTTGAATCCCTGGGCGCAGAATTACGGCTGGTGGGCTGGAATAGCCTCGTTTGCAAGTCTGGGACAAATACGATTATGACGTCGCGACTTGATATCGCCACCACGCCAGCGTCAGAGCTAGCTGACTGCACGCCTCTGATTGCCTTTTTTCCCTCCTCTTATCGGGAGCCATATGCATAGCTATGCCAATCTCGTCGTATCCAAGCCCAAGCACCGAGATGGTGTTTTTTCGTCCCCATGCCGGAGGAGTGGCTCCCCTTGTTAGCCATGTTCCCGCACCCGTTCGTGCGAGCAATTAGCCAGGAACGCACTGGATAAGCTAATATCCCGCATCTGATCTGGTGTCGCCTCCGGATTCTTTCGAATTTGCCGACCTAGAGACATGTTCCATCTGCTGAATTAGGAACCTGTAAAGAAGGACATTCTCCGGTATGTGCGAGACGGACTTACATGAACTCGAGTCGAAGATGGAATCAGTCGGTAGCCACGGCTTCTCTCCCCCCCTTACACCGAGTCTGCCGACTAGCAAAACTTTACTCCACCGTCATACGAAGACCAAAGTTCGCCGGCTTTTCGTCTTGATGGTTACAGAACGCCGTCTGATTGATCGCGGCCTTTGGTGCCTTTTCACCGGCCACACGCCAATTTTGATGGCTAATTCTCGAGTGGATCAGCTTCAATACACATCCATAAGGTTGGGCTGCCATACTGGTCCATGCTTGTGCCCAACCTGACCAGGGCCTGAATAAACCTCGGGCCTTTTCCTACGGGAGAGCGTCAACCATTTTGGACGATTTGCAAGGCATGTGCAGAAACGTGACAGCCATTGATGTCTAGCCGAGATACCAGCATGGCTCTCTCGCGTGGTCCCATCGAAGCGAATGGCCTCTCAGAATGCAATGGCTTCTGTACAAGGATGCCATTAGAGGCCAACATCTCACCCTAATGCTTGCCATATATATGTACGCATATATAGATTGGGTTTACGTCTAATACTTATACGTCAAACTATTGGCATGCGGCATCCCAGTACGGCACTTGATATCGAGCCCTTCCCGTCTGACACGTGCATGCACTGGCATATGCCATGCACAGGCAAGAAATATATACAGATACTCTGCGTACGCCCGTCCGGCCCGTCCGTACGTGGGCATATGCGGGCATGGAGGCGTGCTCGCATGCCCGTTGCACACCTGGACGAGGCTCGCTTTAAACCTTGACGGGCAAGGAACGAAGGGCATGCCAGTACTCGTACGGAGAGTTCAGAACGCTACTGTAGGTAAGGAGGGCATGGCTATACCACTCATGAGGAGATTGGCAGGCTGTAGCATCCATGAAAAGGTTGGCAAGGCATGGTATTCCCTGCTCTGCCGTGCTCTCGATGAGGGCGAAAGTCTCTGGGCATTCCCAGGACCTTGGCAGCATCGACATCAAAAAGCCCACTCGACCAAGTCCCACAACTTGTTAGCACATGCTGGATCCCTGCTCCCGTTGAAGCCCAATGCGGCCGTTTCCCACCAAGAACAAGCGCGGATTGGGCACATATGACAAGGGGGGATGCTACACTATTCCAGAAGCCATGAGACGCTGAGCCGTCACGGTTGCGTCTCAGCCGTATTCGGGTCAATTGCTGGCTTCTGAGCTGAAGGGCGTGGAAGCATTGTGGTTGTTGTGAGAGCTGAAGTTGTATGCCATGCACTCGTAAAGCGCTCATTCAATGAGACGTTACAGTTGCTGCCCTTGAAGGTGTGTTTGAGATGTATGTAAAAACGTGCCATTCTCACCATGGCCCTCTTGAAATGGTTCAACTTACATGCACATCGTCATCTCACAAGTCATGCTTGGAGGGCGCGATGAGATACAGACACTGAAAGATGCTGGGCTCGACAAGTTTTGAAAACTGCTTCAATTTCACCCAACAGTCTTATAACTTACAATCAGGTATCAAAAGAACTAGTAGACATCCACTGTCGAACACTACTCACGACTGGTTTGTAGCTTCAAGCCAACGAACCCATCGGATCCCACAATGGCAAGACAATGGGCTCCTGTTTCAACACATCTCTCACCTCCTTACTGCAGAATCTCGGGTCTACGACAGCTTGGTAGACAAACTCGTCCATCCAGGCATCGCTCATGACAAACCAGCCCTTGTCACCAGCTGCGGTGCCCCAGCTGTTCTGCACTCTCCATCGAACTGGCTTGCCCGTCTTCTCATCCACATGCACCGCCGTCAGAACCATGGCGTGTGTCATGAGACTCTCGCCCGTCATGAGTCTCTGCGCCTTGGTCATGCCCTTCAAGCCGGTATTGATGCCGGCTTCGTAGTCGAATAGATCCAGATCCATGATGCCCGCCACTCTGTCACTGAACTTGCCAACATCGCAGCCAAAGAAGATGGGCAAACCGGATTTGAGCATCTTGACACATGTTGACTTGAGGGTGTCCATTTCCACATTTACATATGTAATGTTCCGGCCGCCAACAATGTTGCCCAGCCTCGAAACGGTGAGCTTCTTCAGCGTATCGTTACGAGGATCATGAACCAGCGAAATCATGCTCGTAATAACATCCGAAGTGACGCGGAACTCAGAACTGTAAATATCCTTGGAAAACGCTTTGGGAGTCGTCTTCACCTCGCGAGCTTTGCCATCCTTATCAAGGAACTGCCAAGTAAACTCCTCAGTCGGCTTCGGAGGCTGTCCGAGCAAGAGCGTCATGATGAGCGCAATCTCCTGAATCATGTACACTTTGTACGCACTAATAACAGACGGCGGAATCGGCGTCCCGTTGACCAAGCCGCGCAGCTGCAGCGCAAACTCGCGGAGCTTCGTCTTGATGATGCTGTTGAGGATGCTCGAGTTCTGGGCGTTCCAGCTATCCGGGTACAAGGCTTGGGGCACGAGCCCGTACTTCTCGACGAGGTTGTACACCATGTCCCACTGCCCGCCGTCGGAGACAATGTCCCCGAGCAGCCTCTGCACGACGCGGCTGTCGAGGTCGTCCTTGGCCGTCTCGACAATCTGCTCCAGGAACCAGTTGGCCTTTTCGAGCTTGTCCCAGTAGAAGAGGTAGGCCTGCGACAGCTCAAAGGACGCCAGGTTGTGGCGCTTCATGAGGGCCACGCGGAAGACGTTTGTCGAGGCGAAGAGCCAGCAGCGCCCGCTGGACCGCTGGTTGGTGATGGGATCGCCTTCAAACGGGATCTGGACGTTGAAGACGTGCTGGTTTGCAATCTTTACCGATGGCGAAACCAGAGCTTGCCGAGGATCAGACGAGCTCAAGGTGGCATGCGCCAGTCTGAAGAAATAGCCTCGCCGTCAGAATCTCAATCATGTCGCCACTGAGCTCAAGGAAGCCATCGACTCACCTGTTCTTGGGATCCTTCATCACATTGTCTATCCAGAGCTCGAGTGACGAGACAGGTAGGCCCTCAGGCTCCCGCTTGACATGCTCATGATGCTCCTCCGTCTTCTCAGCATCGCCGCCGACCTGGACTTTGAGATAATCTTCATCTTCCACCTTGAAGCTGCGGAGGCGCTCCATTATAAGCTTCTCGCTCTCCGAGGCAGTGACTGGCTTAGACGGTTGGCCACCCATTATGACGACTCGCAGAAGCTATTATTTGGTGTTTCCCACGTATGTATCTTCTCTCGCCGAAGATGGCTTCTCAAGCGCATGTATATGTCAGGGCATACGTCTGAAGCAGCAAACTCTCGGCACACGACCCGCGAGTCAACGTAACGCTGGACCAGCTTCTTATCTCACAGACATGGATCATCTGCATATGCTTTTGCTTATCCGGCCTCTCCCCCTCATTCCCCTCTCTATAAGTTTGAAATCGCGGGCTATCATTTGTCGGCTATAATCCTACAGATTGGTTCTTTTGCCACGCTACCTGCTTTTGGCTATTTCCACGTACCGTCCCCCAACTTAGGGCACCTGCTTACGATTACTTGACCATCAAGGTCATATTTCTCTATCGCTGGGCAATTCTAACCACCTCCTTGAAGGTACTGGTATCTGTAACGGAAATGAAAAATCCATGAATGTTAAATACTGGTATAGGGTAGCTTGGGCAGGTAACAGAGCCACACGCCGGGCACGGTGGGGCCGAGCATACAGCGCTATCAGCTCTCATAAACCAGCCATCGTGTACTAACTTGTGGGGTTTCCCCATGTATCTCATGACCATTCAGCCGGTCAGTGGTACCTGAATGATACACGATAGGGAAGTTGTTTACGCGTTTTGGAGGCAGTGCGCGACAAGGCAGGGACTCAAATCACATCACGATGGGATCACCAAGACGATAGTAGGGTACAAGACATTATGCAAAATCCATCTTAATTACAGTGCGGCATATAGGTAGATCCTATCTACTGGGCACTCTGCCTCATAACCAAAATACAACCCTAACCGATCCAAAAATGACAATCCGTTCCGCGCACCCTCCAAGCCCATGGGGTATATTTCACATTATTCAGACTAGAACCGAGCCTGGAATATCCATAGGATGGATGGACAACCCTTCCTGAAAACAAAGCATAGCTTGTTTACAAGCGAGAGCCGTGGATGACCTTCATCTCAACAGCGAGCTCACGGCCGCCATCGTTGAGGACGAGGACACGGACGCTGCCGCGGCCAGACTCGAAAGCCTGCTGGAGACGAGACCAAAGGTTGGACTGGTCAATGACAGACAGACCCTGCTTGACATCACCGGTCTCGGTCATGGCAGTGACGAAGCCGTCAGCCATGTCGAGGACACGGTACTGCTTGAAGACAGGGCCGAGCATGGTCTGGACAACAACGCTGGGGGCGGGGTTGGCAATGAAGGAAGACTCCTCGTGCAGCTGCTTGGTGAAGAGGTCAACACCAAGGTAGCGGTACTGGCCAGTGGCAGACGAGGTCGAGATGCGGATGACCTGGCATGGTCGGCCCTGGAGCATCAAGAAGTCACCCAGACGAATGTGGTGGCAGGGGATGGACACAGTGTTAGGCTGCGACTCGGTGGCAGGAGCTGGGCGGCGCGAAGAATTAGCATCGTGGCGGACAACATCAATCTCAACGTGCTCTGTAATGGTAGTGTTATTATTGTCACTGTGATGATGGTGGTGATGGTGATGGGGAAGCAGCTTGTCGGCAGCCTTGGCCAAGCCGTGCTTGACATCCTGGCGGATGGAGTGGTAGGAGCCTACCGGCGACACGCGTTAGCGTACGCTTGCACGCGTTTGGCTGACAAAGAAAGAAAAAGTAATAACAAAAAGAAAGGTTAGTATTAGCTTACCTTCGTCGTCGTAGTAACCCATCTTGGCTGATTGTTCGGAAGGATACGGAGTAGACTCGCGGATTTCCTCAGTGATCTTAATATCCTCACGGAAGTTGGGACGGGCAATGGAAACACGCTCGTCGATGGTGATGTCAGAGACCTTGTGAGAGGACTTTGACTTCTGGTGATGAGGACGACGGACTTGAACTAGTTCAAGACCGGTAGTAGCTTCGGGTTGTTGAGGACGGAAACGTTCTCGGTATTCACGCTCAGCAACGTCAATGGGGTTGGAGAAGCGGCGAGATGAATCAACTTTGACCTGAGTCTCAGTGTAGTCGCGAGGAGGAGGTGGGATAGGTCTAAAAGTACTCGAGTTAGTTGGAGAGATTCCCTTTTGTGCTTGAGCTTCCTTCGTCTCTGGGCCAACACCTGTGGGTCCGGGCACCCCTGAGCCGGGATAAAATAGCATGGCTGGGAACCCTAGCTGAACTCCCACCCCGGCTGTCAGCTCCCCATAGTGAGCTCCGCCGCCCTCCCCGTGCCCATTCTCATCTCCACTCGCAATTGACGCGTTCTAGAAGCCGCGGCACAAGCTGCGAGGAGAATACGAAGGGCAATTTCAGCAGCCGCGCTGGCAAGCGGTCTTTGCTTTTGCTCACTCGGGGTCCCCATGGCCGCTCGCTCCCTTTCCCCCCTTTTTCCTCCCTCGGCGGCTCACACCGCAAGGGACGAGAAAAGGGCAGAGAGAATCGTAAAAAGACCAAAGAAATGGATATCAACTTACCGGAACTCTTCCTTTACGAAGCGTTCGGACTGGCGGGAACCGGGACGGCGGTGACGTTCTTCCTCACGAGTGATACGGACCTCTTCTTCAAAGCGTTGTTCAACGCGAGGAGGAGCTAGGTCGGTGCTTGGGGGGAAAGAAGAGAGTTGACCCTCCCGTCCGGCTGGCTTCTTTTGAGGGAGGGTTAGTTGAACCTCCTCGTGAGTGGTGATTTGAGTCTGAGGGCGTGCTGCTTCGTTGTCCTTATAAGTGGACGGGAAGATGCTAAAGGGCACGGGAACTCGGGCTTCAAAGTCCAGGTTGACGGCTTGCGCTGGCGCGAGAGAATCTTCTCATACAACCTTCCGTAAGATCACGAAAGGAAGACAAGAAGGATCCTCAAGCTTTTGTTCCTGAAACAAAAGTCGAAGAGAGAGAGAAAAGAGAGAGGGATTGGATACCTCTGAGAGTCTTTTCTTTCTTTGTTCCTTTGTTTCTGGTGGGCGATTGAGATAATTGGAGGGAAGGAATGGCGGATCAGAAGCAACGACGCTCGATGGGCTTTTGAGGTCGGGGCTAGGCCTGCGATTGAGGGCGTGCTCGCTGTGTTGCGTTGCCCAGGAGGGTAAGCCTATCGGGCCTCCATGTTTACCTGCCACCGGGACTGGCCATGTTGTTGTTTATTCCCATCACAAGCGGCTTAGTTCTGTCGTATCCTGGCCTCTCGTCTCCGCCATCGTCTCCACATTCAGCCAACCTCATCCAACTCCCCTGCAAGCTCTGCAAGCTCAGCAGGCATCTCGTCCACTGGTTTCCCGAGGCTGCGTCTCAGGCGTACTAGAGTCTCCAGTCGCCAGTGGACTCTTCGGACATGAATGCTGCAACCCAGCGGTAAGCGGATGGGACCCCAAGGGCGACCAAGAGCTCCCCAGCCTCCTTGCTTCCCTGCTTCCCTTGCGTCCCCCTGAATCGGCCACTGATTGACCAGTCAGGCTCGCCGATTGATGTTCATGGCTACTCTACCACTAGTGGCAGTAATAAACCGGTAATGTAATCTAGTACCTGTAGTACCCCGTAGTAGCTGCGGTAGCTCCCCATACAGTAAGTATTGGTGTGGTCAGCTCCGACCCAATTTTAAGCGCAACTGTGGCCTCCCTCTTTGCCTTTGGGCCAGCAATTGGCGCGACTGGTTCCTGGCCTAGAGGGTTCCCCAATCCAGCCTCATCGGCCATGGGGGCAGCAGACCGCGGGTGAGGGAGCGAGCGAGACAGACAGACGACGCAGCAAGCGAGAGAGGCTGGGAGCAGCCCGTGCCGTGCCATTGAGTCTGGTAATACTGATAGACCTGCCAGCAGCATGTGCCGCACTCGAATGGCGCCACCGGGAAAGAGTTTGGGCTTATCAAGGGAGGGCAGGCTCCGTCCGAGCTGATGCTGCATCTCTGTCCATCGTTTATCCTCCTTCGCCAATACCGGCTGGAGGAGGTCTATCAAGCGCCCACTTTTGTGATGCACATGCAGTCTTAGCTGCAGCAGCGCAAAACAAGAGATGGCTGGGGGAGGGCTACTCTCGATCTTGTCGCGCTCTGGCTATTTGCTGGCCAGACTCGAAGGCCCGTCGTTGTTCGGGGAGCTGCACATTCGGGGCTGCCATTGGCCAGCTTGGCGTGCCGCCTGAGACTATGGCTGCGGTTTGCTGCACGTACAGTATGTAAAGGGTGCTCGCTCCCTGCCACCCGTGCGTGTGTTGACATCGTGTAAAGCCGCCATTGGGCTGTTTGATGCTAATGCAGCAGGATAATTGCGTACTCGATTGTACGGCAGCTGTGCTGTAGCACCCGAAATATGTGGCTGGGTGGCAACAAGCAGCCAGACTTGTCGGATCGGTCCCAGACGGGGTTCCCTGCCTAGCTCCAGACTCAGGCTCAGATAGAGATGGCTGGCAAACTATTCGACCAGTCGCGGGCCAGGCCTCGGTCCGCTTTTCGGGCATCTCATTTCCTTCTCAGTTGGCCATGACGTTCTGGTGGGAAATACGCAGCGGTTCCCTGTGCCCAATCCATGGCAGATCTGTGCCTTTAAGCTCTCTCTGTCGGCCGCCCCTGGTTTGCCCGTACATTTGTCCTGAACATCAGCATGGATCTCGTGGGTATCGACGTCTCGTGCATACGAGGAGCTGCCAAATGCTGGGGACCTTGACTGTCTTCCCGTCTCCTCTCCACCTCAATTATCTGGTTGCTGGGACGACATTTGCCCAAGATGATCCTTCTGCCTCTTGGGGGGTGACAAGGATATCGCCAGCGTTTCAACCTGTACGAGTACTGTAATCTGTACCACTTGGACAGCACCAGTCTCCAGACGTCCAACAAGGTGGCAGGGAGCAGGTCCGTGCTGCGACGCGTCGTTCTCGCGAATCGCGGGTGGACCGAGGAAGAAGCTCAATTTCGCGTTTCCATTGGAGTGGTGACATGGACGCGGCGGGTCCAATCGTGGCCGCATGTGCCTCGGTCGAATGGCTTCAGCTGCTGATTTCCCCAGAGGTTTGCCCGGAAGAGTCGTGAAGCCTTGTTGAGTGCATTGGAGCACCTGTCACACCAACTCGAGATTAGCGGCCGCGTGGCCTAATGGCTAAGGCGCTAGATTTCGGTTTCAGAGAATCACCTTCTCTAGAGATTCCAGGTTCGACTCCTGGCGTGGTCGTCTGCTTCTGTTCTCGCTTTTTTGCTGCTTCTGTTTCTCACTTCTCACTTTTCATTTTTTGCCCTTGTGTGTTTGTCAACGGTTAGTTGAGTCGGCGTGTTGCTTACGAGCGCTGCTGTAAGGAGGCGACGAGGAATTTGGCTGCAAAGGTCCTTCCCTAATAACCCAGCCTCCTCTTTTGACTGTTATGTCCGCTTTGGGCAACTTCTAGTGCCTCTCACTCGTATCAGAGTGTCTCACCTTTTTTGCAGACTAATTTCTCGACTGCATGCTTTACTAAATGTTCCACGTAAGCCGGAGATTCAGACCGATTTCTTCCAGCCAGTCTTTTGGCTCTGCTTGGCTTCAGCTGCTTCAGCTCCAGCGCTTGCATGTGCTGCAAATCAGCGTCAGCTGCTGCCGGCGCAATGCACAGCAGTTGGTGTTCTGCATGCCTTAGTAGGTTAGGTAGCTGTCATTGCTAGAGCTATGCTGAGCTTAGATACCGTCCATATGCGCTCCATACAAGGACGACTTATAGATTATACTTGTACACTATTCTACGTCTTAGCTATAACAATCAACCTCTTATCTCGCCAAAGACGAGGATATTTGTCCCAGCCTTACTTACAATTGGCCCATCTCAGTTCTGGTTCCTTGCCATTATGCGTTATGCCAGGCCACGTGATGCCCATGCTTATGTCGTCACAGCTGCCCCGCGGCCAAAGTGCCCCACGGTGACCAAGTTGAAGTTTCCCACCAAAGCTTCAAATATATACGCTTCAGGGTCTGCGCAAACTCAATTACCAGCATGAAGCAGAGGTTCTCGTCTCTCGATGTCAAGGTACTTTGCGATTCTGCCTTTTCCTCTCTATATGAGCAAACCAGCGTCACCAATCGCCTGCTGACCACTTCCTTGCTTAGGTCATTGCGCATGAGCTCCAAGCGAGCTTGGTGGCTCTGAGACTCTCGAATGTCTACGACCTCTCCTCCAAGATCCTGCTCCTGAAATTCGCCAAACCGGATAACAAGCAGCAACTCCTCATCGACAATGGATTTCGCTGCCACTTGACCGACTTTGCCCGAACAACTGCGGCGGCACCGTCTGCCTTTGTAGCCCGGCTGCGCAAATATCTGAAGACCAGGCGGTTGACGTCCGTTGCGCAAGTAGGAACCGACAGGATCCTTGAGTTCCAATTTAGCGATGGCCAATATCGCATGTTTCTCGAATTCTTTGCCGTGAGTTAACTGCTGTATCCTGGCTCTCCTGTGAGCATGTTTCCACGAGACTAACCAATGGCGTTGTTATAGAGTGGGAACATTATTCTCACCGATGCCGACTTGAAGATATTAGCAATTTCTCGCAATGTTAGTGAGGGAGAGGGGCAGGAGCCACAAAGGGTTGGCCTACAGTATTCTCTGGAGAACAGACAGAACTTTGGCGGGATTCCACCTTTGACAAAAGAACGAATAAGGGATGCCCTTAAGACTGCCGCCGACAAAGCCGAAGCAAACACAGTAGCCGCTACTTTCTCCGGTAAGAAAGCAAAAGGCAAATCTGGTGGCGATTTACGAAAAGCGTTGGCGGTTTCTATAACAGAACTGCCCCCTGCCCTGGTTGAGAACATTCTTCAGGCAAATAACTTTGATGTCTCTGCTAAGCCGGCTAATGTGGTTGATAATGAGTCGCTACTGGATGAATTGGTCAAACATTTGTCTGAGGCTCGTGATATTGTCGAAAACATCATCGCACCTACAACTTGTAAGGGCTACATTTTTGCAAAGAAGAAGGCGACCCTCTCAAGCGGAGCAGAAGAGATCGATGAAACCACTAAACACGAGGGATTGCTCTATGAAGACTTTCATCCATTTATCCCGCAAAAGTTCAAGAGTGACCCGTCTATTCAGGTATTAGAATTTGAAGGGTATAATCGAACGGTCGATGAGTTCTTTTCATCTCTAGAGGGCCAGAAGCTAGAATCTCGTCTTGTTGGGAGAGAAGAAGCTGCCAGGAAGAAGCTTGAAGCAGCCAGGCACGAACAGTCCAAGCGAATCGAAGGCTTGCAGGATGCACAGGCGATGAACCTCCGCAAAGCAGCTGCGATTGAAGCCAATGTGGAGCGTGTACAGGAAGCCATGGATGCGGTCAATGGCCTTCTCGCTCAAGGCATGGACTGGGTTGATATTGGAAAGCTCATTGAGCGAGAGAAAAAACGGCAGAATCCAGTTGCTGAGACTATCAGCCTTCCCCTGAAATTAGCGGAAAACACCATTACGCTCCTTCTCGCAGAAGAAGAGTTTAATGAAGACGAAGCAGAAGAAGACAACCCCTTTGAAACCGACGACAGTGACTCTGAAGCAGAGGCGAATGAAGTGACCCAAGCTAAAGATAAGAAAAACGACAAGCTTCTCACTGTTGACATCGTTCTCAATATAAGCCCCTGGAGCAACGCAAGAGAGTACTACGAAGAGCGAAGGTCTGCTGCCATGAAGGAGGAGAAGACCCAACTCCAAGCGAACAAAGCCCTGAAAAGCACCGAGCAAAAAATTTCAGAAGATTTGAAGAAGGGATTAAAGCAGGAGAAGGCCCTGTTACAGCCCATTCGCAAGCAGATGTGGTTTGAGAAATTCATTTGGTTCATCTCCTCGGATGGGTACTTGGTCCTTGGAGGAAAAGACCCCCAGCAGACTGAAATCCTCTACAGAAGGTATTTGCGCAAGGGGGACATTTACTGTCACGCTGATATCCGTGGCGCTGCGCATATCATCATTAAGAATAACCCAAATACGCCAGATGCCCCTATTCCTCCGGCAACTCTGTCACAGGCAGGTTCACTGTCAGTATGCACCTCGGAAGCCTGGGATTCCAAGGCGGGCATGGGCGGATGGTGGGTGAATGCGGACCAAGTATCTAAATCGACACCGACAGGAGACATTCTGCCTGCTGGGAGCTTTACAATTCAAGGAAAGAAGAACTATCTTCCTCCGACGCAACTTTTACTTGGTTTGGGTTTCACGTTCAAGATTAGCGAGCAGAGCAAGAGCAAGCACTTGAAGCACCGAGTACACGACGAGCGCTCTTCATTGGAAACCGCTGAGACTGCCACAGGCGAAGATGAGGTGCAAGCCGCCGAAGAAGTTGATGATTCAGATGATTCAGGAGCCGAATCAGAAGAAAATCAACCTGGCGACGACAAACGAGCCAACCCCCTGCAAGGCTCTGGCGACGAGGATGAGGTCACAGACGACACAGCAGACAAGTTGTCAGCTGTAAAGATCAGTGATGAGCCTGAGAGTGATGAAGCTGAGCCATTGACCGCAGATGCATACAAGGAGGAGCTAGGAGAGGGAGAAAAAGAGGCAGATACACTTGAAGAAGAGGATGACATCAAGGAAGACGAGGCGACACCTTCCGAACCTGCCACCGAAATCTCCGAGGCCCCAACCAAAGCTTCTGATGTTGCTTCATATACTACGGGAGCCTCGTCTGCTACAAAGAAAAGAGGCCAGAAACGTGGACAAAAGGGAAAGGCGAAAAAGATTGCTCAGAAATACAAGGACCAGGATGAAGAGGACCGCGCCACAGCAGAAGCACTGATAGGAGCAACGATAGGACGACAACGGGCCGAAGCAGAAGCCGCCGCGAAAGCCCAGCGCCAGGCCGAGCTGGAAGCCCAGAAGGAGCGCCGGCGGGCCCAGCACGAGCGGAAACAGAAGGAAGTTGCGGAGCAAGAGGAAATTCGCCGCGCCATGATGAACGAGGGCCTGGACGCTGGGGAGCCTGACGAGGCGGAGAAGGCGACGAACCTGGACACGTTGGTTGGCACGCCGCTGGCGGGAGACGAGATTCTGGAGGTCCTTCCTGTTTGCGCACCGTGGAGCGCCCTGGTTCGATACAAGTACAAGGTCAAGATGCAGCCAGGCTCTGTGAAGAAGGGCAAGGCAATTAAGGAAGTGTTTGAGCGGCTGAAGACGGACTCTGCCAGGAAGGGAGTGATAGACGAGGCGGCGAGGGATTCGGAGAAGATGTGGCCCAGGGAGGTTGAGCTCATCAAGGGACTCAAGCCGGAGGAAATTGCCAACAGTGTGCCGGTTGGCAAGCTGAGAGTCATGATGGCCGGAGCCAGTGGAGGAAGTGGTTCTGGTGGTGGCGGCGGCGGGAAGGGCAAAGGTGGTGGGAAGAGTCAAGGAAAGGGAGGCAAAGGGGGCAAAGGATCAAAGAAGTAGACTAGAGATGGTTTAAAGAGAGTTAAGCAAGCCTGCATATGTATATATGTCTATATATGCCTATATAGCTATAAATAGTCATCATATTTTGGGAAATTAAGACGCAATCGTAGTCGTGCCATGCCATTCGTTTCCTAGCCTCATACCGATCCCAAACCGGTGTCGTTCGAACAATATCAAATCAAGTAGAAGCCATCATATTTCATACATCTCACTAACATATATACAACTATATGTAGTTTGTAGCTTTACCAATTTACTTCACTTACCTATTCTCCATTCTTCGTATCTCATTGGGCATCCGGGCAATGCACAGCTCGCGGCAAAACATCCCCCACTCGCCGCTCGTGGCCTCGCGCACGGCGTCCTGCAGGTCTATGCCGTAGCGCTCGCGGTAGGCCCTCTTGACGTCTTGCATGTGGAACGAGTCCCAGTGGAAGCGGACGAGGCGCGAGATGAGCAGCTCCCGGCGGAGCGAGTCCTTGCGTGAGGCGGTGATGGCGTGTTGCAGGAGCAGGGCGTCTCGGACGGGGCGGTTGATGACGCCGTTGAGGATGTGTGCGAGGAGTTCGCCCTAGATTGAAAGAAAGCATTCGTTAGCATTGGAGTTTTCATTGGCAAGGGGAATGGAAAGTGGATAATTACATACCACAAGGTTGTTACTCTTCTTGAGCGCGTCACGGGCAAAGTTGCTTCGGTATTGGTGTTCGTACTCCTTGAGCACAGCACGCAAATGGCTGTCGCTTCGCTGGACGACAATGGAGATCATCAAGGTCTCTCCACCCTTCTCGGACTTGACCGCTTTGTGCAGTTCGTCGACGTCCTGATCGATGAGCTTATAGTCAAGCGGGAGTCTGCGACCCTCGTAATCAAACTCCTCCATGCGGCGCTCATCCAGAACCATCAAGACGGCCTTTTTGAACTTGTCCTCCTTGAGCTCCGTCTTCATGCACTTGGTCAGGCTGTTGTCGTACTTCTTGTCGGAAAAGGAGTCCTTGATGCGGCGGATCTCCTCGTTTGTGCGGCCCATGAGCGACTCAATGAGCAGCTCGCGACGGGTCTTGTCGCCTTGGTACCAGAAGTTGGCCCAATAGGCCTCGCTCTCCCACTTGCCAAGAGCGACGGTGTAGCATGCCTTCATGAGAAGTGGATCTTCGTCCTTGAAGCGGGCGCGGATGTGCTTGGCGATGTTGACGCCCTTGCGGTCCGTGCCAGTCTTGACAATGTGCTTGTACTCTGAGCGGAGCTCCATGACTTGCTCGTGCGACAGGCTGGGGAGGATTTCAATAAACGGCGCAACATCGGGCTTGTGAGTGCCCTTGAGCGCTCGCGCAAGACGAGAGGAAATGTCCTCTGTATCATGGAAGCGAGCCCGTCGATTGAGCCTGGTGCCATCGCCCTCACCGTCAGAGATGGGCGACAGGGCATCCACGACTCTCGGGAGGTCTCCCGGGTGCTTGGACGCGAGCAGCAGAGGAGAGGGCATGGGCGAGCAGTTTTGATATGTGCCGTGGTATGATTCAAGCAGCGGAGAAGCCGGTGCCGAGGCAAGCGACAGGTTTGCGCCTCGGCCGGTGTTAACCGTCAGCGTCGACATGCGACCGGTAGGCGGCTGCGGTGATCGGTCTCGGCCGCCTCGCCCGTCCCTCGACCGGGAACGCGAGCGGTCACGGCTGGCGGCGTCCACCGTCAGAGTGTTGGACCGTCGGTGACCCCTGGGATCGTCCCGATCCGAGTCCGAGTGCTTTCGAATGTCCACCGACTGAGAGCTGCGATGGCCGCTGGACCGGCCCGAGTGTGGCGGCGGCACGCCGTAGGCCAGATTGTCCACGTCATCGAGTAGGCCGTGACCATACTTTTGTGGCAGATATTTCAGCTTGTCGTCGTCCGGGTACGGCAGATGGCCGCCGGATCCACGAGGGGATCGCAGGTCGTCATCCGGGTACACGTAGCTGGACTCGCGCGAGTCGCCGTACGAAGGCCGCGACTGCCTGGGCTCCTCGATGAAGCGGCCATCGCGAGACCTGGATCTGGCCCTAGGGTTGGTGATTGAGGAGAGGGAAATGGTCGCGCCGGGATGGTCCATGGCTTTGGAGCTTTGGAGCCGGGGCGCGGGGTGGCGTCTGGGGGAGGGGAATTTGGGTTTGTGAAGCCGCTTGTTAGTGCGATCCACCTGAAGCTGTCGAGAACCGGCGAGAACAAGCGCAGATTGGACCTGATCTCTGGCAAGCAGCAACAATTGCAACAGAGACGATGGTGATGGAGGAAGAAGGAATAGAAAGACCAGACGAAAAGACGCTGGAGCCTCTCTACCATGGGATGGCGGTTACAGACTCAGCGCATATGCACCTAGCTGGGGGTCGCTAGTAAACTCCAGGCCGCCTGCATATACGCTACGCCTTACCGTGGTTAGAGCGCAGAGCCGCTGCACGAGGTGCGGCAGTTCCAGCGAGCTGAGCGCGGTGAAGGGCCGCCAAAGAGGTGCAAAAAGAGGTGCCAGGGCTGTGCCTATCGCTGCTGATCGCTTCGCTTTCATTCGATCGCGACGGAAGCTGAGCGAAGCATACTCGTACAGTAGGCATACTAGTATGACACTGGACTGCTTTTCGGTGTCCAATGGAGATAGATAGCACTTGAGTGTTCTTGATATCTGATGAATCACTCAAGTGCTGGCATATGGTCTCCGGCTCAAGCAATTGAGGCAGCAGTTGTGGGAATTGAATCCTTCCTGCAGCAACCCACAAATTAGAACCTCGGAACACAGCAGAACAGACCAGAGCTACCAGCCGCGCGCCTCGAAGAATAAACACCCATTCTACATGGTCAAACGCGTTGAAACTCCCATCATACGAGTGCTACAGTGGTGCCCTATTTTCCTCGCACTCACGCCAACCAGCCTTACAGAAGATGGTGGGTGAATGGCGCCCTCTCCTCTCTCCTCTCTCCTCTCTCCCCTCTCCTCTCTCCTCTCACACCCATCATCGTATCCGCATCTACGTCTGTGCTCCTGTCCCTCGCATGTACGAGTACAGTTAGCCTCTGTACTGTAGAGTACTCGTAATGCGGGCATCAGTCTCTCTCTACACCGACTAGGAAAAGGCCAGCATGACCCGACACTAGTGCCGGTGCCAGCGGGTTTCCCTGCAGAGCCTCAATCATGTGCTCGACATGGTGACAGCCGTTTAAAAATAAAGGCTCCCGTGAGTGCAGGTAAGCTTACTCGGCCACTGTGCGTGTTTCGATTTATTGAGGGACCTGGACATGGTACATGCATCATGGATGTGTTGTTTGGCTCCAGTGATGGGACTCGGGCAGCGCCGAGAAGGGCGGGTACTAGGCCTAAGTCTTGTGTTCAGAATCTATACAGTCCATCCATGCCATGTTGAGTCTGACTGACCTTCCGAGCTATATCTGATGAAACACAGAGATTGATTACATCTGATTAGGAAAAACAGACAACAACCACTCAAAGAACCAACAAGGTACATCAGATATGGGCTCAATTTAACACTTTGATTTCTATGTCTCTCATCTCACTTCCATACTCCATACTGGGCTCTATATCCACAAAGTACGGGCATCATATGTGCGTCCTTCCCCTTGCGTCCCGAGACACGTCATATTCATTTCCACATGCACTTCCACTTCCACCTCAACCCCGACTTGATTCGTCCTTTCAACTCCCCCTCCCGCTTCAACTTGATTCGTTGGGCGCTCTGCTGCCTCTCTGAAAGACGTACAATGCTTCATCCTTGCCCGCAAAGCTTGGCAGGGGAATCTGTACCACCTTGGTCCACTCGGGGTGCTCTTGCTCCATAAACACGTCCATTGTCATGCTCTTAAAGCCCGTGTATCCATTATCATTCTGTGTTCCAACAACAGCAATTGTGTCTCCTTGAAAGGCATTGACAAGACCCCTGGTAAAGCTACCTTCGGTGCCGCCCCCGATGCCTCCTCCGACAACGGGGTAGACGAGCAGCAGGACCAAATCTTTGCCGTTGTCGTTCTTCCGTAGCCACTGGATGCCGTCCATGATGACGGTGTCGTCGACCCAATTGACCCTCCACTCGCTCTGCATGTTATCCACTGGATAGACCGTCAGGCCGTATCGCCGAAGCAGAAACGTCCAGTACCCATTCCCCGAGCCCATATCCGCAACCGCTCGGCCATCCGCCAGCAGTCTCAACACCGCCAGGCTCTCGTGCGACGGTGTTGCACAGCCAAAGTGGTGCATGAAAATAGGGAGCACATGGTGGCTCGTTGCCACCCGCTCAGACGAAGCGCACGGCCCGCACCACTCTAGATTGCGGCACGACCAGGCCCAAAAGTCAAAGTACGGGTTCTGGCTGGGCGGCTGCTTGGACTTGGGAATGGTTAGCTGTGAGGCCAATGCTGGGTGTACGTAGCGCTTCTCTGCCAAGTGCCGCGCGGCCTCGGACCGGATCGACGTCTTCTTTGCGTTGGTCTCAAAGTTCTTGAGAGCAGACGCCGTGGCCGTTGAGGGGCTGAAGATGGAGATGTACGCCTCGATATCTGGTAGTGGCGGCGGCTCTCTCTGCAAATCTTGCTTTCAGTTCTTCCAGTTCCATGACCTGTGCAAGGAAGTGAATGGGCAATTAAGCTTACAGCTGTACCATCCTCGTCACGATACCAAGTATGCAGACCATTGACGCCGCCCAGTCCGACAACGTGCTGCACCTCGGCCAGCTTGACACTTGTCATGGCATGGTACGTAAAAGAGTCCCTCTCGGGAAGGCTAAGCAGGGCGCGGCTGGCGTTGTATAGGTCGTTTGCTGCCAACAGCTCGCGGGCTTGCTGGAGTCTTGGAGCATCCTCAATGACTTCATCTGGGGCAAAGGACGGGCTGCCAACGCAGCGAGGCGCTTTCGGAGTGCGCGACATGGGGTTGGATGGTTTAATTTACTGGTGAGGCGACTGATGGGTATGAGATGAGCTGCATAGAGATGTTAAGCCTGGGGTTGAGGATGGGATTGAATGGGAAAAGTATCAGCTGGTGTTGATTGTTGATATAATGGACTCAAATATCTAGACTACATGCGCCAATGTCCGAGAAAAAAAGTGGGTTATAGAGCCTACGACCGTGTTATTCTTTGTGTATTCCGCAGATGTGTCGGACTTAAAGGAAACCTTGAGATGTGCTAGGCAATAATTACTCGGCTGAGAAAAAAAGGCTTAATGTATATCTTTAATGTAATCGGTATTCAGGGTAGTTCTAATGGATGAGCACGTTGGAGTGAGACGTCCAGTGAAAGTGAGGGGAGTTGAGGTGAGATGAGTTTACTTGCTCATTCACTTCGGTTGATGTCAATGGATTGTCTTGCTGCCCGCTCACTCACTCAGCCCACTCACTTACTCACTCACTAATACGAGTACATACTAATACTAGGGAGGCAAGATAGGCTAAGGCAGTTACCTGTTCCCTGTTAGTTTAGTTCAATGAGCGGCGACTGCCGGCTCAGCTGGAGACAGATCCGCCCGCGCTGAAAATCCCCCGCCAACTACTAACCAAGTGCTAGTTTGAGAGGGGCATTAGAATGGAGGTTATTTCTTGCATTCGCATCAAGATGCCCCAGCCGGCCTTCAATGTTCCATCCAACAAGATCTTGTCGAGCTTCTACAGGTACAAGTACAAGCAACAGATACACGCAGTTGGCTGCTCAATACATGCGTGAATGAGTGAATGGGTGGATAGTCCAGTATGGACCGTGCAGAGAGATGTACGAGTACAGGCATGGATAGCACTCCCACCGCATCCTCATATGCATGTGCTTCCCGTGTTAGACCAGACGAATTTGTTGGTTGGCTCGCGCATCCTCCGAAGCTGTATGTTGGCCCTGTAGCACTATTACGACGCACTATTGACGCCAGCTAACGAATGAATGACAGAGCACACGACTCGCAATGCAATCCCTCCTCTACCGCATGGACAGGCCTTAGCGTCCCTGCTTCCAGCTGTTGGCGCTGCCTTGCACGGATCACCGATCAAATCTGAGTGTGACGCCTCCATGGGCCATTCAAGCCGGTGGCGTCCCCCCCCTGACCAGCTCTGTCCCCCGCCTCTAAAGCTGCTTGTCTCGAAGCCTTCAGCTGGCAAGGAATTGGTGAACGCCGACTATATCAGGCCCTGTCCTTCTGGTCCCCTAGTGGCCTTTGCTAGATCCCGTCCGTCAAATGCTAATGCAGAGCGAACCTTGTTCTTCGATCTACGAGTACATTCCAGCTTCCCCCACCATCTGGCCCTCGACACTTCTCTCATACCTCGATCCTACACTCTTTGAATCAATCAGATCCAATAGCTCGGGTGCCTCTTCCTCTACGACTTCACCTACATGACTCTGCTCTGTTCTTCTCTGTTCTGCTATACAGTCCGTCCTTGAGCTCCCCTGGAACCTCGGAGCCAATCTCCACCTTGTCTCTCTAAAAAGCGGTACGAAATCAGCGTAATTGTTTCCCCGAGACATTGCGGCCTCCAGTCTCCCGAATGAAGACAAGAGACGTATTTTGCCCAACGAGCGCTGTGTCTACCAGCCGGGAGATAAATACATGCTCCGGCGTACCGTCTGTGACCTAATTCCACCACTTAGCGACACTCATATTTCTTCCAGCGACTCCGGCCGCTCATTTATTGGCCTTCTTTCTTTCTCTTTCACATCGGGTTAGCTATGAAATACACTTCTCCCTCATCTCATTTCCCCATGGATCGGTATTTGCAAGATACCTTGGAAGCTCCGTCGCATAAAATACCAGACTCCTGTACCGGCAATGGCACGGCGAGTACTGATAGCCACTCGGCTAGCTCTCCAAGAGTCAGCTCTACCACCATTAGCAACAGCACTGGTGATTCTGTAAATGGCGAATATGAATCTCAGTATCATGCTCATTTACAAGTCAATAATCAGCTTGACTATAGACTGCCGCCTTTGCAACTACACGACACTCAGCAAGAGCTGACAGACCAGCCGCATGGGCAAACATACCAAGATACTCACAGCGAGCTCATCATACCGCCGCTCAATCTTACAAAGAAAAACGAGGAACAGCCAGTTAATGGAGAACCCGCTCCGTTGGAACATGCTGCTAGGCCAGAGTCCATAATAGCTCCTTTAGTCCATCCAAATGGCGTCTCTATATTCCCAGAGCTGTCCACTTCCGAACAAGAGCAGTTATCTCTCCAAGCTCTTGAGGAAGCCGAGGAGTCCATCATCGCTGATGGCGCAGAGAGCACTGATGGCGGGGCTGACGACACATCGTCTGATGCCGGCTATGACAGCGACAGTGCTAGCTCGGCGAGCACATCTGCCATGTCCTCGGTTCGCGATTACATGTTTGAGAATGGTCGCCGCTATCATCGATTCCGTGAGGGCAGCTATAACTTCCCCAATGAAGACATTGAGCAGGAGAGGGAAGATATGAAACACGCCATGGTCAAGCTCCTGTGTAATCAGAAATTACACTTTGCCCCCATTGGCGATAATCCCCAAGAGATTCTCGACATAGGAACGGGGACGGGCATTTGGACGATTGAGAGTAAGTTACTGCCCTCACCACTTTTGCTCCACGAATTCCATTAACGCTCGATCAACTATCTAGTGGGAGATCGATTCCCTAGTGCCCACATCCTGGGGATCGACCTTTCGCCTATCCAGCCGGATTGGCTGCCGCCCAACGTTCGATTCATGATAGACGACGTGGAATCGCCATGGCTACATTCCCGCAACCATTTCGACTACATCCACTCAAGGCACACCGTCATGGCAATCCGAGATTGGGAGAAACTCTTCCGAAGAGCCATAGAGTAAATCTTAACTCCCCACTCTCCCACCATGATTGATGGGCTATATCTTACTGACCGACACACCACCATCAGGCATCTCAAGATCGGCGGCTGGATCGAACTCCAAGAAATCCACCACACCCCCAGAAGCGCTCTTCCGGGCGGAAACGGAGAACTGGCTCCAGATCACCCCGTCGCCCGCTTCTGGAAGCATGTGACGGACGGCCTAGCCGCCCTTGGCATCGACCTGGATGCCGTATCTGATGGACGACTAGCCGACACGATGCACCATGCAGGCTTCAACAATGTCACGGAACGCGTGCTCCATGTGCCCATCGGGACGTGGCCCAAGAACAAGGTCCTCAAGACGGTCGGCCTCTACTGGCGGACTATTCTCCTGGACGGGCTGCAGGCCATTGCCATGGGCCCGTTGACTCGGGGCCTGGGATGGAACCGGGAACAGGTCGAGTTACTCCTCATCGAGGTGAGGCGGGCCTACTTTGACAATTCCCAGCTCATGTACATGCCGTTCCATGTCATTTACGGGCAGAGGTCGTAGTGTGACGTAGATACTAATCACTTGTCTTTAAGTTGGGCGAGACAGTAGTATGTCTTGGATTAGTATTTGGAAGTGCCTGTACTACCCCACCACGGGTGTTGTTCTATGATGGTTTAATTACATATTCTTCTTCGATATGATGGAGTTCATTAAAAGCTCGGTTCAAACCGTTGGTATGAACAACTAGGTGGAAAGGTTTAATTACAAGATGACAATTTGAATACACATAGGTTGTGCTCTGTGTGCCCCTCTCTGCTTTGTTTTATTGATCCGCATGTTTTGCAGCGTGAGGCACAACAATGAACATACTCTGCACAAAGGAAATCACTGGAAAACCAAAAAAAAAAAAAAAAAGAGAAAATGACAGCTCTGCAACTAAGCGGTGAAATGTGGTTCAGTTTGATACAGCATGAAGTCAGGGATGATGGCTGGAGGGAGAGAGCGACCACTAAGCGCAGCCGTGATATACGAATTGGCCAACGAGATCACCCGCTCGTGATCCACTTAGACCTCTCGTAGACTACCAAAGAGGAACGTCCGAGACCTTTGCGGCCAAGACGGCGTCTCGGCCGCAGTTTTTAGCGTCAGTCGCAATATGAAGCTGCACGTCTGGCCGCTCTGGTAGTGCTGTGTACAACACATTTCCCCCATATCAGGAGACGGGGCAATGGCAGCAAACAGTCTCACAAATGGCTTCACCTGCCTACAGCACGTCCCCCTTGGGCAGTGGCGCTGGGGACCAGCTCCCGGTGGCGTTTCTGACCAGGGTTTCCCGGCGATATCACAAGCAAGACGGCCAAGTTTGCGGACGCAAGGGCTGAGCGAAAGCTGAAAAAGCGGCAGGAGAGACGGTTGGCTGCTGGATCCCAAAAAGTGACATGTGCTCAGTCCAGGACGCCGAATATCACGCTAGTTCAGAGAATCCCGATAGTGGAGGATCCCGACGGAGCTGTTTGCCGTTCTCCTGCCAGGTTACGAGAAGCTGGTGACCGATCATTAATCGTAGTAGCACAACTGCATCTTTGCCAGGTGATACAATAGATGGCCGACGTACAAGCTTGCCGGGGGTGGCGTGCGGTCCGCGCCTCAATGTTTGCGGCTAATGTAAGAACGTATCAGCTTGAAAGAAAGGGCACGATGGGGAGTCAATTTGTGGAGAGGAGAGGAGCTGGATATCCAGCAACCGCGCTGTTGGCTCCAAGCCATCATGGTTTCAACTTATGCTGCCTTAGCTTGAGTACTAGTGCAGAACTCGTTGCACGATCCTCGCAGTCTACCCCTGCCATGGTCGGGACCTACACATCTCCAACAGCTATAATTTGTCATAGTCTGAAGATTGTGGTCTCGTCGTTGATTCTAACGTTGCTCGAAATGGGGACCTCGGGATTTAGTTTCCTCCAGGGTCGAATCTGATCTCGCTGACGGCGATTAGTTATCTACCCGGGCTCTGCACATGACTGGCATTGGAAACGGGTACTTGGTACCCGTATGCAACCCCTCAGAGCACTGCCGCTCTGGATTGCATACTCCGTAATTCTGGAGACTGATGCCGCTCTAGTCTGTCGGGGATCGCGGATTGGGACGCCTGACAAGGGTTTTGTTAGCCTCCGGCTCCTGCATCGATCGACCCAGGCTTACAGTATTGGACGGAATATCTTGGTGCTCGTACTCGTAGTATCGTATCAATGCAAACAGCTGCAGCTGTTCCTTCTGGGATCGGATTAGTTTAATTGCTGTGAGTCTCCGTGTCTTGAAAATGGTTAACTGGCCTCTTCTTCTTGTTTCTCCTCTGCTCTCCCCTCCTTCTATTTCTTTCCCATTGAGGCCGTAACTGATTGCTTAAACTGTGTTTTTCGCCTGAAAACTATACGCTGGTTATGAAATAAACGACGGCGGCATCAACATCGGCAAACAGGTGAAAAGAGATCTCTGGCTGGTGAGAGCGAAAATAAAGCAAAGGAGAAAAGTTCGGCGCCTAAAACACTCGAAACGGAAGTACCTGAATACGACACATCATATCGCTGCTTCCCTTACGCAGGAGGGTTCTCACCGAGCTCTTCCCACTTCTGGTGACATTGTCTGCGAAGGCAGCCTCAGGCAGATTCGGCCTCATTGTATGCGTAATTCCTTTTTCTTTTTACATTGTGTCTTATCTACTCTAGATCATTTTGCTGCAAATATTTCTTCTTGTTTGTTGACCATTGAGGCCATTGCGTCAATGCCCAGTGGGCATCATGCCAGCTCAAGCACAGCCTTGACAATCCTGACCTTTCTACATGAGGGAGAAGAGAGGAAACCAAACTACCAAATCACAGGCATCAATTATGTCACAATTGTCACCTGGTTGCGAGACTTGGAGGCTCAGGGAATTCCTCAGCTGGGCACTCGCTTCGTGAAACTCCGTTTCTTGTCCGTTGTCGAACTTGCTTCCTAGACACGCCTTTGAGACACAAGATATGTTTGATATGCACGATCGGAAAGCATAGACAAGCATCTCCCATGGCGAATGCAGCCCAGAGCTTTGACCTCTTTACTTGCTGAAGTATGGTTATCAATCCTCAAGAGAGCAGTGACCATCAGTGCTTAGGACAACGGCCAAGAGAATTGTTTCTATATGCCGTGAATTGTGGCCACATGGCGGTGGCCTTTATTGCAAGTTTGCAGAATGTGATGGATGATGGTCTGGTTTTTTTGTTTTGTGGGTACAGGCCTTGGACTCTTTACAATGTTGGCTATGATCCTTCGTTGCCAAGCGTCTGCAAACGGAGCTGTGGCTATACTGGCCGTTCCTCTTCTTGCTGTTGCCCCCTAATGATTTCCACCTAGAAATCTCAATTCTTTCCTTTTGTTCCATGCTCAAACTCATCTCGTTTTCTAACTTTGCGTCTTTTAGCCTTCCATTTTAAATCATGATGGCAAAGCTTAGAGTCCCTTGGCTGTCCTCCGAGCGCAACGGGTCTACAGCCAGCACGCATGTCCACAAAAAAAGACTCAGTCGGCGATCTTTTCCCGGACTCTCTCCTGTAAGATCGAGAGACGAGTCTTTACAAAGGAAAGAAGAAGAGCAAAATGCAGTCACAGAAGTAGAATCTGCCGACTCTCGAATGCTTGTGCTGGCAGAAACCATCCGCGTTGAAACCGAGAAGCTGCAAACGTACCTCAAGGCGAATGGTATAGCGCAGCCAAGCCTCAGTGTCGATGGACCGGACGATTTCCCTCTTTTACCCGATGAGATACAAAAAAGCCGTCAAAAGATTGTTTTCGCTACTAAAGAGCTTACAAACCTCGTCAGGGGCCCTCGAGAAAGCGTCAGATACGATGTTTGGAGCGTAAGTTCTGCCTCTGTTCCGATTTCGCTCCTGTGCTAACTTGACTTGGCAGTATTTGGACACCTTGAGCCTACAGCTAATTAATAGCTATCAAATTGGTACGGCAGAACGAATCTTGATTCTTGATCCTTGACTAACTCTGGTGTAGCCAAACTCGTTCCACTGGACGGTCCCATCAAACTAACTGAGCTTCAATCCAAAACTCCATTGGAACCTATCAACCTTGCTCGTGCATTACGGCATGCGATGACCAACAATATATTCTGCGAGCCATCTCCAGGCTACATTGCTCATACTGCAAATTCGCGTCTCCTAGCCCAGGACGCCTCGCTTCAAGCCTGGATTGGCTTCAATTCAGAAGACATTTTTCCTGCTGCTGGTCATGTTATGCAAGCATTGAAATCCCACCCCGAGGCAACCTCTATGACTCACACGGGGTTTAACTTTGCTTTCAGCACGGTTGGAGAAGAGCCCATGTTTGAGACTCTTGGTAAGGATCCAGTCAAGGCCAAGCGCTTTGCTAATGCGATGCTCAGTTTCACAAACGGAAAGGGTTATGAAATTAGCTATTTTGTAGACAGTTATGACCTGTCCGAGGTGAACGAGCGCGGGGGCACACTCGTTGATGTCGGCGGCAGTCATGGCTTTGTGGCCGTAGAACTGGCAAAAAAGTGGAAGAACATGAAGTTTATCGTGCAAGATTTGCCCAAAACGATAAACACGGCGCCGAAACCTATTTGCGAGGATGCAACCGTGGCAGAGAGAATCTCATTGCAAGTCCACGATTTCTTCAAAGAGCAACCTGTCAAGGGTGCTGATAGTAAGTCGCTTCTCACTGGTCGTCAATTTCCAGTTCTATGCAAATTGTTGCTGACTTGGGAATGATGCTAGTATACTATTTCCGGTGGATTTTTCACAACTATTCAAACCCCTACGCCGTTTCGATTCTGAAGAATCTCATTCCTGCTCTAAAGCATGGCGCTCGGGTTATTATTAATGACTATTGCATACGGGGCCCAGGATCAGAGAATCCGTGGGATGAAAAGCTGTTGAGAAGCATGGATATGATCATGGGCACTCTCCTCAACGCACAGGAACGAGAGGAAAGAGAGTTTTGCGAGCTATTCAAGGCAGCTGACCCTAGATTCCATTTCAAGGTATGCTATTCCGTATGTCTAATTCTGATAGGCTTACAGCCACTAATATTTCTTCAGGGAGTACACAGAGTAGAGAATTGCAAAATGAGCGTGATAGAGGCCGTGTGGGATGAGCAGGCCGTTGAGGCTCAGGTCGAGGAGCGCGAGGAACAAAGCGTTTGACTCTCTGGTATACAGTTGAAGCTGAGGCAAGGTCCGATTGTGTAGAGTATTGTTAATGATTGATTAATGGACTGGATAGAAAGCATACGAGATGGATAATACTTGATTAATATTTACCTTGCGTAACTTGCAAGCTGGAAAAGGCATCGATCGCTTCAGTCGTTTCTGATCATTCCATTTACAAACCGCTCATAATTTAGCATTAAGCCGTCGTCCTTCAATAAGAAACCCGCGTAATTGGTTTAGTGGTAAAATTCTCCGTTGCCATCCGCAACGTCGGGGAGCCCTGGGTTCGATTCCCAGATTACGCAGCTCATTTATCATTGCCTCCAATGGCTCTTTGAATTCAATTTTTTTTGGTGCATCAATGATCTTGGTTACTTTCCACCTGATTTACAAAGAATCGCATTATCTTTTGCCTGTTTAACTGCCCAGCTTGTACCTAAAGAGCTCTGTCTCCTCTCCGCATGTCAACTAGCTATTACATTTTCGCTTCCTTCACAATCTCTCTTCACTCTGATCCTCCCATCTTGCTTCTTGCATAGCCTTTTCCTTCAACTTCACTCCTTTTCTCCATTTCACTTCACTCCTTTTCTCTTCACTCCGTTCCTACTCCGCCGTAGCCTCCCTTCACCGCGATGGCGTTTGCCATCTCCGTGATAGGCGAATCGCTGAGAATCTCAAATACAGAAAATTGAACGCCGCAATTATTCAGAATCCAGTTTCGAATCGTGACAGCCACTAGAGAATCCACTCCATAGGCGTTCAGTGATTTATTCATATCAATCTCCGAGGGGAGCATATTCATCGCCTTGGACAGCATAATGGAGAGACCATCACGGACAATCACTGTCGCCTCTTCAAAGCTTTTAGCTGAGACAAGTATGGTCCTCATGTCCTTATTACTCGCCTCACCACCTGCGAGTAGATTCGGTGGAGCAATGTCAACCAAGTTGAGATATGAATAGAGTGCAGTGCGAGTCCAGTACGGGTCTGCGGCATTGATTTGGTCATTCATGCCCCCTGTTCCTACAGCCACGGTGATTTGAGGAGGAATAGGGACTCCTGGGGTTATTTCTCCCGTGATGGCATGTTTGACAATCGTAAGGAAATCTTCATGCGGAATACCAAAGAAGCCATTGGACCGTAAAGTGTCCAGGATATCTTCATTCTCGGCAAGCATACCAGCTCCTAAGACTGGGCCGAGGTCAATGGCGACGGCACGCTCTCCCTGCTTCTGGAGATATCTTGCAAACGAGTCTTGAAAGCAGTTACCTGCAGCGTAGTTGGCTTGACCGCGGTTGCCAATTATGCCGGATGAACTGGCGAGAAAGACATAGAATGGATCATGACCCTCGGCCGAGATGCTATGGTATAAATTCCAGGAGCCGAGAGTCTTTGCCTTGATGGCCGTGTCCCAGTCGTCAAAAGTCATGTTACTGAAAACGGAATCCCTGAGTACCGCCGCACATTGAAACACACCACGTATTGGGGGCATGTCTAAGCTAATGACGTCTTTGATGAGACAGTCCAGCTCTGATTTGTTGCAAATGTCCACAGAAAAGGCTCTCGCGTCAATATTCCTTGACTGCAGATCCTCGAGGAATTGCTTCGCTACATCCGATGAGGCGCCAGACCGAGAAACAAATGCTAGATGTCGAGCACCATTGTTTACAAGGAGCTCAGCTATGCTCCGTCCGAGGCCACCAAGACCACCTGTTAGCAGGTATGTGCCATCTGATTCAAGAGACTCTCCCAACGATTTTGTAATGTCGTCATTCAGTACGGAAACCGTGCTTGAGCCGTCTTCGGCCATAGATAGCGAGACATATCCAATATGCGGTTTTTGCTGAAGGTACAGTAACCCATCATTCAAGGCGCCAATATCGAAAACTTTTTTGAGTTCGGCGTATGGGGAGGGTTTTAATTCAACAGTCTGGATGAATCGAGTGGCCCGCTCCAGAAGCTCCGCTACAAAATCCGGATCTTCTCTGAGGAGCTCATGTAGATTCCAGTTGGAAACAGTTATGGATGTTGGTGGTATACGGCCGGAGATCGGGGTCGAGGAATTGGTCGTGAATTGGATGATGCTACCACCTGCTGTAATGTTAGTTGCAAGCTAGAGGAAACATGAATGGGGCAGCTTCACGACTTACATTTTCGGACGCAATCGAACTGCACGTCAAATGCTTCCAAGGTTGGGTTAAACAAGCAATCCACGCCGTGGCCATCTGTAGCCCCTAATAGAGCGGCGACGAAAAGTCCAGAATCAGCCTCTAAGATATGTTCTCCCGAAACGCCATGCCATTCCAAAATCTCTCGCTGTCGATTGCTCTCTGGGCCGACAATGGTAGCAAAGACTTCAGCTCCAATTGCAATAGCTACATCAATCGCGGTAAGACCAACAGCACTGGCACCACTATGGATTAATACCTTCCGGCCTCGTTTCACTCTTCCGATATGAATGAGGGCAAAATAGGCGCTGACAAGAAAACTTGGTACCATATCGGTACCAACACGCTTGACAAACTGGGACTTGACTCTCACCAAGTTCTTGATTGAGCCGTCAGCAACCAAAGCAACAACGTTGTCACCTGCAGATAACCCCTTGACCTCGCTGCCCACTCGAGTAATTCTGCCCCTGATATCCGCCCCGATAACTGACTCCTGAGATTTTCCGAGGACAACTTCGAGATCAAGCACCGTCAGATGCGCCTCTTTGAAGGCGATTTCAACCTCGTCTGCTCCTAACTCTGGCAATTCGGATTTGATGAAGAATAAGTTGTCTTCACTGATACCCGGAGCCTCGATCGTGAGTTGAAGACTCAGGTTATTCGTGAACGGTTTCTGAGAGAACTTTCCGGCCAAAACTTCGCCTTCAATGATGCGATTCATGGAACGGAGCGTTTTAAGGCGAGGGATGTAAATTCTTCCATCTTCCTCGGCAAACTCTGTATCCTGTATGGGTCCTAGTCTTGATCCAAAAATGACATCAAGAAGACGAAACAGGTTATTAATAACAGTGGGATCATCAAGCTTTGATTTGCTCCCTAAATCAAAAGTGACAATTGAGTTAAGAGAATCTTCAGAGATTAAAGTTCTGGAGAGTCCAACGATGGGACTTCCGCGAGGATTCTCACAGCTCATCAAGGCTCCTCGAGTAACCCAGAAAACATGGTTGGCCCGTTTTTGTATTACGCGAAAGGCGTCGAAATCTTCCTTCTGCCAGTCGAAAACGGAACAGTCGCGAGACGCAAGGCCAGAAAATTCGAGTAGCGAAATGATTGTCTTTCCATCGATTGCAGTCGGGCCTTCAACTGCTTCATCAACTGCCATAGACGAGATCGAGAAAGGAAGTTTTCTTGTTTCCTTGATTCGATTAATGGTAGCGATGAAGTTTTGAACTTCAGATCCTACTTCCTTTGGAGTGATAATAACAACTGGACTGATCAAACCAGATGGCTGGCCATACCTGTGAGCCTTTAGGAGGATTTGGGCATCGCCCTCTATGAAATTGACGAAATTTTCATCGTCTCTCATAAGGTGGTTGTCGGTAATTGCCTGATAACTTCCGATGTCGGGTGTGAGCTTTGCTTCGCAAGGTTGTCGCTTTTTAGATCCTGGATCAATGACTTGCTCCAGTAAGACACCACCTGCTTTCAATTTTGTCTTCAAAAGGTCAATATCTGCCCGGACATTGCTGCAAACCAGAATTAAGTGGTAATCATTGTTGATACTTGACAAATTCGAAATTGTTTCAATGAACGGTTCTAGAGAGGTGCCTTCCGCAAATGAAAGAATTCGGGAAGCGGTATCTTTTCCATCTGCTTCAAGAATGGTATATCTCAAGAGCTGGGGAGTCGCGTCCGAACCTGAGCTGACTGCACCAAGAGTTGCCAGCGAGAGCTCATAATCACCACCAATTTGGAGAATAGATAGCCCTGGATACTTGTGAGCCAGAACAGCGACTTGTTCAATATATGAACTCGGCCGTGCGAAAGTAGCATCTTCCTTCCACATGATCTGGCTACAAAGATTGCGATTGCTAGGTAGATAGCCTCCTTCTTCAGGAGATGGGTGAGGCAATGCAGTAAGACTCAGGCCTTCAATGACCACATATGCTTGGTCTAATGATGCCTGCTTCATGACAATGGTAGCTTCTGCGTTTCGAATGCCAGTAGTGCTAACTGAAGAGTAGCCGGTGAAGTCTGCGCCATATTCCGCACTACCCAAGTTTGCTGCCACAAAGAGAGACTTGATGGAAACGGGAACCATTGGTGATGGCTGTATAGTCAATAGAGTTTGAATCATGGAGTCCAGAGTGGCTGGGTGTAGAAGATGCGGGTACTCGAACTTGCAAGGCATCTTTGCCTTAGTATCCGGAATCTTGATTCTGCTCACACAGTGATCATCACACTTGCGAACCTCGACAATGTTCTGGAACAAGGGTCCGTAGTTCATTCCAATTGAATCAAGATGCTCATAAAGCTGCCGTGGATTGATTGGCTTTTTGCAAATCTCGCTCATAGTACTTTGGCGTCTCTCATATGATTGGAAAGCTGTCTGCCAGTTTCCAACCTTGTAATGGAAGCGTAAACTACCGCTGGCATGTCGATCCCACGATCGACCCTGGGTCCGAGAGTAGATGACAAATGATCTTATTCCAATCTTGTCATTACTATCGGTGCTTGTCGGATCCTTTTTCATGCTAAGTGAGACTTCCAGACCATACGCAGTATTGGGGATGGTCATGGCTTTCTCAATGCTCATGTTTACGAGCTCATAGCCTAGATGATTATGGCTGTCTTTGGATAGTTGCCTTGCTCCTTCTAGGACCATGGAAACCATGCCGGCGGCTGGATAGACAATTGTCTTTTGTACCTGATGGTCTTGAATCCAGGGGTTTTCTGAGATGCGCAAGAACCCTCGCCATATAGGTTCGAAGGATGCAATAGAATCCGATACCTTGTAGCCAATTAGATCCATTCGAGGATACTCTCTGAGACGATTCTCGCGACTCATAGCAGTCTCATGCCAGTATTTTTTACTGTGATTCCATACGTATGATGGCAAATTGGAGAGACACCTCAAGGACTCCTGCTCATGGCCCTTGGACACGACATTTTTCATGTTCACCGGGTACCCTTTAGACCACAATTTACCGATGAGATCGAATATTGTGATACATCCATTCTTCTTCCGCTCAAGGGCTGGGTAGTAAGCTGGACTGGCAGCACCGCTGATTGTGGCGAGAACGTCAGCGGTCGGCGACCGGAGGACTCCACTGGGACTGAGTTCGACCAAAGCATCTGGGAGGTCATCTGGTGGAAGACTCATCAGAGACTGAACTGCGCCAACATATTGAACAGGAGAAACCATGTTATCTGCCCAATATTTGGCGTTCAATTCGCTTCCCATCACCTCTTTGCCAGTGACAGAAGAGAACATCCTGATTCCCTCAAAACAGTCGCTGGAAACAATCTCATCAAGAGCAGCAACGTAATCATCTTCGACGAGCTTCATATGAGAAGAATGGTAAGCAACCTTGACATTTAGGACCCTGTTGAATATGTTCTTTTGGCGCAGATCCTGAGCGATAAAGTCGATGGCTTCCGCTTGGCCGGATATTGTGATGGATCGAGGACTGTTTATGCAAGCGATTTGTGCAGACTTGTTAGTTCTGGTAAGATATGCTGCCACCTCTTCAGTTGACATGCCAACAACCATCATGCCTCCTTTCAACTTCGAGGCCCTGAATGGAATGCTGGCGGCAGCGAGACCGCGATAATAGGCGATTCTCCAGGCATCATATCGCGATATGGCTCCCGAGGCATACGCAGCGGCAATTTCCCCAGAAGAATGTCCAAGAACGTACTTGGGCTGGATATCGAAAGACTTGAGCAAATCGACAAGAGCAACTTGAAGAGCAGTCGTTGCAGGCTGGGAGATTTCAGGATCCGATATGCGTGTATCCTCACCTCCTCTAAGAATCTCTTTCAAAAGGTCGAAGCGAGAACCCAACACAATTTGCAAGAAGCAACTGGCCTCCTTAAGGCTGGCGCTATACACGTTGAAAGACATGAGATCTGCGCCCATTTTCGCCCATTGCGCGCCCTGGCCACAAAAGACGAATCCTAGCTTGTGTTGCTTCTTCAATGACGAGCGAGCTAGATGAGTCGTATCGAAAACTTGAATCTTAGCCATAAGGTCGGACTCTGATTCGGCTATGATGAACCCTTTCCACTCTAGATTCGACCGGCGGCAACCTAGAGTATAAGAATAATTGAGTAAGGAGTCTCCAGCGTCTTCTTGAATAGACTCAAGAAACTGAGCATGGGAGTTCATCACACGGACAACACCGGCATTGTCGTTTGCTGAGTAGCAAAACAACCGAGCTTCGGGTCGCTTTTCAGCTGAAACCCCAGTCTTACTTGGTGGTATAACGTCGGTAGAAGAGTGGTTTGCATTCAGCCCCTTTAGCGCAAGATATCCTGGAGCCTCGTCGACCACAACGTGGGCATTCGAGCCTCCAAAGCCGAAGGAATTGACACTGACACGACGAATGCCGGCGATAGGCCAGTCTGTAACTTCCGTAGGCACCTAATATGCAGTTAGCAAATTGTATGACTGAGGATAGGAGACTTTAATCACCTGAACTTTCCAGTTCTTGAAATCAATCTTGGGATTTCCCTTTATAAAGTTGATATTTGGAGGTACACGGCCGCGTTCCAAAGCCAATACTCCTTTGATCAAGCCAGCAATGCCGGCTGCACCTTCAAGATGGCCGATATTGGTTTTGATAGAGCCCACCATGAGAGGGTTATCAACTGTGCGGACAGAAGCGATACTTTGGGAGATAGCTTGGAGCTCTTGCCAATCACCGGCCTGCGTCCCCGTGCCATGACATTCGATGTAGCCGGTCTGAGCAAAATCAAGACCAGCTGAATCATAAACGGCACGGATGTTGGCAACCTGAGCGTCTCCGCTGGGAAAAGTAATACCTGGCATCTCGTTAGTACATTGTGTCTCTCTTGGAAGAAAATGGTTGTTTAATGATGTTTCTCAACATACCTTTTGTGCGGCCGTCTTGGTTAATATTGCTAGCTCTCATGACAGCGTGAATAGTATCGTTGTCACGGATCGCATCTGTCAGACGCTTCATAACTACAACACCAATACCTTCACCTCTGCCATAACCATTCGCTCGGGAATCGAAGGTGAAGCATTTCCCATCCGGGCTGAGGAAATTTAACGCCGTCATGGGGAGCATGGTTTCCGGAGACAAAATCATGCCAGTGCCCGCAGCCAAAGCCTGATAGCAAAGTCAGTCAAAGTCATTCAGGGGCCAAGACACTCGTTCAGCTTCTTACTAGTGAAGTCTCCCCAGTTCGGAGACTCTG
The DNA here is from genome assembly GCA_037893235.1 of Trichoderma afroharzianum. Classification (NCBI taxonomy): domain Eukaryota; kingdom Fungi; phylum Ascomycota; class Sordariomycetes; order Hypocreales; family Hypocreaceae; genus Trichoderma; species Trichoderma afroharzianum. The sequence continues at coordinate 174,596 of JBBLXW010000010.1, forward strand.
CGCAGCCAAGTGAACCGCAATAAGACTAGAGCTGCAGCCAGTGTCCACTGTCATGCTTGGGCCATGTAGGTTGAAGGAATACGATATACGATTCGACATGATAGCAATCCCATTTCCCGTTGCGGCATACTTTGGCCCCCAATTCTGATCGCGGAGGCTGATATATTCGTAATCTAGTGTTGTGCAACGTTGGATGAACATTCCTGAAGGATCTCCGAAAAGACAAGTTGCTAGTGTTGAACTGACCTTTGACAAATGAGCCTACATAGACTGCAGCATCACTCCCATCAATGTCTTCTTTCCGAATTCCAGCTAATAATTATGACACACGTCAGTGTCTTTAGTCTTGTGGAACTAGCACTAACTCTGGATACAACGTACCATTCTCAAGCGCTTCGTATGAGACCTCAAGGAGCATACGCTGTTGGGGATCAACTGCGTTTGCTTCCTCTGTCGGTATCGAGAAGAACTGTTTTATTCTTATTAGTATTTGCCCAACCTCAGTTAATTTGGCTTGTTGGTGTTCTCACCGGAGCGTCAAATACACTGATGTCATCCTTCAAAAAATGACCTCCTCGAAATGAAAGCTGCAACAAGTCAATACAGTTTCTGAAACACATCAAGAACCCGGATGGGAGCGTACACTTCCCAGCCTCTGATTGTTTGGGTGATAATACCCATCAATATTGAGCCGGTCTTTAGGAAACTCAGACCATTGAGATTCTTTCCGCTCTAACACATCCCAGAGCTTTTGTGGCGAAGTAGCGTCGCCTGGGAACCTCAATGAAAGTCCAACAATGGCGATATCATCCAAAGTACTGGAGCCAACGTTTTGGCCTTCTCTTCTCGTTGGTTCACACATTATGTGTCATTCCAAGATGAGGAGCAACCACCCTCTCTCTTCATATGAGCAATGGAGTCTCTGGGTAGTAGTAAGCGGGCCAAGGGGGAGGTGCAGTGATATAAACCAAGAAGGATTCGAGGGCGTAGATGAAGTTGATAGAGTAAAGTGTTCAAAGATTCGATATGAAGAAGAGCCAATAAAGTGTGGAGAAAGGAGCTCTCGAAGTGTTCTTATACTAGAGAAAGATTTGATGAGGTCGTTTGCACACCTACACACCTGCAGAGTCCACACACCCACACTCACTCTTCTATACAAACGGAATATTGACGCCTCACCGCGTTGATACTAGCTTAGGCAAGCTTCCTATCCATGGTGACGCACTCCATTGCACCCAAGGCGCTTCTACACCACCCACAGTGAATGGGCCATCGGAGGGATCATCCAAAAGGAGTTGGTTGAATGCAAGAGGCTTGGCAACGGGCATCTCAATGGCGGTAAACAAACGCTCAAAGCTCAGCCAATAGATGAAGATGCGGACCATCGACTATTGATGTAAAGCGTGTGCACTACCCGCATTAAGTGACCAGAAATGCAGCTTCTAATCCGGAAACGGGCCGCTGTGGTGACGATATTTGCTAAAGTGTTGACCCATGAGACAAAGAGTGGTATTGGGAATCCTGCAGGAAGCTGACCCATGCTCCTGCAGATGAAACATGGAGCATCGGAGTGATAGATTGTAGGAATGCCCAGAAGATTAGCACTGTTTATCTGACAAGCTTATACGCAATTTGCCGCGCATGTGTATTAGCCCCAGGACTTTTCTGCAAGTAAGAGCCTCGCAGGCATTGCCCAAAGGAATGGAATCCTCCCGAAGATTGCATCTAAGGCATCCAATCGACCAATGAGGGTAGGCCACCTTGGATCCGGCGGCTGAAAAGAGTAGCTGCATCTCCATGGACTCGGATCAGATTTGGTCATTAATCCCTGTCAATAACTTTTCTGAAAATCACGGCAATGGTTCATATGCTCCAGTTTCTTCACACTTCCACTCTTGAGGTATGGAGTAATGATTAGCATCTCTGGGTGGTAGAAAATGAACATGGCTCTTTGAAATCTCTGATATTTTTTATCCCGCCACGCCGCATAGTTGTGACCTGAATGAAGACCACGCCGTAGACACACCGACATTGTTCAACAAAGAGATCAACAGGAGGACTTGGTGGCATTCATCCCGTCCATACAAGCTGCAGTCTAAAATCTCCACTCAGTAGACAGTGGAATAATGCTCGGGTACAGACATTTGGCCTTGGTGCTAGCTGACCGATATTGCTGCGTGACGAGTTCAGGACTTCTGAGGTTGATGAATCAAGAAACTGGAGAAGAAACATTGCAGCAACGTCCGAGTTAAGGCACATATTAGATACTTTCATGTGCAATTCTTCGAATGGAATTCGAGGTTAATTCATATGTGATGATGCAGTTCAAAGCCCTTTGAGAAAGAAACTTGCACAAAGAGAGGCGTCAATATGAAACCCATGCAAACCCACAATCAGAACGTGAAAATGAACAGTTGCGTCTAGCATTATTGAACTATGCATTGGTAGCAATGCTACTTAGAATTCAAGAATATCAACTCAAGATCCTGGTATCAGACGGTTATGGCGGTAAGGGATGGTTCCAAGCCGACGGCACTAGAAAACCGGTTCTCCGGTATGCGATCGAGAGTGATCCAAGTTTAGCTACGGAATCACGCATCGATTGCGCAGTTGCCCGATTAGAGTTCATCATATGATGCTTGCTGAGATCCGTTACCGTAGAACTGGCTTGTCAAATTAATATGGAAGCTCCATACATCTTGACCCGCCAACACCGCCGGACAGAAGCAGCAACTCTCGTGGGGCTCACATGCGGTATTCCGCGTCTTTCCTTTCCCTTTCCCTTTTCCGCTTCCAAGCGTTTACTAAAAATGACATTCACCGAGCCTTGTAAGCATGTCTGGATGCAGTGTTCAAGTGTTTCAAGATGTGATACTTACCTGGATTGACAAAAAGAGTTCACCCTCGTTCCCAGGACTAGCTAAGCAGGCACACTGACAGCCTAATAGGCCAAGAACTGTATAGGCTCAGCTTCATTGACCTAGAGATCATGGTCTGTAACTTGTGATTCGACAGCTTCCTAGCTCCCGTGACCAGGTAACACAGGGAACGGCAAAGCCGAGCGGACGCCTAACGGCGTTGTTGGAGGAATGCCACGGAGGCCTTTGCGGGATCCTCGTAGTCGTCCGTCGCCTCTTCTCCCAAGCAAACATTCATTTAGCATTCGGCCCAATAATCCGTTCCGCATAACTTCGAAGTGTATATCATAGATCTGATAGCTGAGTCGATTAGATACCGATGCAATGGGCCGTGCAATTGGCTATCAATGCCAACTGTTTTGGACACCAGCCGCCAGATCTCTTGCAAGGCGGCTTAAGCGGCAGCCTGCTAGTTCAGATCCTCGTGCGATGAAACAAGCCTCTTGTGGAACCGGTTCAGCAACTGATCATTACTTTTCCACGCAAGTGCTCTCCCACTGCATACGTCTGACTGGTCGAAGCAAGATGAGGTGTAACCGCAGCGCAAACGAACGGCTCGTTGCTGGCGTCAAATGCCAGCCGGCATCTGGCGCGACGTGTGCAATTTGCGACCTGTCTCTAACGGTAGCGGTATAACATCGCGACATATACCAGAAAGGCCGTTGCCACGCAATTGCTGCCTCGACATCATACAACAGTGTCACTCTGGCTCAGTTACCCTTCCGATACCCGCTGTCCCGTCCGCTAATAGAGCATTCGGCCGTTCCCAGTATCCATTAAGCGTAGAGAGAAGGAAATCCTGAAACACTTGAAGAAATCCGTGACGATGTTGCCGCCGAGACGAGGAGCCGGTGAATGAATAGCTGCTCGCATACGCTTTCTCAGGAGCCTGCTGGACAGCGTGGTCACGCCTCTCTTGTAAGACGCAGGCTACATACAGCTCCACGAGCCGTACAGGTGCAACGGAGCCGAGAGAATGTTTCGGATACTTATTCAATGAGCATCCTCCTCTTGGACAGGGACCGTCATCCATCTCCCCGACTCGCCGGCCTGTCTCAGCACGACTATGTCTGACTTCGGCTCTCACAGCTCCCACAGCCCGAGGATGGCCAGGATCGTGTATGATTTATCATAGGAGCCTGAATCGACGCAAAAGGGCTCGAATGGTGACAAGTTTCTTCATTTTGGGGTTTGAAAGTCTTAGAAGCTGATACTTGTAGTTTCACGAAGAAGTTGCGCCTTGTCTCAAATCGGTCTGGACTTGTAGCGTGAGCAGTTCCTTCCCTGTGATGGCGACGCGTGGTGCGAATGACCTTCTCTATCAGCGAAATTTATCTTTGCCGACCTTTCTCCTTCTCCTCAATAGCCCTCGGTAACAAACAGTTCAGCTTCAAAACATCGCGCTTCTCTTCCCCTTTCTTCTTTGTCTACCTGCTCAAGATCCAAGTGTTGCAACAACGAAGCTGAGCTCCTGACTCTGGCTTCTTTGAGCAGGCTATACTGTTTTCTCACTAATAATCGAAATAAATATTCGCTCTCCTCAGGAATCATGACAACAGAGTACCGTGTGTCACTCTCGTACCCAAATCCATCCTTGGGACAGATGGTGGCAGGATCACAGGCCTCCAACTCCATGGACGACGAGGCTTCACGGGCAAAAATTGGCTATGGAAGCTCGTCGCAGGTGAAGGGTTTGCACCAGGCAGCTCTCGTTATAACGTATGGCTTTCCCTCCTCGAGTCTGGCTGTCCTAACAAATGTAGGCTCCTTGTTGGACTGTTGATCTCGACCGTCGATACGACAATTGTGTCAACATCGTTGGTGACAATATCGAACGACTTGGGCGACTTTGTCAATGCACCGTGGATTGTGTTGGCGTATCTGCTGACCTATATGGGTTCGAGTCCTGTCTTCGCACGCGTACAGATTCGGCTTCCCTAACAAATCTTTGTAGGCTTCGCCGTCTGCATTTCAAAAATGAGCGACATATATGGGCGGAAGAACATTTTAGTTCTTTCTTGGGTCATCTTTTCTGGATTTTCCTTGGGCTGTGCCAATTCAAAACATATGACTGCACTGTACGTATGGTCCCAATCCCAAGCATTGCAAAACAAAAGGAAGGACGATAGTGACACATGTCCATCAGTATCGTATGCCGTGCTTTTCAAGGCATAGGAGCATCTGGGTTGTACAGTTTGACCCAGATAGCACTTGTTGAAGTCGGCCCTGTACACCGGCCCAGCCTGATCGGGGCTATGATCGGAGCAACACTTGCCATAGCCTTCGTGCTTGGCCCTCTTCTTGGGGGCCTAATCTCTAGGCTATCTGATTGGAGATGGCTCTTCAATCTTAAGTGAGTCTGCAGAGGCCCGACATACCCCGTGCTCGACCTGTGCTGAACCTCTATTGACATGTACGTACAACAGCATTCCCTTTGGACTAGTTGCCATTCTTGCCATTACCAGTTTCTGGCCCCTGGAAGATGTCTCCCATCTACTCTCTTGGGAAGCCTTTGCGAGTATAGACTTCATCGGTAGCGCCACTCTACTTTGTAGCTCATCACTGCTCGTTTTTGCTATTCAGCAGGCCGGTTCCCAGACTTTTGCTTGGTCCAGTCCGGTTATCATATCAGCCCTTATTATATCGGGGGTAAGTTGGGCCGCATTTATTTATTGGGAGGTGATCCTTGATTCGAAAAGGCACCGCCATATTGAGCCAATATTCCCAATTCGTTTGATGTTGCACAGGGTCTATGCGTCAAGCCTCTTGTAAGAGCCCAATCTTCCTCACGCCTTTGAACAGGACTTGACGCGAAGCAGACTTACTCTTCTTACGGGATTTCCGTACATTTCCTTGACAGTTATTATTCCGGAGCGGTTTCAAATCGTCCATGGTGAGGACGCTCTCATGGCTGGTATTCACCTCTTTCCACTTCTTGGAGCCTGTGCAGTCGGATCTTTCTTGGGTGGCGCAATATCCAGTAAACAGAACAATACCTCGTATACGCTCATTGGATCATCCTGCCTCCAACTCTTGGGGCTGGGCTTGATGACGACTAGATCGGGAGCAAATAGTGCGGAGCCGTCTCAGTATGCCTACCAAGCAATATTTGGACTTGGGGTCGGTCTCTGTTTTTCGGCAACGACAATTGTGACGAGCATTTCCACGGCTGAGTCGAGTGAGAAAGCTACAGCACAAGGGGCTGTTGCCCAAGCACGAGTGTTGGGTGGCAGCATAGGCCTTTCAATCTGCACAGTCATATTCAACATTCACGTTAACCGGTATCTAGAAGGTCACTTAACCGAAGCGCAACTCGAGAGCCTTCATCGATCTCCCCTGTCAGGGTTGCAGCTTCCAGTCGACCAGCGAGATCTTGTTAAGACCGTCTACGCTGGAGCGTACTCTGAAGAGATCAAGATATTGGCTTGTATTTGCTCAGTCATGGTGATTGCTGCTCTTTTCACTCTAGAGAGGCATCCCACGCCGTTGAGAATCGTGAGTTCAAGGTCCAAAGAAGATCAGTTCTCGCGACGCGGCAGTGAATCGGAGACAGAAATGACGGATCTTCACAATACCCACCAAATCGTCTGAGATGGTGCATCACCATTTGAATTATGCCTTCCTATACGTATTTCGACACCGTATTGGATTCCATTTCTCCACAGGACATGTCTTCAGCCAATGCAACATGATAGCCTTCAAATTCGGGGTTAAGTTATGGTATAAACCCTGGTTGCGGTGGATCGCCCCTCGTTTTATCCTTTTCATAAGATGTTTCGCTATGCTATGTGCTTATTTTTGGAACGATTTGATCAAGAGCCAACAGCTTATATGTTCTTGTCTGGTGTTATAGCTTTGATGTCATTAGTGGCGGTCGATTAGATGAATGTATTATATACGATATGGATTTTTGTTTCTCCTGTGTTGTTATTAAAGAAAGAACAGCTAAGCCGAATGGAAGAATGAAAGAATGAAAGACATCAGCTTACAGTCATGCGTCCAGTACAGGGCCCTCATCACCGTAGATGGGGTCTTCACTAAACCAGGGCAAATTCTTGATGTTGTTGATCATTGACTCCTCGCCATGTTTACCGTAGCACATGTCCCAGTTGTTACCGTTAGGATAGCTCCCGACCATGAGGAACGGATCGCGATCTATGTCTTCCAGCAGACGATGGCTGATGCCAGCTGGAACGATGATGACGTCTCCTCTCTTGACCACCGGCTCAACGCGCCCGGGATTACACTCGCCTCCAAAACACAGCTTGGCACGACCGGCTGTGACGCATAGGACCTCGTGAGTCGTACTGTGGAAGTGCGTGGTGTTATACATGGTGTAGCGCCATTGAGGGGTGACGACGCCGATTCTGAGGAGATGGGATTCGATCTTGTCTGGCGAGGCTTGTGCAGGGGGGAATGCGGAGTGGTAGATGATGAGGGGCTTTGACTGGAGAGAGGAGTTTGGGATGAGGTCGTGGGCTGGGATTTGGTGTTTGGAGATTCGGAGGCTGGAGAGGGGAGTTGGATCGATGTTGAGGTTGTTGGGACTCATGATGGGCTACCCTGAAGCTGAAGAGATGGAGGCGGTGAGCTGAAAATGAGGAATGAGCAGGGTTGATTGGATGTTTGTTTGTTTGTTTGTTTCGATTGAAGAGTGATGTTGTTGGATTTGACAGAAAGTGTTTGACGTCAAAGCGAGATGCTGGTTGGATCTGGGAGTTGGAATCAACATGATGTAATGATGGTGTTGCGTGGGGGCTGTTGTAGCGTTAGTCCTGCTCATTCTACCTCGCCCAGCTAATTCCAAATAGATGCCAAGATGACGCACATGCAACAACTACCTGACTGATTAGTATAACAGCCATTCTAATCACTATGGAGTCATGCTTATTCCGTCACAGTAAAGTTTTTTTTTATGTTGAGTTTACTTTTTTTTTTTTTTTTTGGTCTTCTTCTAGAGGCGGGCGTCTATTTTCATCTCAATGCAAGCGCTTACTTGCATCAAATATTTTGTCCCCGGCTCCATCAGAACGGCTTTTTTTCAGGGCGCAACACCTCCGACGACCTGGGGCTTGAAGTAGATGGTCATGATGCCCTCAACACCCAGAGTCATGGCGACCTTCTTGAGGGCCTGGTGGGCCACACACTCCTCGTCGTAGTACTTCATGTCCTCGAGGCTGGCAAACTCGGACTTTGAGACAAAGGTGTAGCCCTGGGAGCGCTGGTCGGGCTCGGCGGGACCAGCGGCTATGGAGAGGATGTAAGGCTGGCCGTCCTGGGATTATACATACGTCAGTTTTTTTGAGATTCTTCCTTCAAGTTTAAGAGTGAGGGGCATTTTTCATGGAGGGGCTAGATTTGATGTGGTCACTGCGCCCAAAGTATGTAGCTTCATTGATGTTTAATAAGGGCAAGGGGGAAAAGAAGAACTCAATTCACCTTTCGGTTGTTCTCCTTGAGGGTCTTGTACTCCTCGATGAGCTTCTTCTGGCTCTCCTCGCTGGGGAGCTTGAACATGGTGATTCGGTGGACGCGGTCAGCCATTTTGACGGATGCTGAGGAAAGGAATCTGAAGGCGGCGGGGTATCGGATTGATAGGCGCGGGGCAAATTGCTTGGAGTTGAGAGCCAGAGGCCGAAGCACACGGGAGGTCATGGGAGGCTATATATAATAAGCCGAGGGAAGTGAAGGAGGAGGAGGGAAGCGGAATCGGCTCCTCAGGTTAAAATAAAAAAGGGACCCAACAGCACCAGCAGAGCTAGAGAGCTGAGGTGAGCTCTAGCTAAACTATGATGGTGGATTGTGCTAGAACGGGGAATTATTGTTGCCCCGCGGCTTGGATCGGGAATGGCAGATTACCGTAGCTCGGCCAAAAAGCGGTGTTGTGGGGATGGAAATTCCGTGGATGGATTCATCCGTTGATTAATCAGGAGCCTGACATCACTATCTTTACTCTGATATATCGCATCATGGGATCTGTGATTAGTGTTTCGTCAGAATAAGCACGCGGTTGATACCTCGTGTGTCATGATCTGTATTGGGTGGAAAATAAGCAGCGCGGAAATGTGAACCGCTCTAGAGAGCGATCGGTGGGTCAAAGGGCTGTCGAGAAATCCTGGATATCAGCATCATCAGAAGATGGATCAAATATGCTGAAACAATATGGACGGCAGAATATGATTGGATGATGCAGTATTTTCTCCGGGATTTATTTTGCCGCATCTGGTGGCTGTAAAGGACAAGAGGCCTTGTTCTTTTTGGGCCAGCGCTTTGCCTGATTGTGTTTGCTGGAGGTGTTGATGCCTTGCTACTTAGGATGGCGAATAGGAACAGTTGACGAAATGCAGAGATGTAAGAATCACCTATATGAATCCATGAGATATGCAAAAGAAGAGAGAGAAGTCACTCGTGGGAGGAGGGCTTTAGATAAGGCACCTAGTAAGTACTTACCTGGTGCCCATGAGCTCTTCAAGCTTTTTCTCCTATTAGGCCAAACACAGCATCTACATCTATAACTGTACAGGACATTAAGGCAGTCTGAATTATCCTATGATAACAAAAATCTTTTCCGTATAATGAAAATAGCTGATGGTTGGTGTTATATGCTCTAATAGGTTTACGAAACTACCTTGTAGGAAAGAGTTCAGCGCTTCCAAGCCCCCTTCCCCATCCGTAGCAATAACATCACTTCTATACTCTCCATTTCTGATAAATTTCCAGCCCTCTTTTTCCATTTATAATCATCATTCGTTCATATTTTATGCCCACGCAACTCTGGCCAGATATCTGTCTCTTCTCCAATCATTCTCCCCAAGTGTTCGCGTTGCCCCTGACAGCCACCTCTTGCCAGCTGGTTACTGATTTTGCATCTCCTCGTCCATCCGTCCATATTTCTCATTGGATATAAAACGTTTTGACAGCTGGCCGCCAGTCTCTACCAGTACCTTGTTTTTATTTCTGCCCAGCACGCGTCGAGGTTGACCGTGTTACTGATCTGCCAGCTGGTGGTGCTCCAGCCCCCATTGCCCCGTGTATTTATTTTCTTCTGACGCGATCCCTCGTTTTCTTTTCTCTTTTTCTTTCCATCTTCACCCACCTTCAACCGAGTCTTGTTCGATCAACAACGCTCTCTCCCAAGCATCATCACTACCATCACTCACTTAGCAATCACTCAATACTAGCGAGAAGATCCCTATCTATCTATCAGCATCAAACAACCACCCTTCGTGAGCAAGTTATCTTCTTCTTCCTGCATCTCTACCATTCCAGATTCTAGCCTCCGCCCTCATGCCTACAATGCGAGCTCTCGCTGACACTCTAGACTTTGAAACAGCCTCAGCATCTTGCTCTCAAGATGGATATCAGCGCTACGTACCGCCTTGGCTATATGCGGGACTGCATCTACCGTTGCTACAATGTTGCCGAAGAAGACTCCCAGTCGAAGAACCCTATACTTCATCACTGGGAGATGACTTCTCCGGGTTACAACTATCATTTCTGCGCGGTTCATCGTGTCTATCACTGCATGGCTACCACCTCCCGAGTTGACCAGCCATGCTGTGGCGAGTGTGCCCCTGCCTACTACAGCCAAGTCCCCGAGGTGACCTGGGTCCGAGAAAATGACTATCATTTCTCGTTCTACAGCGTGCCCCCTGACTTCCTGCAGCTGATGACAGGTGGTGTTGTCCAAGGAGATGCTCGTGGTCCGTCCGTCCGACTCGCCACCATCTTCCCGCTTCCCAGCGACGTGCCAGGCCATGGCTCGGCGCTTGAAGCGGTCCCCCGACACGACGCCACGTATCGAGAGCTCGGTTCTAACTTGATGGCTCATCGACGCCACCCCGGCTTGTTCCTCATGAGGTTTGTCGACTACGACGGACTGCCTGGTTGGTTGCTCTGTGGTCGTGGCATGACTCAGGACTCGTTTGCGCACCTTGCCGAGGCCGAGCATACTGGTGACAATGTCATGAAGTCTGCTCGGCTCTGGGCCTGCCAGCAGCTGGGTTGTACCATGCCTCAGGATGTCCGCTGGATCCTCTGGTCCGTCTACATGCTTGCCAGCAAGGCCCTCACCAACCCTCGCCCTACCGACCAAGAATTCTGGATGTGGCGCAGCTGGCTCTGGTACTGGTATACCAAGGCTAACGAGCTCGCGGCATACTACCAGATGGACATTTCCAGCCCGGATGAAGATTGGTTCAGCAGACCCCCATCCGACGTCCACCCCTGTAACGGCATGGCTGAGAGTCATGTCTCTGCCGCACAGCGCGATACTTCTATGCCGTCCGACAACGACGACATTGTGGACCAGTCATTTGTGGCCTCTGATAGCAATGGCGAGGACGATGCCTCCAAGGATGCTGCTTCCAATGTGTCTGGATCTGCTACCAAGTAAGTCACCACTGTTATTACCGCTGTCAACGTCTTTTGTTGTACATTGTAGACAAGCAGAGACTGACATTAAACTTCTTTTAGCCAAAATCATTCGGAATCTCCCGGTGCCGATTCGTGGTCTACCGAGTCGTCCTCCACTTCGTCTTCTGAAACGCCTTCTTCTGAGGCTGTCGCCCGCGAGCCAACCTTTTCCATGACTGGACTCGCTACCACTCTGGCTTCTATCGACGAGGATGAGGATTCTGAAGCCGATACCGATCAGTAGGTAATGGTTGAGGAAGATTTATCCTTCGCTGTCTACAAAAGACACCGAAGAAGACAGTCCCGGCGATGATCCAATCCTCTCACTTGGAAAGCTGGAGACTATTTTGTGGTGTGATCCATGTTATTCTACCGTTCCTTTTTCTGTTTCACTTCTTTCGTTTGGTCACCATGAAAAGTTTTTCTCCTTACTCGACTTCAGGATGGAGAAGCAATTGTTATTTGTCTTGTTTGCAGATTCCGGTCACGATAAGCTACTAAAAATCTGGGTTTCGTCTACTGCCATTTTGTTGCTTTTGCCTACAAATCACATCCAGGGTCAAGGGAACTTTGGAAAGAGGACTTGAGCAAAGCACCTTTACAAAGCAAAAACGACCGAAAAAAAAATTCTGGGTTCATTCGGTCTTCGGTCTTCGGTCTTCGTTCTTGTTTTGCTGCATATTCCGGTCAAGGTTTACAAAAAGTTATTGTTCTTGTTTGCTGTCGTTTTCTTGCTGCTCAGTGCGGTCATCGTCAACGGACAGGGAGGAGTACGGCTTGGTCTGCTATTGTTTTGTGTTTTCAAAAGAAAAGAAGAACAAGAAGAAGAAAAAGGAAAAAAGGAAAAAGAAAAAAAGATTCAGTCATGTTTGGCTCTGTCCTCTTTGCGGCAGATCACGGTCAGGGTCGGCGATATGGGAAAAGTTCTGCTTGGTCTACTGCTATTTTGTGGTTTTTTGCCTTGCTACAAGTTGCAATCGGGGGTTGAAGAAATAGTCTGGGTTGATCTGCTTTTGGTTCTTCGTTCTACCCCTTTTGGGTTTCTTCATTGGAATTCTACACTTTGGGGAGAAACACATCCAAGCGACATCTAGTACACATTCTTTGTATCTTGTTTGCTCTGAGCTGAGGTCATAACACTGATGGCTGCTGGAATGGCACGATGGTTGGAGAACCTTGGGGATTTGGAATGGAAGCGAGAGAGGATAGCTGAGCTTAGGAGTAGCGCTGGTCTGCCAGCGATGTTTGAGTTAGTTGAATGAGTTTTGTAATTTCTGATCTAGTGCCCGTGATGATGTTGAAGATGCGAGAGGGATAGAGGATGAAATGCTATTCCTTTCTATCTGTCTCTGCAAGTTTTACTCTAGTAGGCGTCTACTCTATCAGAGTCTATCTATCTAATGACCTGAACGATGCTTGTTCCACCCAGCCTTCGCTGACCAAGCTACTCAAACTCCCATCTCTACTCCCAACTATCCCATCAAGTTTTCATCTATTCTCATTCCTCTCAGTTTCCCATGGCCAACGAGATATATACCCCCCAAGCAACTCCCGCCAACGCACCCACCAAGTTCCTCCCCTGCACAGACTTGACAAGCGTAAAGTTGACGAGCGACACCGCGGGCCAGAGTTTCGCAGCAGCCAACATGAGGGCCCAAAACTCTGCCTTTGAAGCAGCCCAGACCCGTCCAAAGTCGACGCGGTTAAAGTCGACGGCGCCGGCGCTGGACCAGTACTTTGCGGCGGAGGGTAAGTTTGTGATGCGCGGGGCGTGGACCATGGCCTGGCGCAGGGAGTGGGTGAAGGTGCTGAAGAGGAGGGTGTTGAGGGCGGCGCCGATGGTTTGGTCGAGGAGGAACTTGAGGATGGTGTTTGTGAGGGAGAGAGGAGGAGGCTGTGATGATGGGGATATTTTCTTGGAGTCTGAGGGGGGTTTGGGGGGAGAGGGGTGTGCGGGAAATGTTGATTCGAGAAAGTCTTGCCTGTTGGGCGGGTTAGTCAAGATGTTACAAGATGTTTGTCATATGTTATGAGGGTATTATTTGGAGTCTTTTCTGTGACTTGTCATAGGAAATAGTGGGAGTGATGGGAGGGTGCAAGATGGATGATACTCACCAGAGAAAGTTTGGCGGCGTGCTCACCACGGCGAAGAGGACATATTGGAACACGGGCACCCAGTCTATTGTCACGGCTTCCTATCAGACATACTTCGCATTAGTCGACTATTGTCTTTTCATACGATTTCAAAGATGGCGAATACTATCCATTATGAGTGTGGATTGTTACTCACATTGTTCCGGTATGCGGTGATGGCCTGCGCGAGGATATTGGACAAGGCTGCCAAGAGAGAAGATTGCAGCGTTGCCTGGATGATGGGCGATGGTGCCATGGTTGGACGATGCTAGTGCAGATATACAACTTGGAAGAAATTAATGCGTGTATGAATACAGAGATGGTTATATAGTATAAGAAGTGAAGAAACAAGAGAAAAGCAGCAAGGTATGGATGGCGTCGGCTTTTGAGTCGAGGATGTTGAGAAATTCGAGGCAGGATTAGAATATGTTATAAAAACCGGCGGATGGAGCAATCCTGCGCAATCTAACAGCCACTGACTAACGTTAAGGTAGCACTAGCGATAACAGTGTGTTGCGTTCCACCAGGCCTACGGAACTTCATTGACGCCTAAATCAGCGGTTTTATAAGCACATAGCAATTCGTCATGACAAGCTGTTCAATATAGCTGACAACACGTGCAAAAGAGAGCCGTGCTATGTCATGACCGTGTCATGTCGTGATCAATGCGATCTCTAATACAGCGGCATCTTCCAAGCATGTCATTTCATTTCACATTTGATAAGAACACCTGTCATTACGGACAGTGTAGATTGCTTTCTTTTGTATCTTCTGCCGCTTTTCTGCCTCAGCTGATTATATCTCGGAAACGTGGCCCCTTCCAAGCAAACACCCGCATGATCCTCTCACCTCCTCTCCTCATCTCTTCCTGGATGAACCAAGGCTTCTTCTTCTTTTCAATCGAGAAAGCATCAAGCGCCGTCTGGTAAGTAATTACTACTAAGTGGAACAAGTCTAACCCCCGCAGTGGAGCGGAAACCCTCAAAACGCCGCCGATAGCGCCAGCCTCACGCCTCAATGCCGGTCCATACCATATATGCACATCACAGCTTGACCTCTTTATTCCGTGTCTAACGCCTCTCGTGATATCCTATGGCGTCTTTTTTCTTCTTCTTTCATAGATGCAAAAACCTAGGCTCGTCTTTGACGCCTCATTCCTGTTTTTATTTCTCTTTCCCCCTATCAAATGGGTTTCAAGGCCTAGTGAGAAGCCACATGAAGAATAGCTGGACAAGGTAGGAATAGAAGAAAAGGAACTGTGTCCTCTGGTTTCGCTTCACCCTGGTGTCGGTTTGCATAGGTCCTCCGGAATTTGTGGCTGTTTCAGGTAAAAGAACGTATTTCAGGGATCGCATCTAAACGCCAGGTCAGTTAATACTTAGGTACCATATCAAGGTGATGGGTTCTGGAAACTAATGTAGTAAGTAGCATACCAAGAAAAGGGAGTTGGCCAAGAAAGTATAGATAAAGACCAACCACCCGACCCAGCCTCCAGTGCCCTTGCCGCCGTTGACAATCTCGGCAATGGCAATGGTAACAATAATGCCAACAAACTTGTAGCCAGAGTAGGCAATCAGGTCAAGTAGCTGGGACTGGCTGGAGATACTCAGGAGGTAGCATCCCACCTTCAACGCGATGATTTCGAAAATAACAACGCCAAGCGCGATTGTTGCTGTGTATCCGAGAAGCTCAGGGTTAAAGTTGCCCCTGACACCAGCAACCAAAGTAGATAGAAGAATATACGTGACCAATGCCATGACTACATCGACCATGTTCATGTTAGCTACCGTTCCCTTGCGTATAACTGGTAATTCGATGCGCGCAACCGACCTGGTATGTACATATCGGGGCTGTTAATGTCGTCTCGCGGCGGCAGATAGCGCAGCTCCTGGCCATTTGCTCCCACGGCTTGTTTACGAGACCAAGGCTTGTGCCTCCAGGGGAACAGGACCAGGAAGAGCTTGTTGACAACGTAGAAGTTGGAAACATTGAAGTAGTATTTGAGCGCGGAAACATTGACGTATCGGCCGATCTGTGAAGCAGAATACTGGGTTAGCTGGATGGGAACAAGAAACGACTCCGTTCAAGTATACGGAGACGGGGACGGAGCCGTAGACAGGGGCATGATGGACACACGTTCTGTTCCACATATTCCTGGCCGTGCTTGAAGGCCGTCTGGCCAAACTGCGCCGCCACCTGGGCCGTGGGATCGTTCATGAACTGGCCGTATGCGCCAAAGGCATTGCCCATGTTGCCGCCCTGCTGCTGCTGGTACGGATTCCCGCCATAGCCGAGCTGCTGCGACTGCGCGGACCCCGGAGGCGGAGGCGGTGATCGGAGCTGGGGAACCGTGGAAAAGTGCTGCGGCACTGGGTGGTGCAACGGAGGGGACTGCGCCGCCCGATGCATGATTTTGGAGCTGAAAAGAAAAGGCAGAAGACGAGAGAAGGTAATGCTTTTTTTCAGCTCGGAGGCGAGGGCGCGTCGAGGCGGGGAGGCTGTTGGTGAGAGCCTGGTTCTGATACAGAGAGGTGAAGACGGCGATGTTCGAGATGCCAGGTTAGAAGTGAACTGAAATGTGGTTGACTTGACTGCTGCAGCGTCATACATGCACCTGCTGGAGGCGCTGAGCTCGATGCGCGCATTGGGGGCGTTGCAGGGGGCGAGTACTTCCGAGTACATGCAGCCACGCGCGGGACCCTGCTCAGCTCAGGTACAGGCCCCGTACTAGGTACTAGAGCTGTTACGGGCCTCTTAGGTGCTATAACGTGGCCTCTAGGGAGTTGTAGGGCCCTTTTTACACTATTTCACCAGCCCATTGACACGTGATCCGGCTTCTGTCTCTCCGCGTCGGCAGCCATCAATCGCTGAAGTAGAATCCCATCGCGTACTCGTACTCGAAATCCGTTATGGATTGTGATCGTAATTGTGATTGTGGAATTGCAAAGAGGCCAGATCCAGCTCGGAGACGCCTCGGCTACCGATGGAGTTAATTGACAAAGTGGTGGAAAATGCGCGAGAGGGTGTACCGTCTCCAGAGCTGAAGAACCAACGGCCTCGCCTTGATTGATTGTGCCTTGCATCTTGCTATCGTATCGTATCTGTACTTTGTCGCCACCTCACAACTGCTAGCGCAAAGTGGTCTCTCGACTTTGCGCCTCGACCTGACTCTCCTCTGCCTCTCTTTACCTCTGCCTCCTCTCTGCAAAGACGGTGTGGGATTTTTAAAATCTCTTTTATAATACATAATTACCATCGCTTTGCATCTTGATTTTGCCAGGGTCGAGACGTCTTTGCTGGCCTCTTCTCGTTGCTTCGCACTTCCACCAGCTTCCACTCCTTATCGTTTATCTGGATGACTACACCTACACCTTTTCCTTAACCTTTGCTTTCACCACCTCCAACTCTCTTCCTCTCTTCACGCCTCTCCCCAGGTCGCAAACCCCGTCTTGAGCCTCCCGAATCGACAGCGACTCCCTAATTCAACATGTTGGATGCGTTCGAGGTTCTCACCACGTCCGGCGTGGTTCTCTGGTCCAGGACATATGCGCCCGTCAGCCCCTCCATCGTCAACAATTTCATTGCCGACACGTTTATCGAGGAAAAGACGGGCACCATTGCGCCCACCGATTCGCAGTCAGCTGCAACCAATCCGGCCTACAGAAGCGACCAGCACACGCTGAAATGGACCTTTGTCAAGGAATTGGGCTTGATCTTTGTGGTATGCGCATGATCTGGGCGGTGCAAGTACTGTTCTGCGTACATACGCCTGGTATACTAATCACTTTGCTACATCAGGTTGTCTACCGTTCTCTGCTGCACCTGTCTTGGGTCGATAAGCTTGTGGATAACATCAAAACCATCTTTGTCGAGCTGTACGGCGAACAACTCACCAAGCCCCATACCACCCTCGTCGAATGCCACTCGTTTGGTGAATATTTCGACCAGCAGCTGAAAGAGCTAGACAAATCGAGTCATGTCGGGTCTATAAGTCCTATAGACGAGGAATCCGCCTCCCATCCCGCGGCAGCAGGCCTAAAATACAGAGGTCATGCTCCCAATGGTACCGCTGCCCATGATACCACATCGGCCGATTCGACACCCATCCAAACACCCAACGCTTCCCGTCCCTCGACTCCCGGCAACTTGGTTGTTGCCAAGGCTGGCCCTGTGGCCAAGATGTCCAGAAGAGCCCGCAAGGCCCACAACTCTGGTTCGGCGCCTGCGTCCTCTGGAGACGAGGCGTTGGCTTCAAGTCGACTGAAGAAGGGCGCCAAGGCGACGAAGAAGGGCCGCAAATGGAACGCCGAGGGGTTCGCTGACGAGGAAGACGACGATGTGCAGCTGGATTATTCCCGGCCTAGTCTCACAAGTGACTCGGAGGCTGAGGCAGTTGGGCGGTCCAGCGCTCTGGATGCTGTTGAGTCGTCTACCTGGGGATCCACAAGCAGGGGCAAGTTCATTCTCAAGGACTTGGGAGACGAGGTGCACGACATCTTGGCCTCGGCAGAGGCTCAGAAAGCCGAGAAGGCTGCACGAGCAGACACCAAGACTGGCCTTTTGGGCACCGGAGTCAATGCCATCAGTGGGCTGTTCCGGAATGTGGTGGGCGGCAAGACGTTGACCAAGGAGGATCTCGACAAGGCCATGAAGGGCATGGAAGATCATTTGCTGCGCAAAAACGTGGCGCGCGAAGCTGCCGTTCGTCTTTGCGAAGGTGTCGAAAAGGAGCTGGTCGGTGTCAAGACTGGAAACTTTGAAAGTGAGTGCAACATAGTGCATTCCCCTCCCCCCTTTTTTTCTTCCTTTCACTTTCTCTCTGAGGAAAAGGTTGCTAATTACATGTGTCATAGGTATCAACGCCAAGATCCAGGCGGCAATGGAGTCGTCTCTCACCAAAATGCTTACTCCCACCTCATCCCTCGATCTCCTTCGCGAAATCGACTCCATCACAGCCCCCCCAGTCACGTCTCTGCGCAAAGCTCGGCCCTACGTCATCTCCATCGTCGGAGTCAACGGCGTCGGCAAGTCCACCAACCTGTC
Source organism: Trichoderma afroharzianum (assembly GCA_037893235.1). Taxonomy (NCBI): domain Eukaryota; kingdom Fungi; phylum Ascomycota; class Sordariomycetes; order Hypocreales; family Hypocreaceae; genus Trichoderma; species Trichoderma afroharzianum. The sequence goes on from JBBLXW010000010.1 coordinate 193,105, forward strand.
CAAGATCTGCTTCTTCCTGCTGCAGAACAAGTACAAGGTCCTCATCGCCGCCGGCGACACTTTCCGTTCGGGCGCCGTCGAGCAGCTCGCCGTGCATGTGCGAAACCTCAAAGAGCTGACGGCCCGAGAGGGAGGAAAAGTCGAGCTGTACCAGAAGGGATACGGCAAGGATGCTGCTGCCGTTGCCAAGGACGCTGTTAACCATGCGGCTCAGGAGGGCTACGACGTCGTTCTTATTGATACGGCTGGGCGGAGGCACAACGACCAGAGACTCATGTCCTCACTGGAGAAGTTTGCCAAGTTTGCCCAGCCTGATAAGATTCTCATGGTTGGTGAGGTACGTTGTGGATTCACAATCTCCCCTACACTTAATTGAGTCTGTTGCTGCTCATTTACTGACTATCTGTCCAGGCTCTCGTTGGAACAGACTCTGTTGCCCAGGCGCGCAACTTTAATGCGGCCTTTGGCTCTGATCGCGCCCTGGACGGCTTCATCATCTCCAAGTGCGACACCGTCGGCGACATGGTCGGCACCCTTGTCAGTCTGGTCCACGCGACCAACGTGCCTGTTGTGTTTGTGGGAGTTGGCCAGCATTACTCTGACCTGAGGAACTTTTCGGTCAAGTGGGCTGTAGGAAAGCTGCTGAGCAGCAATTAATATGTACAACAAGAAAAATCATGAGTAGACGACAAAGCCTTATCCTAGTATTAAGTAATTGGATATAATACGAGTTAATATGTATCACTACAATTTCTTGTTCGCGTTCTCTCCTTAGGTCAAACGTCATATAACTAGCAACAAGCACACATCAAAACAGCCAAAAATTGTTCAAAAAATCTCTTTGCAAGCTTCATTTAGTCCATTAATACTATAAGTCCGCAGACTAGTTCCATACTATGCATCCGCTACCATTCCGGCTCCGACTAATCCATTCCGTGCGTCCATGTCGTTTCAACCCCCTTTTTAAAGTCACAGTCACATTAATCACTAGGCAGCACTGAAATGAGCGACCCGAAATTCATATCCATCCCTCCCACCATGCCGTATCACAAAAAGAGAGAAAAGAAAAAGAAAAAAGAAACAAGAAGTAGGAACAGAAAAGAAGGAAAAGAAGAGAGAGAAAGACAGAAAGAAAGCTCAACACGGCAAAAGGCCAGCGCCAGGGTTGTATAAAAGACGATCGAAAATGTAACAGTAATTGAGAAGAAATAATATGTACTAATATCAGCCGCCAAAAACACTTCCAATATGAAACGTCTCTTTTTTTTTTCATGTTTGTGTGAATTATTGGTCTTCGTGTTATATATGTGTATACCAATCTGAGGGACAATCTTTTTTGGGGGGTAGGGCTTTGTTTTTTAGAACTTTGCGTGTATCTTCGGCCATGTGAATATCAAACAAACAGCACAAAATCCAAAGGGGTATCTCTTCTAGGGTTGAGTGTAATCGCAATTTGGTATTGATTTGGGGAGTGAATCATCTCAAATCACAACGTGGGTAGTATGTATCTCTTCTTCTCGAGTGAAAAAATAGCGGGCATAAGCGTTAAAAGAAAGATACAAAAGAAAAGTGATAAATATAAAGAACAACGTCTTGTCTCAGGTTATGATAAAACATTGCTCGAGTAAGCCTTTGGCATTTCATACCATCTTCTTCTCCGTCATCGCGGCACAGCAGGCTTAGTCCTCCTCAAAGAAGTCATGGTCGTCGAAATCCCCAGGCTGCGCGTCCTCATCATACACAGTTTGGTGTACCATGGGAGGTGTCACTGGTTCAGCCGCCAACTCTAGACGTCGGTGAGGGATTTCCTGAAAGTGCGATTTGTCAGATCGATGAGATACGTTGGACTCTCGGCGTGTCCGATCCTGAACGCTCTGACCTGTAAATCGCCGTCCCGTACTGGAAAACGCGGTAGGCTGCAGGCGGCCGTCCGGGGTAGGGGACTGCCGGAGCGCTGTAGCAGGAGGAGTAAGAAGCCCGCTCATGATGCCGCCGTTCTGCATCGAGTCATTTCTGCTCTTAGAGGGAGTGGAATTGCCCGTAACAGCGGGCGAACTCAACACTCCCGAAAGGCCTCGGAAGCTAGACTGGCCACTCTTGCGCCAATTGCCCCAGGCAGCTGCGATGGGAGCAATGGTTTGCGCTACACGCGGTGTTGCGGCTTGGATTGTCTGAGCGATATTGGGGAGGGTGATGGCTGAGCCGCCATTCATGGCCCTCTCACGCTCTTGTTCCTCCATTTGCAAGTTGGCCTTGAGTCTGATGGCAGCATCCTTGACGGCAGCGCGGTCAAATCTATCTCCTGAGAGCGCCACGATAATATCTTGGAGATCTCCCTGTCTCACAGCAAGAAGCTCACGCAGCCAGCTGATCTCGTCGTCCCGCTTAGCGATCTTGGTCGCGGCGTCGGGGTCAAGTTCAGTGACAGTCTGCTCAAGCTCCTCAATGCGCTGCTCGCGAGCCTGCAACTGTTCTTGGAGAACCATGATGGATTCCCGGAGAGCTTGTGGGGAAATCTTTTCCGGCATTTCAACCCGCTCTGCTGGTTTCGCCATCGTGGGGCTCAAGAACGAAGAGTCAACGCCAGCCGACTTCGCAGCTTGAGCTGCGGCGGCAGCGGCCTGCTTCGTAATCTCGAGCTTCTCCTCAAGATGAAGGATACGGTCCTGCAGATGTTCAGTCTTAGACGTGGACAGACTGAGGCGCTCCAAGAGGTGTTGCTCTGTTCGCTGTCCATCCTCAACTGCGTTGTGGACTTGGCGTTCATAGCGAGTTTGGATGTCCTCCAATTCGTTTTGATGCTTGCGCTTGAGTTCATCTAATTCGCTGGCATTGCTGGATTGAGCACCCTCGAGAAGCATCTCGTTCTGAGCCTTAGCAGTATCAATCTCAAGCTTGAGATTATCAAGCTCAGCGCGCAACTTGGCATTCTGCTCCTCGTACTCTTCACGAACAACGTTGACCTGGTTGTTAGCAGCGTCGAGCTCAGTCTGCAGAGACATGCGAGTTCTCTTGACTTCGCTGGCCCCTGACTCTCGAGCCTCTTCAAACTCGCGCTGGTATCGAGCAGAAGACTGGTGAAGCTTGGCATTTTCGGTACGTAGCTCAGTAAGCATCTCCTCAAGGCGGTTGCACTCGTTGACAGCACGCATACCAGCCCGCTCATTATCTTGGAGTCGCTCCATTTCGACCTCGAGGCGTTCCCTGGTCTTAGATTCAGCCTGCAGCCGCGCTTCCAAGACATCTTGGCGTGCCAACATGGCCTGGTCCCTCTTGATGCGTCGCGCATTTTCTTCGGCGACCTCGCGGGCGGCCTGGCCCATATCCTCTTGAAGAGCGAGAAACTTGGCACGCCACGACTCACGAAGTCGCTCGTTCTCTTCAAGTTGAGAAATGACGTTGTTGAGAGACTTGTGGAGGCGCTTATTTTCATCCAAAGCATGACCAAGCTCACCATTGCTGCGGCGTGCGGCCTCATCAGCCCGCTCAGTCTCCGCCCTCCAGGTGTTGTTGTCTTGGCGGACGTTGCGCAGATCGGCTTCGAGGACATTGATCCTGTTTGCCATTTCAGCCTGGTGGTGGGTCCAGTTATCACGAGCAGCCTCCAACGTAGTCAGTTGCAAGGCAGTCTTGCTGCCAGAGTGCTCAAGTGACTTGATGACCTGCTCCCTTTCTTCCACCATTTCGCGAAGTCGAGCCTCTTCTTCAGAAGCATTGCGGAACAGGCGCTGAATTTCAGACAGGTTATCCTCGGCAACACGTCTATTCTTGACTTCCTGCTCGTTGGCGTCCTCTTGGGTCCTTAGCCTCTCTTCAAGATCAGCAACACGTTGGTCGAATACACTACGGTTGATAATCTCGATTTCCACCCGAGTCTCCGCGGATTGCAACTTTCGGTGGAGCTCAGCCGCTGCATCTTCTGCGGTTCTGCGCTCAGCAATCTCCCTTTCAAGCTTCTCTTGGTCTTGGCGATGTCGCTGCTCCAGCTCTGCATTCTTTGCCTGAAGTTCAAGGATCTGGGCAGCAAGCCCTTCATCGGGCTTAGCTTGGAGCATATTCTCAAATGGAGCAAGAGAAGTGCCATCATCGCGAGGCGTAGGTCTGGCGCTCGAAACTAACAGGTCCTTGATCTCATCAAGGGATCTCAGCAGCGTTACATCTTCATTAGCCTCCATGGTGGTGACCGCCTGGCTGCGTTGCTGCGTAGCTAGAGCTTCGACGACAATCGAGCGAATCTGATCCAGTCTACGGTCTCTCTTGGGACTCGCTGAGCGACGAGGAAGTGGTTCTTCATCTTCGTCGTCAGCATCACTTTCTTGGTACTCCATTGAGCCGCCACGGACGTCACGTCGAGAAGAAAGAGCACGCTGGTCTTTCGATGAGAAAGTCTGTTGGAGAGAGAGCAGGGCCTTCTCAAGAGGCTCGAGTCTGGATGCCAACAAGGTACCGACGACTTCATTGACGCGACCGTCGAAGAACTGGGCACGGTTCTGAAGCTTCGAGTGTTCATCCTCAGAGAAGGCGCCTTCCCAATCGCTGACGGGCTCACTGTCAAGTTCGCCATCCCCAAACGCGCTGCCACGCCTGAGGACCTGGGCACTCAAAGGCGGGTCTACGAATGGATCTTCCAGCTCGGTGCTCAGCATTGGCTGAGAGGCATTGTCCGGTACATCGTTGTACTGACGGGGAATAACGCTTCTTCCTTCACGTGCATGATCTGAAGGAATATGTAGCTCCTCAGACGAGTCATGGATCTCGACGGATGGCTGAGGATATTTGAATGTCTCAATGGACTTGTTAATGCCCTGAGAATGATCCATCTCCATTCGCTGCATGACTGCGTCAATCTCCTCAAATGTAGGCTCGTGCCTCTCACCGTTGGTGGTAGGCGTGGGATTCAAGGTGCTAACATCTTCTTGTACCAGCTCGATCTCGGCATCATCTTGCTCAGCAGTAGGGGCGGGAGTCAGTTCTGCAAAGCGGGAAGCAGCCAAGCCAGACGGCTTAGGCAATGCAAAGCGAGACCCAGCAAGGCCCTTGGGAGTAAGTTTGCGTCTAGTATCCAGTAGTCGAGGATCTTCAGGAGCAGAGAGAACCTGAGGCTGTGTGGATTCAGAGAGTCCTTCTCCATCGGAGCGAGGTTCAGTTTCCTCGGGGAGAGACACAGGGGTAGCCACTGACAAAAGCCTGGGCGTATGGTCAAATGACGAGGTCCACTTCGCAGATACTTCAGCTGGCGAGGTCTCAGAAGGCGCGGCAGTGGTAACTTGGGTGTCAACCTGGTCAACGGATGACATGGAAGTGTCGGCGGGCAAGACAGCTTCTCCGTCAACTGAGCCTTCCCCAGCAATACTTCGTGACTCCTTAACCGATGACTCCACCATTGCAGTCTCTTCCTCTTCCTCTTCCTCTTCCCCTTCTTCTTCTTCTTCTTCTTCCTCCTCCTCCTCCTCTTCTTCTTCCTCGATCAAGTCCTCGGCAGAATCGTCTGGTTGATCGGCAAAGAGAGGTACGTCATCAGGATCAGACAGATTGGCACTCCTGGCCCTCTTGACTCTAGAGATGTCGCCAACACGTCCGTCGGGGTCTCTCACGTCTCCATCATATGCCGCCGACGGGTCGGCAGACGTAACGCTAGAGGGCCTCAAGATAGGAACGGCTTTAGACTTCTTAGTGATGTAATCATCAGGGGCAATGTTGAGATTGTTGATGTTAAAGATAGAATCAGTCCGCCTCGGGAAACCTTTGTTGTTGGACTCGACAGGGGCTGGGGCCGAGTTGCTTTGGGACTGGAAAGGTGTGAAGGCGGGAGCATCAGGTCGGAACTTGGGCCCAGATGAGGAAAAGTTGAATTCGCTCTGCCCGGGAGCAAATGCCGGAGCATTGACGTTGATCTTGCTCGCCGGGGGCTGTTGTGGCGGGACTCCAAATGGAGTCTGGTCCATGTCTTCGGGAGGAGCAGCATGGAAGACTGCAGGCTGGAAGCTGCTGGCAGAGAAGTTGAAAAGACCAGGAGTAAAAGTGTTGGTGGGGTTGAATTTGAACTCTGGCGCTTCCACATTGAATTTAGACAAAGATGACTTGCTATCTTGAGCTGAATGTTGGCCACCGCCGTTGGCGAGTGACACAGCGTCCTGCCAGGGGTTGCTTGAAGCAGACATATTCTTCTGGTGTTGGCTAAAGGCCGCAGCGAAGTCAATGTCTTGTATCGGGGTGCCAAGGTTGCTAGGGTTGGTTTGAATCTCCTCATAAGCTTCGTCAACACGCTGGGTCTCGGGAATGTCGTTCAATGGCGGGAATCCGGCCTGGTTGATATCCTCAGAAGAATCGTTGTCCCGATAGAAGTTTTGCGTAAGAGAGTGTCCGCGGCTATGAGGTCGTGGATGATGCAAGACGAGAGGCTTGCTAGGCTCGTTGGCAAAATGCTCAACCTGGGCAAAGCCACCGGCGGAGGGCTGATGAGCATGTGCAGGCACAAAGGGCTGGTGGTTGATGGACTCCGCTCTGGTCTGAGGATTGTAGTCTTCGTGCTCCAACTCGTTACGCAATTGTTCTTCCAGGTGATACTCTGCATCGTCAATCTCAGCCTGCAGTTGATCGGCATTGCGCTGTGTAGGCTCGGGAGTCTTTGAAGGGCTCTTGCCCACTTGTTCTTCCTCCTCTTCATCTTCCCTAACATCTTGAAGGCGAGGTGACGCTCTAGCATATTGCTGCGGCAGGTATTGCAGCGATTGATGTCTCTGGTGCAGGTTGAACGCCGGGCTTCCAGCCTGGTTGAACCCATCAATACCGTAAGGAGATTGGGGAGAAATCATGCCATTGAGGCTCATGATTGATGGCGAGTCGAGAGGACTTAGGCCTTGCAAGACGCCAGCCTGGTTTTGCCATCCTTGAGGTGGCTGTTGGAAAGGAGAGTTGTTGGCAGGGAATGAGATGGACTGTCGTGTACCAAACTTGCCATGCACGCCAAAAGGAACTGGTGAAGCGCCCGGTGGCAAGCCAGGGCTCTGTGCAGCTGCAGCGCCGGGGACGAAAGGAGACGGAAACGGGAAGCCGGGTATCGCATGATTGCTGGATGCTGAAGACGTCGGAATTGGAGGGGAGAATGGGAGCGGAGGATATTGAGCCGAGGGCATGCGAGACGGCTGTGAGGATATTGAGGGCGCAGCATCGGGCTCATCGCCGCCAAATGAGACGCCAAGGGCTCTAAGCTTGGCTTCTTGCAACTCATTGACGTAGTTCTTCCATGCTATGAGTAAGTGGTGGTGTTAGTCATCAGCAACCTCCAACATGAAAAGGATAAGAAAATGGAAAGATAAACTCAAGGCCGTCAGACCGAAGAAAAAAATGAAAATAAAAACTCACCATTCAAGTCTGGCAAGACTACAGTAAACTCCCGGTCGTGGCGCTCTTGCGCCAAATCCTCAAGACTGGGCCAGAGCTCTCTGCTTTGGGACTCGCCCACAATGTGTTCCTCGGCCGGCAAGTCGAAACCGTCTACATTGTATCCGAGCTCCGTCCATGAATCAAACATGCGTTCAATCTCGTCCTGTCGAAGTGGGAGTGGCGGCTGTCCCGGGCGACCACGCTCGTCATCTCGCGGGATGAGGATCATGATGTTCTTGCCCTTCCATGGTACCTTCTTCTTGATTCGGGGCGCCATAATAGGTAGTTCCCTAGGCAAAGGCTTATCTGCGACTTTGATGGCAGGCATGGTGAAAGCCTCAGCCTCAGCGGGCGCCATGTCGCTGCGGTGCTCTGGGATAGGCAGGGCTACAACTGAGCCCGTCTCGGTGGCGGCCGAGCTTGCCATTTCGTCGTCGATATCTGCTTGAGTGGGGTCGCCGGCCTTGAGAGTCTCGATACTAGAGATCGCGCGGGGATATCGAGAGGTGGATCGAGACTTTGCTCTATATCGGCCGGAAGGCGTCGGTGTTCGAGGATCTCGACGGCGGTAATACTCGGTTTCTGAGCCGCTCAGTGAAGAGTGCTCACTGCTGTCTCCGTCGCTGAACCAGAGTCGAGCCTCGGTATTCTGGTCTACGCCGGCGGTGTGGGTGCGGATCCAGCCCTCGGTGAGTCCCCTGTTCCTACGTCTGGCCCTCTGCACAAGAACGGCGGCAGCAGCACTGGTAGGTAAGAGCGACGGTGCCGGTGCCGGGGTTTGCGGTCGTCCCCCTACGAGAAGAGGCGGCGGGCGCAAGAAAGGAGTGTTGATGTCCAAGGAGTGGATGGGGAAGCTCTCGGACCCCTCGCTCTCGGACTCGTCGCTGGCGTAGCTCTGAGTCTGGCGACGGAGGTTGAGGTCGCTGCGCAGGTAGGGAGAGCCCCAGCTGGCGGTGCCAAACTGCTCGTCGTCAGAAGCGAGGTTGTCGTCGCTGTCGTCCTGGTCGTCGTCGTCGACCTGGAAATCGTGAAGATCAAAAGCAGGTGCCCTCAAGATTGCCGAAGCCCGTTCGGATAGCTTGGGGGCGGGAAGCAGAGGGAAGACGGGAGACGATCCGAGGTCGTCGTCTTCGTCGTCGGCCGTGGAAGCAGTCGACAAGGCGGGAGACGTGGGCGTTCTTGATCCCCCGCTGGAGTCTCCGGGGCCGTCCTGCGCAGGTGCAGCAGGAGGAAGAGGGATTGTCGACGACGGAGTTGGAGACGACGTCGTAGCGAAGTTCTATACGGGGACAAAAGAAAAACAGAAGACGAGAATTAGTTACTCTGCACTTTTAAGGCACATGGCGGTGTTGCTGCATAGGAAGCGGGCCCCCATGCCGTGTGTCGGATTGGAGATGTTGCTCACCAGGTGAGATCAGCGCAGACGAAAAACGTGTTCGCCTGCAGCTGAGTCTCAACATCCGCCTACTCGAGGTGCCTCTACTCTTACTCGTCCGTCCAACCGACCGTCCAGTCAAGCTGCCAGGGACACCACAAAAAAAGAACAGCAGCGGGTGGCCGTCTGGGGGGGGTGAAAATACGCGACGCGTTGACAAGCCGCCGCAGTATTAAAACCTGGAACTAAATAAGAAAAGGGGGGGCGGTGGGAAACGGAAACTGGGGACAGAAAAAGGCGCGGGTGTGAGTGCAAGCAAGAGTGTGTGTGTGTGTGCACGTATCGTATCAATATCTGGTCTCGTCTGGCTATCGGGAGTCGGGAATAGGAATAGCAGCGATAGCAGCAGGTCAGGCCAGAGACGGCGAGTTCGACAGCCTTGCAAACATGAAACGAGCGCCGGGACGAGCAGACAGAGCGATTCGATGCCACATTGAGAGGGCGGGTCTGGGGTGAAGGAGAGGAGAAGCCGGAGACAGATTGGACAGCAAGAGATGCAGAGAGAGAGAGAGAGGAGGGGAGTGAGCAGCTGCACGACGAGCAAGGCCAGGTGTCGTGGCCCAGTGGCCAGCGAACAGCGAACAAGCAGCTCCAGCGCCCTGCCTTGGGCGTGAGTTGTTTGGACGGATTGCGACCAGGCCCTATTTGCGATGGCATGTATGGCCACATCGTACTCCATAATATTTATTAGCCCAGGTGTTATATGCCCGTATTATGGAGTCGAGACGGAGGGTAGCAGCGGCAGCAGCACTAGCACATGACGATACTGCGTCAATTCGCAGGTAGCATCACCACCGGTGCCAGAATTTTAATGAGGTCCGGGGTACGAGTCTCATAGTAGAGGTACTTGAACGTGATGTGATGTGGACATGAAAGAGGCACTTAACACCACTGCTACTACTACAACTAAAATAGTCGCAATGACTGAGTCAATTCACCAAAAGAACAAAAGTCCGCTTGCTCGTACAAATTACCGACAACGCAATATCCCAGCTCTGGACTTTTCCAGGCAAAACGCCACCATATGCGGCAATGTGGACGCCATGCAATACAGCTTGTCAACCCAAAGATGTGTCAAGTTGGTGGCTGAAAAAGGCTCGCTGTGCTGGCGGTGACGAGCGGCTTGTCCGCAGCCATGAAAACGAAGAGGTATCCAGTACCTACGCACATATGGGGTCCTCGTACTTGTACGTTACGCCCACGTACCAAACGTGGAGAGACATCTCGAAACGCTCGGGTAAAAAAAGAGAATCATCCATGACTTGCCAAACTGAGCTTACTGGAGCTCCCAAAGTAGGTAGCACTCTGTACTATTGGAAAATCGTTCCCCATGCTGAGTGGGAGCTGCTAAATAAGAAACCCCGTGCTAAGCATGAGCCAGAGATGCCTCTACTTTCATCCCAAGTACCTATAGATAACGCGCCAAAGGCCTTTAGAGCGCTCATGTTAGCAGCGTCTGCGTAGAATCGCAGCTTTTGGGCTGTGGTTAATGGCCGGGCGCTAGCACAAGAGGCAACGGTACTCCGAGACCGTGTACCTAACGGCTGCTGCGAGAGGTCACTCACCTCGAATGATGACCGCTAAAAGCTGTCACGCTGAGATGCAAAAGCGATTCACGTGCTGCGCAGATCAATGCTTGATTTTCATGACCATCCATGCCAATTCGGGCACCCTAAGCAATTTTCATACATCATTACAAGCGGGCTCTCTATAAATATTGCGTCAACATATGTACTCATGCTACGAAGAGAAAAGACGTCAACTCTCAGCATCTCGATGTCCAACTTTCCTCCCTCCACCAGCGACCACTGTTGTACTTCTACTTCCCTAGCTCCAGGGGTTCGGGGGTCAGACCTCGGGAGCTAAGACCCAAATAGCAGGGGCCACAATCCCACGGGACGAGGCTACGCACCCAAAAAAACGAGCCACCATCACGAAACTTTCGTGCCACACCCAGGCCCTTGAAGGGAAAATCCCAAGAGTGTTTTTTTTTGCGGAGCATGGGGGAAATCTTTAGATTGACCTTAGCGCAATCACCTCTTGGGAATATCCCTGCGCCCATTTAATGAGATGCTGAACAGAAAACAAGAAAAGATGAAAAACGACAGCAAAATTGTCTCCCCCCAGCGTGTGCCAAGTGTGCCGCCGTAATAATAAAGGGCGTGCGGAAAGACACAGGATTACTACCTGTACGGCTGCCCGAAATGCAGCCCACTTTGATGCGACGCGCTTCGCGATGCATCACGGCGGCTAGTCCTGCATTACATTGTCCAGTTGGAGCTGCGCCATTGGCCGGGCCTGAGCGAAAGAGAGAGACGCGGCATCTGGCCAGGGATATGTGTCCAGGGCTGCAGCTCTTTGTTTTCGAAGCAAAAGAGAAGACAGGACGAAAAAGCCCTTTTCCGAGCCTCCATGCAATGTGTTTGCCTTGGGTATCGTGGTTGGGAAGTTGGGTAGCATTATCCCGTGCTGACGTCTGCTCCGAGCCTCGGCATCATTGAGGGCACAAGAGAGGGAGAGAGACAAAGGTAGGTCTGCGGATGAGTCTGTCCACTTGATCGCCACAAGGGAAACCCATAACGAGCCTGCCAGGTCGGGGTGACATGTCTCTGGAAACAATGCTTTGAAAATCTGAGCAAGACCTTTCCCCATTGTGAGAAGAGCAAATACTAGAATCAACTCCACGTAGCCATTGTGCTTCAGACTTTCCAAGGGAGAGACAGCTGCGACAATGTCGTAGCATGATTACAACAGCTTGTCTAGACCCATGATGGACTACACCATAAGTCCAGGCCTTCGAACAATGAAGCAGAACGAAAAAGCTAAACACGAGACCATGAGACGTAAAAAAATGTGTATATTCAGTGTTCCAAGTAATTAGGTAGGTATCACGCTTTCTTTCCTTATAAACAGTATCAATTCTATATGCAAAGCAACAGAAAAATAAAAGGGCTCGCTATGCAGTAGCCTCGCTCAGAATTCTTCCTTTTTTAATCCTTCTTCTCGCTCTCTTCCAAAAGTCTGCAGCATCGCCTGTCAAATCTTTTCGACATACATCGTAACCCATGCTTTGGGGTGGACCATATCCGCATGCCGCAACAGCTGCAAAAGAAAAATCTCACCGCCCAAAAAAATCTTAAAAGTTGGCCGACGCATTTACTGGCTGGTGGTAGTTCTCCAGCGTCGACTGGAACGGATTCCGCTGGCCACCCGATGAACTACCTCGGGGAGACTTCTCGGCGGCAACGATGTCGGCGTTGTAAGCCATGAGGCCATCGGCTTCCTCGGCATGCTTCTTGCGGCCCCAGACTCGGAAGGCGACCAGAATGAGGGTGCCGAGGATGATGGCACCGCCAACACCGACGACGACACCGATAATAGTGTTACGGGTCTGGACCGACATGCCAGTAGCTTTAGAGTTCTCGGCGTTAAGGGCTGCAGTCTCGGTGGTCATTGTCGTGGTAGTTTGGGTTTGCTTAGAGCCATCAGAGTTGGTCTTGACAACAACTTCGACCTTGGTTGAGACATAGGTAGTTTGCTGTTCCGACTTTTCAGAAGATCCATCCTTGTTGTCTCCTCCAGCGCTGGTCGTGTTCTCGCTGCTCCCCTTATCGCTAGACGAGGTGCTTTGGGGGGGAGGTGTCGTGGATGGAGCAGAGGCGGACGGTGTAGTCGACTCAGAAGGAGCACTTGTAGAGCCAGCCGAGGTAGAAGAAGGAGAACTGGTTGTGCCGCCAGGGGCAGGAGTTGTAGAAGAAGATGAGTCGGGAGGTGGCGTAGAAGATGGAGGAGCAGAGGTGCTTGATTGTCCTTCATCGGAGGATGTAGGATCAGCAGACGGAGAGCTGGAACTTTGGGCCGGTGGCGGCGATGGAGTTGAGGATGCTGGGGGTGGACTACTCGGGCTTGAAGAGCCGGTCAAGGCATTCAGAGCCTCGGAAATGGAATCCGCTCGTCGAATCAATCCTCGGTGGTGAACTTTTTGGTTGTCCCACCAAGTGGCCTGGGCCATGCAGAGGATGGACACCACCACGACCAGTACCGAAATAAGCCTTGAAGAATACATGATGAATATCTCGAAGCGTAAGATAGACGAAGGAGAGAGCTGAGTTCAAGTTGACGCAGAGCAAAGACTCGGTGCTCTGGTTAGTTTGGATTCGTCGGAGCTTGTCTTTGACGCCGCCAAGATAGATGGATGGTTGAGCCGAATCGAAGCCGCAGGGCTGGTAGACGCGATACTGGGGTTCTCCCCTCCTGGCGCTTTGTCTTTTGATGGACAAGACGGCAGGCTAGACGGGCGAATTACTGTCAGGAAGCTACCGGTGATGAGGCCAAGACAAAGAGAGCGGATGGCTGGACGAAAAGAGTAAGAATGAAAGAAAATAAGGTGCGTTTGTCTGTTAGTAGGTGGAAAGAACGAATGGCGCCGATATGCGAAATGAAGTGACGACCAAAAAGGCCTTGTTCCGGGTGTGTAAAAGCGTCAAAACGAGGGACGAAAAGGAGAATGATTGAGAAGTGAGGATAAAACGAGAGTGTTTTAATATTGAGGTGACAGGGTTTGACAAACCGGCGAGAGCTCGTATTCAGTTCCGGCCAGCGGGAAAAGGAACCCCCCAAAATCCCACCAGCGCAGTGCCACAATGCCAGGCACTTGGCGCACTGTGCGCGGATGGCAGAAACGACCCGAACGCTTTGTTGTGCCGGCCATGTCAGGACTAGGGCTCCCGGGGCAGGCCGCCTAGCTCGCTGTAGCGGCCTGCGCCTCCGCCATCTTCTGCCCTGTGGACCTTGCGCCAGCCAGTGCGAGACGGGTAGCCTCCTACGGTGCTGCGCTGCGGACTCTTGTTGGTCTGCGCTCTCAGTTTCAGGGTCTTCAGCAGCTATCTGTCACGCGACTTGCCCACGATATGCCTGTACAGCACGCTGGCCTGGGATCAATATAAAATAGAGTTATTGCTTGGCAATGGAATTACAGTAGGTACTTCGCGATAGCATCGATATCAGGCCAGAGCAACTCGTGGGCAGACGACCATCATCACATCTCATCTCATTTGCCGGAGACGTTAGCAGTTACTAGCCGTCTGTGTTGCTTCTAGCGCGAGCTAAAATTAGCTCAGCTGTCTTATCCTCTGCTTTGCACAGAGCTATGCATGTTCCAAACATATCCATGGACTGGACGTGCGCAAGAAGCAGCAAATCGAGGGTTCTTGTGCCTGATTGACCAAACTTGAAATTGCAGGCACCACTGATATAGAACTGGCCAATGGCTGGATGCGCGTCCCAGTTTGAGTGGGAGTATGGGAGTCGGCGTTCACACACTGTGCCTCGCCAGTACTCCGTATGATGGATCTGCACAAAATGCCTGCTTGCATGGTGCTTGTATTGTACGCGCAACATGCTGAGAGCAGACAGGTAAACGCCGTGCAATCCGTACGACTCCGTACGGATCCAATGGAACCCGAATGGCCTCGTGCTTTGGCGCCCTCACGAACGTGTTGACGCCCGTAGCCTGTCGTCTCTTCTCATTGTCTCTCCCAATACCCGCCGGCACCGTGACACGTCGCTCTCTTGCCCAATGATCCCCAGGGTTTCATCGAGTGCCGAGTCAGTGCGACAATCGTCGCAAGCCTCTGCACGCTGCCTCTCTCCTGAGTGCTGCAGCTGGACCATTGCTCGGTTGCACTACCCGCAAGCCGAGCAGATTCATTGGCAAGACATGCCCTCTGTACGGAGTACTCGTACGACTTGCCGGTCCTCTTGCAGCTCCCGCACGCACTACTAGGTAGTGTACGTATGCTCCCCAGCACAGTGCGCCATCTGCCAAGAAGCAATTGTGCAGATCAAGTCCCGGACAAATCCAACACAGCCCAGGGAGCGAGGCCGTAAGTAGCCACAAGATTCGATCAAGGAACGGAACGTGGACGGTAGGTAATCATACAGTATTGCACAGCCACGTCTTTCTTGTCCGGCTAGCTTGGCCAACTTGGCGTCTCTCCGATCGACAGAACTTCGGCATAGCTCCGAGTTATGACGAGCCTTGTTTATGCATCGTTTGAAAAGCTTGAAAACACTCGTATCAATTATATCATCAAGGGCGATTTTGCTTTTTTGGAAACAAGAAAAACAGGAGAGAGTAGCTGATTTACAATTTGCCAATTGCCCTTGACGCTCATTACGGCCCCAGTACTAGAACTGTAGACAAGGATGAAAGGTTACTACGTAGTCTAAATAATGCCAAGTTTTATTATCCAGTCAGTTTGTTTCATACTGACCATTACAGTGAAACTGTCATGTCCCAGAACGGGAAGGAGAATGCCATGGGTAATGAAGATTAATGAGATGGACAAAGTCGATATTATTGACAGGAATCCCGTCATGCATGACCTATAGAGGCACGATAAACAGCTCTGGAGCTATTGACGTTTGTTCTAAGGAGGGTAGCAGTAGTTAGCACTCAATTGAGTTTGCTAGTCTCCAATGCTCTAAAAAAGAAGCCCCTTCTAGTGCTGCTTTTGTTGGCTGGCGGGAAATAGGAGGTTGTATCTTGTATCCGCGGGCCACGCCTACCATTTCGGATGAGACAATGAGAAACAGGCATGACGTCAAGAGGATTGGCAACCCAGAACGCAGCGAACCAGCAAATTATCTTCAATGGCGGACTTTTACGAATTCCGGCACTTGACCGACATTTTGTAAAAGAATTGAACCAAAGTGGAAATGCATCGAATTACGCCAGAGGAAAGAAAGTCGTCCAGAAAACTCCATTGTGCAAAGGTGCTTCTTTTCCTCGGGAACGAGTGTACCGAATACAAGCAATTGTCACGGGAAGTAACGACCAGCAGCTGCCACTTTTGTAGAAACATCACATGATAAACCCTCGTTTAGAGAATTTAATTGGATTTGAACCGTCCAAACCTGACGATCCTTCGCGGTGAGATGATGTCTAAGGCATTATCGGAACAATGATCCAACGAACCGCATGTTGTTCGTTATAGGCAAAAATCAGCTGCAATCCCGAGTACGCGCTCCAATGACGGCACACGCTCACCTCCGACCCCGCGATCTAAATCTCATCTCGTTTAGTCCATCAATCCATCTACCGCGTCCATCAACGGATGGATCACTGGCTAACACGGAATTTACTATGAGAGCAATGCTGCTACCATGCAGTGCAACCTCGAGGCTTCGGTGTTGTCCCGAGCCCCTCAGATGTGATTGGCATGGGGATTTGGGTTGAAGAAAAGCATAAATTGCCCGTCCTCGCGGTCCAATTGGGGTTCTGGGTGCTGTCCATCGAGGACGCAAAGAAAGAGAAAGGACTAGGGAGAATACAGACATAAAAATGAAGCTGGACTCTCTACTGTCGGCGATTGCGCTGCTGCTCACTGGCATCAGTGCCTCGAGAGTCGGCATCCCTGGTGGCCGACCTCGTGAGATTATACTCGACAGCAGAAATGGGCCGCTTCAGGATATTGTCACATGGGACGAATACTCTCTTTATGTCCATGGGGAGCGAGTCATGATCTTCTCTGGCGAAGTTCACCCTTTTCGCCTACCCGTGCCGTCCCTGTATCTTGATTTGTTCCAGAAGATCAAGGCACTTGGGTTTAACACGGTATCGTTTTATGTGGACTGGGCGCTTTTGGAAGGCAAGCCAGGCAAGTTTCGCGCTGATGGCATCTTTGACCTGGAGCCTTTCTTTGAAGCTGCTACCCAGGCTGGCATTTACTTGCTGGCTCGCCCGGGACCTTATATCAATGCCGAAGTGTCAGGAGGCGGATTTCCCGGTTGGCTGCAGAGGGTCAAGGGCATTCTTAGAACTGATGCTCCTGATTATCTACATGCCACCGACAAGTGAGCCCAACCAACTTCTGAAGACGACTAACTTTTTCGGCTAATACATATTACGTGTAGTTACATGGCACACATCGCCTCAATCATTGCAAAGGCACAAATCACAAACGGGGGGCCGGTGATTCTGTATCAGCCAGAGAACGAGTATAGCTCCGGCAATGCGGGCGTTGTGTTTCCAAACAAGCCATATTTCCAATATGTTATTGACCAGGCACGAAATGCTGGCATTGTTGTCCCCCTAATCAACAATGATGCTTTCCCGGGCGGCACAAGCGCCCCTGGCACAGGTCTTGGATCTGTAGATATCTACGTATATCTTCCTGTGAGCTGTGACTGAGAGCATTAAGCTAACTCGTTACAGGGCCACGATGCTTATCCTGTTGGTTTTGATTGCGTATGTCGAGGGAATCGTCCCCCATGTGAAAGCTTGTTACTAACCAAGCTAAATAGGCCCATCCTTATACCTGGCCAGAAAACGGGCTTCCTACAACATATCATCAAACCCATCTCATTCAGAGTCCAAGTACACCGTTTTCTCTTGTTGAGGTAGGTATTGTTTGCTTTGTTGCATATTATCTTCTTCAGTACCATCTAACACCCAAGATAGTTCCAAGGCGGTTCTTTTGATCCGTTCGGCGGATGGGGCTTCGAACAATGCTCTGTTTTGGTTAATAATGAGTTTGAGAGAGTCTTTTATAAGAATAACTATGCGGCTGGTGTGACTATATTCAACCTATACATGGTATGTATTCTCCTATCAGCACACGCACCATATGCATGGTAAAAGGGGGGGAAAGCATTGACGGACGCTATCAACTTAGATATTTGGCGGCACCAACTGGGGTAATCTCGGCCATCCTGGTGGTTATACATCATATGACTACGGATCTGTTAGTACTAAGAGACGCCCTACTTTCAAGATGATCGAATGCTGATTGATTGATAGAGTATCAGAGAAGACAGAACTGTCGACAGAGAAAAGTATTCAGAGCTGAAATTGCAAGGCCAGTTCATGAAGGTCTCCCCTGGATATATGACCACTACTCCGGGCAATGTAACAACAGGCGTATACAGCGACAACCAAGACATTGCGATAACGCCACTCTTGGCGGAAGAAAGTGGTAACTTCTTTGTTGTACGTCATTCGAACTATTCGAGTACAGCATCGACGTCGTACACAGTCAAGCTACCAACTTCTGATGGAGAAATCACCATCCCTCAGCAAGGCGGCTCGCTTACTCTTAACGGTCGAGACTCCAAGTTTCACGTCACCGACTATCCCGTAGGGAACTATACACTGTTATATTCAACTGCAGAGATTTTCACATGGAAAGCCTTTGCCGATAAGACAGTCCTGGTGCTTTACGGCGGCGCAGATGAGCTGCACGAGTATGCTGTCAAGAATCCATTTGCTGGCACGAAAGCTACAAAAGTGAACAAGATTGAAGGAAGTGGTGTTGCCGTCCACACTGCCAAGGATCTGACTCTGGTTCTTCAGTGGACGGCTTCCCCCACCAGGCAAGTTATCCAACTGGGCAATTTGGTCATCCACATGGTTGGTAAGTGTCAAGTCCTGCAATAGTACTCATTCATGTCTCACATTCTGAAATAAATACTGATCATCACCTGTAGATCGTAACTCTGCCTACAACTACTGGGTTCCCACTCTCCCGGGAAGCGGCAACCAGCCCGCCTACGGCAGCTCTTTGATGAACCCCGCTGCTGTCATTGTAAACGGGGGTTATCTTGTGCGCTCCGTAGCTATTCAAGACTCAGCTCTCTCCTTGCAGGCGGATTTCAACGTTACAACACCGCTAGAAATCATTGGCATCCCACAGGGCGTTTCTAAACTTGTCGTCAATGGAGAAGAGCTTGACTACACGGTTTCAGAACTCGGAGACTGGATCTCCAAACCAACCATTGAGCTTCCAGATGTCCAGGTCCCGGAGCTATCATCACTTACATGGTACCACCTAGACTCTCTTCCAGAAATTCACAGCCACTACGATGATTCCCACTGGCAGCTTGCCAACCACAAGACAACCAATAACTCCATCGCACCTCTCAAGACGCCCGTGTCGCTCTATGGCTCAGACTACGGCTTCAACACCGGAACGCTCCTCTTCCGCGGCCGTTTCACAGCGTCCACCGCGAAACAGCAGCTTTCCCTAACCACTCAAGGAGGATCCGCTTTTGCAAGCTCCGTATGGCTCAACGACCGGTTCATAGGCTCATTTAAGGGCTTTGACGCTGCAGAAAGCGCCAACTCCTCCTACGAGCTCAACAACCTCGTCCGAGGTCGGCGTTACACGCTTACCATCGTTGTCGACTCCACGGGTCTCCATGAGAACTGGGATATTGGCCTCGATGGCATGAAATCCCCTCGCGGCATCATCGACTACGCCCTCACCTCTTCCAAGGGTACTCACGTACCCATCTCCCCCTGGAAACTCACCGGTAACCTCGGTGGCGAGGACTACCGCGATATTTTCCGTGGCCCTCTCAACGAGGGCGGCCTCTACTTTGAGCGGCAGGGATTCCACCAACCGTCTCCTCCGCTTCACGCATTCTCCCGCGGCTCTCCGTACAAGGGCATTTCCCACGCCGGCATTGCCTATTACACCGCCAAGTTACATCTCGACATCCCTGCTAACAAGTACGACGTCCCGCTATCCTTCGTCTTTGACAACACTACCAGCGCGGCGCCATATCGTGCTTTGTTGTACGTCAACGGCTTCCAGTACGGTAAATACGTGAGCAATATCGGTCCTCAGACCGAGTTTCCCGTCCCGGAGGGCATCCTCAACTACAATGGTGATAATTGGATCGGCGTTGCGCTCTGGGCACTGGAAAGCCACGGTGCGAAAGTCCCAGGACTGAAACTCAAGGCCCGATCGCCAATCCTTACGAGCAGGAGCAAGGTAGAGCTAGTCAAAGGGCCATCATACAAGAAGAGATATGGAGCGTACTGAGCATTGACTCGCTTCCTAAGACAACAGTTTCTCTCAAGAAGTATCTGCAATTAAAGAAGATCATCAAGTCATGTTAATTTGAGCTTCTAATAATATAATGTCCAGCGTCCCTAGTGGTGCCCAGACTGCGCGCAAAGTAAATGTCAAATAGTATCCCTCCACCCGCGTATATGCCCTATAAAAGTTTTCCCTAAAGTTTTTTCTTTTCTCAAATGCAAACATATGCAAAAAAGATAGCCCACAAAAGAAAGGGTATCGAAAAATCTCGTGTGTTAAGTCCCAGAAAGCAATGCTTGAATTAATGTACAAGGCGCGTGGCTATGGACGCAATGCCGCCAAAAAAAAATTAGCAAATATAAAATGAAGAAAATACGACTTTGTGATGAGGAGAAACAGGCAACGAGAGAAAGGAAATGAAGAATAGAACTCTGTGCCCGCAGATGAAAAGACAAAAAAGAGAGTATCTGTCGTCTTGAAGAGGACGGGTATGTGTGATATTAACACCACAGTCGACAAGTATATCAATACCGTGAGCGAATGCAAGAAAAATCCCAGTGGTATATATGTACGGGTAAAACAACAACGGCCTGTTCCGGTAATGAGTGTCTGGAGGATATAGAGATGCTTCAAGTACTCAAAAAAAAAATTCCATATGCGGTCGAAAATTATAAATATGCTGTTGATTTCTGTTTCAAGACAGTTTAGATTCGGACTCCCCTATAAGTCGGGGGATTACCGCGCGTAGGCTGGTTATGTCGCGGAGAGATTGGGCTGTCGAGCAAACCATGTCCGCTGCGCCGGACGGCTTGCGCCTCTTCAGCTTTCCTTCGCTGTGCCTGGGCTCCATCCCAGGACCGATGAGGTTGAGCAAGAAGCGGCCAACCGGATGAGTTGTTTGGAGACGAGCCAAAAGTTGGCTCTCTGAATTGTGGCGGAATGGGCGGTGGGACACCAGAATCCATGATGCCACGGGGTCGTGGAGTCCTTGGCGACGGTGCCCCGGTAGTTGAGGAGGAAGCGCGGTTTGCCGCGCCCTTGTTGAGAGACTTATTGTCCGGTATCGTAACTCGTAGCTCTGGTGCTGATGATCGATCTTTAAGAGACGAGCTTTTGGCCTGCTGATCAGATGAATGGGTAGTCGCTGACACCGACTGAGCAGACAAGCTGTTGCTGCTCACTGCCGCAGAGTTTACTAGTGAAATTGCCCGTTTTCTCTTTTCCGCGTCAACCTTGCTCGAAGAACCCACGTTCCCTGCAGCAGACTTCCGACGGGTCAAACCCAGGGACGGCATTCTTGATGTCGCAGCTTCAGCAACTTGTCGTAGCGAACGTCGTTTCTTCAGCGATTTAGACCCATCCGAATCGGTACCCGCCTCGATAACGCTGTGAACATGCGCAGTGTTATCAGGGGAAACCAGGTTGTCAACGCTCATGATGGTGTTGAGTGTTGCGCTGCTAGCGTCCATCTTGCGCGAAGTTGAACGAGATGCCAATGCTGGGCTGTTGTGTTTCTCATGGCGCTTCGGTCTCGACTTTGGAAAGAGAGAAACAGATTCGACGGCTTCTTTTGCCGGGGCATTTGCCAGAACAGTGTTTCTCTCTCTTTCCTTTTCCAACCGGACAAAAGGCTTATATAGCTTGCTGTGTTTATTAATTTTATCGGGAGTAATCATATGTGACATTGTCGGTTGTACCAAGGTTGGTCGTTGTGTTTGGTTATGGCGAAAGTAGCTGTTGTCATCGATACTTTGCGAACTCGGGAACGAGCGTTCCGAAGCATTCGAGCTGTAGCCACTATCCGCCTTAGAAGATGCCCGGTGAGAGGTTTCAGATGATGCCGTCGAACTGAAGTCACTATTGGATCTCCAAACCCCGATACTGCCCTTGCCACCAGAGCCTCCCTCGTTATCTTCAGCGTCAGAATAACCCAAGAGAGGACTGGGAACTTTTGACAGTGGACTGGGCATCAAGTCATCAGAAGGCTTTGCTTTCTGGCTCGAGAGCTGGGAACCCCTTTCGCTCAAGTTGAAACCGGAAATGGAGGCCAACGCTCGAGATTCTGCTCCTGAGCCAATGACGGTGTGCCGATGTTTATGGCGCGCCATGTTCAGTTCAAGTCCTGGATCCTCAGGTTGCGGCTCGGCTTTTGATTCAATGTGCGGCTGGTTGGCGTTGTTTGGTGGGCTTGAAGGAGGAGTTCCGTTCATAATCTTCAAGGAACCAAATTTGATACCCCCAAGCTGCTTGTAGTCCGACTCGCACGGAGTGACAGCTCGCTCCAGTGGCGCAAATCCTACCGACATGGGAGGTATGGACATGGGAGGCATGGAAAGATGCCTCGGCGCCTTAGTGCTAGGGCTGAATGCATACTGACCATCTCCAAAAACTGGCTGGCTCTTCCGAGAGCTTGTCCTATCTGGAATTGAGAGCCTATCCTCTCGCCTTGGCCGCGTAGCGACGCCAGGTGTTTGAATCACAGAACGCCGCCGTACTGGAGCATAGATTGACAGATCCGAAGTCGTTCTCGCAAGTGAGGCGCCCGTAATGGTGGAAGCTCGCCGTTCTTGGTATTGGCTGCTATGACTCTGCCTTCGTCTCTGGTTCTGGCGCGTTCCAACTTGGCTGTTCATGGCGGCTACCTGGAGCTCTTGCAAGAATTCTGAGCTTGACCGAGGCAGCTGCTGAGAAGCGTAAAACTGTAGCAGTTCGGATTGCATCGACGTACCCCTTTCCAAGCGATTGCCATGCCAGCTAGTTTTCTGTCAGTTTCACAAGACCAATTGAAGGAAACCAATGCATGAACAGACCTTTGCGTCCGCGTAAGAGGCCGCTCAGTATTGCTGTGCATTACGGAGCTCGTCCTGCGCATCTGGCTGCTTGTCGTCGAGTTTGCATATAAAGAGTGCGATCTCGCGTCTGTTATGGGTGATTCTGGTAGAACGGGACTCCGCATATAATCAGACTCTCGTCGAGATAGCCGTCTAGAGGGCTCATACAGCCTCTCAATGTAAGGCTCTTGTGCTGCATCGCTGCCACATTGTGAATCCCTCGATGAGAACGGCATTGAGGCCGCAAGGTATGATTCTGAGATACGGGTGCTGCTTGATGCAGCTGCTCCCGAAGGATTCTGCGGCCTCGGCATCGCTCCATGGCTAGCCGCTCGAGGTTTAGACAGCTTCTGAGTAGGCTTCCGAGGCGCCTCTGACGACGGTGTGTTCCCCATCAAGTAGATCACCCCGGTGGGTATTTAGAAGATAAAGAAGAGAGGGGAAGAGAGTGATGTTTTCAGAGGTTGGGCGAGAATCGCGGGGAAGAGTCGAAGGAAACAACAACCAGGCCAGCTGTGTAAGATGCTCAGGTGTGGAATGTAGCCGTCGCCATGTCTCTCCAAAATTCGGGTGCAGAATTCAAAACATGGGGATGTACGGGGTACTCGACAGGGGAATTTGTAGGAGAATTGTAAGAGAGTCCAACGTCAAGTCGGAAGTTCAAGGCGAAAACAACAGTAATAATATATGCAGAGCAATGGGGGAAAAAAGGTTTCGATGAGGGCGTAGCGCAGTCGGGTATATAGTTTTTTCTTCCTCTTTTTTTTCTTCCTTCCGCCTTCGCCTCCCAGAATCGAGGCGGCAAATCGCACCGTGATGCTTAAATCGTGGAGAGAGGGGTGAAGCTTTTGACCAGAGCGCCACCTCCGAATGTATGTTCTAAGCCGACGCCGTTGCGCCTCGAATCCGGTTCCGGCGTCAGTATTTCCGTCTGACAAGAGTATCAATGGGAATCAGATTGAAAGGAAGTCCGTTGGGCAAAGGAATGGCGCGTTGGAGAGCAGCTGGATCGATGCGGAAAAGAAGTCTGCAAGGCCGAGTAAACAATCCAAGCAGCCAAAAAGTCGCGACACCAGGGCCTGACGATGGCCTTCGCGCATCATCTCCCACGGCAATCCAACAAGCGGCTAAAGCTATCGTATATGCGCTGCACAGCTCCACAATTCTCGCACGCCGCTGATGGAATTGAGGCCGCTTCCTGGTCGACGGTGATGACAGGGGAGCCCAAATTGCAACCGAAGCTACCCCTGTGAGATTGCCTGGTTGGCCGCATTACAGCCAAGAGTTCGTCACGCTGCATGTCTGAGACAAAGCAGATTGGATTAGCCGGTGTCCACCAGTCAATGCCGCCGGAGCATCCAGTCCTCTCGTCGTCGTCGTTCCTTGATTTGTTATATTCTCTCTCCTGTGTTCTTTTCTTCTACGGGAGCACCTCTTCTATCAACCATGGGTAATCCAGCCCGATGGGTGAGACGACGAAGATGAAGAGAAGCATCGTGGAAAGACCCATCAATTGCGAAACCCTTGGCAGCTGAAAGCTCGGAGCATCTTTCTCCTATTCGCCAACGGTTGGGTTTCTTCGAGGCCAGCTGGAGAGCAAGATTCGGGGCTAGCTGGTCTAGCGCGGTCGATAGCTAAGAGGGAGAGTCAGCCCATGGCATTGAAGCCCGAAATCCGGATTTGCAGTGGGAGAAAATATATCACATCATCGCCTACACTACCTGTTTTGTCCTGTCTTGTCTTGGTTGTCTCTGTCGAAGCTGGCCGTCTGTCTGGCCATCCGTTCGTCTGCCCTGTTTGGCTGCTTGGTTGCATCTATCGAAGCTGCCACGTCGCGTCCACAACCCAACCAGCGCCGAGCCTAACCCGACACTCAATTTCAATCGACGATCAATCGAATCCATATCGCCAGTCAATCAATGAAACCAGCGCTAACCAACGTCAATGACGGATCCTCGGATGCTCGTAGACCGGCGACCTTTGCGGGCACGTTCGGTGCAAGATCTCCATCTGGCCTGCATGGCGTGTGGGGAGCTCTCATTACAAACGGATCCCACCACGATCTAGCGATAATTACCGGAGCCCCTCAGCAAGATCCGGCGAAGACGACGAGGTGCTGCTTCTAATTTCAGACAGAAACCGCAGGCAGCATTCCATGGTAAAGTCACAGTGGCAGTGGAGGGCAAAGAAATGAGCAAGGCCGATGACTAAGCTTGCCCCTTTCGCTGTTGCTACCTGCAATATCGAGTATACGAAGCATTCCCTACTAGCAGTTGCATCAGGCGGTTGCTGTTACAGGTACTCCGTATAGCACCAGTAATCTCTGAAGCTCGTCTCCATCACTCGAGCTACTATAAACTTGTAGGCTTTACGAGTGTTCGTACGACGTGCTAGTACAGTGGCTACTAGGGAGCTAGTAGGAGTTATTAAACGGATCAATGGCTGATAAAAGAGGCTGGGTCCAATGAACCAGTAGCGAAGCTCCATCCATCTAGAAATCATCCGATGACAAACCTGCGGGCAAATCGAAACCATTCTGCTGACTCCCGCCCACATGCAAAAAAAAAAAAGGAAGCAAAAAAGCATCAATGGGATCGTGCTGACCGGAGCCCTGGCAAGCGAAATCTCGGTTCTGCCCAAAGACATGGTCCCCCGTTGACGATGGAAATAGTATACTACTAAGGTACTGTAGCATTGCATGATTCGCTGGACGGCACGCGCGGAGGAGAGAGACTGCCGATGCCGAGGAAATCCGTGACGTTTGCCATTGTCTGCACCCACTCAAAAGGTAAGGTAGTAGAAAACATGTCTCATATTAGAGTTACCCTAGACTATCGTGAGAGTTTGGAGGCATGGCTTTTTTTCTTCTTGTCTCTTCCTTTTTTCCATATGCATCTTTGCACTTTATTCTATTGCCTATGACGTGATGCCGTGCTTCTTCATTTCCATTATCAATTGCATGAACGATGCTGACTTTTTGAAAGACTTTTTCTCTCGTTTCAACTCTGCATCATTAATAGCACATCGTAATTTTACTCTGTACATGAAGGTTGTTCCGCCCAAAGCATGTAAGTGAGTGAGCGTACAATACGGCACATATATTCAATGCCTTTTTGATCCCTCCACCCCATCCAGCAGTTGCTGTATTATCCCAACTCACATGATGACGACGGCATTCGTAAATGGGACTAAATTATCTGCATGTCTCAAATCTTCCACGCCCAGGCTGAATTGGTGGCGTTGCAACCCTCAATGCCCCCCTAAGATACCGAAGCTCATTCTCCAATCACATACGTTTAACCTTGGCTCCCAATCCAGACCTCATGCACTCGCCCAGCCTCGACGTCCACCCTGGAGCCGACGCCGTACGTTGTCTTCTTACGATCCGCCTCGTTAGGATACCACAGTGTCATCTCGCCGTCGACAATCAGATGTGTTGTCAGCCCGCCGTGCGAGTGGGGAGGGTAGTGAGAGTTTCTGCAGCAGCGCGCATTAGCGACCGAAGCACACAGCCACCATTGATTGATCTGCTGGCGATGCTTCCGCAGAGCCCGAACGGCATAGGAGAAGGGAGAAGACAAGGCCACTGATCATTATCGAATATGATACAACTGTTCAACGGTACGTATCATAGAGGGGAGAACGCCTGAAGACGAATGATACAAGGACATGTGCAGCAAACTATTACAGGCGCTAGATGGATACGCAGGTAGCTAATACGCGTATCAACCACTCACAACGACCGAAGCCACGGCATGCAAAAGAATCGACGCTCTGGTTCGACTTACGGGCCGTCACTCCAGGTAAAGACGTTGCCAAACCCCCACGATCTGACCTGCGCCTCATGCCGGTCACCCATCTTGGCGGATGCGTGCTTTTTCGATTGCAGGCCGCGCCCCGCCGGGATCCTTCAAGTTCAAGGCGAGCCTTTTGTGGTGGACGGTGGACGCCCGTTTGGGGCAGACCGGCGCTCAGAGGAAGAGGCTGCTGATACGATACGGCGTGAGACGGTGGCTGAGCTCGGGTCGTGTATCGCTCGTTGTCTTCGGCTGCGGCACAAGCAAAAGCATAACCAGTAAGAGAAGAAGCAGTAGCCAGCGAATGAACGATGGGAATGGTTGAAGCTGTGGAAGAGGCCGAAAAGAGGCAGAAGAGAGAGAAGAGGAAGCGAAGATGGCGCTATTCACAGTGCATGACCTCACTGGCGCAAGACCCACTAGCCCCAGGCCTGAAGCACCACCAGCAACGGTGCCACGCCCCGAGCCGCAGCGCTGGGAGGCTTGGACAACCTTAAAAAATTTCTGAACTGTGTCATTGATTGATTTTGTTGATAGCCGACCAATGCATCATGATTGACATTGATCAACATCATAACCCCCCTTTGAGTAAGTTGCCTAGAATTAGCGAAGCCTCTCTGAATATGTGCTTGACCCTGAAACAATGACGAGACCAATTCCCTACTTCTCCTGTACATCAGTAGTCCAAAAATCTGCCCAAGGCATTATCTCCGCCCTACGAGGCCATCAGGCCACCCATCTTTTTCAGCTGGCACCGGTCCAAAGCAACCTAGCCTCAACCACACATGCGTCGCGAGGGTTGCATTGGGAAATCCCTCCCCCGATAGCCCTGCTTTGCGAAAACTTGCAGAATCAGCTATACCGTAACCTGTTGTGACTTTTTGATGCCCAAGTTCGCACTCTTGTATGTACTTACCACAACTGTGTCTGGAGTGGAGAGTAGCATCAGGTAGGTAGCCATGCCGGAACAAGCGCCCTCAACAAGTGCTCTTGTCCAAACGGAAACATTCAAGATGGACAGCCGGGTCCTCCATCAAACACAACCATCCTCGTCCTCGCCCTATCAAGCCCAGCCCAAACACGGCAACCAACCAACTCCACGTCCAGCCCTGCCAGAACAGACCAAACCAGACACAGACTGTCACCCTGTCACTGTCCACTCTCCTCCTCCTCACTTCCCCCCTCCAATCCCGTGGCTCGCATCCGACGGACGGCATGCCCGCTACCGCCAGCCTCACTCAGCCCAGCGCACCAATCGCCGGCGACCGCATTGCAAGACAACACACAGCACGGCAAAGCCTCTTTTCCCTGCTCACAGGTTGGCCACGAGAACAGCGCCAGAGAAGTGGCGTCTATTTGTCACTCCATACCTGTACTCCCAAACTCCATCCATACATCACCCCGTAGGCATATTATGCCACCAGACGGCAAACAGCCATTCGCAGAGAGCGGGAACTTGTAATTGTAAAGGCTCTCGGGGATTGCCACCGGGCCCTCAGTAGCAGCGGCAGCAGTAAGGCTGTGCACGCAGCAAAACACTCGAGGTGGACATCCCGCCCCATGCACAGGAAAGCAAGACACCAGACCAGACAAAGCCCAGGCCTTTCGAGTCAGGGAATTCTGCCAGCACAAGGGCCAAACAGCCAGACCCTCCTCGCACTGTTACACTGTGCGCCCTCCCCGCCCTCCCCGCTAGCTACAGCGCCGCAACACCCGAATCTTGAGGCTCAACAAGGCAAAGACAACCGGCTCTCGCACGGTGCGCGCCGCCCCGAGAGCCCAGTTCAAGCCCAGCCCAGAGTTCCCGTCTCCAGTCTCTCTCTCTGCCGTGCCAGACCAAATTGATGACTGCAATCCAAGCCCTGGGATCCAAAGTCGCTCCACTAAAAAAAGACCCTCCCAGGAACAACTTCCCAGCAGCAGCCCCAGCAAAAGCACCAGGGAGAAAAGCTACCAGCACCAGTAAACTCGTACAGTACAGTACGGCACAAAAAAGTGACAAGTGCCGCCGCTGCAACTCGCTGCACATGCACAGGTACCCTTCGGGTTACAGCGAGAAGGGACCCTCCGCCAGCTTACCCAAAACGAGAACCATTGGCAGCTGAAATAGCACCAGACCTCTTGCTAGTGAGCTTGCTAGTAGCGGCACCTAAATTAAGAAGCTGACCCGATTCCTTCTTCTCACCAGCTCGTTTCGTTTCCGCTTCTCTCTCTTGCCCTCTTTTCATCCTCATCCTCTTTCCACCTCGAAAACCTGTATTCTTGCGTCGATATTTGCCTTTTCAGACTGATTGGCATATTGACGCACAAGATAGATTCACAAATAAAATTTAATCTCCGCCGTTATACAGCTGATCCAGAACGGGAACCGAGAAGCCCGCCTTATATAAGACAAAAAGACAGACGAGACACACACGACAGAACCCGGGCAGCTTATCCACCTCAAGGGCGGAAATCCAAAAGAATATTCCCATATCAACACCATCCTCCGCCGACATCTTAGTCCTCTGAGTCTCGTCACATCCTCGCCCCGGCCTTTGGGTTCATCGTCCGCTTTCCGAGAGCGGCTGGCCTTTGCTTGCCTCTCATGCGCTCCTCACCGCGACAGCGACAGCGACAACGACAGCGGTAGTATCTCGCTTCTCGTCCTTGTCTTTCCTCCCCACCCCCAGCCAGCTACCATGTCTCTCACCTGCGGGCTCTTTGTAAGTGTCTCGCCAACTTTAATTTTCTTTTTTCTTTTACCAACTCCTATTCTCTCACTTTCACCTTCTCCCATCTCCCCATCTACAGTGCCATCAGATGCGCAAACCAACACACCACGCTAACACATGGCCAAACTTACAGCGCCGTCGTTCCAAGTCGGACGAGAAGAAGCCGCGGCGGACCCGCACCATTTCCATCTTCGACCCGAGTCTCGATGCCCTCAAGCGAATGATCAAGAACGCCACCATGATCTCCCCGATAAGGCTCGGCGATGGCGACCCGACTCTCTCCCGCCGCAACACATTGACACGCGAGCATTCCATGACGCCCGAAATGATTGCCATCCTAGAGAGAGTATACGACGACCTACGAAGAGACGAACCTGAGCTATCGAAAGAAGCATTCATCAAATTCATCATAGACATCCAGGGCGAAACCATGGTCCAGCTGGATAAAGATAATTACACTCTTGGACAGTTTCTCTACGTCTTGGCACACGAGTATCGATGGGAAGCCATCCGGAAGCCATCACAAAAGGATTACTCGAAGCCCATCACAAACTACTTCATCAACAGCAGTCATAATACTTACATCAGTGGCAACCAATTGGCTTCAAAAACTTCTCCAGAGGCATACATGAATGTCCTAAAGAAGGGCGGTCGTTGTATCGAAATCGACGTCTGGAATGGTGACGATATTCCCGTCGGCGGCGAATCCAAATCCCCATCTGGCAACGGTCATTCGAGGGCCATTTCTGGCATATCCGGCAGCTCCCTCCCCTATGCGGCCGCTGCCGTCATCGAGAAGATGGAAGACAAGCTCGAAGCCGCCAAGGACACTGCCAAAGGCTATCTCGGAAACTCAAGTGGCGGACGCTCAAGAAGCACCAGCACCAACAGCAGAACCATGACCGACGACACATCATCCAGCTCCAGCAACGTTTACCTCGCCCCGGTGGCCAACGTCTCCACCGACAAGTTGGAGATCCCACGCCTATCAAGAACTCGATCATCTCTTCCCCGGGGAGAGCCCATCGTCACCCACGGATGGACCTTTACGACTCCTTGTGGATTCCGCGAGGTGTGCGAAACGATCCGGGACCATGCCTTTGCGCATGGTAATGACCTGCCCATCATTATTAGCTTGGAAGTCCACGCGGACCACAACCAGCAAGAGATCATGGCGACAATCATGAAGGAGGTCTGGGGAGATATGCTTGTCCAGCAGCCTTACGAGGGCTGCGATCCCAAGTTCAGAGTACCCACGCTGGACGACCTCCGGGGCAAAATCATGGTCAAAGTCAAGCGCGCATTCCCCAAGATCAACAGCCCGCAAGACATCACTGCTTCCTTGCCCGTTTTGCAGACAGAAGACGATGGTTCGACCACGGACGATGAGCACCCCCCTCGTCTTCGAGCAGCCGCTTCTTCCCCTGCCGGGGCCCTCCCCCAGCAGGATGAGAACGGCAAGGTGACGATATGCAAGCCCTTGAGCGACCTCGCCATCTACACCCGCAGCGAGCGCTTCAAGAGCCTCAGCACCCCTCAGGCGAAGCAGCCCACCCACATCTTCTCCATCAGCGAGGACAGGATTCTGGAGCTGCACGAGAAGTTCCCGCGCGAGGTCTTTACCCACAACAAGAACTTCTTCATGAGGGCCTTCCCGGCCGGACGGAGGATCAACAGCTCCAACCCGGACCCGAGCCTCTTTTGGCGAAGAGGCGTGCAGATGGTGGCCATGAACTGGCAGAACATGGACGAAGGCATGATGCTCAACGATGCCATGTTCGCCGGCGAGGATGGCTGGGTCCTCAAGCCCGCGGCGTACCAGGGCGCCGACAAGGCCAGCGTCACGCTCGACCACGCCGCCAAACATACGCTGGACCTCTCCATCACCTTCTTTGCAGGCCACAATATTCCGCTCGAGGATGGCGAAGAAGACACTTCGCGCAGTAGGAGCAATCTCCGCCCCGTTGTCAAAGCCGAGCTGCACATTGGCGAGGACGACAAGGACGGCCACGAGCACTCTTACAAGCAGCACACAAAGACGGCCAAGACATGCAACCCCGTATTCATGTCCAGCTCGCAGCACAAGGACGCAGGCGACAAGTTGCAGTTTCTCAACATTCCCAAGGTGGTGGAGGAGTTGAGCTTCATCCGGTAAGTTTTTTTTGATTACAAACCTTTCTTGCACCGTCGTTTTTCTCTTTTTTGCTACCCCCTGTCATCCCCCCTATCCCCCCCTCTCTCCTTAACCCGGGTTTTGCGCAACAGAGTGCTCTTTGTGTCACGCTCAAAATCGCCACAAGATAGCTGGTGCTGTTGTTGAGCTTCATGTTGCGCAATACAGTGTGGTGCCTTGGGTGGCCACTAGCAAAATCGACCAAGCGGTCAGCGGCTCCTATCCGAGCTCATCAATGTCGTATCTTTTCCCTCTTCTTGGCCGCTACCCAAAGCTCGTGTGAGAGTGTGTGAAAGAGAATGCGAGTTGGTGTGGTGTGGTGTCCCTAGCGGTCAAAGAACAGCAAGCCTTTCGGATCCAGCTTCTCGGGTCCTGTTTGCGCAACTGTTCCCCCCCCCCCTCCCCGTCACCTTTTTGGCCCTCGCGGCAAGTTGCCGTCCGGAGGTTACCACTCGAAGAGGAGCAGCTATTTTCTTGTTGGGTGTCAGTGGCTTGCATTTAGATAGACTACTAGTTCTTGGCTGGCCGCACACCATGTATTACCCCTTAGTTTATTTTAGCTGCATTTCTGGCCTCACAGCAAAAACGGTGGAAGGGCCGCCTATTACCCCCGGTGGTATCACAGCTTACGGCCGAAGATGTTACCCCAAGAAATTTTTATCTAAACAAAAAAAAAGGAGAAAGAAAAAAAAGAGAGACTAACCAGGAATTCAAATAGACTCAAAATTGAGGACAACTCGCATACCGTTAGTTCACCGTGTCTCGCCTGGGCATGCATCCGCCTTGACCGGCTGCAACGAGGGTACCGCTTCATCCGCCTCTTCGACATGAAGGGCAACGAAATCCTTGGCGGCAAGCTGCTTGTCAAGGTCGAAAAGGTGTTACGGTAAATGGGGGCGGTAAGATGACGCCGGCACCCAGCACCACTAACCCCCTTTTCTTTTCTATCTTCTTTTTCTTTTTCTTTTTTCCCTATTGGAGGAAAACGTCTACAGGTCTTTGATTTATTCTGGGGTTTCCAACTCGGTGGTTGAACAGTATACCATTTTTATTTACATCTCCTTTGTCATTCTTGGTTTCTTTGATTCCCTTTGTCAGAAACAGCACTCTTAGAAGAGTCTCGGGAAAGAGAGAGCGAGTTTATTCCCTCCTCATTTAGCGTATGGAAATCGGCGTCCCTCTTTTGGTTCATTCATCTTGGAATATTTCGGGCTAGAGAGAGGAGTAGGAAGAAAACCTCATGCATTATAGAAAACCGCATCGAAATGGACCCCATTGAAATTTCGGGGGAACAAGTCTTCTCGCCGAAGACGAGTATAGTTTATTTTTTTTTGTCTCTTCCCTTTGGGAGGAAGAGGGGGGAAGGCGTTGGGGGAAGAAAGAAAGGAATTGTGTTTGCCGGCTTGGCAAAATCAATCAAATTGATATCAAAGGGTCTTAGGCCATGCACTACCGCGTCATTTGCCATCCACTGCATTCTTGTGCATGTTCCCTGCTGTGAAAAATTAAAGTCTTGTTGGTTGGCCATGGCGTGTGAGTGCCCGAGACGGCAGAGTGACGGATGCTGTGCAGAAGAGAGAGAAGACGCAGTTCTCCTCCTGTCCCCCAACCCACTCTCGCAGCACACACGCTGACACTCCAACGACCCTTTCTTTTGCGGGTTTAGAATGCTTCGTAAAAGAGCCTTAAATCCTCCGCGGGTATGGAACACGGGTGTAGCCACGCTTCCTCCGTGGTGCAACGAGCCATGCAGCTCTAACATTGGCCCTGCTGAAGATGGCATGCCCCCCTCCTCGTTCTTCTCGTTCTTCCACCCACACCACCATCGAAAGGGTAGAGGCAGATTTGCCTACTACCAAGCTTGCTGCTAGCTATACTATCGAAATGCACCGCCGCGTGAAAGAAAAATGTCACCAGCTCGGGGGAAAAAAAAGTCTGAGGAATGGTCTGCCCGCGCAGTAGTGCGGCCGCTGAGCGCGGGAGGCTCCCGGAAATTGGTCACAAATCCAACGATCGAAAGTACCGAACCAATTGGGTACATGGCTCTCAGCTGACCCAACCCCCTTCAGGCCTTTCGGAGTTGATTCGTCTCCTTTTTTTTTCTTTTCCTTTTTCTGCCTCATTCTTCTCTGCTCTTTTTTATCTGAGCGGAACGCGGCTAGTGGCATGGAGCGAAGAAGGGCTGATGCTACGATATCACGACGCTGCTGACCGAAGGAAGCGATTGGGCGGTTCCCTCGTGCTGCCAGTGCGGATGCGGCTGTTTCCGCGGGTTTCCTAGGGACTTGCCGCAACGCCGGCCTATTCACAGTCGGCAGAGCTCTGCCCAGGTGTGAAATTCACGATAAAACAAGGTCTGGGAGACACGGAATGGACGTAAGAGGTTTCACTGCCGGCGGTCGGTGGCCGGACGCAACTGGCGGCCGAGCACGAATCCTCCACCAACAACTCAATTGACAAACCACAGCCTGCGAACTGCCGGTATTGCTTCATGCCGGCTTGAATGCCAGTGACGCAGTGAAACCTGCTAGCAGAGCTCCGGTGTGTACCAAATATGCCACGAAATGATGACCTGTGCTGGTTACTAGCCGTTGTCCGGCAAGCTGCATTTTGTCATGTCCTAGCCGCCGTCGACACGTCACAGAACGTGCCAGCACCGCATCCATGGCGCGACCTTTTTTTTTTTGTTCCCTCCCTCTCTCTTCTCTCTCTCTTAGTTTGAAGTGGGGGACAAGTTTAGGCATATCGAAGCACAGCTGGGCAAGAGAGTTTGGCGTAGCCTGATAGGTCGTGGCCGTTGGCTTTTTATTGGTCCAGGTGTCTTGAGCTATATGCGTCCGGCAAGGAGATGTCTGCAGAGCAGGGCATCTTGAAGGGTCTAGTCTACCCGGATAGCCTTGCCTTTTTCGAATGCTGTCGAAATGCAGGTAGGGCTTCTTTTCAACGCCGTGTTTCTTTACCCTTTTTTTCGCCAATAGAAAGCAGGGTCAGATCGTCAAAGACGAGGACAAGAAATGACAACTACTCGTGGTAACTTACCGCGAGATAAGCTTATAGCTCAAAGCCATGACCATACAGCTGCTCAGATGGAGTGTACTCGATGGCAGAACTCGCCGAAGTGGAGAGAGGAGGAAACCAAGCGTGATGCTTCATGCGGCCGGGGTCCAGCACCTGCATCGACACATAAAGCTGGACTCCATCCATACCAATTGAAAGTATGCCTTAAACGCCCATCGAGTACCCGCAAAGCGACAGGATTGAAAGACTACTGCGGATTCTATATTAGCCACACAAGGGATATGGACCATTCTGGTTAGCAGTCGGCGGGCTGTAAGTCAAGCGCCTCTGAAGATGCATGTATCAAAACAGCCGGCCCAACAAGTCGAAAGGGCCTATCAATCAGACCAAAACAGTGGCACCATGGAAACAGTAAGCCGTCTGGCTGCGACAAAGCGAGTGCTACTGTGAACAAATCCTCAAAAAATGCTCTTCTCATCTCACGCCCCCTCCTCGACAGGGCCTGTCTGGCGGAATAAGACAAGTGGACAGGAGGGTGCGGTCACGAGGGCTGAGCATATATGCACTCCTTGTCAATGGCAAGACTTGGTTTGGCCCCCAGATTAGAGTGACGTCGGCGATTGGTTTGTGGCATACGGGTTTTGCGTACCTAGTAGCCATAGGTTGCAGGTCTCACTTCGTTCGCCAATGTCTTTCACCGTAGCTATCTGATCCAGCAAATGGGAACCGCAGCAGTGATTTCGACTTCCATATTGGCTCCGCAGGAGGGGCCACTTTGTATACTTCAAACGTAGGATGTGAAAACGGATGATGCCTGCTTAGTCCAATAAGACAGGCGCGGTTAACTGTGATGGCAGCATGCAGGATTGCCGGGTACGTACGGTAGGTCTTCGTTCTGGGGTACTAACATGACTGACCGCTTCATCCAATCACTCTAAAGGCGCTAAGGAAGCTCTTCGAAGGGTTGCCCTGTCATGGTACGGCTTTAAAATGTGGTTTGATACTCCTCCCGCTGGTGAAATGTGAGACATCCTTCCGCCGGTGGCTTGGCCGATCTCTTCCCCTGGTTAAGGGAAGCTTCGCTCTGATTAATTCAGCTTCCTTGGATGCTTGTAAAGCTCTCTCTTTGGTCCTGAAAGCACCGCCTTGGTTTCTGCTCTAAGGGGGGGGGGGCTAGGACACTTGAGTGATACGAAATTCCAACTGAAGAGCAAATTAGTACCCGGATTGCCCTTGTTCCGCCGGCTGGCCGGTAATCCTTCGCGCCACAGGTCAAGGCTCTTTCGCAGGTTGCGACCCTCGAGTGCTTGTCCAATAGGGGGGTTTCCAACCAATACTGCCATCCATGTTTGAATCGAGGGTGAAAAAGAGAGGTGTTTAGGAGTTACCAGTATGCATGAACTTGTCATTCAGAGCCTGACACCCTCCCCCGGTTGTATTTCATATGCATAAGCACCCTGCAAAGCTCAGTAGCACGGACAACACGGACCTGTCTGGGCACCTCTGTGATGTAGCATGCATCATGTTATGGTATTGTAATCGAAGCAAGTTGAAACTTTGTTTTGAGAATATGTCTGGGGTCCCATAGCTTATAACTGGGCAGCACTACTGCCTGGCCGGAGGTTGATTTGGTTCCTTTGGCATTGGCTGACGCCGGTAAACACGAAGAGGATCCCCTCCCAAAGGCCACTCGCGCTTGGCCACTAGCAACTTCATCTAGAATCTCTCTAGGAGCTGCCACCGGACCGCCATGTGCACTATCTCCCAGTTGAAGCAGCATGCATTTCGATATAGAGGATCCGTAATTCCAAAGAAACTTCCAGTCCGTGCCGGGGTAAAAGTTCAACTACAAGGTAGTTCTGCTAGCAATGACCCACTAGCTAGCCATTGCAGCCGCTGAGATGATCAAGTGGGGTATGAAAACATGGGGCGAGGGTCGTCGTCTTTGCTTCCCTAGGTACAGAATGCTGGATAAGTGTGAACCAGGAGACACATGGGAAAAAAAGAGTGGCTATTTTTTTCTTGCAGAGATGCCGTGTGGAACGGTGGCTGGCGTGTCCCCTGGATTTTGACTCGCTCACTATTCAGCTAGGTTGGTAGGGTTCGGCATATGTTGCATAGCCTTGACGATATGATAGAGCGGCTTGTCTAATTTCAACAACCGCTAACACGGGACGAAAATGGTAATATGAATCAAAAATATGTCGATCCGGCTCGGAGACGCATCCAAGGGGAAACGAAACTCTTGTGTCCGTGCTTGACAAGTGCGGAAAAAGGAAACCCTCATCAGCTCATGGAGTCGTTTTATGTCATGGCGGTTTCGGTAAGGAAATGCCACAGCGCGGCTGCGGCGAAATGTGCCCTTGCGACACGCAACAAACAGCACATGCCTGTGGGCAAAAACCTCAGACTAGACCAGAATATGAGATGGCGGCTCACCATGGAAACCAAAACCATACCGTCGTGTGTGCAGTTTGCCGGGTGGAGGGAGGGAGAAAAGGGGATCCGCTTTGTCAATAGCGCTCTGGCTGGGTTCCCCTGGCCAAGCTGAGCAAGCCGTTTTTTGCGTTTCCATTCACTCGTCAAAGCGACCGCCTGACCGTCGAGCCATCTGAGAACTGACAGCCGCGTGTGTCTCTCGTGACACCTCGGGGCCCGCATCTTGTGGCCAGAGGCGTTTTCCCTTCTCCCTCGTGCTTTCTTTTCCTCCATTGGCAATGCGGATTCTGTAATTTTGGATGCTGGCAACCCGCGGCAAGCTCGCCATCACCCGCGGGTACAGTCCCATCAGATAATACCTAGTAATGATAATTTACGGCACATAAAAAATAGGGCCAGTCAGCAAGAGAGTGTGCGAAGCGGAGAGACAACCACACTCAAATGGTTAGCTGCTTTGCGAGCCATTGCGTAAAAGAAAAGTGGTCACGAGCTGCCGTCTAGGTTTGCGGTTGCTAGCTTGAGAAACGAAGGACGCCTGTGCTTGACGAGTTACTGTACTCGTAATGGCCAAGGTAGCAGTAGATGCAGATCGCCGCGCTGGCGGGCAGCAACCCGAATCAGTCGCCGGCCAGAAAAAGGACGGGAGGTTTACAGACGGCGAGCACGCAGCCCAGCGATTCCCACGGCAAATGGCCAATGGCGTCAGGCATCAGGGGTGTAAAAGAGGAGAGGTTGTCGAGGGCCGGTGACCTGACCTGACCTGACCTGACCTGACCTGATCAAGAGAAGAATGTCTCAGTCACGGAGTCCAGCGATGGGGATAGTGCCGGCAGCAAAAAGAAAGCCGTCCATCAGAACTGAAAGAGAATAGGCACGTTGACTGGAGCAAGCTGGAGCTGGAGCTGGAGCTGGAGCTGGAGCTGGAGGATTGTCGGATGCATCAGCCCGCCCCAAAATTTGTCTCCCCTTCCCTTGCGGCTTGGCCCCATCGTGCTTGCCTATTCCAGCGGCACCAGCCCGCATCTGGCCAAGCAGATGAGCCGCCTATCTAACATGAATCCTGGCGATGACCTCAGTCAGGGTTTGGTTGGAAGCAGGTACTCGTACAAGTACTTCCATGTGCTCCATGCTCCATACACTCCATACACTCCATATCTCCATACCTCTCTATAGCAGCTACCAGGTACAGCACCTTACACTTACCTATCATACTCCCTAATAGGCATGTACTCACCCAACTCAATAGCCCAATACGACTCCAACACACTACCGGGTGGTAACCCCTGCGGATCCCCCGACCCAGCCTCGAACTTGGATGGCGCACATGTCCAGAGAAGGCAGCTGAAGAATGCAACGTCAAAGAACGGCACTGTTACGGAAGATATTGCAAGTGTTGCCGAGTAGGATTGACGCTTCTGTGCTGCCAGATTTGGTTCCTCCAAGACTAGGACGGGCTTCCTTGGCGGCAGGGGGTGGAGCGTCTGGGAGCGTGTACCGACATGTACGGGATACCGAGTGCTAATACACAGAACCTTGGAAATCATTCTTGCCGGGCGACGCGAATGCCAAGATGCTGGAGAGAGAGAGGCTAGACATATCCATGATTATAATAGCTAGTAGGAGCCAGTAGTAGCTAAAGGTATTCGAAAGGAATTGCGAAACATGCATCAGCGAGACAAATTAAAAAAAAAAAATAAAAAAGGGCTTGTCACGTCTAAATGATGACTGACCTGGAGCTATAGCAAGTATTGATCTGACTTTGACTTGCGTATGAGTCGAGGCTCAAGCCCGAGCATCAAAGTGAGGCACTAATTTATTAGCACATTTGATACCAGACATGACCCTTTGCCGCACTTACATGGAGGCAGCAGAGGCAGAGCAGGGTAGACCAGACCAGAGCAGAGCGTTGGTTGCGAGGCTTTGCATAACTACCCGTTGGCTCCACCTTTGGTCAGCAACTTAGAGTCTACGCCTCTAAGTTAGGTCCAAAACCCTTAAAACGCCCTAAAATGCGGCATATACCTTCGCTAGTTCCAATTTCTACCTAATTTATATATAAATAATAATAATAACGCGTAATAGACTAACGAAATTGGTGTTAAAAATAATAGATAAGTTTTCTACTGCCTTTAGAGCTGCGGCCGCAGTTTTAGAAGATTATAATTAACCCCTAAGGCTTTGAAAAGTATATTCTATATATACTACCGCTATATAATTTAGATTAAGCCCTTTAGTTATATAGTAAGTTATTTTTACCTTAATAAAGCTAAACCTAATTCTTTATACTACTGGGTGGCTAAGATCCTTATTGAATAATAAAGATAATACCTTAATTATGTATATAATATAGCTATAGTAAGGAGGATTTCCTATAACTAAAAGCTAGTTTATTACTGCTGCTAATAACCTCCGATAACGACGAAATTCTAATACCGGGGATCTATGTAAAAATTAGTATAATCAGTAGCTTTTAAATTACTTAAAAGTTTAAAAATTATATATTAAAGCTGTTAAAAAATCTAGGAAGTTATTTAAAGCCTTTAGCGTAAAGAATTTAATAACTTTTTTTAATAACTTAAAAAAGATTATTATAGACTATTATATTAGTGTATTAGAGTGCTAGAATGAAGATAAGTATAGTATTTAAATAGGCTACCTTTAGGAATAAACCTAGGTTGTTATTATATATATAACTTATTCCTAGCGGCTATAAGTCCTTAATTTTTTTAATAGAGAGTCTGTAACTTTTATTAGTACTATTAATACTGCTGGTAAGTTAATTCCTCCCTGGCTAGTCTTTAAAACTTTCTTAACTAAAGCTTAGTTATAAATAAAGGTAAATAAAGTTATTTACTTTACCTAGTTAAAGACTAGCTTTTTTAATAATGAGATTATATTAAAATAGCTTTATTACTTTAATTTATAGTTTTAGAAGAAGTTAGTATAAGCCTAGTGGCTAAGGAAGGGATTTAAGGAATACTTTAGCTATAATATATAGCTTTAAGACCTAGAGAGGCCTTAGTTACAGTTGCACAACCTCCTGCTAATTTAATACCTTAAAAATAATAGAATATATTGTTTTCTTATTATTAACGGTTTTATAGGTTATATAATATTTAAATTTATTAAATATTATATTAAGTTTAATATCTTAATTATAGTATTTCCTTCCTATTTAACCTATATCCTCTAATTTTTTAATATTAGTGTTTTTTAACTCCTTAAGTATGTATATTAAAAAATATTATAAAAAACGCTTTTTAAGGGTAATTTAGGGTTTTTAAAACTTAATTTGCTTATAGCTTTTTAAGAGGTTTATAATATAGGCTTTATAAAATATAATATTTTCTTAGGCTTTAAAAAAACTAGTATTTTCCTTCTTAATATATAGCTAATAGTTATAAGAGTTTTTATATAGTAGTAAAGGTATTAAAAAATAATTAACCTAGTATTTTTATCCCTTTTACCTAAGGAAACTTAATTTTATTAGGCCTTAGCCTTAATCTATTAAGTTTATAAGAAATATAGTAAGATTATAAATTCTTTAACTTAAGAAAGCCTCCGTTAGGCTAGCCTTATAGTTACAGAGGCCTATATACTAGAAGGGTATATTAAATACTTTTAAATTAACTATATAAGAAGGATTAAGAAGTTAGTAAACTATAGGAAGTACAGCAGCTTTATTAAGCTATCTAAAGCCTTCTATACTACTATTAGCCTTAATTAAATTTAATAGTAAAATTAAAAGTTATAAAGTAAGAATAATATTAAAATAATAAAGTAATAGCTTTAAAAAGACCGCTAAATTATTAATTTTAAACTTATATAACTAAAGAAGGTATATACAGCAGCTATAATAGAAAAATAAGCTATTAAGCTAAAGAGGATAACTTACAAAGTATAGCTTAATTTTACTAAGTAGTATAAGGAATTCTTTATTTTTAAAGTTTAAAATAAAAAGTATACTGCCTTAATTAACTATAAAAATAACCTTTTTTTCTTTAATATAATAAAATTATAGTTATAGTATACTAAGGAAGTTATTTAATATGCTTTAATAAGGTTATATATTTTAAAGTAGATATCTAAGTATTCCTAGGGTACTAAAACTAATAGGTTAATAGATATTATAATAAGACCTTTTTAAAATAATAATAATAAAGATAAAGATAATGAAGTTATAGAGGAAGTTATATAAGAAGTTACGTAGGAAATAATATAAAAAAGAATATAGGAGATACTACTTAGCTTCGCCAGTAATATAGGTAGCAATAATAAATTTTATAGCCTGCTGTTATTACTAATTTTACTTAGGTTAAAATTGCAATATTATAATATCTAGAAGATTCTAGTAGACTACCGGTAGTAATGAAATTAATATTTATAATAATATACTTTTTTTAATAAAAATAAAATAATTAGAACTTAAAGATAAAAAAAGTAATTATAAAATATAGTAAAATAGCTGTATTTTACCTATAATTTTAAGTATTCCGATTTTTAGGGTATTTTAAGGGTTTTAGACCTAACTTAGAGGCATAGACTCTAAGTTACTAACCAAAGGTGGAGCCAACGGGTACCAGCATATTGCCAATTTCGAGTCGTCAATTATCAGTGCACATGATTTGCTAGCAATCAAGGCGGATTGACCGGAAAGTGGGCGACTTCCAAGGTTGACTGGGGAGGAAATAGAGGCGGCTCCGTATTCCGCACTCCGTACTCCGTACCTGGCCTGTACGTGTACCTGTAGGACGGCAAAAACATGACCACTACTACAAAATAAGGTAGCACCTGTAAGCATACATGGGCAAGGGCATCACCAGCGATCTAGTTAATTACAGATATGTGGTTGCGAGATGGTGGGGTCGGAGCACCAACATGACCTTAGCCTGCTCAGTACCCGCGCCTGTTCCTGTACGTGTACTCTGTACCTGTTGCAGTGGTTCCATGTTGGCGCGGTGGAGTCGAATCCAGGGCAAAAGACGAGGATACTCGGGTAGACGAGATGGGATTTATTGCGTCTGCGGGTAGGTACCGGTACGGGGCGGGAGAGTACTCGATACAGTGAAATTATTGGCAGTTGGTGGACACGTTTCTGAAAGATGATAAGCGATGGCGAGAGATGATGAGACTGGCGATACGAAATATGGAGTACTGTCTTGTACAGGACAACCCAGGAGGGGGAGGGAGGGAGAGCGCAGAAAAGACGACGCAAGTTGAAGCCGTAGCCATTGCTAGCAGCATCCCGCGTGAAATTGGGCTGGCCTGGGACCCAGAAAATGCACACGGGTTAGATAATGCAACCATGATCACTGATCATCACATCTTCACCTTTCTAGGCCCGGCTTCTGCATGCCTTGGCGTAGGTATTCGTACCTTGTACTTGAAATTGTAGGGACGCATAGGGCATTGGTACATATGTATGTATGTCCAACATGAGCCAAGGAGGCCGCGTCTAGAGTCGGGACTTGTGCGCTGCGCATTAATAATGGCAACGGTCGAGAACATGTGCGGCAGCGTGCTTGTTGGACCTGTATATTCCCGATTCGATACTGTCGTGTCATCAACACGGGCGCCACCGCCGTCTTTCTCGGCAGCGCCTCGTACCGTACTTTAGACGGCACCACGCCTTCGTTTAGCCTGCGAACGGCCTTTGCATGCCCAATCGCGTTCTGGACCGCAGGCTACATGATTCGGCAAACCAATCCCTTTCCCCGTTGTACCTGCAATCCATCAGGTTCTCGTCAGCAAATACGCAGCCCCTTGCCGGCAAAAGTGGCATTGATATCAACTGGTGCTCTGCGGTGCTGGTGTCTGGACTGTCGCGACATGGTGTTAGCTAGTATTACCCGTCGCTGACTGTTATGGAGTGCCGCTTGACACGAGGCGTCAGACTATCAGTCGAACGTTTGAGCAGTGGCCCCCAAGCAACAGCACGATGCTCCATAAGCATGTTTTACCGGGCCATGACGATGTAGAGCTGCACCCACCTCCCGCTTCCGCATACAAGCCGTAATAGTCGGCATTCGATCCCATTTGCAAGTCGCCTTGCACAAGCCGGCTGTGATCCGCAGGCAGGCCTTTAGCAATCTTTCTGGTCGGGGTTTGCTCCTAGTGGCTTAGCATGTCTGTGCCGGCAGCCAATGCGGTCCCGCGGCCACCCCGGTCCATCTCTCAACATGTTTTCCCATCACCGCGGAACCCAGTTACACCACTTCTAGCTTGGGTACTCTGTACCTGTCATCGGCGCTGTGTGTTCTCGTTCGGACTAAAGGTGGTACAAAGACGCAGCCAGTACAAAGGCATGGAGCGGTACATGCTGTAAAACTGGTCCCTGAGCAGGGAAAAGGGCAACCGCGTATGCAGCGGCACAGAGTGCGAAACGCTCGTGCTTTTCGCATTGATGAAATGGCCAAAGTTTGTGTGTACGATGCTCGTATATCATCCATGTACGCGGCACGTGGTCCCGCTGTCCTGAGAGACAGGAGGAGTGCGTCTAAGAAAGCAATCGAGAAGAAACAGAATAAGAAAAAAATAAACTTAGACGTGTAATACTACTCGTATCAGGGAACTGCGGCCGTCTCTGCCTTCGGCCCCCCTTTTTGAGCACATGGTGCA
This sequence comes from Trichoderma afroharzianum, assembly GCA_037893235.1. Lineage (NCBI taxonomy): Eukaryota > Fungi > Ascomycota > Sordariomycetes > Hypocreales > Hypocreaceae > Trichoderma > Trichoderma afroharzianum. Next base: position 236,342 of record JBBLXW010000010.1, read on the forward strand.
CGCCCCAGACTTGCAGGAGTTTCATCGAGAGACTATACATCTAGTCTAGTACCTGCACGGAGCGTTCGTAAAGTTCCCGACGACCGGGATCGCTTGTGGCTGAGGGGCGATAGCTGGATAAGATGTCTGATCCAAGATGTAGAATGATGGAGCTGGTCTTGCTGGATCTGGTAGCGCGGGAGATGCTAACAACACGAAGCCCCTTGCCATGTCTGGAGCCCTTTGCGTGCTTTCTTCTTGTTTCGTCCCGCCAGACTTGTTCTTGGTAATAGTTTGCATCAATGTTTTGTTCGGAGTAGAGCATCATAGCATCGGTATTGTTTTTGCGACAGCGTCCTTGGCGATTAGCACGGCTGGGCCACATTGGCCATCACCCGTCGCCCATCACCCATCGCACCCGCATGCCAGACGGCTACTATTGGGTCTCAGGGGTTATCTGAAAGGATCGTCGCGGGGGTTTGGGGTGAAGCTGCAGCAGACCGTCATCGTACTAGTAATCGCCGGGAAGAAGAGTGGAGGCGGACGGCATCACTCACCGTTGCAGCCCAATACCAGCATCCATCGCCAGCTGTGCTGTGCGCTCGCGTACTCGTACAGGCAGATTTGCTCTGATGCCGCCTGTGTCGACGATGCTGCTGGTAAGCGCACATGTAACTCGACTCATTTCGGGCTCCGTAGAAGGAGTGCGGAGGCTAGAAATTCATCCGCCCCACGCAGAGCAGAGCAAAATGTGGCTCTGGTGAAGCTTGCCAAACTTGTGTCTTGCTCCCATCCCATGGTGCTTGGATATGATCCGTGTAAGTCACGGCCGCCACCTGCTTGCCTCCAAGGCACTATTACCATTCCCATTCCCTCTCTTCCAAGTTCTTTGTTGCTCCCACTCTGTCACCCCGTCTCTCTTTATGCCCCCATCCTGTCTCCGCTTCGGCGCTGTGTGTCCCGGGAGCAGTCGGCGCTGCGATTGAGATTTGATTTGCCTCAGCGGCAGCATGCATGCTTGGAAATGAAGGAGGCGCCTCGTCGACGCTGCCTCGTCGCAGAGGAACAGGCATGCGGGAAATCATGCGCTCAAACGTACGACGGCAGAGCAAGTGGCCTCTTGCTGCATCATACGAGTATGTTTGTATGCAGTGCAGAAGTGGATTGCGTAGGCCAGTCTGGAGCCGTCCGTTGATTGATTCCATGATCTGCGTGTCGTCCCAATTGTCTGTGCCAGTGAGCCAGTGAGCTAGCGAGGGAAAGCGGTAGGGCTCAGTCAATGGATCGCTTTGTACTTGTACCTGTAGGCTGTAGGTAAGCGTAGGCGTAGGTGAGGGGTGGATATTCTGTGCCTACCTAGTAGCTTCCAGGTTTGGGGCTTGGCAGGTTCGCAGGTAATTTGCAGACTGCCAGTTGAGTTCAGTTCAGTACGGCAAGAGTAGGAACGCCAAAAAAAAAGAAAAGAGAAAAGGGAACTAGAGGGGGGGAAATGTAATCCTGACTGATGTGCAATTTGATACTCGTGTACATATTGCAACGGCTTGTGGTACCTGCCACTACTAGCAAATTGGTAGAGTGAAGTGAGTATAGGTACGAGATACTTGCCTTGGTACTCGTACCTTGTGATGATGTGCCCCTCCAACCAAGGATCCTTGTCTCTGGTTCTCGAACAGCGTCAGCAGGATTCTCCCATTTTTCCTTGTCCTTTCCTTTTTCTACCTCTTTTTCCTTTTGGTTGTTTCTTTTTTCCATTAAGCGAGCACCACAACTTGTGCGAGTGTGTGTGGGCAAAGAGACGAGACGCCAATTTGAAATTGCAAGTGGCCAAACGGAAGCAAGAGAGATGTTCCAGTCCCAGTCCCAACGACCTTTTGCAGCATTGGGCATCCGGCCCTGCGCTGCCTTTTGCCGGCTAGCAGCAGTGCAGTCAACCCTCATTTGTTGGGTCCTGATGCCTCCAAGGCGGCTCCATGCACTTGGGACAGCAATGACACCAGGTGGCTTGCGCTGGTGCTGTTTGCTAGCACGACTAAAATCGAGAGTCTGCGATTCTAGATGCCGATGTCAGCACGCACATACAAGTTGTTGCCCACCGAGCCGGGGCGGGAACAAGGGCGGCGCGCTTGTGGTGCTGCTGGCCTGTGCCTGTGCCTGTGCCTGTGCCTGTGCCTGTGCCTGTGCGGTACCAGTGCATGTACGGACCACTACTGATACAGGGTGTAAGTACCTTGCCTACGCAGCAAATTGATCTGGAATTGGATGGAGTGGTGCTGCCTTGTCTCATGGCAGCTTGAAGCTCTCATACGCCATCCATGGAAGTGCCCTGGTCTGCAAGATGAAGCGTCCACTCCCTTGTATAAGTTAGTGGTGGTTGAGCTCAGCACCTCCACGCACCAGTAGCTGCGAATCAAATCACCACAAGCTCCCTAGTACCTGTCCAGTACGTTAGGCCCTGATGCTAGCAACTGCTAGTGGGCTGCTCGTCCATCGTCCTGTCGGTAGCGTTGCTCCTCGACATGGAAACCGAGATCGCATCGTGGCCATTCGCGGTGCCCATTGGCCAGTTGATGTTAGCCAGCAGCTTCACTGCAGTGTCCCAGCTGGGCAATTCGCGAGCCTGGTGGGGCTGGCATCGTGCAGGTACATGCGGGTACATTCGCTCCTAGACCACAGGCCAACAAGGTACTAGGTAGGTACGATGCTGTACAGGACTCGTGCCTACCCTCGCCGTTCAGTTCGACATCCAGATATCAGATATGATGTGATAAGATATCAATACGAGGGGCAGGCAAGTCCATCCGCCGTCACATCACATCACCTCTCCTCTCCTCCGACTCCTCTGCATTCCTCCATGCCACCAGCACGAGCTACAAATAACAAGTACTACGAGGTAAGCATCAAATCTCCCGTCCTCACTTCTCCTCCTCTCCTCTCCTCTCCCCCGCTAACGCTGCCCCTCCCTCTGGCCGGTTCTCGTCTCGACCCTTGCCTCACACCCCTTGTTCGAGTTGCGGATGCTCCCAGCCCAGCTCAGCACCTCTCTACTAGTATTTGACGTACACGCACATGCAGCACCATGTTCGACGTGTGGCACAGGAGCTGTCCCGGCAGGCGGATGGCAGAAGCCATCGCATCGTGGCGTGCATGAACAAGACGACAGGCATCACGCAGCGCAAGTACGTACGAGTAGGACCTCAGACACACTCCCAACCGCTTGTGTGCGAACCACCTCCGGCAGTGCAAGTTGCTACGGTACTGCGATCCGTACGGAGCAGAGAGCATCAATGCCGTACAAGTTGGTACGAGTACACTACTACTGTACGCACAGGTAAGACTTGTGCTTGGCCAGCATCATGCGTCACGTTGCCAGAAACCAGCTCCCTTGCCTGGCCCTTGATACCAGGTTCCTGGACCGGTGCTGCCAATGGCAAAGCCGGTCCATGTCTGAATCGCTCCACGTCCTTGTCATCTGTCTCCAGGCCCGCACCCCTGACCCTGCCTTGTCCTGCCCTGCATTCCCTTGGATAGCTTTCTTTTTCTTTGCTGCTCCACCCAGCGCGCCTCTGCTTGTCTGTCTGTCTCCGTCTCTCAAGCTCAAGAGCCGCCGCACGGCGCCGCTGCCCGCACACCCCCCCGGGCCATAGTACAGGTACAGTACACCCATTACTTGTACTTGTTGCCAGTAGAGCCACCCCAGACAGACGAGGCACAGGTAGCGGTACTGCCAGGTACAAGGCCTGGCCGTCTTCAAGCGCCGCCGTGCTCGGTAGCGAGCAATGAGATGAGGGCATCGTCTCACAGCCGATATGACATGTCTGCTCCCACACTGCGGTGCGCCAACCCGGCAATCCCACCCCCAACACGCACCTCGAGACATCCATCGCCTTGCCTGCCTCCCGATCAACGGACGGATAGCCATGGCCGCTGCCCGCATTAGCCCGTCTGCTACTAACACGACTAACAAGACACAAGGGCCTAGCCTGCTCTGCCTCTGCCGCCGCCCCCCAGTCTCTCTTCTAGCGCCATCGACTTGTCACCACAACTTTGTTCCTGGAGAGCTTGCTTGCCGCTAGCACTCTGATACCAATCTGATTGCCCCCCGACCCGACCAGACCAGAAAACCATAATTCAATACATAAATGCCAATGAGCCCCCACACCGATCGATCAAACCAAGCCTCTCTCGATTCAATTGTCTTTGGAGCCGTCCGTCGGGCCCTTCCCCCCTAGCCAACCCCACGTTGATTCCTCTGGACATATAATACGCCTATCTGTCCGGCCCCAACACCACCATCGTCTCGCTCGCCAACTACCATTCTCATACCCTACCATTACTTGCCATTACTTCTACTCTGCCATCACATTGGACTAGCTATTCACTCGACAGGCTCTTGACATATATCTTTGCTTCTTCAGACACTCACCAGCCATGTGCCTCTCACACACTCTCCGTGGCATCCAAGCCCCCGTCTTCCCGCTTCTACCCGAACAACCAGCTCCTTCACAGCCTTCTGCTATGCCTAACGGCATCATTATGCTGGGACCCAAGGTCAGAAAGTGTTCTTGCCTCCGTTAGTCACTGCATCTATACTAACTTTGAGTAGGTCCCCGGCACAAGATGCCCAACCTGTGCCCTAGATGGCAAGGAGGTCTGGGTTATCCCGGGCCGATGCTGCGGCTATTGCGGTACCCCGTGTGACTGAGCATCATCCTTTATATGCGTGAGTTGAGCATATTCCGAGTATCCTAGAGCGAGCCTACTAACTCTCTTTTCCAGATCGTCAACTACAAAACAAACAAAAAGCAAGAGTCACCTGCTTCAAGGAGACGGCGTTATTGGAATGGCAGAACACCGCAGAACTTTTTCTCTCTCTCTTTGACCGAGATTTACGCCTTCTCTACTTCACAACGGGTATATCGACAAACTCCTTTATGGGCACCCTTTTTTCCAGCTTCTAAGGCACCTGGGTCCGTAGGGGCATTACGCCAAACCGAATCACGGACGAGGTGCAGCTAGCACGAGTGGACGCCACCTTTCCCCTCTTTCCTGCTCTCCTTCTCCCACCTTGCTTTGCAGTTTTTGTCTTTATATCGTTTCTTTCCTTTAAGACAAGAGAAAAAAGACGTCATGTGCGGACAGAACGGTCAGTACGGGTTTAGTTCCATGTTCAAAGGACGGAGTCTGGAAGGCTATGGGAAAACACAAAATTCTGGACTTTTTTTTCTCCTTTGCTTTCTTGGTTTTTTTTTTTTCGTTTCCTTTTACTTTTCGTTATTTTTTTTTTCGGACTGGGCAAATTATTTGGTACGAGCACCCCGGCTAGCGAAACCTGGTGCGTGGGTGCTCTGCCTGGGGAATCGGGCGCTTTCTTGATACCAGCATGTTTTATGTGTAAATTAGATGTAGCATGTACACTAATATTGACGATCTTACGAGACCACTCTTGTCTTTCGATTTTTTTTTATCATTGTGCATCTTGTCTCGTGATGTGTTGGGCACAAGTATGTCAAACATACAATCACTTGAACGCGCATGAGCCAATTGCACGGTATAATTGCTCTTTGTAGATATGCAGGGAGAGCGAAATCACGATGACGTTTCCAACATACAGGATGCGTTTCACAGACCTATGGTCAAATGCATCGACGCATGCGCAGAAAAAAAAATATGCACTGACACCCCGTATGACGTGGGGGTTTGGGGGAAGAAGGAGGTGCTGCTGCCGCTTGTACTATGGAAGCCGTGCGAAGTTCCATGCGAGACATGGGCCGCTGGCGCCGGGTATTGAATGACGAATTTCCGGTCATGGAGCTAAAGCTGTCAAGGTGGTATGCTGCACGATGTAATTCGCCAGATGGCCCAGATGCAGCGTGCTCCTTCGGTATCACAGTAAGTAAGGTATGAGGGAGTGTACTTACTACTGTAGGGAGGTAGGTTGAATAGGAGGTATGATGCTACCAAGCATTTAGTCAGACATGGAAAATGCTGACCTCTCACATATGGGCAGACTGAGCTGTGTAAAGGAAGCCCAGAAGAAAGGGGAAACGGCGCATCGTTTGCTCTTCTGATACTAGTGGTACCGTCGGAATACACGGGTCTGAATTCCGCATCAAATAGCCCGGCTAATGTGCTGCTGGCGGCATTGCAGACTGGACCGACTCGAAACAGACGGCTGGCAAGATTCATGGGAAGATGACATTTGCGAGGAGGGGCTAGGCCCGGGGACACTAAGTGGCCTTTTTTTACCGTGTGTCTAGAAGGCAAAGACCGAAGACCGACAGGTCATGTTCCCACCCCAGTCAAATTGACATGTCTTGCCTCGTCTAGGCCGCAATAGGTCGCCCAGGGGCGGTCATCTTATGACCTCTTGACGGTTTTAAACTGCTGGCGCGCCGGAGACGTCTGATGCATACAGTAATCACGACACTAACGGTTCGTGAGTGTCAGGACCAGGCCATGAGCTGGGCGCGGTTTGGCGTTGAGGGGAGATGAGGCTGAGGGGGCACACCAGGACTGGCCTCAGCTCGTCGATGACGCTTTGTCTTGCCGCCGCCATGGCCCCTGCCGTTTCGCATCTGGCGTTTCCGGATCCCTGGGTCCTGGGAGCTCTTTTGACGAGCAATCGAGGTTCCAACTGTACGGAGCAGCTGTAGGTGCGGCTGTATAAATTGCGTATGCAGATCGACTATGGCTAGCGCTTAGTTTTCCGAGCAGCCGGGTCTCAGCTGAGTCGCTGACAGCACTGCTGGGCTGGATTAGCTTTGGCGATGGAGCACTGTTACGTCTCCAGTGCTTGCGTGTGCCTCCGGCAGGATATCGAGGCTGTTTGAGCTGTGAAGCGGCCATCCCGTACGAGAGCGCCACCGCTACGGAAAAAGTTGATAGCAGTTGTCTCAAAACATGACATCTTTGTCCCCGGGCGACTAATGACCGGCCAACCCCCCGCCTAACCCCGAGACAGCCTTGAGATACCCACCGGACAGGCAAGGTAATGAAATGAGGCGAACCTGCAGCAGCCGATCGCTTATGGGGAGAGATCGCATGTTGCTCTACCAATGACCTGCTCCCTCACCCGCCCAATGGGGTACTACCGCTACGACTAGCAGCAGCAACAGCAGCAAAGTCTCCGAGACAGGCCACGGCGGGGCAGACGCACGCACTCCTCTTGCTGAATCCGCGGCGGTGACCGCTGTTTTGCAGATATCTCATGACGGATTGGGTGAATGTGGACAAGGGAGACGCTCTGGGGGGCCAACGGGGAATGCAATGCAGGGACCACTGACCGCCAACAGGAGACCCAGTGGTGTCTGGTCAATGCTTTGGGTCGCCGCTGGCACCGACAGATAGTCTGGGTCACTGGACCGCACTAGCTGCAGGCCAATATGCCGAAGAGATGGAAAATTACCAGCTAGCCGGGTCCCAAGTGCTGCGACAAGGCATGGGTGTTGGATGTAAGGGGGAAAGCTTGGACGTCATGCAAAAACCGGGTTGGGTGGTCTGTCTGGACGCTGTCCGAGGGCTCGATTTTGGTCCATTGGATTCGAGACGCTGCCTGTTTTCCTTTTTGTTAGTGACGGGTTGAATTACGAGATACTAGTTTCGGGCTTTGAGGGTGGGCTACCGTGAGCTATTCCCCGAAGTGAGATGGCGGCCACAGCCGCAGGTTCTAGAATGAATGGTGTACGAATATGAAGTCGCTTGTAAACTGTGGATTGTGCGTTAAGGAAAGTTATTTTGGCATTTTTGATGCCGAGAAGCTCTCCTCTCTGAGATGTGATTCCTTCCGTCTTGCTGTCATTTCTCACGGGGCCTACTCTCCATTAGTCAATGTAACTCGAGCAGGGGTGTGCGGGTGTAGTTGCTGCTTAACCAACTCCAAAGAGTGAATTTACCTGTCTATACGGAGTGCGTCTGCATGGATCGGCAAACAAAAGGGAGAAGACAAGAACACGGGACAACCTGGAAATGCATGGATCCCGGAGAATGAGGATTCGAATCTTAGTGGCCCGGAAAGTGTGCGTTGGCAAGGCGCTAATGACGAGTGAAAAAGGTATTAAGATTCGACAAAAGGGGTGAAAGCAAGTGATAGGCCGTAATCTCGTGGTGTAAAGTAAAGATCATGGTTGTCTTGTAGGGGTAATATGTATGTAGAGGAGAAGAAAGAGGGAGGAAAAGAGACAGAATGAGAGTTGAAAATGTTACGAAAAGGTTGGAAATCATCGAGTGAGTGGTGGGAAGGAGGAGCGGGGCGCTGCAATGCACTCTTGCCACAAGTTGTAGATTCAATGCTCTGTAGGTGCCTCAGGCAAATTTGACGCTTCGTTGAGACCAAAAACATTTGTAGAGCTTCATTATTTTCTTTTCAGCTTTGTAATTCAACAATATTCTGCATTTTCTGCTCATAAGCCTTTTCATCTATTCATCTGTATTCCTGTTGGGATTATTGCATCAATGTTTGCTTACCCTAATTGTAGCCATGCGATGGGAGATACAATTCATACACCTCTACGATGTGAACGTCAATGGACGAGTCAAAGGTTCGATTGAAACACTTCTAATGCGTTGCAAAGGCGCGGTGATGTCCTATAAACAGCGATGTCACTACATACGATGCTTCCCATTCCATCTGGATGAAGGAAAAAATGATATCAAAAGAAGCCAGTGGCTCACATTCTATCAATTCGTATCCGGACAGCTCAGAATTTCTTGCAGAAGCCACGCTACTCTGTAACGGAGCAACTCAGGGTCACAATCAACCTGGAAATGGTTACACGGAGGCCACTATCCGCCAGAACCAGCACTAATCAACACGATCAAGGAAGCAAGGTTTGTCGAGGGACTGATGATATCGTGGCTATTAACTAACAGCCAATGCAGGAGACATTAGAACGCTACAGGACTCCCCTGATCTTTGGCCAAAGAGATGGATAATATGGAGGTCAACGATCACATTGACTTTGGTGTCGTGGATGGCGGACCTGATGCTTGCCTTTTTCAAGAAGGGTGACTGGACACTTTCTCCTATACAAGTCCAATCACAATGGACGATTTGCGGCCTTATAATCGTCTTGTAAGGGTATATGATACAACATCTCTGAGAAGATGACGCTGAATTGGTTTCTGTTTTGATAGTGAGATCCAGACGATCTACGACGATCTACGAGGACTCATTTCTGTCTCCGTCCACGCGACACTTGTCTCTTAGGATTTTGAGCCGAAAACGCGACAGCCACGCTGTAGTCAGCACATAATGCTCCGCTACGAAGGCTGTACATTTATATATTAAATGCAAAGTGCTACGAGAGACTGGAGAATCGACCCCGGAATCATGTCCTGCTTCCGATGGCATGGAGGTGACAAGGCGGTGAACAGGATGGACAGTGAGCGCTTTGACTGATGCTGAAACTTACTAGGTACGTTTGTCTATTGGAATCATTGTACTTATTTTTACATTCTTGACTGTCAGCTTGTTCTCATGAAGCTATTGTGTGGGCTAACTGCGAGAAAACGACTGTGGGGTGAAGAGAACATCGGAAGCTTCTCTTGAGCCCATCCTTGGGAATATCGCAGCGCATATCATTTTTCCCCACAAATGGCAATATGGCATTGGATGAACGGCATTAGCAGACGCTATTACCGAGAAGTTTCTACGCCTTTGCCGTCTCTGTTCTCTGATGCTCAAGTTGCAATATCCTGACATCACCGGGCTAACAGTTGGCCCAAACCCCGCCCCCACCTCGACCTCGACCTCTAAGCTTCTCGTAAGCTCGGCGACAGCTCCAGCCTCCACTTGAGAACTTGACAAGGACCCATGAGAGCCCATTGACTTACGAATCGGCTATGCATGCACTGTCCGAGTACGTGTAGAGACTTGGACTGCTTTGAAATACGTCAGCGCCTGACTGACGCTGCCGTGAGCCGTGGATGAAGCAATCAATGATTCGCGGCAATTGACAAGACCCAACGACACCAGCACCAGCATCAAGCACCCAGCCAACAGCATCTTCCCTGGCCGAACGACATTGCAGCCCAACTACAGCACTTAGTTGTCGGCCCGAACCGCGCAGTTTCATGAAGCATCTGCGTCGTCTCTCCTCTACGTCTACGTCTACGTCTACGTCTACGAGTACGTCTGCCACTATCGCCGGTCCCCGCAGCAAGAACCTCCACAACAGCCCCTCCACGTTCATCCCATCCCACCCACAGCTCCAGACCTGCTGTCAGCTTCAACCTCTGCTTCAATCTCAACCCAAGCCTCAACACCATCGCCATCACCATCGCCATCACCATCGCCATCACCATCGCCATCACCATCGCCAATCCGCCGTGACCGCAGCCCAAACCCGCATCATGTCTACCATGCCCGCTTCCCACGGCCACAGCGCCGCCTGTTGCAACATTCCTCCTATCGTATCCAAGGGATACCAGCCCAAGGGCTCGTATGAGGAAGTCGGCGGCTACAAGACGTGTATGTTTCCCATGATCACTTATCCGACGCACATGACTACAGCCCTCCCAGTGAAGAGTCCTTGTCGCTGAGCCCATTTGCCTATTATGCTTTTTTAGATGTCACTGGCCCCGCCGACGCTACCAAGGCCATCGTCGTCATCTACGACATCTTTGGCTACTTTGACCAGACTGTCCAAGGAGCCGACATCCTGGCCTATGGCGATGATCACCACAAATACAAGGTGTTCATGCCCGACTGGTTCAGGGGCAAGCCGTGCCCTATCGAATAGTAAGTCACCTGAGCAGTTGCATTCTGACACAAAACGACTGACCCGGCCTCTCCCAGCTACCCTCCCGACACCCCGGAGAAGCAAGAGGCCCTAGGCAAGTTCTTTGGCGAGTTTCCGCCTCCCAAGATTGCCGGCTATGTGCCCGACTATGTGGAAGGTGTCAAGGCCCACAGCCCGGCTGTTTCCAAGCTGGCCTTGCTAGGGGTAAGCCTATCAACATACTGCTTGTATCTGTCATGCTACTTGATACTGATGTTTTTTGTTGCGAAATAAAAGTACTGCTGGGGCGGCAAAGTTGTTGCTCTCACAGTCAAGGCGCCAACAAACGCCTTTGTTGCCGGGGCCTCGGCTCACCCCGCCATGGTCGACCCTGCTGATGCCGAAGGCCTCACCATCCCCTTTGCCCTATTGGCATCTGGAGATGAGACCCCAGAGGACGTCAAGAAGTTTGAGGAGAATCTCAAGGTGCCCCACCATGTCGAGACGTTTGCTGACCAAATCCACGGCTGGATGGCGGCGCGTTCTGACTTGGAAAACGCGCGGGTCAAGGCCGAGTATGAGAGAGGCTACAAGACGCTCTTGGAGTTTTTCGGCAGGCACGTGTAAAGGGAGAGGTGTAAAAGTTTGAATCATGTGTAGTGACCACTTGTAAGCAAAAGCAGACAAGAATGAGATGAATGAATGAAACCGCTGCAGGAAGCTTCAATGCCACTATAAGTTAAAGGAGCTTACCCATCAGTGATGCCTCTTTATGCCTCTTCATGCTGTCGGATAGAGGTACTCTTATAAGGGACAGATACAATAGCCAAGGCCGCAACTGAGATGCCCGCTGTAGAACTATACGCCTAGTCGCCCATAACTGAGACTAATAGGTAATGAGATTCAAGCTATAAAGTATGATGAATCAAGGTTCAAGTAAATCAGGTACCACATCAAAGCCACTTGCGTCAAAAACCCCCAACAGAACGACACATACAAAGCAACGTATAAATTAGAACTGATTACCTACTAGGTACATACCAGTGAAAGCGATATATACATGAAAAGTACTCCGTACTTTGGAAAATATACGGCCAGATATCGGTCAGCAAGAAGTCCGTGAATCTGCGGCTCTGCGGGCCGGAGCGGGGAAGCGGCAGCTAAGCAAGATGATTGGCAGCGTTTCAAAGCTGAGGCCATCTCACTGCATCTTGTCGACTTTCTCATGATAAGGTACAGGTAGGTAGAATTCAAATCTGACGTTGCACTCGTAAAATTACTCACGTCCAACACCATCTTCATCTCTTAATTGCCTCTCTCTTCATCATCACTCTCTCTCATTTATTTAATCTATCTATATATAAACGTTTGAAGGGGTAAAATCGGGGGACTGAGATATACAAACGCAGCCCGCCATGGCTCATCCCAACATCTTCCTCTGGGCTCTCGACACGCGCAGTCTCTGGCCCGAAGCCAGCACCACCAAAGATCTCCCCAAATACGTACGTCTTCCATCTTCTCATCCCGCCTCATTATCCTCATATAAACACCAGCTCATACTAAAAATACCCAAAAATCCAGGCCCAGCGCGCCCTCGCCCTGCTCTCCCCAGAGGAACAAGCCGCCGTCCTCAAATACTACTTCGTCAAGGACGCAAAGCTCTCCCTCGCATCCGCCCTCCTCAAACGCCTCGCCATCTCCCGCTACTGCAACGTCCCCTTCCGCTCCGCCACCGCCGTGCGCGACGCCCGCACAAAGCCCGTCTTCCTCCTCCCCTCGGGCGAAGAGCCGCTCCTCTTCAACGTCACCCACCAGCACGGCGTCGTCGTCCTCTTCGGCGCCTACAAGCCTCCCCCCGGTGTCGCCATCGGCACTGACATTGTTTGTCCCGGCGAGCGCCGCGACCGCGACGTCAAGCACATCCAGACCCAGGGCTGGCCGTCCTTCATCGGCATGCACTCCGAGGTCCTCAGCCCGCTCGAGGTCAATCGTATGCGCGGCCTGCCGTTCCCGTTACACCAGCCCCAGAAGCTACTGGACTACTTCTACGCAAACTGGTGCCTTCGCGAAGCCTACGTCAAGATGACTGGTGAAGCCCTCCTCGCTCCGTGGCTGCACGACCTGGAGATGCGCTACTTTGCGCCGCCGGGAGAGTCGCCGCCTGAAGGAGCAGATAAGACGCTCGAGGTGTGGTTTAAAGGTGAGAAGCTGACGGATGTTGATGTGAAGCTGGACTGGGCGCTTGGAAACGAGTACATGATTAGCACGGTGGTGAGGAGGGGAGAGAAGGGAGAAAGGCTGGATGTTCCGGAGCCGCAGAGTTTGGATTTGGAGGAGACGCTGGCGAGTGCGGAGGCATTGTTGGAGGAGCTGGGTGAGTGAATTTCTGGGATGCTTGGGTATGCCATGTTTTACGAGTTAAAAGCCAATACAAAAGAGATGGAATAGATGAACGCATCATGACAAGAGACGGATAGGACAAGGACAAGCGGGATTGCAATTACTCAACAAGATGGTTACATCTACTAGATATGAAAGAATCTTTATTTTTCTCTTCCTATTTGTATGTGGCTGACTGATGTCATCTCGAATTGTGCAAGTCTATGCATACCTACCTATACGTTTATTTACCAAGTACACATCTTATTCCCATCATAAGGAAGACACAGTACCGTATCACTTCTTTATTCATCTAGACGATGCTATATTTATACAACCATGACCCATTTTACCCAAATCCCTTACTCCTCATGATCTTGTTCCTCCGCCCCCTCAGATGGCGCCTCTAGTGAAAAGGAAAACACCTTGTGCCCTTTTCTGCCAGTCTGTCCCGCTTCTGTACTCTTTTCTTTGCTCTTCTCCTTTTCCTTTTCGTCATCCTTCTTCTCTTCGTCCTTCTTCTTCTCATCCTTGGTCGTATCTACCACGCCGTCCTCCAGCTTGCCAATCGTCTTGATTGCCTTGCCGTTCCCGTCTAGGTCAACCACCACGTCTACTGTGTCTAGACTTCCATCTTCAGTGTACATCCACAACTCTTTAAACTCTCCTCGCACCAAACTGGTCAGCAACAGAGACCCAAGTACTCCGGGCACGAGATACAGCAACGCTGGCTGTCCATGCTTAAAGATGAGCAGCATGGCCAACGTAACTAGCATTCCCAAAAAGTATCCCACCATGGAGGCATAAAAGTACGTCTTGGGGAACCTTGACGCGGCAACCTCAGGAGGAAGGGTTTGTGAACTAACAAGGCCGAAAGCCTGACGAGTCCAGATGCGCTCTCCCCAGTTTCCTTTGACATCGACATATGGAGTCTTAACCTCTCGGTGCTTTGTCTCACTGCGCGTGATGGATTCTCCAGAGACGGAGTCCTTCTCGATAATCTTCAAGTCAGTAGACTCGTATTTGATCTTCCGATAGTAGTGAATCCAGAGATCAAGTCGAAGTGCCCAGCCAATGACCATTCCAGGGATCACAATATCTCCGAGTCCAAGGATGCTCTTCCGAGACGCTGCCTCGTATGTGAGCTTGATTGGCACGTCGAGAGTCGTGGCCACCGTCACCATATAAGGACTAAAACAAGATTCATTAGTCTATCGATATGCAAAGACATTAGAGGAGAGCAACTCACGTATAAAACACCATGAAGATGTCATAGAAGAAGAGGCCCCACAACACAAGCGATCCAGTGAGGAAATCCGTAGGCGAAAGAATCAAAAACGACCCGTAGCACATGCCGTAACCCAGCATATTGGACAGGAATGGCCACGAGGTCGCAAAGTACACAATCGCCGTTACCACAGCCATCAACAGCGCCATCATGTGTGCAAACTTGACGTGCGCTGTCTCTTTGCCCATTCCATGCACAAACATCTCCAACAGCCAGTGCCTCGTCAGGAGATCCCTCAGGTTCCAGGCCTTGTGCTGCAGCCACGCCACCGGCGTAAATAATCCCAAGGCACCGGGCAGCGGATTCGCCTTACCAGCGTCAAGGCTCTCGACTTCGTTGCCCGCGTCGTCGCAAACCGCAACGGTCCTTTTGGACTGATCAACCCTTCGAAGCTTTCCGTCTCTCCCACGCCAGAATCGAGGGAACACAAACGACGTCAGTACTTGAATCCCATGTGCATAAAACGTCAGCAAACTGGCCATGGACATGGTAGTCATGTACGAGCGAAGAATCTTGTTAATAATGGCAGGGTCCTGGAGCCACTGGATAAGATAGTAAAGTCCAACAAGAACACAGGCAGCCATGATGGGAAACAGGATGGCGTCAGAGAGCTCCAGTCCCTGGCTGAACGTCTCATCGTCCTGCTTCCGGCGTTTCTTGTCCTTTGAGACAGACGCGGATGGTGGACGGCGGAGAGAGCCATGGGCTCCGAGATAGATGATTCCCATGGCGCCGCTGACGAGCTTCAGCTCTAGAAGGAGGAAGCTCACATCTTGCAGGGTATCCAATAGTGAAGTAGGAGAGGCGGCAGATGCTGTGGTGTTTAATGTGACGTTGAGGCTGTCCAAACCCTCCATGAGGGTGACATTGGTGGCAGCCATAGGTAGTTTGTGTGTCAGATGCAGCTTCTGTATGAAGATCAGAAGGCCAACTGCTGAAGATATTTCGTGGACATGCCCCAGCAGGCGAAACGTGGTCTGAACTTGACAAAGGCTGCTTATGACGTTGGTTGCAGCAGGCAGAACATTTCAGGTCCCAGATGGTGCGAGACGATGAATCAAGCCAGTCCTATGCAGTTGGGGAAAGAAAAAAAGCAAAAGTGAGAAAAGGAATGGCTGTGAAATGTGCTGGTACGAAAAAGAAAAGAATGAGAAGGAAGAACCCTGAATCATGTGCTCTATAAACATCAAACGGATTCAATAGTAGAGTCCACCTATGTAGACAGTCATGAAAATACAGTGGGTTTCAGAAGAGACGCCACTAATCGGCCATCGTTGCAGCGCCCAGACAAGGCAGCCAATAGCGCGCCCCGATAGCGATAACACACCAAGCTCGCCAGCACCAAGCATCGCAGCCTCGTCCCGCAGTGACAACCAACATTTCAATCCTCCATATCCCAACTTTTCAAATCCCACCCTCAAACTCCCCCCTGACAAAGCCAATCTCGCCAATCATGACTACAAACGTTGTTCTAGAAACCTCAATGGTAGATACAACCCCCTTCTCAATCCCTCCATACTTCAAACAATCTTCCCAAACCACAATCAAAAAAAAAAAAAAAAAAAAAAAAAAAAAAAAAAAAAAAAAAAATTAATTACAGCTACTAATTCTCGATCTCAAAGGGCTCCATCACCCTCGAGCTCTACACCACTCACGCCCCCAAAACCTGCAAAAACTTTTCCACCCTCGTCTCCCGCGGCTACTACGCATCCACAATCTTCCACCGCGTCATCCCCGACTTCATGGTCCAGGGCGGCGACCCCACGGGAACCGGCCGCGGCGGCTCCTCCATCTACGGCGACAAGTTCGAGGACGAGATCGACCCGGCCCTCAAGCACTCCGGCGCGGGCATCCTCAGCATGGCAAACGCCGGGCCAAACACCAACGGGTCGCAGTTCTTTATTACGCTTGCGCCGACGCCCTGGCTTGATGGGAAGCACACTATTTTTGGGAGGGTCAAGAGCGGGCTTGGGGTGGTGAAGAGGATGGGCATGGTGCCGACGGGGCCGGAGGATAGGCCGGTCGAGGAGATCAAGATTTTCAAGGCGAGGGTGGTGGAGGATGAAGAGGAGCTTTGATTTTGTCAAAATTTGGGGGGACTTGTGTTGAATATTGGGAGTGTCTTATGAAGAAGAACACGGATATAATAATGTGGATGCATTCGACGCGGTTTTTACATATTCCATGTGTATGCAGGCGTCTTTGTATATAGCTTGCGGATTGGCATAGACGGCACGGCATGGCGTTTCGTTATTCTTACTATTATATATATTGGGAGAGTTATTCGCCCTTTTTGTGTCAACCACGCGTCAAGAGCAAACCAAGGTGACAAATGCGTAATATCAAGAGCATTACACACAACAGCTGACGGCACAATGGAGCTGAATAAGAAAGAACTAAGAAGAAATCTTCTCCTTGCTCTATACATATAGATTTCATTAACCTAAAGCAAAAGAATGAATAAAAGTCAAGATGCAAAGATTCGTTTTCCACCAAACGCCAAATCCCCGTTTTTTTCCTCGGGATGCTGGTTGTATCATCGTCTTTATGTAAAAGCCAGTCAGCCAGCCCAATAGCCAACCTGCCCCAGAGCCGCATAATAAAAGAAAAGCAACGGCAAAGCAAGCAGCCCTGGGGGTTCATTTTTCCTTTTTTTCGTTCTCCTCTCTTGTATCTCTGAAAGAAAAGAAAGAAAATGGTAGTAGTACAGTATCCATGGATATCAAAACTCCAAAGGCCCTCTGCTTCGAGTCTATCCCGTATCCAATTAGCCAGTAGTAGTCACGCAGAGAGCAGACGCGTGCATGGTTTCCATTATTTGCTTAACCCTCTTTTCCACTTAATGGCGAGGTGGTGAAGAGAGCGTTCCC
This sequence comes from Trichoderma afroharzianum, assembly GCA_037893235.1. Classification (NCBI taxonomy): domain Eukaryota; kingdom Fungi; phylum Ascomycota; class Sordariomycetes; order Hypocreales; family Hypocreaceae; genus Trichoderma; species Trichoderma afroharzianum. The sequence goes on from JBBLXW010000010.1 coordinate 253,576, forward strand.
GACGACTCAGACTCCCCATCAATATCTCGACCATTCTTTGACATGGGCGAGCTCATGGCCGGCTTGGTCACCTTGAGTTTCTTAATCGGGCTCTCGTTCTTGGACTTGATCTTACTCAGCACCTTGGGCGAAGGCACGTCGTATTCAGCCTTTTGTTCCTGGCTCAGCGAGCTGCTCTTGATCTTGTCCTTCTTCAAAGAGGGTTTCGTCTTAATTATGACCTTCTTCGTCTGGATGTGCTTAATCTTCTTCTTCTTGTGACTACTGGTTTCCGAGTCGTCGTCGTCGTCGCTCACGTCACGCTTCCTAGGGCTCTGAGCCCGAGATGTCGGCGTAGGAGTAGCCTTCTGAGAAGGAGGAGGCGTCGGCTCGTTCTGGGAACCGCTGCCATTCATCCTCTGAGCGGCTGCTCGGCTGGCGTTGCGGCCACTGTTGCCAATGCAAGACCCCATGTGATTATTCAGCCGTGTAACCAGGATGCATCTCTTGCATTTGCTGCACGTTGCAGAAGGGAACGAGAGGACATTGGGAGGGCGCTGCTCGGGGGCATCCGATCCGTCCTTCTTGTCCATGTCCTTCTTCTTCTTGCCCCTTCCTGGGCCTGGACCAACCCAGCTCTGGCCGTAGATGTCGCACCCGGGCTTCTCGATGAAGGGGTGTTTCTTGCAGTAGACAATCGTAGGGTCGGGCTTTCGGGCGCCTTTGCCATCGGTTGGGTAGAGCAGTCGCGGCAGATGGCATCGGGGACACAGAATATCCGCCGTTGTCTTGAGAGGGTTACCCTTTAGGAGCACCTTGCCGTCCTCGTAGATGGCAGCATCCGTTTCGATTCGCACGTCGGGAGCAGAGTCGGGGGTCGAGCTCTCTGAGGCGTCCGAGGCCAGCTTCTCCACTCGAATAGCAGCGGTTGTCGCCCTCGCCGTCTTCTCCTCTCGATGCGTCTTCATCAACAGGTCCGACACGATGTTGTATAGCATGTCATCGAGCACCGAATGCGCCTATAGCGACGGGACAGGGAATTGTCAGCAGCCGCATCTCGCCGAAGAGAGCATTTCAAGACTGATTGGCGATGCACGCATGCACCAGACTGGTCCTCGTCCACGACAGACGGGGCAGCCGCAAATCGCAACACCAGCGTCTGGGCTATGGGACCCAGCCTAAGTGGTGTCTTGCAGGCCAAGGGTGGGAAGATGGGAATTGCATCAGTGTCGACGACTTACCAGTTTATCCATGCTGCCAGCATCATCCCGGGCACGGATGATGCCCGCCCGACCCGAGGCTGAATTCATGATGTGCCGCAGTAAGCCCTGGATAGGGAAGGAAGGGGTTTAAAAAAAAAAGTAGGATCCAAGAGCTGAGGTGTGTGTGTGTGAGTGTTCGGCTCTGTGCAACTTGGCGTCGTGTGATGGATGACCGAACAATGCCGGGCGGAAAAGGCGGTCCCGGTTCTCGCCCCCGGTTGATCTGACGGAAAGGCTAAACAGAGGCAAATAGAAGGATGGATGATGGCTCAGGCTTGGAATCCGAACGCTGCTAGCATCAAAAGCACTTGGTAGTGGTGCGCCGCCTGCGGTTCTTTCGTCACTTTGCACTAAGCATTCCGCTGAGTAACTCTGGGGGGTTGGGCTGGGGTGAGCGAGAAGTGAAGGGCGATCTTTTTTTTGTATGTGCTGTGTGTTTTCTCTCCAAGCGCTGATGTTTTCCGAGTGATGGAAATAAAAGCGATGGTTGGGAATTGATGGCCGCTCTTGTCACGCTCCTCTCGGCTTGGCGACTTGGCTCTAATTGCAGTGGCTACTGTACGAGGACGCAGAGGGAGATGAGAAGCAATGCTCTGCTGGCGCAGGGCCGTGGGAAAAAAGGTGGGTTAGAAACAGAATGGAGTGTTAAAAAGGCGATTGAGTGCAGAATCGGAGTTTTGGGTATAGGAATCAATGCACCCCCAGTTGCCTTGCCTGCTGACTGACTCTTCAGTGGCTGCTGTTGCTGTGAAGTGCATGTGCTCGTGCTGTGCGCAAAGTGATGCCGGCATGCCGCTAAGGGGCCTGTTGGTGCTCCGTAATTGCGGGATCCCCCGTGTCATTTTAGGCTTTTAGGGGACGAGATGGGCTTGCGTGCAGCTCTCCAGCGGCTGGTTACCGCTGAGTTACAGCGCGCACAGGCCCCTACAGTGCAGTTCGGCTGTACTCGGTACCTGGTGGCACTCCGTACTCCGAACATCCATGAGACCCGTGCCTGATACCTCTTTCCAGCCCATCCCTTACATACATGTACAGCAACGACAACCGCGATGAGACGCCCCAATCCGGCGCCCAGGAACTGCACCTGTAGATTTCCCAGATTGCAGATTACAGATTGCATCCCCCCTGACTAGCCATGCGATGCGCGCCCAGCATCCCGCCCACGTCCCCTGACCCAGCGGAACATTTGCAGCCTTATCGCTGATAAGCACCCGCTGGGCAAAAAATGGCCCTTCCGGCGACCGCCGTTTGCAAGCGGCCACTTGGAACTCAATCCCGTAGCACTAGATCCGCCCAGCCAAAAAGATAGCACCCCCTGAACGAACGCGCGCGAGACAATTGAACCTAAACTGAACCCAGAAAAAAAAAGAGACCAAAGCCAATCGTACACCTTCACATCCGTCTACAACTTTTTATCTTCGCATTTTACAATTTTGCGGCGATTCTCCGGAGAACGTGTGCTCCCTTGGCCTTTGATTCAACTACATTCTTTACTGACTCGTTTTTTTTTATAACTGTTGGCATCGCTCTCCAACGTTCTTTCTTCTTGCATTTACATTTACATCTTATCTTAATTCCGGCTCATCCAGCCCATCTTTGTTTCATCATGTCACTCCCTACCACCGCCGGCAAGCCCTCGCAAACGTCCATCCGATCCTTCTTCCAAGCCAAACCACCACAATACGCTCCGCCGCCATCAAGCAAAAGCAACCGCTCATCCATTCCCCTCGCGCCAGTATCTCCTCCATCTCAATCGCAATCTCAATCTCAAACCTCCAAGTCCGCCCCGCCTCCGGACTCTACATCCCCACACTCCGCCGCCGCGCCTCCATCGCGATCCTCAGATCGAAACCAAGCAGCTCAAGAGCAGCAGAACAATCATCAAGCCTCCTCCTCAAGTCATCCCCGACTGCCCCTCGAAGCCTCCATCCGCCCCATCACCTCCGCCGACGTCAATGCCCTCCGCCGCCTCAACGCCCTACTACTCCCCGTCAGCTACCCCGAGACCTTCTACAACCGCGCCGCCGACCCCATCACGGGACGCTTCTCGCGCGTCATCAGCTGGGCGCACCAGGGCGACGACAATCCCAAGCCCGTCGGCGGCATCGTCTGCCGCGTAGAGCCCGACGTTGACGTGCGTGCCGCCGGCTCCCAGACCGTACAAAACATATACATCCAATCACTATGCCTGCTATCGCCATACCGCTCCCTAGGCCTCATCGCCGCCGCCCTTGACGACATCATCGCCGCTGCCGTCACCGACCCGACGCTTGATGTCCGAACCGTCACCGCCCACGTCTGGACCGAGAACGAAGAGGGCCTGCACTGGTACGAGGCCCGCGGCTTCCAGAAGCAAGAACCCGCCATCAGGGGCTACTACATCAAGCTGCGCCCCGACTCGGCCTGGCTCGTCTCCAAACCAGTCAGCGCCTCTGTCCTCAGCTCTCTCCCCTCTTCGGCGCCCCCGCTGTCTCGCCCCGACATATCCAGCACCACCGCGGCCGTGCTGAGCTTGCCGCCCATGGCGAACCAGCAGCCCCCCGTCAGGCCACCTGCCAGAGTAGCATCCGGCAAGTCGTTCCAGAACCAGCGGCCCGAGATGGAGTGGAATGATCTCCCTGCAGACATGGCGCCGGCTCTCCTTGGGCCGCCCAAGAACGGCAGCGAGCCGGGATCCGGCGCGAGCTCGAGGAGCAGCTCCACCGTAAGAAGGAAGAAAGATAGATCATATCCAGCTGCGGCATTCGGACAGTGAAGCGCCTCATACATTATAGAATTGCTGGGAAATCATCCATTGTCTGGCTGCAAGTGAGCCAGAGAAAGAAAGAGAGGAAGAAACAAAACTCGACGAGGAAAAAATCGACATCAATCTTTGAAAGAATCTTTAATGACTATCGTAGAATCTTTAATTACAACTACCTACTGTCCACCCCTCCCTCCATATTCATATATAGAACATCGTCAGTCGACGAAAACCAAGACAAGCTTTAAATCCAAAGACAAAAAGACCTGCTCTCTCCATACCATGCATGACATCGTACAAAATCGTCCCAACAAGGAATCTTGATATACAGAAAACTTTTTGTGTCCCCAAGTGCAAAAGACGCCTCCTTTGGATATTCCCCGGAAAGATTGAAAAAGACCCAAATCATGAAACAACCCAAATTGACAACACCAGCTCAACACCGGTTTCTCCTCTTAATTCCTGCTGTATCTGCTGTACAAAAATGCGGCAAGTGCACCAACTCCAACGCCGGCGGCAACCAAGACTGGGAAGGATAGCAATGATGATTCTTCGACTGTAAAAAAAAATGTTAGCTAAAATACAAGAAAGTAGATGAGTAGAGAGGGGGAGATGCGAAGAAGGGAGAATGCAAAGAGGACGAAAGATGGTTAAATCTCTCGAGAAGGTCACATACCAGGAGACTCGAAAGGCTGAGAAAGGCGGCGCTTGATATCTCGTCGTAGGTCAGCAAGGAAGTCTCCAGGCTTCTCCATCTTCTGCGCCATCAGAGCGATCAGAGCGGCACCAACACCGCTGCCGTCCTTGGCGATGCCGATGCGGATCTTGTCGGCGCCGCTGGGGCCGATGCCGTCAATGGCGCGCAAGGCCTCGTAAATCATATCCCGGAAGAAGGGGTAGTGCTCTACCAAGCTGCCGTCCACGCCAATGTCGACAATTTCCTCGGCGGGATCATTCAGCTTTCCTGACTGGAGAACAATGGCGCCAATGGCGACAGCGGAGAGCCTAGCCGCTCTGCGGACAACAGCGCCGGCGACAGCCTTGAATGCCTGCGCATCCTCCAATGAGGGAGTGTACACCTGAAGCGTGTTCTCCAGTTCTTGTCGGATGGCCACCAGCTCGGGGGTGTTGTCGGCAGCGGCCACGGACAGGACGGCAGTGTCCAGACCCCACTGGAACAGGAGGCCAGACTTGGGGCTGAGGTTCGTTGTTGTCGACCAGTCATTGGTGCTGGAGTTTGTGTCGCGGAAGAGGGACGTCTCGTCATCCTTCATCATGTCGGCAACCGCTAGTCGCACAATCTCACCCAGGAACATGCCGGATACACGCTTCTCGTACATCTGGATGCCGGGGTTAACGCTGTCTCGATCTAGCGCGGTATCCCAAACAGTGGTAGGGAGAACATTGAGTTGGTTGTCGAATGAACCCCACTCAGTGTTGATGACCATTTCACCAGTTGAGGCGTCGTACTCGCCCTTGATGGGCTTGGTAATGTTTGAGGTCTTCTCGATGTAGGCGCCGTTTGTTCCAGTGCCAAAGATGGCGCCGAGAAGAGAGCGGTGCTTTCCTGTCGATGTGTACGAACGAGCCATGAGGGTTCCTACGGTATCATTGACCAAAGCAGCGACTTTGACGGGGAGGTGAAGTCGGTCAATCTCATCTTGGAGAAGCTTGCAGACATCCTTGCCAATTGCGTCCGGAATGTCAAAGCCCTTGGTCCACCGGATGAGATTGCCCTTGTTGATACCGAGCTGTTGTACGGGGAAGCTGAATGTGAAGCCGAGGCGGAAAATCTGCTCGTCGTGGTAGCCCTCAGGGAAGCTAGTCGTGTTGCGACGGGAGGTGGCGCTCTCAAAGTGCTCTCTGTGGTGCTCTCGGAGGAAGAGCTCAATTTGTTTAGCCAAGAAAGCAAAAAGATCTCTCGCCGTCTTGGCTACCATAAGATTCTTGGGAATGGCGACCTTGTTGTAAGTCAGGTTAAAGGTGCTGTCGCCGTTTAATGTAACGGAGCAAACGCGAAAGTTGGTGCCGCCCAAGTCAACAGCTAGGTAAATGCCCTGCAAAAATAAAAGGAAAAAAAATCAATTGGTCAGTTGTGCCGTCCGTCAGCGAACTTGGAGAGTTACGGGGACAACTCACTCGCTCTGTGCCGTCTGGTACAGCAGTTACGTAGGAGGGAATCTGACTGAGACTGGTTCCATCTACTTTTAATCCCTCGTCTGCAATGACGTTAGTAGTGAGCTCACACATGAGCGGCGACCAATGCGCCCGAGGGAATTGGCGCTGAGCTTACTGGTCTGCTTCAGATATTCTTGGACATGGCGATTGAGGTCCTCGTCCGAAAACTCGAACTGGGACACAACCCTGCTGGTGTGCTCTGCTAGGCCCATTGTGAGGACTCGCGACGTTGGGGGTGAGAATGCGAAAGGTGGTAGCGGACAGATGAGCTCGTCGTGGACAGTGAGTTGTGAGGTCAAGGAAGAGAGAGGCCACAAAACTCTGGGATGGAGATGAAGGAGGGAGAGAAGTTGGCAGGCCCACGGTAGCTGAAGGATGACGGTTTGTATGTTGGCGTCATGGAGCGCGAGCTGGGCAAGCTAGTTGTTATAAACATTAGCGAACCGGCCACAATCGTCAGTGCCTTATACTTTTCGCGTGATTCCGTGGATGCGCATTTACGCAGCGAGCATGGATAGCACAGGGATTAGCCCCAACTCTGGGGACGGCGCGGGGCGTTTGGCCGAGAGCTCCATGCTTAGCGTAGCCTACCATTGAGTGTCTCCCGCATGCGTAGAGTTCGGCCGGCGAATCAAGGCGTACACAGGACAGGCCTCTCCACTCGTCACACGCCGGCGGGCTTGTGGGAGGCTTGTGGGAAGCTCACGGCCACCGGAATATCCGTCCTGCTGGACAAAGCTCTGGAATGTTCCTGTTCCCCAACGAGACGGCATCCACTGAGGAGTAGGCTGTTACGTAGAGACGGGGCAAGAGATGGAGTAACGCGGGCAATGGGGTTTTCCAGAAAACAGGTACCCTGACTCCTGAGACGCCGGGAGACGAGGCAGAGGAACTATGACGAAAGGGATGCTCGCTCACCGTGGACAGTACAAACAGTACGAGTATGGGCAGCAGCCACACTCGATTGGCGACGGACAGTGTCGACTTCGGCCGTTCGTCTCTTCCTGGTACCACCCTGTCGCCGTGGCCGTCGCGCCACACGGCGCCGAGGCCTCGAACCTTGTCCTCGTGGCACGCCGTTTTGACGTTTTTATCGTGTGCTAGCGAAGCAATTAAGCATTTCGGACCCCAATCCCGCCAAGCTTCTCCAATTCGTGCCATTACTCACAGTACTCGTACATGCTCCCACTTACACCCTCACGATCCTCCTGGCACGAGGAATTCGGACAGTTGGGCGTGGAGAGACAATGGCCATGGAGCCACCCGCATACGCAGCTGCGGAGCGAATGTGGCCCAAGCTGGAGACACTGAAGAAAAGGGCCGTATACCGCGTATGTACTCCGTCCTGCGTACGAGAAGTCTCGTGGTAGAGAGAAAAGCGCGCGATTTTTGGCTTAGCTAGGCTGGGCGACTCAGCGTTCCTCCAGTGGCGTTCATCAAGTGGTACTGCGGACTTAGCCCCTGTATCGTTTAATTTCCCCCCAAATGGCCCGAAGATGCAGGATGCAGGCACAGAGTGCCACTCCAACGCCAGACAACCACCGTCTCCTAGGTCCTGCCGGTGATGACGGGCGATCACGACGCTGCAATGACACGGCCAGATGCAAAGTTTCGCCGAATAGCCTTGCTGACCCGGGAACCGCAGAAAACTCTCGATCCGTAATGCTAGCGTCAGGTGCGCATAATGGTATATGGCGCAAACCAAAACAAGGCGGCGTTGACAAAATATTGAGCCTGTCCGACTTCGCAGAGGAGGCTTGGTTGAAGGTTCGATAAGTAGGGGGGTCTGAAAAGATAGAGCTGCAAGTAAGAAAAGACTCAATTTGTGCCGCGTCGATAACAAGGCTTTCGAGAGGAGAGATAAGACACCCAGAGAGTCAAAAATTCCAACAGACGCCAATTGTGCTTGCTTCGCTTAGATAAGGGGTCTTGTCGATTCGATGTCACAACACACGAAAAAAAAAAAAAAGGCCTACTCGACTCACAGAATCGCAAACGAAAGGAAGAGCTTCAGTGGCACGAACCAAGAGCTGTCCTACTTGGGGGCCTTATATCATCCCCGAATGCAGAGAAAGATGGGGAACTCTCCTCCCTCGAAAGCGAGCAATCAACTATTGGCGCGGGGAAGCTGGTCTTTTTTCAACAAACCGACTGGTCTCTAGATCTTTAAAAAGGCGGTATTCCATAGTAATATCCCCTTGATCACCCACTTTAGCCTAACCCGGAGAACTTTTTTTCCTTATACATGCCGTGTGGATAACTGGCCCATGGATTCAGACTTTTTCGAGTTGAGCCTGGACGGCATCGAGCAGCCACCATTACACGTCGCCGTACAGAAACATTGGTACAGGCAGTAAGAAAACGGACCAGTGCTAGGCCAGATCGCAGCAATGTGGACAAGTGGACCGACCACCTTGCATAGCTGAAGCAAGAGAGGCCAGATGTCAACCGCCCTACCCTGGTTGAAAAAACCCAGTTTGGAATAATATCCGCCTCAGGCCTGTCCCGAGATGATGAGAAATGCAGCCAACAAAAGGCCCGCGCAGAATAAGAAAACAGAATTCCTATGTTCGTCACCTAGCAGCCAACGAGTTAGAGATGGAGACTAAACAGGCCAAGCTGAATTATTCCTACCGTCACGATCAAGGCTGTGTACGATAACCACGAAGACATTCAAAGGCAGCCTAAGAGCACTATAGACTCCACCTCGCGCATAGTCGTCCACTATGTTGCTTTTCATAAGGGCCATTTTCGGAAAGTATGCACCCACACAGCCTTCAACGACGCAGAATGCCCAAAAGAGCATATATTCGTGATCCAGCATGGTTGAAATAGCGAATCCCCCTGATGTTATGGCAAATACGAGCATGAGCGTGTTCAATGTGCTGTCTTTTGGATCCAATTGGTTCTGAATCGCGGTGATTCTGGATCCGGCCATCATGGCGCACATGAAACTCGAGAAGATGAGACCAAAGGGGAGCTCGTCCTGGTTCCCCGACTTGACTCTCACGCTCTTCAAGGCAGCCGACCAGAAAAACACGAAAAGGTACATTGGGCCTTCGAAACAACAAGAAGCAAAGTTTAGAGCCATAACCTTGGGGTTAGTTAGAGCTCCGAGCATGCGATGCTTCAGCTTTCGGGCTCCTAGCGTTTGCTTCGACTTATTGAAACTGCCATAGTTTTCTCGCCACATCACCAACATGAGCACGCCGGCCCCGATACAGCAGACAAGGCTGGCAAGAAAGGGTCCCAACCGAGAATCGAACCATTGGACTAGGGCATTCCCTATTATGCCGGAGAATATCGCCGCGATCGTGCTGGTGGTGGTCATGTTTGCAAAAACTTGGCTGAGAGACATCGTGCTCTTGTCAAGCTGCAATAGATGGTACTCGGTAATCATCCAGGCTTCGAAGACGCTAAACAACAATGTAGTTGCAATGCCTCCAAAGAAGCGGCCGAGGTATAGGGCGTAGAGATTGTGGCTAAGCATCGTGAGGCATGTAATCACGTAGCAGATGCAATATGCAATGCAGGCAGCCCGCCTTCCGTAGTGATCTGCGAGCTGTCCTGCAAAGGGGGCACTCACAGCACCAGAAACAAAGCCCGAGGCGTACAAAAGTGCGACAGTGTGTTCTTCGAGCTGCTTTTCGTATTTGTAAATTGCATATGTGTAGGGACCCTATGTCATGATTCGGTTCAGGATCAGGACAGCTCGAAGAGAAAAGGAATTTCACACACTTGAAGCCAATCAGCTGCGACCACCAAGGCGTAGACGAAGAGGAACTCCCGTTGAAACTTGGTAGCAACTGCTTCACTTTGTTCATCCCGTGGGATACAATAACGCCGCCGCTTGTGGTTTTGAGAGCGATGAGAATAGATGAAAGAAGATACACTTGCGACGACCAAGATGCCCAGGTTCATTTGATAGAAGTCCATTGTGATTGAATGTAAATAGCCTTGTACTTTACATTCTAGTGACTTGGGTTTAGAAGACGAGTCTACCTCTGACAATAATGGGAAGACAGAAAAGCCAGGGAGTATCTGTCTGCCTTAGCAGTACAAGGTGGCCATTATGCATGTCTGGGCGATGTACAAGTGAGGATGTTCGTTCATGCATCGATCGCTCTTTCCAGGTCTATCGTCGACTTTTACCGCCTCTTGGAGCATCTCCTCGAGGCAGGAGCCTCAGATTGGCGGAGACATGGAACATGAGGAAGGCACCGGCGTACCTAGTACTTACTTCCTATCTCTTTGCGATAGGAGTGATCTTCGTTTTGCTGTTGCTGCTTGCTACCCTGGAGTAACTGATAATGTGTTCAACCGAAGGTTTCGGACCGCAATAACTTCACAAAAGTTGCCCACTGGATGGATACCTACCTATCTTGTTAAATACAGCAGGTTCAATTACGAATATACTTTCATCGAGCAAAAAGATTTGGGTTCATCACTCCAACAACCAAGGTGCCATCCCAAGTCAATTCAGTTAACGGAATGAACCTGTTCCAGCAATGATAAAATAGGTCAGCGAGGGGACAACAGAGAGTTCTCTACTAGGGTTTCAAATATCTCAAACGTTTCCTGTTAAATAAAGTAACAATGTGAGGGAAAAAAAAGGGCAACAGAAAAAAGACAAGGAGACCTCATTCAACTACTTGGTAAAAAATACACAAACACCCTATGATATGGTGGGTGGTGCAGTTGTTGAAATGGCCAAAAAAATGCGACCTGTGTGGATCGAACACACGACCTTCAGATAAACTGGTGATTGAAGTAAAGGCTTCAGTCTGACGCTCTCCCAGCTGAGCTAAGGTCGCAAGGTATTTGTTGGAGAATTTGCGAGAGTTAGATGGTATTAGTACCATTGATTGGTGCGTGTAATTGTTGTGGGGACGATGGGTTTTGCTAAATTTGTTTCTTTGCAATTGCGCGGACAAAGACAGAAACAATAGCGGCGGCGGTGGAGACTTGATGCGGCTCTTTGCCGGTCCCTGGGAGATGGATAAGCTTACACGTGATTATCAATTGTTTTGGGGCATATTATGATTGAGCAAGCATTCTAGGGGCATATAGAGAGCAAGATTACTCACTGCCTGCAAGACTCCTATTTCAGGCCAGGCTATAAATACCGCCCATTACTGTATCAGATGGGCTTCAACATTGTTCTCACGAGCGGCACTGGACATGTTGATAAACGATTACTAACGCAATGGCCCGTTGCACACGGTTTGGATTCTGTCCTGTCAGTCCAGAAGCCCCACCGTTCTCTCCCAAGGGCTGCCCGAACCAACCCCGCCTTGCCCAAACCAAAGTCCTACCCGCCAAGAGCCAAAAGTCCTGGGCTAACATTCTCTCCGATGCCCCTACAGAAGAGGAGAGGAGAGGAGAGGACTCTTGCCTGTGGGTGTGGCACGTTGCATTACTCTGTACTTTTGCTTGCAGGTGCTCCGTACAGCTGTGCCGAGTAGGTTAGTAGCCCGAGGCCTCCGTCGACGATGAATGGATGGGTTTGCAGCAGCTAGAGGCGAGATGTTGGAATACGGCATGTGCATGTATCGTATCTTGTCTCTTTGGGCCATTTGGAAACAAAGAAACGGCTTGTGGTCGATTTGCGAGTGGCTTCGCCCCGCCACGATCAACGCCTCCACAAATGGCAATGACTGTGGCAGTACCAAGGACGGAGTGCATGCGAGAGTACGAGAAGTTGGGTTGGCAAAGCCCACTTTGTCCACACACTTATCACTCGAACGTGTCGTGCCAGTTATGAGATTAGCTAGACGCGGCGACTTTGGCGTACAGATACTGTATTGGATTTATATTGGATTTGTCACGCTGAGCAGAGCAGAGAAGAGAGAGGAAGATGAAGAAGCCATCCCGTCCAAAGCCTTTGCATTGATTCTATTCTAGATCTGGCCCATCTTTGACTGCATCGCTAGTAGATGGCAAGCTCGCCATTAGCCCCGCCACTGAACCGTGCCATTGGCACAAAGAACTGCTCGATCCAATATTCGTGTTACTGCTGCTGCTGATCGCTGTCCGAGTTTCTCAGCCGCACGGCCAGCAGATGTAGCCTACAGCCTACACGTACGAGGTAGGCCTATGAGAGGCCCTGGATGGGGGCACCCTGGCTCTTACACGGGTGCGCTCCCTTGGCTGAACATCCATAGCTCCAAGAGCTGCATGTAGGGATGGGAATGATTTTGTTTGGCATCCGTAGAGGAGCAACAAAGACGGCAAAGACAGCAGAACAAAAGGAGAGAGAGGAAGACGGGAACAGGGCGCGGAGAGGCACGGGATGGAATCAAGTCAACCAATGTTAGCCTTTCGCGGGCCCCAGAATGAGCAAAGCTAGCGCGTGCAGTTGCACAAACGTCCACGCAATACGGAGTGCATATACTATGGGGAGAGGCGTCTTGACGTCAAGGACGCGGGCGATTTCGTCTTGATACGAAGTGCTTGTGACTTGTTAATCCAACCTGCGCTTTGACACGAGGTAGAGGTGTAAAGGGTGCGGTAGATGAAGGGATACCTTGCATGTTGGAATTGCAAAGTGGCATCTGGTACGGAGCATGTTCGGCAGTCGTCAAGACGGTTTTGGTTTTGATGCCATGTGCTGTCATCGAATGTCAGTGTCAGTGTCAGACTGTGTGGTTCTTACTAGGCCAGGGTGCTGCGCAAGGCACATCGCCAGCCCCGAGGCTTTCTCGAGCTGCGGCTCAGCCCTGCACAGCAAACGGCAATAATCATACCTAGCTCATCATTCAATCCGATGGCCGCTTTTGGTGCGAGAGCTCGCTGCACAGCCAAACTGCACCCTTGGCCGTGCTGCTAAATTCTGACTGACTACCAGGTCGGCTTGGCCCTATCCCAGCCCTGGGGGGCGTGGGGGAGAAAGAGAACTGAACCTTAGTACTGATTTATGAGTACAAGCACGGTAAGCAACGAGGTACATACTCGTACGAGCGAGGGCCAGCGCAAGTCCTGCCTTCGGTTGTCCTGTGCAGTCCTGGGCTGCTGTTGGCTTTGTCACCTCAACTTGGTACTGTGCAGTGCATGCCCTGGTACGATTTGATCCGATCAAATCAAATCAAATCAAATCAAACTGAGCCAGACCAGACCAATTGTGCGTCCTGCATTTTCCCTCCTCCTCTGCTCCATCCAGTCCGTTTCCCACACCTCAAGCCCTGCATTAACCGCTGAAAGATTCCTCTCTTAGGACTCTCTGCGCGCGCCAGACACTAAAACCGACACCAGCAGACACTTTTCAACTGGACCTGATCTTACCAGACCCGACCTAACTTTTGAAGCCTAAGCCCAATCCTCTCGCCCCGGCAAAGCACCTGCACCCTGCGCCTTCGTCCCCCATCAGCCCTTCTTCTCCCCTCCACTCCTCTTCTTATTTCCCCTTCCCGAGTTGCCCTTCTTTTCCCTCTCCATATGAGTTCTCTGAACTCCCGCTTCAAGAGCCTTGGTCTCGGCAAACGCAAATCCACCGCCAGCATTCACAGCGTCCAGGGCGTCCCCCCCACCAGCACCGGAACCCCTCCTCCAGGCCAAATACCTCAACAGCATCAGCTTCAACCTCAGTTCCCGCCGCAGACGCTGCCGCAGCCGCATCCCCAGACGCCGCCTCCTCCAGGCTCGTCCGCCAGCCCAATGAACCACCAAGGCCCGGGCGCCCGCCCGCCCAGCTACACGGCTGGCAGCTATCCCCAACCGCCTCAGGGCGCCATGGGCCGCACCAGCCCCATGGCTCCAGGCCAGAACCGCACCCCGCCATCCCAGATGACTGGAGGCCCTCCGCCCATCAACACAGGCGCTCCCGTCGGCTACCCGCCCAACATGAATCCCTTGGGCCAGATGCCTCCGGGAATGCCTCAGGGCGGCCCTCCTCCAGGTGCTCCCGGTTTCGGCCAGCCCACCGGATATCCTCCTGGACCACCGCCCGCGGGAGGTCCCATCGCGCAGCAGTTTCAGCAAAACAACCCGGCGGCCGAGGTCGAGGGCGCGAGCAGAAGCAAGGCCCAGCTCATTGTTGGCATCGATTTTGTTAGTAATCCCGGTCCTCAAATTCTATGAGCCTGTGCTGCTCGGAAGAGCAAAAAGCAGGAGGCTGGAAGAAAGAAACAAGAAAGAGAGAGACAAAAAGAAAGAAGAAGACGAAACAAGGAAGAAGCGCAAGAATGTGTCTGCTAACAAGACATTTTCATAGGGTACAACATTCTCTGGTGTTGCATTTGCCTTTGCAACCAACAACGAGGCCAAGGAAGACATCATTACAGAATGGCCGGGCGCCGGTTCATACACCAAGCAAAAGGTGAGGGGTGCCGCGTCCTCGTAAACTTTAAAGAGGATTGGAACTGACACACAAGCAGATCCCCACCGTGCTCTACTACGATCAGTACCAAAAGGTGGTTGGCTGGGGTCCCGATATCGCCGATGCTCTGGCTCCCACGGGTTACCCCAAGCCAGGAGTGCAAAAGGTTGAGTGGTTCAAGCTGCAGCTGATGCTCAGCGGCAACACATATATTGACCCCATCAACCTGCCTCCTCTGCCTCCGGGAAAGTCCGAAATCGACGTCGCTGCCGACTACCTCTTCAAGCTCCGCCAAGCCATGCGGTCATCGCTGCAAAAGACTCTCGGAGAGGTGTTCAACAGAGAAGAGCGCAACATCCGATACTATCTCACCGTGCCGGCCATCTGGAACGACGCTGGCAAGGCTGCCACCCGAGCTGCAGCCATCCAAGCCGGCTTCCTTCGCGATGAAAACGATAACCGCTTGACTCTCGTTTCTGAACCGGAAGCCGCAGCTCTGTTCTGTTCCAAGACGGGTCTGCTCAACCTCAAGGTTCACGATGCCGTCCTGATTGTTGATTGTGGTGGAGGTACTGTCGATCTGATTGCGTACGAAGTCGAGGATGAGAATCCTTTCACGGTCGCTGAGTGTACCGCTGGTTCGGGTGACTCCTGTGGCTCTACCGCTCTGAACCGCAACTTTAGCAACATTCTGCGGACCAAGATTCGAAAGATGAAGCTTCCGGATGGATCCAAGACAGCCGGCCGTGTCTACGCCAAGTGTATCATGGACTTTGAGAACCGAATCAAGGCCGATTTTCGAAACAACGGCCAGAAGTGGGCTGTTGACGTCGGTATCGAGGCTGAGTTCCCCGAGGCCGGCATTGAGGAAGGTTACATGACCTTTACCAATGAAGAGATTCTGCAGTGCTTTGAGCCCGTCGTCAACAGAATCTTGGAACTGGTGCGAAACCAGATCATTGCCATCCAGGCCCAGAACCGGACACTGCAAAACATCCTGGTTGTCGGTGGATTTGGTGCTTCAGAGTACCTGTTCCAGCAGATTAAGCTGCATGTCCCTCCTCAGTTCCAGTCCAAGGTTGTCCGACCCATGGACTCCGTGGCCGCCATTGTCAAGGGCGCAGTCACTGCCGGTATTACGGAGCGTGTCATTACTCACCGTATTGCTCGTCGCCACTATCTCATGGCCACGCTACAGCCCTTCAAGGAGGGCTACCACCCCGAGGCCTACCGAGTGCCGTCTCTTGATGGAAAGGACCGATGCAAGTTCACCAGACAAATCTTTGTGCACAAGGGCCAGAAGGTCAAGAACGGCGAGCCTTACAAGGTCTCCTTCTTCAGACAGGTCGCTCCAGGAGCCACTCTCATGTACGAAGATGTTTTATACGCCTGTGACGACGACGTCTGCCCCGAGTATACAAAGGATCCTCGTAAGTTTCCTCCCTTAATCAATATTATCCTGATGACTTTCCCCTCTCCATCATGAACGAGACTAACACGCTTATTCCTCTAGGCATCAAGGAAGTTGTTACTCTCACATCCGATCTGTCTCGTAAGAACCTCGAAAAGGACTTTGAGCGAATGGATACCCCCCAGGGTACCTTTTACAGAGTGTACTTTGACATTTACCTGACTCTGGACGGCTCAGAGTTTAGCGCGGAGCTTGTGTGCCAAGGCGAAGTTATGGGTCGCTGCCGAGCCCGATTCAGGTAAACAATAAGGGACTAGATGAGGAAGCTTTACCAGTACATACCTCGTTACACGTTTGGAGCTTTGATGAAGACAAGACAACTAGCAGGCCTTGAAGTCAAAGATATATACACATGATACCTATCAGGGGACGCGGCCAAGATGAGGAAGATATACAAGGCCCAGCGCTATCTAGATAGCCGGAGGGGCGCTGAGAGAAAAGCTAAGGGAGAGAGACATGGGTTTTTTGTTTGCTATTTCAGCAACACGTTTTTTTTTTATTGATGTTGGATTTGAACATAAATAAGTGTAGAGGAGAGCATGATTCGACAGCCACTCTTGCTTGCTGAATGGGGAGGATGATGAATGAAACGAAAGAAGATTATGATTGGCAATGCCATTAATAGATAGTCGAGTGCGGCTAGATCAAAGAACATGTTAGTCCAAACCGGTGTGCCATTCATCTTGTCAAGTTATAGCGTCCATGTCTTTTTTCCCTGCGTAATTTCCCATTCTAGTTCGACTATCAAATCCCATTGACAAGATGCCCGCATTGTGATCAATCATTATTATATGATGGCATTAAAAAAAGGATAGATTGCTAAATTGGAAACTACACGCACGCACTATGAATACATATGTGTATTATAGATGCGTTGAATTCCAGTGAAATCCCATTAGTGAGTAATGTACTAAGAAATACCACAACGAAAAGTCTACAGCAGCACTTGCCTTTTCGCAGAACCAACATCAACCCTTCTCTCATAGGGAAATAATCGGAGGGAAAGAGGCAGACAACCTAACAGATGTATCTTTTGCTGGCCGATTCTCGAAATTCGCTCCTTTTCCCTCTTCTCTTCTTCCTTTCACCATCACTAGTATTCATATCAATATCAACTATTCCCTTTGCTGTCAAGTTGCTTGGCAGTCATTCATCTTCTGATCCTCCTCTACGTTCCTGGGTTCTTTTCTCTTTTCTTCTTCTCTAGTACTATTTTCTCCTTTCATGCTTTTGAGAAATATTGCCATCATCGCAGCATCGAGCCGCGGCGTGTTGGTTGTCAGCCTTTTTAACCACCTCACGAACCTCCAGGAACCCTGAGGCTCACGCTTTCGACCATCACCGTTCTCTTCGCCTCGATATACTGCCCCCTTTTACCACCGCTTGGCCCTTATTTTCAACAACAGCAAGATTGCAGGCTACAAGGTGCTCGCTATTCGTCTCCAAGGCGTGTTTGTTGCGATTCTACTGGAGCTGGCAATCGAGTGATTTGGGAAGAAGACTCCAGCTTTTTCAACTCTTGCCATCTTTGTCTTTCTGACCATATACTCCTCATAAGCGGAACATCAGGCTTGTTCTTTCGAATATATAGATCCCGCATCTGATCAGATATACGGCTGTAACCCGCTGCACGTATTCTAGGAGATACGGGCATTTGTATTCGAAGTCACATCATCCAAAAAACCATGCCGCATACAATGAATAATTGGAATCGGATTACGGACTATAGACACTCAAGGAATAGACAAACGATCTTGGCGTTGACAAACGTCCTGTTAATATTACCTGCGGTTCAGGCAGCAAAATATTCATCTGAGAGTCACAACTGGCAAGCGGCATTTTTTAGCCAAGCTTTGGACAAACCACCAATCGCCAAAAAACAAGGCCCTCCCGGTGAGAAGGATGAGAGAATCCCCTTGGTGGTGACGAACAAGTGTGACTCGACAATATGGCCAGGCGTTGCAACGCAGTCCGGAACAGGGCCTGGAATCGGGGGATTCGAGCTGGCAGCCAACAAAACAAGGAAGCTATAGGTAGGCCCTGATTGGCAAGGTCGAGTATGGGGCCGGACAAACTGTACTGTCAACGGAGACTCATGCGCCTGCAAGACGGGAGACTGCTTCGCAAAGATGGACTGCGAATTCAGCGTATGTGACACCTCCTGAAGCATTGACATGGTAACAAATCCTAACTAGCTACGCGCGTAGGGAGCTACTCCTGCAACACTGGCAGAATTCAACCTGGCCGGTGGAGTTGACAACTTGCAAACGTTTTACGACATTTCTCTCGTCGACGGATACAACATACCCATGGGGATCAACTACATCCCGGCCAAGAACACCACCTTCATTCCACCGAACCTCACAAACTGCGCATGCATTGCCACCGCGGGCTGGGTATACTCGCCAGCAGGCAATGGCACCTTTTACTCCAACGTGACATATCCGATCCCCCTAGAGTCGGAGGAGACGAACGAGAGTGTCAGCGCATAGTGTCCGTGGCTGAATCTTGCCTTTCCTCCAACCCATCCTGGAAACGGCATCTACCCCTATCCTGACGACAACGTTGAGCGGCCTGCCTTTGCCCCATGCAACAGCGCCTGCGCGGCCACTGGAACAGACAAGGACTGCTGCATCGGCAAGTATCATGATCCCCACATCTGCAAGCCGTCGCAGTATAGCAAGTCAGTCAAGGCGGTATGCCCGGACGCCTATAGCTTTGCCTACGATGATCAGCAGTCAACCTTTATCATCCCCAAGGGCGGCGGCTGGGAAGTCGTCATGTGTCCCGAAGGCCGATCGACTGATATTCTCCGCAAGCTGGGCTCGGAAATGTTTGAGTTGGCAAGTGGTGGTAAATTATCGCCACACACTCTCAAGAGGCTCCGAAACGCAACTTATGTCATGGAAGAGCGCGGGTCTGCGGGTGGCGTGAGACCATGGGCAATCATGCTGATGATCTGTGTCGTTGTTGCTTGTAGCTGGACCATCTTCTAAGAGTGCCAAAACAGCGATGATGGATACAGGATTGGCTGAACTGAGACACACTCTTGTATATTCCTCAATCCCCCCCCCTATAATACCTAAAAATCATGGCTATTACCCTCTTCAACCAAGTCACAATGAATGGATAGCTGTAGTGGAATCGTCTATCTTGAAGTGTTTGATTTGTTTGTTTCTTTTCCTTGTTATGATGGTGTGTATAAGAGTGCGAATCTTGTCACTCCAACGTGCATATTTCTCGTCTCATTGTGACAACATGTATTCCAACATGGCTTCTTCCTCCTTTGTAGTAAATAATGTGGTAAAGCCTCCAACGCCTGCCTCGAATCAATCAAGTTGCTCGGCTAGTATATCTCTACCATCTCCTTCCCAGACCCATGGGCCCGCCATTGTGCGTGCTATTTTCCCTTGTAGCTCGGGACTGGCTTTAAGAATCGGTTTTCTCTTTGCCTCGCTGTGTCTACCGCTTGCCCTTGTTCTTTCTCCTGCGCTCCCACTCGGCCCTCTCCTCCTCATCGCTACCGCTGAACTCGGCGTCATCGTCGTCGTCATCGCTCTCGGCCACGCCATTGACCGGGAGCCCCGGGGGAGCGTCGGCGGGCCTGCCCGGCGGGGGCGCGCTGGGGGGCGCACTCACGTTGACGAAGTCGCCCGCGTTCTGGTTTGCGTACTCGTGGCGCTGGATGAGGTCGCGGAGTTCTTGGTTGCGGGGGTCGACGAGCTGGAGGGCGGTGAGGCCGCCTTTGTTCTTGATGCGCGGGTTGGAGCCGGCCTCGAGCATCATGTCGATGAGGTGGTGGCCAAAGGGGCGCTGGGCGGGGGGTTCGGCGTTGAGCCAGCGGACGGCGGAGTGCAGGGGGGTGTCGCCCTCGAGGCGGTTGATGGGGTCGCATTCGAAGTCGGGCTGGTCGAGGAGGTGGTCGATGATGTCGTCTGTGAAAGCGAAGAGTTGTTTTAGTTACTTGTCTTGTGATTTTGATTCCCATTCCTCCCCGGGAGAGGAGAGGGGGAAGAAGACAAAGGGGAAGGGGGGAGATGGAGAGGGATAGTTGCATACAGTTACCGCGGGAGGCAGCCTCGTGGTAGAGGTGGTTGCCCATGACGGTTGTGGTTTCGTTGAGCAGCTTGGAGATTTCGGGATCGGACTTGTCTTCGAGGAGTTCGGTCAGGAGCTCGACGTTGTCGCGCCGGCAGGCCTCGATGAGCTGCTCCTCGATGGAGGCGCCCTGTGAGAAAAGAAAGAAAGTATTAGCCAAGAGTTTGTCATTTTTTGTTCTTTAGAGTCGATATATGTATGCGCGCGCGCGAGTGTGTATGGGGTTCTGTTTTTGTGTTTATGCTGTAAATGCGTGGTAAATTGGGATGTGACGCACCTCGTGCTCCTCGCCACTCATGATGTCTTTCTTCGAGAGTTTTTGTTTTGTTTTCTTAATGATAGGTTGAATGTAACAGATGGTTGATCAGGCTGGAAACGCGCGGAACAAATGGGACGCTGGAAGAGAGAAATAGCAGGAGGAATGTCAAAGAAGACGAAGAGAAACAAGGTGGGAGAGGAATAAAGCACGAGGCGAAGCAAGTCTCGATAGCGATATGGATGGACAAGTAGCGGTGATAGGCGGGAAAAGCGCCCGGGGCTGGTGGAGGGGTTCGCAGGCCTGCGCTGAAAGCTAGGGGGGGCAAGGGGGAGGCTTAGCGGGGTCGGTTAGCGCTGGCTGTACTGTAGCAAGCTGTTACAGGCGTCTACTGGTCTTTAGACGGACGCTGAAATCGGGTCTGGTTCCTTTTTGCTGACAAGCCCGTCGACGGACCCCACCATGGAATTGTTTGGCTCATCGACTTTTTGACTTTTGGGATGCCGAGCTTCAAGCAGTCATTTTTTCTTCTCCCAAGACTACATACAACGGCATAGTCTGAGACTGCATAACACTCATCTTCAAGGAATCGCATCACTTCCTGTTATTATTGGGTTTGAATCCGCATCTATCCTTTAAACTCCTCTATCCCTACCTGGGGATTACACATACCAGCAGCAGCCATGCTTCTCTGTAAGCATAAAAAATGATTCCATATCGTCTGACGTCCCGACATCTAACTAGAAACCCCAGTCTGCCCACACTGCGCAAACATCCTGACCGTCTCCCTGACGCTCAACCGCACGAACCGACTCGAGTGCCGCACATGTCCGTACGAGCACGCCATCACCGACCCGGTCTTCTCCCGCCGCGTCTTCGAGCGCAAGGAGAGGGAGGACGTCTTTGGCGGTCCGGGAGCCTGGGACAATGCGCAAAAGTCAAAGGCGCAGTGCCCCAACGAGGGATGCACCGGCGAGGAGGCGGCCTTTTTCCAGGTGCAGATTCGAAGTGCTGATGAGCCCATGACGAGTTTCTTCAAGTGCATGACGTGCGGTCACCGATGGCGCGAGAACTGATTGTTGGGTGCCTGGCTTGTTATGATGATATTTCTTTTTCCTTGATAATTTTGGCGTTTGGGAGGGGGGATATTGGATCCGTATGGAGTATATTTGGTATATTTCAGCCGCTGGTTTCGCATAAAATAGACATTAAAAGCGGTTTCGTTCGACAATTTCGATATATTTTGTTTGCTCATGCTTGCTGATTCGTAATGGTATCCGTGTGCATCGTTAAGAATAAAACGTATGGACTGAAGCCTTGCTCTCCACGCCGCATCACCAATCGTAATTCGTGCGCCCTTGTCAAGGCTCGCGATGCCACTGCACCGAAGCCTTCATCTCGTCCTCAACCAGCCGCTGGACCAAGTCCGGGCTCATAATGTCCTGCCTGAATCTCTCCTGTTGCAGAAGCTGCAGGTGGCGCAGTGTTGGCCCGGGATATGTCAGGTATTTGAGGTACGGCGGCTTGGACCAATATTGGAGGTAGTCGAGGTAGGCGATGAAGGCAGGTTGGGTGAGGAGCTTCTGCGACGCGAGGTGGTTGAGATAGTAGGGATTGGCGAGGGACTGGACAAACTACAGGGATTCTGGGGTTAGTATAGCTTTTGAGAAGGGGAATGTGGAATGATGGGAGTCGTGATGGCTTACCTCGAGCTCGATTTCGAAGCGCGAATAGCCGCCGTACTTTGGCTCTTGGTCTTGGTCTGCTGCAGGAGGAACAGCTGGGGTAGAGCTCATGGAGACGTCCTGAGGCGCCTCTGAAGCCATTGCAGGTGTTTCTGTCCTTGAGATTCCGTTCCGAATAGCCTCCTCAGAATGTTTGCAACGATGCAGATGCGCGGTAGAGTGGGATCTCAAATCAGAGGCTGAATCGCGACGGGAGCTTTGGAGATGAAGTTGAATGTATTGTAGCACCAAAAGTGTGTACCTTAATGCCCAAAGGCTCTAGAAGAGAAGAAGAGAAGAAGCACGGGGGGTTCCACTAATCCCCCACACTCTCTGGCGCTGACCTCATGAGCTGCATCAACCTCCTTCTCATATGATCTTAACCTTTTCAGAAACTCGCCGTATATTTTCCATTCCTTCTCCTTTGTTACACTTTGCATCTTTTGTGATCAAACACACGAGTCAATTGGTGCAACTATGATGCTCTAGAAGCGCGTCTATAATACGCCAATGCTTCTGAGCCGTTGGTTCCGGCCCTCACACTCACATGCTGCCTGGAGCCTACCGCGGAGAAACATCAGCTGCACTTATAAGCCAACCAGCAGGCATCAACAGCACAACAACAAGGCTTCCACTTCCACACTGGCATCACCAACGCCTACAAATCCATCCTTCTCAGAGAATCCAGAATCCTCACCATCACCATCATCATACAACACGGCAATACTAGACGACGCCTCTTCTACTAAGATGCCGATTCCTCCCTTGTCTTCTCCCTCCTCGCCCTCCACGGCCACCATCAAAACTCGCATCCTCATCATATCAGATACGCACAGCTCTGTCCCACAGACCAAGGAAGACAATCCAATAAACACCGAAGATGAGCTTGAAACGCCCAGAGGCAAGCTCTACGCCCCCTCAGGCTTCAGAACCCCGCTCCCCGAGGCAGACGTCGTGCTTCACTGCGGCGACCTGACCAAGCGTGGGCAGCCCGAAGAGATCCGCAAAACCTTCTCCATGCTGAGAAAACTATCCGCACCTCTGAAACTCGTTATTGCGGGAAACCACGACTTGATGCTTGACAAGATGTTTTACGAAGAGCGCTATGGCGGCGAAGAGTTGGAGTATGAAGAAGTGAACCAGATCATCAAGGAAGCCGAGGAAGACGGTGTCAAATATCTCACTGAGGGGACGTACGATTTGGATCTCGCCAATGGCTCGCGGCTGCGCATCTTTGCAAGCCCAAACACGCCCTCATACGGCTACTGGGCATTTCAGTACGAAGCAGGCGAGCACAACTTTGACATTCCGGCTGACGTCGACATCGCTATGACCCACGGCCCTCCCCTGGGCATCCTCGACCAGACGCGCGGGAACAACAACGCCGGCTGCGGAAACCTCTTCCGGTCCATACACCGCGCAAAGCCCAAAATTCACTGTTTCGGCCATATCCACGAAGCATGGGGCGCTCACCTGATCCGATGGAAGACCGACGCCGACATTCCTGGATTTCAGGAGGAGGACGCTCAGCAGCAAACCGCCGGCTCACAACCAATCATCTCGCCCGCTACCGCTGCCGACTGGGAAAACTCGCGCCTCATTTATACCCTCACGCCACCCCCTATATCCATCCCCACAAACGACTCGGTGGTTGGTAGAGAGGACCAGAATCTCTTGGAGCTAAGCAAGGACCGAGGCTGCTACCTTGATCTCACAGAAGGGGAGAATATGCTCAAGCAGGGAGAAGAGACGCTATTTATCAATGCTTCGATTATGAGCATCCGGTATCGTCCATCACAGATGCCCTGGGTGATAGACATCGACTTGCCCAGGACGACGTCGTAAATCTGTGACAAAAACATCAATTGAAGCTTGGAGGAATGCATATGATATGCACATGATAAGAGAAGGATAAGAGAGATATAATAAAATTCAACACACATTCCATCCGGTTTCCACCTGGACGCTATAACCGATTTTTTTCACGAACAAGACAATGCGACCCCCTCTACAATCTCAGACTTCAGATAGATACGAATAATGCCATCAAAGAAAAAGATACCTTAATATATCAGCCTTCATATTATTGCGTTGTGGTATTAAACAAGCGCTCAGTCAGAATCTGCATTACAAAAAACAAAACTCAAAAAATAACTCCTTGACCAGATGAGTCAATCATGGTCCCAAGAAAAAGAAAGGCCGTTTTGAATGTCCACGCCACTTCATATTAGAAACTCATCACATCATGATTACATGCTAGCCCAATACCTCGACAACTATTAACGATGCAGATGATAACCATTGCGCTTACAGAGCCATCAAAGCGGCCAGGACGGCGCCGAGAATGCCAGCCGCAGGGGCGGAAGCATCGCTGCCGGCGAGGGTGGTGGAGGCGGGAGCGCCAGAAGTCTGGGAGCCGCCAGAGCCGCCGTCGACAAAGGCGGTAGAGGTGCGGGTGACGACAGAGCGAACACCAGAGGTGGTGCTGTTGGAGACACCGCCAGGAGGAGAGGTCGGGCTGGTGTGGCCGGCCGAAGTGGCGTGAGACGAAGAAGAAGAATCAGAGGTCTCCGAAGCGGTGGTCTCGGTGGCAGAAGTGGAAGCAGGGCCAGTGGTGGTAGTGCCGGCATCGGTGGTGCTGCCAGCCTCGGTGGTAGAGCCAGCGGTAGTGGTCTCGCTTGAGGATTCAGAGGTGGAAGTGTGAGAAGAAGCCTCAGAAGAGGAAGAAGAAGAGCCGCTGGTGTCCTTCTTGCAGGCAGCGGCGGCAGCAGATTGTGCCTTTGCGAGGTCGCTGGGACTGCACTTGCTGATGAGGCAGGGGGCAGCGAGGCCGACGAGCTTGGCTTGGGTGTCGACCTGGCACTGGCAGGCGGTGTCTGTGAGGGCGCAGCCGGCCTTGGGGATGGCTTCCTTGAGGCAGTCAATCTACACGCGGATGTTAGTGCTAGAGCGAGAGTGCGTGTCTTCCGAGCTTGTGTCCATCTCGTCGGTGATTCAACTTACAGCGCAATCAGGCTGACCGGTGAAGTCCTGGGCGGCAACCAGGCCGGTGAGGAGGAGGGCGATAACGGAGGCCTTCATCGTGTCTTTTCTGTTTTCTGTTTTCTGTGTGCAAGAAAGCGAGTGAAGGTCTTTCAAGAGCAAAAGATGGAGGAGCTCAGGAGAAGTCGGGTATCAAAAAAGTTTCAGCGAGGGAAAAAACAGGAGGGGGAAAAGAGAGGTGAAGGCGTAGTCGGTGGGAAGGAAGGTCGTCCTCTTTTTATCAGTCCACCCAGCTCTGGCTAGTACGAGGAGAGAGGTAGGATTTTTTTTTTGTTCGCAGGGGAGGAGGAGCCCGGGGAAGCGAAGCGAGCACCGAGGAGAAAGTGCTGGCAGCTCCCCCAGAATGCACGGCCTGTCTAGCGGGATGCAGGGCCCTGTGATGTTCAGCCGTGAGAGCTCCAGTGTGCTGTAGCAGCTGCCCATGTGCTCAGGACTGCTATAAACCCACTGGACTAGACTCCCACGATGCGTTAGTTAGTGTTCCATGCCTGCCTGTCTAGTTCTCGTACTCGGACGTTGCTTTGATGTGCCCCCCACAACGACCATGACCTAGCCAACGCAGCTCTAGTTGGATACCTCCAATGGCAAAAAAGCATCACAAAATCCCGCCACAGGGCCCAACGAGTCAAAATCCCGCCGCGCAACAAAGAGAGAAAAAGCAGCTTGCGAGGGAGCCCGTCGCTGATTGGGTCGTGTAGCTGGGCGCAAGTGGCCGGGGGATTGGACAACGGCGCCACCTGCAAGGTACATCGTGCTAGTCTAATGTACTAGGTAGTCTTTGCAGCTATTTGCTGATTGTGCCCTTTTTTTTTTTTTTTTTTTGTTTTTGCATGGGCTCGTTTGTGTGGAGGGGCCTAGAAGGGAAGCGTGCTAAGCCAGAGTAGGCTGGAACCCTTGAAGGAGGGTGTTTCGGTTTTTTTTTTTAGTTGCTTCTTTGTTTGGGGGGTTTTATACGAGGTGGGATTTGAAGGTTGTCTGTCTGACTGTGTATCTATGTTGGAGTATATGAGGATGCAGTACATTTCAATATGCGCATATACAGGTGCTCACTAGCATAGATGTTTTTTTTTTTTGATAGCTCTGCATGTATAGATGGGGGGGGGGGGGGGGGGGGGCGCGGGAAATACACGCCGGAACATCGCCGTCTCCGTCATTTCGGATTCTGCCGTGTCTCAGCCAGACGGGGAACAAGGTCGAGACTGACAGCTGGTGTGGAGATGTGTTCTGTTTGATGTTTGAGGCGGTGGATGACCTTTCTTTTTTTTTTGTCTGTTCGCCCCCTTGCAGTCGCCGCCAGTGGCAGACTGTGTAACACGGTCCACAGAGAGTATCAGAAGTCGAGTCGAGTACTGGGATTGGGTTTTGTTATGTAAGTTGTCAGCAGAGAGACTGGTGATGGGCTGGGGGGGAAGAAGAGATTACCTTGATGGATATGATGCGACGAGATGCGTTTACGTGTGTTCTCCGTGGTGTTAGTCACTGATGTCCTAAGGTAACAAGGTGCCAACTACTGTAGACGGTAATAGAAAAGACCATTCATACGGTACCATCCATCTCCCCTCGACCGTCTCGCCCGCGTCTTCGGGCCTCCAATGTCTCACGTCCCAATTAATTCAACTCTCGAATATTATTGGCAACGCCACCGCTCGTACGACTTGACAAAACAAACATATCCCACTTCGGAGATTTGCTCGCTGTACAAGACAAATTGACATCCATGGATGCTAAATTTAAACCATAAATCATAGGTAGATTCAATAGCTCCCTCAAATACACCGATAGCCGCCGTGCCTGTACCTAGTATATAGCACACAGCCACACCGAGCTGAAGTGGTCGCGCCGTCAATGCAACCTCGTATAAAGATGGAACTTGACACACACTCACGCGCGCACGCATGCACTTTGCGGGGGTCTGTTTGGATCCATCCCTTTTCGCTGGGGCGAGACGGGCCGACGGCTTGGCAGTACGAATTTGGCAATGGCATTTGAGGTTATGAGATGCACTGCTTGGACAAGCTGTGGTGTAAAGAGCTTTGTGGTGTCAATGGCATTTTCTGCTAGATATCTGTGAGATGGGACGGATAAACGTGTCATGTCCATATACTAATGAATATGGGGAATCACCAGATATAGCACGTTAGAGAAACGACAAGTGTAATGTATAATGATATACCTACCGAGCAGTGGCCAAATTGTCATTCATCTATAATTGTCCTAGTTGGCACCTACTAGCTACCTAGCAATGCCCGATCGTAAGATAATATATAGTACTGGTCCGACTCTGTTTCCTCAAGTATTTTTTTTACTGCTGTTTGTCAACATGATAGGTGTTTAGGGAGAACAAAACATTCAACACAAGATAAGAATAGTATTCAGTCATGTCATGTCTACCAGCTAGTATAATTCTATTCGCACAAATCCCATAAATTACTCCCAGTAAACCCAATACATCATCCTCTACATCAAATCACCGATCATCATCCCAACGCTGCCGGCTCATGATAATAGGTCTCGCAGGATCCCAAGGCCCCCGAATCTCATTCTTATACCTCTGTAGCCCAATCAGCCACCAGCTGCACCCACCCGTCGCTATACCAGCAATAAGGACAGACACCACCATGCCTCCGATACCACGCTTCCACGGCCAACCGTCAGGCTTCGGATCGGCTATCACGACTCCCACGCCCCATCCCGCCCCGAGAATCAGCAGCACGGTGAGAATCACATGCTGCCTGAAGTTACGGTGCTGGACATATCGCCTAAACACAGGAAACAGACCAAACACTTCAATGCTGAAAAGCGTCAGGCAAAATACCTGCTTCGTAGAAGGCAGGCGGCTTGCTAGCACGGTCGAGGCCATTAGGGCTGCATTTGTGGACAGCGACGCAGGGAACTTGGTCCCGACGCCGCCAGAGTAGTCAAAGAAGAAGATATTGATGGCCAGTAGCCAGAGAGACATGGCCCAGATGCTGTCGCTCGAGGTGGACTGGGTGAGAGATTTCAGAATGGGGCTGAGCCCGAGGAGCGTGCAGTAGATCAGCAAAGCCGATTTAATTGTGCCGAGGCGCTGGTGTAGGCGGTTTGCCTCGTTTGGTATTGATGGAGAATCGGGCATCACGTCCGAGCTAGCCCTACGTAGTAATGGTTGGCCATCGGCACCGATGCCGTGCCGAGAAGTTCCCCCTAGTGACAGCGGCGATGTGGGCGAGGTCGGAGAGGTGGTGGAAGAGGGAGACGGAATGATGGTTGCCCTTATCTGCTCGTTATCTGGGATCTGAACCTTGATATTAATCGTCGAGTTCCCCGCAGACGGCCGCGAAGAAGAGGACTCTGACGTCGGACGACTAGACGTGGTAGAAATGGAACGGGGTGTAATAATCGGTCGACGAATGCTAGCCGCGCGGGCTCGTCGCCGTATGCTCTCCGTCTTGGTCGCAGAGGCAGCAACGCCGCCCGCCGTCACTTCATCCTCCTTGTCCTCCTCCTCCGACACCCATCTCTCCCAGAGGATCCAGCCCAGAAAAGTAGCGAAGCTGCTCCCGCTGACGAGGGACACGGGCGAGACTCGCCCATGATAGATGCCCCTGAAGCAGACGATGAAGAGGATGACGGAGCACACATGCTGCAAAATCACCGTGGAGTCGGCCACCAGCGGCCAGAAGTCGTAGGGCTTGAGCCGAGGGTTTCGTTGCAGGTTCTCAAGAAACGTCGCCTGATCGGTATAGTTGTCCGGATCTAGAGAAAAGGGGGAAAGAAAATCTGCCTGTTAGCCCCAGTCTGCCTGGAGAACCTGAAAGGAAAGCATAAACGATGCCCACTGATAGGCGGACAGAACAGAACTTACACGACTGCTTCACCCACATGAGCTTCTTCCACGCCCTCTTGCGGCGCCGGCTCCTGCTGCGGTCGTCCTTGAGGTGCCTCAGATGGGACAGCGGATCGGCCGGCCCGTCGCCATCGTACGGCTGTCGCAGCGGGTACGTGAAGGCATCGTGCGGCGACAGGTGGGAGCGGTCCAGCGCATTGAGATTGAGGCCCGCGGCGTGGCTCAGCGCAGGGAAGGGCGTTTCGTCGTCGGTGGGCGAGGGCATCGCGAAGAAAGCTTGCTGCTGCTGCTGCTCGGGCCCTTTGCTGGCCTTTTTAGGGCTTCGCCTCAGCCCGGCGCTTTTCGTCGGCTGCTAGCAGTGATTGCGGACTCTGGCGACGGGCTGCTAGCATGGAGCTGAAGAGGGCATCTGGGGCGTTTCATGTGGTGGTGACGTTTGCTTCCAACCGACTCAAGATTGTTTGGCGCAAAAAGTGTTCAATTGGATGTTGTCGGGACAAAAGTGCCCTGGCCTGAACCTGAACGTCACTCGCGGGGCTAGAGGTACTAGCGTGTCAAGTATCCGATACTGAAGGAAGAGCGTTGTAAGCCACCAGAACAACTAGTATCGTATACTAGCCATTTGAGTCCAACTCAGTTGATAGCTCGAAGCCAAACACGGGTGAGGTGAGCGACCTCCCGTCTAATCCTTCCAAGGCCCGATTGTCAATGCCAAAATCCATGGCGATCCCCTTAAACCATCGTCCATCAACTGCCGCCGTTACGTAACGCTCCGATTGAGCCTCATCATCATCATCAAAGCTTCTAGAATGTCGGCGGATGCCTAAAATAAACAAACTTGCAATACGACAGCCAAGCCTCGGCACTTGACACCCGGAACCATGTGAAGGCAACAAATAGAGGCGACATGCCAAGAGAAATGTATATCTCAAACTAAATCGCTTGGGCGATCTGCGCGTGTTGAGAGTTACCCTTTTGGGAAATGGGTGCGTCAAGAGTTGCAAAGCCACTCACTTGTTTTTTTTTTTTCTTACCTACCAACTAGACCTAGATGCTTCGTACTGTCTCCTCCCCCCTTTTTTCATCAAGTTCTTTTTTTAATTCTTCTTTCTCTCTTTATTAACCCCAAACGGGCTTCACGGCATTAACCCTACATAGCCCTCCTCTCCCGTGTTGAAGACGAAATAAATTCCTCTCTTTCAGCCACCAATGGTTTGCTTCAGGTGGTCTTTGGACGGGGCCGTCTAAGACAGGAACGGAACGTCCAATCTCATGCGAAGAGAAAAAAGGTCTCCAAGCAAGCAACGTGACAACGGCTCCCACGGCTCCCCGTTCCCGCCTCGTAATCTCACACACAAATCCTATCTTTTTGAACGGCTTCTGTTACTGGTCTTACTCTGTTCGGATACCTGCCGAAGCGGAGTTGCCCTTTGCCAGGCCCACTATCACGAAAAGGAACCACGGTCTGCTAGTCAAGTCTCGCCCGCAACAGGCACTTACACGCATTTCTCTCTTTGGTGGCTAACCTCAGCAACACCACAGTAAGCAACATCAACAAATCTCAATTGCTGCCCGTGATTTCCTAGAGTAGAAATGAGCGACGAAACTAACAGTTCCATCATATAATATCACCTCAGCTCTCCTCCTCTCCTTTCCATCGTGAATCGCCATAGCATCGGCCCAATCGTCTTCACACCTGTTGGTCCACGCAAACGATGCGGCAATTTGCCTGCACCACCCCTGCTCACGTAAAAAAACAAATATGCTGTGCTGTCCCATCTCCACGGGCCATTTGTCGCCCGTATTGTGCCCGCCAAACGAGGCATGGCCGACATGCTTGCTGCGCCTTGCTTAGCGGATTTTTCTCACTCACGCATATTTGCTCCTCCCCCGACCCAGTCAATTTTGGCTGGCCGTTAAATGTTTTGATGGGCTGAGCCCCCCCTCCGAAACTTGTCTCCTCCACCCCTCTTGTTTAAAAAAGTTTAGTTGTTTGTGTTATTAGGCGTCTTTTTTATTCTCCTCCCTGTTCTTGGCTCCTTTTTTTCTGGGTCGAAGTGTTTGTCGAGTTTATGCTTGGCAAGTTTTGTTCAACTACTATTGCTTTCTCTCATATCATTGCATCTTGAGTCTTTATTTTGATAACCGAGAAACCATATCAAAGACTCTACAACTCTTTCACGTTTATGCTACGCTTGAGCGAGTCCCCTATTCTACGGTTACTCATTGATTCGTAATCGTCGTATTCAGCCTCCACCTGGGAACCCCGAGAAACAACTCTGAAAAAATCACCAATCTCTTTTTCCTTTCTTTCCATCAGCATCATCGACATCTCTCCATCAACATGGCTATCAGAACCACTTCTATCCTCTTGACTATTCTCTATGTCACCGGGCTGGTGCTAAGTGCCCCGACAGCAAGGGATGGCTCTTCACCCCTTGCCGCCATCACAAAGCGCTCCCAAGCTGCATCTAAGCGAGACTCCGCCGCAGATCCCAAGAAACATCGTGTCTTCAGAGTCGACAAGGCTCTGTGGGAAAAAGTTTCCAAGACTGACCAGCCAACGAAATACTTCCTCGACGCAACTCTCGAGCTTCTCGAGACGAGCCAGAACACCGAGGTTGTGCCTGTCTTCCCCTCTGATGATAAGGGGAAATCCGTCATTGTTGACACCAACGGCGACTTGATGGCGTCGTATGGTTCAGATAAGTTTGTTCCTGTCTGGAGCCGGGAGAAGAAGCATCACGGCTTCCACCGCCACCGTGCCTTTGGCCAGCGGTTTGCTCTCTTCATCTTGGGGTTTTCTCTGGCTCTTGCCCTTGTTTGCTCTTGCATGAGAAAGTAAGTCCAAGACCATTCCAGTCTGGTTTTCTCTTCTCTAATTTTGATTATCCTTTAGTTTGTACCGTCCAGCAGATGATTCTGAGGAACAAGAACCTGAGCCTAGTGCAGTCGAAAAGGGGTTGGATTCCAAGAAGCAGGAGTCGTAACAGAATAGCAGCCAGCTTCCAATTTACTTGAAGCACATAGCTGGCGGAGACAGAGACAACGTCAACAGAAACAGTGACAAACGAATGAACGAGGTGGAGGCTCTTGGGATTGATTTTACACTTGCGGCGTTGAGGCATTTTATTAAGGGCATAAGGCCACTTGGAAACTACTCGAGAATGGGATACAATGCGGGTTGTGTGAACTGGACGAGAAACATGTATATCAGACACAAAATATTTCACGAGGTATAAACCACATATATATAATTTCTAATCGCAAATATTCAAGCAAAGAACAAACACGTATGGAAACGGACTGCTCAACGAGAGGTTTTCCATCATCAATTAGAGTTTGATTACTACTAGGTCTGCATGGACGCGTGTAGACCTGCAGTGGCTCGCTAGTCTCACTAGTTTAGCCCTAGAATCATAAGGTTATTCTTTATTGCTACGCGTCATCCTGCCAGAAATCCCTCGAGGTCTCTACTTGCCACCTCTCTTTTGGGGTTTACACGAGTTCAGTAAATTGGATGCAAGCCATCTCGTACGTGAAAACCCACTAGATACGATTCGATCAAATAAGACCAGTCAAATCTCCTTGCTCATCAAAGAGTACGAGAATCTATACTTCAAACAGCTTTTCTTGTTTCTGTTACATCTATTCTTGTTATATCAAGTTCAAGCAGCCAAATGTCCCTATTTGGACAGAATGCTGAGTGCCAAGAAACTAGAAGCCCAGAGGAGCAAAGCTGATTAGCCCGCGGGTTCCACACTTTCGGCGAGCCGAACTTTTCTTTTAACCTCGGGCCAAGAACATACGAACTGCACTTGCAACGACTCTCTTGCACTTGAGATTCGAAAAGAGCGCGTTGAAAAAATAAAGTAAAAAAGATGACACAATTAGAGAATTGTATGATAATAGTGTCTCATATTTTAGTTATCTCTGCTTTTCCAACTGAGAACAAACGACAAGATCATTGTTACCAGATACCTAGGTAGCACTTGAATGTTTTCGGCGTAAGGTGGACAAACAGTGGATTACTTCGGCGCTAAGTGCACTATCAATGCGGGAGCGGTTAATTTGGCTTGCGGAGTAAAAGGTACTAGGTATGGGGTAACATTTGATATAACTACTCCGGACTACCACGATATCAACGGCGCTTCGGATGCTCTTCTTTCGTGATTTCTTACACGACGAGCTCCAGAGGCATCTCGTTTATGCACTTCGCACTTCATTTACGCAATTACCAATTTAGCAATCCCTTCTTCTAGGTTGCTCTCTTTCTGTAAACATGGCCATGGCTACGTACGAAACGGCAAAAACCCAATACGTCAAGGTGGACGGCCTTACCTTTGCATATAGACAACTCGGCGTATCGCATGGCATCCCGCTACTCTTCATCCCGGGTTTCAAGTGAGTCACCCGGTTGATTAACTTTCCATTCGATTTCCCCATTCCTCAGAGTCTCGCAAGTATGAGAAACGGTCGTTGAAAATGGCCACTGCTGATGCCGTCGACTTTGCCTCGGCCGTTGCGACACAGACAAACAATGGATCACTGGGACCCGGCATTGGTCAATCCTCTTGCCGCTCAGCGTCCAGTATTACTCATTGACAACGCCGGCGTTGGCCGATCCGAGGGCGACGTTCCCGATACCTTTGCCGGTTGGGCGGCGCATTACAGCGCTGTGACCAAACAAATCCTTGGCCAAGCCAGCAAAGTTGACGTATTAGGCTATTCCATGGGCGGCTGCGTTGCGCAGCTCATGGCTCTCAACGCGCCGGAGCAGGTACGGCGATTGGTGCTCTGCGGCACGACTCCCAGCTCCGGAGACGGCGTTAAACCCTCGCCCGATGGCAAGGCGTTCAAGCGTTTGAAGGCGGCCAGGACTGTAGAGGAGGAACAGCAAGCTTTCGAGGAGGGCTCCTTTGTGCAGCGCTCTGAGCGTAGCCGAGAGGCGGGTAAGCGAGCATGGAAGCGCATCGCCAACGGTAGAAGCGACTCCGGAGAGGTGAGATGCGAACCAGTGCCTCCGGGGCCAGCTCATAAGCAGGCGCTTGCGTTTGTCAGGTTTATGGATAAGAAAAACGCTTCCGAGGGGAGTTATGACCGGCTCAGCCAGCTGCGTCTGCCGGTGCTAATCGCCAATGGTGAGTTCTCTCGCGTCTGCTTCTACCCCCCTCCCTCTTCCTCTCTGGCCCCCTAAATCTAATTCTAGCGGCGGCCCCCTAACCAATGGATCGAACATCCTTCGGGCCACTGCGTAAAACAAGAAAAAGAAGCAGTTGCTGATACGCCTGCGCTCTCCTGTAGGTTGCGAGGACTTGCTGCTACCTACCGACAACAGCATCCTGATATGGAAGATGCTTAGCTTCGCGGATGCACGGCTGCATTTGTTCCCGGATTCAGGACATGGGTTTCTGTACCAATACGCCGACGAGCTTGCGCAGCTCGTAAATGACTTTCTTGGTGGCAGCAGCTCGAGTCGCGGCAGTCGGCTTTGAGCGCTCCGGAACGTCCAAGGCATGAGTGATACTAGTGTCGATGCCTGTCTCGTACCTTAGTGAGCATGCAAGTCGCGTCTGTCGACAACGACGCGACGCCAGTTGTTTTCCTCATTGGTCTTTCTTTGCTTTTGGGTCGCTGCAAGCCCCGCCGCGATCAGCTAGGTCGTCATGTAACGAGAAAAATGATGACCCAGGGGCAGGTAGATGAATGGTAACATTTTGGTTTTGAACAATACACTTGTACCGCGGCGTGCTTTGTAGCCATCCCCGGGCATCCTCATCCTTGTGCGTGCTTCCCGTTGCGTTGTGCATGTTTCCCCCTTTGAAGCTGGTATCACATGCAAGACGGGCCATTTGTCGCGAAGTTGTACATGGTGCTCCGTAGATTAATACTCAAGGTAGGGAGGTGAGGGAGCCAGCCAATCATTAACGAGCGTTGACGATAACAATGTTGCAGCTCACAGGAATTGATCAATGGCATCAATGCAGCTGAGCACATAAACAGTCATCCCTTGAGAAGGAAGAAGATTAAGGGGGTCATTTTTTGCTTTCTCTCTCTAAAGCCAGCGGCAAATGTGACGGGGGCAAGAGTCCTTCCGAAAGACGGTTGTCGGATGGAATAAATTCACTTTGTTGGCCTCTACCCTTTCCTCTGTGCCTCTCTCCACACTTTGCTGACGAGAATTGGGTAGCACGAGCTATTACTGGTAGCAGCTCCGAGGGTGGTAGTTGTGCTTTGTGCTGGTTTGACTTTACTAGCGGTGATCATAATGCTGCTTGTGCACACTTGGTAAGCATCAAAGGAGGGAGCTACATAGCAGGCAAGGTTAGGGAGGTAAGGTAGCAGAGCGCCGCTCCCGGCTTTGCGTTACAGTCGTCGGCCCGTATGTGATATACGAGTGCTCGTACTGGTAAGGTAGCAAAAAAAGGAAAAAAAGGAAAAAAAAATTAGGTAGTACGGGGAGATGGAAGCCAAGGCGTTGGTCATCTTGCAGCGGCGCTTGACAATGATGACATCGTTGTCTTGCAAGAGTGTCGGGCAACGACATGACATTGGTTCTGGCGCTGATCCAGGCGAAGCGTGAAGGCGAAGAAGATTGGTCGGTTGTTTAGCGTCGTCTTGTCAGAGTATCGGCTGGCCACCAACTCGCAGCTCCCTCCGCCTCAGCCGCTCTTATTCACGAGGACAGTCAGCCACCTGCCCGCTCCATCCAGCCGAGCGAGCCTTGCTTGGGTCGACGAGTCTCCTCTCGACGAACGAGAAAACGAGGCCAAGTGCAGGATAGGGGCCAGCCGTTCCCGCTATTGGCGTCCGTCACGCCACCCGGCGGTCCCGTTGGCAGCACCCATTCTTATCCTGCCTAATGAAAAGCAAACGCACGAGACAGAACTGGGGGTGACAAGACAAATCCGCGGCCCCCAAAGCAGGCAGAGAGAGTCGCGCGATTGGGAAGCTGCACGAGTGTGGAAGTGAATCTTGACTGCTGGAGAGCCCTTCTAGCCTCAGCAAAGGGCCAGATGCCGTCGTTATGGATCCTGGATTCGTACGGTACGCCCGCGGATAAAAAGGCCAATGTTCCGTTTTGCCTTTTTCGCAGCTGCTTTGTCCGTAAACCTTGGAGCTTGGTGCGTTTTTCGAGGCCCGCCCACGCAGCAGATGCAGATGATGAGGTACGACAGACGCAGGCTGCACGCCTCTGAGATGGTACCTACATAAGGTAAGCAGCGTCAAGGCATGTACAAGTAGTGCTCCCAAGCACAGCTCCCTCCACGTATCATATGTACGGAGTAGCGGGCGGCAAAAGATGAGATCCAGATGCAACGTTCAAGGCAGGGCAAGGCAGGGAGAGAGAGACAGATGATGTAGGACTGATTTGATTCGACTGGACAAAGAGGAGAGGGAGGGAGAGGGGGTAAAAAAAAAACATGAAGAGAGAGAGGCAAATGCAACTTTTTGAGCATCCGCCGGCTGGACTGGACTGGCTCAGAGCCGACATTAGTACTACTAGGTAGGTATTATTCCATTGCAGCACGTCTGATTGTGACTCCGTACTCGTACAAGCAGGCTGTCAAAGTACCTTCTGGTACTCACATCGCCTTTTTTGCTTGACTCCATCCCCGTCCTCGCGTTGGTGCGCCCGCGGCCGGTGCTGATGCTGGCAAGCTGAGGCTCGTCCCATCAATGGATCAATTGATGATATATTACAGATTACAGATGCACCCCATTGGCAGCCGGGCTGGGCTGATGAAGCCAGCTCCGCATCGCTGCCGGCCTTTAGGCGTTCACCCACTGCCACTGTAGCGTACTCGTAGTGGACGCTAGGCTCTGTGGCTCTAGCGGCACCCTGCCTGGCGGGCGAGTGATCAGCGCCTAGGGAACAGAGGGCCTGCACGTACTAGTAGCCGCCGTCACAGACCGTCGGTGAGGGCCAATGGCAGCATCCCTGATCTCATCCCTGGCGAGTTGCACTACCAGGTTGGACTAGCAAACTGCAATTGATGGAACTGATAGCAACATGGAAATGGGTGTGTGGCAGGGGCTGGGTTTGCCGGGCCGTGGTTGCCTTTTGCTGCCTCGACGCTGGCCAATCCTGCCGCTCCCCGTCCCCTCTTCTCAGGCCTTGTTTCCCTTTTTCGCAGGCTGGTAGCGCACCACTGCACCTACCTGCAGTGGCCCTTTCCGCCGCTACAAATCAGGTCAGCCGGCCAGGGCAGGGCAGTCGCGAGTGCACACGAGTACTGTACAGTAACTCGTACGTACCTGCGGTACCGTGGAAGCTGGAGGAGAGCTGGTGCTGGAAGGGGGTACAATTGCTGTGATTGCCGGTACCTGGAGTACATCAATTTGATGCTCCTGTCGAGGCAGCTGACCGATGACATAGGGGAGGCAGGCGCAGCTCCATCAGCAGGCCGGTACCTCTCTCTACCTGTCGCAACTCGGCGCGACTTTGTCCTGCCTGCCTCATCATTCAGCGCAATGAGCGGTGCGGTACCACCCGTCTTGTACCGTGCCGGTCCCTACCTCCCGTCCTTGCTCCCGCCCACACCACAGCTCTTCCATGTCCATCAAATCCCACGCTTGTATCATGAATGTACATTCTGTACTCTGTAGCTGCCTCAGTGCTACTCGTTACGTACCTTAGGTAGTCCCTTATTCAGGTAACCCAGAGCTCTTCTAAGCTCCAGCTGTGCTCCAATATTCCAGGTAACACCCGTAAGCTGTGCCCCTACCCGTGTTTGTGCCCCCATGGAGGCGGCCCGCGGTCTTTGAGGCAAATGCAAATGCAAATGCCCAGCCCAGCCCAGCCCAGCCGTCATCCTCTCGCAATCAACCCATCATTCATGCACTCGGAATTGCTTCGTCTCGTCTCGTCTCGCATCGGTCTTGCATCGTCTTGCATCGGTCTTGCATCGTCTTGCATCGCCTTGCCTCGCTTTACTTTATGCGCCCTGCGTCGCCTTTCCCGAGTCGTCTCTAGCCGCATCCGCAGTCACCGTCTCCATCTATTGGCCGAGCCGGGGAGCTCCGCAGACGGGCTCGACTCGTCGTTTGTCTTTGCCTGAAACGCCCTCGAGCCATTCATTAGTCAGTTCAAGGTTGCTGTTCAGCTGCAGTGCAGCCAGCCCGGAGCAGCATCAGAGAAGCGAGGCCAGCTCGTTCTGTCCGTCCTTCTCAGCTCAAGGCCAGGATTCGCCCAGAATGGCGCCGCCACTCACTCGCTCGCTTGCCACGATCAAATCCATACTTTCTGGATGGGATGGTGCTACTGCAATGCTATGCCAGACTCGTGCTATGCTGCTGCTGCTCGTATGCTAATACAAGCTGGATACTTCATACAGCCATCCATGTCGACCTGTATATCCACCCACGCCCGCGATGGCCTCTTGCGCCGGATCCAATAGCCAGGTACGGACCCGACAAACGACGAGGGATGGATCTGTTTTCGGTTCTTGTGGCCCCGTTTTCGCCAATCCCACGCCCCCGGGATCCCTAGCCTCATGCTTGCTGCTATCCGCACATTGGCTGGCGGTGCTACCTCAGGGACTCGTAATACACCGCATGCATAACAGCCACGAGCACATGTACGAGTACAGAGGATTATTACTCGTGCATACTCGTACATGACATGGACAAGGCCTCGCTCGTATGCGCCGAGACGACGCACCCCGTTCCGTTTCCCTTGGAGCCCTTTTGCGGCTGCTCTGCTGCTGCTGCTGCTGGTTGCCAAGGTACCTACTGTACATGTACGAGTGTGTATGGAGCGGCTCCAAAGCCCAAGTACTGCGCATTGCCTTGCCTTGTACCTTGCCTGCTCGGTATGACCACCGTCTGCGCACATCCTTGGCCTCTTGTCTGTGTCTCTCACGCGCACATCCATCAGTCCATCCTATTCATCCTATCCCACTCATCCATCCAATCCATCCCATCCTCCCAAGACCCTCCCCCCGTACTGTACAGTACTTGTGCCTGCCACGCCGCAAATGGCGTCTCCCCAACAACGTGCAGCTCCGTCAACCTACATGACGCTGCGCCCGACGTCCGGCCTTGTCGAACCCCTTACATTCTTAAAGGGACGGGGAGGCCCTGCGGCTGCTCTCTTAGCTTCTCTGACCTCCGCGTGATTCGGGTCCTTTTGGTGATAGTGTCCGGATGAGACTTGGAGTCGTGATTCGATATCCAGCATCTTCGTATCTTCTTTGTACACCTCCTGCTCCTGCTCCTGCTCCTCGCCCGCCAGAGTAGAGCGCCCATCATACCCTCATCGCGCGCGCGCCCATACATATCATATACACGCGCATATCGCCCACACATCACATAACCGCTTCCATCTTATACACATACGTGCGGCTGTGCTGTGCTGTGACTCCTGGTTCGCAATGATACCGATTCATTCGCTCCCCAGCGCCGCCGACGGCGAGGCTGATGACCCGTCCAGTTACGACGACGACGTCTCGTCCGCCGCCTTGGGCTTCTCCCATCTGCCCCCTGAGCTTCGCCTCAAGATATGGTCCTGTTCAGTGGAGCCGCGTATCGTCATTCTCGACGATCTTGTCCACAAGCCAAAATCATATCCTATCCCTGTTGTCACTCGCCTAAACGCGGAAGCTCGCATTGAGACTAGAGAAGGCTACGAGCCCGTAGGCCGCGGATCTCACATTCACTTCGCCAGAGACATACTGGTCTGTGACCCCAACATCTCTGATCAAAGCTCAAACACCCCCCTAGAGGAACTGGCCCCGCTTGTCGAGAGGCTTGCCTTTTGGGATTGCTTCCCTGACGATGGGCGCATCGAGGGGCCGAACCACTACTCTGCCTATCTGGAACGGTGGTATCCTCAGGAGCGGCCTGGAAAGGTTGAGTTTGACAAGTTTTGGTTCCCCAACCTCAAGGACCTGTGGATTGTCAAGATTGGCGAGGTAGACAGGTCTTGGATGGTTGGCGTGGACCAGAACCTACCATACGACGTGCGTCTAAGAAAGACGGCCCGGCAGTTTCGTTACTGGATAGATGAAAACATCGTTGAGATTGCGCCATTGGATCTGGATGAGCCAGAAACCAAGGCTGTTTTGCGGCAAGGGCGATGCGGAAAGGAGGATTGCCAAGCGCTGAATCACGGCCGGTCTAAAATGGTTTCCAAGGTCATCTTCATGGATGGCAAGTATCGCGTCATGGAAGGCTCCGAGGGCTGGCAGCGCATCATGCCATGGTCTACCAAGATGGCGCAGGCCACCGAGAAAGATACCTCAGAAAACAGGATGAGATGGATCATTGTGGAGAGGATATTAACCTTTTCCCTAAGATGGGAAGGCTCTGACGATGAGGTAGCGACTTCAGCTCGACGAAAAGCGCCGGAGATGCCAGCACGACGGATGATATATGAGACGAGATAAAAGGGGGGGAGGGGAGCATATTCCCTCAACCCAACATTCTGGCGACTTACAAAACTCTACAGAACAGCATTTCTATGAATTTTTCATAGGGCCTGTTTTATTCGCAGTACCACCTGGAGCTATACCACTTACACTATCGGAAAGTTGCACGCTCAGCAGAAGCATGCATTCGACACTTCAAATACAGCCGCGAGATGACGGCATATCCTCAATGGAAGCAACACACTAATTTTTGATCTATGCGTACTAATCTCTCGGAGACATGCCCCAAAAACACCCGCATTTGTCTTTTAAGAGACATACACACAAATGGAGCAGAGTTGGGAGGTACAGACGGAAATACACGCGATTTCAACAAGCCGATCATTACAGCATTACAGAGACCACTTGGTATATCATTTTATCAGCCTCAGTTTGACTTTTTTTTTCCGCCGCAACACACAACGTCGGGACCGGCTATTTATTAGAGGCTTCATCAAACGACATCATCGGCTTAGATCACTCAGTTAGCCAGGCAAGCATTGACCTCCCACAATTTTGCTCGAACAGGAAATCATTGTGGGATCAGCACTTGAGCCGCCAGACCAGACAGGATAATTAATCCTGGAACGGCACATGACGGTCGATACGCGTTCGCCGGGCGATGGATGAACTTGGGAACCACCACTTCTCACTTTACGTCAGCACTAGCGATTCTATTTCCCCAAAGTCATGATGCTTGAAAATACGCGACCTACATGCAATAAATGGAAAGGCGAAATTAAATGATGGACTCACAGGATTGACAATGCGAAGGTACCTTGATTTCTCTGCATTTGCCTCTGCTCCTCTTCTTCCGTTTTCTTCTTTTCTTCTTTTCTTCTTTTTTTTCCTTTTTATTTTTTCCTCATTCTACTTCTACTTTTTTCTCCGCCCAGTTTGTTCTTTTTTTCTCGGAGGTTTTCCTAAATGTTTGGACTTTGGAAGGGAAATGAGATGGCTCTTTACGGAAAGGAGTTTTTAACAGTCACTCTATAGGGAGAAATATGGGAGTCATTTGGACAGACTAAGATCAGACATGGAGAACTAGCAGACTAATAAGCCCTTCGCAGGGACGAATGTACGAGTTTGATGAGTTGATGCTGCAACGAGGGAAATGCTTCATGAAGGTGCCTCTTCGCTTGTTTATATAAATCGTACCTGTTGAGATGACTCGGTGCAGAAACTCTAATAGTGATTGTGATTTCACAGTGGGAAGCTAGTTGAATTTGGTATGTCTGCGTCTATGCATTGGGAAACAAAACACGGCAATCATCCGGATCTCAGTTGCAATCTATTGTATTTTATATTATGTCCTGGGCATACCAAACTTGTCATCTCTTGATTCGGTTAAGCAGAGGCTCTCCTTTATCCCACCTCTCCAGATTCTGGAGTAATACATCGGTTATCCTCTCGGTCAACTTGATAGACCGCCAGCTGACGTGTGGTGTGATGAATACGTTTGGGGCCTTCCACAGAGGGTGTTCTTGTGGCAAGGGCTCTTGTTCTGCGACATCCAGAGCGGCTCCACGGAGGAGTCCGCCTTCGAGGGCCTCGATCAAGGCTGGCGTATCGACAAGGGGACCTCTCGCGATGTTGATGAGGAATGGTTTTTTCTTGCCGAGGATCTTGAACTGCTCTGCGCCGATGCAGTGTCTGGTTTGGGGGCTCATCGGAAGACTGAGGAGAACAATGTCCAGGTCCTGGCTAAGAAAGTTGTTGACAGCTTCGGGGCCTGAGCCGGAGAACCACTTTGCGGGGAGGAGGCCGTCCGGGTCACCGGTGCCGGGGACGATGTATTCCCGGAGCTTCTTAGACTCCGG
Source organism: Trichoderma afroharzianum (assembly GCA_037893235.1). Classification (NCBI taxonomy): domain Eukaryota; kingdom Fungi; phylum Ascomycota; class Sordariomycetes; order Hypocreales; family Hypocreaceae; genus Trichoderma; species Trichoderma afroharzianum. The sequence continues at coordinate 295,700 of JBBLXW010000010.1, forward strand.
AGTTGGCCGGGGGCTGAGGGTTTGGACGTATATCTCCATGCCGAGCGCGTGGGCTAGGCGGGCGACTTGTCTACCGATTGCGCCGTAGCCCATGATGCCCCTATTTGGTACACATGAGTTCGAGGTGAGTCGGTGAGGAGAGCAGTTGGCTAGCTTACATGCGGAGACCAACGGAGTCAGTGACCTGGTTTTTCGTGAGGCCCATTTCCCAGATCCCCTTGTCTGCTTGTTCCATATAACTCTTGAAATGGTGTGAGTGAGTTAACCAAGCGCCAATGGCCCATTCGGCAATCTGAGGTCTGCAATTACGCAATGCTCCGTTAACACCGGTCTTTGGATCACATTCAACTCATTGCCACCACATTCGACTCATCTTTCATGTCAAAAAAGAGGGGAGAGACAAGCAGGAAAACAACCTACGCATGAACACCGCTCGTATTGCAAAACTCGACGTCCTTGTTCAGAAACACCTCATGCTCCAGCCAAGCATCCCAGCCCGCGGACCCCAACTGGACAAACTTGACATCTTTCATCTTGGCGGCGCTGGGCGGCGGGACGACGGAGAGCATCGTGACGCCCTCCCAGACCTCGTCCGGCAGCTCGTCGGCGCTTGTCATTTTGTTGTTTCTGACGGGGGAGATTTCGAGGTGGACCTTGAGCTGGGGCCAGCGGGCTTTGATGGTTTCGATGAAGCCGTCCGGGAGGGGGATGGGGTAGTGCAGGAGGAGCTTGTCGTCTGCTGTGATGGGCATTTTGGGGGCGGATTTTTTTGTAGAATTGTTGAAATACTATTGAATTGTTGAAATATTGTTGAGAATTTGAAAGGAATGAATGGGTCGGGGAGGTGAAAGGGGATAGCTTTGCTGTTTTATTTATATGACGCCGGGCGGTTTATTAATTGTGGTTTGCCTCCTGAGCTTCACCAAGCCTCGTTGGTATAAGACCTAGTGAACTCTAAGTTTTTCGGGCAAAGAGTGAGACGGACAGGAATGCTGAGAAAAAGAGAATGCAGTAAAAGGATGAGATGAGAAAGCAACGCAAAAAAACAGGAGCTCCCATCAGATTTATTACGTCCTTATTTTTATCTCCCCTTCATTCTCATTCATTTTTTTTTCTCAAAAGCTCCCCTGACAAGCTCAATGGGCACGTCATCCACCCCCCGGACTGAAAGCCACACGGAAGCCATTCCGACTTTCATGCCAACGTGGGGGTTCAAGACGCCATCACATTACAGGGGAGGGGGGCAGCAATTGCTACAGTAGGATTTGCTGCATTAATGTAGCTGCAGGTTAATAAGGATCGGGGAATGGGCTTTGTGTAGGAATTGGCGGATGGATCCTTGAGCGTATTCGCCTCGCCGATCCACCCGCCGTCAACGAATCATTTGCACCAACTACATGACATTCAGAAAAGGGAACATTTACGATCATATACTTCATTGGGTAAAATCCCAACTTCCTTCGTTTAATTAGACGAGAGGTGGGCTGATCGAATCCTTCATTCTCAGCATATGCCCAATTAGCAGAACGATCATAAGTGGTAGGGCTGTGTAGGTTAAGCCATTTTTTATTTCCCCGATTATGATTTATGCCTTATTCAGATCCTTTTTTTTCATGTTGTGAGATCTTAGAGCTGAGTTTAACATTGGAGCAAAGCTCTTGTGAGATTTTAACACCTTGGGGTCCTACCCGAGTCAAACTGTCATGCTTTGCTTTGCCTTTTAAGCTTCTCGCCGCTCTTATTCTGTCAACAAAAATGGAGATAAAAACCGGCCAAGTTCAGGTACACGTAATCATGGCCGGTTTATCCTCATCAAGCTCCAGTATATCCGAAAAAAGAAAAACCTCAACACATAAGCTTTCGTTTCCTCGTCTATTTGTAAGATTTTGCCGTCCCGGCACATTCGGATTCCACATGCTGCACACCCTTCCGGAACGGCTTGATCGGGAGCGGCACGGAAGCTTCACGGTCTTCGGCCCGTGGCCGAGTTCCGCTGTCTCCAGCTCCGGGGGGGTTCAACGACAACCACCGCCGACCTGTGAACCGTTTCTGCTGTCATGAACCATGCTCAAGGGTATTCTTTTTACAGAAACTTTTACTATAATCTTGCATAATCTGCAGATGTGATGGAATTTTAAAAAGCATAATCATCAATGATTCCTCGATAGGGAAATTGGTTGTATTATGAGCGAATCAAGTAGTTGGCACCGTAGATAACTTCTATCCCTATCCATTTCCACTCTTAGTCCTTGCGGATAGATGACAAGAGCCGACTGCTAATACGCCTCTCTAAATTATTGTCTGCACTTGGTGTCATTTATAATTGTACAACTTGTCCTGTCTCCCCAGATCATTACTCCCCTCAGTTCCCCCTCTTTCCATTTCTCCTCTGGCTCGAGGCTCTTGACCAAGGCCCTGTAGGTGTTTTGAATCGTACGAGACTCAATCCAGTCGATGCCGTTGCGCCTTGCGCCCTACTTGGTACATTTCTGCCTACACGTTCCCAGTCGCCGTTGGTACCGCCTCTTTGATGCTTCTCGTGCTCTCCATCGTGGTCATCCATTGCTGCGCCCGGTAGCAGTAACGTCTTTGACTGTGTTTTCAACACGGCGCCCTGAAGGGCCGCCCACGACTCTACCTGACCTCTGACGGCTTCTTCGACGCAGTTGCATTCATCTCCAGCCGGGCAGAACATCTCACCCGCAGCATGCCACTCTGCAAGGCAATCTTCGTGAAACGCGCACCCGCACGACAGGCACGGCGGGAAAAGGGCGTCTACAGGCTCTAGGCAGTACACACAGCGGAGCTGGTTCTGGATGCGATGGCATCGATCGCATGTTCCCACTGCTCCACCAACCTTGGAGTCGGAAGAGGTGTAACGCAAGGGGTCTAATTGAGTCTCGTGAACAAGGCATATGCCCGTCACATCCAATCCACGGCCAGAAGCAGCTAAAATTTGCAACTGATCTTTCTTGCCCATAATGATGGGTGATGACCCTGTCTTGAGGTGGGATGCATTCCCACTGGCCCCATCGTGGAGCGTAAACGAATCGTGAAAGCTTCCCTCTACTCCAGCAAAAGGTAATTCGTCCTTCAAAACATTGAATTTCATGACTTCCAGTCGAGCGAGGGGTTGTCGCCACATCTGCAACATCTCTGCATATGCATATCGGTAGTTGGCGTAAATGTTGGCTCGGCTCGGCTCCAGTAAAGGCTCACTCAGCCAGCCGTCGTCATCGAATATTGTTTGATCTTCCACAAATACCGAAACGCTTACCGGTACGAGAGACATCAGATCATCTCGGCGATATTCGTCGTCTGACACAGAGTTCCTACCTCCACTAGAATCTCCCACGGGATAAGTCGGCCCCGCACTGGCGTATCCAGTACGCGGAGTCAGCGTATTCAAGATCATCTCCGCTGGGCTTGGCTTCTTCCTTAGTTGTCCCGCAGGGGGCGATGACGAACTTGCCCCCGTGAAAGACCGCGGAAAGTTGGTCGAAAATGCTGAACTTAATCCGGTGCTAACCCTTGAGAGAGGTCGGTTGGAGGGAGACCGCGATAGCATTGTTGAGGGGGGGTCTGCATCAGCGGTCAGAGGCCTTGTTTTTGATGGCGGTGTCTCGCCACAGGAGTACGAATTTGTGCCAGGCTCGCCAGCCCACATGATTCCATCATCAGATGCGTGTGAGCCAGCATAAGGTAGCGGCGTATGAAGAGTGCCGGGTGTGGTCACATTCGAATGTGGTACACCTCTTCCATAAATATTCCACGTAGTGGCATCTGTAGGGAAGTAGTCTAGGGAGAAGGATGGCGCCTTAAGAGGAAGTGGTGTTTCCTGGGATGGAAGTTGTGATTCCACGTAGGCAACGCTGTCGTCGGCCGACGATTCGCTAAAGATGCATGAAAGCATCGCTAGCATTTGGATATCGGCAATCATCTCAAAGTAGCTGAAGAGTTCTTGGATAAAATCCTTGGCTAGCGGATGCCGACCCCATTTGACTCGACCTAGCAAGGCACTGTCTCCTGCTGGAGTGTTGCCTTGGTCGTTGTCTAATACGCGAGTCTTGGACACAACATCGCGAGCGATGACGAGGATAGAGCTCCGTCTCTGATTGCTGGCGAGGACTTCGAGTGGTATGCCCTTCTTTAAAAGCAGGGCCAAGTAGTGCCATACATTCATAAGATCGGTGTAACCATATTTCTCTGCAACTCTTGCGTTGTGCTCGCACACATCTGCTCCGTCGCCAAAGATGGCATACTCTTGTGCAAACTCCTTCTTAGAGGGCAGATCAGGTCGCAGATCGTGAATTGATATCACATTTCGAGGCCGGCCGATCCGTCGGCGGCTGGTCCCCGTACCTGTGCCCGTACCCACTCCTGTTCCTGTTCCACCGCCGCTGGATCGAATTGATCGATCCTCGCTCCAAGCCTTCCTTAGATGGCGGCTTGAATGATACCACAGGCTCATTTTATGTATTGACGTAGACTCAGAGTCGCTTGATGAAGAAGAAGACTCGTCAGTTTCCTCAGAGTCTGATTGATCCTCCGTAGCGGAAGCCTCCTCGGTCGTATACTTGTATCGCGGGAGAGGATCTTGTGTCAGGCGACCAAAGCCAGCGAAGAATGGTTGATCTATTCTAGCACGGTCTTTATTCGCATCCGCACTTGTTTGGAATAGAACCCGTGCCTTTTCTTCCTTTGTTGGGAAGAAGCAAATGAGTCGGCCATCATGCGAAAACCGAGCGCCACAGGTCAGGGGAGGTGGTGGAATAATGAGACGGGCAGGAGTCGCAATTGCGAGGTCCGCGTCTTGGGGAGGGAGTTCCTGAGACATAGAGGCCGACCCGCCTGCTGGAATGTCTTCCTCCTCATCTGTTGAACTATCGTCGGCCAGCCCATCATCATCATCGTCTAAATCGCGAACGTTCTCAAAGAAAGTAGTGCTGGACTCGAGATCAACTTCGCCTAGCAAGTAGGTGAATATTACTTCTAGACAATTTTGCTTTCTTCTTAGAAATTGTTCTGCTAGTTCATGTAGCTCTCGGTCAAGCCGCTTGTGCATTTCTTCCGGCATAAATGAGCTCTTCTCGATGATGAATTTTGGCGCCTTGAGCTTGGGATACTCCAAAGGTATATCAATCTTCACCTTAATGAAGATGGCTTCTCCGTCCTTCCCCCATGGGCCATTGAGCGAGGCACTCAGCGTCAAGTTGTCCATGTCGATATTGTCCCACTTGACCTTTGGGATCTGAGTACTAACACGCAGGAGCTCTTCTTGAATTGTGTCGGGCTCGCCCCATTGGTCATCAGGATAGCCGTGGCCCATAATGCCGGAGTCTTTGGACATTAGCCGCCTAGGCCCATCCATCAACCCTCTTCTCTTCGTTATACTGATACCCTTCATCCAACCGATTTGCGCTTGACTCGGATCCAACCTTTTGCCCGATCCACTTTTGGCTTTCATTGATGGTCCACGCCACGCCGGCCTCATCTGACGACCAAAGGGCGCAGAAGATCGTGCAGCAGCTGTAAGAGCACTTTGCTTGTGGCCCGCGCCAGTCCTTGAATCTTTCATTGTACTCGTCCGTTTCTCAAGGTTGGATGCATCATCCACGGTGCGGAATGTTTTGTACGTTGCTCCCTTCCGAGTCATGCTGATGCCGTCCTGAGCTGGGGTTCCTTTCTTGTATCCTACGGCTGAGAGGATATTGGGGTCGATGCAGTGAAGTCTGAGTTCATTATCCGTTCCCCAGGATACAAGTTGAAATTCTCGCTCATCAAGGTCATCTTCTGAAACCCCACCTCGAGTTCTCCATAGGAATTCCTTTGCTTGGTGGCCTCCATGGCCAGGAAACACGGCAACTGGTTTCTGTGACTTTTCCTTAGTCTCGTCATTGGACCATTGGCGATCATACAGGTAAAGATCCCCAGGTTCGTTCTGAGGCATCGCTAGAAGGCCATGACCAAACGGCGTATGGCGGGCTCTCCAAACCGGATAATCAGTTTGAATAACATGCTCCAGTTCGTTACCGTCTTTGCTGTAATCCCAAAACTTCATACTCTGGTCCAGTGAGCATGTAACAAGACCGGTCGCTTCGGTCCGGTTCCAGTCCAGGCCATATATCTTGGATGTGTGGGCGGTAATGGACTTGACAGGCTCCGAAACCTTCCGCTCGTCCCAAATGCGCAACCATCGATCATGTGATGAAGCCAGGATGTGAGGATCGCGACGATTGTACTTAACTTGGGTAGCACCAGCAAAGAAATCACAAAAAGTAAGTACGGGTTGGCGAGGCCGGCGCAGGTCCCACCAATGCACATAGCCGTCTACGGAGCAAGTTGCAAGGAGATCGGGATGGTGGGCTGAAAAGTTGACGTCGGTGATGGCCCTGGTATGGCCCTGGAGAGAGTGCTCAATTGCGCCAGTGCTTGAATCGTCCCGTAGATTGAGATTCCAGACCAGCGCACGGTGATTTGCCGTCGAGACGACCCAATAGTCTCGAGCTGTGAACGGAGACCATTGCACGTCGACAACCAGCCATGGCTGGCCAGAGCCTCGCAGACGCCGCGGTGCACTGTACGGCGAGTCTAAATCGATAATTGCAAGGCCTTCTGGTCTAAGGGGAGCTGTCAGCACTCATTGCGATGCTCTTCGACGCGTCCTCACAACTTACGATGCCAACGCAATGTCTCGCCCCGATGGCGAAATGGTGGCAGAGCCGACGACGCCCTCGACATGGATTGAGCCGTCGGCCTCGAAGCTCTCACTGTCATACGCCGACTTGATGATCCGGCCCTTCTTGGGCGAATCGGCGAGCTGGTCAAATGTCGGCATCGTCCTCTGTTCTCTCCTGCAGATTGAATGTCTCTCGCATGCCGCGGCTCATTTGCGAGCCCTAGGCAGAAAGTCTGTCCCAGCTGAGGTGGCAGTCGTGTTGCTGCCAACAGCTATGAGCAGCTCGCATTATTCATTCAACTTCATAGGAGCCAAATAAGCCGTCTCTCGGCTTTAGAAGGTGTTCAATGGGCTGAGCGCCGTCAGATGATGCTGAGATGGTGGTTGAGTTAGGCTGAATGCGCGCCATGATTTGACAGCAAGGGGCGTTGAGACGCTACAAGTACCCTGTAGGTTGCTGGGCTAGGGGATTCATTTGCATCGGTACCTGAGCTAGACTTTCCCCTTCTGAAGGCGCCTATCAAGGTGCTGTCTGTATTGCGCGCTACAGCCAGTGCATCATTTCTGATAAGGCGAACTGTGCAGTACCGGCAGCACCGAGTACCTACCGGGCCGTCCAGCACAGAAAACTTTATCCTCATCAATTCCAGTACGAACGAACATTCAGCCTTGTGCAGGGGAAGCAGAAGATCATATAGAGCATTTATCAAGCGAATAACAGACCCTGAGACACTGAATCAGAGAAGCTTTAGAAGCTCTTCTTCTCTCTGTCTCCGCGCCTCTTATCGCAAACAGCCCCTCTACTGCTGCTGCTGCCTTTGTCAGGCCTGTCTTTTCAGTGTCGCATGCCCCGCCTCATCTTTCTACCTTGCACAACTCAGCCTTTGCGCTAATCAACGACATCTGCGATCTGTGTCGGCAGCAGAAGAGTCTCAGATCACTGTCTCTCTTTTATTCTCCTTCTTCTAAACAGATCTGTGTTGCCCCCAAAGCAAGCGAGAATACGTCAAGATGGCTCTTCCGAAACGCATCATCAAAGAAACCGAACGCCTTATGGCGGAACCGTGCGCCCCTCCATCCAGATGCTCTGTTCACATCACTGACGTCCTGCTTGCTGTAGAGTTCCCGGAATCAGCGCCGTGCCTCACGAAGATAACCTGCGATACTTTGACGTCGAGATCCACGGCCCCGCATCGTCACCATACGAAGGTATGTAGCAGGTTCCTCAAAGATGGCGCAAGCGGGAGAATAAGTACTGACGAAAGCATAAGGCGGCATTTTCAAGCTTGAGCTCTTCCTCCCAGATGACTATCCCATGACTCCGCCCAAGATTCGATTCCTTACTAAGATTTTCCACCCAAACGTTGACAAGCTGGGCCGCATTTGCCTGGATGTGCTTAAGAGTACGTTATTGAAAGCGAGCTTGTTTGTGGGGGAATCTTGTACAAGCATGCTTACATATCATCACAGACAACTGGTCTCCTGCGCTGCAGATCCGGACGATTCTGCTTTCTATCCAGGCCCTCCTCGGTGCTCCCAACCCCGATGATCCTCTTGCCCCCGATGTTGCTAAGAGCTGGAAAGAAGACGAGGCGGCAGCCATAGCAACGGCAAGAGAGTGGACAGAGAAATATGCAAAGGCCTAGACTTAGAATCGGAAGACGAGAGGCAAGAGGAAGAAAAGAGAGATATATGAAGATATATTTTCAAGACCTGCGATAAGTTTTGATATCAAAACGGAAGCTTGCTATGGGGTACGAACATTATTATGGGAGGAGTTGAGAGATTATTCTTTTTTTCCATTTTCTTTGGCTTGGTTGCAAATATTTTAGAAGGCTCAAATTTGTTTCGAGATGAGCCGCAAGCGTTACTGTCCGCGCTTCTATGGTGTATGTTTTAGATAGTACAAGTGGTCTTGCAGCAGATATACCACTGGCGCAATACATCATCACATTACACTTGCTGTTTAGAAATTCATTATTATAATTGCTCCTCCCATACTGTAGTGCCCCCCATTTTAAGTCTATCGCCACTTCCATATTTATTTTGTAATTTTTTTCTCTTCTTGTGCACAAATACATAAGGGGACGCAGGAGATGGAGAAGCAGCAGAAACTTGACGGCCCTGCCCCGAGTTCTTGTATCTACAATGCTAGAGTACACATAGGGAAGTTGAAATGGGGTAAAATGAACTTCTTAGACCATGGCAAGATCGCCAAACTTCTCCTGCACGGGGTATTAGCGCTGTACATGTCATCACAAACCCAGGATATGCACATACCTTGTAACCAGGCACCATCCATCTGCCCTTGGACACCAGCTCGGCGGTCTTCTCGTCGATGGACTTCTCGGCGGCGGCAACCTCGTCGACGGTAAGCTCGTCGAATGGCCGGGCCTCCTCGATGTTCTTGAGGGTAGCAGCCAGGTCCTTCAGCTCCAGGTCGACGGCCTGCTTGGTGGCCTCTGCGTTCTTGACGGCCTCAACCTCAAAGGCGTCAATGGCCTTGATCTGGCGGGAGACATCGTAGGTGACGGGCTTGAAGGCCTTGAATCGCTTCTCGATCTCGTCAATGACGGCCTGGTTCTTCAGGACGGAGCGGTAGTGGGCGAAGTCGACGGCGGTGGGCTGCTCGGTCAGCTGCTGGACCTTGCGGCGGGCGTCCTCGTTGCGCTTCTTGAAGGCTTGCAGGGAGGCGACGGTCTGGCCGCGGAGGCCCAGGGACGAGGAGACCTTGACCCAGTCGAGCTTGAGAGCTGTGCTTCGCTATTTCGGAAGAAGATGAAAATTAGCTCATGAACGTAAATGTTGCGCATGTTGATTAGCGCCCTGCGATCGCCACGTTTTCCCCCGTGGGATACTCGGCAATCAAAACATTTTGCGCCAATTGAAGAACAAACTAACCGTGGCCGCCATTTTGAGATGTGATGTGAGGTCTCGTTTGGGATCAGAGAGCGAGATCTTTAACGGAGGTTGATTGACTTTGCCGAACTTGCCCAGCCGGGGCCGCTTGCACAAAATCGCATCACGTGATTTTACGCATGGCTATTTCTTAGTCATCCAATGCGAGTTCGCGCTGGATGCATCTCATACCCCCTCCTATATGAGCTTGTGAGGAGCTTAGGTCGCTCATTGGGCGAGTACATGCTATATAATAACAGAGTCTGTGCATCAGAGAGCGCTACCAACTTATAACGACTCTCATATATGTAGCCATCCATAAACACCAATTTCGCACTGCTCCTTAATTATATGAGTGTCGAAAAGCCATGTCACAATTGCTCGTAGAAACATAGACAATCTCGTCTTTCATGCCATCATTTTCTTTCTTAAAGGACGAGTAAAGCTCTTGGATGAACAATAATACAAATCCCTAGGCGCATATAGTTGCGCAGACTAATGAGATAAATTCAAGCACCCTGCCCATATCCACGCCATTAGATACTCAATGCCATAATAGAGTTGACAATATCATTGTCGTTCTCCTTTAGCGCTTTTACAGCCTTCTTGCGGCTGACGTTGGCTTGGGTCATGACGAGCTCGATATCCTTGTCCTCCAGACCCTCGGCATCGACCTCCTCACCGTCATCCTCTTCTTCCTCTTCCTTCTTGGCTTCAGCCTCGCCCTCCTTGCCGTGATCGTGGTCGTGATCGTGATCGTGATCGTGGTCGTGGTCGTGGTTGTGGCCAGCGTGCTCAGCCTCGGCGTTGGCCTGGGCAAGCTGAGCGGCGGCAGCCTGCTGAGCGGTGGCGTTGATGTCCTCGATCTTAGCCTCACCAAAGACACTGCAAGAAGGTTAGATGCATATTCCCCCAATTCCCAGGCTAAGATTTTTGCTCACATGTAGGTGTTGCTGTTGGGGGACTTGTAGACTTCGGGGTTGTTGATGACAAAGAGGATCTGTGCATATCCGTTTAGTCTCCATTTTCCAGATCTAGCTCAGGCAAAACCGCCTTCCAAAAATCTCGAGACCTACGTTCTTGGGGCGGCGGAGAGTGACTCGGGTGATGCCAGGGACTCGGACCAAGTTGCCCTTCTCCAGCAGAGCCTTGCGGGCCTTCTTCTCGTAGCGAGAGTGGACTACAGCAGTAGAACCGGCGGGGAGAGATCCATCGCCGAGCTCTTCAGCATCGGACTCATCGCTGGAATCCTGTTCCTCGACCGTGGGCTTGGTCTTGGTCTCGTCGTCGGGAAGCTCTTCAACTCGGGGGTTGGCCATTTTGGTGACTGTGGTGGGGGATAACAGTATTAGCTTGTGTCCCCTCCTTCGTTTTCGCACGAAAATATTCTTCCTCAGCGAAATGACTGGACGAGCTTCTCTGTCACCTGATGCCGAGCCTAGCCATTCCGAGAGGGAGAAAAAAACGCTGCAATAATCGATACTCACATTTTATGCGATTAGCCTGAAGATTAATCTAATTTGTTACTTCAATGTGACACTGCGCAATGCCGATTTGTGTTGTAGATTTGAACTGCGAATTTCTAGGGTTTGGGTGGATGACTGCGGCTAACCCAAATTAGGTAATCAAACTCTTTGGTCGCAAAGATGTGAGCCAAGTCACTTGCGATATATGGCAATACAATTTCCAGGAAGTCCAAGAAAAAGGTACAAAGTCGCATATGTAGCAGAAGAAGAGGAGAATTCCGTAGTGTTTGATTTACATGCATTTCATAGATATTTTTTTACTACACGAAATCACAGTGATCCACAATGAGAATCCTCCCTATAAGCTTTGAATTCATTTTGTCTGAATTTCCGTATTGACGCCGTTCATCATAAACGATGATATGTGACAACATACAGCCCTTCCAGAACGGGAGCAAAAATGAATCCAGCAGTTCTTTTGCTGCTGTAAATGCGTTTCCTGCCTGGACCCATGTCCCTCATTCTAATACCATCCGATCAACCTCTCCGTGACTCCAGAGCGAACAACCCAATTATGCGGAGGCCTTGATCTTGGCCAGAGCCTTGCGCTCCTCGAATCGTCGCTGCTTCTTGAGGCGCAGGACCTTGAAGCGGTCGAAGTCGGTCAGGGCCTTTCTCCGCTCAATCTGCTCGCGCTTCTTGGCCCAGTTGCTGCCCTTCCACTTGGCATCGATCTCGGCCTTCTCCCAAGCCTTGGTGAGGGCGGTGTGTCGGGAGCCTCGGGGCAGGTTCTCAATGACGAACTGGGAGAGGAGAGCCTTGCTGAGGTGCAGGGCTTGTCGGGGAACCTTGAGCTTGGGGTCTGAGGAAGGGCCCTCAACGAGAACCTAGATGTCATCGGATTAGCCATGTCGTCCGGGGGATTCGCATTCGCGCTTCTCCAGGGAGGAAACACGTCAACGTACTCGCTTGTGGTCGATGATCTCGACGATTGCAGCCAGACGGCCGTTGTAGGGGTGCTCGCCGTTGATCAGCAGAACACGGCCAACCTCAACGAGGCGCCAGTTGGATCCCTCAATCAGTGCTTCGCCCATTGTGACGGAATCTATTTCGATGTTCGTGTTAGTCGGCAGGGTTCATTCGACGAAGTCGCAATTCATTCGGTGTATGAATGAAGTGGAGGGAGGCGCGTGTATCATACCAGATGTCGACGATTATCTGCCGTTCGGGTGGATGTTCTCTGGAGCAGCGTTCACTTTGGAGGCTCCAATGACTTTTTGAGGGCTCGGCTATCTGAGAGTGTGCGGCAGAAAATACCCGTTTGCCCTAATTGAAAATTTTCGGAATTTCTGTTTTGCCTTGCTGACTACGCCGCTCGCACCAACGTGGCGCACGGACCAATCGCCGTTCCTTTTTCTTGCCGACCTCGAACTAAAATTTTCGAGCTCTTTCGTTAATCACTTTTGCAGGCCCTTTGAAGGTCGAAATGCAAGATTTCTAGCTAGAAATCAATCCGATATTCTATGTAATTGTCAAGGTAAGAATGAACTCTTTCTTTTCTATCCTGCATCGGTACTATGATGAGGTAATTTGCGGTTGATCACATGCGGTGGCTCCCTCGCCGGGGATGCTATACCAAATGAACAAATGAGAAACTTTTCTTACATATTCTGAGCCTTTACTATTTATGCCCGTTTATTATTCATTCTTTGTCTGGCTTGAGACATGGCTGACAGAGGTTTACAGATGATGTATAGCTTTTAATCCAAATATAATTTTTGTCACTCAAGCTTCAACTTGTCCCTCTGCAATCGTGAACTTTTAATGATGCATGCAATACGCTTTGTTTTTCTTTTCTTTCTTTTATCTTTGGCCAGGCATAGTGAGACATGTCCATGGTCAAACGTCTCTGTTCACCTTGCTCCCCGTTATTAACTCCTCATGTGCTTAGGGAGACCGCAGCTTTTCCATGCCTCACTTCTAATCCTGATTTAAGAATACACATGATATCGGCCCAACCGAATCCAATTAAGCCTTGCCCTTCCTTCTGAGATACTCTTCCTCATCTGCTACTAGTTCAGCGTCTACTTTGGCCCCCTTGGATGGCTCATTGCCATGCATCTTGGCCTTTGCGTTGTTAGCCAACGGGTTCATGGTGTGGGAATCGAGTACTGACTGGTAATGTCGGATCCTTCTTCGATAACGACGTCTCAAGGTCATCTCCGGCCTCTTCTCTTCGCTTTAAACAAGTCAGATACTATTCCACCGGCGAGATCAAACAACCTACCTCTTCTGCGGCCAGCCTATTCTTTATGGAGCGTTGATCCTCTGAGCTTGTGTTAGTACAAACAACAGCATAATGTGATTGAGGGAATGCATTTACTTGAATCGAGTCCAATGTGTGATGCATGTTGACCCTCGTTGTATTTCTCTGGTTGCGGCATCTCTGATCTCGCAACATTTCTCTGATCACCTGCCTCATAGACACCAGATGCGCCGACTTTAGAGTATCCTGACATGATTGGTAACTATTCTTTTTCGCGGTATTCGGATATCAGTTGAAATGCTGCTAGTCGTGACTCTTTGCTGCGCGTACGACAATTATTGAAAGTTAACATCGATACAATTAGTTGTTGTTCAGTTGCACTTATATACATCACTCTCAAAGAAAGGCTTGCACCATTCTCCACATAATATGTGACTTCATCCTACGTCATGGTTGCTGAATCACAATGATGGACATGACAACCGATATGTGGGAAACCTAACGTCATAGCCAGATTAACAATCTTTTTGACTGATCGCCAAATTATATACACTTTTGAATGTGGTGTAGTCAACCCGGTTTGCCGGCGTCGGAAAATTCCCTAGCGAGCGCCAAGCCTGTATTCCCGGTGATATACACGCATACCCAATATGATGGCTCGAAATGTCTGCTCTAGTTTACAGCAATCACAGCGTCAGTGGCTTCTATAGTTTCTACATGGAGCGCTCTGTTGCGTTGACACTTTGCGGTATGAAGAGTTCTGACGCTTGAGTGTGTTGACCTTAACCGCTACTTTGCATGTTCGTTCGTTTACTATTAAGGACTACCCTGCATGGACAAAGCACAGGAACCTTAGGGCATATACGTGCATATATCGAGCCGTCAACACGCATCCCGTTCTATCCTTCGATACTCGACCACACTTGCTCTAAACTTCCCTCTGCATTTTGTTGAGAATTATCGAGCCCAGGTATCGTATCACGCATTTAGAAGCCTTTACATGATTGGATCGAATTTATGATATATGATTATGCACACAAACAACAATAGCGCTAGTGGCCCATGTCTTGCCCCTTTTGAGATGCGCCTCTAGCACTTTGAGGCGAATGGAATTCGTCCTTCCATTGGTTCTAGAATCTCCTGATTCTACATGCACCTCCAACGACGCCTGAATGGGCGGCTTCATGTAGCAGCTCAGCCCCAGCACTAGTCATCGCCTGTTACCCGTACTGCCTGTACGCGGCCCTGGAAGCTTTTGGAGCTAAAAGAGTTCTGGACGATCAAGAGACGGGGGTGGCTCATCACAACTACAATCAAACGCGTATAAGGCGAATGGGGCCACTAAAGAATAGAGACGCAAGACATACCCCGTAGAACAGCAATATATCCATCACAGCTTCAAGAGATGAAACTGCTAGTCAACACAGTCGTCAATCGGCCCAAGTACCCGCTCTGCAATACGACTTCAAGACGTTGGTGCCCCCGTAGGTGGTACAGATTCACCGCAACATGGCCAACGCTGAGATCCACTATTAGGGGACCAAGTTGATCGACTAGCTAGTAATCTACCGAGTCGTAACGAGCGTCTACTCATTGGCCTCCTTTTCCGGCTTGATCACGGCAACGATAGATTCTCTTCTTCTTGCAAACACGGGCAGCCAATCAGACGGAGACGCAAGAGCCGGGTGAGCGGCCGAGCGGCCGGGCAAACTTTGGCGAAATTGAGCAAAAGCTTAGCAGCTGCCAGGCATGCAAATGAAGCAAAACCGCAAATAGCCTTGCTTCCATTGTAGGTTCAAGCCATCGCAAGCGGAGATGCTTTAGCCCAGACTAGGCCTTTGCAGCTCAGAATCTGCCGTGGGCGTGAAGGATACCAAAATGCGGAGCCCCATGCAATCTCGCAGGTGGATGCGCTGGCAGGCATGTCCGAAGGAAGCGGTTGAGCCATATTAGGGGGATTTTTTTCTCCAGCCATGGTTCGATTTGTTTATAATATCGTTGGTGCGCTTTTCACTTGAGCCTGGCTGCGTTTTGTGAGCTCTGGCTGCTGTCCAATTGCGATAACCTCACGATGACGAGTGCCCTGGTTTACGACCGCGGTCTCACCCGCGCAGACTATATTGTGCTGAAAAATCTGGAAAACGATATTTCTCAGAGACGAGATGTCCACTCAGATACCAAAGTCGACAGCGACTGGGACCATGTCTCATCCGAGTCTCAGAACGAGCCTCAGCAGGGAGGCGAGATGGACTCAGCTGCTAAAGACATTGCCCTCCTCAAGTCCATGAGAAATCCGGCAGATGCTCACTTTGAGCCCACCATATTCGTATCCATCGATGATCTTCCTAGCCGTCTCCCCAAATCAGTCAACAAGCTTCTTCTACAACCATTTATTAGCTGGGCACGGAAAACAGCCCGTTATGAGACGGACGTGGTGTTCATTGTGCACCTGATACTGTACTTTACGACCTCAGTACCAAGCGCAATTCTCCTGTTCCGAAACTTCAATCTCCTTCACGGAATTCTTCATGCCATCATGCAAGTCTACTATGTCGGCACCTACACTCTTATGATGCACCAGCACATTCACCAGCGTGGAGTTCTATCCAAGAAATATGCCACTTTTGACAAGCTGTTTCCATACATTACAGATCCCTTGATGGGACATACCTGGAACTCATATTACTACCACCATGTCAAGCATCACCATGTTGAGGGCAACGGCCCAGACGACCTCTCATCGACAGTCCGCTATCAGCGAGACGACATCTTCCACTTTCTTCACTACGTGGGCCGTTTCTTCTGCCTCATTTGGCTGGATCTTCCCATGTATTTTGCCCGAAAGGGCCGCTGGGGAGTGGCTATGCGTGCGGCGGGTTGTGAATTTGGAACCTACTTGTTCTATTACACCATGGCAACCTTTGTAAACAAGAAGGCCACTATCTTTGTGTACATCATTCCCTTTTTGTTGCTACGCCTGGGATTGATGGCGGGCAACTGGGGTCAGCATGCTTTTGTTGACCCCGATGAGCCGGATTCCGACTATCGATCCAGTATCACCTTGGTGGACGTTGCAGTGAGTACAGCTTCAATCTTTTATTTTGTGTTTAATCTGGATAGGAGCTAACTATCTTTCAGAGCAACCGATTTTGCTTCAACGATGGTTACCACACTTCCCACCATCTCAACCCGCGCAGACATTGGCGTGATCACCCAATTCACTTTTTGGAGCAACGCAAGACCTACGGCAAGGAAGCGGCAATCTTGTTTCACAACATCGACTTTCTCATGATCACCTACCGCCTGATGGTCAAGGACTATGATACCCTTGCCAAGTGTATGGTCCCTCTCGGAGCCCAGGCAGATCTCACCATGGAGGGACGAGTCGAGTTCCTGAAGCGTTTGACACGCAAGTTTTCCGAAGAAGATATCCGGAAGAAGTTTAAGAAGCAGGCGTAAAATTTGACTCCTGTTTTGACGGAGACAGCACGGCAGAGTCTAGTTCAATCTTCGCTGCCCTGACTACACCTGGTTCTTCTCGCTCCCGGCAGCATAATGATTGTTTGACGGAGGATGCTCGATGACGAAGACTATTAACATGGAGGAGGGTTCTCCACAGAGCTGGCATATCTGGTTTCGGTATTTTTGGTTGAAGCATTGGTTGTTCATGGCATATGATTGCATGTGATTGCAGACGTTGATGGCGTTTTGGAATAAGGGCGGGTGGAAAATTGACCTTGGGTCGAATCAGCACATAGAATTCTCATGGCTAGAAGAATTATGGGAATAGGATCAATAAGAAATGCATGAAATACCGCCTTGTGGTAATTTACCCAGAAGTTACATTCCAGGCGTGGATGGTTACATTTGTATTCTAGCTGGTGTTTTAGTTCGGTCAGAAAGAACAGGCGCCGCTGCAAACAGGTACCTACCTAGGTACCTACATGTACTTGGTTGGAGGTCCGCACGGGCCACTCGAGCTTCTGCCGGTGCTAATGCGCGATAAGTTCTGAACGAAAATAACGTCATTCACTGCAACATCGAGACAAAACGAACTGCCGCTTACAGCTTGAGATTCCGCAAATTACCTGCATCATTGCCCAACATGTTCCGCTTTGTACGTCAATGTGGCCATCCTAGCTTTTAACATTGTCCTCTGCAGCAGCTGTTACTAACCAGGGTCCATTCTATAGCACAAGACGCTCGACATTATCACGCTCTTCCACAAGGCCAGCTCCCCGGCCTCTGTGCGAGTTTCCAATCTGCTCAAGCAGGCATCGACAAGTGCCCAGAAGAGCGCCACACAAGACGCCGAGACTCGCCGTGAGCCATTCGAGCTGAACATTACCGAAGATGCCCCCACGGTCGACCAGGTGCAGACAATCCTGGAGTACGTTGGCCAGAGCGGCGCCTCTCAGGTCGTCAAGGGCGCCAGAGACGACAAGGATGCGCTGAAGAAGTTCAAGGAGAACAAGGAGAACTTGCTGCGGCCATTGGTAAGTGGTTTAATAAAAGGTATCTTGCGAGATCCAGTGACTAATGCCTCGGTAGACTGTTGACTGGAGCAATGGCAAAGCGATTGCAGGAGACAACGAGTCCGAGATCTTGAAGCTCCTCAATGCTCAAAAGTGAGCCCCATAGCAAATCATGTATAAACACAGCTTTTGACTCTGTATCTTTTATGAATGTATACCCCACTCTTACCACGGACATTTGGGCATTATAGACGGTAGTGAAGAGGGGAAAATAAGACTGCTCTTTACATCTTCCGATATTCCGGTGATTCTCTTTGGATTCTTGAAGCTTGGTGCCGCACAGCGATTCGATACAATGCCAGCGAGAGGTGCTTGCTGATTTTGATGCTGTCTCAACTTGTAAAATCTCTAGGATTGCGAACTTTGCTCTTCAGCCGACAGACATTAACGCACCTAGCTGCTTGTCGTATATATCAATTCAGTAGCAGTACCACCTACCTAGTTGTGAACAACATCTAAAGGGGAATGGCATGGATGATAGTCTCGGATGAACACTTGATTGAACGCCTGGCTGAACACTTGGTAGGCACTCATTCCAGGGAGTGTGCCATCTGCGTACGCTGAACGGAGATCTGTCGCCGACAGCTGTCACCCAGTTGTCAAATCGGTGCTGGAGGTGTGCCAAGTCGATTCACCTCGTCCGCAATTTCTCTTCCGTTTGCCCTTGATAGATCGGATGAAATCATTAGTAACCTGCGCACAGCAAATTCACTTAAATAAACAAAACAAACGAAAACAAAACCCTTCTCTCCCTTCACCTTCTCTTCTTTCAACTGCAGCCTCATTTTCACCAAGGCCGACCTTCATTGTTCTCCATACCGATCATTGGATAAGCCGACTGAGTTGCCTGCTGCAGTCCTTACCAATTACCTCCTGAAATTGGATTTTGCCTCCCTTCAATTGCCATCTCGATAGATATTTCAGAATTAAGCGAGGACAGTCTCTCGTTGGCCTAGTTGCACCTTCCTCGATCACCAAGAGGTCTTGCACCTGAGGTAAGCAACTTCACAATCATATCCGCAACTGTTTATTTCCCCCCTCAATCATCACAATCCCACTCAATCTTGGCCATTGCGCTTTTTGGATTTCATACTTGGTGTTTTATTTGAGCGCTTTGCTCTGTTGCGTGCGAGCAATTCGTTGATGCTCGCGTCCCCTCGCTCTGTTGATCCATTCCACCCTCTTTTGTCTTGTTGTTTTGGATCTCCATTTTACTATCGTTTCAGAAGTTCTTCTCAACTTTTGTACTGACTCTTATGTTGCTAAGAGCCTCCATCATGGCTGAAACTATCAAGATGAATCTACAACCGGCTCCCCATTCTGTTCTCTATGCAGCTGGATTCCCTCGAGTCTATGCCGAGAACTATCCACATGGAGATCGCGCAGCATTTGCTAAATATTATCCATATGGAATTCCCGTCACCTACAAAATGATGCATGGCGTGCAATCTCAGGGAGTAGCCCAGACCTATTTGGAGGACAATCTTCCTGTTGGATTCTATACCAATGTGCCAGCTAAGGCAAAGGCTTTCATTTCAACCTCGAATGGAAGCCGACCGTTTCGAAAACTGGATCATATTCTACCTCAGCGCCGCGTTCACCTGTGGTCTAAAGACGAAATCCAAGCCATTTGCAACTCGCTTCGCAAGGTCTTTTGGAACGAGCTGAAGAATATGCAGCAGCCACACTGTTGGGACGACTTGTGGACATTCTTCGACGCTCATGATATCTATCATAATGGCTGCATGAATCTCTGGAACGTCGTCAACACGCTCTGGGATGAAAACAAGCTCATATCTGTAGATGTGAGGCGAGAAGTAGCTGCTCATATCGGCCATTGGGCGGATGAGTGGCTGAAGCGGGAGCAAAACCAGGAGAAGTTGACCAAGTGGCAGGAATCCCACGGCCCCATCTTCCGCATACTTGATGACCAGGATCACGACTCTCTGGGATTGATACACGATGACGTGGTGCCACTAATTGCAAGCGCGTTGAAAGGTCGTCGCATTTTTCTTCTCTCCAACAAGGAGACAAAGCAAGTTGAAGAGCCCACAGACTTGATATCGGCATGTCGGACTAACAGTATTGAAAACTGGCTCAGTAAGTTCCTCCACCATAGAATGCAGGTGACATCAAGAGCTAACTTGTTCCCAGCCGGACAGCGAGTTTTTGATGACAATGGCTTACCACCTCCTCCCCTGTCTGAGCCCCATCGCGGTTCTTCGGCGCCGAACGAGCCAGCTCCCTGCATTGTGGAAGATGGGAAGCACTACTTTCTCCCACAGCATTGTTTCCCACTAATGGAATCGCCTAGCGGACCTACCCAAGCTCTTCAAGCTTTGCAAAAGTTCGCCGAGGCCGCTGTACAATCGCGACAATCTACCAAATCTGGTGTGGTTATCGTCAACGGTAGCAATCTCCCGAAACAACTGCAAGGCTCCATCAACAAGGTAGAGAAGAAGAAGGCCAGTGAAATTCAGAGCCAGAGTGATCCTCGAAGAATTGCATCGATGCCAGAGACGTCATCACCTGCGGCTTTGGGCTCCGGTCTAGATTCAAAGCACAACACAATTTTGCCGGCTGCTGGTAATGGAGATGCTTCTGTCACAGAAGCGAGACGAAGTTCTGAGTCAGCCTCTTTATCAACTTCCAATAAGGTCTCCTCAGACCACCCCTTGCCCTCTGGGAGAGGCGGCGGAGAGAGCGCGGTGAACAACCTCATTAGAGAAGTCGCCGAGCTGGAGCATAATAAGCAAGATGCATCTATCGACCAACCGTTTGACAAGAGAGTCATCTTCGCATCCGCTAGGAACCATCTCTACCAACCTCGAGCTATCGAACGACCTGATTAGTACTCAGGAAACGTTCGACAACTAGAGAGTAGAATCCACCCGGAAAGCGAAGGCCAATTTCCACCACATGAAGCCGCGAGACCTGGAAAAAGTCAAGCTCAGGGCACAGATGGGCCTTTTAACGACCCCAAAATCATGACAAGGCAATGGCAATCTTCCCAGAGTTTTCACAGGTTAGCGCAAGATCAAAGACACCCCATTGGTAACTCGCCAGACGACTTCACGAGACAAAATTTCGCGGCCCCCATGAGAGCGTCGCCGGAGCCGACTCCTTTCTATATGCAGCCGGAGAAAGCTTTCATGCCGCACCCTTCTTCGAAAGATGGGTTCCCGCATCAGAACAGCCACTTCTACTCTGCTGCCAATAGGCCAGTGCCTCATCCTGCCCCATATAGAGACATTTCTGGAAGCTCTCAAGTTATGCCTCTTCAACAGCTCACTAATGGGGCGCATTCTGGTGCTATGGTGGCTTCCAAGTTGCGTAACGCCGCTATCAATGGGTCTGATGAAAGTATTCAGCTTGCTCAATCAACTCGCCCTGAATTGTTGCATGGCTCCTCAACATCCTCGATGCATAATGAATACAGAAACGACAGCCAAACCTATAATCAAGTAGGACAGCGTCGGGGATCGTTTGCCCAAAAGAGTCATGGATGGAACTCGGGACAGCAGGCTCATTTGGACCACCATCCTACTTCGCGCGAGCCCTATTTGAATAAATCGTGGCGACGAAGCGCTCAACCGGAGAGAAGTCGACAGGCCTCCTGGTGCCTCAATCCTGGAGGCCCGAACAGTGGGGAATATACTCCTTGCTCTTGCAGTGGCTGCAATGAACGCAATAGGAGTATATGGGTGAGAGTTTACCATGACGCCTTCGCGCCGAATATAGATGTCCAAACGACCCTCAAATTTGGAATCGGCAGTAGGTTTGGGAAAGTGGAGGAGGTTTACCCAGCTCCATCTCAAAATAAAACTGCGTTTATCGTGCGGTAAGTACCTTTATCATCGCTGTTACCTGATAGTTTATACTAATACTGCAATAGATTCGCAAAGGAGTCACCCGTGCCGCAAGCTCTCGCATTTGGCGAAGGCAAGCTTTCAGAGAAAGGCATCAGAATAATCATTCGGCCTGCTCATCGATCCAAATGGATGAATAATCACCAACACCAACAACCAAGGAGGCTTCCACCATTACCAATTGCTCACCAGCAACCCATGTGGGACGCACCAACCCCATCAAGCATGAACGTTGGTTATGCTCATACAACAGGTCCTAGTCCTTCGTTGTCGGCAACACCTACGCATACACCAGAACGAGGTCAGATTGCAAGTTCGTCAAGTTCCAAGAGCAGTGAAACCTTGCCCTGTGAAATAAGATCAGATCGAAGCGTGGCTCAGGAGACCACATTGCCTGTCGAGGCCGCCAATATACCAGGTACCGACCAGCCAGGGGAGACTCAGTCTACTGACAGCCGCGAGCAAGCAACCTCTGTGAAGGATGAGAAGCCCCATGAGCCTGAACAAGCGTCCACTCGAGCTGTGCTCTCCGTGCAAACAAAAAAGAGCAAGAAAAAAGAGACGGCTTCGCAATCAAAGCCGCTGTCTCAAGCATATACCGGCGGAGAAGACAGCAAATGCCGTGAAGCTATTCTGGGAGGCGAAGATGGTAGGCGCTCTTTGCAGAAGGAGGCTCGGGTTGCGTTACCAAGCAGTCCTATGATGCTGGCTGGCGCTACAGCAGAGTGCAAAGCGAGCTCATCCGCTACGCCTCATTCAGATACAGGAGATGGCAGTTGCACGCCGAAGAGCCCGCAAAGACGAGCTGAAGAGACTCAGGTATCTAAACAGGTGGACATTCCGTGCCAAAACACTAGCACCACTGAAGCAGTTGTGCAGAATGATGCAAAATTAGAGAAAGATCAAACCCTAGTCTCAAGTGACTTTAAGAAGGCACAGAATTCTGTCCCAAAGGTGGGCACAGATTTGTCACCAACAACCAAAATCTCCGAGAACATCTTCACAGAAGATGAAATCAAAGAGCGAAAACAGGCCTGGAATAGGATTCCTATGCCATTGGATCCACGGAAATCCAGGAAATTAGGAACTTCTGTCACATCCGGCCAACCGCCCATGTCACAAACTCAGAAGGAGGTCTCAAATGATGTGATGAAGAATACGAGAGTTCCTGCATCATGTGTAGATGAGCGAGCTCAACTCGAGTCATCAAATATTTCAGGAGTGGAAAAAGTCGCACCCGATGAATCAACGGAAAGAGTTGAGGAATCTGCTGAGGCAGCTGAAGAAGTAGCTCAGCAGCCTGTGAAAGATGAAGGGTCTAACCTTGAACAAAGGCTCTGCGTACCTAATGAGCAATCTAGAATTGCTCTCAGGAATGAAGATTCTTCTTTTTCTTCTACACTAGAACCATCCGAATTATTCCATCGGGCGTCAGAGCAGTTAGCTGAGGATACACTCAAGACTCCCGGAACGGTGTTGACCACCGATGATGGCAAAGCAAGTACTGAGACAAATAACCAAAGCAAACCGAAAACGAAGTGGAACAAGAACAAAAAGGCCAAGAAACGCCTAGCTTCAGCACTGCAGGCTGACTTGCAGAAGGAAACTGGCAGCCAGGAGGTGTCGCCGCCCAACTTGGGGACATCTGCTGTGCCTGCGAAAGAGAAGTTTCAAATGAATCATGATATGCTCATGCCAGTCTCTGCAGCCACCGGATCCGCTTCTCCTTCTATTCATCTTCCTGAAAAGATTGATGAATCATCAATTGAACCGTTCGGGGAGCCTAGGGAGCAGACAATGACAGGCAACAGAACTCAGTATCCTTACGATACTCTGCCGCGTGGTCGACTAGATTTCAGGAGCAATGCGGGCGGCTCTTTGAAGATTCCGAAAAAGCGGAAGAATAAGTACCCCTCCATTATTTCAAAGACATTTGAAGCATCGACAGCCGGTAGGCTTGTATCGACACAATCAAGAGATGCTGCTGGTGGCCCAACGCCAACAACTGACATCAATGGTGCATTTGCAACCAGTTCGGTAACACCCGCAGGTGAAGCCGATGCTTCCAAGAAAAGCCGCCTGAATCCACTGGCAACAGCTTTTGTGTCTCCTCGCAAATCCACTGCGACAGGAGCAAGCACTGAGACTGTTGCGTATTCTCCTAGAGCAGCCTCTTCTCGCGCGGGACTGGCAGAGGGTTCTGTTGAGAAAATGCAGCCACCCTCCAAGTTTAAGATTATACGAAGGCCAGCGACAGCGAACAACTCGCCGTCAAAAGCGCCGCAGCTGACAGAAAGGATCAATCAAGGGCCCAAAGGAGGTGACAGCTTTGAGAGCTCGACCACGCAGCAGGAGAACGGCCGTAATGAAATCCAGCGTGACTGGTCCAAAGACAAGCATCAACGGGAGCGCGAAAACATCAAATTGGGAAATTCGAATACCGCATCGCCTCCAAAGGACGGTAGAAAGAAGAATGTTGGCCTCGATACACAGGATTGGCCAGCATTGCCCGTGTCTCGAGTGAGATCTGCTACTCTTGAGTAATGATATGTGTGTGGAGGATACGAAAAGAGTATTTTCTTTGTTAATAATAGGGTCTGCGTTTATATTTTTGGTTTTCCTTGCCTGCTGTCCAGCATATAATCATACATTAATTATAATGTGTCGCTTGTGTTTTGTTATTGGCCTTGAGAAGCCTTGTTTAGCTTTAGAAGCATAGAAATCCCGATTTTTAGCTTTATTCGTAGCTTTGTTCAAGGTTCCTGTTTCACTCCATTGATGGCATTCCCCTGTACAATGAATGTTTTGCACATATTGTGAGATGTACTGTTGATAGACACGTTTTCCTTGGTGAACCGCATTGAGATATTTGGTATAGTTTTCATCTATGCATTTGAACTCATACACCGCAGCGTATATACCGTTACGCCATTTGATATCTTTGTTTCTTTCTTCCTCGAACGCATTCAAAGCTATGCAGACAAGCCTCTTCTCTTTTGATATATATACAGTGTTTGTGGCATTTATGCCTTTGTTACCAGCCCTGAAACGGTATCCTCGATCTGCTTGTCTGACAGGCCTTCCAGAGACTGTGACTTTTCAGTGCCGAAATCTAGAGTGACGTCTATCGTTAGCAAGCGACCTAGCTATTGTTGATTCTTCCTATTTGCTTCCAAATCGAACCGTCTTTTTGGCATTGGAGGGGGAACAGTATTTGCAACAAACGTACCGAATCGGGCGTAGACTTTGGGGAGGGTGCCGGCGGCTTCGCGGAGGAGGATCGGGGTGTTTGGGTTGGCCTGCTTGATGGCGGGGTATTGTTTTGTGAGGAAAGATCTAGATGCGAAAGCTTCCTGTTAGTCTTTATAGGTCTGCATAATGCTTTCTCTAATTCCCCCACTACCATGGTGTGTAAAATGCGCTCTTGGTTCTGAAGCTTGGGTGGATGGCTTGAGCTGGCTAGCCGCTTTATCTAGCAGCAATTGAACAGCTAGACCACCAAAATCTGACCAAGAAATTCACTTGTAGCTGTTGTAGTTGTTGCTGAATGAAGCAGTGGGTTGTGTTTGGCTGGGGAGGGAGTTTTTGGGGGAATGTTTTCCGTACCGGACGGCGGCGCTCTGCTCGGAGGTCTGGCAGAAGAGGAAGCGCACCTCCTTGAGGGACTTGGCAAAGGCGAACTTGGCGGACATTTTCAGGAGCGTCAATTGGGGGGGGGGAGAGGCGGAAAGGCTCGCTTGGGGAGAAAGGCGAATGAATTGTCGTGGAAGGCTGCGTTCAAGATGTAGTTGATGAGAGATACTGCTGCTTTGGTTGGTTCGTTAACTTGGGTGGAGCAGTGCCTTGTGCACGGTTTGTTGCATAACTTTTGCTGATGCACATGCACAATTCTGACATGATGCTTTTTTCGGGTGCATAAAGTAAAGTCCGGTGTCGCTATGGCCGGGTGAATCCCGGTCGCCATTGTTCGGAGCTGCTGGGAAACCAAGTCGCTTCTCTCTTCTCTTTCATCACTGTAACTGCAACTCTTAAAAAAGGGCACACGCCAGGATTCCCTTGTTCATTTGTTCCCGCCAACACAATCTAACGTGAGTTTTGCTTCATCCTGCGTCTCCTTGAATTCCGAAACAAAGAAATTGCGCGACAATCACGCAGTATATATCTATCTATACCAAGGGAAAAGAAAGCTGACTCGGGGAGAACGACATCAACAGAAAGCCATGGCCCCAACGAGCAACATCTTGCGCGCCGCCCGGCCGCTCTTCCGCCAGGGCGCCGCCGGCCCCTCGCCCTTCTTCAACAGCCAGGCGCAGCAAATGTTCCGCAACCAGTTCCGCCAGCAGGGCAAGCGGTGGCAGAGCACGGCGTCGGGGGAGCAGCAGCAGTCGACCAGCTGGTTCAAGAAGGCGTGGGAGAGCGAGGTCGGCATCAAGACGGTGCACTTTTGGGCCCCCGTCATGAAGGTGAGGAGAACAAGGCGCTCTTTTTTTTTATTCTTTGCACTTCTATATGTTTTCCATTTACATACCCTACTTGTGTTGCTGTTGTTGGATGTGCTATATATAAATCCCCAACCAGCTCTGATGTCCGTGGGCGAAAATGTGGTTTCAACTCTTGCTGACTTGAAGCACTCAAACAGTGGGCTCTCGTCCTGGCAGGCATCTCCGATCTGGGCCGTCCCGCCGAGAAGCTGTCCTTTGCGCAGAACTTCTCCCTGATGTGCACTGGTCTCATCTGGACGCGATGGTGCTTCGTCATCACCCCCAAGAACATGCTGTAAGCTTTCTCCCTAATCTCCGATACCCCGCCCTCCGAAGAGGGGGATATGCCTGGCTCAGAATGGGGAATGAATCACTGACACGATTATAGCCTTGCTGCTGTCAACTTCTTCCTCGCACTGGTCGGAATCGCACAAATCTCTCGTATTACCATGTACAACATGTCCAAGAAGGACGGTGACGAGGCTGTTGTCGAGGCCAAGGCCAAGGCTTAAATCAAAGTGGAGGTATTCTTTGACCTGAGAGATAAATAACTAAAGATACTGAGTGGAGGGGGAAAACATGGTATACCTAATACATCATTTCGCGATATCATGAAGAACAAATCTCAGGCACCACCACGCAAGAGATGACCGACCAAAAAAAAAAAAACAAGAAGAAAACAGGGGAGCAGAGCAGCTTACCTGCGCTATTTTTCGGGGGCAATGTTATAGGGTTGCTTGTACGTGCTTTATCGCCTAGAGGAGGGCTTTCATTTTTTTTCGTCGTGTTCTCACCGATTGGCAACATCGGGATTTACTTTGTTCATAACAGCTTTTTTTTTTTTTTTTTTTGGATTGTATAGCTGCGTAGGGCGCTAGAAGCAATTACACGTTTTCTATCCGATAGTAATCTCCATGTGCAAGTCCGCGAGAAGATTATAAATCATCCTCGAGGTGTTAAAGTCATAACAAACTGCTCATATATTCCAAAGATGTATAGTGGTATAAGGCACAACTCTCCTAGCAAACTATTACCTAGACAGATCTCCTACATTTTTTATCAAAGAAAAAGAAACGAAGAAAAGGAAATGACCATCCAGAAGCCTCATCCTTCTCTCTCAACAGAGTTGCTTCGTCCCTCCAGAAACCGTCTTCCTACCAGCGCCACGCAAAAGAAGAAAAGGAGCAAAAAGGAATAAATAAAAAGGAGGGGTCATGAATCTAATGTTCCAGGACTCTCATGGGGAATGAACAAAAAAAAAACGAAGAAGAAGTATTAAAAAAGAGAGGCTCCAGCCAACATCCCATCTTTCGGATGGTGGGCAGCCCTCTTTACCCCCTCTGTCAGCCGCATCCTGCCAAAGGGGGGGACAACACCGAAACAAACCCGAAGAACAAGGGCAAATAATGCAACCACGAACCAACCATGCTGGCTCATAGGCTAAAGACAGCTGCGTCGACATGCTTCATTCGTACAGCGTCCCTCTGCATGTCCATTAACCGCACGTCTATCTCATTACTCGACATGCCCGTCATTAAGAAGCATCTCCAAAATGATCTGTCTTCCAGACAGCTCCGGGTGCGACATGGCGATCTTGACGGTTCCCTTAGAAACGTCACCTGCCGTCGACAGCCCGCCATTGTGTCCATACACTTGCGACGCCTGGGCCGCATTGTCTCCAGTCGGGCCGCGGACGCCAAAGTCAATCAGTCGCACGTCCCGACCAGCAATGATCTGCCGCAACCGCCCGTTGTCGGCATTTCGAACCTCGACGTAGTCATCGTTGTACAGAATGAGGTACTGACCGTACATGGTTGCGCCCTTGGCCTTCTTCTGCTTGCCCGTGTATTCCATGATGAGAGTCCTGCTGACCTCACCGTGTTTGTCGACATACACGGCGCAATCTTCATACGTTAGGATGAATTCGTTCTCATTCAACCGGAACATGCCCAAAGGATGCTGTTCTCGGATACGATTGGCAATATTGGCAATTGCCGGTGCTTTGAGATCCGGAATGGAGATGGGTTGCTTCTTGTCGAGCGTCAACATCTCGATACCCTTAGCTGTAGACACGGCAACATAGGTCTGGAAAAGACTCAAAGAAAAACACTCCGTGGGGAAGAAGAACTCGTCAAAGTCACGGAATGACTCAGCACTTCCGGAAGCACCCTTACCCCTACCGAAAAACCGCGACTTCTTTTCCGTAGACTTCTGAAGGATAGGTTCGAGGACCTTGAACATGGTGTGCAAACCTTCTTTTCGTTTGTGGAAGAGTAGTGTCCGGTCCTTCATCCTTGCCGTTGCAAAGTATGTTACATCCTTTGCCAGCCTTTGGGGAGCTCGTCTGGGATTATCATTGACCGGCGGAGCGTATTCTGAAACCGGGGCGATTACGTCCAACGGATAAGAGATTAATGACTTGTCTGCAATCACAACACACACGTTGAACTCTTCCAAGACGGCGATTTGCGTGACCCTGGCGATTTGGACCGTCTGTTTCTTATTGTTAGATATTTGTCTCGCAGAACAAACATAATTTCGGATCAACTTACTCGAGTCCATCCTCGCGGATTGGAAGGGTCGGCGATGTAGATGCCATAGTCAGTTCCTATTGCAATGACAGCCTTACCAAACGCTGAAAAGGCCGTTGCGCAATTCACTTGGGCACGGCATACGGGAGCGACGCCCTGTGCAGAACCAAGAACGCCTTCTAGTTCTTCGATTGCCCGGTCGAGCGGTGTGCCCTTAACAACCGGAACGCCAGCAGATCTTGCATGAGGAGAGCTAATGTCGTAGTGGAATGCAGCGTCGGCAAGAACACGAAGTCTAAAAGGCTCCGCATTCTGAGAGAACAACCCCTTGGCGTGTATCGTCTTCGCCTCAACAATCTTTGAGCACCAGTCTGCCCGATCTCGAGCGGATGACGCATACAGCGTGTACACTTCATGACCTAGATGCTTAATCTTGAAGGGGTAAAGAATGTTGCCCTCAACATCATTGGATTGTGTTGGCGTGAGCGTCGTTGCTGAGCCAGTTGTAGAGTTTGTCGCAGTGTGCTCAAGGCCTGGCCGGGAGCTGAGCTGAGTTGTGGATGCAGCAGCTGGTCCGACGGCCGTTGTCCTAGCCAGAGGAGCTGTGATTCCCTTCTGTTTGATAACGGGATCGTCGTTCATGCTTTCCAGGAATAAAAGAGGCATTGGTATAGGCTACGACGATTAGCATCTTTGTCTTTGAAGTTGGGAAAAGATGGGAGAACTTACTTCTCTGGAAACATCATACTTCTTCTCTCCTCTGCCATCTCTAGAGACCACCACCTTGGCCAAAATGAGATAGTGGTCAAACAACAAAGCATGGGTATCCACCCATTTGATGCCGCTTGAGCTCAACCGCTGCAAATCCCCCTGAATTATAAGAACTCTGCCAAGGTGGTCAAGGTTCAGCAAGGCCTGGAAGCCCGGTCGTAATATGAGCATCCTGTCAAGCTCCGTCATTTCTACTCTCTTGTTCGTCTCGGCGACCTTGGCATCACATTCCAAGGTGACCACACGAATCTCTTCAATGGCTCTCTTGAGAATCGTCATCTCTTCGCTCTCTCCCGCCATTTTCCGTTCCACTGTTTCGAGTAGGAGGATATAACGCTGGAGACGCTGCAGCGGAGTGATGAGGAAGTGAGTCCAATCTTGCTTCAGACCTGCCTTATCTTTCTGTTTGTCTTCCAAGAACTTCTTGAACAAGAGATTTCTGCCAGCCTCCCTGCGTATCATGTACGCAGCACGAGGATACTGGGTCGCATACTCAATGTAGTCAGTCTTGGCCTTTCGGATCCACTCTCGGAAGATATCGCTGAAGCCGACGATCCAGGGGCCCTGCTCCTGCTGACGATATTTGAGCTGCGCCAGAAGATGATCTTTATTGATGCGTAATACTGTATCAAGCTTTCCAAAGACTGCTGTGAGAAACTTGTCGCGCTTCTCGGGGTTAAGAATAGGCGGTTGCCTAGTGCGCAAGTCGTCTCTGTACAGCATACGGAAGATGTTCAGTTGCTTGATATACGACTCCTCACCAGTGACAATCTCGTGCAAGATGTTTTGGCGTTCGACCTCCTTCTTTGAGCGAGATTCAATGTCTTCCTTGGTCAGCTTATAAAAGACGTGCCAGTCGTCTGCTGGTTTCTCCGTCAAGCCTTCAAGGTCCACCTTTTTGAGAGTACGCATACAATGGCTGGAATAGCAACGACCACTGATCTCGATATCATGCAACTTGGGCGCGTAGCATCCAGACCCAGCTAACTGGAAGAAAACTCCCGAGATGTGACCAGTTCCAAATTTGATCCATTCTTCGTCTGGCAAAAGGACGCCATACTGGAGCATCTGGGCCAGTACAGCGGTACTGAGAGCTTCAGCATCAGCGACGTTCATGGTCGGAACTTTGAAGGTAAACAACATGGTCAACGCCTCCTCGACAAGCTTCTCTCTCAGGTCAAGCTCTCCTTCAGCCATCTCACGGACCCAAGCCTCAATGCCACTAAGCGCCCAGGGTTCCGGGCATCGTTTGAAATCACTCGGCGTAAGTTTCGATGGGATAAACTTCTTCTTTCTACCACCACTGGGCAGGGTAATGCTGTCAAAGCCTCCCGCGGGGGGAGCATCGTACTCAGTAATTGGCAGCCCTGGTGTCGACTGCTGTTGTCTAGCCATCTTCCTGCGCTCTTCAGCCGCATCAGTCCTTGATCTTGCGGGCGCTTGCACCTGCGGGGTGTGACTGTATCCCGCCAGGGAAACCGATCGCTCGGGCTGCTGATGAGAATAGGTGGAGTTATTGGCGTTGGAATAAAAGTTCTCTGGATTATCAAGCTGCTGACTCCTTGAGTCTGAACTCCGAGAATAGGAATGGTATCCGGTGCGACTGGTAAGTTGCCCAGAAGTCATGGAACTGGTGTCAGACCCTGGAGCCGGAGGGAGAGATGGTAGCGGTCGGCTCGACAGGCCAGGGTGATAGAATAGGTCTTCGTAGTCATCCTTTGACGGGGAATCAGTTCCACTGAGGTGTGAATGAATGGAGACTCTCTCGTCGCCTTCGTCGAAACTGAGCCTCTTGGCACGAGGTGCCTGTAGGCCACCTGTGTCTCCATAGTCCACCTGCGCAGGTCGGGCTTGGCCTGGTGTTGGTAAAGGTCGTGATGATTCTTGTGAGAAAGAAGAGCCTGTGTAATTTCCAATGTCGTTGCCATACGTAAGTGTGCCTGCGTAACCACCACTAAGGCCCCCAAGGTCCATGAATCCCCCGAAATCACTATCGCTGCTGTTATCTTGCTCTTCGGGTGGCGGGGGGAGCGGGTTGGATTGTGGGGGATGTGCAATGGTGGGCGCATCATTATATATAAAGGTGCTGCCGCTGAATCGTCTCTCTTCTAGCTCAGCCTGCTGCATTGCCAGGACGCCAGCAGCTCCCTCTAGGTCGTCAGAGTCATTTCCGTCCTCATACACGGGTTGAGCCGCCGTCCTGCTTGATGGGTGGTGGGGAAGAGTCATCTGGCCATTGGAAGGGAGTGGCGAAGGGAGTGGCCGAGCATCTCCCCTTCCTAGTTCAGCTTCGATTTCTTGCATGATACTCTCCTGGTCATAGGGTTCGTCGTCGCGGTAGTGAGGTTGAGGGAGTGGCCGACCATTGGCATCCCATGGAGTTGCTTCCTCGGGCAGGTCAGCCATAGGTCGGTTCGGGAGAGGGGCATTTGTTGGGTGCCTCGTTATCCCGGGAGATCCAAGAGGTTGCATATATGGCGACGCCAAGGAGGAACCTTGCGAGTCTGACCGACCGGGCCTGTTGTTAAAGTAGGCACTGCCATCATTCGTGGGGTATGCCGGCATATGAGATGTCGTGGGGTATGGAGCCTGAGAGTTGGAAGAGAAAGCTGCGGGGCTCGGGCTGCCACCGTTGGAACCGTATCCAGTACCGTAGCCTGGAGAGGCATATACTGAGGACTGTGACTGGGTAGCGAATGAAGATGGACTTGTGGGCATAGTCTGTTGGTATGAGGCCGCTCTTGTTGGAGAGTGCGTAGGATATGGCACCCCAGGGGACTGAGGTGGGAAGGATGGCGATGCCTGCCCTCCAGCGCCATATGGCTGATCATGGCTGTTGTTGTATCCGTGATATGTGGGATGTCGCTGTGGTGCCGCGGAAGCGTAGGCGGCGGGGTTGTATGCCTGAGGGGCGTAGTTGTTCGGCGAGGGGCTGGCATAGGTGTTATTCGAGCTCGACGAAGACGCAGAGTATCGCGACGACATGGTCTGTTGATGTAGCGGTATATTGGTCGACTGAGAACGATGGAAGTTGGAGGAAGGCTGGGTAAACGCCTGGGGGTTGTACGCAGCGTGCGAGGGCGTGGGCGGTGGCTGCTCTTGTTGGTACTGGTGAGTGTATCCAGACAGCGCGCTGCCAGAGCCAGACGGTGACCGGCCAGGCGGGTAGTTGGTCGGGCTCGATATGAAGAGATCATCCTCGCTGGGCGCGGGCCGGTGTGTTATGGCAGGGTTGTAATGATTATGGCCGTGGCCCTCATAGTAGGTGCCATCGTCGCCAGAGTTGAAGCTCGCTTGGCGGGTCATGCCGTGCTGCTCCGTTGGCTGCTGGCCTGCCACTGGATATTGGACTGGCGGGACTTGCCCGTACCGGCTTCCGTCGTTTCGAAAGGACATTGTTGGTGGTGAGTCGAGGGGAGCGTTGGCGACACGGGAGTTCAGCAGCAGCTGACGCCTTTTCTTGGAGGGGGTGGGCTGTCTGAGACGAGACGAGACGAGAACGAGCCTCACGGGTCAACTTTATCGCGATAACGTGGCCGAGCGAGCGAAGAGGAGCGTCAAATGCAAGCAGCAATAGACGGCTAGGCTGCTCGAATGAGTTCCCCTCCGTTGTCTCCGGAAGGCTGACAGGTTGACAGGACAGCCCGACAGGTGGAGTTTGCGCAAAGCTGGGCTGAGTCGCAAGAGGTTCCAAAGTTGTGCTCTGTTGGCTGTGCTAATGCGAATGCGAAGCCACTAGCCAACGGCGCTGGAGCTTCTCTCGCAATGCCGATCGCAGGCCGCGAGGATTGGGAGAGGAGAATCAAAAATAGGGCCTGACACAGAAAGGAACCCGTCGACGCCAGTCAGCCGTGTTGCGGGAAGATGGCGCTTCGATCAAGCCTCAAAAGAGGAGGCTTACATTCATTTGACAGCAGCAGAACGCCTTGGGGGTGGTTGTGCGCTGGGGACAGCTGCCAAGCCTGGAAACAACGGGGCCTGACCGAGCTGGAGCACGCTGGAGGCGCTATAAAATCGATCAATGTGAAACCTGGGTGAAGATTCGCCGTTGGATGCATGGAGCGTCTGGTAGCGTCTTTGACATGCATTCGCATTTGCACACCACTTACCGCCTGCTAATGGCCACGAATGGATGGGGCTCCTCTATTTTCTTCTATAAAAAGCTTACGGGCACTTGAAGCTAGCTGGAATATGTGTACAGAGTCTACTGGTACGAGTATAGTCCCTGAAGAAGCAGCAAATCTTGAATCCATGGACAGCCAAATGTGACCCCACGCCGCAGCCCCGGCTGGTGTCGCTGCCGGTAATCGCACATCCACGGATCGACTAAAATTAAATATCGCTTACTGCCACCTTGCTATAAAGCAGACGAGGGCATTCAGACGGTCGGTAGGAACCCCGTTTGCAGCAATGGAACACGTAGAGCGCGCTTTCTCTGCAAAAAGAAGAGAAGAAACACGTTGACTGAATACGAAGCCTCGCTCTCAGGCCTCGGATCGCCGAGCCAGTATCTGGACTGCCTCAGAAGTTCTGGAGGGAGTGCCGAATAGCTGAATTGGCACTGTATCACCAACGCCTTTTCCATGAGGTACGAGGCAGCAGGTACTTCGTATATACGAGGAAATCAGGCCCCGAAAGGGGCGGCTGATGAGGATCAGCACCGCCGTCACTTGTACACATTCAGGCACATTGTAGCAAGCAGGACAGTGCGTATAGCGCCAAGAAATGCCTACATACCTGTAGCGCCAAAATTACACTGGACTCCATCATGGCTTAAGAAGAGAACAACATACATGTAATCCATCCCATATTCGCTATTATACAATACGTCGGGATGAACCTCTATGGGAGCAATGGACCGGACCAATGGCTCGTGGCCCCAACAACAGAAGGCCTCCCTCTTTAATCTATTAATCTGGCGTCGAAACTTGGTTGAAACAGGAACACGCCATTGCAGGGTCCGTGACCTCTTGGGATGGAGGGTGCACAACCAATACGAGGTTGCAACCTTGAACGCCCCCAGAAAACCTCGGGCAAAAATTTCAACAAGAGAGCCGGTGATTCGTTTCCGATAGTGATAGGCTCCTGGTCATTTGAACCAAAGTAAGTAAAATACGAGCCCTGCTCGTTTGGTTCGTGGCCACGGGCTACTTAGTATTCTCTCCATCACTCACCTGTGCCCCCTGCATACACTATCTCAGCATCATGGGTATATCTTGCGACAACACCACGCCCACAAAGCCAAGATGCATACCGTAAACAATTGGGTAACAACCAATGCTACCTGCGTCACCGACGTCTCATTCGGGATTAAGCACGCATGCTAGGCAACACCGTTTGCCTCGACGGAATGATGTTCACAGCCCGTCACACAGCCTGCTGATGTCATACAGCGCCTCCAGTCTAATGATCGATGGGCTAGCGAGCTTTGATATGTATCACTCTACGAAATGGATGTAAATCGCTGCGTACAATGTTGCTACGGAGTGTGCAACTGCAGACAATATGGAAGCCGAATTACCCCAAATTACCATCTCCAGCCATTACGAGTATGACTTCAATCTCCTGCTTGTGCCGTGATACTCCAGAGACAGTGGCTTCTAGCCCCACCCGGACCGCTCCGTGCCGATATACGCCGTAGATGTCAAGTCTCCTGTGGCATTCGACAGGAGAAAATAGAGCCATCTCCGCACATAGCAGTTTCATAGAGTCTGGTCATATTCTATAAATCACATCCTCGCGACCGTTCTCAATGATTTTGTGGTGATTTTTTATGCTCATCATGATGCGATACATGGCCCGCTGATATCAGCTTACCGCAGGCAAGGAAAAACGGGGCGACGCCGGGTTCCGATTCCACCTCTTTTGTCAGTTGGATCTCGACCAAAACATTCAATTATACAGACTGCGAATTACTCATCTATTTCCTATATCAGTAATTGTATACTCGTATATCATCTCTTGAGCTTCCGTTGTAGCGTCCTTGCCGCCAGAGTTTGGTTGGAAAATTGACGAATGGCCGAGCGGCAAGCCATGAAGACCGTATAACATCAAGAAGCGGTGACTTAGGGTTGTGTTTTGATGGAACTGCAAAGTTGGTCTATTTGTCTTGAGTGCAGTGCTCCCTACGTGTATACATGACTACGGAAATTGCTTGTCAAGATGCTGTGTCTTGTCTCAGGTCTCCAGGTAAAACTACAGCAACACCCGCCGCTCACAGACTGCCACGTCAAGTGCCGCTAAGATCCGCGTTTCAGCTGGATACAACAATGAACTTATATAGCCCCAATATTATCGTTCTATTTCTTCATCAAATTCCCAAAGGTATGTTAAGAATGAACAGAGCAATTAATATCATTTTACCAGGCCCTAATCAAGCTTATTACAATCTTTAACTTTATCTTCAAATACGGCCTTTCAGACAAATCGGTGGACTAGGTTATGGTTGCGGTTCCTCGCTTCAGACTATGCCTCTCAGGGAGAGCTTCCGCAAACCATAATGGCAATTTCACAGTTATTTTTGAACAGCCCACTTGGTCTGGTACTCTTTATGCTCCTATTCATCCTTGTGGCTGGCAAAATTATAGCATACCAAGGGAGAAAACGACTCGGCCCATTACCCCCAGGGCCCCCAGGAGAACTATTTCTGGGCCACCTGTGCATTATACCCACCGCCTATCCAGAGTATTTCTATATGAGGCTATCTCAAGAGTATAAATCCGATATCCTGTCATTCAATGTTTTCGGTCAACCTGTCATTGTCCTCAACTCCGTCGAAGCAGCCACCGACCTTCTCGATAAGCGCGGAGCCAACTACTGCGACCGCCCTCGATTCGTTCTTTTTGAAGTCATGGGGTGGCATAAAACGCTTACTTTCCTCAGATGGGGCTCTACATTCAGGTTGCATCGTCGTATTCTACAATGGAGCTTTCAGAACAGCAACATTGGACAGTACCGCTATCTACAAGAGCGAGAAGCGATAGCATTGCTTAGGGGAATCATGGAAAAGCCAGCAGCGTGGGAAATGGCTCTTCGACGCTTTTCTACGGCCATCGCGCTTGGGGTAGGATTTGGTATCAAGATTAAGACCAATACAGACCCCTTTATTCAAATTGCTGAAGACGCGAGCTATGCGTTAGGCCACGGAGGAGCTCCTGCCGGGACACCAGTCGATTTCTTTCCATTGTTCAGGTATCTGCCAAGTTTTCTTCATGACCGATCTCTCAAATTCGCCAACCAATGGAGATTTGCTATTATCAACTTACGCGATAAACCATACGAGGCAATTATGGCTTCAAGGACTCGAGTGCAATCTCTAGTGCAAGAGATGATAGACCAGCTGGAAAGCCAAATACAACAGGGCCAGTCTCCCGATGTATGCGAGGAAGATATAAAGGGTGCCGGCGCTGCTGTGTTTGCAGCTGCCCAAGATACCACCTGGAGCACATTGGTCGTGTTTATACTCAGCATGGTGTTGCATCCCGAGGTCCACAGCAAAGCCCAGCGCTTACTGGACCAAGTGGTGGGGAGAGATCGATTGCCTACTTTTGACGATAGGCCTAATTTGCAGTATATCGACTTCATCGTCAAGGAGACCTTTCGATGGTCTCCTGTAAGTCCAATGGGCGTTCCTCATCGTTCATTAAAAGACGACATCTATCGCGGCTACTTCATACCTGCCGGCTCATTCGTCTATGCCAATACTCGGGCCATGACCCACGACGAGACAGTTTATACAAATCCCAATGATTTTAACCCAGATCGCTACTTTCCCTTGGAGGAGGGGGGCCGAGGAGAGCCACTACCAGTTGGACAGTTTGGCTTTGGCAGAAGGATATGTGTCGGTCGACATTTTGCAGAGGCTACGATATGGCTTGTGGTCGCAGTTATGTTGAGTACCATGAGTATCGAGAGGGAAAAGGACGCGAGCGGCGCTGAAATCATGCCAGAGATTGAGTTGACCAGTGGATTGACGAGTCATCCCAAGAGTTTTTCTTGTCTGATACGGCCACGTGATGAGAAGAGCGGTGTCGTTCTTCGAGATGCAAAGCCATAGCAGGGCGAATAGCTAAATCGTAGTTTTATACACTCGGTACTACATGTTAATTTACAGTCCATTCACAGTACCTAGTTCCTTTAGCTCTCGTCCAATCACGATAAGTAGAGGGAGGAGTTGATATGTTGATTCGACAAGCCGAAATCAGCCACGCCCTTGTGCGCAGTTCCGCTTCCTTTATCGGAACCCCTGCCTCGGCCATGATTGCCGTTAATAATGATGCTTAAAATCGGGCGGATTGCGGAATCGCTCGCTGTGTCGTCATTTGTCAGCGGCCTTTGGGATTATTAGCGTTTCGGCTTTGGAGTGACACCGTCTGCAAGTCAGGATGACGCCAATGCGCAGGCGGGGCAGAAACGGAGCTGCCAGAGCTTCCCGAGAAGCTCCAAATGCTTTCCCCCCTCACCCATTCCGTTCGTCTTGACTGGACACATTAGTTGATTAGGTAGTAGCAAAATGGGACAGGAACGGGTCCCGGAATTGTTAGCAGCACCAGTAGTAATTAGCAGTAGATTGCAAACAAACGGTAGGCTATATGCCGGACAAGGAAATATTCAGCGAGCGCCTCGGACTCGGAGCACCTCCCCCACTCTGAAACGAGCTTGATTTCGTAACTCCGGAGCAGCCAAAAGCTGCCATTTTCGCTGGTCCGTTCCTCTCCAAAACTCTGTCCTCTCCACCTCTTCATCATCGTCATCAGTAGCTCTCCGTTGAACGAAGCAATTGTAAACACCACCGCCAAAATGGTCAAAGCCGGTAAGACATCACCACCCAAGTCCGCAAGCCAGTCCAGCGCCTTGCCCCGAATATATATAGACGCAGCTGTCGCTAGTCGAGGGGGGGGGGGCGCCATGCCGTGCCTCCTCCTGCGCTCGTTTGAGGGGGTTTTTGTGCTCAAACGGCCTCGATGGAGCGCGGGCCGCGCCGCAACCTTGATAGACACGCCGTGCCCTGACTCTCGCCATTGAGAAGCTGGCGTGTCCCTTGATGGACCAGCTATTCTATTCGTGCTGTCAACGACGCATCTGGCTAATCCCTCGCTGCAGTCACTGTCCTCCGAGGAGACGCCAAGGTCTCCGGCACCGTCATCTTCGAGCAGGCCTCGGAGGGTGCCCCTACCACCATCACCTACGACATCACCGGCAACGACGCCAACGCAAAGCGTGGCTTCCACATCCACACCTTTGGTGACAACACCAACGGCTGCACCTCTGCCGGCCCTCACTGTAAGTTGCCCCGAAGCGGGGTGTTCTCCTCGAATCAGACCGGCCCTGCTGACTCTCCAAACCACCCGACAGTCAACCCCTTCAACAAGACTCACGGCTCTCCTTC
The DNA here is from genome assembly GCA_037893235.1 of Trichoderma afroharzianum. Lineage (NCBI taxonomy): Eukaryota > Fungi > Ascomycota > Sordariomycetes > Hypocreales > Hypocreaceae > Trichoderma > Trichoderma afroharzianum. The sequence goes on from JBBLXW010000010.1 coordinate 334,584, forward strand.
TGATGAGGCCCGTCACGTTGGTGACCTTGGTAACATCGAGACCGATGCTCAGGGTAACGCCAAGGGTACCATCACCGACTCTCTTGTTCAGCTAATTGGCCCCAACAGCGTCATTGGCGTAAGAACCCGTCCTTTCGGTATTGTCCCAGGAAGTCTGCTAATCACTCGCTACTTAGCGCACCGTTGTTGTCCACGCCGGCACCGACGATCTCGGCAAGGGTGACAACGAGGAGTCCCTCAAGACTGGCAACGCTGGCCCTCGTCCTGCTTGCGGTACGTACTCCATCCATTGGATGTGATTCAATGACCACACAAATACTAACGCGGGTATTACTCAGGTGTTATCGGTATCTCTGCTTAAGCTCGTCAAATGCACTGTAGCTATGCTTGACCTAAGCTCCTTGCAGATTGAGACGAAATCTATAGAGCGACTGAATTTATGCAGCTCGGGTCGACATAGGTTCTAGGTACATGTAGTTATAGCAAACAAACAAAATAAACAATTCAAGACATTGAAAACAGTCTACCTCGAGAAGCGTGCCTGGATTGTGTATATACAAGCTCCATCTTGAGTTTCATGCCGATGGAGGGGTAGTGCCGTAAGCGCAATTACATCACATCTTGCCTCGGGCTGCTTCTTTCCAGCTTGCGGACAGCTGCAGTGGTTCATCGCCGCAATTTGAAAATATTCCAGGCGTTTTATTGCCCACGTATATGTTGTGTAAACTACTGAGGTACTGGATATGTAGATTATAGGCACCCGTCTTTGCTCGTTTGCCCCCAAATCGCCAACTTGCTACTCAGAGCTACCTCCGTAGCCTTGGGCTCAATTCCGCTGCCCCTCCCCAACACGTTGCGCCAGCCCCGCGCTCCGTCTTCGCTTAATTGCCTGTTTCGGGGCCCTCCAGCGCTGTCCGCCCGCCACCAGCCCAGCAAAAGATCCCCTGGACTCCAAAAGACCCCACAATGAAGCCACCTGGAACAGGCTGGAACTAACTCGAGCTACCGCATCGTTAGCTGGCAACTTGACACAGGGAGCAGGTACTCGGTACTAAGAGTCTTGACACCTTTCCAAAAGGCACACGACATTGAAGCTGCTTTCTCCATCAGCTCTGCAATTTGCTTCCTTTGTTACTCAATTCATCCTTCCAAGCTCGATTTCAGCTTGGTAGACCCTCAGATATCCTCTCATCTCTTTCTTGGTCTTCCGCTCAGGTACGTTTGATGCCCAAGATGCACCCAATCCCGTCTGCTTGTTGCTCCTCGCCATTGTCCCTCTTTCTCCGCATGGCGGTGACAATTCCCAAGCTACTTGTGGTTCTTCAAAGATCACAAATGGTCGTGTACATGCAGTGCCATCTCAATCACTTCGGAACCTTGCTTGCTCGTGGCAATTGTCATCTCAATGTCTTGCCCCTTCCCAAAACACTCACTCCACACCCAGAACAGCACCTGGATGACATACAAACTATTTCTCCTCAAGGCAGCAGCCCTTGCTAACTAGAATCAACCCAATTAGGTCTCCCCTTGTCTTCCCCTTACCGGCCCATCATGTCGAAGACTTTTATCGGCAACGTCAAGAGTGTCTTGAGCGGTGACACCTTGATCCTGACCAGCCCCAACAACCCCGCTGCCGAACGCATCTTTTCCCTTGCCTATGTATCAGCTCCCCACCTGAAGCGCGAGGGAGACGAGCCATTCGCATTCCAATCTCGTGAATATCTCCGAAACCTGGTCGTTGGAAAGCCAGTTCAATGCACAGTCCTCTATACGATTCCCACGACCGGCAAAGAGTTTGGTTCTGCTCAACTCAAGGACGGAACTCTGCTTCCCGATGAGCTCATCAAGGCTGGTTGGCTCAAGGTCCGCGAGGATGCTGGCCGCAAAGAAGAGTCAGAAGAGCTTCTTGAGAAGCTCGAGAAGCTTCGTGCGCTCGAGTCCGAGGCCAAGGGTGCCTCCAAGGGACTCTGGTCAGGCGTCAATGGCACCATTGAGGTACAAAACGACCTGGGTGGCCCCGAGTTCTTGACAGAGTGGAAGGGCAAGACTGTGGATGGCATCGTCGAGAGGGTGTTGAGCGGTGACCGCCTGTTGGTCCGACTGCTGCTCTCTGAGAAGAAGCATGTGCAGCCCCTTACCCTCGTTGCCGGTATTCGAACACCGTCCACCGAGCGTACGCTTCCTTCCACCGGTGCCACACAGCCTGCTGAGGAGTTTGGAAACGAGGCCAAGGCATTCGTCGAGTCAAGGCTACTCCAGCGACAGGTCAAGGTCGAGATTGTCGGTGCCAGCGCCCAGGGACAACTCGTCGCCAACGTCATCCACCCCCGAGGCAACATTGCTGAATTTCTGCTCCAGGAGGGACTGGCCAGGTGTAATGACTTCCACTCGACCATGCTGGGAACGAAGATGGCTCCTCTGAGAGCCGCCGAGAAGCAAGCTCAGTCCAAGAAGATCCGTCTGCACAAGCACCATGTGGTCAAGGCAGAAGCCGGAAACCATGAGATGACCGTTACCAAGGTTATTAGCGGCGATACGATTATGGTCAAGGGAAAGGCCGACAGCGCGGAGAAGAGAATCAGCTTCAGCAGCATTCGAGGCCCTCGTACCAATGAGCCTTCCGAGAGCCCCTTCAGAGACGAATCCAAGGAATTCGTACGATCAAAGCTGATTGGCAAGCACGTCAAAGTGAGCGTTGATGGAACCAAGCCCGCTACTGAGGGCTTCGACGCCAGAGACGTGGCCACAGTCACCGAAAAGGGAAAGAACATCGGCCTTGCGTTGGTGGAGGCTGGATTGGCCTCTGTTATCAGACACAGGAAAGAAGATACCGACAGAGCTTCAAACTACGACGAGCTGCTTGCGGCTCAGGAGAAGGCCAAGGAGGAGAAGAAGGGCATGTGGTCTGGAAAGCCTCAAAAGGCTAAGCAGTACCTGGATCTCTCAGAAAACACACAAAAGGCAAAGATTATGCTTGCCACCCTACAGCGACAGAAGAAGGTGCCCGCCATTGTTGACTTCTGCAAGGCTGGTTCTCGATTCACCATTCTCATTCCTCGCGAGAACGTCAAGCTGACACTCGTTCTGGGCGGCATTCGTGGCCCCAGAGCCCCTCGCAACGATGGACAAGGCGGCGAGCCGTTTGGCAAGGAGGCTCTCGACCTGGCCAACCGACGATGCAACCAGCGAGACTGCGAGGTGGATATCCACGACATGGACAAGGTCGGCGGTTTCATTGGTGATCTGTACATTGGCCGTGAAAACTTTGCCAAGGTCCTTGTCGAAGAAGGTTTGTCTTCAGTGCACGCCTACTCTGCTGAGAAGTCGGGCAACTCTGCCGAGCTGTTCGCAGCCGAGAAGAAGGCAAAGGAGGCCAGAAAGGGCCTGTGGCACGACTATGACCCTTCACAAGACGAGCAAGTCGATGAGGAGGCTGAAGCAGACGCTCCTGAGGCAGAAGTCACACTGGACAAGAAGCCGGCCGATTACCGAGACGTCATCATCACAAACATTGATGCCAACGGAAAACTCAAGATTCAGGAGATTGGCAAGGGCACAGCGGCGCTAGAGTCTCTGATGAGCGACTTCCGAAAATTCCACATCGACTCCAAAAACAACAAGCCCCTGACGGACGCCCCCAAGACTGGCGAGTTCGTGTCCGCCAAGTTCTCTGCCGATGGGCAATGGTACCGTGCCCGAGTCCGAGGCAACGACCGCACAGCCAAGGTGTCCGAGGTTATTTATGTGGACTATGGCAACAGCGAGAAGGTCCCGTGGTCCAACCTGCGAAGCCTAGACCAGGGCCAGTTCGGTGTCCAGAGACTCAAGGCTCAAGCCATCGACGCATCGCTGTCATTTGTCCAGCTGCCCACCGGCGCCGACTACTTCAAGGAGGCTATCGACTTCATTTATGAGCTGACTGAGAACAAGCGACTAGTCGGCAACTTTGACTTTGTTGACAACAAGGAGAATGTCAGCTACATCACTCTGTACGATACCAAGTCAGACGGATCTCTGCCCGGCCCCAACGACTCCATCAATAAGGAGATTGTGTCCAGCGGGTACGGCATGGTTCCTAAGAAGCTCAAGTCATGGGAGCGCAGCAAGGCCTTTGAATCCTACCTGAAGCACCTGCGAGAGATTGAGAGTCAGGCGAAGCAGGAGAGACTAGGCATGTGGGAGTATGGTGATATCACTGAGGACTAAAAGAACAGGCTTTGATCTGGGTAGGAAAGGAAAAGGTCAATTTCATAGTTTACACGGCATAAAGCGAGAAACTGTATTCCCCATTATTAATCTCTGTAGAGGAGATGGAGGTTAAAAATTAAACATGTTGTTGCCGCGGGAAAGACGAATGAGGAAATTGTCCGTCCACGAGCATCAGAGGTGTGTGTATACGCGCGCGTGTAAGTGACGCAGTATACTAGGTACCCAGTAGGAGGTGATGATCAGCGTCCCGTGCAACGGGCCCGAAACCATCGGAATATGCCGAAATCGCAACCCGTGATGTGGGTTTTGACTATTTCTACGCCAATGCTTCTGGAGAAATCATGGCCAAGCTCTCAGTTCGAAGGCCATGGAAATGGGGCGGAACAAGAACTTGGCAAACGCCCTGTTGGTCAGCTGGCTCTTACATACACATTATTAACAAAAAAAAACCGAGCGTGGCCGGGCGAGGCCGGCTGCTGATCCGGGAACAGATAGGCTACAGGGCCTCGCATAGCCTTACAGGACGGAGCAAACCTTGCGACCGTGGATGGTGCGGCCCACGAGCTCCCCGTATCACATCCATCCTCGTACTGCACAACAGTGCGTTTGAACTGCCAAATGGCGCCCAGCCAAAAGGTTCCCAAAGTTCCCGCCGGGGGGGTCGGTGGAGCCGAAGAGGCGAATAGGGCCGTGGGAAGAGAGCAACGGGGTGACTGTCGCCCACGCTGGCCACGTTTTCGAGGCGAGGCGAGGCCACCGATATGCTTGGACCCCGGCAAAACAGCGGCCGGCCGGGATGGGATTTTGATTACCTCAGGTTATGCGATGGTGACAAAGGCAAAGGGCAAAGGCAGAAACAACTGGGGCTCCGGCAATGCTGCTGGGAACTTTGGGAACTTTGCGGCTAAGGAAGAGGTTAGAAGGTTAGTGAAGGCCTCAAGGTGCGAAAGGGCGGACGGTGGGGGGAGCCACAATGACTTAATGGCCCCCGCTCCGGGCAAGGGGGGCGAAACAGTTGTTGAGCTGTTAGTTAGCAAAGACAGACGGAGATGCTTGTTGCTGGGCTAAGGCACTAACACGGTGTATAGTAGGTAGTGGTAGTAGCCCAGACTATTAGTATATATCATCTCATCCGCCAAACTCTCTCCTGCTCCCAATCTCTCCATACTTCTCTCCACAACCAAAACTCCTTCTTCTACTTTTCGTTCTTCGAAAACCATTCACCATTCCTCCTCACACAGACACAATGAGCAGCTCTCTTGACCAGCTTAAGGCCTCTGGCACCGTACGTTCCCTCTCCCCGAACCTGGACTTGCTACCCCGCCAAAGCCAAACAACTTGTACCCCTCCAAACGAGGGGCGAAATTGCTCTGCGAGCTTCAAACGCCCGGTTTCTTTGCTGGCCTTGAAGCTTCGCAACGCAGCTTCACTGACCGACAAGGCTCGGCGATGGCCAATGGCTTCCGGTTGCTATCATCGGATTGCGTGCTGACAATTGATTTTCTTTTGGCGACAAACAGGTTGTCGTTTCTGACACTGGTAAATTCCCGCACCATCCGCCCCCCCAAACGTATGATGATGCATCAGCTAACCAACTGCTCCTCACAGGTGACTTTGCCGGTTAGTTTCTCCCTCCTCTTCTCCATTTCTCACTGAGAATACACGGCTGCTTTTTTGGCTGGAATCAGCAGCAGCTGCAGTGCTATCTTATCCCCTCTCTCCCGACTTGAGTTCGAACGCAACACACAAGCTGACCTGGAGACGCGTTTTCACAGCCATTGCCAAGTACAAGCCTCAAGATGCCACCACCAACCCCTCTCTCATCCTGGCTGCCTCCAAGAAGCCCGAGTACGCCAAGCTGATAGATGTCGCCATCGACTACGCCAAGGGCAAGGGCGGTGACCTCGACCACCAGGTCGACACTGCTCTCGACCGCCTGCTGGTCGAATTCGGCAAGGAGATTCTCGCCATTGTCCCCGGCAAGGTCTCCACCGAGGTTGATGCCCGATTCTCCTTCGACACCAAGGCCTCCGTCGACAAGGCCCTGCACATCATCGAGGTAAGCTTTTGAAGTAGACTCTGTCTGCACGACCAAAGAGAGAAGCTAACCACCTTGTCACCGAATTATAGCTCTACAAGGACCTCGGTATCCCCAAGGAGCGCGTCCTCATCAAGATTGCCTCCACCTGGGAGGGCATCAAGGCCGCTGAGATCTTGCAGCGCGACCACGGTATCAACTGCAACCTGACCCTCATGTTCTCTCTCCCCCAGGCCATCGGTGCTGCTGAGGCCGGTGCTTTCCTCATCTCCCCCTTCGTTGGCCGTATCCTTGATTGGTTCAAGGCCAGCACCAAGAAGGAGTACACTAAGGAGCAGGACCCCGGTGTCGCCTCCGTCAAGGCCATCTTCAACTACTACAAGAAGTTTGGCTACAAGACAATTGTCATGGGTGCCTCATTCCGAAACACTGGCGAGATCACTGAGCTCGCTGGCTGCGACTACCTGACCATCTCCGTAAGAGCCCAACCCCTGATGAGACAGTTTTCATAGCTAACATGTCATTCTCTTTCAACAGCCCAACCTGCTCGAGGACCTCCTCAACTCCAACGAGGCCGTCCCCAAGAAGCTCGACGGCGCCGCTGCCGCCGCTCTGGACATTGAGAAGAAGACCTACATCAACGACGAGGCCACCTTCCGATTCGACTTCAACGAGGACCAGATGGCCGTCGAGAAGCTGCGTGAGGGTATCAGCAAGTTCGCCGCCGATGCCGTCACCCTCAAGGACATCCTTAAGCAGAAGCTGTCTGCTTAAGCTGTTGGAGGCGTGAAGCGGTAAGGGGCGCGTGTGTGTGCGATAACTTTGCGATGAAATGTGATTTTGGTTTGTTGAAAACAAAAGTGCAGAGGGTCCGAAAATGTGGCTAGCGGCCCGTGGTTATGTATCTATGTCCGAAATGGATTCTTTTTAAATACCAAAAAAAGAAGAACGATTGTAATACCAATGAAGCGTTCATTATAAAGACGACATATTGTATTATTCAAATCCATGTTATATTGTGCTATCATGTCTGCGAGGTAATATGCTTAAAACAAAAACAGTATGTGGTATATATGCCCACAGGTATCTTACAGCCAGCCCTCTAACCATCCATTTCTATCCATCAAAAGTCGTTATATCTCCCTCTCAAGATCAAATCCCAACTATAAAGCTCAAAAACAAGTCCATATATAGTCTCTCCAAAAACAGGGGAAATCAAGACGTCGTATCACTTGCAGTTCACCTGCATCACGGTATGCGTAAACCTGCCCTTGCCGCCCTCCTTGCCCTCAACCACGAGCGCCGTCAGCGCGCCGCCCCGGACGCAATTCGAGTCGAGGCCAAACGTGTAGCGCTCCTGGCGGAACCCCCTCTTGGCGTCGTGGCCGTAGACGACGGTGTGGCGGTGCGACTTCTTGAGGCGCTTCTGGAAGCGGTTCCATGCGTTGGCCCACTTCTCGCCGTCGCGGCTCTCGACGGGGATGGCGACTCCGCGGTCTGTGTAGGCGTCCTTTTGGGCAATCGACTCGAGTGTCTCGCCCTCTTCTTCTTTCTCTTCTTCCTTTTCAGATTCGGATGGTAGATCGGTGGGGGCAGGGGATTGGGGTGCTTCGTCCGAGGTGCTGTTGTTGTTGGCTGTTGAGTCGCGCTTCGTCTTCTTCAGCTCGTTCTTGCGCATGTCTTCGCGGGGGTAGATGAGGGTGCGCATGTTCATGACGGCCCAAGGGTCCTGCAGCTCCGGCCGCACACCGGGCACGAGGCCGGCGTGGGCGATGAACATGCGCAATGGCTCGACGGAGAGGATGACGGGGAGCTTGGCCAGCCACTGGACCTGCTCCTTGCTCAGCTTGCGGCCCGTGGCCAGGAACTCGGACTCCCCCCGGTGAGCTTCGGCGTCGGCGGACGAGAGGTCCTTGCTGACGCCCGTCTGGGCCTCGGCCTCGGCCAGCGAGAGCAGGATGCGGTCCTCGTGGTTGCCGCGCACGGCGCTGGCGTTGAGGCGCATCAGGCGCGAGACGACGCCGGGCGAGTCCGGGCCCTTGTTGATCATGTCGCCCGTGGCAATAAGATGGTCCTTGCTAGCATCAAAGTCGACTTTCTTCAGCAACTTCTCCAGCACGGCGTCCATGCCGTGGATGTCGCCGACAATGACCAGCCGGCGCTTGTTCTCAAAGGTCGGCACGAGCTCGTCGGGCAGGCTCGCCATGAGCGTGAGGCCGTCCATGTTAGGGCGGCGGAACGAGCCGTATGTCATAGACAGGTCGGCGTCGGTGAGGTAGACGTGGACGGGCTTTGGCGGCGATGGGGACGACGCCTTTGTCTTGTCGTCCTCGGCGCCGCGGATGAAGGATGCGTTGTAGAGGCGCGTGGCGCACAGGTAGGAGCTGGTGATGAGGAAGAAGACGGCGGCTGCTATGAAGAGTCGGCGATGGGTTTGGTGGGCCATGGGTGGCGAAGGGCGCCTGTTGGCCGGTGACGTTTTTTTGGTGTTGTTGACGACGGTGGTGATGATGGTGGTGATGGTGATGGCTGTTTTTGGTCCAGTGTAAACAAGTACTATAGCAGACACAAAAAAGGACTAGATCATCGGGATATGGAAGCCATCCAGTTGGTCTCAAATTGAGAAGGGTTTGAAATTGAAGAAAGATTCTTGAAAGGGTCGTGACTTGGCAAAGGGCAAAGGAAAATACTAATCTTAAACAGGTGAGACTATTGAGAGGAGCCCAGCTATATTCTTTCTCCTCAGCACACAGCCTGTAGGTTTTTCTTATCTGCTAGTACGCGTAACCTTTCTTAAGGAAAGTTTAGCAGGTACTTTGTCCTGCAAGGGTCGGCTTTTACATACTTCTACAGACAAACTGTCTCGTGCTGCTCTACTGTACCGCAATCTGCGAATTGTTTTCCACGGGTGGGTTTATAGGGATGACGACAGCAGCTGAATGCCAAGGCGCTTAGATCCAATTCCTAGGAGCTTGCAGCGGGTTCCAGGCGATGTTAGTGGCTGTACGTGTAACGGCGCGTGCTGTGGACGGATACCCATACAATCAATACTACATGTACATGGATTACAGTATCGGAGATTATCTCTAGCAGGTAGATTGATTGATTGATTGCTACATCAATTCGAAAATAAAGAACAAAGGGAACACGAAGTGCAGAGCGATACAATACTGTAGACTCCTTTTGTTTTATCCCGTTCATTTCCTCCTTTTTTAGCTACATCTTAGTGTTAGTGATTGGGCTAGCCGCTGGAATCACGGATACCGGCAACGCAGGACACGTGAGACGGCGTTTCCCCAATCGCCGATCCGATGGGAGGCATTGCGTGGATTGCGGCAGTTGGTTTGCAAGGAGCAAGGAGGGATCCATTGATTGCATAAATGACTTATATAGTTTGCGTTTGAGATGGGACAAGAGAAGGTAGATGTAGATGTCGCGGCCTGGTGTTGAAAGAGTTTGAAGTTATATATTAATATACACGGTTCATTTTATTGTACAAGCCATCATCAAGGCCTCCATCATCCTATTCAAGGGCGGTATAGCATATACACACAGACTCTATGGAATATATAGAGATTGCCCGTCCCCCTTCTCTCTATCATTGTGACCACCCATAAGTGACCAATCCCCATATTGCAAGCATCAGAGATGAGTTTGCTCCTAATTCAACGCCAAAAACGCCATACCATGCACCATAATTCGCTTTCGTCCCTTTATACCCTCCTGTTTCTCCTTTTGCCATCCTTTTCCCCCTTCCTTTCTTCATATAAACCCCATCCGTTTCTTTATTTCCCGCTCTGAGCCAGCCTCTGCTGCTCCAACCGGTACTTTTCATTCTCAGCCTCCCTCCAGTCCTGCTCAATCGGCTCATTGCCGTCCGTCTCCTTGACGCCGCCTCCAAACGCAGACCTGCCCGCGTACAGCTGGTATCCTTTACCCTGCTCCGAAGCCTCCACCGAGCGATACGTCACGGGCATGTTCCCTCGAAAACGCTTCCGCATGTCGACCAGGCCGCGCTTGCACTCGCCGTAGCCCTTCTTGAGCTGCTGGCACTTGGTCGGGAGGGTCGACGACAGGGGCTCGCGGAGGCAGTCGGAGGCCTTGTTGCGGTAGATCATGACGCAGTCGGATTCCTGGAGGCATTGCGCGAGGGCATCGCCTGTGGATTTATCAGCGGGTTGTGCTTTGGCATGGCTTAAGGTTGGCCGGCGAGGGGGAGGGACATACGGAGTTCCTGGCACGAGTTCGGCATGTTGGGAATATGTGCGCAATGTATAGATGCGGATTATTCGGCGTCGAGGGCTTTGTCTTGTGGATCTTTGGGCGAGGCTGTCTTTTCTTAAAAAGTCGTTCGATGAAGCTCCAAAAGGCTGTCCGTGGAATTGGTGTTTGATTGGTGGGCTGTGTGTGGGCTGCAGCTAGCATTGATTGACTTTGGCGCCCCCCACAGTTGAGTTTGAGATGCCCGTGATAATATCGGACAAAGACGTGCAGCAATCTGATGGCTGACCCCCAGACTTTAGTCCTTTTTACAATGACTTTATGGCTTGGTAAAGTCTTTATCATGCGTGATAAGCAGTGGTATCCATGTCTACCTTGAGAGTTATAAAGGTAAAATGGTGTGCATCTCATGTCAACTGCCGAATACATCTTGCCCCATACTTCCACATAGTAAACCATAAGCAACTCAAGCGTCACAAGCATCATCCGCCACAATTCCTTTATCCGGCTCTAAAGCAACACTAGCCAACTTGCCAACTCACTCTTCCACGTTAACACCCAAACAAATCGAGCCAACCATCCCCATTTCCGACACCATACAGCCTCTCTGGTTGGCCCAATCCTTTTACCAATTTCTTCCCCCAGCTTTTCTCCAGGGTAAGCCATCCAAAAGGGCCCACCTGACCCTTTGGGAGATTTACATGTGACATCACTTTGGCGGCGATCCCCTAGATTTATTAGATCCTGCCGCAACTTTCTCCCAGATTTCTAATTTCGCTTCCCTACTCTTTTTTCTCTTCTTTGGATACACATTGCCTTGCCAGTACGAGGCGATAATGGAACGATCCTCATAGCACAACTGAAACTAAGCGAGGCCCCATTCTCTCACAATGCCTCTCCCATTTATCGGTAGGCTGCATGCGTATGTACCGTCTCTATCCCACGGCTTTGTTCGTGCCTATGCTCAAGGTTATCGCCGTTTACTCATCATGGCTGTGTGTAGCACCGAATACATTTCAATTGTCGTTTCCTTCTTCCTTGTCGGCCTCGAAGCAATCATTCGAGTCCTGACACTAGCATTGCGTTAGTACCAACCAGCTTTCCAACAGCAGCGACAACTTGCTTACCCCTTTATATCTAGCCTCGTTCCTGGTCACCTTCTTCTACCAAGCTTCGCGACGATTGTTCAACGTATTTTCCTCCCCGGCGCAGAAGAAAGCGGAGAGCAAGAAGAAATGTTGGTTCTCCCGTGGCTGATGAAGCCCTCAGCGTGTGCCTTTCCTCCTTACCTATTGTTGACTGACACTTCTCTCAGCCATTTCCACTTCCGTACGCGATGCGTCCGATTTCGTTGAGATGTGCCAGCTGTGGGGGTACGAAGCAGAAGAGCACATAGTTCAGACAAAGGATGGTTATCTGCTGGGGTTGCACCGTCTGCAGTGGCGAAGAGGAGAAGAGGGCCAGAGAGTCAACTGCGGCCGAAACAGCGCCAAGAAGCGCGTTGCTTACCTCCACCACGGCTTGCTGATGAATTCTGAAGTCTGGGTCTGTCTGACGGATGAGCAGAGATGCTTGCCTTTTGAACTTGTAGAACGAGGATTTGACGTCTGGGTAAGTCGACATCTATATCCCTGTTTTATGATGGCGATAGTCTTTGCTAACGGCCTATCAAGTTTGGAAACAACCGTGGCAACAAATACTCCAAGAAATCCATTCACAGCTCGCCTACGTCAGTCGAATTTTGGGACTTTTCCATTGATGAATTTGCCTTCCACGATATTCCAAACAGCATCGAGTATATCCTCGAGACGACCGGACAGGAAAGCCTTTCCTACATTGGATTTTCGCAAGGAACTGCTCAGGCATTCGCAGCTCTGGCTATCCATCCCAAGTTGAACCAGCAAGTCAACGTCTTTATTGCTCTCGCCCCAGCCATGGCACCCGCCGGGCTATCAAATGGCGTCGTCGACTCCCTGGTCAAGGCCTCACCATCGGTCCTCTATCTCATGTTTGGCAGACGCTCCATCCTCAGCTCCGCTACCATGTGGGAGACACTCCTGTACCCGCCCTTGTTCTGCCGTCTCATCGACATGGGCCTGTCGTTCCTCTTTGGATGGCGCGCCAAAAACATCTCCACGAGCCAGAAACTTGCCGCATACCCCCACTTGTACTCCTTCACAAGCACAAAGAGCGTCGTCCACTGGTTTCAAATCATCCGCAACAAGTGCTTCCAGATGTACGACGACGACGTCTACCAGCCCATGAGCCTGGCCTCGTCGAGCAAATACTCAAAGGTCGCTAAATATCCCACCCGCAACATCAAGACCCCCGTCGTCCTCGTCTACGGAGGCAGCGACTCCCTCGTTGACATCAAGTCTATGCTTAAGGAACTCCCGCGCCAGACCGTCGCTACGGAGATCCCGCACTACGAACACCTCGACTTCTTGTGGGCGCGCGACGTCGACAGCCAAGTCTTCCAGCACGTCTTCGACGCCTTAAATAGCTTCACCGACGCGGAGCACACCGAGGAGGAGTACGATAGATATCACATGGTCCGCCACGAGAGCCTCTCCGGGTCCGCATTGCTCGCCCATCCGCACAGGGGCAGCGAAAGCGATACCTCCATCATCGCATCCTCGTCAGGCGAAGAAGCCAAAAACCTACGTCATCGCGCGCGAGAACAACACGTGCAGATCGTTTCAGACAAGGACACCCCAAAGAAGACCGACGAAGGTCAGCCCGTCGAGAAGCTCAAAGGCGTGGGTGTCCGTAGAGGAAGTGGCCCTGCGAACAATGGCGATGTCGTCGATGGCGTGCGGGATGAATAAGCGCGAGTTTTTACAAGTTCGTTGGAACATCATTTAGATGGCGTCTTTTGATATACCTATTCATCTTCAATGTTGGTTTGGGTTGGTGTCCATCGTCTGGGCGTACTTCTTGATTGGGGATTGATTTCCACTTCTGTCTATAGCCGTGTCACTTGAAAATATACCTGTAGTAATAAATACCAAGATAATCTTCTTCATCCATAAACTTCACATGGCGGAATAAGCACACAAGATCCATGAAAACATATACGCATTTCAATTCAAATACTACTGATTTGATGACCTGCTCAATAGCAGCGCCGTGACCATTCATTAAATGGAGACTCATCAATATTATAAACCATTCATGTCCCAACTCTTTCTCATTCGTGACACGCTCCACGGCTCGAATCTTTCTAAGTAATGAGGAGCTGCCTCATACAAGGGGCTAATTGACCAAAAAGAAAAGAAAAAGTAGTAGAAGGGGTATATCGACACGATCAAAGACATGTCTGTTCTAAAAAACATGCACTGGCTGAATGCAGCAGACAGGTATCCATGTCAGGTAAAGACGCAAAACATCAAACCCATTGGTTGGTTTCCCATGGGCTGAGGCATTGGATGCAACTCCGATTCCGACGCCAGCTAATGTTCTGAAATGGATATGATGGCTTAAATCTCTTACGCAAGATAAGTGTGAAAACGGTTAGGTTAGAGTTACGCATCAGGGTGGTTTAGGGGGAAGGGGGAAAATGGGATAGGCTCTTGACAAGGTCACGTCAAATCGTAACGCCACCCAGAGGGAGAATCTTGCTCCTGTCCCCAAGGAATTGGGCTCGGTAGTCAATGATACCCTGGCTGATGGTTTGAAAATCCTTGACTTTGCGGTTGCGAAAGTCTGTCAAGAGATGACGTAACCCGTTGATGTACTCGTGTTTCTTCTGCTCCTCAAAGTCGCCGTGAGCGCCGAGCTGGAGGAGGATTTGGTCATCTGATTATTGTTTTTTATGTCAGCGTTCTCTATACATCAGCTCGAAAGAGCCTCAATATATACATACCCGGAGCCTGCATGCTCTCGAAATGTTGAAACTGGCACTCTTTGCCCCTCGGACAATTGCTATTTGCCAGCTCATCAGGGCACATCTCCTGCTTCACGTCTATTTTATTGCTGTATGTTAAAGAGCGAAGACCGCCAGCGACGGATTGGGAATACTCTGGATGGAAGCGATATGCGCGAAAGTATCGAAGGGGCGATTCATACGGTACAAAAGTGGTATGGAGGGTATCAGAGGCTGGAGCTGAGGCCGGAGCCGCCACTGCCTCACTTACTTGGTCAACCTGATTAGCAATTAGATATAATGGTCGGTCGTTCGCGTGCAGGGCAACGTCTACTTCTCTTCCACTTTCAGAAGCCGTATCCTGTTTAACTGTCGATATCTGTTGCGAGGCAATAGCATCTGTCGTATGATCTTGATCTTGGAAGCCACTGGGGCTCGTTTCGGGGATTGAAACTAGATCAGCCGGTGCGGGACTAAACGGGGTTGACGCTCGTGAAAGATTCTTTGAGGAGCTAGATACTTCAACATCTGGAGGCTCGTAGTCGTCAGATCCGTCTTCAGAGTCTGCATTGTCGGAATCGCCACTTTCCGACATGGCCACATCTTGCGCTTCATCCGCTACTGTTGTAGTGTTGTTGTCGTGTGTTGACATGGCACTTTGAATAGCCTCTTGGCTGTCGTCCTCAGCGAGTACATTTGCAGCATTAGCGGCTTGGGAATCGGTCGGTAGACTTTGCTCAGCCTGCGCCATCAAGGGCATACCGGGCTGTTGCTCTTCCTGTGATTCCTCGGTTTGATGTACGAAAGCCTCTCGGCCATGTTGAGAAACATTATTACTTTGAGGAGATGTGCTCGCAATGTCCATTGTGTCTGTTAGCGGAGAGCAAGGACTTGGTGGTTTAGAAGGAGTCTGAGCTTCATCTGAGAAGAAGATTAGTATTGAGAGCAAGATCAAGGTGGTATTGTAGCGTGCATATTAATGCTTACCTTGCCGCTCTCGTGTTTGTTCACTGTCTGACTCAATGTCAACATCTTCCTTTAATTTCTCTTCTTCTTCTAGGCTTTGTTGAATTTCGCGTTGGATATTTGCAACTTGAGCCTGCAATAGTTGCAACTTGAGCTGTTGCTCTCGACGGCGAGCTTCGATGGCGGGAAGA
Organism: Trichoderma afroharzianum; assembly: GCA_037893235.1. Lineage (NCBI taxonomy): Eukaryota > Fungi > Ascomycota > Sordariomycetes > Hypocreales > Hypocreaceae > Trichoderma > Trichoderma afroharzianum. The sequence goes on from JBBLXW010000010.1 coordinate 350,074, forward strand.
CGCTCGCTTGCCGCACGCGATCGACTACGTCGTCGTTCGTTCACACTCAGGGGACTCGAATCTAATAACTGATGCGGCACTCTGGGGGATGGGCCCGATACTGAGGGCGTTGAATGAGAAATTTCTCCAGGTTCAATAGATAGCGATACAGGTAAAATCGTTTCCTTGTTGGCAATGGCTGTCTCAAAACTGCTATTGAGAGAAGCACCATTCAATGTTGGTAGAGCCGGTGAATCGGGTTGCGACTGCCTTGCCTTCTTACGAGCCTCAGCCTCTGCGATTCTTCTTTTCATGTCCTCAATCTTCTTGGTCATGCTGTCCAGGTTATTTCTTGCGTGATTGTCACTACCACTGCCAGGTGGTGTTGCCAGTGGGCTCGAGTATTGCTGTGCTGCAGCTGCGTTGTCTGTAACTGATGGGATGCTGCGCATAGAAATAGATGTCTTCAGGTTTGGGTTGGGCCTCGTAGCTAGCGACACCACCTTCTGCTCAGGAGAATCAAGATCCATTTCAGTATCATCTTCATCGTCGCTGACATCAATGAGGAATGGACGAGATCTTCTGGTCTGGCCGAAAGGACGTTTGAATGGCCTCGGGTTAGAATCCACCACACTCGTAGAAGCTGGGCGTTCCAAATTCGATATTTGTGCAAAGTGCGAGGGCTGTGGCGTAGAGGACAGGAAAAGTCCAGGAATGGGGAGGGAAAACGGTCCATTGGGGCTTTCGCTTTGGCCTGGCGTATGTTCCCGCGAGGCAGATCGAATCCCACTGGTGGACATATCGAAGGAAGCGGTGGCCGTGGCATTGTCCTTTGCTTGGTGGGTTTGGCGAGAGAGCACGTCTTGATGGGGTCGCTTTTGTCCTCGCGCCTCAAGCTCACGAGCTTTCCGCAGGGCCTCCATCTTCTGATATAAAAGCTTTGATTTCTCAGATTGTGTCTTTGCTGAGCCTTGGGGTCTTGCAACTGGCGTATGCGAAGAGGGCATTGAAGCTGGTGCTATGACAGGTGCACGAGCAGGAATCGAAGCTGAGGTTGAAGAGGTGCTTGGCTTTGAGCTTTTCGCAGCTAGGAGTCGCGCAATGCGATCCTTGCGCTCCTCTGACTTGTCTTTCACCGGTGCGCTGGCAGGCTTCCCTTCAGCACCGGGGTTTCGTTGGTTGCTACCAGTGGGTAGAGTCTCATCTTTTGTTTCTGTCTTTGCCTTTTTTTCCTGGCTAGGATCGGTAGTCGTGATGTTATCTGGCAGGGCCATATCGAATCCCAGCTCGTCAAAGAGGCCACCTAATAACGACTCGTCGATTCCCTCATCAACGTAATTTTGATATCGTACGTTTAATGGCCAAAGGCGCAAGATGGCATCCTGAGCCTGTTTCCGTGCCGTAGCAACGCTCTTGATAGGTGATGGGTTGGCTGCGGCATGGTTCGGGCCGTTTGTTTTGGGAGACAGCTGTGATGGTTTTGCAGGGACAATATTGTTCGAATGTGATTCTAATGTTGAATATTAGTCGCTCAATCGATCCTGCAATATTTAATGCTGGTTATGCTCACCAGGAGGAGATTCAGTCATCGCTTGATGGTCGATTTCTTGGGGGGATAGGTACGGGGAATATGAACCTGATCGATCTCGGCCTAACGCTTGATTAGCAATCTTGAGAGACCCGTTTGTTAATCCGAAGTATGCGATAACATACCAGCAGAAAAAGCGGCTGGCGGGTCAACGGCGACTCTTCTGACATGCGCAATGCCGTACTCAGCTGAGTAGTAGCCCCCATTTCCGTGATGATTTGATACGTCGGCGACAACCTCAGCGTCTCTTGGCTCATAGGCGTCCTCGACTTCACCCTCGCTGACCTCTCCTTCCTCGCTCATATCATTTTGTTGTGAAGGGCCATTTCCTTCAGTAATAGGGGGCGCCTGCCCGAACGAATGTTGCTGGCCTGCCCAGGGAGCTGGCCACTGCGCCGCATTTTGCGAAAAATTCAGGCCTAATCCGGGAATCACATTGTGCGGATTATACGGATCTCTGGAGGCCGATTCGCTTTGTACAATGTTTTGCACCGCGCCGTTTGGATAACTGTGAATCGAAGCCGGGTACGAGGGATACGGCTGATGCCCATATGGAGCCTGTGGATGGTAGCCATGTAATGGGTCGTACCCATAACCGGATTGAGCCATCGTCGAGTCCAAGGGAATAGCCCGTGGGACAAGCTCAACGAGTAGCAAAGCGAGGTTGCTAACGGGGATGAATTGTTGAAGCTGGTTGCGAGCGCATGCGGGGGTGGTGCTGATAGCTTGTAAAGGCCCTTGACTGGGGGTATTTGGGAAATCGATATCGAGGTCGAGGTCGAGGCAACAAACAATTCATCAAGGCAGGATGAACCGAGCGACGGCGGAAGCGGAGACGCCTATCCAGGACGGAAGAAAGAGAGCACGGCACTGAATTATTCCTGAGTTGCTACACGGATGAAAGAAGCCTGGCGCATTAGACCAGCTGCCTTTTTGCAGAGTGTGAATGAGGGAGGATTGACGCGATGATTGCCATGTGGGATGAAAAGGTAATTTCGTTTGGGCAAAAGAGATCAGCTAGCCGTGGTCGAAGCGGTGCTATACTCTCCTGGGACTAGTGCGCTGATAATGCTTGTTATCGCGATTGCTAGAGTCACGTGAATCGCCTCTGTTTACTTCCGCGGGGTCTCGCCCCAGCAACCAGGGTGCTGTAAGCTGCATGGATGTATACATTTACGGAGCTCCCCCCAGTTGTCACCGCACCGCATTGTTGATTTGTGTTTCTATACCTGATGCTTTAATTCTGGCGGAAGTGCCTGTGCATCTTTCTTGTACTATTTCTTTTCTTTTCTATTCAACTTTCAGAAAAACATCGTTCCCTCTCTAAGTTTCTATTTGGCTGCCTCCCATTCAGCGCGACCGAGAGTACGTTACGGGCCAACATCAGCCACTGCATTGCAGCATATCGGTATGAGTTGGCCTTGAAGCTTCAGTCGATAATCAACAATGTCTTTCACACCTAATGGTTCGGGGCCGCGGCGGAGCAATCCGTTTGCGAGAAACGCCTCTCCCTCACAAGCAATGCCCTCCTCCAGGCCAAAGTCAGTTCTCTTCGCCTCGCCCACGAGTTCTCCCAGCGTGTCGACACCGCCATCTACAGCCTCCACAGCCTCGACGGCCTCGGTTGCACGGCCTCGGACCAATAGCTCTTTTGGTGCCAATAGCTCTTTTGGTACCAATAGCTCTTTTGGTACAGCCATTGCCCCGGCCGGCATAGTAGCAAGACACCATCGAACCGACTCAAGGGCTGGGACGAGCTCGAACACAAACACCTTTGCCCCATCTTTCATCAAAGAAGAGGAAGATTTGAGACGAGACCAGGATGCTGTCAAAAGCATTGAGGGCGAGAACGACTTTTCTGGCAAGCGATATGTATGGCTTAAGGACCCTCAAGAAGCTTTCGTGAAAGGTTGGGTCATTGAGGAGTTAGAGGATAACAAAATCTTGGTGCAAACCGACAGTGGAGCTGTAAGTCATCTCCCTAGCATGGGCATGGGTAATTCATGCTAATGAAGGTCTAAAGCAACGCGAAGTTGATGCCGAGAGCGTTGATAAAGTGAACCCCGCCAAATTCGACAAGGCAAACGATATGGCCGAGTTGACCCATTTGAATGAGGCGTCGGTCGTTCACAACCTACACACGCGATACCAATCGGACCTGATCTACACTTATTCAGGCCTCTTTCTTGTTACCGTCAATCCATACTGTCCTTTGCCGATTTACTCCAACGATTATATCAACATGTATAAAGGTCGAAGTCGAGACGATACGAAGCCTCACATCTTTGCCACGGCTGATGAGGCGTTCCGTAATCTGGTCGAAGAGGGCCACAATCAGAGTATCCTAGTCACTGGTGAATCTGGTGCGGGAAAGACAGAAAATACCAAAAAGGTTATTCAGTATTTGGCGGCCGTTGCACAATCCGAGTCTCCGATCAAAAATCAATCCCAGCACACAAACCTCTCGGAACAAATTCTTCGCGCCAACCCTATTCTAGAAGCGTTTGGCAATGCCCAGACGGTGAGGAACAACAACTCATCGCGATTTGGCAAGTTTATCCGAATCGAGTTCAGTCGAGATGGCGCCATTACTGGAGCGTTTATCGATTGGTATCTACTTGAAAAGTCCAGAGTTGTAAGGGTGAATGCGCAGGAGAGAAACTATCACATCTTTTATCAAATTCTGAAAGGAGCAGATCCCAAACTTAGAAGAGATTTGCTTTTGGATGGACTGGATATCGGTGATTTCGCTTACACTCGCAACGGACACGATAGCGTGGCCGGAGTGTCTGACCAAGAGGAGTGGAGTGCGCTTCTGGAAGCCTTTGAAGTTATTGGCTTCTCCAATCAAGATCAACTGTCTATTCTTCGTACCATTGCCGCGGTACTGCACCTGGGAAACATTGACGTTATCAAGGAGAGCCGGAGCGCAGACCAGGCTAGGCTGGCTTCGGATGCCAAATTACAAGCTGCCAAGGTTTGCAAACTCCTTGGAGTGCCACTCGACCCGTTCCTGCAAGGCCTCCTACACCCCAAGGTGAAGGCTGGACGCGAATGGGTTGAGAAAGTCCAGACTCCCGAGCAGGTTCGACTCAGCTTGGACGCTCTCGCAAAGGGTATATATGAGCGAGGATTTAGTGACCTTGTAGCTCGAATCAATCGCCAACTCGACCGCACTGGCATGGGTTTAGAAGACTCGAGATTCATCGGAGTTCTTGATATTGCTGGTTTCGAAATCTTTGAAAAGAACAGCTTTGAGCAACTGCTTATCAATTACTCCAACGAAAAGCTCCAGCAATTCTTCAACCACCACATGTTTGTCCTTGAACAAGAGGAGTATGCCCGCGAGCAAATCGAGTGGCAATTCATTGATTTTGGTCGAGATTTACAACCAACTATCGATTTGATTGAGCTGCCAAATCCAATAGGAATTTTCTCTTGCCTGGACGAAGACTGCGTCATGCCCAAAGCCACCGATAAGTCTTTCACAGAGAAGCTTAACCACCTATGGGACAAGAAGTCTACAAAATACCGTCCCTCTCGGCTGGGTCAAGGTTTCATCCTCACCCACTACGCAGCTGAGGTCGAGTACTCCACCGAGGACTGGCTGGAAAAGAACAAAGATCCTCTAAACAACAACATCACGCGCTTGTTGGCGGCTTCGACTGATCAGCATATTGCAAATCTTTTTGTAGACTGTGCCGATTCCGACGATGATCACGGTGGACGGAGGAGCCGTGTCAAAAAGGGCCTTTTCCGAACCGTGGCCCAGAGGCACAAAGAACAGCTTCACAATTTGATGTCCCAACTTCAGTCTACACACCCTCACTTCGTTCGCTGTATCCTGCCCAACTACAAAAAGCGACCGAAGCTGTTTGACAAACTCCTGGTTTTGGATCAGCTCAGATGTAATGGTGTGTTGGAAGGTATTCGAATTGCGCGAACTGGCTTCCCCAATCGATTGCCCTTCACCGAATTCCGCCAGCGATACGAAGTGCTTTGTCCTGATATACCAAAGGGTCATCCAGATGGCCAAGTCGTGGCCTCTCTTATGCTTGAGAGGCTCGGCCTTGACAAGGCTATGTACCGTGTTGGTCTCACAAAGGTTTTCTTCCGGGCCGGCCTTCTGGCAGAACTGGAAGAGCAGCGTGATGCCCTCATTACCCAGATTATGGCTCGATTCCAATCGGTAGCCAGGGGTTATATCCGCCGCCGCGCAGCCCATAAACGGCTTTTCCGTACCGAAGCCACCCGAATTATTCAGAGGAACTTCCAAGTATATCTCGATCTCGTCGGAAATCCATGGTGGCAGCTCATTGTGAAGATGAGGCCTCTCCTCGGCGCCACTAGAACTGCAGCCGAAGTGAAGAAGCGAGATGCCATGATCAAAGACCTAAGCGAGAAGATGCGTCTTGAGCTAGAAAGTCGCCAGAAACTAGAGGACGAAAGGAGGAATTGTCAAGCCGAGATTGCTCGCATCCAGAAAACTCTGGAGAGCGAACGCGCCCTTGCTTTGGACAAGGAAGAGATTTTCATGCGACTTCAAGATCGTGAGGATGAATTGGAAGAGAAGCTAGCAGGCGCGCTCGAAGACCAAGAGAGATTAGAAGACCAGCTGGACAACCTGATGGAGGCAAAGAACCGAGCAGAGCAAGAAGTTGAGAAATATCGCGCGCAGCTTGAACAGGCGGCTTCCCTCATCTCTAGGCTCGAGGAGGAAAAGACACGCTTGTCAGCCAAAGCAGCGGAGCTCGAGGCGGCCATCAATGATCTATCTCGGAGACAATCTGAGCATACCGACAAAGAAACCGCTATGGAAGGCGAGATCAAGATGCTTCAAAGTCAATTAGCTCTCAAAGATCGAAAAGCAAAGGATTTGGAAGATAAATTGCTCAAGCTGGACCAAGATCTCGAAGTCAAGCTATTCACTGCGCAGAAAGATCTCGACGCAGCCAAAGTGCGAGAGGTTCGACTGGCTCGAGAGAACCAAGAAGTGCACGAGCAACTGGCGGAGCTTTCGAAGACATCAACAGACTACGAAGATCTTGTCCGATCCAAGGAAAGCGAGCTGGCATTGCTGCGCGATGATAAGCGGCAGTCGGAAGCCGAGCGCCGAAGCCTCGAAGAGCAAAAGAGGGCTCTTACGGAGGACATGGAGAAGAATGCTGCCAGATTCCGCGATGTTCAAGCTGAATTGGTGGCTCTGAAGTCCAAGCAAGTACAGCTAGAACGCGAGGCTCAGGATGCCAAAGTTTTGCTTGAAACTCGGCTGTCTGAGGACGCACAGGCTGAGAAGAACCGCAAAGTTCTTGAGTCTCAGATCAAGGACCTCCAGGACGAGCTCTATGGGACGCAAATGGAACTCAGCAGAGAACGGCAGTCTCGAGATGACGTTTTACTGCTCGGAGAGCACAAGTACCAGGCACTCAAGGATGAGTTTGATCGTTTGAATGACGCAAAGATCATCATCGAGAAGGAAATGTATGTCCAGCAAGATACCTTGAGGCGGACCATGGAAGCGCGAACCTTGGTCGAAAAAGAGCGGGACGAGGCCAGAGACGAGATTCGTAAGCTTCGCGTAGCCAAAACAGAAGCGGAAGAGGCTCGTTTGCAGGCCGAGATGGCTGGTGAACGCCAGGCCTCGAAGGCGGCCCGCGAAAGGGAAGCCAGCCTTCGAAAAGACCTCGAAGCCGCCCAAGAGCGTCTCCAATGGTTTGAAGAGGAATGCAACAAACTGAATCGCCAAGTTGAGGAGCTCAACAAGCTCATCCTCACATCTGGAGAATTTGGGTTGAAAAATGATCAGGCAAAGGAGAGGATGGAACGTGAGCTCAACACAATAAAGAGCCGGCTCGCAGCGTCAGAAAACGACAACAAAACTTTACTCAATAAGCTGCAGCAAAAAGGCCTCGAAATTGCCAGATCCAGCTCTCGCGCAACCGAAGCCTCTCGGAGCCAGCTTCTGTCGCTTCGTGGAGAAAAGACCAAGCTAGAAGACCAAAACGCAAAACTGAACAAACAGTTAGGCGATGCTCAGCTCAACGTTGCAACTTTGGAAAAGAAGCTAGAGAAACTTCACCTCAACCTAGAAGATCTTAATCACGAGGTTGCGAGGGAGGCGAAAGCTAGTAGGAATGCGGAGAAGGCCTCTTCCAACTTTACCGTCCAGCTGGCAGAAGCAAATCGACTGGTTGAGTCGGAGCGACAACTGCGAAACCAAACACAGTCTACGGTACGCACACTGCAAGCATCGATAGACTCACGAGATAAGGAGCTGGAAGATATGAGAGCTCAGATGCTCAAGGCACTCAAAATGGTTGACCCCGAGGTTCAAGTCCCACAGAAGGACTCTAGTAATGAGAAGGCTTTGCTCAAGAACTTTGACCTTGTTCGTATGGTTGAGGAACTGCAGCAGAAACTGCGAGTCCAAACCGTAGCCAGGACGAATGCGGAAAGCCAGTTGACCGAGATGAGGGCATTGAGAAATGAGAGCCCGAGCCGACCAGGACTCGGAGAGCTGCATCCAAATGAGGCGCCTTTCCAAGGATCTCCTGGGGTGAAGAAGTCTGGCAAAGCAGGCCTGCATTCTAATTCCAGTGGCGTGGGCGCCGGCCGGCGCTTCCATGACCCCAATTCTCAGGATCATTCTCAGTCTGACAGAGGCTTTGGCGCATCTGATATTAGGAATGGGTTCGAATTAAAAGCAGAAATCGAAGACCTCCAGGGTCAGCTACAGCTTGCTCAGATGCAGAACCGAAAACTCCAGAGCCAACTCGACCGGAACTCGTCATCTGATGATGCATACGAAGACGAGGCATCAATCCTGCGAGTACAGAAGCTTGAAAAGGCCAACAATCGCCTTCATGACATGCTGGACGATTCGACTAAGAAAGTTGCTGCTTTGGAGAAGAGTATGCGAGCTGGTGAGCTCTCTCTGCGGGACATCCAAACACGCTCTCATGAGGAGCTTTTGGATATCTTCAATAGCCAGGAAGAAGCACGCAAATCTCTTTTGCATAGCCACAAAGATGCTCTTGCCGAACTCACTGAAGTGAAGGCCCATTTTGACAAGATGCGCCATGATCGGGCGAAGCTGGAAGTCGAACTCCGAGATTCAAAGTCTGACCTTCAGGAGATGACTGCCGCGCGCGAGCAGGAGGCTCAAAGCCGAAGCCAGCTATTGCAAGAATTCACCGACCTCCAGATTAGGCTCGATGCAGAGACATCCAGGCTTGCCGACGTATCCTCCAGCCTAGAGATGTACAGGGGCCGAGCGGATGAGTACTTTAGCAAGCTTGAGCAGGCCGAAATCGCCGTTTTGAAAGCGACGAGAGCAGAGCAGTTTGCCAAGTCGCAGGCCAAGGAGGCAGAGGAAACGTACGTCGAAGTCATGTCCGAGAGGCAGAGGATGGATGCTTTGATTGAGGATCTGCAAGGCCAAAACCATCGCCTTGAGGGCCGGGTAGAGGACCTGTCAACCGACTTGGACGCCGCAACGCAAGCCAGAAGGCGTCTTCAACACGAGCTGGAAGACTACCGCAACCAAAGGGCCATGGAGATTGAAGACAAGGAGTCGAGCATGGAGCAAACTCGCAAGAAGTATCAAACCGAATTTGCTACTCTGGCCAAGGAGCTCGACCTTGCTCGAGAAGAGAAGCTGTTCAAGCAAGCGGAGATTACTAGGCTTCGGGAAGAACTTGATGAGCTTAGATCTAAGTGGGATGATGAGGTGCTAAACAGCTCAACATGGTCCAAGGAAAAGGCCCGATTGGAATCTACATTGGTCGACGTGGCCTCGTCGCGTGATGAGGCCGTCACCGCGCATAACGAGGCTCAAAGCAAGATTGTTTCCCTGTTGTCTCAAGTGAGAACTCTTCGATCTAGTGTGGACGAAATCACCACGGAGCGCGACCTCCTTATCAGGGAGAAGAAGGGCGTCGAAGCTCGTCTCGAAGAAGCCAAGGCAGGTTACGATGAGCTTGTCAAGGGTGGAAGTCCATCACTCCGTGACGCTGCAGGCATGGATAAGGAAATCCTAAACCTGAAGACTAGTCTTGCCCGACAAGAAGACATTGCTCTTGCCGCCGTGGAGAAGATGCGACGCGCTGAGGCACTGGCCATTGAGATTCAGAAAGACGTGGTAGCTGAGCGTGAGAATGCTGCGGGCTTACAGAAACAGAAGACGTCTCTAGAGAAGAGCTTGAGCGAGGCACAGCTCAAGCTGATAGACCTTGAAACTAAGGGCTATTCGAGTGGTAGCCAGGACATTAAATTTTTGCACAAGCGCATCCAAGAGGTATGCTGCTCCCTCCCAACAAGGTTTAGATTTACGGTATATATATACTAACTACGCACCAGCTTGAATCTCAATTGGACAGCCATGAAGAAGAAAAGAACAAGTCTCAGCGCTCTGTTCGAAACGTGGATCGCACCGTCAAGGATCTACAGACGCAGATTGAGCGTAAGGATAAGCAAAACCTCCAGCTTACTGATGATGTGAACCGCATGCGCGACAGGGTCGACAAGCTTCTCAAGACAATCGATGAGCTGCAAGCGTCAGAGTCGACGAACCAGCTCTCGGCTCGTCGTGCCGAGCGTGAATTGCGCGAGGAGAAGGAGAAGTGTCACCGCCTGGAGCGAGAGCTGGAGGGGTGGAAGGGCCTTCGTATGGAGAAGGGCTCAGCACCCGTGGGAAGTGTCCGAGGCCGAGGCGTCACCTGGAGGACCGGTAGTGAAGGTGAGGATTCGACACTCATTGATGTTCCCCAAAGAAACAGCAGCCTAAACAGAGCTCCTAGTATGACCAAGGGCTTTCTGTAAAGCTGCCGGAACACGAATGACGTCTGCCGAATGAAGGAGAGAAAGCGGAAACATTGATGAAGCATGGCGTTTTGCGACAGGTTTGTGGGACAGTCTTGTGTAATTGGGTATCAGGATAAAGGGGGGAGGGGAGGGGACGGTAGCAAGTCGTCATCAGCTGCAGGCAGGCTCTGTATCATATGGGATTGCCATTGTTCATGATTAAAGGGGGGAGATGTTATGTTACATTATATAATGAGTACGATATTAGTTAATGAGAGACGGATGGAAAACAGCAGCAGCGTTTCCTAGCGAGTGTGACTGTGGGTGGATGCCTGACTTGAAATGAGTTAGGGAGGCGTATGACAGGTATTACATGTTGTTGTGTATGTTGCCGAGGGATGAAGGAAGTGCAACGCAAACATTTGTAGCCGTCGTAATCGGATATTTGTTGCTTTGTGCTTTTTACTGATGGGTATTTAGAGGCCTAAACCCCTGAGATGGGGGTTGTAGATTCAGAGATGCAGATGTAGCTCTTGAGTCGTGCCTCTAGAGAACCTTCAGCCCCCCTTTTCTTCTTCTCTAATCCTCGATTTTTTGAATAGTATTACATTCCCCTCATTGGAAAACAAGGTTGCCCCTTTTGAAATGGCGAGCAGTGGCAGAAACTACAACCACAACTCTAGATTCCAACGAATCCTTCGCCGCGACCCGATGAGGACGGGCTACGTGCTCGTGTCGGAGGAGCGGGAGTCTGGCTCCGAGTATTCGGGCTCGACGTGCTGCTGCTCGAGCTGTGCGTCGTCGAGCTGCTCCAGCTCTGAAAGCAGCGATGAAGACGACGACGACGACGATGATGATGATGTTGCGTATCTGAGTGATTGCTCGGCTTGTAGGGCGAGACGGGATGCGCTGCGTAGGGGGAGGGCTGGATGGAGGGAGGGAGGGGAGGGGGGGTATGTTGGAGGGGAGCGTAGGGCTGAGGATAGAGATGTAAGCATATGTTTTTTGTTTGTTTCGGTTTGGTGGTTCATGCGTTTGATTAAAGATTACCTAAATCTTTGTTTTCGGATTACTGATGAGGGGATTTGATGTGTATAGCGTGCTCGCCAAGATTACCGTCATCATAATCACCGCCACGGGCAGCACAGACACGGCGATACCCGTCAGAGAGGAGACGGCAATTCATCTCGAAACAACAATGGTTCGTCCGACATAAACACCAACGCCACGGCAACAACGCCCGCGTATCGCAACCTCACGGAGCGGATTTTGGCGACTACACGACAGCTTCACCAGGAGGAGGAAAACCACCGCCATTTCCGATCGTGGATGCGCGTGCTGGAAGATGTTCAGCGGCGATCACACACGTCGTACCGGAGCAATAGCAATGGTAACAGTAACAATAACGCTTCCGCTGCCGCTGCTGGCCAGGGCTCGTCTTCGTCTGCGGCAGCGGCAGTTGGAAGAGTTCCGTCTCGCGCGGGTGCGGGTGAAGAGGCGCTGATGAGAAGACGGACTCATGTGTACTCGTATCCTCCTCGCGCAGCAGCTCGCGGATATTTCATGTCCGGGGGCCGAAGCATTTCGAGCAACCGCCGAAGGAGACTGTGAGGAGTTGATTGATTGATTGAAATTAAATACAAAAACAATAAGTCTCTGCATAGTTACGAGGTAGTTGGGTAGCAATCAATCAATGGATAAATTCAACTTGAGATAGTATCAACCCGTACATCTTCGTTCCACCCCTGCTTGTATGATTTAATAACCTGCATTGATGAGACAATCGCGACTAACTAGTGACTGGCAAGAGCTGAATGAACACTTGGTTCTTCTGATTGACCAGGGCAGAACCGCCGAGCCTAAAAGAATTTTCTGCTAGCCTTTTAATTTGTCCTTATTACGACGGGTGGATGGAATGGGATGGGAATGGATGATGAGTGAGCACTGATAGGTACGGATGGAGTCTGGTGCTTTTTATAGGTACTGCCTAATGAGGCAATCGCCGCGCCCGCGGCAAGCTGAGAGAGAGAGAAGGAAAAAAAATAGAAGAAAGAGAGAAGGAAAAAAGAAGGGTCTGGCCGGGGATTGAACCCGGGACCTCTCGCATATCAGCTGTAGGGTTTTCCCTAAGCGAGAATCATACCACTAGACCACCAGACCAATCAATCGCCTGACTGAGTGTTATGTAACGTGGGATCTAGTTGGAGTCTATAGACCTATTGTCATAACGTCATCGTCTCGGAAATCTTGCGAACTTTTGACTCTTCGAAGGACGGCAGTACATAAGGTTGGATCCACACCCTCTACACCCCTCGTATCCCAAGAAAAAAAACAAGCATTTGTTTTTCCCGTCCTGGGCTAGCTTGCCGATAACAGCGGACAAGGGTCTCATTAGCATCTCAGACATTCGCAAACAGCACCCCGTTCTCTCTGTTTCTCTCGTTCTCTCTCTTTCTCCATTGTGCGGCATAAACAACTTGCCACGATGTTCCCCCAACAGCTGCCCCGTCCGACCAATCTGCTTGCAACAGGTGATTGGGATGGCCTCTTGTGGTGGGAAAACAACGTGTTTGCCGCGAGAATGAGCAATGAGATGGGAATGAGATGAGCTCGCCACAATTAGCTCGTCCTTTTGCTGCTGTCACGATATTGTCTGACAGAAAAAAGTTGACTAAGCCAAAAAAAGACAAGAAAGGACCCTGCCTACTGTACTCTGCTGTGCCTGATGCGCGCGAAAGGTAGCCAAGGCAATTTTTTTTTTCTTACTTTCTTTTTCCCTTTCCGTTTTCTTCACATGCCATGGAATATCCTTACGAGGCACAGTAGCACCTGCGGACAAAAGGGCTGAAGGGGATCCCCCCAAAAATGGTGTCTTTTTTTCCCCCCAAGGGCCGTGCTCTGGAGACAGCTCGGCTTGACCAGTGGGGGCTTAGCCTGTGCCAAATAGCCCTTGCCCACGCTTCGAAGGCGGCCAATAGCCCTGAGCTGGATCTCGTATCCTGCCGCTGGAGAGACCGTTCCAGATGGTTGGGAAGTCCAGGGTCTCTTGGGCTAGTAAAAAAGTACGAAGAGCAATTACGAGATTTGCGAGCTGGGCCGGAGTGAGAGCGAATGACTGAAAAAAAAAAGAGAGAGAGATGGAGGAGGAGAAGGAGGAGGAGGAGGAGGAGTTGCATCAGACAGGGAAGACAAGGGCCAAATCAACACTCTCCTCGCTTTACTCTGCTCTCCTCCTCCTCCTCTCATCATATGCGAGTGCGCAGGAAGCGAGATGCTGTCACACCGTGTCTTGTCTCGCAGCTGGCCACTGCATTGGCTATTCCGCTTCAAGTCCAAGGTTCGCGAGCTGCATAAAAAGCCGTACGATGCTTGACATTCCATATAATTCCTCGTATCAGCCCGGCGTATCCGTTGTCCGAGAGTCCACTTTGGCTTTTTTTGCTTGCAAGGAACCCAACAAGCTGCCAAATGCTGTGCAGTCGATTACCATTACCATTACTCTTACGAGTATCTACTATCCGGTTGAGCAAAAAGTAAGCACTTGAGAGAGACTGCGAATATTATCACCACAACGACGACCCACCGCCTTGGCTGTCCAATAGCCGAAGGATCATAATCACTTACACTAAGCGGCAGATACTGCTACCTACTAGTACACAGCCTCTCTTGTCATATCCTTCCTTTTTGGCTCCTGTGGCTGGACTCTGTTTCTCTCCTATCGAGGAGCCGAGTTTCTGGGTTTTTTGACTTTTAAGCCAATCGCTTTATCTTTCTCCACGCCCGTCAAAAGCACTTTTCGCTCCCGAGAAGTTGAAAGGGGTTTCTCACATCTTTTCCTCCCCCTTACCCTTTCTTCTTCTTCGCGGGTGCCAGGTCTTTTTTTCTTTCCCTTTTTTGACATGCGTAGAACAAGGTTGCCGTTGGTGGCGGCTCCATTTATAGTTCTGCTGCTGCTGGGGAGCATTTACATTAGGCGCGATGGCATGTCGTGGTTCCCCGGCTCTCAGAGACGCCCGATCCCGTACAAGCAGCTCTCCAAGGAGGTTATACACAATGGTAAGAGAAAGCTTGGCGCAGATCAGACACAGTGCAAGTCAAATGGGTGAATGATTGTTCTGACCTGACTTGTCCAGGCGCAATCCTCCCGGCGGAAAACATTAGCGAGTACCTCGAGGCCATCTACAATGTGAAGCCGACTTCGAGGCTGGCCAATCTCGAATGCCCGGCCATCAACGTAACACGTTACAAGTCGCTCAAGTCTGGAAAGCCTTCACCGAAACGACCGGCTCCGTCTTCTCCTCCTCCGATGCCATCCTCCTCGACATATCCGTCCTCATCTTCGTCTCTACCGCTATTCTCCTCACCTCCTTCCTCTCTGTCCACATCTTCACCCTCATCCTCAGATTCAGCTTCACAGTCATCGCTAGCTTCATCGTCATCACTATCGCCATCTAGCACTCCTCCCGCTGCTCTTCCTCGCTCACTCTCCCACATAAACCCCGACGTCGAGATCCGGTACTTCTTCGCCCTCGACTTGAGGAACTGCATCGAACTACTCCCCCGTCTCATCGGCAGCATCGTCGAAGTCATTCAGTTCCTCGGCCCCCATTCATGTGCTCTCTCGATTGTAGAAGGAGACTCTCCCGACGGTACCGGAGACGTGCTCGCCGCTCTCCGGCCCAGCCTGGAGGCACTGGGCGCCACTTACATTTACAACTCATCCACCGTCCACTCGGCCGAGGGCAACCGCATCGCCAAACTCGCCGCGCTGCGAAACATGCCCCTGGAGCCCATTTTCCAGGGGACGCTGCCCATGGCGGACGACGCCAGCGTCATCTTCCTCAACGACGTGGCGGCGTGTCCCGAGGACATCCTCGAGCTGATTTTGCAGAAGAAGACGCTCAACGCCGACATGACGTGCGCCATGGACTGGACGTACTCGGGCGAGGATCCCACGTTCTACGACGTCTGGATCGCGCGAGGCATGAACGGCGACTCCTTCTTCCACATCCCGTCCAACGGCAACTGGGGCGAAGCACACAACCTCTTTTGGAACGCGCCGGATACGAAGTCCCGCTTTGAGTCGCTGCGCCCTTTCCAGGCCTTTGCATGCTGGAACGGCGCCACCGTCTTTAGCGCCCAGCCGATTGCCGAGGGCCTGCGCTTCCGTACAAACTACGACAAGAAGGGCGAGTGTTTCCAGGGCGAGCCGGTGCTGTTTTGCAAGGACATGTGGTGGCGAGGCTACGGCAAGATTGCGGTGGTTCCGAGTGTGAATCTCGAGTACAGCGTCACCAACGGCCGGAAGCTGAAGAAGCTCAAGGGCTTTGTGTCGGACAATATCGCCAATCACGACGAGAGGAGCGACAGGATTGAGTGGGCGGGGCCTCCGGACACGGTGCGGTGCATGCCGACGTGGAAGGATCAGTTTATGCAGCGATGGAACAAGAGTTTGACTGAATGAAGAGCCGAGCCATGGGCTGCATGAAATAATAATAAATAATGTATATGATATAGACCGGGGTTGGTTTCTTTGTATAATGCATCATGGATTGTTCATTTTTTTGGTTTATTTATTTCGTCGCTTCAATTTCAGGATAAGTACATATATATATATATATATATTTCAATTTTATGTCATATTCATCCCTCAATTGGTGCTTCCACGTCCGCCCTGTCCAACATTGGGACCCTTCTTGATGCCTTGACTCTGTCCTCCGCTGGCGTTCATGTCTGGTAGGCCAGCGCCTTTCTCGTGCAGGCCCTCTGGCAGGGGCGCAGTCTTGTCCTTTGAGTTCTGTACACCAAGCAGTCAGAAACGAGCTTCTCAATTTTTTAATTCAATCGATTTAATGATGAACTTACGTCGTCCTTGGTGACGCCGTGGCCAATGTTGTGAGTGGCCTCCTCAAAGGGGCCATTGTCGCTTGAACCGTCTCCTTGGCGAGGCATGTTGTGTAGGTATGTGTGTGTTTAAACTTCTTTGTGTGTGTTTCTGTTAAGCGGAACTTTGTCGTTGCTGGACGATGCTTTGGGGGTTTTCTGAAGATTGGAGAATAGACTTTTGTAAGAATATGTTTTGCAATTGACATGCAACGGAAAAGTCAGTTTCTTATAATCATATAACACGATGATTTTGACTTTGGGATTTGCAGAGCATTACTGTATCATCACACTTTCTTGACGTCATGTACTGGAGTTTAGAGTCTTTGGCGTAAGGATGATGCTATTCTGTGGAGATGTGGCTATTGTTCCCACGTTGTTTACATCATCTCTTCTCCATCACGCCCATTAAAAAGAAACACAACCCCATATTTCAGATCAGATCACATCTCAACGGTTTTAATCATCACCGTTTTTTTTTTTTTTTTTAAAAAAAAAAGTCGAGAGTGTCATCGCGATAGTTACGGAGAACCCTTGAAAAGTCTTGGCAAAAAAAAAAAGTGACGTCAGGCGAAAAAAAAAAGCATAATCCATAATGGTAAATCCTTAATCCATGTGCCTGTTTGTCTTGGCGATTGCTGGACCTACTGTAGAGATCTGCCGCGACAGCGCCATCCCAAAACGGCAATACTTTAATCGCCCTGGGGTGGTTAAATGGCTAAAAAGTCCCGATTGCTGCGGACAGAGTAATAAACTGAGATGTGATATATAAATTTCTTTCTTTCACTGTGTGCCTGTGATGATGCTGATGTACTGTAAGATATTTTGTTTTGGTTACAGTGAGTAAAGCTGAGATGAACGGTTTATTAATGGTCTCTGCGAGATGCCGGCCTGCATGTTACAGATTCTTGGCAACTTGTTACATTACTTTATATTTAGCTGGTCAACACTCAACGCTGACAAACCTCCTTTTAATATCACTATTCCCACCTCGATTCACACTTTTATACCAATATTCTGCTAAAGATATAGCATTCAGTCCAAATATAAGCCCCAGTTGAGATATAGCACTACAGTGTAGCATCCTGCCTAAATATAGCACCCAACATATATATAAATCCCAAGGCAGAGAGTGTGTAAAGCTGTCGCACCCAATACAACACCCACCATAAATTCCATATATACAATGGCCATGCCAAGCACATACATAGACCAGGAGCTCAAAAATATCCAAGTCTTCGAGAATCGAGCCTACATGCATCTCCGCAGACAACCTGGCCTCAGCCCTCTTCCTAATGAAGCAGCATCAACGTCAACGTCACTCCCCCGCCCTATCCCTATGCGCAATCCAGCTCGTGGGACTTACTATGTTTACATTGAAGTTGAAACTCAGTATTGTAATACAGCGTCGAAACTAATTGTCTCAAAAGGAGAAGTAAGGACAACAGCAGGCTTCTAATGCAGATACAGTAACAGCGAGTGACAGAGGCGAGCACAGAGGCGAGCACAGAGAGTCATAGACTCATCTTATAAACCACGAGAACGACAGTCATGTTAAAAAGTTTAGAAAGAGAATTGCAACAACTCAGTGAGTGGCCTATGTAACGCAATATACTCAACGATAAATAAGGTGGACAGATATCTCAGGCTACAAATAGCCCTACCTACGCTTGCTGCCTTGGAAAATGCCGTCTACCATTTCACCATCATGTTTCCATTCCTATGCCAGGATATTTTCTCCCAAGATCATCTCTCTCAACAGATGTTCTCCAAAAACGAATGCCACGCACCCAAGAAAATGCATTGCTTTAGCATCCCTACCCAAAACGCATACATTACGCTTCTTCCCTTTTGTATTATATCACAAAATAAGTCAGATTAATCCAGCGTCCCAGCCAAAGCCACGGCACTAAACCGCAAATCACCACCCTCCCTCTCCAAAAACTTCAACACCCCCAAGTTCAGCGCATTCTCACTCAGCACATCCTCATTCTTATCCAAATCTCCCCTCCGAATAGGCCCCTTCCTCCTGCCATCCAGCTCCCACAAACCGCCGTCATTGGCCTTGACAAAGCAAACGTAGTGCAAGTCGACGTCGTCCTGGGCGTCGGGCGCAGGGGTATCTCCCTCGGTAGCAGCCGCCCTGTGCGCATCGGCCAGCGCCGGCGTCTGCTCGAGCAGTTTGGATCGTTCGACGGGGTGCAGGGGGGTGCTTTTCTTGATGAGATCGTCGAGTGTAGATCCCTCGGCTATAATGCGTCAACGTCATTACTTTTCTCTGAGCCTTTGAACCTTGAAAGATCAAAGGTATGCAGTGCAAAACATACTGATAAACTCCCTCGCCGGCCCATTCGCAACCGCATGCAACAGCCCCATCATCCCGCACGCGTTCCGAATCGTCTGCCTCCACCACAGCACCGGCTCCTTATCTCCAGTGCCGCTGTACTCGCTTGCCAGGCTGTCCTCCGCCATCCGGTGGCTCTCATAGACCGCCGATATGGGAAACACTAGCAGGAGCGCCAGTGCTGGGCGCGGGATAAAGGACAGCAGCTCGGGCTCCGTGAGGGAATAGACGTCGTGCATCTGCAGCGCGGGAGACACGCCGAGCTTGTGGATGAGCGCTGTCAGGAGCTGCGGGTTGGCTTCGAGGGGGATGAAGGCCGGAGCTGTGGCCGCGGGGTCGGGATTCGTGTTTGTCGACATGGTAGAAGGAGTTGTGTCTGTGTCTCCTAGAAGTATCCGAATATTCTGTTCTGCGATATAGTACTGGAGTAGATGCAGAAAAGCAAGATGTCAAATACAGAAATGTAGCAAATGTCAGTGGCGAGCTTGGAAATAGCACAAGCTGCTGCATTTCGCATGGATTGCGGGGTGTGCCTGATGACGTCTACCCACGCTAAGCTGTGTCTGTAGCTCTGGAGGCGCTAGAACAGCTGCTAGAACAACAGCTAGAACATTGAACAGCTATGGAGAATACCCAGGCCGTTGGAGCTGCTGCTGTTAGTCGCCGTCTTAGTCTCAAGTATCTGCCATGCTGGAAATTAATCTTCAAGAGATGTAAGCTGTTAAACCAATCAATAGGATATTAATCTAGTACACGAATGACAGCATGCTTCAACGACTCTTCATTCCCTAGACGGCATCAAGGACTCAACGGAAAGCATTGAACATTTGCTACCGAAGACGACAGATCGGTCATTCACAGCTCATTAAATACCTAACTATCCGTCTTCTCAAGACCAACGTCAGGGGTCATCAAAAAAGAAACAACTTCCGGGCTTGGGCTTCCGGCATATCACCACACGTTCACCTATGCCCCCTATTAGGCGACGCAAACATTTCCCCCCTTGATTATATAGCACAATTCCCATATGTATCACGTCCATAAACATCCACTCGCAGTGATATTTTAGGCGGCCGATGCATCAGATTTGCGAGGACGACCCCTTCCTTTAACCTTGGGCGCCGCCTTGGGCGTGTCCACCACCTTTGCCTCGACTTCCTCCGCTGGCTCGGGAGCAGATTTCTTAGCGGGGATGCTTGACTTACGTCCTCTCTTAACAAGGGGCTTGGACTCATCCTCCTCAGCTTCATCAGTCTTGGCAGCAGCACGCTTGCGGCCTCTGGGAGCAGAGACCGGAGTGGCTTTTGTGGCGCCTTCATCCTCATCCGTAGTCGCCGTCTTTGCCTTGGAAGCCGCCGTCTTCCGTCCTCGCGCAGCCCTGGCAGGAGTAGCCTTCTCCTTCTCCTCGACTTCATCTTCGTCCACAGTCTCCTCTTCAGGCTGTTGCTCTTGGGCCGCCTTTGCCTTTGATCCCTTCTTAGTGGCCTTTTTGGCCGGAGCTGGCACCTCAGCTTCTTCAGCCTCTACCTCTTCATCCTGCTGAGTGAGTGACTTTCTTGGTCGTCCTCTCTTAGTAGAAGCAGACTCTGTGGCATCTTCCTCGCTTGCCTCCTTGACCTTGGCCTTAGCCTTGGACTTGGCTTTGGGCTGTTCCTCATCTGCCTCGACATTCTTAGACTTCTTCGCCTTCTTAGGCTTAGGTTCATCCGCGACGTCGGCAGCCTTCTTGCCACCTCTCTTCTTGGCCTTGGATGGAGCAGCCTCATCTTCACCAGCGGCCTATTAAAGATCAGTAACGATGTCGGGCATATAAAAAAAAAAACATGGGCATACCTCGGCCGCTGCCTTCTCCTTGGCAGCCTTTTCTTTGGCAGAAAGATAGATGCCCTTTTCGCCCAACTTGTTCTTCTCAGGATCCTGCAGTTTGTCAGATTGCGAAACACAATTTGCAACATGTAGAAAACAAAAAAGATACTCACCCCCTTGAAATCTTCAGGATCGATGTGGCCCTGCTTCACGCAGCGCCGAACCTTCTCCTTGATATCTTCGTCACTGCATAACATGTTAACATACTTTGCCGGTATACACAGGAGGTCTTGACTTACTTGAGCTCATCAAAGCCGTCAATGGCGTCAAAGTCATAGTTATCAGGATCGCCACCACAAGATTCCTGAAGACCGGCAATCTGGGATCCAGACACACAGCCCCTAAAAGCGATTGTCAGGTTAGTGATTCTTGAGAAATATACAGGTCCCATGTTATCAGGAGAGATAAAGTAGTAGCTCACCAATGCTTCCATTTCCAGGAACCGCGCTCTTGGATCTCGACCCAAGTGCCAAATCTGATTTCATTCTTGAAAATCTTGACGCCTTCCTTCTTGCACACGGTGTCATTGCAGCCGGCGCGGTTGTTGGGCGAAATCTCTACATGATAGTATAACGAGTTTAGCTTTCACTTTGATAGCAACGCCCAACGGAATGTTTTACAGCGCAAGGGAGGCATAGTGGGGAAAGATGGAAAATATTCATGCCACAAAAGAAACAATGGGACTTACCAATACGGTACTGAGGCATGTTTGCAGTTTGCGGATGCTGTGAAAAGAGATGGAATAGAGGCAGATATCTGTTGCTGAGCCTGATTCGCAAGCTTCAGGCCAGACGGACTAAAATGCGACAATGCAGGCGGGAAAAAGTCGGTGGCCCGAACTGTGAGACTTTGCAACAGGCGACCACAAATGCACAGAAAAAGAGCAAGAAAATGCAGATTAAAAAGTTCACAAATCGCACGTAAAAGTTGGATGAAGGTGCAAAAAGGTGAAAAAAAAGGAGAATTTTGCAGGAGTTGAGTGGGAAGGAAAAGCTGGGGGAGGAGCTGGTTTATTATCTGAAATTGGGGGTGGCGCGTCGCGTCGGTTAAGGGAAAAAAAAAAGTGACCTGGCTAGGCAGGCAGCCTGATCTCAGCTCACTTTCAGCGCTTCACACCACCACTGAAACAGTGACAGTGATGCAACGGGCATGGCGGTTTGTAGCAGGCGCAATCAATTAGACGGAGGGGAATTTATCAGGTGAAATAAAAAATAAAATGAAAAAGTGCAAATAATTATAATTATAGTTCTAATTCTCACAGCAACAATAATTCACATGAGGCTGGTCGTGCTTCGGGGGGTTGAACGATTGGCTGATAAGGGGCAAGTTGGAGTGATTGATACCGTCACAGAGCAGTCAGTCGCCAAGGGCAAACAGCCGTAATCAGTGACGGGCTGCATATCTTGAACAGAAAACACCAAAGCTAGATACCAGTCTACCTATCTAGATAGATATGTTATGGTAAATGAATATAGGTTACCGTTTCAAAGCATGACAAGGAAATATACAATCTCAATCGGCGTAAATTCATATCCATAGCAATCACCAACCATGATAAATTTGCCCACTCTACAGAAATGGACACCACCCAATATACATTGCCGCCAGATTTCTTGGGTTGACCGCCTGTTTGATCAACTCCTCCACTTGTCCCTCTACACTCAGAGGAATGCTCTCATTCGGCAGCAACCCCTTGACCTTCCTCTTGATGCTGTCAACCACGCTTTGCGGCTGCAACTTGACTCCGAATTCACTCCTCTTTGCCGCTCGTTTGTCCTTCTGCAGATCCAGCGTAGGATCGTATATAAAGGCTTCCAAGATAGTCACAAGTGTCTCTTCTTGCTGTCGAAGAATGCTCAGCGTCAGCTCGGATGACTTTCGAAATGGCCCTTCATAGCCGTAAATACCCATGGCGGCTACCATGTTGTGCGTGAGGCGGAAAGGCACACGCTCGGGCTTGGCAAACGTGAGACCCTTGTCAAACAAACAGTTAAAGTCTACGTGAAAGACTCCTCCGCTCCCCTCTTCCAAATTGACGTTCTCTCCATGTCGATCTCCCAGTCCCAGGATCGTGCCTACCATGGACATGACTGCGCATGACCGTGTGTATCTCAAACGCGCGCTGAACCAGGCCGAGGGGTTGGGGAACTGTTGGGTAAACCACAGGGGAAGTACGGGAGGGAAGCGCCCCAGCACGTCATCTGTGAATAAACCTACCTTGCTGTCGGATGTCGAGGCCTCTTCCATCAGCTGTTTGAGGGCGTTGTAGTCTGGGTGAATCTTTTGTGCGGCATAGAGGTTCAGCAAAATATCTCGCATTGTCTTGATTCCCGGTACCCATTCAATGATGCCGCACTCTTCGTTCAGTGGAACGACGGCGTAGGTTCGTATATATAGTTGCCTCTTGCTGGATTCAGCATCTCCTTTTAGGGATCGGTTGATGATACCATTGAACTCCATTAGTCGCTGATCTGTACGAAGGTCGTCCTTCGGTTTGATGAGCAGCATATATGTTTTCCCATCAGTTCCTCGCGCTGTCAGGCGTCGAGGTTTGGCCAGAGAGCTCAACACCAACACATCGTCCAAGAAGCAATCTATCGACACCACATCACGCGAAAACGCCTTGTGCTTCTTTACGTGCTCTGAGACGGCCGGCAGAGTCGCTGTGAGCGAACTCTCCACGGGAACGACCAAGGGACACGGCGTACACTTTTGATTGAACCGTAAATCTTTCGTCAGGCTGGCGTGCACAGTTTTGTTGCCGTGAAAGTCACCATTGTGACAAGCTAGCAACAGTTGCTCTGCTAGCTTCTCTCCCGCTCTGATTAGATACTTGAGATCAAAATTTGCGCCTTCCACCTTTTTGGACACACTCCGGAGAGTCTGGAGGACTTGAGAACCACGTGCTTTTCTCTCGGAATCCCGCCGAGTCGTCATGATGCCAAGTAGACTCCACAAGGCCTGACGAGGATGAGCTTCCACAACCTTCACAATAATGTTTGTCAAGCGCTCAAAGACGTTGGCGTTGGGGTGTGCTATACGGGCGACAATCTGCGACAGGGCTGTGTAAAATATATAGGCTGGCAGGCGATGTATATACTTGTCCAGAAACGAATGCAGCAGACCTAGTTGCTCGAGTCTCCGCTTGTGAAGTTCTCGAGACAGCGAAACTTTACCCTCAGGTGCCTTATCAACCTGTGCCCCGAGGTCAAGCCACAGCGTGAGTATCCTTGGAAGAGTTTGGTACAAGTATTTGGTCCCCGAATTCAAAGACCGCACGTAGTTCTCAATGACGAGCCTAGCAATCTCGCCAGTGACATAATTGTCACTTTGATCATCCACCTTCAACGGCTGTTCGGATTCCAGTATCTTCTTGTAATGTCGACCAAGGTAATAATGGCCCTTCTCCCATGTGGAATACGTCTTGGGCGGCTGCTGGTATTTTTCGCGAAGCGCGCCTGCGTGTGTCTGGCCCGCCGCATCAAGCCATTTTGCCAGCAAAAGCTGTGCACGAGCTGTGAGCAGTTTTTGATGGGCATTCAAGTTGCTTGCTGATCCAATACTAAGCGATGATCCTGATTTCGTCATGAATTTGTTCTGTTCAATGGCTCCTTGGAGAAGTTGGATAGCCTTGCGGTGATGAGAATCTCTGAATAGCAGCTTTGCGTTCTCGATAGTAGCTGCATCATCTCCAAGCTGAGAAGCATGCAGCACTGCATTGAATGACTGGTGCAAGGAATTTGTCTTCCTAGCAAGCCGAGAACTGGCGAGCCACAACCCAGAGATATCGAGATCGGAGAATGTGGGTCTAAAAACTCATCATATCAGCGACGGTACTTTGAAAGTGGGCTTGAGCGGCCAAAGCTTACCGTAAGAGTTGCATGGCGGCTCTTTGTATACCTAAAACGTATTGTCTATCGTTAAAATATGCTCCGATAATTTCGCATCGGCCTTCCAGAAGAGACATTGTCTTCATACGATCTTCATCGCTTTCCGCCTTGGCGCCAATGATGATTTCTAAATCCGTAAGAACGTGACATTTCAACATTATGTCATGTGCTGCTTGGAGTGACGTGGTGGTTGACGATGTCATTGATAGAGCGATATTCTCTTTCATCATCTTGGCGGTCTCGCTGAATGTCTGTGTAGGAGCGTTTTTATATAGGGATTCAAAGAGAACCCCTAAAGACATGTTAAAGTCCTGCAAGACGTTGCCTTGAAACCTGTTGATGAATTTCTCCAAGCTCTCCCAGCGACCTGTAACCCAGGCGGCTTCAATTGCAAAGGGCATGATCCTATTATCATTGCTCAGTGAGTCTGTCCTCAGCCCTTCAACGTGGTTGAGCAGAACGTCTGTTTATTGTTAGCTTGCGCAGTTCTCGGCGAGATGCATCTGTGACATACCATGCTGGCCAGCTTGTTTTAGGCAGTTGAGCAAATCTATCTGCACCTCTGCGTTATCCGGTTTTTCAGCAAGCTGCATCTCATACCAAGTCTGCGCTGCAGTCCATCGTCCTGCTTTCTTATGACTCAAGATCTGTTGGTTAATGTCCAAGACATGTAAATGGGCCGAAATACCCTCAAGTCCATCTGGCTCGTCGATATTGGCATATATATCTTGTAGTTGCTGTAAGAGACGCGCACGGTCACCTGGCTGCCTCTTAACCTGATCCATCTTTTGTCCATGTTGCTCTAGATGGAAGAGAGCTCGAGCATACTCGTTACAGTCGATTGCGCGCTGCGATATTAGCTCAGCGGGAATGCTATCCAGTATGGCCTGGATTCTAGACACATTCTCTTTCGCGGTTCCAGTTAACCGACCGGATCGCTTGGCATGGATCCATCTCATGGCATAATCGAGGAACTTGAAAACAAGCTATGTAGCTGTTAGTTTACGGAGTCTCGACCTCCTTTTCAACAACAAACTTACATGACAAAATCGCTTCATGTCTTCCTTTTCTTGGTAGGTTGCATCCGGAGAAAGTTGGCATTTCAATATTTGCATAATTTCCCCAAGAATTTGATCTTTCTCTGTCTGGCTGCTCCTAGGTCCCAATAGGACATGCAACACTAGATAAGGGAACAGAAACTCCGCCGTAGATAAATCCTTGACACGGATAATGCGTGTTAGAGGTTCAAAGATCATATCAGCGTACGGATGTTGCCCCTTTCGTAGGAGATCTACAACGAACGCTCGCAACCAATTGCCATAAAGCCTTCCTGGATGAAATATCGGATACTCCACGACTTGAGGATTCATCGGTGCCACCATATATCTTGAGTTTAGAAACGGTGCAACCACTTCCCTCACGTATTCTGGCAGTGTCAACCATTTTCGATATATGTCGTTGCCGCCAGATATCCCAGCGGCTTGAATTGCACAAGCCGACCTAATTTCGCATCTTTCAAGCAGCTCCTGCATAGCGTAAGATAGAAATCCCTGAAGCTTCATGTCGGTAGTAGATAAGAACGATGGCACCAACACCTCTTGAAGCAGGAAGAGTACGAAGTCAGTGGCTTCTTCCATTACTTCAAAATTATCCAACACCACAATAGACCGTTGCTCCCGGACTGCTTCGGTTCGGTTCGAGTCCAAACAACCAATAAGCCCAACACACTCAACGCAGAGCCGTGTAATGTCGATATGAACTCCATTGTATTTGCACGCGCAGTCTAAGAGAGCCCGTAGTAGTGTGGCAATCATGCCGTCTGGTCGTTGGCTGATGGCGGAGGTATAAAGAGAACTTTGATTATCTCGCAAATATGGTACCAGGTCGATTAACGCTTGGTGGACAACGCCAGAATAGTCGTGTCCAATTCTGCGTGAAAACACCCCCAAAGTTTCTTCAAGGGCAAGAGGCGATCGAAAACCCTTAAGTTTAGCTTCGATATTACTTAGAGCTTCAACATGCGATAGCGATGGAAGTTTCGCGATGTGCTTTTTCACAACATGCTCATATTTCCCCAGCAGATTCTCAAGCATATCTCTTATTATGGCCATCGCCGCGGGTTTTAATTCGAGCCAGTAGCGCTTCACGATGAAAAAAGTGGCCTCAAGTAAAACCTCAACGTCTTCCTCGTCAAAGTATTTGAGCATTGCCGCCCAGCATGAAATCGCCGGCTCGCGCAGCGAGTCTTGAGACGCAGCAGATAAAAGACAGGCAGATATCTATATTTGTAGTCAGTGGATCTGTGATGATACACCCGTGTAGTTGTGACGTACCTGAGGACGGGCAATTCTTGCATATGTTTGGCAGATTCGAATCATTTCCTCCAGCGTACGAATGTAGCTTCTTTGCTCCATAACGTGGGGATATATCGAAATTGAATCATTTATAACATCTGTAAATCGAGCCATAAGCCCGAGAATGTGCGACTGTAGAAATCGGCCCACTGAATCTGCTTTCTTATTTCTTGTCTCCTTGACAGATCCTAAAGCCATAGATGCCATCATCGCTAAAGCTTTTTGTACCTAAATATCGTTAATACTCGTCATAAATGGAATGCCTATGGGAATAAGAATACAGACCTGGCGCTTACGCGACGCATCAGCGTCTGCTGCAGCCTTTAATAGCTCTATAGCCGTCAGTACAGGCTCTGACTGAACAATATCGGCAAGGCTGAGAGCGTGAAAATGAGGAGATATCTCGTCCAGGCTAGATTTGACAAAATCCTCAATGTTGTCTGACTCCTGCAACATCAGAAGCGATAATACTGAGGCTGTATTGTGGCTGTCCATTAGGGGACGCCAGATTTCCGTCTCCTGACGTGCTTCCGCAATCTTTTGAATCACATCTTTGCGTTTGTCCAAGACAAGCCACGGGAGTGCATGAGACTGGATGAGAAGCAGCAGCTCATTGACAGATATCTGTAGTAGTTCTGCTATGGCCCGACTTCGTTGTGGGCGCTGAACTATGTCTTTGGTTGTCATGTAGGCAAGACTCTTCCAGAATGGCTCGAAGAGTCGACGAGGCGTGGAACGCCGAGCCTCAGCGAGACTTAGCAGCTCATTAAAAGCAAATGCCGATTCAATGTTATTACTGCTGCCCAGGTATTCTAATAGCTTTATCAGGACCAAGTTCAGCTCATCTTCAGTCACGACTCTGCCAAGTTGGCCCCAGGCTAAAATTCGAGTTTCGATTAAGGGTGGTGGATCTGCCTCTGAAGCTGACTTTAGAAGAGCGATAGAATTCATTCTATTCCGTGAAAGTAAAGCTTCATCCATATTGTGCGTGGGCTTTTGGGGCATAAAGAATGCCAAAGTTCTTCCTGCTGAGATACGAAGCTCTCTTATAGAACTGTTTAGCGACTGGAGACACCATTGTCCCGGGCCAGAGGTCTCCAGATTCAGAAAGGATGCATCCTCGCAGTGCAGTATAAGCCTTCGGAGAGCAATCATAGCGGCTATTCTTGGCCGTCTGGATTCCGAGAATGATGGCAGGCGAATTACTTTGGAGAATATTTGTCTAGCTTCACCTTTCGCATTGTGAGACGAAATCATCGATACGCTAGAAGAGCTCTCGTCACAGATAGGGCACGTTATAGGAGCTGAACCGGAATCCAACGAGCCCTTCGTTCGTGTATTATTATCAACCACACAACATATCCGAGATAAAAGATCCAGAGCCAGAGACTGGTTTGACTGGTTGCACTTTTCATAGCCATCCCTATTCATGCGTCAGATCAAGTAATGCAATAGCGGCATAGAAAACTTACAGGAAGATCTGCTCAAGCAACACCACGTCGTCGTCTGATGGCGGGGGTACTTGAAGGGTTTCGAATATACCATGTGTTAAAATCGTCAGAGAGTCTGTTGATTCTTCTGAGAGCTTTCGCTTTTTCTTCGCGTTTGTTGCATGGTTAGGGGCATCATAGTTCAGATGCAGATCCTGAATGCACTTTCGAAGCTCGGCATCCTGAAATCTCGATGGGTGTGTGCTATCCTGGAATGATTCCTGTGACTCCTGTGCTAAAGAACCAATTGATTGTCTTAAGAATACCACGCTTCGCTTGAGGCTTATTAGTACGAAAAGCATTCTTCATATCAAGTGCACATCACATACCCATATATCTGTATCTTCTCCAATAGTCGAGTATTGTGATGACAGTAAAATGAGTTCCTGAACAAGTTTCGACGCTGCAAAGCGGCCTATCGAGTAGAACTTTAAAGATACTTGAGCAATGCTTATAAGAGCCATGCAGTAGATTGACCTCGCCTGGTCGCCAGCAGGAGTTGGTTGAACCAGCTCATCAGGAGGTGAAATCATCTCGCTGCAGAGCAGAATGAGGAGAGCACACGATTTTTCAATGAGTGAGGCACTAGGGCGGTCACTAGTAATCGAGGATTTGATAATTTCCATAGTCAATTCGGCCAGTGGAAGGGGGGTGCTTTGGGATGGTAGCTCCCATCGCTTCTGGATATGACGCAAATCCAGATAAGAATCTATAAGCCATGGCCCATTCTCCAACAGCGACACACTGCTTGAAAATGCCGAATCAGGGGATGTTAGGGGATATGCAAGCACTCTCGCCAGGCTTGATGCCAGATGCAATCCCTGTCGTACGGTATAAATCGAGTATGATAGGCGCTTAGTCGTGGCCTTTCGATCTTCCACCAAAATTTGATCAAGGGCAAAGGATGGAGGAAGTTCTAGATTCGTGTGAAGATCCGTATGCGAAGGGACGAGAGATGGGCTTTGAAGGTGATCAAGGAGAGCTACATCGATTTGGTACTCATTAGCCCCCGCCTAGAGCAGCAATGGAATGACATACATGTTAACGATGCACGAAGATACAGGCCCAAAAACGGAGCCAATTTCCACAAACTCCCGGTTCGTGCAACTAGGAGAAGGATATACTGCAGAAATCCTTCAATGGAGCTATCCAGCTCAAGACACTGAGGGTGCCCCAGGAGTCTCAGTAGCTGTGGCAAAAGCCAAACCCACAGAGGTTCTTGGCCACGGAAGAGCAGTCCACGATTTTCATTCTGATGTAGCAACACTGAGGGCGTTTCTTTGATTGTAAATCTCAAGAAGTTGATGGCCTTTTGAGACTCGGTTCGAACATTCGCTCGATCGAGAAATGGGTCGTCGAGCTTGATGTTTTCGAGCACCACTCGGCAGTATACATAGATAAGCATATGATTGTGCTCAATTCGATCCTCCGGTGACTTGAGGAGGTCTGGATTATCCTTTACGCGCTGGATAGTGGTCAAAAGCCCCTTGAGTTCACTATTCTCATCGGTTCGGGAGACTTTGGTCGACGCTGCAATGCTTTCTACCAGCTGTGCAGCCAGAGTAGATGGCGGTGGACCACCTCCGCCCGTGTCGGCAGCCATTTCCACGCGCTCGAGAAGCACAGTGGCGATCTGGATCTCGGGTCATTAGCTACCGATACCGAAAGCGACGTGTGCCGCGATATAGCGTTGATGAACAAATGTTGAATTATCTTGGAGACGCGACCACGAAGAGGGGCAGAACGCGATATCACGTGATGCACTTCCGCCTGCCTGGGCCTCTATAAGTTACAGGTAGGCACCTACCCGAGAACTTGCAATTTACCATGAAGAAGAGAACGAAGAAAAGATCAAAACTACATCAGCATGAGAGCATCAGGGATTTCAGCTGATTCAGAAACATTCATCCGATTTCCATCTAGGAATAAAAGAGCTATTACACCAACCAAAAGAGCAAAGCCGCCTTGTGAAAAATAGAGACTCTCGTTGCATGCAGCCTTTATCGAATAGCTAACAGTTCTGATATCGATCACGGAATGTAGAATCTCGGAGTCGCACAGCCGTCTACGTTACTCATATCGAACCTTGATAACGTCGTGTGTTACACCTATGGTGATGTTAGATTAATGTCATGTTCAGGTCAGTCTTTAGAGGTTAGACAAGAGGGCTAGCGGACCTCCAAGCTTCACTGTGTAAGTTATCATTGCTGAGCCATAACTTGCTTCAATTACCCCAGTCAGACAATAATATCGATGCCATCCCATTTTCTTCTTCTTCGCAGCTGTCTTTGCTGATTTGGGTATTTTATGCAGATCGAGAAACAGCGTGGCTACCCGCTTGGTAGTGCCACTGATGTGGATTGGCGCATCACGCTCATCGTCGTTGCTGAAGATTTCGATGTCCGCCTGTGGTTTATGTCCCATAAAAACGGGTATATCGCACTGATACTCGATCTTAGAAGGCTTACCCTCAGGATAGGATTGGCCCTAGCCTTCGTTACTTAACAATCGTCATTTGTTCTTCTTTCAACATACCTTACGGATGAACCAACACATTTCGATGACGACCCATTCTTGTTCTTTGTCGGACCAAAACCTGCTCATATCGTTAACTAATACACACATCTGCTGATTTCGCTTGCTTACGATTCGTTTCGGTCGTGCTTCGACGGATCATATCTTGCTAATAGGCAGGTGCCATATGATCGTCTGGCGACTCGAGATGCAATACCTACAGGGGCCATCGCGGGCTGATAGTTCCCAAGGCCATATATAACAGCCCCTTTCACTACCGCAGTGACACCATTTTCCGGCTGAAGAACCCGCACTCCGGGGATGATGGCTTCACGGACACGAGCTTTCAAATATCGATTTTGGCCAAACCCACCAACAAGGACAACTGCAGCAACTTCGTCATCGGCCATTGATATCTGCTCATTGATCAAGCAAATTATGTCCTTCATGATCGGGTCCCATATCTTGATTGTCATGTCGTCTTGTGGTATTGTGAATCGGTTTCGTCTCAGGCCAAGAGAGGGATCGACTTTCAGTGTAAGTGGTTCACCTCTTGGGGAAAAATCCTTCTTAAACTGGTTATGGTCAGACTTACGGATACTCGGAAAAGCGCTCGAAAATAAACGTACCGATTCAAAATCGCTCAAGGCAATGACAAGTCGCTCATCCGTCCAATATTTGTCTCCGTGTGCCTGCTTCAAATATCGTCGAAACCTCATGTTGAGCATCGAAGACCCACATTTCCCTCCAGTGCCTTCTGTGACTTCTCTCATCTGTAGAGGCTGAACCTTGGCAACCTCATACGTGATAAGATCAACTGTTCCTCCTCCTGCGTCGCAAACCAAAAATCTTCGGCCGGTTTGCAGAACAGAAGGGCTCAGGTATTTGACAGTGTATAAGGCGGCCGCTTCCTGCATACCGTTAGCGTCATCCTTGATTTGCAAGTCTCGATTAACACCAACAGGCTCCGATATAAGCTTAATCTTCTTTTCTCCACCAAAGCCAGCTAATGATGCTGCATTTTCCGTTTCCTGCTTTGCATTATTTGACCAAATAGCTGGAACGGTAACAACAACGTCCATTGGAATCGATTGCACTACACTGGGGGTCATTTGGCCCTCTAAGACGCTGATGAAATGTGCGTAGAGGCATGATAGATATATCCTTGTTAGTTCTTGAGCCGATTCTCCATCAGTCTTTGTATCCGACGGTTCATCCAACCTCCTTCAAGTCATGGAATTAGCCCAAAGCTGCCAATGATTATCACGACCTGCAACTTACAACTTGAAGAATCGACTTCTCTTTGCCGCTTTCGGGATCTGGAAACCCCATTGCCACCCTGTTGCTATTTTCCGCAGCTCTGTCGGAACTTTGGGACTATTTTGGGACGAACCAACAGATGGCCAGTCGGATAAGACATGCTGAACATCCGGCTTGGAGGCTTTAGCGCGGCGTGAAACATTTGCGTGCTTCTGCTTCTGGACTTACTTGAGTCGTCTCTGCCCAAGCGACGCCTGAAAAAGTGGTTCCAAAGTCAATTGACACGACAATTCTTTTCTCTTCGCCCATGCTCAGGCTTTTAAGCTTCCAGAAAAAAGATGCCTGCTATGGGAAATCCTTGGACCAAAGTATAGGTGACACCAAAAACTTCCCTGCAAGTAGTTGGAGGGCTCGCAGATTATCCAGGTCTGGATAGTCGGATGCGCTATACGCTGGCTTAGCAGAGAGTCATTGTCTCTATCTAGGCATGTCATGGATTGGGGCTGCCGTTCAGTTCCCGATGGTGCCAATGGGATGCTTTAGGTAATCTTGCTGGGGCTCCGCCTGATATTAGGATTCAAAATGGACCAGCTCAGGATTCTTATGCTGACTGATTGAGCTTCAGAAACAGTTGTACAAATAATCATTGGTCTGGTTTGGAAATGCCAGCCTTGGAGCATAAACGCGCGCTTTTACAGACAAGGCACCCCGGACCTGCATGCACACAGCCGATCCCTTAAACCCCCATCGACGGGTATGTGGTGGAGCCCAACGGATGCCTGCGTCGGGCATGAAGATGCCATCCAGCCGCCATCCAGCTGGTAAGGGGGAAGATCCACCAAGATGACATGGTCAAGCTACGCACCGACAGTTCATTGTCTGGTAACCCGAGTCAACTGAGCCTGTAAGTATGGAGTCATTTGCGCTTCTGCCGAGCCGCCAATTCAATGCTCCAGGATCAAGGTATTGACCAAAAGGAAACCATTACGCACCGTCAGCGGGAATAATAGCCGTGATCAAATCGATGGTCTTCCCGCCACTTGCTCCATAAACTTCTAGAAAACCATACTACCCCATCCAGTTCCGTTCTTTCCCTTCATACTATTCAAAGCATACCGCACCGAAGAGATTTATATTTCCAGAGCAAATACAGAGCAACAACCAAAAAGATCATGGCACCCGACCACGCAGAGACATCACGCAGGCAAGACGACAAGAGCAAGCTGGAAGATGAAGTTAGATTGCGCCAGTTCACCGAAGAAGTCCTGGATTCACGACAAGAAGAGCTTGAATTACAGGAGAAGGAGAATACGGCACTATCAAAGCAGCTAGAGTCATTACAACAGGAGTTGAAAGAGGCGCAGGCCCAGCTCGCGCAAGCTCGAAGCCAATCTAGTAAAAAGGACAAGGCTGCCGAAGAACCCAAACGTCAGACCAGTCGCCCGTCTTCGATGAGGAAAGACATCACGGAGACTGAAGCTCGGGAAGCCTATGGAAGCCTATGCGAAAACATTCAGCGCTGGGTGGAGCATCGCATTCGGCCTGTTATAGACGATCTAGCCAGTGGTCACTACCGCTGCCAGCCAAGCCCAGCTCAGTCGACAAGATTTGTGTCGCTGATGAGAGAGCCGGCGACAAGCTGCCTTAATGTCTGGCATTCCGATGAATATCATTTCAGAGCACTCATAATGCAATACCTATGGCTGGTTTTCTTTGCCAAGTCTTTCTACTGCCCTCTGGATGATGGTGACGGTGAGACTGCTGCTGCGTGGATTGATGAATTAGAGAACGCGATATCTAAGCTTCCTCGAGGTACGTGCTACTCTATGAAGCATTTCTATTCAGTATGGTGGCTAATAAAATCTGAAAAAATAGATATTTCGCATTGCAGAGAATGGAGGGCTGAGACGCTCACGGCATTGACGAGCCAGGCCTCTTTCAAGTCTAGAAGAGCACAATATCTCAACCTTATCACCGAAGATCTTGCCTCTCTTATATCAGTTGTTGTGCCATACCTAACCGCTGCAGAACTGCAAAGCTCTCTTCGGACAAACATAATTGATCCGGCAGTGGATCTTGCCCACCGACTTCAGCTTTCACCGAATATTTTCACTCTCAGGTGGCCTGCGCGAACCGCAAGAACAAAGTTGGACACTTATGAGTGTATCAATCTTGCTAGCGACGGTGCGGTTCTCAGCTCGGGTGATGCCGGCAAACCGTCCGACGCTCTAAAGAATGCCTCATATCTGTTCGATGTGGCCCCCGGTCTCTTTGTTGAGACAGTTGGAGGGGCGAAGAAATCGGCAGCAAAAATTATTTGCAGACCCACGGTATTGGTTTACGGAGGAGAAAAGGATGGCGATATTCCACAAAAGGCTATGACCCTAACTAGACTCTTATGGGATTATGCGAACGGATCGAAAGCACGATCTCACGGTCCATCGCGAAATGGATCACCCAAAAGTAAGACCCTGATCTTGAGGCGGCATCGCTCAAAGCTCTGATTTATGACCCTAGGGTCTTCCAGAATGCGCCTTGATGGCGGGTGGAGCTGATTAAAGGGGAAAAAATAAAACCAGATAAAAACGGAACAAAAAAACTTGGATATCTTGACGATAATCCTAAAATCGTATAGAAAGCGTCAGCAAGACTGGCCAAAAAAGCAATGACGGACGAATAATAGATTTCACAGCAACTAGGCTTACATCGCAATGGATCTCAAGCTCCAACAATTTTCTCACCGCATCTGGTTTCCGCAGTCTCTAGGGTCCCTTCTAACATTTTTCATGAAAATGCCGGCCACCAGCCCCAGCTCGAAAGATGTACTTCCTGTACAGCCACGATGGGAATGTCATGGGGTTGATTTGACTGTGGTCGTGGGGGCAGGGGTGGCACCTTTGACTTTGCCGCCTGGTCCTTTTTCTGGTCGTTTTCCTTCTTAGGGGGTTGCCAGGATTGAGATCGCCGCTCGAAATGCTGCTTCGATCGGCTCACCGATCGCTCTTTGCGCGCCGGAGAGCGGCCATCAGACCGCGCGGGTGAGTTCGCGCCGCTTCTACCCCGGGTGACTGCTAGCACTCTGAGCTTGGGGGTCCCGGATGTCGGGCCCGAGGAAGGCCTTTCTGTGGTCTCCGGGATAAAGGGGCGGATGCAGTTCCGGATGTAGTCCTCGTCGACGCCTAGGGCCCTGGCATCTGCAATACCCAGATTGATCCGATTGACGTATTCCTCTCTGGGATTACTGTCAACAGTGCAGTTTGGATTGACATATATGAGAACGTCGTCTTGCCAGTGCGACAACGAGCTCTCTCGCCGCCCCTGGGCTACAAGCTTGGCCTGTCTGCCCACCGCCGCGGGCCCGCCCTTTTCCACAATCCAAGCGACGGGACGGCGATACAAGTTACTCTGTGCTCGATGGAGCAAAACTGTCATGTATCGCTTGTTGTATGCATTTTTCGCAACGCCTTCATTTATATCGAGTTTGGCTTCGTCAGTGTCATCAATCTCGTACACAAGTCCATCCACCCAATGTCCCTCTGCTTGGGTGACGTTGGCGTATCCACGCTCGTTGATCTGCCATCGATAGTTGCAGAGGCGAGCGGTCCCGATGAACCTGCTATTGGGGCAACGACGGTTCATCTGCTTGATATGCAAGTTACTCCCATAAGCAAAGTATAACGTGGTTGGCCGGCGGTCTAGAGACAACGCTGACGCTGCTTTCTGGGTCGGCACTCTCGACTGCTTCCTCCCCACTGATTGGCTGCGGATGGCTTCCATGGTCGAATTAGGAAATGGGCGGGGTGGCCCAAATGTCGAGCTGTTGTGCTTTCTGAGACCAAGGTCTATGGGTTGGCTTGAATGCGGAGAAGGCTTGAACTGTCTGCTCACATTTTACGCACAATACCGCGGTCTTACATATTGCTAACTATTGCCAGTGATGTTTACTGCGAGGCGAAAGTACGTCATGGCACGAGAATCCATCGATTCCTCGGCAGCCAGCCAGGATGCTCCGTTGAAGTGTGGCTACCTCTTACTGTGGATCTCTGATGCCGTGCCACGGGTTGGGCAGCAAAGGACAGAATGACGATGGCCCTGCAGGACACGGGATTACAGGCACCAATTGGACTTCACCACGTCTTGAACTGGAGAGAGACCGGGAGGCCCCCCCATCGTGGCAACGAGCTCACAAACTCGGACGCCTCTCTTTTGTTTTGCGATTTGTTTGAAAAGAGAGACACGGACATGCCCGGCCTCGGAGCATACAGCGCGATCCCTAGCTGCCATGTTCCACACCACCTCATCCACCGAGGGCCACCGTATTATAGGAGACCGCTGTTCGCCTGTGGATTCCGCCTGAAGGGCAGTATAGGCACAGACAGTATTCACAAAAGGAGTCCAAGGAGGTAGGGGTAAAGATGGTGTTTGACAACGCAACGGTGGCTGGGCGGCTGGAGTTTTGCTGGCCATGCCGCCCAATGGCTTTGATCCCTGCCGTTCTTGCACGAATACGTGTAATAATACTGTGTACAAAAGCACAGGCTCAAAGAGCGCTGCGTTACTATGCGTCGCACAAAACGAGAAGTTGAGAAAACATCGGCGATGTCATGTGAGCATGTGCATCCCATCAAAAACCAATTGACCAATTATCCGCACAAGCGTGGTAAATTATGTCTAGAACCACGGGAAGAGCCAAGACGTGGCCGGCGAGTTAGAAAGCATGGACTTGGAATCAGATATCAACGGCCTCAACTAGGCCCGTCTGGCAACCAAGATTTCCCCTCGCTCTATCTTCCCAACCCAACCTCTCGCAAATTAGGCCTGTACGTACTTGTTTGGTGGACCTGTGGTTGTTTTGCTCAGGCTGTAAGTGCAGCTTCAGCCTCATCTTTTCCGGGTTTTGGGTTCGAATCAGCCTTAACGACCAAGGTCATCATCAGCCTGACGAAGATGCCCCATGGCATTAGGCACTACAATTTCGGTGTAGAGATTGAGGCTGTGACCAGGCCATATGGAAATTGTGACAGCTTCACCAACGTGGATTGGTATCGACAACTGGCGCAAAAGCTACGCAACAGGGGCATACAAGCTGTCCACGACGATTGCTCCAAGTATAGCAAACACCCCGAGTATTATGGAGGGAAATGGTTCGTCACACGCGACGGGTCGTTGAAGCGGCCACGGCCATACGGTTGGTAATTCCGACTTTCACCCATCTTGCTGCAAGATGGGATATTCATGTACATGTGCTTCATGTATCTTATCATGCACGCACATGAGAAATATGCGCTGACGCAGATGCAAACCGGAAAAGTGTGCATGGAGGTTGTATCCCCAAAGCTTGATACCATGCGGGGGGTGAGCCCTATCATATCCGACTTTTGGGAGGCCATGCGCGTGCACTTCAAGCCTCAGGAAGACGTCTCATGCGGTGGGCATGTTCATGTCACGCCCGTCAACCTCAAAAACAAGTTCTCGCTCAGGACTCTCAAGAAGATTGCATTCGCGACCGTCGTTTATGAGGACTACGTCGCAGAAATCTTGCCCACCGCCCGCCGTGACAATCACTACTGTCGTCTCAACAGCCAGAGCCTCGATTCCGGGCTGAACAAGACGCTGGGCTGGGGAAAGACCGTTGGTACGCTGCGTAAGGTAGCTGCTGAGATTCGATCCCAGAGCACAAAGGCGGATTTATGCCACTACATGCAAGGCAACCGATATGTTCTATGGAACTTCCAGAACATCTATCCGCACCGCAGGAGGCGGCGGTGTACCGGGACGATAGAATTTCGAGGCGGCAACCAATTTCTCAATACCAAGGGGACACTGGCGTGGGTGGCCTTTGTGCTGGGGTTCATCACCTTGGCGAAAGAAGAGGTAAGCTTTGACCCCCTTTTTGGCTATTTCTTATTATTCTGCACCGACCGGCGAAACGCAGGTTAATGATGGGAATATCACGGTGGTGAAAGGGGAGAGGGGGAGAAAAAGAAACCCCATCCAATCTGGAAGAGTCATTTCGCTTATTGATACCCTTCGACACAGGATCTTCTCAACAATTTCTGTTCCTACGTCCCACCTACGGATCCCAGCTGGCCGCGGCGCGTCAAGGACTGGTGGAAGCGCATCCGAGAAGCGGCTAAGCAGTCGCGGATGAGCAGGCATTTACCTGCCACATACACAGAAATGCAGACAAAATGATACGGTGTTTTGTGAATGAATTTTTTGGTAGTTTCGACTGCTTTGCTACATTTCGACGACGCCTTTGCTTCAAATGGATGGTTAGCTCGCCGTGGACAGCTTGCATGGATAGCTTGACGAGGACTGGTTATGCGATCATGATGTTACGACGATATATTTTACGAGGAGTTTGGTTCGGCTTTTTCTTCATTTTTTCCCCCTCAATCAATGAATTACTTAAACACAGTCGGCATTTCCAGAGAAAAGCCAGGAAAAATAACAAAGACAACAGACAGGCATTGGCACTTCACCACAGCAAAGCAAGCAAACGAAGAGAGGCAGGATGACTTTTTTCCTTTCTTTCTTAATTCTCGCTTCAACGACACTACAATGCCATTGATCCAATAGATGGAAATATCTCGCCAATAAAATGAACAAATATACATAAGATTCATGACCACCGTAAAAACGCCCCTTCGTATATATCCCATTTATGATGATTCCTCTTTGCTAGCATCTTCTTCAAACAAGACAAGAACGGTTCCAGCTTTGCAGATATCCTGAGGTGGAGGGACCTGTTAGTGGAATGAAGTAGAGATTCTTCATGGATTAGACTTACTCCTTCCTTGTGGGCAAGCTTCTTGATGACACCGTCCTGCGGCGACCGGATGACTGTTTCCATCTTCATGGATTCGATGCTATAGAGTTTTTGTTAGCGACGTTGTGAAATGAAAAAGTAAAGAGGGAATCATGGTAGAACATCCAAACTTACACGACGAGTGGTTCGCCCTTCTTCACAGTCTGTCCCTCTGTGACCTCATTCTTCAAGATCTTGCACGGCATCGGTGCCGCCACAGAGGCAGTCAGCTCCTTCAAGCCCAAGGCCTTCTCGTACCACGACGGCGGCAGCAGGGCCAGATCCGTCTTGAGTCCGTGCTGGAAAATCGCCAGCTTGGTCTCGGTGCCATTCTCCTGGGGAACGACGGTGGACACGATCCTCTCGGCGGGGAACCGGGACTTGAGCTTGGTCACCTCGCCCTCAATGGTAGGCTCGCTGATGATGTTGCTGAAGACCTCGGGCTCCTCGCCTTTGCGGGAGATGGTCACGCCGTAGAGGTTGTGGCCGGTCTGCGAGACGGCGGCCTCGACGACCTCGCCTTCCTTCTCGCTGTAGCCGTCGAGGACCTTGAAGGCGAGCTTGCGCTCGCTAGTCGAGTTTGTATTGCCGAAGCCAAGCGACTGGCCGTGAGGGCTGGAGCCGATGTTCTGCAGCTGGTTGCTCAGGACACCGAGAGCAGCCTGGGCAAAGACCTCGTTGTTGATGCGTCTAGGCTTGAAGAGCTCCTCTCTCCACTTGTCGATGAAGCCAGTCTCGACGTCGCCGGCAATGAAGGCCTCGGACTCGCACATTCTCTTGAGGAACTCGACGTTGGTGCTCAGGCCGACGATTTCAAAGTTGCGCAGAGCGGAGGCGAGCTTGGCAATGGCCGTCTCGCGGTCGTCGCCTCGGACGATGAGCTTGGCAATCATGCCGTCGTAGGCCTCGGAGACGACGCTGCCGGAGCCGAAGCCCCAGTCGAGACGGATATCGGGATCGTTCTTGGCAGCATCCAGAAGGACGGCGTGGATGAGTTTGCCTGAGTCGGGCATGAAGCCCTTCTCGGGGTTCTCAGCATAGATACGGGCCTCAATGGCGGCGCCTCGCTGGTTCATCTGCTCTTCGACCTCGGCCTGGGTCAGGGGCAGCTTCTCGCCGGCGGCGATGCGGAACTGCCACTCGACAAGATCCAGGCCGGTGACCATCTCCGTGACTGGATGCTCGACCTGCAACCGCGTGTTCATCTCCATGAAGTAGAAATTGCCGCTGTCCTTGTCGAGGATGAATTCGACTGTTCCGGCACCGACGTAGCCCACGGCCTCGGCGGCCTTCCTTGCCTTGTCCCAGAGATCTTGTCTGGTGACCTCATCGAGATCAGGCGCGGGGGACTCTTCGAGAACCTTTTGGTGTCGTCGCTGAACACTGCAGTCTCGCTCACCAAGGGCGACGGTGTTGCCGTGCTTGTCGGCGAAGACCTGGACCTCGACGTGTCGCGGGCGGACAATGTATTTTTCGACGAGCATGACCTCTCCGCCATCGCCAAAGGAAGCCTTGGCCTCAGCTCTGGCGCTCTTCAGCTGGGTGAGGAACTCGTCCTCCTTCATGACGATTCGCATGCCCTTGCCACCACCACCTCGCACACTCTTGAGGAGGACGGGGAAGGTAATCTCTTTGGCGTATGCTAGCAACTCAGCTTCGCCTTGTTCGGAGCCGTGGTATCCAGGAACGCAAGGCACGTTGGCCGCATTCATAATCTCCTTGCTTCGCGCCTTGTTGCCCATGTCAGCCATTGCGGTGGCAGGCGGGCCGACAAAGACGATGCCCTCCTCCTCGCACCGCTCGACGAACTTGTAGTTCTCGGACAAGAAGCCATAGCCCGGGTGCAGCGCCTGGATACCGTGCTTCTTGGCCAAGGCGATGATCTTCTCGCCGTCCAGGTAGCCGTTTGCCGGGCCCAGGCCAAAGGACTGGAAGCCGGACGAGGCGTGCCACGAGTTGGCGTCGACGTCTGTGTATACGGTTGTGGCCTTGATGCCCATGCGCTCCGCGGTCTTGTTGATTCGGATTGCGATCTCGCCTCTGTTGGCAATGAGCACGGAGCTCAGCGCCGCGGGCTTGGGGAGGGTAGATGAAGCTGAAGACGTGGAGAGGAATCGAGGCACTGGCCTCAGAGAGAGGCGATTGGCGCGGAGAGAACGCATGGCGGAACGGACGGGCTGCAGCTGGCGGGAATGGACAGGAGGAGAAGATGCAGGAAATCGAAGAAATTTGAGACGCTGAAGGAGGAATTAATTAATCTAGCCAAGGGTTTGTTCGACGAACGGCCGCCTTGTCGAGGCTCAACCGGGTAGTTGCTGGACAGAGCCGAGCGCCGCGTGCCGCAAGTAGCCGCGGTTCTAATTGCTGAATTGCTTGCCAGCAGACGGTCCGAGCAGTTTCCCCACGACGTCATGCCGTTTTGGCCCGTTTTGGACGGCTGGGGGTTAGGTAATCCGGGTACTTGTCATTTGCGGGGATGCTCCATACGGAGTCAAGTATCTTTCAGCTCTTGTATGGAGTACTAAAGTAAGATCTTCCGTTTGTCTTCTTTCCCCCTCCCCCACTGCCGGAACTTCTTTTAGCTTGGAGGGCATCGGCTGATCGGGCCTTACCAACAGCTTTTCCCAGAACGTCACGAGAGGAAACGGCTGTATCTCTCGGCTCAATTCGTGATATACAGCATCGCCCGCCATGGACAAGATCCCGCTCAACTACGAGGCGTCCGAGGGCGATACGCACAAGCGCCAGACGAGCACGCTGCCCATCGAGGTGGTGCAATGTCTGGAAAATGCTCGATTCGTATGTTTGATGATGATGCTGGTGAAGGGTTACAAAACACCGGAGATTCAGCGCTGACCGGATGCGAATAGCTTCACCTGGCGACATGTACGGATAACGTGCCCAACGTGTCCCTCATGAACTACACCTACCTCCCCTCCTCGCCCTACTCGGCCTCTCCCGTCATCATCATGACCACCAAT
Organism: Trichoderma afroharzianum; assembly: GCA_037893235.1. NCBI lineage: Eukaryota > Fungi > Ascomycota > Sordariomycetes > Hypocreales > Hypocreaceae > Trichoderma > Trichoderma afroharzianum. The sequence continues at coordinate 391,836 of JBBLXW010000010.1, forward strand.
CCCGCCTCTCGCAAGACGACCAACATCGTCACGAACCCAAACGTCTCTCTCCTGGTCCACGACTGTAAGCGAGTTCCCCTGCTTATCAAACCTTCATCTAGTACTGACAACCTACTTTCCTTCCCTAGGGGTCTCTCACCGTCCTCCAACCCAAGGCCGCCGTCTCTCCGGCGGATCCCCCGGGCCCGAAACCCGCTCCAGCCTCGCCGCCTTACTCCTCAACCTCAACACATCCGCAATGTCCAGCATCAGCGCGACGATAGGAGGCGCCGCGCGGATAGCCCCCATTGGCTCCGCCGAGGAGAAGTTCTACGTCGAGCAGCACCTCGAGAACAACACCTTTGAAGAAGGCGTGCCACTGTTCCAGCCGGCGACGAATACCGAGAGCCGCAGCGAGGGGGACCGCGCTGGAGGGCATTTCGTGGCCGGCGAGGAGGTGCGCGTCATTGTGGTCGATATTCAGAATGTGAGGATTAGTGATTGGAAGGGAACTGTGAGGGATTGGGAGCTGGTTTCGGATGCGCCGTTGCTCAATGGCGGTGCTTGAGGAGGACCTTGCTGTAGTAATAGTATTGGCATAGGGACTGTAATTATATCATTTATATTTTGAGGCGTAGTATTTGGGCATTGGGAACGGATATGACGGAAATAGTCAAGAGTTTTAAAAAGAGGGAAAAGAAGAAAAGAAGAAAGCCAGTGAATTCGGGTGCGTGTTATGCTAGCTCATATTGACCTCATCTCTTCATTCGCTTTTGCTCATTGCCAGCAGGTAAAATACCACAAACGAAGCCATGATATTTCATATACAAAAGATATGTGCTACAACACAGAAGATCACTTGATGTAAAAATTAAATCATATTTTCAAATACGATTCCTTTGCATAGCAATGTACAAAGGGTTACCAAGCTAGTAATCAGCCAGCTTGCTATCAAAGCCGCCAACGAGCGAGAAAAAGCGAAAAAGCAAGATAATCCACGAAGTCCGACCCTACTCATACAATTTGGTGTCTGCACATCCCTTGTTGTAATCCATGCCAATCTATATATGCTAGGTTAAAATGTCGCTTCCAACACAGCAGTCCATCCCGTCAACGCCGAGCGATGTATGTATTCCATCAAAAGCAGAGAAATAGAAAACAGAAAAACCAGACTCGTTTATCATGAAAATCCACTGATGTGAACGTGATACTAATACACCTTGGCCCACTCGATAACCTCGAGAGCCATCATGACAAGGAAAAGAGTAGAAGGGAGAATCCTAGTACCTTTTAGTTAGCAAACAGCACAGTAACGGTGTCAAAGAGCCACCTATCGATATCTTGAAATGCTTACCAAATGACATAGCTCTGAAACAGGATTCTACCCATAGTCTTCTCATACACATTGTTGATTTGGCAGATTTGGGCGAGTTGGAGCGCGCTAGGCGCACCAGTGAGCAGGAAGCACACGATGATGAAGATGGGGTCATCAAGAATGCTGATAGGCAGGTACTTTGCGGTGAGGGCCAAGATGGGCGCCATGATTAGTGTTGGCAAAAGCATTCTGCTCAATAGCGAGGCAATCAAGAGCTTGGTTCCAATCTTTTCCTCCTCGGGGTCGAGGGGAAATTCGTGAGCGGCAGTGTTGCGAGCCAGGTTGGCGCCGAGAACAACCAAGATCAGAGGCACGGCGACGCCTCCACTAGACTGGACGGCGTTGGTGACACTGTTCTTGACAAATGAACCCTCTTCGAAAAACAATTGCTGAAGCTTCGGGACAGACGCAACGATGACAGCACAGAGCATAGCCCACAGAGGGGGGTTCATGAACTCCCAGGCGAAGTTGACTGATTTGGCGACTGACTTAGAGATGAAGGAGAGGATGGTTTGTACAGGCTGAGGGAACCGCTGATACTGGCGAGACGTGGCACCAACTGCACGGTCACTGAGAGAAGTCAATTGTCTCTTGACACGGCCAATAGCGCCTTGCTCGACTTCAGTCTCATCTTGAAGACGGATCCGGGGAAATGAAAGAATGTCATCCTCCAGGCCATTGTTAGCAAGTGTATGTCCATTCGCAGGGAAGTTGCCCTTCTTGAAATTCAGCAAGTCGGCATCGTCAACTGCGGAGCCAGCTAGCGAGGCCCGAGAGGTGTTTGCAAGAGGCGTTCGTCCAGCAGGTATGTAATCTTCGGAATCATTGCTCTCGCCGTCATCTTCAGTATCACCATCCAGGCCACCAATGAGAATCTCGGGCTCCTGTTCGCTTGGTTCTTCGTCGCTGTATCTGTATTGGCCCTCCTCGACTAAATCGTCCTGATATTCTGGGTACTTGTCTTTGGTGGCCAGCAGAACGTGATATCCCCAACTCCATCTGACAAGTTGACCAAGCTGCTGGAAGATCAAGAGATACAAGATACCGCGCGCGCCGACTTCGTCATCATTATCGCCGGGTATCCTGTCCCAGTGGAGGCCTTTGATCGTCTGCGATAGGGAGAGCACAAGGGAGATTGGCAGCGAATTAGAGTTGCCAAAGACGCCCATGGCTGTGACAAAGTTGGAGGCGCGTTTGTTGAATCGGAATCCTTTGGCAACGAGAATCGAGACTATCCATGATACGAGCGTTTGCACGATGAAGATGGCGGGGATGATGGCGAGATCGGACAGCTTTTCAGCGTTGAGTTGGGAAGCTAATTTGGTGAAGACTAGGAGAATGACGGTCAGATTGCGATTTGTATCGTAAGAGGGCAAAGGGGAGAGAATAGCATACTAAGGCAAGGCGTAAAGAGCATGACATTCAAATTGGCCAGGAATTTTTGTTTATCGGCGTCGAAATGGCCAAGGCGCGCGACGATGTATCCCGGCAAGCTCACGCAGACCACCTCCAGGACGGCTTCGAAGACGAGCAAGCAGAGATGCGATAGGGACGGATGCGATGGCGGCGCCGACTCCTGAAACATCTTGAGCGGCATCTCGTACGCATTCTGAGCCATCACGGCCAACCGAAACGACGTCGGCGGCGTGAGGGCCACGGCGGAATCCATCAAGTGTAGGCGCGATTCGGGTGGCGATTCCGATAAATCTTATGTCGTCGAGTATCGTCGGTTGTTTTGCTCGTTGAAAGAAGGGAACTCGAAATCGGGATGCTGGACCAGAAGCTGGCAGAGCAGGGGTGAAAGGGGACAATTTAAAAGAAGATGAAACAAAGAGAAGATGTGAGATTGGCTGTTGAAAGAAAATCTCAGACCGGGAAGTGCCGGTTGGCCGCTTCACCAAAAGTTCAAAGCGTCGTCAGCTAGGCGCAAGTGCCGGACAGGTGAGGCCAATGGGATGTCCAGCCAGTGTCCAAGGGTGCCTGATCAGGTACAGTTCAGTTACTCGTCCAGGTCAATCAGCAGTCACAGGCAGATGTCAAAGGGGCCGTGGAATGCGCGGAGGTGCGAGAATGCAGGTTAAATGGGCTGCAGTGAATGCGAATGGGGCATTGCGGGAGCCCATCCGAGCGTCAGGCTGGGAATGGAGAAAAAAGAGGCCAAGAAGATACAGGTCGCACAGGCATCAAAACAACGGAGCAGAAAGTAACTAACCTCGACTCGTATGACGCTTCTCTGGGAGCACGACTCAGAGATAAGAGAGGCGAATGGTCGCGCAACACGCAAGAGTGACATGAGCCAGACAAGGCGCGGAAGAGCTGGGCAAACAAGCTTCTGGGCTAGCGGCCTGTTGGTACCCTCTTTGGGCCTTTGGGGGCCCTTGTCGGGGCTTGTAGGGCCTCTAGCCAGCCTCTAGCAGGCCCCTAGCAGGCCTCTAGCAACCCTCTAGCAGCCATCTTGGTGTCATTGATTCCTCTTGGCGGTCCCATCGGGCGTGCCACCGGCGGGCTGATGTCACTCTGAATGGGTGTTTGCGCTGCCAGGTACTTCGCGCGGGATGCTTCCGTCAGCCAATGGAAATCCCCATTGAGCCCATGAGCCCTCCAAAAGAAGCCTGCCAGGGGGTGACGGGGCGTAGGGCTATCAAAGCAGAGGCATTGAAGGGTGCGAAACACGCTGAGGAACTGGAAAGGCTGCAGACGCTGGGGTCACGTGGCCCTTGTGCCTTTGGCTGCTTCGTCAGCCAACAAGCCACGGCGGCAAAGATGCCAAGAGGCTTTGTTTGCTGTGGCTGTGAAGGCAGTACTACTGTACGGAGTAACATGCGAGACGATAGGCCTATTACTCCGTACTCGTACATGGAGACTTAATTGTACTCAATCGTGTTGTAGGTAATCAGGCTCGTGAGACTTGGGACGAGATAAGGGGCCTTGGGGGCCTTATCTGTGCGATGCCAGCCCCCCTTGGCAAGACATGCCAACGCAAAGCACACGCAAGTCCGTGTTTGCCTTTGGATTCCAAGGTGGTCGATCTGCTGCACTGTAATGTAATTGTACCCCCGGATGTGATGGATGCTTCAATCCAGCATTTGCTTATGAATGCAGCTGCTATTGCCAACTCCGTTTCAGACGACCGCTAACAGCAGATGAGATTGTCTCATTTCGTCAACCAAGAGGCAGCCAGTCAACGATTGCCAGCGAGCACCCGCACGTCCCGACTCCATCACTTTCAAGCCTCGCTCTTTCAGGCAAGGGTCCGTCCACGGCATCCGATACCTCTGTGTTGCTGCATGTATAATTCTATCCGGACCGTACAAGATACATGTCTGTTCTCTCCGTATACTTGCGTACCTATGCAACTATGCTTTACCAAGACACTCGCAGCTGTAAATCATCGTGGAACCGGATAGTTGACGTGCTATGCATTCCGTCGTCGTCACCATGATATGCTTGTGTCCATAGCTGTTTCAATCTGTCGCCTCATCCACCAGATCGCCATCATACCGAAAAAGGACGTCATGACAAATCTGATGGAGGGGGAAATTATACAGCAGACGTTGCACGCAGCACAGCTGTTTGGAACGAATGGAGCGCCGATCGCTTTTTAGCTAGGCTCCCGGTGCAGAGCTATGATGCATCATCGAACCATCACATCAAGACGCATCTCCCCGATAGCTTATCATTTGTAGCACAACACAGCACAGCACAGCACAGCACAGCAAGTTGTACACATTTATGCTCGGACGGGCCAAGTACCTGGAATTACCGTTGACGCTGTCTTCAATGGTACCTGACGCCCAAATTACTTGCCCCCATGCCAACCAAGGTCAAGCTTAGCTGCAGAAGCGTATTTACGCCATCGCAGAACGAGATTGCCATTGACTCAGAAAAGACGGGAAGAAGCAATAGATGAGAGACAAGCAGATGCAAGGGCAGCCAAGATATCGCTCGCCATTGGATGCCGACGTCAGCTTTTCAGGCAGCTACTGCTTCTTTATGCAGAGCCTGTCCCAGCCTCATCCTTGCAGCCCAATCGCGAGGCTCAAGATGCCCGAATCTATTCGGCGTCACTGGGAAAACGATCCTGGGGTAACCCGGCCTTCGCATTGCACCCACAGTAGCTCCGTCTTTTTATGGTGGGCTCCGGGAAACAAATGGAAGAAATCCGCCCCCTCTAGGCAAACTGGCCCGTCATTGTTCAAAGCCGTGATAGGCCACTATCATTCGCTTGATAGTCCAAGGCACGGCTCGGGGACCAGAGGCGGTTTCATCATTAGATCTGTCTGATATGGATCATCGGGCGCGGTAGGTACCATCCCATCTGGCGATACCTAGACATCCCGTGGCGATAGGCGCTACGGCTTCGTAGATGGTGAGCTGCAAATACGAAACACATCGGCTTGGTCAAAGTACCTTTGGTGTGGAGTCGGACAGCCACTCCAGCGCAACAGGTACAGATAATTCCACCCAAGAGGCCTCAAAGTCACCTATCAAACGTCGCCCAAGGCGCAGGTCGTGGTAATTAAGCACGCCGCGATGAGAGTAGATTTTCCCGCTGCTGGTCTGGGCTTTGACAAGATGCGCAATAGCGTGCAGTTGAGCGTTTCTGGTTAATCAGCGTTTGATTGTCGTTTCCATCTGGGAAACAGTGATGCTAGAGTGTACTCGTGCATGTAGTCTATATAATGCCAATGGCAGTCATCCACATCACATCTTGCCTCCTTATCTCCCCTTCATTTCCATCAAATGGTTTCTTCTTTTCTGTCCTTGACTCTCCATTGATCCCAGGCTACTCACCGGCACTCGTGTATTTGCTTTGCTTTGCTTTGCCTTGCTTTGCCTGGCCTTGCCTTGCCCTGACGGGCCGCTACCGCTAACCCAACGTTGGACCCCTTGTCTCTTGTTTTACACACATTCCCTCACATTGTCCAGCCCAACGCTGACGGGCAAAAACTCACTGCAACACGTCACACAGCTTCAATTCACAGCCAGCATCAATTCTCAGACGGCCATTCGCCGTTCCTCAATACCCTCAAACCCTGTCGGCCAGATTTCAAGGCATCCATAGGTCATTAACCACTCCAGCACTTTTACCCGGTGACATGACACTGATGCCCACTTTCAGGTCACGATAGTCCAAAGTCGCCACAGCCGCCCAATCCCAACGCCCCAATTGAAGGCGCATGCAGCGTGCCCTGCTTGTACATGACGTGCCGGCACCGAGACGCCTCCTGACGATATCTTGCAGCTAACTCGGCGCTATTTTGCCCATTTGACGCACGTCGCAGCTGTGCCTTTGCATCGTCATCGTCATCGTTATTACAGCACCACCTCCAAAACTCCGCACCAAAACAAACCCGTCAATCCTTGGACAGCCCCGCACAGAAGTTGGGAAGCTCTGCCTGTGCCTCTGCCTGTGCCTTTGCTATTGCACTGCAGTGCTGCTAATTTCGTACTCCATACGACGCCCATTGCAGCTTAGCACTTGGGACAAGGTGGTGCCGAGGCCTGATCAAGTATACTAGTGTATACGATACCAGGCGCGTTCAGGTTTCTTCACACGACCAAAAATAGCCAGAGGCACCGTCGACGGTCCAGGGAATTGGCCAACGGGCGTTCCTGATTGCTGGCCAGGGAGGTGAGATTTGATTCCTGCTTCTAGCCTGATGCGCTGTACCTGTGCGAGGAGTTGAATGATACCCTTGACACCGCCGCAGCTTCAATTTCTCATCCAAGTACAACTTCTTGTTTATACCTTGCTGGGTAGCGCTTTTACGAGTACCTGTAGTGCCCAGGCGATTTCAAGCTCGGGCAGCTGTTTCTTGTAAGTACCTTGCCTATGCTTTCGACCCTTGATTGAAATTATTTAAAAAAGTGCCATCGTCCGCAAGACGGTGTGCTTCACGCCTGCTCTTTTTCGCTGGGGAAGCAAAAAGAAAAAGAAAGAAAAGAAAAATTTTCTTTGCTCTTCGCAACTACCGCGCCGAACGGGAGCACGGAGTACAAAGCCTCATTTCACTTGGCGGACTGGGGCTGGTTGTCGATAGCTCCGGGCGCAGAAACAAGGCAAGCGCCGTTTCATCCACAGTCATCCAGAAGCTGGAATCCGCATTGCTGCCATCGCATCCCGACGAAAATCCAAACCTGCAGTAAGCTAACCGTCCTCCGCAGCCTTCGCCTTCTTCTTTGCCCGGCTGCATTTCCGGTTTCTTTCCTCCTTTCCTCTTCGCCCTCTCGTCATTCTCTCGTCTTTTCTCGTCGCATCGCCCCCACGAACCAAGAAAAAAAACTTGTGACAGAAGGCACAGAGCGGTATAAACCGAGCGACAGCCGAGGCCAGCGAGCATCTGGGAAAAGCATCAGCCTTTTTCTCTCTAGCCCAGCCGCTGGGTTTCAAAAGTCTAGACTGGCCTAGCCTTCGACGAGCGTTAGCCCACAGGACCAAACCGTCCGCCGTCCGCCTCCCGCATATCGGCCGTTGAAACGATTGTCAGCGACGAAGCATCGTGTTGCCTCCATCTGAAACCCCACCTTGGTCGAGCTTCAAAACCTCCACCTTGGGCCACCCGCTTCGTCGACGCCCACCGCAAAAACCTCGTCGTCCTCATCCCTCTTGCCAGGGTCGCTGGCGGCCCTTGCCCTTCGCGACGCCATCACCTTCGATCGAGCATAGCAACCTTGGTATATGGTGAATACTTTTGAATACTGGGAGATTCTTAGCTCCCCCATCCCTCCGTCTCCGTCTCCGTCTCCGTCTCCATCTCCATCACTCCCGCTCTGAGCAATAGCCGCGCAGCTACTACATCTCTCCATCTGTCACAATGAGCGGCTCCGGCTCTGTCCCGGCCACGCCGGACAGCGTGTCCGATGGCACTCGTGAGCTCTCGCTACAAGCATCTCCATACTCAGAAGACTCATCGGTGGCTGGCACGCCCAACGGCGATGAGCTTGGCGACTCTCCCAAGCGACTTCCATCCTTGAACAGCTTTTCCGACCCTCGAAATATGAATCCTAACTCGACTACCTTGGGAATCTTGGGCAAGGCGAGGCATCCTCCGCAAGCAACCTCATCTTTCGTGGGAGGCGCCGGAGCCATGGACAACAGTGTCATGGCCAAGGCGCGAGCGCTTCATCAGCAGCGAATGCAAAAGGGCATGGCAGCGGCGGGCAGCTCGCCTGTCTCACCGATGCCCTCGCCCGGAGGCCCTGTGGCGCCCGGCTTCCCTAACCTCCGCATGCCCCCGACTATGCAGCGTCCCGGTGCCGTGCCGCACCCCAGATCGGCACCTGTCCTACCAAAGCCCTCCCTTAGCGAGAGGAGAGCCAATATGGGTATGGGAATGAAGCTCTCTGATATAGGCGGCAGCGGCAGCGGCAGCGGCAGCCCCATGCCTACGGGTGGACTGCGCCGAGCCGGTGCTCCCTCTTTCTCCGCCGGGATGCCTGGAAACGGTGCGCCTAGCGCTATCAACGGCAAGCCCTCGTTGGGATCCCAACTAGATGACTTCAAGAAGTACATCGATACGGAGAAGGGTTGGATTACTTTTGACGGTGCTGCTACGATTACTCGAACCGGAGTCAACTTCTCCAATGGCCAGACCTTTAGCATATCCCTTGACGAAGTGGAAATTATAGACGAGCTCGGAAAGGGCAACTACGGAACCGTATACAAGGTCAGACATGCGAAGCCGAGTGCGCCGCGATTTGGACCGGGTTTGTCTGGAGCCAAGCTGGCACCGCATCCACATCGCAGTCAGTCGGACTCGGCGGTCACAGACGCTGCAAGCGCACTAGACGGTCGGACCGGTAAAGTAATGGCGATGAAGGAAATTCGACTAGAGCTCGATGACGCCAAGTTCACCACTATTCTCAAAGAGTTGGTCATATTGCACGAGTGTGTGTCTCCCTTTATCATCGACTTTTACGGAGCCTTCTTTCAAGAGGGCGCAGTTTACATGTGTATCGAGTACATGGATGGTGGTTCCATCGATAAGATCTACGCCGGAGGCATACCTGAAAATGTCCTCCGCAAAATTACCTACTCAGCCATCATGGGTCTCAAGTCACTGAAAGACGAGCATAACATTATCCATCGTGACGTAAAGCCCACAAATATCCTGGCCAACACACGAGGCCAGATCAAGATTTGCGATTTTGGCGTCAGCGGCAACCTCGTGGCCAGTATAGCCAAGACCAACATTGGATGCCAGAGTTACATGGCCCCCGAGCGGATATCTGGAGGTGCCATGGCACAGCCAGGCGGTACCGACGGGACCTACAGCGTCCAGAGCGATGTCTGGAGCTTAGGCCTGACAATCATTGAGTGCGCCATGGGCCAGTACCCATACCCACCCGAAGCCTCGTCCACCATTTTCAGTCAACTGAATGTAAGTTTGCTACTGACTGATATGATGGAAATCCTTGCTGACTGGATAATTACAGGCAATCGTCGAAGGCGAACCCCCAGCCATGCCAGAGGAGGGTTACTCGGATATGGCAAAGGACTTTGTCAAGAGCTGTCTACATAAGATTCCCAAGATGCGGCCGACGTACGCTCTGCTACTCAAGCATCCTTGGATTCAGTCCTTGACCAAGCCGGAAACGATTACTGAAGTCGCCGAAGATGGTGAGGCCGCAGATAAGGTAGCAGAGGCGGTGGGACATATGGATCTGAGCTCGGGTACCGAAGACGCCGAGGTTGCTGAATGGGTCAAGTCTGTACTGAAGAAGAACACGGACGGGCACAACGGCGATGGTCCTAGCAAGCCAGCGCTTCATGCCGCACCCCTGGACAGTATCAGCCCATTGGGAAGCCCTGTTATCAACCAAGGTCTATGAGCTATCGACAAACGAATAATGTTGAGTTACAAAAAAAGACGACGAGAGATGGAGTAGAAATCTGTTTGCCTCAATTACACTGCCGGGCCAAATATTGACCCGCATCGGGCTGGCCTACCAAAAAGCAAGGAGTCGGCGCTATGACATTTGCCAACAGGAGCTGGTATCTGAGTTGGTTGCAGTTATCAACACAAAATCAGAATAGCATCAAAAGGCGAAGAGGGAAAAAGAAAAACACGGCTGATGGAGGGCATATCAACTGCTGGGATGACTACTCTTTCTTTGTACAAATAAAGCAAAAAGGTCATCGAGAAAGAAGGGAAAGGGGGGCAGGGCTATTCATGCCCTCTTCCAATCACGACCACGAAAAAGTCACCTACTTGTACGCAGTACATCAGAGCAACAACCACCTCAGCCTATTGGCCTCAAGTTTCTTAGACGGAGGATTTTTTTGATTTTTTTTTTTTTCAATCACAGGGAGCTACTGTTAAGCGGACGATCACTCGAGCTTTGTTACAATCATGCCGCAAAAAAAATCTCTTCGTCTTCTTCTTTTCTTTCTCGGCCTCTTATTTTTCTTATCCATCTCATACTATATCTATATCTCATCTATATATATGCATATCTTTTCTTTTTCTTGTAGGCGAAGCGGGGGGATGGACTGGACTGGGATGGAGGATGGGCATATGGGGTGGAGGGACGTTCAGGCATTAGGTGTATACGGCGGGAAGGAATTTTATTTGGGAGTTTTCTTGTACGCATGTGAAAGACACAAGGCCAAGAATACGAATGGCAACGTTGCAAATTAATTATATCTACCTATCATCCATGTATACGATTGATCGTTGTAAAGTTCAAAACCGGTGATTGATATTTCAAAACCCTATGTAACAATATTTGCGTGCTTCCAGCGAGTGTAGGTATTTGCAAAGAATCATCGCCACCAAAAATTCAGACAAACATTGACCACAGCGGGTCTCGCCGTGTCAATAATCTCTGGGATCTGCTTCATCCCCTTCTGTGTCATTAACGCTGAGACTTCCTTCATCGTATTAGGGCCATCTGTATTACGGCCATTTGGCATAATCAGACACTCTCAGGCTATTAGTACTAGTACGTTTCCTCGTTTCTCTTCTTCTCCTACGTTGCTGTTATATGGACGATCACAAGAAGAGCCTCTATCGTTGTGTTTACGAGTAATCCTCCTTAACTCGGTGACCATCGTAAGAGCGTCCGCGAGAACCCTTCTCACTACGCCTGCGTCTCAACCCAAAGCTGGTGTCGGAGCGAATGCCGAGGGCGAACAGGATGGTAGCAAAGAGAAGGGCCGCGTATGAACCCCAGAGAAAACCAAAGGCGTAAGCTCCGATCTGGGCCGAGCGACCAGCATCGTGAAAGCGGTTCCGAGCTTCAACGAAAGTAGCACTGTGTAACGGCCGTTAGCGAGCGATTCTGCGAGCTGTTACGCGGGCAGACACCCATTGATAAGGTAGGGAAAGTACACGACTTGGGGCTTGACGTACGTAATAATAGTTACGGCGAGTGTGAAAAAGAAGAGAGCAATGGCAGAGACAACAAAGGCAAGCGCGGCACCTAGGCGGCCACAGCAGGATAAGAATGCAGTGAAGAGTGCCATAACCTCAAAGAACAATGTCATGAGCAGGAACACCCATCCAAATCGCCACATGAAAAAGTAATGGAACGACGTTGTGTGGCTGCCATGGCTTCCGCCAAGTCCCGGTGGCACGTTCTGCGCATTGCTGTCCCAGGCAAACCCGAAGGGGATGGCGGGGTGAGCATCTCCGCAATCGTTATTGTTGAGGCCACAGATGAAGAAATATGTCCACTGAGAGATGTCTCGGGCGCCGGTGATGCCGCTGGTGTCGGCGCGAAGATAGTATGTCTTTCTGAAGGGGGTATCATGCGTGACGCCGGGGAGGATGATGAACCAGATGAACAGGATGGAGGTGGAGAGGAGAATCAGGCCGGAAGTGCCTAGAATGACGTCTATGAAAGATTTCTCGGTTAGCCAAGCATGCTTCTCATCATAGAGGGCCGGAGTGGGCGGTAACGTTGGTGATGGTGATGCTAGAAAATGTTATAAGAGAGCAAACCTACTCTTAGGCATCTTGGGTCGGCTTCACAATTGGTAATTAGGATTGGAGGATATGGACAGGCAGGATTGCACTGCCAACGAAAGTCTTTTGCGGTCCAAGAGACAGCAATGCTAGTAATAAGGAGGATGCCGCAAGAACAATGACGACACAGATGCTGCAGGAGACCCTGCTTCAACTGGGGATATTCAGAGGGTCCTAAACAGACTCTCGTCGAGAGCACAAACCAGCAGAAGCGATTGAGGGGACGATGTAATTATGCCGGTAATTGGGTAATGAGTAACTCTGGTGGTGAAAAATGGAAAAAAGGGGTAGAAGAAAAGCTGAAATAGAAGCTGAAGAGAGCAAAGCTGGATACATGGCACGCAAGAATTGGGGCAGGAGCGGCGGGGCTTGATGATGCAGTTATTGAGCCACGCAGGTCCACGGTTACGTTGCTCAGATGTCAAGTACATGCTACAAGTTGTCGAGTGGCTTCAATGGCTTGGGGTAACGTAGAAGTTACACGACGAGCGAGTGACGATGTCGCAACGAGAAGTCACCCACAATCACATTCACAATTCTGGCGATCGCGCTGCTGCAGCTCCCGATGCTAGTCTACCTTGGTTGTGCTAGTGCCAGGAAGCTTTTGGCAGGCTGGCGCCGGCTCTGGTTGGCTGGCGGGATCGTGGAGCAGGGCGATGACGACACAAGCAAACGAGAAAGATGGAACGAAGCCGAGAAACTTGACATTTTGATTCAATGGCTCAGCTCAGCTCTGTCAATTGGCTGGTGATGATGCTTATGCCGAGACCGGGGAACCCAATTCCGCCTCCATGACTTTGTACAGCTCAAATTCAATTTGAACGAAGCTGAGGCTCGAGAAGCTACACACTACAGCAGTGCCAAACGGACAATCCGTCAGCATCTTAAGTGCCCAATACGAGTCAAGACTTCAACTGCCACTACGGAGAACCGTACCAAGGTTAGTATGAAGGGCCACTAACCAAAGGTACAGAGCACGCGCATTCCATCATTGTACGTGTATATCCTCCAAATCACACCTCAATGGCACAATTGGCGGTGCGGCCGTCGCTGGCGCAAACCTTGTTGGCCATCTCCACAGCGGAATTCTCAAGCCATTTGATGTCATGAAGCCGGTGATGCGTACTTGGTTGCTTGGCTAGGTAATGGATGAGGCGTTAGAATGTGGTGTGCCGAACCGATAGACTCGGATCAGCATTCACATGATCAGCCAGGGCGGAGTGAAGAAGGCAGAGGGCATTCGATAGTTGAAGCCCTCCTCAATTGATTTTGGCTGTGGCTGCTCTGGACTCGTCACCAAGTTCGCCGGCAGCGTCACGTCAGCAGCATCCACAACCTCGCTTTTAGCGTCTCTCGGGCGCTACAAGATTTCGCCTCTTGGTGCCGCCGAATATCGACTAACGTTGGCATGTCCATACCTGTGACTAATAGGCAGAGCTGCATCAACGCCTTTGTCAACCTTCTCTATTTCCCTTTACGGCTGCTGCTTTGACCTGCTAAGGAGGCACTCAATCCAGGTCACAAGATGTGGCACGTGCCCCGCCTACAACTTGTGAGGGTGAGGGCAGCGGCATTATCGAGACGGCATGTGGTGCAAAAGACTGCGCTGTCAATAGAGGGCCGACGATGGGAGACGACAACTTCAAGAGGAACTCTACTGGAGCATCAGCATCTCACGGAAGATGACTCTACTGGCCTGACGAGTTATGAATCTGCCGAAGACGCCCAAGAACGGCATCGGGGTGCATTTCTGACCTGGAAGGGCCTCCCCGAAAAGTCGAGGACAGAGCATGAATGTCCCCGGCCTCGTCTTATATCATTTGAATCTACGCCAACTTTCACGCTGGGACGTCGACAAGACGATCTCACTCAGGACCAGAAGGCACATCTAGAGCGGCCGTTGGACGTCCATCTTTTGCGGCATCCCCAGCCCATCAAAATGCTCTTTCATCCTCAGGTGAAAAAGACAAACCGCGGAGGCCTCACCACATATCATGGCCCCGGCCAGCTTGTCCTTTGGCCAGTGCTGGACATGCATTCTTCACTCTATCCCAAGTATAGTGTCTCCACGTTTGCCAGTCATCTTGAGTCGACCACGCAGCAATTTCTCTCAGACATGTTTGACATTGAAACTTATACCAACCGTGATGAGCCTGGAGTCTGGGTTCGGGCTTCGTCGGGCCAGCCGCGCAAGATTGCAGCTCTCGGAGTCCACCATCGGCGGTACGTCACAGCTTTGGGCACTGCCATCAACATTGATGTCTCCGTAAAGGGTGGCGAGGAAGTCAATCCGTGGGCTCGGTTCGTGCCCTGTGGCCTCGAGGGAAAGTTGGCTACGTCCGTTGTGGCCGAGCTTGGTAGTGCTGCTCAAGGCATGTCATTTGACATATCAGACTTGGCACAGCGCTGGGCCAGTATCTTTGAAGAAGGGCTGGTGGATGCGTCAAGACGAGGTGTTGACCTGGGACGGTGACACGTTTAAGCTATTTGCAAGTACTGTGACAGGCACAGGAGAGCAGAGCGGGAATCAGCGGGAAAGAGAGCTGCATTTACTCTCCATTCGATTCATACCTTGTCCCCTCTCCCAGGAAGTCTGTTCCTACATTCTCCGAGATCGACAGAAGTCGAGATAGCTGATCACGGCGCAATGACCACAATGATCCCAGGGTTTGTGATCACCAATCATATGCTCTGAGAAGAAGAAGCCTCTCCAACAAACAACAAATGGGCATGTGATGCCTTCAACTCTACTCTGACTACCCCCCACATTCGCATCTCCCATGGAGAGACAAAGATCGAGATAGCCGGCGGCAGATGGCCGGCGGCAGATGATGTTCAGTGTCATTAACATCATAAAACGTTATTACGTGTAATCGCAATCTGTCCGAGAAGATGACAAGGACATTAGCCTATGGAATTACTTGAGAATCACGAATTTCCCTTGACACTCGCCTTCACCTCATTGCCTTATCAGTGTCGCATAATGTGTGAAGCTGATAGCGAACAAGAGCTGGCTGGTATCAGAGATGGTTAGTCGTGTCTATCACCAATCGACGGTTCCGTTTGCTGGTGCTGTGTCTTCAATGCTTATCTCCCATATCCGGGTCAGGCAGAGTGGAGCCATCTCTTATCCTCATCGCTGTGATGAATATGACTGATTGCTACTACAAAGTACAGTTACAGTAATACTCCTAATCGCGAGTACATCTCCAAAGATAGGGAAAACGAAGCGATTAATTGTCTGATGACTGTTATCTCTCCATGCGTTGACATTGTATCTTATCTCTGCCATTTCATCCATCCCCGGCTCTTAACAGGCCTTCTCCGCGCTTTCTGCCATTCCTGCTAGGTAGTCTTGGGGCATGGGGTAACTTTGCGGGGGGGCACGGCACCTATCAATAGCAGCATCTCCTATCTTTGGCGTTACCTTATCTCGACCACTAACCTGTCATTACCTGTGTCCTTACATTCTTGCTCTTGAGCCAACCAGATCTTCACTTCACCAAAAGGTGTGGCTGATAAGCAATCCTCTGTACTCTGCAATCTTTTTTTTTTTTTTTGCTGTTTAGCCTGTATTTGCTTTTGGTATAGCCTCGATCCCATTATCCATTATCCATTATCAGCTCCCCTGCAACTGTCGGCGCTTCCCCAGAAGCTGTGCCTTTGATACGCTTCGCCGCCGATCAGCAGCCCTACGATACAGCCGCCGGAGGACACAAGCTTAATGCATCAGAATGTCGCAATTTATCGTCGCCACGGCCGCTTTCGCTTTTTCCTGTGACTGATGCAATAGATTCTTTCGTTCTTATCGTGCTGTATCTTTAGCGAGAAAATCGCAATCTACAAGATGGAAAATCACCAAGTGGAAGTTTGGGGGTTTAATCACGTCCAAGGAAGAGATTGTTGGTCCTGACAAGGCTTTGCACCGGAACCAGCCGAATCTGAGAGCAATGATCGAACACAAGACATCTAGATAACAGCTTGTGCAAGATGCTACATATCTACGTATTCTCTCCCTCTGTTCTCCGGATTTGGACAGTTCACCGGCATAAGGAGACATCTTGATTGCAACGTTCCTGGGCAGCCTTCCTGGTGAAGCATCAAATCCTGGGCAGAACCATGTCTGACTCAACCCCACTGAGTCAAGCCTATGGCTATGGCATTGTGCTTGGCCTCGGCTTTGCATTTGCCATCTTCATGGTGAGTCTGACTGAGACTTGCCTCCTTCAATCAACACCGAAACAGCATCTCCTAACATGCCTTGTCATAGATCACCGTTACTCACATTCTTAAACGGTTCAACAATGAAGTCCAGACGTCTGAAATGTTCAATACTGCTGGCCGTACCGTCAAATCTGGTTTAGTGGCCTCAGCTGTCGTCTCTTCCTGGACCTGGGCCGCGACTCTATTACAGAGTTCAGGCGTGTGTTACCGATATGGCGTCTCCGGTCCCTTCTGGTATGCCTCCGGAGCTACTGTCCAGATCTTGCTGTTTGCTACGATAGCCATCACGCTCAAGAAGCGAGCACCAAATGCGCATACGTTCCTAGAAGTCATCAAGGCGAGATATGGCATGGCAGCACACTTCACCTTCATCATCTTCGGCCTCATGACCAACATGCTAGTGTCGCTCATGTTAATCACGGGAGGAGCAGCAACTGTAAATGCGTTGACCGGGATGCATGCCGTAGCTGCCATCTTCCTCATTCCCATCCCCGTTGTGGCATATACGGTATCTGGTGGTCTCAAGGCCACCTTCATCACAGACTATATCCACACGTTTGCAGTGCTCATCATCATCATGATCTTTGCTCTCAAGACCTACGCCACTTCTGATGTGCTCGGCAGCCCGGCAGCCGTATACGATCTTCTCGTCAAAGCTGCCCAGGCCCACCCCGTCTCTGGTAACCGCGACGGTAGCTACCTCACCATGAAATCTCAGGGGGGCGCCATCTTCTTCGTCATCAACATCGTTGGAAACTTTGGCACTGTGTTCTTGGATAACGGCTACTACAACAAGAGTATTGCAGCAAGCCCGATTCATGCTCTGCCGGGATACATCATGGGCGGTGCGGCATGGTTTGCTATTCCGTGGTTGACAGCCACCACACTTGGCCTTGCGGCGCTTGCTCTCGAGTCTAGCCCTCAATTCCCGACGTACCCTAACCGCCTCACAGATTCGCAAGTCTCTGCTGGTCTGGCTCTTCCTTATGCCGCCGTAGCTCTCATGGGCAAAGGTGGCGCCATTGCTACTCTTATTATGTTGTTCTTGGCCGTCACATCAGCCTTCAGTGCCGAGCTGGTAGCAACATCCACCATTTTCACATACGACATTTACAGGACTTATATTCGCCCTACTGCCAGCAGCAAGAGTCTCGTGTGGATGTCACATATTTCCATGGTCGCCTATATGCTCGTTGTCTGTTGCATCTCCACTGGCTTATGGTATAACGGTATCTCCATGGGCTACCTCTATCTGCTTATGGGCGTGCTCATCTCGGCTGCTGTGATCCCGGCCACATTGACGCTACTGTGGAACGGCCAAAACCGCTGGGCAGCAATTTTCTCACCCATCTTGGGCACAATCTGCGCCATTGTTGCCTGGCTCGTCACTGCCAAGAAGAAGTGCGGCAAGCTGGATGTCGACTGCACGGGCTCTAACGATCCGATGTTGGCTGGCAACGTGGTTGCGCTACTGGCACCTGTTGTTCTTGTGCCGCTATTTTGTCTCATTTTCGGCTTTGACAAGTACAACTGGCAGTCCATGATGGAGATTCGAAAGGTGGATGACCACGACATGATTCAGGCGTCAGGGCTTGACAGCGAAGCGCAACGACAACTAGAAAGAAACCAGGAGCGTACGGAATCTGAGGAAGAGCGCCGAAAGCTTAACAAGGCATTCAAGGTTGCCTGCTTCGTCACTGTGTTTATGTAAGTTTCAGTCATTTGGATACCCGTTCCAAGGAATTATGTCACTAACATGCGAAACAGGGCACTTGCGTTCCTCGTTCTCTGGCCAATGCCCATGTACGGCACCGGGTATATCTTCTCCAAACCCTTCTTCACCGGCTGGGTGACTGTTGGCATCATCTGGATCTTCTGTTCGTTTATCTGCGTTGGATTGTACCCGATATGGGAGAGCAGAGCGACGTTGGTTAGAGTGCTCACTGGAATTGTCACCGGCAAGGCACCGCCGGTGGTCACGATGGCTATTGAGGGTGAAACGAGCGGAGATACGACACCTGAGAAAGAGGATATGAAAGAGGGATCAATTTCATAAGGGAATTCAGATCTTGTTTCAAAGTGTAGGAACTTTTGGGCTACAAACTGAGTTATAACTCGCTAATAGACACAAAAAAAAATACTGTATATTCTATCAGAGATGTCTAACGCAACTCTATGCTCTATTCACATCCTCACCAACACCGCCACCCCTCTTATACACCCGTAATTCGAACAGCTCAATTCTCCGTCTCCTCAATCGTCTTCCTCAACACCCTCGCCGGATTCCCCGCCACAACAACCCCCTCAGGAACATCCTTCGTCACAACACTCCCCGCGCCAATCACCGACCCCTTCCCAATCGTCACCCCCGGCAGGACCGTCACGCCGCCGCCGAACCAACAGTCCTCGCCGACGTAGATGGGTTTCCCGGACTCGGGCCCACGCGTGCCGTTGCGAACGCGGTGGTCTAGCGGGTGCGTGCCGGAGTAGAAGCTGCAGTTGGGGCCGATGAGGGTGCGGGCGCCGATGGTGATGGGGCAGGTGTCGATCCAGGTGCTGTTTGAGTTGACGAAGACGTTTTTGCCGAGTCTATGAGGTATTAATAGGGGAGTTTGTGTGTTGCGGAGATTTTGGTTGCTTGTGGTAAAAGGGGGGACGTACTTGATATTGTATCCGTAATCTGTCTTCAGCGGTCCTTCAACCCATGGATAATCCTCCAACAAGGCATCATCTTCTTCTTCACTGGCAGCTTTTGGCGGCAGTGGCTCTTCATCTCTAGTAATACTATAAAAAATTATAAAAAATATCAATAAGAAGGACTCTTCATCTACATACACCCAGAGATCGCTAGTGAACGTCTGGATGTTGAAGAAAAGGGGAACGCATTGTTAATATCAAAGAAAAAACGAAGGAGGGAAAAACATACTCCTTCCAAATCTCGACGAGTTCTCGCCTGGTAACCTCCTCAGCAGTATTCAGCCTCCTGCATGCCCTGGCGCACTGCTTTCTGTCCTGGATGAGATCTGGCGTAAAGGCCCAGTAGAGCTCGCCGCGGGCCATTCGGCGTCTGTTTTCTGCCAGGTCGATGGGCGTTCCGTCGGGGGATCGGGCTGCCATTGTGGTTGAGTGTATGTTGTGTGTTATTCTATGTTTTGCTATACTACCTAGAAAGCCAAAAAGTATGTAGATGGGCGGAAGTTTAGAGTGAGTGAGTGAGTGAGTCAATAGGCGGGATGAAGATAAGTGCGGGGGAAATCAAGCAATATAGATTGTCTCAAATCTGATCTGGAATAATTAACCTAGTCCAAGTGGGCCTTTGTTCGTATTCATTGTGGCTATGAAAGAACGACAACTTGGCTAAACTCACCATTAACAAGGTTGTCAACTCTCTCAACAATTTAGCATAGCATACAAAATGCAAGATTTCCACTACAAACAATCTCAGGTGGAGCACTGCGATACAGTGCAAATTGACTACGAAGTATACCCAGTCACTTATAAAGCCAGCTTTTCAGGATGAAAAATATATAACATATTGAAACCGGAATGCGCTCCGTTAATGGCCTGTAAAATCATCGTCATAAGCTAAGGTATACAGCAAGTCCTACACATATCCAGACCGTATCGACATAAAAAAAGAAAAATATAATGATAAAAGGTTCCTCGTCAACCCGTCATTAAGGGTCTCAGAAGAACAAGTATTTTAAAGAAAAAGAGAATAATGGCTCTCTTGGGAGAGTCCATCCGTAAAACACAAATCGAACATGTCTATCATCTACAGAACAAAAACCTGTGCAGCCAAAACGATGGCCATACCAATCAGGCTAGCACTCATCATAGAGGCACCGTTAGCTCCAGGGATGCTAGGGATCGTAGAAGGACCAACGGGCACGCCGCTCCAGCTTCCAGAAGGCGCCGAGCTGCCGGAACCGCCGCTGGGGTAGCTAGGAGATCCCGCAGGGTTGGTCGGCTGGCTTGCAGGGCTGGTGACAACGCTGCTTCCACCATAAGGACCCTGGGGTACTCCGACGGAGGTGACAGGCTTGACAATGGTCTGAATGCTGGAAGCAGTGGGGTAGGCAGCCTCAACGACGGGAGCACCGGCAGAAGGCTGTCCAACGTCCGTGTTCTGAGGGAACTCGACACTAGCGGGTCCAACGGGGGTGCTGGTAGCTGCCGCCGTCACAGGGCACACAGTGGTGTACAAGGGAATCGTCTCGGTCGTAACCTGGTTCGCCGGGCAGTTGGGAACGTCAGGAGCACAAGATGTGATGGTGTAGACTCTGGTCGTGTACACAGTGCTGGTGGTCCAAGGCTGAGACGCCTCCGTGGTCGCAGGCGCAGTGGTCACAGGGGCAGCAGTCTGGGTTGCCTCGCTGACGGGGCAGACGGTAGTGTACAGAGCAATGGTCTCCGTGGTCACATAGCCTCCGGCTGGGCAGTCGGTGACGTAGGACGGGCACTTGGTAACGGTGTGCACGGAGGTGGTGTAAACAACGCTGGTCGTGAGGGAAACAGTCGCAGAGCCAGCAGGAGTAGTTGATGCCGAGCCACGAGAAATCGTCGAGTTGGACCACTTGCTTGTTGTCGTGGGGTACAGGACACTGGAAGAGGTGGAGCTGATAGTTGAGCTGGTCACACCTCTACCCACGGTCGTGCTAGAAGCCGACACGGTAGGCTTGCTGGAAGTCGACGCCTTTACAGATGTGGTAGAGGTCGTAGGCTTGGCAGAAGTGGTGGGTTTGGACGAAGTGGTGGGCTTAGACGAAGTGGTGGGCTTCGTAGAAGTGGTAGGCTTCGACGTGGTGCTGGGCTTTGCAGTTGTAGACACCTTGGACGTGGTGCTGACCTTGGAAGTAGAGCTGGCCTTGGAGGTAGAGCTTACTTTCGAGGTAGTGCTAGGCTTCACGGTAGAGCTAGCCTTAGAAGTAGTGCTAGGCTTCACGGTAGAGCTCGCCTTGGAGGTGGTGCTCGCCTTGGAAGTGGTGCTGGGCTTCACGGTAGTGCTAGCCTTGGAAGTAGAACTCGCCTTAGAGGTGGTGCTGGCCTTGGAGGTAGTAGACACCTTCGATGTGGTGGACACCTTGGAAGTAGTGCTCAACTTAGAAGTAGAGGACGCCTTAGAGGTGGAAGAAGCTTTGGAAGTCGAAGACGCTTTGGAAGTGGTAGAGACTTTGGAAGTTGACGAAGCTTTAGAAGTTGACGAGGCCTTGGAGGTCGAAGACGCCTTAGTGCTAGAGGTTGCCTTAGAGGTCGTGGACACCTTGGAGGTGGAAGACACCTTGGAAGTAGAAGATACCTTAGAAGTAGAAGAAGCCTTCGAGGTCGTGGACACCTTGGAGGTGGAAGACACCTTGGAAGTAGAAGATACCTTAGAAGTAGAAGAAGCCTTCGAGGTCGTGGACGCCTTCGAGGTGGAGCTCACTTTGGAAGTGGGGCTGGCCTTTGAGGTAGTCGACGCCTTTGAGGTGGTAGAAGCCTTGGAAGTGGAGCTTGCCTTCGAGGTTGTGGACACCTTTGAAGTTGACGAGGCTTTAGAGGTAGTAGAAGCCTTGGAAGTGGTGGAGGCCTTGGAGGTAGTAGACGCCTTAGAAGTTGTCGAAGCCTTGGAAGTGCTGGAAGCCTTGGAAGTGCTAGAAACCTTGGAAGTGCTGGAAACCTTGGAAGTGCTGGAAGCCTTGGAAGTGCTTGATGCCTTGGAGGTGCTTGATGCCTTGGAGGTGCTTGATGCCTTAGAGGTAGTTGACGCCTTGGAAGTTGTCGAAGCCTTAGAGGTAGTGCTTACTTTAGAAGTAGTGCTTGCCTTTGAAGTTGACGAGGCTTTGGAAGTGGTAGACGCCTTGGAGGTAGTCGAAGCCTTGGAAGTTGTCGAAGCCTTGGAAGTTGTCGAAGCCTTGGAAGTAGTGCTTGCCTTTGAAGTTGACGAGGCTTTGGAAGTGGTAGACGCCTTGGAGGTAGTCGAAGCCTTGGAAGTTGTCGAAGCCTTGGAAGTAGTGCTTGCCTTAGAAGTGGTAGAAGCCTTGGACGTGGTGCTAGCCTTGGAAGTTGTCGACGCCTTTGAAGTGGTAGAAGCCTTGGAGGTCGTGGAAGACGCCTTAGAAGTCGTAGAAGATGCCTTGGAGGTCGTTGTGCTAGAAACAGTAGTTGCCGAGGTAGTTGCAGGAGGGAAGGGGTTGCATCCGACCTGCAGCGCCTCAAGAGCCCACTGGTTAAACGACGTTCCGTTGACAAGGTTGGAAAGACCCTGAGACAGATCCCACACCGAAAGACCGCCAAAGTGTGCCTTATCCTTGTATTGGCAAACCAGGTTCTTCACAGCAATAGGGTCAATGTAGCCAGACTCGGTTGATCCAAGGGGCGTGGGTTGACCCTGAAGACCAATGTACAGCTTAGCCGACTTGCTCTTTGCGCTATTGGCAACAATAGTCTCCCAGTCGTTGTAGTTGAAAGCATCGCCGGGCGAGTTGTTGGCAATGGCATCACAGGCCGGGTTGTTGTAAAACTGGATGAAAAGCTTGTCAAAGGCGGCGTTTTGGATCAAGTCCTTCATGGCAAAATACTGAGGGTTGGTAGGGCACTGGGGGGCAGCAGTCATAATCAGGGACGGGTTGAGAGTACGGAATATCTCAACCATCTTGATGTAAGGTGCCATTGCTGTGTTGAGACAAAGTCTTAGCGCTCGATGCCCATAGAAGCAGATTTCAGAAGAAAAGGGGAGGAGAACTTACACCAGGCAGGGCTGAGAGCGCTGGTTGGGGGAGGCTCAAGATCGAAATCAAAACCATCAACGGCGGTGTGGTCGATGGGACTGGCATCAAAGGGGCGAGGGCCCGTCCAGCTTGAGTTGTAAGGACCAAAAGCATTGTAAAGGAAGGTAGCAAAGTTGGTGGCCGTGTTGTTGTCTGTAACCTTGTAGTTGTCAAGGACGGGGTCGTACACTCCTCCGATACTGAGAATGATCTTGACACCTTTGGATCTGCAGTAAGGAATATCTTGCTGGAGGGTCATGCAGTGGCTGTAGAGCTTTGAGGGCAAGCCAGTGTTGGGGTCAGGGTATGTATCTGCCCAACAGTTGGGTCCGAAGTTGATGCCGGGATATCCAGAGGAATCAGGGGCGCTGTTAACAAAACCCAGGGTGACGGAATCAACACCAGCATCACAGTGTGTCCTAAGGCCACCGGGAGTGCTATGTTGCCCCTAAACATTAGTTGTGAGCAGCGTGTTCAACAGTTGAAGGGTGGACTAAAGGAGACAACTATGGCAACATACCCAGTAACCGTTCAGGAGGCCAACGGCCGCAACACCAGCACGAGCAGAAACCATTTTAATGACTGATTGTCTAGATTATACTAGAGAAAGACTGTAAGGTGGCCGAAGCCAGGAAGAGAATGAGTGTGATGATTCTAAGATCAACGAAAGGACGCAAACGAAACCGTCTGCAACTTGGCCTAGGAACCGAGCCGTCTCTGGAGTTAACAGAGCTAGAGTTGATAAAGAGAACAGAAAAGAAGAAGAAAAGAAGAGAGAGCAGGCAACGGTGGCAAGCCACCCATTCGCATTTTAGTTGCCCACACTTGCTCGGGCCCTACTGTAAACTAACAAGTCCAGCCTACCCCCAAAGTGCATCCATCGTGGACTCGGCCATTTCCTTTCTCGGCCTCCCCTGGGGCCTCACCTCACTAAGCCCATCTGATTGCGCCGCGGGACTGGGCTCATATGCGCGTTTGGTCTTGGCCAATCTCTCTAGAGTAAGCTATGACGGAAGAACGGATCCGTGAAGCCTAATTTGTCCATACATAGCCTTTCCACTCGGACCAGAGGGTGGGCAGATGAGCACGCACATGGGCAAAATCACCAACGCTGCAGAATCCAGGAACAGGCATAGTTGGTTTCTGGTGCCGGAGAAACGGCCACAAGCCACCATTGGTCAAATCTAGGGTTCCCGGCCGAGATTTGACTGCCTAGACTGCGTATTCCCGTTGTATCCGTGTACAGAGACTTGGAGTTGCGGTCTTTTTCTGCACGAGTCCATAACCGAGTGCTACGGACGGTTGGGCTCACGACCATCAACAGGTACAAGCACGAATGTACCAGTACAGATATTACTACTGGAACTAGCAGCAGATGACCTGATGTCAGTTGTCAGCTTGATTGGCCGCTTGGAGAACTAGTCGTGCTTGGAGCGGCAAAAAATAGCCCGAGTTCGCGAGTAGCTGAAAGCTGAGCTCTTCCATGACATACCTGAACGGGAATATGTTGATTCATCAAGCACCCAGTTCACGAAGCAGAATCCATGTTGACAAGCTTTGGCCAGCCATCATCCCATCATCAAGGCAACTTGTCGTCCACGCTCATGGCTCCTCTTTCCAGGACCGAAAGCCCAGCAAATGCGACATAAATTGTATGAGGTTCGTCTCGCCTATTAGCCTCCCGCGTTGGTGAAAACAGCGAAGGATCGAGACATGGATGACCCCCCATCACGGCGTACGATGGCGAATCACCGTGTTGGAAACCAGCCCGTCCTCGTTTGCATGTGTCGTGTCCGGGACCCCTGCATTGGCAAGCCTTTTGTTTAGCGCGTGGCGCATCAGTAGACCGGTCTTGGTTCTCTTAGTGGCAGTTTCTGCCCGCCGTGAAATGTTTTTCTCGTAGGGCTAAAGCCCAGCTGTCCAATTACGAGGGCTGCTGAGCCGTCCCCGAGGACCGCGTACCTGAAAAGACCAAGGCGCTTAGATCTCTGGGACAGGGGCAACCTGAGTTCGGATTTCAGCCGGATTGTCGTGGAATTTTCCTATCATGAGCACACGCTCCCACGCCCACGTGTGCGGGGGGGGCGGCAGAGGAAAGATTCTGCGCCTCAGACTGCAGCGATTGCCCAAAATCTCATTCCCTTGCGTGCGTGCGTTGCCTCAGCCTTGCAGAAGCCGTACGAATACAGCAGTGTCCGAGTATGTGTGCAGGGCCTGCGAGTACGTTTCAAGCATGGATTTGAATACAGGACAGCCATATACTAGTACGACTCCTGTCCCGTCAGAGTATTGCCGTTCACGCATGGTACTTTGGAAGTGGGCTTCATTTCAGTCGGCCACTTCTACTTTGGGCGTTGCTGTTGGTAGGTTGGCGGAGGTTCGCATCCGAGTGAAGCGGAGTATTGTATTTCCCAGCCTTTGAGACGAAGAGCGAGGCCACAAGTAACGTTAAACCAGGAACCGTTTTTTCGCCCCAGGTTTATTACTAAGGCTGTGTACAAGCATACGAGTATAAGCACTCGTATCGGTACCTTATCTTGCTGGTGACATGATGGCGCCACGCCAAAAGCAGCGAGCGTGTCATCTCCTTAGAACGATCAAGGTGCTACCTACCTAGTATTATGCATAAGGGACTAAAGATACACGGAGAAGCCCGTAGCTGCTCTTGATCGTGTTTCTCTCGTTACTTCTTACGTCACGAGTCAATGCTCGGTTATCTACTAAAGTACTACCTGGTAGGTACAGTAAACTACGTAGTACAACGGGGTCTTGAATTATGTAGATACCAGGTACTCCGCAGTAGCATCAACATCGGCATCAACACCAGCATCAACGACATCAGCAGTTAACAATTCACTCAAACGCTCCCCTTACAGCTGCATGCAAAACAAAATTGCGCCTCAACAGGCGCGCATCCATCAACCTGCCGAGTCTGTGTGCCTGCGTCGCCAAGGCACACCATCGGATCTAGTAGACAGGGGACCCTGGCATGGAAAAACTGTTCTGCTCGGCCGTTGCCTCTTTGAACAACACGCAATTTATTAGCCTTCTCTGCCGCTTTTTGGTTTGACTCATACGGGCCTTTTATTTCCAATGTGTCGTGCTAAATTGGTCTATAGTAAATGCTATGTACAGTACGATCAAGATTCTCTTATAACAACCGACATACGTGGCTGCTCAAGCCGTGTCAAGCACAACCACCTCGGCTTCGGCCTCTCCAATGCTCTCCACTATTAACCTGTCTCCAATCTGAACTCCATCGACAAATGCGCCGTCTCCTTCGGAAAGCTCAGCGTCCTCTCGCCCATCGAGCCGGATCTTGGCCTTTCCGCCCTTTAGCATTGGCAGGTGGACATAGACCTTGCGCTGTGTCTTTTGGCCTGCGCCGCCTCCAACGGTCCACTCAAACTTGCCATCCGGTGCGATGATACCAGCGCCCATGACGAGATCTGCGTGGATGGGGATTGTTTCCGGGATGGTGGGCTCTGCTTCCTTTTCCTCTTGAAAGGTAGCATCCTCGCCAGCCTTTAGCGGGCTGAGGATCTTTACAAAGCCCTCTCTCTTGGCCTCCTCCGGGAAATTGCGTGTGTGATATCGAGGAGTCAGGCCCCTCTTCCACGGGATAGCCCAGATCTGAAGAAAGTGGACCGTGTCCTTGTTGTGCTCATTGAATTCAGAGTGGGCGATACCCGTGCCGCCTGTAGTGAATTGGACGTCTCCGCGGTGCATCCGGAAGAATTTATCGGATTGACCACCCTCCTTGCCCTTGGCGAGCATAGAATCGCGATGCGTCAACTCTCCGGACAAGATGTAGCTGAAGATTTCAAAGTCTCGATGAGGGTGAGTGGGGAATCCCGTGTTGGCTTTCACTCTATCTTCGTTCAAGACTCGTAGGGCTCCAAAGTGAGTGTATCTGGGGTCGTGCCAATCGGCAAACGAAAAGCTGTGGTAAGTGTCCAGCCATCCTAGGTTGTTGTGACCCCTGCTCGAAGATAGATGAGGGATGATCTTGGCCTGTCGGAGAATTGACATTGTGGCGTTTCCGGGTGTAGATGTGCCGGAAGATGTGGTTGGTGTGTTTATATCTGGTGTAGAGGTGTAGTTGCTGGTGAATATGGTTATGACTTTGTAGTATGTTGAGGTGTATTGCTCAACAGGTAAGATGTAGATGAGTGTGGAAATTGAAGCAACAAGAATTGCAAAGAGCAGCGAGAAGCGACTCATTTATGCTGGATATTCAATGGGGAACGAAAACTACAGAATTCTCCAGAAGAAAAAAGGTGCGAAAAGAATGCTCCAAGATATACGTAGCATATTGGCGATAAATTTCTAAAGCTGACACAATAGGAAAGTTGTATATCAATCAATACCGCCTGTATTAAAGTTTCGTCATTTGCCTCATTACTAAAGCTTTGCTCAGCAGGTAAGCAAATCAGAGCGCGCTAAAATTCATCAACAAAGGATTACACTAGCCTTTCTAATGCCCTTGGCTGGTTGTATTTGTCTACCTCTGCCGAGGGATGAAAAAATTGGCCAAGAAGACACAGCATTGGACAAAATAGTACCATCCTTTGTGCCGAACATGCTTCGAGAACTTGTATAACAATTGATTGGAAATTAAAGACTGGAGTCATCTCAAATGGTAGATCCGACCTTGTTCTGCGATACTGCTAAGATCGCCAAAGGTACGAAGATGCTCCGCATTTGCTTGTCACTCAACGGGAGCTTACTAAGTGGTTTGCAGGCCGTTCATTGGAAAAGAGGTACAGTACGTAATACGGGCTTTGAGATGCTGCACACAGATACCCTGTACCCAAGAAGTTGAGATACGCGTTTCCGCTTGGCAAAGATGGTTTGGGTGGATTCATCTTAAGAAGCTTGATTTGAGGCTTCTGTAAGGTACCATAGTTAAGATTGTAGGATACAAAGCAGATCTAACGATGGTTCTATATAGAGCAGAGAAGATATTCTTTATTGAGTGTTACGATTAGTATGTAGTTTTCAGAGTATTTGGCCGTGTCAGATTACGGGCGAACAAATATGTTCTGATTACTTTTTTATCCGAGGCTGAAAATGCATGTTCATTTTGGCTTCACACGCTACATCTCCACTATCTTCAACCTATTCCACCTTGCGAAGTGACAGCAATTGTTCTGGCGATATTCAACAATGATTACAGAGTGCTCTGTGCAAGTTCACGTGATCCAAACCCCACGCATCCAATGAGACAGCCATTTACAAGTAGCTCGCTCATGATTGGTCTGATACCACCTTAAAGTGGACCGCAGCCAGCTCATCGCCATCTGAGTAAAGTGAATGCGTTGGCAAGAGCCCCCCGCCAAATGCAGTTGTGCTGCCCTGCTTAAATCAGCGAATCTCCTCTGTCTCACAAATTTATGCTCGTCAACCCAGGCATTACTCCGTACATCCAGTGCTATTCCATTTCATCCTATCCTATTCTATCCTCATCTGCTCGTCAAAAGCCTTCATTGGCGCTTCAAACTTCCAAGTCAGCTTCAGCTTTCCGGACCCCTGCCCCCCAGCCACCCGATTTTGCGGGCCTCCGGCGGCTGTCTGCGCCACCCGTTTGCTAGAGCTTCACTACCGAAGCCCGACTCGACAAGCCCGATCTCGTGCGACGCAAGATAGAGGCCATCATCGTTGAGCAGATTGACAGGGAATCAAGCATATCATGGTCTATTGTTAAAGCTCGGAACCCATCTTGGTAGCTGCTATACATTATTTCTGCTGTCTATCTTCAAGGTCAGTTGCGGGTCGTCCAATGTCGTGCTGTTTCGGCCTGCAAGGCTCCCTATGCGGCCCCATCGGACAGCTTCCCGTGCGCTACGGCGCTTCATGCGTCTTTCGGTGGCTGGGACACCCTCCTGCGTCAGATATCCCCCAGCCATTTTTTAAAACTAGCCATACGCCTGAGATCCCATCCCACACCGTACATCTTTTCCTTACTTTTGCCTTGCGTGCTGCACAAGCAATTGGTCAAACTCTCTTTTAGTGCAGTTTGCCTGCGTCGAGCGCCGCAAGAATGAGTTACCAAGACAATGATCGTGACCATGCAGAGCCTCCTCGTACGTGGGCGCAGCATTTTGGACTTGCAGCGCACTCGCTAACATTCCCTCTCCCATCTAGGCTGGCGGCAGTCAAATAGCAGTCGATATCAGCCCGTCCCCGACGGCGAGGCCTCTCCTTCGACACGCCAAAAACGCCAAAGCGGACGATCGAAGCGCGCCTCCTCGAAAAGCCGACGTTCTAATCGCCGATCCAACCCGCAAATCAACGATGCATCTGATGATGTAGAAGTAGCTCCCCTGAGAATAATAAAGTCACGCTCTTCCGAGTTACACAAGTCAGACCGTTCGTACGAAAAGCCGCCCGTACAGCCTGCGGGATACCATGCCATTGAGCCAGAAGAGGACCCCATAGTACGCTTCGACGAGGCTCAGTTAGCAATGTTCGCTGCGGATAACGCTTCCCGCATGCCTAACATCAAAGATGAATTGGCTCTGGCAGCGGGCAAAGTTACTCCTGGAATTGACGACACACCGTACATCCAATACGCCCTGCAAGCACTAGTAGGCGGTCAGAGCATATCGATTCCGTCGCATCTCGTGTCTAGCTCGTCTGATGGATATTCCGAACGGTATGAGCCGTTACGCGGATTTGATGAATCTGCAGCATATAAATCGCCAATCCATCAAGATCGATTAGCGAGGGAAAATATTGACCTCCGACCAGAGCCTCTCCCTCAGAAGGGGCCCCCAACCCCTGGACAACTTCCACGGCGCAGCACGGCCTCGTTTGACCCCACTGGAGCAAGCACATCACGATGGATTCCTGTTTCCAAAAACATGCAAAAAGATCTCGACCCCCACGGCAGGACTCTTCAGTCTCTCAACTTTAAACCGCGGATTCTACGGGCGTTCTCAATGGCAATCTTGGCTATACTAATTCTCCTTATGATGGCAGCCCTCATCTTCTCAGCCAGGTACTCATACACGCATTCTGGTTTAACACCATATCCTGGTAGCATCTACTCGGGCCAATACTTTTTGTTCCGCATATTGCCACAGCTATTGGGTGCTGTTATTTTCATTTACGCCCAAAACGTCGTAATAGCCTCTTTACGAATTCTGCCTTTTACTGCGATGGCTAGCGAGAATCCGCGAATCAGGTGTATGGCTCAATTTCAGAGGTTATATCCTACCACCTTTTTGCTACCCCAGTTCATTGGGCCGTGGCAGTTTAAGATTTTTGATGTTGCAACGTGGCTGGCTATATTCACGATCCCCTTAGAAAGCGCAGCATTTACATGTGTCCTCGTCCACGAAAAGTGGATTTGGGCTCCTGTTCAACCAGTTGTATGGGCGCTTGTTGGTCTGTATGGTGTTCTGTTGCTGGCAACAGTTAATTTAATGGTGTATTGGCTCGTGCAATGGACGGGCCTTTCCTGGGACATTCGGTCGATCGGAGATCTTTTGCCCCTGTTGAACCGCAGCAACATCATGTCTAGCTACAGACGAGATGACCTTGCCGAGAACACTAAAGTGTTCAAAGGCCAATTGCGCGAGAGATGGTTTGATCGACTGGGGTACTGGAAAGCCGAGGATGCGACCACTGGAGGCATTTGGTACACCATTGGAGCGTCGCCTGTCCAGGACTTGGGGATTTCACCCGGTGCGATGGGAAAGAAGGCTGGCAACGATCCGACACCTCATCTTTTGATCGACAACACTTTCGGAAGATATCTGCCACTATATCTTCGTGATGGTCCACTTATCTTTTCTGTAGCAGTCAGTTTTGTTCTGCTAGTAGCTCTAGTTGTTGTTTCTTTCTTGCCACAGACCCGGCTAGAATCAGGCTTTTTGCCGATGCTAAGTGCAAGGCCTGATCACAATGCCTTTTCGCCAGCCGATTTTGTCTTCAGTTTCGTGCCGGCCCTTGCTGGCATGATTCTCTTTTTGCAGTTTCAAATCGTCGATCAGTCACTGCGCATCCTCCAACCATGGGCTGACTTACACGATGTGGACGGTTCTCCGGCTCAGAGATCGCTTTTGGCAGACTACGCGGCCTGTCTTCCCCTTCAGGCGACATGGAGAGCATTAGGGAATGGGCACTGGAGAGTGGCAGGCGTATCTCTGCTGGCAACATTGTTTATTTTCATCCCAATTTTGGGAGGCGGACTCCTGATGGCTTTAACTGCTCCTGATAGGACGGTGCGAATGTATCCCAGCATGCCAGTCTTTGGCGTCCTGTTGGCATTCCTCTTCTTATATGTGGGCGGATTCGCTTTGATGGTGCCCCACCGACGCCAATTCCTACTGCCCCGGCCCGTCACCTCGATCGCTGGAATTATCAGTCTCTGCTCTGCTGAAGAGCTCACACAAGATGCCGCGTTTCGATCTGTTCGAGGGCGAAGTGATCTTGAAAACCGACTAGGTGTTGGACGTGATGACTCCCGGGATGAGAGTTCGTGGTTCTTTGGCCCCGTCCTAGGAAAAGACGCGAACCGGGCAAGTATTAGACGAATGGTCGATTTCTCGGAAAAGATGCCAAGATCTTCAAGATCTATGGTTTAATGATTTGCTTTTATGTTTCCCCCCTTTTCAATTTTCTTCCTTATTAAGAGTGCCGACAAAATGAGCATGGCGTTTTTTTTTGGTACTGATGGCATGGCCTCAGCATGCGGATGGAGTTGGGAGCGATTAAAGTTTGACATTCACGACATGTACAGGAAGGGGGATATGAGATGGGATGGGTGATATGAATGATGAGTATATAACGTGGAATGCACGGTTAAAGATGGTTGGAAGACGACACACGATGTAATGTCAATATGATACCAGTTTTGATGTGACTGAAGACTTTTCGTTTCATTGACAACATGTTTCAAACCTGAATTTTTCTTTATTGTGGTGCCCGGCCAACACAGGTGTGCCGTAGCTGGGACGTGGCATTTTTTATGTGTCGCTATCTCAACCGTCTTAGCCTTTGGAATGCTCTCAGTGTCTCACCCATGGTATTCCGACCTTGGCAACCTCTCTGTTTTACAGAAGAAAAATAATATGCAATCGAATTTCATTGAGGCCTCATGAGCCATTGAAACTCCCCTAAATACCTAATACTCCTTCCCATGCTGCCGTGATATACTCCAGCCCCATAATACAATGTAGAACCAACGCGTAATAGAGACATGTGTAAAAGCAAATCATAATGAGTGGCCATGGTCAGCTTGCTTGGTAGTAAAAAGAGTGACGTGTGAATACCAAATAAATGAATGTGATTCAAGTTGACCCTTCCCCCTGGGCCAAGATGCAAAACAAGATGGTAAAATAAAAGAAGAAAAAGAAATCCCGAACAGGTGCTTAACGACTCCGTCGGCCAAGCATCCTACTCAACACATCGGATTGCTTCCCTACGAGGGGCAGGCTCTCCATGGTGTTTGTCCTCTTGCGTCGCCGGCGGTCCTTTGCGACGGTAGCGGCGTCGACAAAGGATTGCTGAACGGAGGTTTTGGACGCTGAGCCACGACGCCGGGCGAGGATGCCCTCGGCTGTGCCTGGGCTCTGACTCCGTCTGTGGAAGCGAAAAAAGGACAGAGTTGGGGATCCTGAGGAGCTGCCCTCGTCGTCGTCATCATCACAGTCTGAGTCTGTATCGTATTCGAAGACGGAGATGGGGAGCGGCTCTGGGGGAGGCGGAGGGCGTAGTTGTGTGGTTGATTTATAGGGGCGGAGCGTTTGAGTGGTCGTAGGAGTAGGCTCGACATGGCTGAGGTTGGAGGACCGAGGTGTGAGGGTGGATGGGTGAGGAGGCCGTGATGAGAGTGGTGGAAGAGCTGGTAGTGGTGCGGTTGGTGGAGGAGAAGGGGGAGGAGGGTAGTAGTAGTCCAGGGGCGTGTTTGGCCGTGAGCCGTGAGAGCTGTTTGGGCGTACCATGAAGGTGGCGGGAGAGAAGGCCCTTGGATGAGGACTTGCTGAACGGGGATGCGAGCCAGAAGGCCTTGGAGGGAGAGGAGGAGCGTCTGTTGAGCAGACAGTGGAGAGTTGAGAGGTCGAGCTCTGCCTTGAGCATTGGCCGGAAGGTATTGAAACGATCTTGGGGAATGCTGAATAGATTGGCGACGGTCTTCTTCTTGGCGGGCTATCAGAGAGTGGCCACGAGCACTCCTGAGAGCCTTGTCCTTGAGGTAGAGGCCGTCTCCTCACCTGATGAGGCGAAGCAATCAAGGCAGGATAGTCCTTCTGCGGGACCATGGGAGGAACACACTCCGGCGCAGCAACAGAAGAAGCCATCGCAGCAGCTCTGATCTCGAGGTTATCGTGAATATAAAGTCCAGATTCCAGAAAACTATCCCAAAGCTCGTCCCCATGCGCGTGATACCGAAAATCGTCGTCGTCTGCCGAAGCCTCGGAGTCGGTGCGGTCGTCAATCAAGCTCGGCAGCGGCGGTGACAGCATAAAAGGACTCATAAAAGGACTCGCCATTGCACTTGCCTGCGAAGAGGCAAGCGACGTCCTCTTATCCTCGGACTCGTTCGAGCATCTCCTGCTGTTGTAGGGAGTGCGGGCGTGACAACCCTCGCTGCGAGGGTACGAGTAGTTTGCCACGGGGTAATATTTCGATACGAGGGTGAGCTGGGCGAGTTTGCTGGTTCGCTCCATCGCACACTCTTCTTTCTTTCTGGGGGGTTTGTGTGGTTTCAATGCTTGTCTAAGGGTTCTTCTCTCCAACTGGGGGTTTTCTTTTTTTTTTTTTCCTCTTTTTCGTCAATGCTTTTTTTGTGGTGGTTGAAGGAGCATAAGTCTTGCGTTACTGAGACTTTACGTGAGAGGGAGGGTCAGGGAGCAAAGGAGGCAGGCATGATATACAAATAGTCTGTGAAGGAAAGAAAAGACACAATACTACCTCTCAATAAAGCTACATAAACAGACTGCACAGGTGAAGATAAACAACACAAGACATGCATAGCAGACGCTTTTCTCGATCAGATGAGACATATTCTCCTGCGGGGCAGAATACATGTACACTCACACCCCCCCTGCTCTACTTTGCTCTTCTTGGTCAGAGAAGTTTTTCTGACAAAGTTCGTGGCGTCGCAAATGTCTGAGTTGGGGCGAACGGAGGAGCCGCGCGCTGCCCTTGGACACGGGAAGCATTCCTTTGCTCTTGAACACCCCCCGGCAAACATTGAGTTCGAGGGGGCCTGTGCTGGGCGTATTTGTGCCCTCTTCTTCTAGGGATGGAAGTGGAATATTCAGACTACGGAGTACTTGGGTTGCTGCTGCAAGGCTCTCTGGTGGGAAAGGGTTTGCGGGTACGGGTTTGCATTCTGGCTGGGGGCTTGGCAAAGGGGCGGAGGCGTTGCAAGTGGGCAAACATGATTCTGCATAGGTGGGTAGATGGTTTGGAGTTTGTTATGAGGGGAGAGCATGGGCCGCGAGAAGGTCCTTGTAGTAGATACGCGTTGGTTTGTCAGTATCCAGCGCGTTTCTTCTTCAAGTTTGATAACAACAAGGTATCTGTAATATATCATATACATGAAGTGAGATGATGTCGAATTCAATCTAGAAACAATTGTATATAGATGCACTGTGAAGACAGGTCCATCTTAGTCAGACTACCTAGGATGTGATTGTGTGTAACATTAAGCAGATATACTCGTATGAGTAGCTGCTCCCTTTTCTCTACCCATCAAGGTGCCCTCGTCGAGAAAAAAAAAGGCGTCGAATTCCGACCATCGAGAGATCGGCACGTCCGCGGTCTGACACCAGCTTCAGATCGGAACTCTCAGCTAGAAGAAAAGAACCATCTACGGCATCGCCGTCGCGCTACCGCGCCCTCACTGGAGCAACTGAACTGTGCAAAGACCAGGCAAACTGACGCCTAGCAAACGAACACGGGCGCGTCTCAGTCCTGAGTTAGTGGCAATATGTAGGTACGTGTGGAATAGCAAACAAAGCTACATATACGAGAAAAAAGGGCCACATAGACCTACAGCATGTCCCTGCATGTGTAGTAGCTGTATCTAAACGCCGACTACTACCAAGTGCGAGAAGTAATGGATACCATACGACCAAAACTAGAACACTTCGCGAGCTTAAACATATCCATTACTGTATGTAGTCTTGGAGCAGCCAGACCCTGCCTCCCAATGAGGGGGGGCACCCCTGTCTGTCAGTTTTCTTAAACCGCTTCTCACCCTTTTCCCAACCTGCTGTCTGATCGGGGACGAGCTTAGTTCGTTATCCCCGGTCGATCGGATCCATTTGACAAGGGTAGGGGGGTTGAGAGACTAGATAGCCCAAACTGAGACACGCAGATGTAGAGACTTGTGTGAGACCTTGATCAGGGCCCGGATTGCTTCCGTGGATACCGCAGAGAATGAAGGGCTGGCTATTCGAGTAGGCTCAAGATGTGTTTGTAGTGTTGGCTGCCTCTGAATGATGAAATACAGAAAAATTTCATTTTCTTCTTCTTCTCGCGTCTCATTGTGAAGGCTGTTTTATAGAAGCTGTATATGGACGGAATAGTCTATTAGTCTGTGTACATCTAATGAAAGCTATGTACAAGTCCTACGTTGAATTTGAGATTCTCTTGCCGCAACTACCGTCAAAATCTCAACAAGAGATTCCATGCATGTATATTTTTTACCAATTGGTTCAGTTCTCTATCACTCTATTGGGCAGGTTCTTGTATTTAGACCTGGTGTATCTGTACTACATGCAATCGGGCCATCTACACGTGGCGCAAGAACATGGTGCATGCCGTGTGAAAGGTAAGCTCTGAAGAATGCAAAAGCTGGTCTCCATGGCTACGCTCTATAGTGAGGAGAGCTTCATGATTCCTGGGGAGACACAAAAGAATACGTATATATAGGTATGTAGAAGAAGTTGCAAAAGAGTACGTATATATAAGTGGACGAAGCCGCGCATCGCGTAGGTACGGATTGCTTCAGGCGCGTTATACGATGGCTGGCATAGGTAGGTTATCGCGACAGAGATTGAGATTTCAGTTGCTGAATACGTCACAAGAATTACACTGATAAAAGGAATCTCGCGTGCTGTATCTTTATTCCATGTGAAGAGGGAGGGGATAAAGATGGAAAGCCTATGCGGTACTTGCAGAAGACATGCTCTGAGCACATGTATGGCATACGACTCTGTACACTCTGTATCACATAGTACGAGAATACGGACTGGTGATGCCTCGTATGGAAGAAATGTTAACGCAGTGTAATAGTGCACGGTGTCAAACACTGTCATGTTGAGAACCATCTTTTCATGGATCTATCTTGTGCGAAAGCTGTGTTGACACCCATTTAACACACAAACACACCATGGGATATGTAACCACTAGAGACATGGCAATGGCAAGTGCGGATCGAAATGAAAGTGAATGTTTCTCAACATTTCTTTATGGCCTTTTCACTGGCCTCATGAGGCCTCTTGCCTGGGCATTACTTACCTATCCTCGTACGAAGCACTCCGTAATGTAAGATGTACCGGCCAACTTGGCGATGCCTACCCTACAGACATATATGATGTTACAGATTTTCCACAATGGTACGCATCTCATTGCGTTTTCTTGAAGGAACTTAAGCTACCCGGCTGCTTTTCTCTCCATTGTCGTTCTACTTGGTCATTTTCACGTCCACACACATGTGGGTAAGTCCACTGGTGGCAAACATGGCACGACAAAAGCAGGTCCCAGCTACCATATCATGACAACATCCATTACCACATTGTGCAGAGCAAGCACACACTCCACCACCAAAATCCACAATGCTGCATAAACACATCTAATTACGGCAAACGTGACGTCGTCTAGGCGATGCTCGAACCCAGACCGCCGGGCACCGGACAAGATGTCGATGCCTGCCAGCGATTGGCTCGCTGCCGTGAAGCTTCGGACATCAACTTATTTTAGGTGGTCCCGAGTCCGAGCCGTGCCGCGCCGCTGCTAGACAGGATTTGATACACGAGCCGTGGCACAATTTCCGCAATGGCAGCGAATTGAAATGCAAAGAAGGTGAATTGGCCTCTTTATTCGACGAAGGCTGAGAGACAAATGAAACAGGATTGATTACAGGATTACACCCAATGTTCTACTCGTGACCGTTAAGACGACTGGAGGTGGCGCCATGTGCTACAGGTACCTAGGTACGGACGGAGCGGCATATTGGGCTGTGGAAGAAGTAGAAGTAGAAGCAGAAGCAGAAGCAGAAGCCGAGGCAGAAGCTGTGCAACGCACACAGAGGCGCGCATATACGGGAGGCGTAACGCCTCACGGTGAGTTGTACAGCCTCGAGATGAAGATTCATGACGTTGAGAATATCAAAGAGCCTGATTTCTTGGGCATCTTGGGGTGACTTGCATTATGCGGTGTTGTGTGAGTGGTACGCGCCTGGTACTTGTCTCTGGCTGTGACTGGGCGTAAAAGGGATAGCAAGACAGGTACTGATTCGGTACAGACAGACGTGGCGCTTGCGACGTGGCGGAACTAGCCATTAAGGTGCCAACTTGACAAGATCAGCCTCGTTTAGCGGGAGATCGGGGGGATTGCTGGCACTGACAAGCTGTTGCTGTCGTCAACCATCCCATCTGCAGTACAGTATCTTGGTTTGAGTGAGTCTGCCTTGGGCGGTGAGTTGATGCCCGTTTGTGCCGTCTTGTCCTTTGTTGCCTTGCCTTGCCTTGCCTTGTCATTGTCACTGTCGACGCACTTCGCTTGCATGAAGCAAGGTACAATGCATGCATCATGCATAGGACACACTGATACCTGATAACCTGATACTACAGTACGAGGACACAGGACAGGGAGAGAGACCCGAGTCAATGGCTACGGTTAGCAGACAAAGTTGCCCAAGAGCCAGCCTGAGCCGTTCGAGTCCAGGGATGGCCCTGGCCCCCTCCATCCCTCCCCCCAATAGATCCCATCTCGGCGATTCGCATCGCCTTCCCCGGCCCACCGAAGCCATCCATGGATCCCTCAGCTGGTGCTAGCTTGAGTGCTAGCAGATTCTGCTCTAGCTGGGACTCTGTCAACTGTGGAGGTTGATCCAGCGCTGGGCCGTACAGCAAGCAGGTCTCAGCTGCGGGTTGCAGACAGGTCGCCGTAGCTGGGACGATACACGATGCAGCCATGACGCCCGCGCGGAGGGCGCATGTGCATGCTCTGACGGAGCGACCTGCTGGGTACGCCGGAGGAGAGTCCGCCTGGATGGGGGCCGTGATGCAAAGTGCTTGCCTTTCCATTGGGCCCCGAGGCTGTGCGGAATCGCATTTGATCTTATCGTTGTCCGCCTCCATCGTCGACGTCGACTTGGACTTGGAACCTCTCGCATCTTACCTCCAGAAACCGCAGCCTCCTTTCCAGCACATCCCGCTCGCTGCATCCCCTGAGACGAGATGCCGTGTCGGCTGTAGACAAAAAGTCAGCATTGGGCCTCAAACATGTGCCAGCTCGCCAGCCTGCAGCCTGAAGCTCCACCAACTGAGCTTTGCTGGCCGTTTCTGTGACCTCGTGGGGAACGAGCAAGGGGGAAAGAAAAAAAGAGGACAGGAGAGAAAGTGGTTGCTTCAATATACAGTACAGACAACAGGTGTCGACCAGCACCAGCACCAGCGCATCGTCTCGTCCGCCTCGCCCAACACGACACCGGGCACCCCCTTCTCTTGGTTTTCTTCTTCTTCTTCTTCTTCTTTGTCTTTCCTTTTTGGCGCATCGCAACTTGCTTGCTTGGGCCAAGAGCCCGAGGCCAGCACGGGAGGCATCCAGGTTGCGCTTGGGCCGTCGCAACCGTCACCAGAGCCAGACGAGGAGAGAGAGAGAGAAAGAGGGCATCTGGGCTTTTACCGCCAGTTCTGGATGTTGGGTTGGGCCTGAAAAAGGAATAATAACCGCTGCAATTTCGCCCACCAGTCCATTCGTTTCTCCATCCATTCATCTATCCATCTATTCAGCTATTCATTCATTCATTCAATCGTCTATCCATTCATCAATCAGATGACACTGGTCCAAACCAAGCTGGATCAATTCATCAAATCTCTTTGTTCCTCCCCCCTGTTCTTTGCGCTGACGAGCCACTGGGACCGGCCACTATAAACCGCTACGGAATCCCAGCTTCAGTTGCGCGGAAAAGACGTGCGGTGCCGCGCTTGCGCACTTCCAGCCCCCCATTTTCCATTTTCCAGCCCGGTTTCCCCCTGCCACCAGCTTTTTTGACATCACCGCCCTGGCTCTTTCGCGCCTCTGCCTCTGCTCTGCTTCTGCTTTGAGCTGAGCCAGCCTCTTCCCAACTCCTGCGGGCAATTGGGTCTTCTGCCGCCTTTCGCTGCACGATTCACCTGCTTGCATATCGCGTCCGCCTTCTTACCCTTGACTCTCGCAACTTTGTCTCGAAAATCCTAGCGGCTGCGCTTATCAATACTCCCCTCTCGGGTTTCTTTTGGCGCAAATCACCTCATTGCTGGTTGGAGTCTGGATAGCACCAATTTTTACTACTTCCAATACCTTAATTTTTCATTGCTCTTGCTGAAGACGCTCGCTTCTAGGGCTCTTTGGCTTGTTGGCTACGGCACCCAATTCCTCGCCGAAACTCAACCCTGTAGTGGTATCTCTCGACGACCGCGCGCCCTTCTGGATTTCTCCCTCTCCTAACAACATCACCGCCGGTTAGCCTGGCGGTGATCATTCCCGTTCAACTTGTCTTCCCTCCCCCCTACGCTAGGAGGCGCCGCAGACTTGTCCCAACGACCTTCCCCCGTTTCTAACGACCGTTACGCGACCCACGAGAACACGCCTTCACCATCGCAACGCCAGCAGCAACATCCTCTGTCGCAGACTGCACAAGAGCCTCCCAGCAGGCTCTCTACCCCGTCTTCGCAGCGCAAATCTCTTCGCCGCACGCCGAAATTCGACTCTGCACCTGTACCCAATCACCAGCCGGAGCGTCGGGTTCACATCGCCGCTGCCTCGGCCGGCTTCTACCCGAGCATTGTATCGCTTTCTCACGACTCCGAATCGTCCATAACCGGGCTTGGGTTGTCGCTGTTTGACGACTCCAACGAGGATAAGCGCCAGCGACCTCAGACCCAGGAGCCGCGTCACGAACGCTCTGGCTCTACGGGAATCCAGAACCCACCGGCAAGACCTCAGCTTAGAGTCCCCCGTATTTCCAAGCATACTCACAACGCAATCCTCTTCGCTTTAGAGGAGGCTCTCCGTCAACCTCGCCCCTTCACAGCCGACGAAATCGAAGAGACTGCCAGCATGTCTGATCTCATGACTGGTGGCCTTCCTGCCACGTCCAATGGCACTGCCCTTGGCCCTGGTCGCATGCCGGCCGCGGCTCCCGCGCCGACGAGCTCGCCATCAGGCATTAAAGGTCCTAGGGCGATCATGCAGGAGCGAGCGGCGAGAGAAGCGCGCCAGAGGGCGGAAGCACGGCAGAGAGCTGAAGTTGAGCAGCAGGCATTGGAGAAGAGCCGTGCGGAACAAGAGGCGCGAGTGCAGCAGGAGACGGAGCGTCGCAATGCAGAGCGGCGTGCTGCTGGCGTTGCTGCTGGCCAAGGCATCAATGCCGAAGCTCAGCAATCTACTAATCCTTCACACCTAGACCAGTCACAAGCTCCACGAGCGAATGTCGCGCCTAACCAGACATTACCACCACAGCAACGTCCGGCCCAGATGGCTGGCAACCAACATCATCATTCCCCTCCCCAGGCCTTCCCCGCCGGGAACTCCTCGTCGCAGCAGCCTGCACCTGGAACACTAGCCAGCGATGCGGCGAGCGATCCCACGAAGCCACGCAACTCGTTTCCCCATGCCTTTGAGCGCTGGGAAACGTTGTCTGCTCATTGGGAGGGACTGACGAGCTACTGGATCCGCAAGCTTGAGCAAAACAAGGATGACATCAATCGCGATCCCATGAGCCAGCAGCTGGCGCGACAGGTTACGGATCTGTCGGCGGCTGGTGCCAACCTGTTTCACGCCGTAGTGGAGCTTCAACGCCTGCGAGCCAGCTCCGAGAGGAAATTTCAAAGGTGGTTTTTTGAAACCAGATCCGAATTGGAGCGCGCCCACGAGGTGAATGCCATGCTGGAGGCAGCTCTCGAAAAAGAGCGGAGGGACCGTGAGCAAGCAATCCGCGACGCTGTCGAGCACGAGCGCGGAGTGTCCAAGACTCAGAAGCAGCTGGTGGAGATGAGAAAGGAGCTTGCCATCTCAAAGGAAGAAGCCCGCCGGGCTTGGGAGGAACTCGGGCGTCGTGAACAAGAGGAGCGTGATAGGACGTTGTCTCTCCAGTCAGGGCATCCCACGGTCGTGGGCGGAGTCCAGGTAGTGCCAATGACCCAGGGCGGCGGCGTCAGTCGACACAGCAGCACCAGAGAGCAAGGGAGCTACCAGTCTGAGTATCAACGACCGACTTATTCCATTGAGCAGCCTACCCAGGGCCAAGGACAGACCACCGCAGGAAGCAGCAGCTCCGGACAAGGACAATACCGATCTGGCCACCAGGAAGAACCGAGCCGTCGTGCAGGCGCTGGCTCCGAGGGCGGTTACAGCGAAGGTGAGTACCTTATCGATGCGCAGGGAAACTTCATCCTAGACGGGGACGGACTTAGAATTCCCTTCGCTGCGCCGCCCTCAACGTACACAGGTTCTGATTTGGATCCAGAAGACTACGACACCCCGGCCACGACAAACCCCAGCGGTGCCAACATGCCCTCGTCAACATCCGCCCCGCAAAGCCAATGGACCGGTGCCTACTCGAACCCTCAGGATTATTCCGGCCAGGGCTATGGGAATGCTGGATGGGAAGCGGTGCCTCGGCATCATCACCCGACTCGACTGAGCGACGTTATGGAGGAAGAGGATGAGAGAAGTCGAACCAGCGCCAGCCACAGCCGAATCTAGGAGATTGACTGACGCCATAGCCTCCTTTCTTCTCTCTCCACCGCATCATCATACACACCTAAATTCCTTCTAGCGTTGGATATTTTCGAAACGAACTTTGTTACATAGGGGCGCAGTTGACCTTGTTACGACTACGAAGCCTTCGAGGCGCACACATTTGCATTTTGAACCGACGAGGGCCAGGGCTTCGTGCTTTGTCCTCTCTATTTCTCTTATTCGCCACCACCTCCTTACTATTTTCGTTAATAAGGCATAATTCCCTGGGATGAAAAAGACTCGTCAGATTTGAGTTCGGTTCATGACTGCTTTCTTTCTTCCCTCGGTATAAATTTGCGACAGACATGACAGTTTTCATCCCCTGAGCTAAGCATCAGCACCTTAGAGCAAGAAAAAAGCCTTGGAACCTGTTAGTTGATACACTACTTTTGATGATATGCTGCGTTGACTTTGCATTCTGCATTATTCTGCATTTTGCCTCTTTTTTTTTTCTGGGATGGATACTCCTCTTTCGCCCATGAATCTTTTTTGTTTTTATTATTTTTTCTTTCCTAGCCGGAAGAGTGTACGTGTTTTGTTTGAGCTTATTACTTTTTCTTTTCTTGATTTCTCAGAGATTACCGATAGATGAAAGATGGATGGGGTCGTTTTTCTTTAATGTTCCTGCGGGAAATTCCCTTTGCTTGCTCGTTTGCTCAAGCGGCGGAGTTTGAGGAGAAATCAAAAACCGTTTGGGGGGAACCATTTTTTGGGAGAGGGGGAGATGATGGTGTGCCGAGAGAGGATGGAAGAGAGAGAGTGAGGGAGATTTTGGGGAGGAGGAAAGGAGTTGGGGCGTGTCTTTTCGCCTGAAAGTGTATTCAATGTAAATGCCTAACGTTTATTCTTACAGGATATGATTATTCTTTTCTATATTTTTTTTTTGAACTTTTTGAGTCTTGCGTGTATATGTTTTTTGATGTAAATGGAAATGTTATCTTTGTTTGATGTGATGTTGGCTGCTGTTGTGTTGTTTGGTACTCACTGGTGTTTGGTGAGAGAGAACTGGTGTAAATGTGATGGTACCTCGAAGGATGAAGCATGGACGAGACACATACGCAAAGGGCATGATATCATAAACAACAAGTAGAAATCTAAATCCCATCTATATATGACACTATTATAAAACTAAGCCATTGTATAATGTCTGTCTTTTTTCTTCACAAATGTACACATGCCGCAAACACACCCATAGGTGTAAAAAATAATACTCAAGAAAAAAAAAAAGAAAAAGGAGGCTGGCTCATCAGCTCTCGCTCTCCCCCTTGGCGGCCTTCTTCCCCTTTGACCGCTTCCTCTTCT
Organism: Trichoderma afroharzianum; assembly: GCA_037893235.1. Classification (NCBI taxonomy): domain Eukaryota; kingdom Fungi; phylum Ascomycota; class Sordariomycetes; order Hypocreales; family Hypocreaceae; genus Trichoderma; species Trichoderma afroharzianum. The sequence goes on from JBBLXW010000010.1 coordinate 435,410, forward strand.
TCCTCGTCCCATCAACATCCCCAATAATGTTACTCGCTCCCTCTCCCTCCGCAGCTTTTGCCTTGCTCTTCTTCTCCCTCCTCCTCTTCTCCTTCGGGTCCTCCTCCTCCTCGCCGTCCTCCTTCACAACCACCCGCTCAAACCCATACGTCGGGCCCGTGTGCTCAAACTCGCCGCCAAACACGTCCCTCCGCCATTGGCGCAAACGAGCCTTCTTGCCCAGGTGCTTCCTATCCTTGCGCTTCTTCTCCACGTCACGAAACGTGGCAAGCTTCTTCAGCCCGGCGAACTCGTTGAGCACCTTGTCCGACGGCGCGAGCAAAATGTCGCGCGCTGTGAGGCCAAAGGCCTGTGGCGAGGTCTCGCGGTACCGGAAGCCGCCGGAGCCTTCGCCCTTGAGCACGTCGTGGTCTGTGAGGTGCATCTTGGCGTCGACAAGAGCCTCGAGCTTTGTGCGTTCTTGACGGGCCTTCTTCTGAGATTCTTGGCGGGCCTTTTTGTGATCTGATGACTTGAGCTTCTTGGCGGATGGTTCGTCTTCGTCGTCATCGCCGCCATCTTGGGCTTCGTCGTCTGACAGAGAGATCTTTGGCTTTTCGTCGCCAGCGTCGAAATCGGGGATAATATCGTTGATATCGATGTCGTCGTCCCACTTGGGCTTCTTGGGGGCCTTCTTCTTGCTCTTCTTGCTCTTCTTGCTGCCATCTTCCTCGTCAACGTCCATTTCGTCGTCATCATCTGAAGCGACATTGGCTTCGTTGATGGCGTAGTAACCCTCGTCGAACCACTTCTTCATCTCACCCTCCCACTTGTCGTTCTCCCACGCGTCATCTAGGAACTTCATCCACTGCTCGTCCGTCAACTCCTTGCCAAACGCTCCGGCCGCCTGCTTAATCTTGCGAAGCTTGCCCTCGGTTTCCTCAAGCTTCAGTTTTCGTAGCCGGGCCTTGTCTTCACGGAGTTGCTCCTTCTCTGCCTCCTTCTTCTCGCGCTCAAGCTCTCTCTGGCGCTTTCTGCCGGTCTTTTCCTCTCGTCTGACGGATCGCGCAGCCGCAAAGTCTCTGGCATATGATTTTAGAACCTCGTTGCTCTTTTCTGGATCCTCGAATCGTAGATTATAGGCCTGCTCGAACTCTTCCGCCCGGTTGTCTTCTTCTCCATCGTCAGACTCAAAAGCCTCCCATCTTGAACCTTCGTCGGCCACCCAAGCTCTCGCAGCCATGAAATTCGATAGGAAGGTTTCTGGATCTCTGTCTGCATTGTTGACATCGACTTCGGAGAGCTTCACGGCCTTTGCCCTAGAGGGGTGCAGGCCGTTTGAATCTGTCTGTGCTGGCGCTTTCCGCTTAATGAAGCCGTCCTCATCTTCGTCTTCCTCATCTGAATCATCAGCCTTGACAGCGTTGATCTCAGACAGCAGTGACTTTTTAATGGCGTCCTGCTCTTGCTGGTACGTCTTTGGCGCCTCCTCTTCGTCATCTGAGCCACCAACATCGCCTCTCAAGAGTTTCTCTCGCTGATAATCGCGAAGGAAAACTGGCTTTTCCTTCTTCTCTTTGGTCGTGGCTTCGGCGTTCTCGTCCTCAGGCTGATAAAAGGTAATATCTTTGTCGTAGACACGAGGATCTTTGTTTCGAATTGCTTGTAGAGTGGCAGAGATTTGAGCGTCTAGGTCTTCGGTTGCAAGGAAACCATCTTCGTCTTCTGTCTCATCGGTAGAAGAGGAATCATCATTCTCCTCCTCCCTCTTGATCTTCTCTTCCACTTGTAGATGTTAGAGGGAGAACACATTTGAATTGGATGGGAAAGTCTAATTGAAACATACATCTTTGCTTCTCTTCTCGTTTCTTGTTATGCTCAAAGCGGCGTGCATATTCCTCATTCACCTTGAAGCTTGAGCTTCCAATTGCTGCCCCATCATCTGATTCTGAGTCGCTGTCGTCGAGGAGCTTTCGTTTGTTTGGATTGGACGGCTTGTCCTTTGATGCCGCCGCGTGTGGCCCGGCCATTGTGACGACTGTCTCTATCCCCAACTTTCGGCTGGATTGAGAAGTTGCAGAGATTTGTCGATGCTGGCGACAAGGTGTTTATGCAAAACAAAAATTGCTTGAATCTTCAACAAGATTCGCGCCTGCAGCAGAAACTAGTCCCATACCAACTTTTTTTTTCTGCCGGCAGATCAGGCCCAAAAAGTTTGGCGGGGAGTGGCCGGGCATAGGCGTAACTTTTGGCCGAGGCTGCCCCGCCGAGAGCGACAGCGGGAAAGCTCGATACTCTAAAGCGGTTGCCGTACAAGGTAGAGAGTACTCCACGTGGCGTGAGAGTTATCGTGCCACTGCGAGTACTCTCTACTGTCCGGGCAGCTCGCCCTTCGTACCCGACAATGGTGGCTGGTGCGCAGGCTGGTTCGCAGGGACCTCGTCATCGTTGCGCCTCTTTGCCATGCAACCGGTACTTTGGTACCCACTGGAATTTGCTTGCTGGAAGCAGCGCCATCCTCGCGCATTACTGGCAGCACTAAGTCTGTACTCGTACATGCAAAGAACTCGCCCGCAGCTGAGAGGCAGCAATAATCCATAATCCGCCAGCCCACGCACATCGCCAGGCAAATCTGCACTCTTCTGCACCTCCAAGAGGAGTCGCTTTTGCTGCATCTCCAAAGTCGCAAGCAGACGCCGCCGAAACGAGCCGGTAAAAGATGGCGGAAGCTCCCAAACCCAGCAGCAGCGTCAAGCTGGTGCTCCTCGGTGAAGCCGCAGTCGGAAAGGTCGCCAATCCTCGCCTGTCGATTTCGATTGCTCTGTGGTAGAACAGCTTTATTGACTTGTGTTCGCAGTCATCCCTCGTCTTGCGATTCGTCAATAACGACTTCCAAGAGAACAAGGAGCCGACTATTGGTGGTAAGCCATGTTCCTCCCCCGGCCCTCCCGCCAGCCCTCCCGCTCTCGTCATCAGCTAAACGGTGCCTCGCAGCGGCGTTCCTGACGCAAAAATGCAACCTGCCCACCCGAACCATCAAGTTTGAGATTTGGGATACCGCTGGTCAAGAGCGATTTGCCTCTCTGGCGCCCATGTACTATAGAAACGCCCAGGCCGCCCTTGTCGTCTACGACATCACCAAGCCCACATCCCTCGTCAAGGCCCGACACTGGGTCGCCGAGCTCCAACGACAAGCCTCACCCGGTATCGTCATCGCCCTGGTAGGAAACAAGCTAGATTTGGCTGGCGAATCGAATGGTGCAAGCGAGGAAGCCGAGGGCGGGGAAGACGGCGATGCCCGCAAAGTGTCAACAGAAGAAGCCCAGTCGTATGCCGAAGAGGAGAGTCTGTTGTTTTTTGAGACGAGTGCAAAGACGGGCCACAACGTTACCGAAGTCTTCACAGCTATTGCAAATGCGATCCCCGAGACGTCTCTCAAGAGTGCTAGGGGAGCCGGCGCAGCGGGCACGGCCAACCGGGCTGGAGACGAGCAGAGAGTGAACCTATCAGGACCAAGGGATGCCGGAGCAAAGGACGGATGTGCCTGTTAGATGGGAGATATTTGAATTGTTATACAAGGTACAAGCACCATGTTGTCGGTTGCTACCGCTGCTGCGCTACCCGTCAGATGAGGTCGGATTTGTTATGGCATGTCATTCGGGAGTCAGAGTCTTGCGTTCCAGGAGTCATTCGCGTGTTATAGTTTTGTGCGCCATATCTTTTCCATATTATTTAGACGTCCAGTTTCTGCTACAATAGTACCTCGCCAACGTCTGATCTGACTTTTGGTGTGGCCAACACGGGAGCCAGTGTTTCTGTAGCATTGCATTAGGGCCAGGAGCTGTACTAGTAAGTGCTCTATTAAATTACCAGGCAGTCCTTCTGAGACAGAAATGCATCCCCGTCTTTGGCCGATGCTACCTTGTTGACCTCTATATCATACCAATGCCTTTTATATAGTACTGGTGATGTTAAGATCTGATGTACTGCTGATATTTGCCGTCCACTGATTCGCCGAGGCTCCAGGCCAGGCTGCAATTGGTTATTTTGGCCACCTTGATTGGTCACCTATTGGCCCCTCGAAGTCTCTCGAAAAAAGGCAAAAGCTGTGTAAAAGCGAATCAGCATAATAGGCATCTACAATTATGTTATCAATCAAATTTACTGTACAAATAACCTTTCCAGTACTGCAACCCAAGGCTGTTACTATTAAAGTGTAACCTCAGCCCGGCTTCGTTGCGCTTCTCAGAGAAGCAGGCCGGCACGTGACGCCCTGATCGCTGCTAGCGGCTGCTTGTTGTAACTCGCCGTCCGCTGTCAGATCCACTTCTTTTTTTCGAAGCGCGTCAAACTCCTCACAATCTCAGCTCTTGCACCAGACTTTGTTCATAGGGGTTGACCGATTGCTGACTTGCGACTGCGGCCCGGTGCTGAATGATTTGTGGTGCCGCGGCTCATTGAGGTCACGCCGTGACGTGGCCCTTCTCTGCTTCTTCCGGCACCTTCGATCTGCATCTGGGATCCTTGGGCCTTTTCACTGGAAACCTCATGGTCGTCAAGCGCAGATAGACCTGGTGCTGGCGACATGGCCCTGTCCATTTCCGAGGCTCAGGCTGAGCTGATCAAGTACGGGTTACCTTTTCTTCTTGTTTCAAGCCGCCTGGTTGAGTTCCCGCTGTGCAATGCAAGATACTGACTGGGCACGCAGCTCGTTGGCTCCCGACGATATCCCACACAAACTACGATGCGCCAACTGCAGCAAGCTGGCTGTCAACGCCCTACGACTGCCGTGTTGTGAACAGGCCATCTGCGAAACATGTACGTTGGTTTGGTCGGGCTCTGTTGTGGACAAAAGGCTCTTTTGGATCAGCTCTAATCGTGGATAGGCCACTCGAACCTCCCCCAGTCCTGCCCCGTTTGCGAGCATTCTCCGTTATCCGCTGCAGATTGTAACCCCAACAAGTCTCTGCGCACTACCATCAGAGTGTTCCTGCGCACAGCGGAGAAGAAGCGAGAGGCATCTCGGCCAAAGGAATCCAATGACTCTACGCCTCCGACACCGGTCGATGCACCGAAACCATTGCAACCCGACGAGAGAGCCTCAGCCTCTGTAGAAGGACCGGTCGAGAAGGCAGTAGATGCTAGTGGAGAAGCGCCTGCACAAGATACGCATACGGCGCCGCAGCAGGCTGATGAGCCAGTCACTGGCCACGAAGAGGAGAAACAGGTATGAGCTTCACCATTGATCAGCCAACCGAAACCTGTGATCAATATACTAATCTACCGCATCGCCGGCAGCATGAGACGGCACTAATCAGCGCGGAAGAGCCCTTGAAAGAGCAACCAATTGCTTCTGCTGAAGCTCAGGAAACCGAGGGCCCCGCAGAGGAAGGCGATGGCGCGGCCAACAGTCAAGAGCAAGACGCGGTTGCCGAGGGTGATGATGGTGCCGACCAAACCGGCAACGACCAAGAGCAATATGGTGCATCTGATGCAGCGAACGGTGGATTTCAACAAAACATGATGTTTCCTGGTGGAGATTTCAACCAAATGCAAATGATGATGGCCATGCAAAATGGAATGGGGCCCAATTCCTTTGGTGGGTTTCCTATGATGGGTAAGACTCCTCACTGTCTTGGCTTTCCCATTTGAAGCACTGTTCCAAGTTACTAACCGCGCAGTAGGCATGCCGGGAATGGGCATGGACCCGATGCAGAACATGTACATGAACGGAGGCTTTCAAGGCATGGGCATGAACGGCATGGGGGGCTTTGGAGGAGGATTTGGACAAGGCTCCAATGATAACTGGAACGGTGCACAGCAGTCATGGAATTTCGACCAAAATAATTACAATCAAAATGGCCCAGGCATGGGAACTGGTGACTTTGGGAATTTTAACTCAGGATTCCAGACAGGATACAATCAAGGTAATTATGGCCACTTCAATGACTATCGTCGCAACAACTACGGTCGTGGCCGTGGGCGCGGCCGCGGATTCTATGGGGGGTATGGCCGGGGAGGCTACCATCAACAAGGCGGCGCCATGAACTATCATGACCAGGGCCAATATTCCCAGTACAACCAAGGACAAGGGGCAGCAGCTTTCCAAGGCCAAGGTGACGCTGGGCAGCAGCTGACGTCGACGGCGGCAAGTGCTCAGGCTGACGAGAATGCCAACGAAGGCGCAAGCCAGGCCAAGGCATCATCGGATGCCCAAGGTACTGAAGGGTCCAAACAAGATCCCTCCGAAGCTGCATCTCGTGAGACCCTAGGCAATGAAGCTTTCCCCGCCGGCACCATGCGCCCGTCGACAGCCCAATCAGGTGGATTTAGTATGCAGAACCAAAATGGCGTGGCGGCCATCCGCTCCATTTTGACGGCGCCGGATGCACCTATTAATGCTCCCAAGGGCCCCAAGGCCATGCGTCAAGGATTGCCCAATACTAGCCTGCTGAATCTGCGAGCCAGGGGTTTCCAAGTTGAAGATAGTGGCCTGCCGGTGCAAAAACCCGCTGCCGTCATATCACAGCCATCACAGGCATCACCGTCGAACCCAACTACTCAACCGGGCTCTAGAAGTAGTACCCCTAACCTTGACAAAGTGCGAGACCGTGATCCCCTTCGTGATCGGAGCAAGGAGCGGCCTAAAGATCACGATAAGCGTGATAGAGGGGGAGCAACTGAGGACCCCAATGGCGCTCAGGAGAGAGACCGGGAGCGAGACCGAGTAGATCGCGACCGAGGCAGAGAGCCAGAGCGCTCCGGCTCGAGAATAAGTAGTAGAAGCCGAAGCCTAGATCGCAGCAGCCGCAGCCCAAGTCGCAGCCGTGGACATAGGGGCTCCCACAGGCGACAACGACGTCAACCATCCGAGTCTGTAGGCGAGGAAGACAAGGATGACTCTTACCGCCGGAAGAAACACCGGAGCAGTAGAAGACATTACTACGACGAGGATGACGACCAGTCGTCTCAACGGCCAAGGGAGGATAAAGCAGTTGAGCGGTCTAGATCGGCCTCTCCCGATGATGCCAAACGTTCCAGCCACCGCAGCCGCAAAGATAAGGACAAGGACCGAGACTATGAACGGCGTAAGGACAAGTATAGAGAAGAAGAGGATGATCGCCAAAGATCAAATCACCGCTCATCTCACCGGGACCGGGGAGACTACGAACACGCCTCCAGACGCCACGACAAGGACAGAGAGCGCGACAAGGATAGCAGCAGTGGCCGCAAGGAGAAGGACCGCAAGGACCGATACCGAGATCGGGATCGAGAGCGAGATCGTGACCGAGACAGGGACCGAGAGCGAGACCGAGACTACGGCAGCCGACACGGAAGTGGCAGTAGGAAGCACTCGGTTGATGGCACTGCCACTCCAAGCGGCGACAAGGGCTTTGACCCGCCCACGGGCCCGCGTGGCTTTGACATCAAGGGGGGCCCTCGAGGTACCGGGGCCGGCTCCGTCCCGCAGAAAGATGCGCATACTCTGGAAAGAGAAGCGCGGAATCGCGAGCGTCTGCTGAAAGAAGCCCAGCGCATGGCCGGACTTGCGGGATTGGCCGGCTCGAAACGTAGCCGAGACGATGCCGATGACGGGGGCCGCAAGGGGCGACGCAGCCGGCGCAACGACATTGTCGACGGGGACGGCGAGGAGCGGATGCGGAGGCTGGAGGCTGAGAGGGAGGGAGGACGCTGGGGTTAGAAGCTCTTCTGGACGGAACCAAAACACGGCGGACGTCAGCCTGGCCCAGACGATAACAAGTTCTTGTTTGCGGATCGCATGGACTTTGCACAAGTATCGATGATGAAAAGAAACTGAACGGCCGATAAGGGGGTTACGAGAGAGAGAGAGACTCGATCAACTTGGCTGGACTTGAAATGATGATGGAGCAAATATCGACTCCAGATACACTTGGAGGGGGGGAGCCCAAAGGCTAGCATGCGTGTAAATTACATACATATGTGGCGCAAGAAATAGTCAAGAAACTATTTTGCATTTATTTGACTCATTTCGTCTCAAAGCATATCGTGAAGACATATCAAGTATCAAGATATTGGGCCAATATTCATCCATGGAATATCAAGTAGCAAAGTATTGGGGTAATGTTTGTTCATGACCTGGCTTGGTTGAATATGTAATATTTCTTTCTTCTTCTAGGCTTGTAGGTTCGCCTCTGGGGGGGGGGGGGGGGGGGGGGGGGGGGGGGGGGGGGGGCGGGGGGGGGGGGGGGGGGGGGGGGGGGGGGCGGGAGCTCAAGTATATTCCAAGTTTTTTTTTTTTTGCATGTCCATTCCTTTTCAGTTATGGACCAACATAACCCCCCCTTTTTTTTATTTGAATGTTGAAAGGAATCCTATACACACTTACACCCCATAGCTTTCCCCCTTGAGAAAAAAGGGGGCTAATGGCTACGATTCACCTAGTATATACCCTGAGTGCGATATTGGAAAGTATCATACCTATTTTTGAGCATGTTAGTCTTCTCTCTTCTTCTCTAACCAGTAAAAAGGAATCGTTGATAGGAAAAGAAAAGAAAAGGGGGTTTATATCAACTCACAATCGCGTGTAATAACTGCCGTACGACTTGGCAATCAAGTCCGTCTCGACAAAGTTCTCCGCCTCGTCGGCACTGAGATGCAGCTGGAAGCGCTGGCGGAGCGTCGTCGTGGCGTGCGTGACGCCGACGGCGAAGCAGGGCATTTTCGAGTCTCGGCCCATCATGGCCACCAGGTCGATGATGTAGTCCGCTGACCGTCGAAGAGCTAAGAAAGGTTTGTTAGACTAAATTTGCCAGGCATCTTCTTTTGATTTCCGAGATGCATTCAACATACCCTGAAAAGCTTGTTTACACAACTTCTTGTAATCTTCAAAGTCCTGTGAGCCCACGCCTCCAAGGACATCTACGTACTCGTGTGTGAGCTTGAAAGGCGCAGCTTCGAACCCAACCGATCCGGGCGAGTTGGAGAGCATGAATCCAAAGTCGATGTGAATAATGTGGCCCTCGCTGTCAATCAGCACGTTGCCGTTATGCCGATCTTTAAGCTGTAGAACGTAAGAGATGATGCTGTATGCCGCTAATGAACGTTTGAACGCCTCGAGACCAGCCTTGTAGGGCTTGCTGTCAGGCTGGCCAAAAGCCTTGATGAAGTGATCCTTTAGCGTAGCAATTCGATGCCGGGGGTTATTTCCAGCCTCAATGGATGCGAGCGTGAGACTTCGCTTGAGCGAGTGCAGGGACACACCGTTGGCAATTGTTTCGATGAGGCCAGACGACTCTCCGGTTACAAGAATGCGCATCAACTTGACCCAGACGTCCACCTTTGCATCTACCCAAATCTTGTGACAGACATTGATGAGCTGGCATGCGAAAGCCTCTTGCCGCAAATCGGCGCCCGTCTTTACAATGACACTCACGAGATCCCAGTTCTTCATCCATCCGTAGGGCGACGACTTGCGAATTCGCTCCTTCTTGGCCTCCCAGGCTTCTCCAAAGACAGCCGCACTAGGGTCGTCGCGATCACCACGGCGCTGGACGCCTCCTGTCTTGATGTCGTTTTCCATCCTTTCTCTGCCCGCACTGGCGTTGATATTGGGATCAATTGGTGCCGCCTCTTCTTCGTCCAGATCCGGGTCTATGGCCTGTATGGCGCTGGCTGTGCTGGCCTTGGCCATGATGGTGTCAAACGTAGGGCCGTGCTCATCTGCGTCGAAGCTCTGCTCCTCGAGGCTTTGCATGCTCGCAATGATCTTGGCTCGAATCGCAGCCACCTCGTGTTTTGGTCGTTTGCCGCTCGTGGCCTCGAGCTGAGCCAGCATCTGCGACGCTGTCCTCATGTGCGTAGCCAATGCTGAGAAATCTGGCTGGTCAGCGCGAGCCATGTTGAGTGTCATCCGCCGCCGAGAGCCAGGACTAGGAGATCTAGAAGAATACGGCCCTGACGTCCGTGGAGTAATGGCATCCAGTGTTGTAGACGCGGTTGTCGCTCCGCTAGAGAATCGCTGATCAGTAGAGTGCTTTGAGTGGTAGCCGATGGAGGAAGGCTCGTCATCGAAAGCCTTGAGGAGCGGCGAGCTTCCCAAGTCGCCAGAGGTTGGTTCGAACACGCTGTCTATAATTGGCTCGGGAGGCGGAACGACCTGAGCGACCCTGGGTATCTCTGAAGAGAGGTCAAACAATCTTTTTGAGGGCCCGCTGCCGCCAAGGAGACTGGTCAACAGCCGCTGGTTATCCGGGACTTCAGGATCAAAGTTAAAGTCCTCTCTCAGCACCTCGATCATTAGTAAATATGGCACCTTCTCAGCGCTGTTCAGGACCGTTGCCTCGGCGGGATTGAGCCGTACAATTCGATGATGGCGACTCTTGCCTGGCGCCCCATCAATCAGCGTTGGCGGGCAAATAATGGGGATATCGATCTCGGCTGGCAAATCTCTTCCAATCAGGGCCAACTCAGCTCGCAGAGCGCTCATACGCGCGGGTTTCGGCACGGCGACCAGTCGGTTGGAGATGCCTTCCAGGGCGGACAAGAATTGAGTTTGTGATCTGAAGTAATGCTGCCTCAGAAGCTGCGATTTCTGGGCTGGTGTCAAGCTTGTAGCGCCCAAAGCCGATTTGAAGTGGTGAGAATGCCTTCTATGGATGCCATCTGTAGGCCTTGGGTTTACCCCTGCAGAAACGGGAGTTGCTGGCCGAGATGGGCCTCTTGGGGATGGTAGAGGTAGAGATGCGGTGCTGAGTCTCGCTTCCAGGGATTTCATCTCCAGGGCGGACGGTCTTTTTGAGTCCGGGTTCAACGGTGAACGAGACGCTGGTGCTTGGGAATTAACTCGTCGTGTTGATGGTCGGCTGTCCAAGCTGTTATCGGATGCGCTCGGGGACAACGGCTCCTTGGCCCGCCGGGATTTCGAGATTGGACTGGTGACGGTGTTTGCCCTCGTGGGCTTTGTCGAGGAAGCCTTTGCCGTGGGCTTTGGGGTTTCGCTTCCGTCCGAATTATCCTCTGTAATGGGCTGTGGCTTTCGGGCCTGCGCTACAGCAAGAGGGCCGGCCCATCTCGGTATCATTGGCAGGGCCACACTCGCAAGGACAAAGCTGGAGAGCACCGTGACGGGCAGGACGTTTTCCTTGATCTTGTGGTGCCGCGCAGTGTCTGCAAGTCCAAACACGATGTGCTGCACCTTGTTGTAGACTCGACGACATGTCTGAAAGGCATTTGACTGCGGATTCGATGACAAGTCATGAAGATATGTCTGGAAGAGCCAAAACGTCTGTAGCAAGCAACCAGGTCAGCATTCTGGTGGGCGCGAACAAGCTTTGTGTCGTTTCCTCTCATGTCGCAGTCGGCGACTTATTTGGGTATGGTATTTTCGTAGTACATACCAACAATGCGGCGGTCACAGATTCTTCACATAGATCTAACAAGAATTCCTCTAGAGCCATTGACTCGTTGTCGACGCTTATGATGAGGTGGCATAGCTGCGGCAGGAAGAACTCGATGTCCTCGTAGGGGAACTGTCGCAGCTTGTTGCACAGGACATAGTGAATGCCTACATGGTCGGCGTAGCGCCTACGAAGAAACAAAGAGCACGGATTAGTTTATACACACAAAAGCTGTGCTACTGCTGAGCTACCAGAGCTATGTAAAAGCTCCAGGACAAAAAAGACGGCCACTCACGACAGGTAGGAGACGGAGAGGAAGGGATTCGCATTGAAGACGTCGGATTCGAGGAATCGCTGCAGCAAGTCCCACGACATTGGGTCACGCGAGGCAGCACGAAGACGCTGAGGGATGAGAAGGATCGAATTGGCGGTTGCGATGGCGGTGCCTCATCTAGATGAGGGCGGAAGGCGAAGTAGGATTCAGCCGGTCTCGCATGGCTCTCGAAGCGGGGGATTGGAGACGGAAGCCAGCTCGTTTGTTGTACGGGACAGCGCGCATACAACTGGCAAGTAGGGCAGATGTAAGACTCGAAGTCGAAGTTGAGGGGGAGAGTAGAGTTGAGGAGAGCAGAAGTAAAAGCCTTGGCGTTCGAGGCAGGCGGACGAGGCGGAGATCAAAGCAAGTCCAAGTATTTGGTTTGGGCCTCGCACATACTTGGTGCAACACAATTGGAGGAGTGAGTGACCTGTCCACTTGTTACCGCTTTAGTGCCTGACGTTTCTGGCGGCTACCACATTCTACATAGTCCAGTAGTTACATTAGTGGTAGCAGTAGCACTTGGCACCTCCAGCTGTTTTTTAGGGGTCCGCCAGGGGAGCTGCGTGTTTAAAGGCGTCTATTGGAAATGGTGGCACCGTTTCAATTCCTCTGGGTTTGCCGTATGACAACTTTTAGCCCGAGTTGGTAGGTGAGTTTGGCTGTGGGTGGGAACACGAAGAGTCCGCCCATCCCACGCTGGAATCATGTATGTGCATGTAATCAATCAATCAATCGATCAATCAATCAATCAATCAATCAAATTAAATCAAACTGCTGGTACCTGGCTGATCTACAATTCAAAGCCCTTGCAATGGATTGGTCTGGTTGCTTAATTCCGTGAAACAGATTGGTAAATGGAGTTTCCGGAGCCCGGAGTAAGGAACTTTGGCTCTCCGAAGTCCTGGCCAGCTGCCTCTCGATGAGTGAGGAAATGAAATTTGTCCGCAGCCACTGAACTTTGCAAGCATCTCGCAACCCAGATTCGTGCACGCAATGTACTCAATTGTACGCGCATGCCATGTGCAGCCAGCAACCCCATCCAGCTACTGTACATGTACACGTACAGTAAAGGGTTGACCTGACTCTGCTGCACGCACTCCCGGCGGAGGCTGGCCAAAACCGTCCCCTGAACGCTTGCTTACTCGCTCACCATCTAGCACCACACAGGAGCCCAAACCCAAGCCCAGCTGCCCTATCCAATGGATGCAATGCAGCTCATCTGATCTGGGCCACCACCAGCAGCATACATACACACGTGCATAAACGGCGGCATTTCGTACGTCGCATAGGATTCAGGTTGCGATTGCCTTGCGCATTAGCAGACACACAACGACTCCCAATTGATGCGCCGTTGTATATACGGAAATACATACATCTCGACTGTGCCGCAATACAGTACGGATCGTTGGCAGCTCCGTTTCGCCGTCGCAGCCAGCTTGTGAAACACTGCGGCTTCACCCGTCGCAAGCCATCCGCTGTATCAGAAATCCCAACCTTGCAAAGTGCAAAGGGGGTGTATACATACATACTACGGTAAGGATCCCGCAACTTGCAAGCTGCATGCATATTTCTGTCTTCTTCGCCTTAAGCTGGAAAATACTACTAGGTAGTGAAGGATGAAAGCTATTATAATAGTGGACATGTGGCAATGAAAGAGAACAAAATGGTTTACAGCACCAAGACACCTCACGTAGTTGTCGTGCGCATCTAGATAGAGAGCCTCACAACTACACGGCCGTCTAGAGTTCCACCCCCTCCCGAATGTGTCCGTCCCCAACGCCGTTGTATGAAAATAACAAAATGGTATGTTTTTTGCCAGTAAAACGCCAGTCATCCCAATCTTCGTACCCATCATCAAGCGTGCATGTTCGAGGTCATTGTACCTTCTTACGACGGCCACCTCTGCCTCGCTTCTTGGGCTCCTCCATCATCTCTTCGTCGGTTTCGCTCTCGGCCTTGGCCTTGGACTTGCTACCCTCCTTCTCATTCTCCACGCGGCCGACAATCTCTCTAAGAAAGTCCCACTGCTCGTCCGCCTCCACCACCTGCTTCAACATGGACGCCGTCACTCTCTTGGAACCCTTGTCCTTGGCAACATCTGCGCTCTTTGTGACGAGCTGGATCATAAACAGCTCTAATGCCTTGCCCACAGCAATGGGCGTTTGCTGAGCGACCTTGCCTACCTCCTCGTCGGCCTGCATGATCCGCTTGATCCGGGCCGTCGGGAATTTTGTCCGGACAGGAGACGGCTCGACGGCTGGGGTAGGGGGCGGAGGCGCCACTACCTTTCGTGGCGGCATATCTGAGGATGAGGACGATGGAAGGCCAGCGCTTCCAAAAGATTGGTAGGGGTCGGTCGACGTGGATAATGGAGGCAGCGACGGTCTGAAACTCCGTCCGTCGGGCCTGTACGATACGGGAGGTGCGGCGTTTTGATTTGGAGCCTCGAAGCCTTGCGCTCGCTGGGGTCGAGTTGGCGGCGGGAAATAGGGTTCGTGTTTAGGCTGGCCGGTGGGTGTCGCTACCGGGGTTTGGGGATAGGCGCCGTAGGGGGGAGGTACGTAGTAGGAGGAAGTGTCGGTTCGTATGGCTCCAAAGTGGTCGGCGGGAGGCTGTATTTTATATCCAGCCTGGCTGTGGCTTGCTGACTCTTGGAGTTGCTGAGGTGCGGCCTGGGTGGGGCTGCCCGAGAAAAACGACGACAGGTCCGGCGACCGTGGCGCGTAATTCGACGTTTCTTCGGCCGACATTGTTATGGTTTTTTTTTCCAGCGGCTGTTTAGCGCTGCTTTAGTGCATCAACCTCGCCTGCTCAGGGCAGTGGCCTGCGCAAATCAGTGGCCCGGGAAACAATGGACCGGGCACCAGATTCTCCTCCGACAGGGAACCTTCGTCTCTTTTCCTTTTTCTTCCCCAAATCCGCTCCCCTTGCAGAGACGCCTTTTCTGCAGCGGCGGCGCTAGTGCTGGCTGCAGCCGATTTTCAATGCAAAGCGGTCAATCCAATGACACGCTGCGATGCGGTTGCTATGGATGCTGAGCTGATGCTGAACCCGCGGGGGGATAAACGATGGCGATGCCCTTTCGCTGTTGGTTGAGCAGGGGCTGGGCAGAACAGAACCTTAACCCAGACTAATGCACGGATGGATGGTCGATTACTTGTTCTCGTTGTCGCTTTCTCTTTTTCTCTCTCTTGACTCTTTGAAGTGGCATGCCTTCATTTGGTACTCAACTGACGGGTCGCTGGCAGATAGGAAGCGGAGACGACGACGTTGGTGTCAAGGGATGGGACGAAGCCAACTTTGTATGAGAAGGGTCCTTTTATTCAAAGCTAGACATCTAGCTATTGATGAGGAAAAGAGGGCCTGTTCTCAGTCGATGGTTTGAGTCGCCTTTTGTCCTTGCCAAAGCCCCTTCTCTGCTCTTCCCTCTTTGTTTGGAAGCGCTCTCCCGGCTTTCTTTCTCGCTAGTGGGAAAGGGGAAGGCGTCTAGAAAGATCCTGCCAAGCAAGTATTGTTGTGATTTATCTCTTTATTTCTTTTGGGGAATCAGATGCGTGACGTGAAACGCTGAGTGGCTTTTCGCAGTCAGACGACGTCTCAGCAATATTCCAACCAAGAGGGGTGAGAGTGAGAATGAGAATGAGAATGAGAGTGAGGACGAGAGTGAGAGTGAGAAGAATATTCCGGGGGGATACAGTCATATGGCAACAGCTAATGAGATGCTACACCAAGGCCGGACAGCGAAATGTCACAGAACGGCTTTCGGTGACGGAGCGCTCACCGCGGACCAAAAGTGGAAATGGGGGTGGCTGCGATGCGGCGTTTGGACCTTTGCGCGCGCATGAGGTTGAAGTGCATACGGCCTTGGGGGCTTCGTGTGAGGGGTCAATTTTTTGGCAGGGAATGGACGGGCGTTTATATGTGCATCCGTTAGCATTGAGCCTGAGCTCGGCCTGCTGGGCTAATGGGCCAAGTTGCACCAAATCGGGAGGGGGCGACAGCCACGAGGAGTTCGATTCGCAAACTGCCACTGCTCGGAGCACACAAGAGGGAGGTCGAGGTAACCAACACCAACGCCAGCTGGACGCCCGCCCTAGGCTGAGCTACCGAGAACGGAGAACTGCCTTGGACGAGACTTGGGAGCCGTGGCTGGTAGCACCATTGATGACGGGTCTGGGAGGAGGTGGGAGGGGAGGGGGCGTGTCGCTATGAAGGTTGAACAGCCTCGAATATTTGGGGCTCACCTCACCACAGCATACGAGTATTGGATCCAATTCAATGCCCTTTTCCCTCCTTCAGACAAAGAGGTCGAGGACGTGTGGCATCGCATCTGGCGTGGGCGTGGCGTTGGGTCGATGCGGCTCTTGGATGGATGACATGACACGCCCATTCCATTTCCCATTCACCACGCAGCCTTGTTTGTCGTCATGCAACCGCGTTTGCATTTGCATTTGCACCTCTTCACGTCATGGCTACTGTCCAATACCTCGACCTACCGCCAACCCGCGCGCCTTGCTTACTGCTACTCGTACATTGTTTGATTGTCCATATCTTTGCATCGTCAAAGGCGCTTCTCCTGGCACGCAAGGGATGTGCGCATTCTCTCCGCCCATTGCCAGGCTCGCATCTCGCCCTTGGCCTGTCTTGAACGCAAACCTGGCATGCGGACGAGCCTCGTCGCATCATCTCACTCGAGCGAACGTGTCCAATCAGTCCCAGCTAAGAGCTCAACTGTGCGTGGCTGGGCGCTAAGCTGCCTGGAGCTGCCTAGAGACGATGCAGAACCCGCACCAGGCACCGAATCGCACCGTCGGTAAGCAGGCATTTCCTTGATCCTATTTTCAACCAATCAATCACATCATCAACCATGTTCCTCTGCTCTTCCTTCTTCTCTTCCCCTGGCTGTGCGATGATAAAAACTAGTGAGCTTTAAATCTGAGCTGATCAGGAAATGACGAAGCCGAGCCCCCAGCGCTCTGGTTCCCGACTTTCCGTGTACTGGTCACCATGATTACATTGTTGAACTTGATCTAATCTGACAGCCTTCCATCCCACTTTACTTTGCCTGCCGGTGCTTTGTCGAATCGTTTTCTAATCTCCCCTACTATAGTCCGCAGCCCGTACAGCCGCTTCCTCCTCGTGCTGGACAGGAAAAGCGACGCCACAGGCCATGCATGAATCGCACCGTCGAACCGCCGAGCTTCAATTTCAACCTTGCCGGCGCCCAGACGCCCCACGAAGTTCTCGATATCCGGCGCCAAGACCTCTTCTCCGCCGTATGTGATGAAGTAGCCGCGCTCTGGGCTGGCTGCTTTCCACAGCTTGACGTCGTCACACCTTCCGGGCGACGCCATGCCACCGTGTATCATTGTGTCTCCAGCGTATTGGTGCCCGTACTTCCAGAGGGTGCCTCTATTCAAGTAGTCGACAGGGGATGGGAAATGGAGGCTCGAGGCCAACGTGATCCAAGGAGAGATGAGCATGGCCATTCGCGGTATGGCAAAGTCTGGTCGAAACCCATCCGGGCTGCCCTTCCTGCCCAATTTAACTCGCATAGCCTGCTGGCTCTCCACCTGCATCCCAACCTCCAGCAGCATGCTGAGGATCAACGTGCCACCGGCAGAGTCTCCGGCAACACACACCTTGGAGGCATCCTTGGCTACCTCCAATACGTGCTTGTAGCCCTGGAGCGTCTGCAGAATCTGCGTAGGATAAATCTCGTCTGGAACCAGGCTGTAATCCAAGGCAAAGATGGCAGGGTTTTGGTACCCGGCATCAACCAATAGGCTATGCCATGCCAGAAGAAACTCAAAGTAGAAGTAGCTCGACCCCATGGCAAACCCGCCGCCTTGTCGTAGTATGCATGTGTTAGCGCACTCCGGCAACTCGCGTATGGAACAAGTCTTACCGTGTGCATAGTAAATCACAATATCCGGCTCATCCTCGCCGCGTTGTTTGATCCAGATTCCCTTGACCTTGGCGTCTCCCTGCATACGGAACGTTAGCCAGGCACGTGAAGTTTCAAAAGGGGGTGTGGTGTGAACCTCTCCAATGGTTTCTTCTTTCCAATAGACTGGAAAGTCTTTAAATCCATGTCTCTTCATGCGCCAACGTAAAAAGGGCAGCGCTACGTCTTTTGAAAAGAAGACCCTGCCGACGTTGGCTGGTATGCTGGCGAATGCATATCGCACGCACCGGATCACGACATCTTCGAAGATGGTAGAGCCTTTGAGGTACGAAGACTTGTGGGAAGCATAGCTCCTGCAATAGCGGTTCCACACGAACTGGATAGGAAGCGTGATTACTGTAACACCATAGTATAATTGTCAGATCAATTTGTATCGGATGTTGTGATTCCGCATGGGTGGTACCATGGCTTTTGCTTTTCAGATGGGGCGCGGCGTACATAGAAATGGGATGACCCTGATGACGACGGCTGCGGTAGGGAAGAAGCCTGCTTGATAGAGCAGCTGGGGGGTGAGGTAGATACAGAAGACGAGGCAGTCGATGAGAGATACGGGTCCGAGGATCATGATGGCGGTGGGGTGCTCATAGCGGTTTATTATAGCAATAATTATTTGGTTGTTTGGGGGTCGGATTCAAGTCATAAGGAGTAGTGAGTGAATGAACGAATGAGGTCAGAAACAGCCCCGAGTACTCTGTAGGTTGGACAAAGAAAAGAAGAAAAGAGAATAATAGAGAATAATAGGAACAAAAGGAAGAAAAGTAATTCAGTATTCGAAGACGATAGTATACAAGAAAATGAGGAAAAAAAAAATAAAGAGAGTGAGTGAGTGTGAGTGTATGTGAAGAAATGAGTATGAAAGAACGAAAGTAACACAGCAATTAAAGGAAGCAAAATTCGAGACAAGGACACCGACAACTTTAGGTAATATTCAACAAAAAAAAAAACACCGCCGTGCTGGGGGGATGGGGGGTGCCGGCAGCGCAGATTACAAGTAAAATCTGGGGTGATGCCTCTAATATTAAGGGTCAATCAAATCCTCCGAGTGGCTCACAAAGGGCTTCCCCCCCGCTGCCCCGATTTGAGAAAGCCCCGGATCGGGCGTCCTATAACGGCAACTATTTGGGAAGGTTGTTGCTTTAATTTGCCTTGCAAGACGTGGGTGGCTTAGTTTTTGTATTTTTGAAGGATGATTTGTTCACCAGTATATTTTCGTTTTTCTAAGAGGCGCGAACGAAGGATTCTGCTTGAGGCGTGGACTTTGGGATGGCAGCAATAGTAGGTATGGGGTGTTTGGTTAATTCAGTTTGATGTTGGGATACAAGGCTCTATTGCGAGTACGAGATTGGTGGCCATTACATAATACGGACACGAAGCTGAGCTGGCTGCTTCTTTGGTGGCCCCTGTCAATCCGACCGGGCCCTTTTAGGCTCTCACCATCGCCGTGGCTTCGGATCAGTTCAAGCTGAGCATCTCAATCCGGAAAACGATGGGGGATCAGAGCACCCTGCAGGCCGTTGCGGACGCGCCGTTCCCCTTGACCGAGGTGGACAAATGGGTGCTGTCGCAGTCGGATGAGGATTACAAGCTTCACGATTGGGACGACCTCAAGCACATTATCGGTGTGTGGATTCACGCTCCTTTGGGCTTCGTTTTGTCTATCAAGAAGGTGGCGATGGCATTGCTCATTCACGCTAACACGTGCTGAAAAGACACAAATCAACTTGAAATTCTGAAAAGAAAGCCCTCGGATCTTCGCCGTTACATTTCTTGGACTGCAGAGACCAAGGCCAATTATGGCACCATAACTGAATACATCCTCCAGAACCGTCTGCCCAAGGCATGGGGGTTACCGCCGTTCACGCCCGAATCCCAAGTTCCCTTTGCTGCTGCGTCAGACTACAAGGTCCTGCTGAATGATTGGCCTTATGGACTGGCGCCAGGAATCACGCACATTGTTGTGTGGACTCGCACCCAGATTCCCACTGACCCTGAGTCGGGAGACTTGACGGTTGAGAGCAGAGCTCAGGTCGAGGCGTTTGTTAACGATTACTTCATTAACAAACTTGGGCTTGGAGGAGAGCATCAGGTGCTATGGTTCAAGAACTGGGTTGCCTTGCAGAGTGTGCGGACTCTGGAGCATTTTCACGTGCTGGTCCGCGATGTTGATGATGATATGCTGGAATGCTGGACGGGAGAGCGGCCTCAACGGGGGTGAACAATGAATTGATAGACCCTAGACACCTGTTTTCGCATAATTCCCCAGCCGTTCGAATAGACCACCCCAAATAGATCCATGTATAGTATCTAAGCTGTCCTTCGTGATCGACGATTCCCCTGCGGCGCAGCATTACCAGCGTCGCCAGGATTTTGCATCGAGGCCATTGCATTCTTGCCCATGCCGAAGAGTCCATAAGCCAGGTAGGCGCCGTAGGCAGGGACCACGGCAAATAAGAACCAGCCCCAGTTTCCAAAGAGGATGACGGACACGATCGATGCCCATGTCACCCAGATGACATCAAACATGTACTCCGTCAAGCCGGCAGCCGCCAGGTCCTCTCCCGACGTCTTGAGGGCCCCCGTCGCAGCATCGTACTTGGGTCGACCGGAAGATTCCAAGATGTATTCGCAGATGAAGCTCGGGACCGAGAGCAGGCCGTAGACGAGGAGAGAGCGAGACCGGAGCAGGAAGTGGGAGAGCAGGAAGAGCACGTGGACGACGAGGGATCCGATGTGCAGGTTGTTTAGAGAGGCCGCGTTGGACTTTGCGCGGTCCTTTTTCGCTTTTTGGGCCATTGTATGAATTGTGCAATCTGATGTTGAATGGCGCAGGGTTTTGCAACTGGAAGCTTTGGTGAAATCTGGTTTCTTCGACTGGTGGAGAGTTTACAAGGTTGCACCAGCTCCAAGCTTGGCGCAAAGAAAGGCTGGGGTTTGGTTGTGGCGCCCTCGTGTGGCGGTATGTTCAAGTTGTCAACATGCTCGGTAGTGGGGGCTGACATCACCCGCCAACGATGCAGTGGCACGACGCAGGCGGGATACAGTGGGCTGGCGCCTGGTTCTTTAGCGGGCTGCCCGCTATCCCTTCACTGGTGGCCCCTGTTGCTAGGCAATGGCAGTACGTCGCGCCTGGGGCCAACCTGACATAACCACCACAACATCTGAACCTTGCGCGCCGCGACTCGGCCAAAAGTCACAAACCTTCACGCTCCCTTCCCTTCTTGCCTGCCCGCTTCGAACCCGAATCCAAGACGCTGTCCGCTGCCAGGTGACGAGAATCGCCTGTCAGAACTGCTTCAACGCAGAGGCAGCCAAACTCGCACCGGTTCAGGAGTCTGTCTGTTTCTCCTCGAAGCGCTGTTCATCCAATTCACGCTCGCTAAGACCCGCCATTCCATTCCACCCGCGGGACGTCTTTTCCGTCTGGTGACGCACGGCCGCTTGCAGCGCTCTTGTCTTTGCTGCATCGATATAGGAGAAGGAGGCCGAGTGACTTGGGACTGAAGACGGAGCGCTCCGAGCCGTGTATATGCTTCACTACTGCTGGTAGTGTCGTTGTTTATACGAACCTCGCCGATTTGCGCCTACTGGCCGCCCTTGTCTCGAGCATTTCATACGCAACATATCTTGTCTACTACTTTGCCTTCTTTCTCGAGATCCTATAGCAGCGGTTACTATCACGACGGTGCGGCACGACCTGTCCGAGAATTATAACGGCCCGGTGTTGCCCCTCGTCATTTTGGTATTCTAAAGTCGACAAGCGTCTCATGGCCCCGGTACATCAGTGACAACCTTGCCAGTCTTCAGCGACTTATACCATCACTACCAGGATGGCGCCGAGTCCGACTGCCGTTGGGGGCCTCTTGGGGCAGGTGGTTCATTATCACCTCGACAACGGCTCATACGATAACGCACTTTTCTTTGCCGAACGATACGCTGCGCAGGATTCTCGATCCAGTGAAGCCGCCTACCTCCTGTCACTATGTCATCTCCGACTTGGCGATAACCGATCCGCCTACGACGTCAGCAAGCCGGCGGGATATCGCGGCGTGAACTTGGGCTGCAGTTGGGTCTTCGCCCAAGCCTGCCTAGCGCTAGAGCGATTCAAGGACGGCATCACAGCTTTGGATAAGGCTAAAAGCTTGTGGTCGCAGAAAAACACCATGGGCAAGCACAGCGCGACCACTCGATCGGCGTATCCCGACGCCCCTGCGGTTCTTTGCCTGCTGGGGAAGCTGTACCGCGGCTACGACGATAAAAAGAGAGCCGTGAGCGCTTTCGAAGAGGCGTTAAAGCTGAACGCCTTTCAATGGGATGCCTTCAAGGCTTTATGCGACATGGGCGTCAAGATGATTCGAGTTCCAAATGTCTTCAAAGCCAGCGACAGCTTGTTGCAGAATCTTGGTCAGGACTTGACTACGTTGGTCCATGTCGAACTGAGCCAGAGCACTACCGCCACCCTCACCTCCTTTGAACAGCCTGCTCCGAAAAAATCATCTATGAGATCTATGGCGTCTGACACGACCGCTGATCCGTTCGGCGTCAGCTTTACCGCCGGGGACATGACTCCCATGTCTGAGAACATGTTGGTAAATTCAGAGAGCGACTTTATTACAAAGATGCACAATTCGAAGCTTAGGGTTGCGAATTCAGCCAGCAATCACCAGTCTGAAATGGAAGGACTTGAGACACCAACAGGGCCACCGGCAGAGGCAATGATGTCCCGGTCTAATAACCTGCAGGAACCACCCCATGCGCCCACGAGGAGGACCCGAAACGTCCAGCACATGGACCAGACGCTCGAGGCACCGCCACGAATGAACTACCGAATGGGATCGAAACGAAATGCTGCCACGCGGGAGAAGAGCAACAGCCAAGAGCAGCCAATGGAGCCCATCTCAGATGCTCCTAGTGCTCCTACCGGAAACTCGCGATCCAACGTCATTTCAACAACTGATAGGAAACGAACACTCGCCGGCCATCCGGTATCACGTTCAACCAACAACGAGGAGCATGCAACCAGACGAAGTGCCCGATTGATAAAGCCGTCGGCCAACAAGACGAACTTGGCAACGCCAGCTCCTACAGGCCCCCCTGCTGGGCGAGAGTTGAAAAAGGCTAGACCCCCGGTCTCTCGAATCGTTCGGCCGGGTTCTAGTGGCTCCAACAATGTCGGAAAGGTTATTAGCGGCAACCGAAACAGGTTGGAAGACCACAACGGCGACGGAGAATACGGAGAGATGGGCAAGGTTCAGGAAGCCCCGCCTCATCCGGTCCCCAAGATTGCAGAGCCTGATACGGCAAGGCTCGAAGAGGCTTTGAGATGGGTAATGGATCTGATGAAGAAGCTGGGGAGCGGGTACTATTACCTGTCCCAGTTCCAATGCCAAGAGGCCATACAGGCTCTGAGCGCACTGCCTGCAGTCCATCAAAGCTCGCCCGGGGTTCTGGCGCTGATGGGACGTGCTCACTACGAGCAGGCATCATACGCCGAGGCCGAGAAGTATTTCCGGAGAATGCGAGCACAAGCTCCGTCACGGCTGGAAGACATGGAAGTATACTCTACCATTCTTTGGCACCTGAAGCGGGAGACGGAACTCTCCTTCTTGGCTCACGAACTCGTGGACGCCTCATGGCACTCCCCACAGGCATGGTGTGCCCTGGGCAATGCCTGGTCTCTAGCACGAGACCCTGAACAAGCGCTCAAGTGCTTCAAGAGGGCCACACAGCTGGATCCAAAGTTTGCATACGGCTTCACGCTGCAGGGACACGAACATGTAACCAACGAAGAATATGACAAGGCCCTCACGGCCTATCGGCAGGCGATCTCGGCAGACAAGAGACATTATAACGCTTACTACGGCATCGGGAGAGTCCAGCAGCGCCTGGGCGCTTACGACAAGGCCCTCACGCACTTCCAGGCCGCCCATCTCATCAACCCCAACAACGCAGTTTTAGTGACGTGTATCGGAACGGCACTTGAGAAGCAGAAGCAAATATTACCCGCCCTGCGTGCCTACTGCAAGGCTGTCGAGCTTGCCCCTCGCGCTGCTTCGACACGGTACAAGAAAGCACGAACTCTCCTTGCGGTTGGGCAGATTGAGGAGGCACAGAAGGAGCTTGTTATCTTGAAGGATCTAGCCCCCGACGAAGGCACGGTGCACTTTCTTCTTGCGTCGCTGTACAGGAGTATGAATGAGAAGCAGGAGGCAGTCCGCCACTTCACTATTGCTTTGGCATTGGATCCAAAGGTACGAGGAAGCTCTGTTCACGATGGTTTCCCTTGCAACATTGACTAATATGAATTTTTCACAGGCTGGTCCGCAGATTAAGGAGGCGATTGAGAGTTTTGAGGACGATATACCAATGAACGACTCACTGATTGGATGATGCTCATGAGTAATTCTTCTTTAGGAGAGGCTTTGGATGGTTTTTTTTTTCTTGGGCATTTGATAATAGGGGCGCATGATAGCCACCATGTGTAATATGAACAACAAAAAGGGGGAGGTTCGGGTTTTCTTCTCTTCTTTTTCTCCCTTTTAGGAAGAAAAAACTTTTCATTTCTGGTACTCGTTTGCTTGGGCACGAGCTTTGAAAGCTCGGCGGCGACTTGCAAAAGGCTAGAATGAGGGGCAAAACTTGGGCTGGAAAGACACGATCACGACATGGGAAGAGTGATGAGTCTTTTGACTGGAATGACACGATCATGACATGGGAAGGGGTGGGTGATGAGTCTTTTGGCATGGCATTGGCGTTCTTTGGGGGCCTTGGGAAGCTACTTGGATGGCTTTGGACTAGGGTCGAATTGAATTTGAGAGCAATGGGTTGGTTTTTGCCTTGCTCTATGTATTGAATACTATAGCACAGGAGAGGAGGGTATTGGCTGTATACATTTTTTTGAGGACGTTAGTATCATGATGTGCTGTGATGTGGTATTTTAAAGGTGGTGGGGAGTGATGGACCTACAAGTGTACTATTCCCAACGAGCCTCTTCTCTAATGACCTAAAGAGTACCTATGTCATTATGAAAGCAATGAACGCTATCTACTACCTACCTAGGTATTCTAAGGTTGATACGTTCAGCCGAGTTTCAATGTGATTTATCCTCATATGCTGTGCTTGTAACTCTTGGAGTTTGCAGCTACAAGTCTCTTTCTGACCGGCATAAAGCAGGATCTACTACTAAGGTACGCAAGGGGATGCACTGCTCTGCTCTGCTTTCCGGCACTTGACGCGTACCAGCAAGGTACCGACCGCTCCACAGAAGGGATGCTGCACCCATCGCGTTTGTTTACAGGGCACGTTTTGCACTGTGCCGTAACGCAGGGTACATGCGCGCTAGAAGCTCCGTTTGCTGGAGGATCACCGTTTTGTTGTGCTAGGGAGCTGAGAGAATGCGCTTGGCCCCTTGGCCGATGTTTCTCCGAGCTAGGTAGCTTTTTGGGGGGGCAAATCAGAGCAGTTTCTGGCTTGGTCAGCTCAGAATAATGGCAGCGAAAAAAAGGGAGCCCCGCCAATAGCCTGAATTCTTCAGTCGCGTGTGTTGCATCCCGCCCTTCCGAAGCTGGAAAAAAAAGAGAAATAGGTGCACAGCAGGAAAAAAAAAAAGAGCAGCACTAACACCACTAAAATAATTCCTAGCAAGTGGTACCTGCACCACAAGTAAAATCAAGCAAACGAGCAGGTACCTCTGCACTCAAAAGTCTGCTGCCACCCCACCCCCGAAAAGGGAATAGGGGAGCTTTCAGCGCGCGCAAACAAAGAGAGAGAAAAAAAAAGACACACAGGCAAAAGGAAGAGCGGTTTTTTTTTACTGATCCGGCGCTGATTCCCTGCGCGTATTTATTGCTCGAGGCGCCCGCCCCCCCGCATCTTCGCTCTCGCAACACTTCGTCCCTTTCTGTAACTGGTGCGAAAAACGTCATTTTGCAAAGTGACGCGTTTATAACGGATTTCTATATCTTCCGACCTTTTCACATTTTAATACATTCATCATGACTGGCCGTAAGTATTCTCTTCATTTGTTTTCTCTGGGCTACGTGGATGTTGTGCACATTGTCTGCTGCATTGCGTGAAGCGCGTTGTGTGAAGCCGAGATGGAAACTCACGAGAATGGCGATGCTGACTGTCATGGTTTTTAGGTGGAAAGGGTGGCAAGGGCCTGGGCAAGGGCGGTGCCAAGCGTCACCGAAAGATTCTTCGTGACAACATTCAGGGCATCACCAAGCCTGCTATCCGACGTCTCGCTCGTCGTGGTGGTGTCAAGCGTATCTCTGCCAGTAAGTTGTCATCATCCCCTTGCAGCATCTTCCGGGTATCATCATGGGCGATGAGAGGCTAACGCGTCTGGCTACTAGTGATCTACGAGGAGACCCGCAGTGTCCTCAAGTCCTTCCTCGAGGGCGTCATCCGCGATGCCGTCACCTACACTGAGCACGCCAAGCGCAAGACCGTCACCTCGCTGGACGTTGTCTACGCTCTCAAGCGACAGGGCCGCACCCTCTACGGTTTCGGTGGTTAGAGCGTTGGACGCGTTGTTTTCTGCTGTCTGCGCGGTGGCGATGTGGAGCTGGGGTTATCTGTGCAAATAACATGGACTCTTCTGTACTTTGATCGATTGGCGTTGGGGGAATGGGCTTACGAGGAGGCGTCATGGTAGACGACCTTATAAATGAGAATACCACATGAATACAAATACGATAATCATTTGCGTGAAACGCGTCACCCCTCAAAGAGTTTCTGTTGTTCTTGCCGTTGTGATGT
The DNA here is from genome assembly GCA_037893235.1 of Trichoderma afroharzianum. NCBI lineage: Eukaryota > Fungi > Ascomycota > Sordariomycetes > Hypocreales > Hypocreaceae > Trichoderma > Trichoderma afroharzianum. The sequence goes on from JBBLXW010000010.1 coordinate 461,814, forward strand.
TTGACATGATCATTATAATATTCCATCATTCATTACGTTTAACTTTGAAATCTATAGGTATTTCCGTCCAGCAGCTGCTACCCTTGCTCTAAATATGGGACTCCGGACCTCCATGTTTGCCTTGTAAAACGGATTCATGATGGCCTTGACCCAGTTGTCGTACACCTCCGTGAAGAACATCTTGATTGCCTCTTCGGTGGCCGGACTCGTCGGGTTGGCGCCAATAGCGGTCGACGATCTGGACGTTGCCGTTGAGGTCGGTGTGGTGGGCTGGTGCAGCAGCAGGAACTTGACGTTACCGCCGGTGACGAAGCAGGAGATGTAGTTGTTGAAGAACTTGTCGATGCACTTGAGGTACCTGCGATAATACGTGGGCGGTAGGACGTCAGCCTCGTTTGATCTCCATCTCTGTCCTCCCTTACAGCGAGCTTTCAAAACGAAGAGGTCGCAGGCTAGGTAAGAGGGCTTTCCATAATTGAATACATGGCAATAGAGACTCACATCTGGCCGCTCGACCACTGCACCTCCTCGGCTATGTCCAGGCTCGAGTGAAGAATGAACTGGTTCAGGTGTCGCACTTGTTCGGTGAAGCGAGACTGGCCATCGCCGCCCTGCTTGGAGGTGCCGAACTCATACTCGAACAGGGGATTGTCCTGGGTGCCGACAATGGCAAAGTAGTAGCTCATTATGCTGCAGCGCCAAACATCGGGCGAAATGCGCGGGGCCCAGCTGGTTCGGCAGTCCGTTCTTTTGTTGTTTGGTGGTTTCGTGATGCCGGAATACACAAGTCGAAGCAAGCTTATCGGATTGCGCCTGTTTGGAGTGGATGGAGATACGTAGCTGGGAAGAGGGTGTGTGCGACCGCTATGGCGCATCTTTGTTCCGTCCGGGAACCGCACGCCCCCCAAATCCCGGAGGGGCCAATCCGGTGCGGCCAAGGTCCGGAATAACTGCATTTTGAGAGAAAAGCTTCTAAAGCAGCATTCAACACATCACGAAGGGGGAAAAACAGCAACCACACACAATGTTCGGCCCATTCCGTGCTACGAACCCGCTGTCGGGAGGTCTCTTGTGGAAGATCCCATGGCGACTGTCGAAATTCCAAAAGAGGCGGCACAGGCTGCGGCTGCGGGCCGTGGACAGCGTCGTGGCCACGCTGGACGCAGCGCTGGCGAAGAAGGGCCAGACGCTCGAGGCCATTGAGCGGTGGAAGGCCGAGATGCCGGTGGAGGAGGAGATGCTGCCGAGGGACAAGTACACCATGTTTGACCGGAAGGAGAAGAAGTACCGCAAGGGCATTCACAGTATGGCCGTGGCCCTCTCTTTTTCTATGCTGAATTTTCGTGGTACGATTGCTGACGCTGGGGAATTTGTTAGAATTACCAAAGTGGACGAGAGTTTCGCAGAGAGTCAACCCTCCTGGATATTAAACGCTGGATGAAACTGAGGCGACGACTATACAACGAGCGAATTGCAATTTTATCCTGGTTGGAGAAGAGGGACCTGGGGAAAGATGGAGACGACAGTTGTGACGATATAAGCAGAGACTTATTGTACATTACCTACTACCACTTTTGCACACTACGACGGAGCACTTTGGAACTACGGCTATATGGGAGTTATGACGGAGAAGAAAAAGAAACGGCCTGCGATTTTGGTTGCATGGATCAGCGGATGACTGTAGGAATACCCTGATGGTGGTGCTCAATCTGAAATGGCGCGATGGTTTAAATCAATATAGAAACTTGCGCTGAGAAAAATTCCAAATCTATTCCCGTAAAAGGTATCATTCCAAAAATTAAGACTTCGCAAACCAATTCTCCTCTTAATCATCATATCTCGACTTCTCGCCCTGCAGCGCTCTGCCCACGCCTCCTCGGCCCTCGTCAAAGTCCTCCCGGTACTCGTCTCGGACCTGGCCGCCCGACTTGCCTCGGCCATACTGTCTGCCCTCTTCGAATCCTGGGTCCAAGTCTGTTCGGATGATGCGCTCGTCCAACTTTGTGCCGCCAATGTACTTCATGCAGTCCAGGGCGTCCTGGTGGGTGTAGTATTCAACGAAGCAGAAGCCGCAGGGGGTCTTGTTGAATCGGTCGAGGCCCATGACTAGACGCTTGATTTCGCCGCACTTGGAGAAGAGCTCGTAGACTTGCTCTTCTGTGGTGTAAAAGGAGCTATCGAGAAAGAAAGTCGTGTTAGGTTATGTACTAGGGAAGCTGATGGGGGGAGAGGTTGAAACGCACAGGTTGCCGACGTAGAGAGTCGTCGCGTTTGCGAGGGGATCAACGGCGGGTTCTGCAGGTTCCTCTGCATTGTCGTCTCGGTCGCGTCTGCGCTTGTTCTAATGACTGGTGAGTGTTCACGTTCGGTTTGATGCTGTTGCCCTGGCTTGCACGCACTCTGCTGAGATAGTATGCACTCGGTCTGTCGAGGCGCTCGACGGTGCTTCGAACTTCGCCGCGCATCGTGTGATCGGTGTCCGAGCTTCAAATTGGGAGGGAGGATTTGGATCGAGGGTAAATCAAAGTAGTGTCGTAAGACTGATTATAGAGGATCGCGCAAATGGGAGAATGGCAACAGCTGAGATGATGCTGAGAAAGTCAATTGATGTGAATGAAGTCTGATGCAGATAGACGATGGAAAGCTTCAAGCCCAAGTACAAGCACAAGCAAAAAAAAGGCTGAGCCTGTTCACTGATGCAAGGCACCTGTAGAAACAGCACACTAACGGATCTCATAGGCGGGTACAGCGATTGCGGGTGGATCCCCTGCCACCCAGTTGCCCCAGATAACGCGCTAAAGCTTTCCTTGCTTCGCTGACAGCCGCGCTTTTTTGCAAAAGCTTCGAAAGCCAGCCTTGGAATTGAATTGTTTTTTGGGATCCGGCAAGACGCCGCTCTCTTTTGAGCCGTCAGGACGAACACAGCTTCCGCCGGTCATTTTTCGCTGAATCAGGAGAGGAGAGATTATTTACGGGAAGAGGGAGGACAAGTCAATCTGATTCTGGTTCTCCAACAAACACAAAGCCAGCCATGCCAAAGGTCAAGTGCTACTCGGCAGCTTGGCTGTCCAAAAACGCCCCCGGCAACCAGCTCTTTGAGCCTTCAGCCGAGTCCCTTCGATCCAGGGCCTTGTCACCGGGTAAGAAGAAGCAGTTTCCCGGGCCGAGGAGGACGATTGCCCGACGCGGAACGGAAGTGTTTGTTGCTGCGGGCAGGGAGATTCGATGGGGCGATCTGGTCTACCTCAAGGAAGAATGGACGGACAAACAATTGCGGAGGAGGAGCAGCGTGGGCGTTCGAATCAAGCGCGAGGACGATACTCTACAGTCGATTGATACGGATGGCACTGACACGGCGGGTGGATGGAGGGTAAGTTGACGACTGGTTCTCCAAAGAAAGGAAGGATGGAATCCAGATGTTGTGGCGTGACCACGACGAACATGCTAACACGACAATCATAGATAATCAAGACGCCAGTGGCCGACGACATCCGGCAGCTCATCATCTCGCCCAATACGAACCTGCTGGCTATTCTCACGACACACACCGTACACATCTGCGCACTGCCCGATTCATCTCACCTTACGAGCGAAGACACCAGCCCGCTGAAGCCCAAAACATACACACTTGGGCCCACGACCCACGTCACTTCCCGCTCTGCTGTTGTGTCCGCCCTATGGCACCCTCTGGGAGTTAACGGCTCTTGCATTGTGACCATCACGGCTGACGCAACGGTCCGCCTGTGGGAGCTTTCAACGCAGGACCGCTGGTCGTTTGACTCTCCGACGACGTCGATAGACCTCAAGAAGTTGGTGGATGGCACCAGCGTTGATCAGGATTTTTCTGCGTCTGTATCGGCCACCAGCAAAGCCTTCTCGCCCGATGAGTTGGAAATGGAGGTGGCAGCAGCAAGCTTCGCGACTAAGGGCTCCGGCGGCTGGAATCCGATGACACTGTGGATTGCGATGCGCGAAGGCGACGTGTATGCGCTGAGCCCCCTTCTGCCACAGCGATGGGCACCTCCGCCTACACTGATTCCTTCTCTTTCGGTCTCCATTGTTACCGCCGAGGCTGCCATCGAGGACGACCCCGGTGTGGACGCCAGAGAGCAACTTCTAACGCAACAGCAGCGTCAATGGATGAGTGAGATTGATTCCCAGGAGCCTCAGATCATAGAGTCTATCATCCCAGGAGAACCAGCGCTCCAAGTCTACACCAGACCCTCGCGGCCCGGTGCCATTCCTCGCCTCCAAGGACCTTTTGACTTACAGGCAAGCCCGGAAACAGGAGATGACTTGGATAGCTCCATCACAGACATCCTGGTGATTGGACAGAAGACTGAGACAGAGGATCTTATTCTGGGCGAGGAAGACGAGCTGGACTTTGATAACGGAGACCAGGAAGGCCTCTCCCTGGCTCTTATCTGCTTGCTCTCTACAAGTGGTCAGGTCCGCGTCTATTTGGACACAGACGGAGTCCAGGCCGAGTGGCTACCTCCCAAAGGCAGGAGCCGATTTAGCCATGTGTTGAGCGCTGCCGATATGGAGCCCCCCACGCTTCTAGCATTCCAAGCCATTGATACCATGATCCCAGTTGAGGTCAACGAAGCTAGCTGGCCAGTGTTTAGTACCGACGTTGTATCGAGATACAACTTTTTTGTCACTCATCATGCGGCCATCACATACATTTCTCTTGCTCCCTGGATCTTCAGGCTCGAAAGCGAGCTGCGTGGAGAGGTTGAGGCTGGCACAGACTTCCGTCTCGGCCTTTTGGCCAACTCACAGTCCATCAGAGATAGGGTATACGCACAGCAAGCGGCAGATGTCGGAATCCCCCTGGCAGCCTGCGTTGCCATCCGAGACCCTGATCTTGGCTACTTCCTACTCTCGGCGACGCCTTATGAGCCCATCGCCCTGACGTTTGAAACGCCTGATGACGAACCAATCACCGTACGACAGGAGAGTCCCGCCCGTGAGCGTGAGATGAGCATGGCACCTCTGGACTTTTACGAGCCACGACCAGTGTACAGTATTCCACATACCTTTAGCGAGTCGTCTGCCGTGTCAGAGCTACTAGAACGCCTTCGCACATCTCGCCACAAGACCATTGTTAACCAGGAGGTGAGACTCAGCCCGCTAACGCTGTCACTCTTCACCGACGCACATAAGATACTCAGTGATGAGACATACCGGCTGGGCGTGGCGGCGGCCGAAGTCTTTCGCCGATGCGAACTGCTACAAGCGGAGCTACGGCAGCAGGTCAGGAAGGCAAACGAGGTCAAAAGCAAGATTGACACCATCAACGGATCTCAAAGAGAGGATAACGAACCGGATAGTGCAATGTACGAGAGGCGGATCAATGAGGCAAGGGAGCGACAGGAACGACTGACGCAACGGATGGAGGACCTGCGAAAGATGGTCAGTAAGACTACCTCGCGTGAACTCAGCACCAAAGAGCGGGCGTTTGTAGAGGAGGTCAAAGCAATGGACGCTAGCGTGTCTGGACCGGCTGGAGCTGAAGCTGGGCCTAGGAACCAGGCCAAGCAGGTATGGAGGCGGCTGGAGGAGGTCAAGAGGTTGCAATCTGAGCTGGTGGCCGAGGCCGAGGCCCTGAAGACGGCGAGCGGCACCGCATCCCCGGCTAGCAGCGTGGAGCTGCGTATTCCTCAAGACATACGACGCAGCAAACTGCAGCAGGTGCAAGGACTACTGTCCCGAGAGTCTGCGCTAGTTGAAGCCGTAACGTCACGACTGGAGCGGCTTCAGGCCAGCTTGTAAAATAAAAACGCCCCGGACTCAACTTGGGAAGAGGTTGGACACTGATGGGACTAGAAATGGTTATGATGGCTAGGGAAGGGAAATATGACGACTGCCAATAAGGCTGTTGTTGTTAATGAGCTTTGAGGGTAATGGATTTACATCTGCGGCGAACGAACATTGGACCAATACAATTTTTTGACCTCTAGATAAGATGAACGCTTGTTCTGTCACTTCGCCCGCGTTTACCGCGCTTCTCACTCAAACTATGACACGGCACAGTAGATGGCTTGACTGACACTTGAGATTTATGATTGGCATATGAGAGTCAGAGGCTGGGTGTCCAATCTGTCCAATCCAGGTACATGGATAGACAGGAGTCTAGCATCCCTGCCAATGTCTCTGTCCATCTCCACCGCCCATCTCGAATCAGTCGGCGATGTGAGCGCCACAATGGAGGCCTACGACGTCCTGGTGGATGGGACGCGGGAGGACGAAAGTACGGAATGTGATGTATATATGAGACAAAGGGTCTTATTTTTCATGATGATTGGTAGCTGATTCTCCTTTCACTTGGTCTATGCTGATAAGAGAGTTGTAGGTACGTTTGTGATTGAGTACAAGTGAAAGAGTGAGGCTGTAAGTGGAGGGCGCGGGCGGGATGGAAAGGTAGGGCGAAGGGATTGAGACAGCTTTTGGGCCGTGATGCTGGTCAGGCACGTTTCATCTTGACCGGGCAATTGGTCGGTCTCGGAGACATATGGCTGTGAAGTCATTCCTCTATGCGCTGTGACGACAGTGCGGCAGAGATGATAGGAGAAGACATGCAGTTATTGGGGGCCACAATCTTGCATCTCCGGAGATGCAACTTGGACAGAAGACAGAGGAAACAGAGAGATAAAGACACACAGACAGAGAGATAGAGAGAGAGCAATGGTAGGCAGAACAGGACATGTCCTCTTGCTGAGACCTGCCTCGGATACGGACAAACGAGCAACTTGAGTTGAAGTGAGAGCAAGGGTCCTGTCTGTGATTTGTTTGCGACATGGTGAGCACAGAACTAGTCACAAGACTGCTGCCTTGGGGGGGAACAGACAAAAAGCAAAGATCGATAGTTGGGGATGCTAAGGATGCAGCCCACATCCTTTTCTTTGCTTTTTTCTCTTGCCTACCCCCTGTCGAGTTGAAGTCTCAGCCTGAACTTTTTCGGTGAGTGCAATAGTATTACGCTTTAGACATGCAGTGAGCGGTGGCAGCACGGATTTCGGATTTGGCTTTCTCTTTTCTCTTTTCTTTTTCTAGGGGGGGGGGGTATCCTTGATGCTTGCTTCATATGGCTTGGCTTTCGGGAAGAGTAAGGTTGGCGGTGACTGGGGACAGCCTGGACGGGCCGTGCCTGGTTTTCCTTTGCTTTTTCTTTTTCTCCTCAGCTGGTCTGAGGACGGGATGATTGTGCTTCTCGGTGGCTTGTTATGGTGGTACAGAGTATGGAGTTTGGGGAGAGCAGACCACTTACAAGGTGGCGGGCTGGCTTGCATGGGTTTTCATGTAAGGGGGAGAAAGCGTGTAAATGAAAAGAAACCAGAGAGGCATAAACAAGATGTACAAAGTAAAAGAGGTAAGATGGATAAATGCGGGATAGATGTTTGTTCGACCTATCAAGATCGAGATCGAGATCGAGGTGTACTCTTCCGAGTATATAAGTCGTGGTGTTTACCCTCCTGCCATCTTGGGATTCCCTCTCTTTTTATCTTCTTTCTTTTCCACCGTTAGATACACGATTATACGGACACCTTATTCTATACATACTTTGACTTTCTTGTCTCTTTTTACGTTGGCTTTTATCTTTTTACTTGTTTGTTTACTCATGCAATTGACAATGTGCCCTCCCAACACGACCAACATGACTGGAACTACCTCTGACCATGGCGGCTTGTACTACATTGAGCTGATCAAATGTGAGTTTGAAACCCATCTCATACCTTTACTTCGTACAAATGGCATACTAACCTCTTCGCCCATGTAGCCAACCTCCAGTACATCCACGGCAAGGATTGCTCTTTCGAGATTCTCTCGCAGGTCAAGGCCCCCGACCAGTGGAAAGTCAACGTCCTCAAGACAGAGGGTGGCCACCGGTCCACCCTATTCTTCGATTCGGGCATCGGATTTCTCAATGTGCTGGAGAAGCTGCACCGCAAGTCGGCTGAGAAGCTGGGCAAGTTCATGGCGGACAAAACCGCTGACGCCTATCCGTTCACGAAGCGCAAGGCGGTCGAAGCGTTGAAGGCTGCCAGGGCTGCGGCTGCCAAAGACGAGGCGAAGGAGACGAAGGAGAAGACGCCGTCTAAGACTCCAGTCCCCGAGGCCACAGATGAGCCTCACGATCCTCGTATCTCGAATAACTCGGATTACGACAGTTCGGATGATTTTGGCTCGGATAGTGTCAGTGTTAGCCACTTTGCGAGGGGCCGCAGGGCGCAGACCCTCTGGCGTGACAGGAACCTATGCGATGAGATTATTGATATCAAAGCCGATCCCAGCCTTCGCTCGAGAAGCTACGTTTGTCCCAACTACGGGCCGGCGAGCGCCTTCTACCGCGTGTCTCCCAGTGGTCGTCCGGAACCGCTTGACAAGGATTGGGTTCGTAACATTATGAAGGCCCATCGTGAAAGGAAGCGAGCAGAGAAGGGCGAGGCTGAGGCTGCAAAGACGGGTTCGGCTTCTGCCCCAGTTGTTGCTCCAGCTGTTGCGCCTGAGGCTATCAAGGATCAGGTTCGACCTATGGTCACTTTCGATCAGGTCCGACCTCTGGTCACTTTCGAAGCCGAATCGCAGGTGGTCAACGACTTTGAACGCTTGACGATGCAACATCCCAACAAGAAGCACCGCGTTGAAGCTAAGCCAGCTCTCAGAAACGTGATTGTGAACATCAAGTGGATCGATTTCGGCGAGGCGGTGGTGGCTGATGAGTGCCAGCTCAGCGTCCGAGAGGTGCAGAACCACGTACGAGACATGCTGAAAGCTCACGGCGGGAGCCTATTTACCCTTACGAGACCTGCCAACGCTCTTATGTTTATGACTGGACAGCTGGAAAACTTCACCATCGCTCTCAAGGCCATCAGTTTTGATGATCAGAGGTTCATGTTGGGACCCAAGGTTGGAGATGATCTGACCAAGGTTTCCAAGGACTCGGACAACTGCAAGTCGATTAAGATTGAGGTTGAGCTGAAGTTTCCCATGCCAGGTATGCCAGGTAGCCTGTTGTAGGGCGTTTTGCCCCTTGAAGCATAGGAGTCAAACCAACAGGCGGTTTGGCTAGATTGGAACAAGCAGTCATTATTAGATACATGTATTGCTGGCGGAGGAGAGGATTGTTTAGCTGGAGCATTTCCTTTGCATATTGTGCTTCTGTTTGACAATTCTCTGCTTTGCCATGCGGGTCTTTGTAGTGTGTTGGCTATGGGCACGGGAGTTTACAAAGTGCACCGGTTACTTTTCTTTAGGATTAACAATTGACTGCATAAAGTACTCTACGGTGGAACTTTGCGTGACTAAATCTAAGTCGATGATGTGTATCCTAAATTGTGCACAGGATATACGTTATACTGGACATCCATATTAATGCCATTAACCAATGGTTTAGAATGCCGTAGAGATTGCTCCTGTGTACGCAGGTTGCCAAGGTTGCCTTACAAAATAACATTTGCTACGGCAGGCTATAAGAATACAAACCCCGCTAAGATTGCTGTGAAGAAATAAGAAGAAAACGAGGCATCAAATCATTGCAGCCTACGCTATCATGCCTACACAGCGACATCCGGTCCCCCTTGCATGACCTATACGGGTCTAGATCGGCTTGGAAGCAGCCATATATTATGCAAAAGCAAAACCGGTCTGGGTTGTCATTTCTGATGGCATGCTCAGCCATATGAGAACAGGCAAACAGGCCAATAGAATACAGGTCGGTGATCAAATACTGTATCTGCTTGTTGCGGGCTGAGGATAGGTGCAAGGGAGAAGAAGGCTTCCATTAAACACGGCATGTTCTGCGCGACTACTGTAATATGTTGGGTTCTTTTGTAGTGCCGAGTATTACATGTATGAGCATGCGGCCGATGATTCGAGAGGAGTTATTGGGATGAATCACATGCGCCCAAGGACGTTATCATACGAGTCTTGACGCCACTTGCTGCCGAGTTGCACAGCAGAGAAATACAAGAGGTGTAGGCTTCTATTGCTCGCCTTATGTGTGACAGAAACTATCTGTATACATCAAATCATTATTATTAGAATCCTAGTTCACATAGAGCTCACCGGCTCTGTGAAAACGGGTACTTGCTGCTTTACTAGGAGAAAAGTTGGCTCTAGCATACCGGGACGGAGCGGCACATCCGTGTAGATCTGAGGAGAAGGGGGGTTATTCCATCTCGCGTACTGACATTTGACTGCATAAAAACGTGAATGCTTGGCACGGGATTGGACGAGAGAGTGAGGCTGAGGATGGGAAGCAAGGGGGTGAACTAGTGCACCAGATGGATGTTCCGCGATTGGAGGAGCCAGAAATTGAACCCCAAATGTTGTCCGGCTATGAGGTATGTCCGATGCTTAATGTTTGTGTCTGTATGGTACGAGTGGTCGTACAAGTGTGAGGCCAGTCTGTACAAGCAGGTTGTGCATAATGGCCACTCTCTACTCGTTCTTTTGTTGAGACTCCTTCTCATGCAATGCTCGGAATGCCGTCACTATCCGTCTATAGCTATCCGCCAATAAGACTATCACGGGATGGTCAGATTCTGAAGCCTCTCCGCTAGGTGCTGACCACTTACAGAAGGGGACAATGGCCCACGGGGCGTTGAATCCAACGTAATAGATCCAGAAATAGAGAAACTCGGGTCGACTGTACGACACACCATGGAAGCATTGCTCAGCCCAGTTGGTAGCATAGTACAAGGCCACTCCGTAGAGGTGGGCGACACAGACGATGATTTGGAAGAGGTGTCTGGACGGGTGGTTGGTGCAGATGCAAAGGACGGCGATGAGGCTCAATGGTCCCCAGGCGAACTGGATGAGTGCGTTAGATGCATTCTGGGAAGAATTTTTAAGGGTAGAAGAAGGGACTAACAACGGTGATGGTTTCGACACAGACGGTGAAGATGTCGGAGGTGAGATAGCGGGAGTCGGAGAGAGCATATTCCTTCCAGAGCTGGGCAAAGAGCGTGTTTTTGCTGGAGATGGTTGTGCGGTGGAGGATGTAGTACCCTATATGAGATGAGTCAGAAACAATGCTGTGCGATGAAGTGAGATGATGTTTTCACGGGAGTATGAACACCGACCTTCGAAGGCGATATGCAAGAAGCCACCTGTTCTCAGAGTCTCTACAGTTAGCCATGTGTCTAGATTAGATTCAGTGCATACATGATTAAAAACAACTCACACAATGCAAACCACGAAGCGGCAAACCGGTCGATGGGCCGGACACGGCGCCGGGAGCCGGAGCCGGAGCCGGAGCCGGCGAGGAGGTAGGCCGGAACTACAACAGAGCCGATTAGGGCTCCGAAGATGGGGAGGGAGCGGGAGAGCGGGAGGTCATTTGGGCGGTAGTCGGGGATGGAGACACCGAGAGGGTAGTAGGGATGGTCCATTGCGATTAGTGTTATGGACAAATAATATTAATTGATGAGGATGTAGAGAAGAGCGGTTGGTTGAAGGGACGAGATTTTTCGGAGGTTTGTGGAGCTTCGGTGGGCATGGTTTGGTGGATAGCGGCGGCTGACAGATGGGCGATAGAATTGCTGAAAAACGGTTCATTGAATTGAAGCAATGGTTGGTTGATTGATATTTCTTGGTTCAGCCCTTCCTCTATTTCTTTCTCTGGACTGATTAATTGCTCCAAGAGTTGCCAATTGCAACATGAGTTTTGATCTTACAGTATGCTGCTTCGTCTGAATAATGACCAGCTAATGTCGATTGATAAGGCCCGCGGGGATAGCAAAGAACCCATGCCATCAGCTCACTCACAGAGCTTTGACTCTTTCAAAAGTCCCTCCCAAGTCCCAACAACACATTCTAGCTGTGACTGGACTATTGTGTCATGTCCACAAACTCAAAACTCAAACAGCCTCGGTGACCCGTTCAAGACGCCTCGCAGCGCCAAACCCCCAACAACATTGAACCTTCTCCCATATGCTTGTCGGCAAGCGTCGATGCAGAGCCCACATGGGCCAGCCAGGAACGCTGCTTGGCCTATCTGACAGCTGGATGGACCGGGCCCTGGATCGGGGTGGCACTGCATCGGCCCAGTCGCTGGATTCCGCAGGCCGTGATACTGCTTTAGGAAGGTCGACAATGCTCTCTGCATACTAACTATAGAGCTGGAGAAAAGAGGCGAGTGCCAAGCTACACAAGTTCTTCGGCGAGCTCTGTGCTGACTTGCGGGGAGGCAGATAGATCGGCAAGATTGCGAGGGTCCGGAGGTGGCCGATGACGGATAGTATAAGACAGTGTCTCTCTCTCACTCGACTCTCTGTCTCTCTGTCTGCCCCGTTTGCCCAGAGATCTCGCCAATTGGTCCACCCGCTCAAAGAGATGAAGACTCTCGCCGTTGCCAGCGGGCTCGCCGCTCTGCTCCCCACGGCGCTGGCCTGCGGGAGCGACTCGTCGTGCTACGGCCCTACCAACACGGTCGAGCATGTTCGCCATGTCAAGCGCATCCAGCCTGGAGTGCCCAATGCGGCATACGGACCCAAGGCGCCTCTTGAATGGGGGCAGCTCAACTTTCTTCATACGGTATGTATGCTGATACCTGCTGTTGTTGTCGTAGGTTTGGTTGACTATCTCCATGTATACTGACTCGCATCTTGCGACTAGACCGATACGCATGGCTGGCTGGAGGGCCATCTCAAGGAGCAAAACTATGGCGCCGACTGGGGTGATTTTGTCACTTTTTCGCGGCGCATGAAGCAGACGGCCGGCAACATGGGCGTCGATCTGCTGCTGGTGGACACTGGCGATCTGCACGACGGCAACGGCGTCTCAGATGCCACCACCATCGACGGCACCGATTCGATGCCCATCTTTGACGAGATTGCCTACGATCTGCTGACGATTGGCAACCATGAGCTGTACGTGTCCGAGGTGGCGTACCAAATGTTCAACAATTGGGCGCGCAAATGGGGCGACCGATATGTCACATCCAACGTCAAGGCCTTTAACCAGACGTCGGGTCAGTACGAGTATATTGGAGCCACGCACCGCTACTTCACCACCGAAAAGGGGCTTCGCGTCATGGCCTTTGGTGTCCTGTTCGATTTCACTGGAAACTCCAACGCCTCGCAGGTGCTCAAGGCGGCGGACATGGTCAAGGAGGAGTGGTTCACCGATGCCGTCAATACCTGCGATCCCATTGACGTCTTTGTGCTCTTTGGCCACAATCCCGTGCGCCAGACGGACTCGTCCAACACGCTCAAGACTGTCTTCAACGAGATCCGCAAGGTCCATCCCACCACCCCGATCCAAATCCTCGGAGGCCACAGCCACATCCGTGACTTTGCTGTCTACGATGACAACTCGGTGGCTATTGAATCTGGCCGCTACTGCGAGACACTTGGCTGGATGTCCATGACGGGCTTCAGCTCCTCCAACAGCGGCTACAACGGAGTCAAGAACCCTCACGGCGTCGCGAACCCAACCCGTCCCGCGAAAGCAGGCGCAAAGTCTCCCTTTGTGTATTCTCGCCGATATCTTGACTGGAATCGCCAGACGTTCATCTACCACACCAAGCAGACCGAGCAGGCGTTTGATTACGGCTCCGGCCTACGTGTTACTGGGGATATTACCCAGGTGCGCGAGGATCTCAAGCTGGGCGATGTCTATGGCTGCGCTCCCCAGACTTACTGCATCTCCTGCGTGCCCTTTGATAACTCGAGCAACATCTTCCCTGGCGTTGTCGTGCCTGCTGTCACTGCTATTGTTGTCAACAAGACTCGTGAGGACAAGTCGCGCTTGATTATTGGCAACACGGGAGCGATTCGCTTCGATTTGCACCAGGGACCGTTTACTTACGACGATAACTTTATCGTTTCTCCTTTCCGTGATGTCTTCCTCTATATCCCTGACGTGCCGTATGATTTGGCCAAGACTGTCTTGCCCAAGTAAGTTAATCCTGTATACCTACCTAGACATGATTGTGATGTTAACACTCCTTAGGCTTAACAAGGGTCCCATCGCCAAGCGTGATCTCGCCACGATGCCCATCCCCCGCGACTCATGCACCGACCCATCTCTGGGCTACCTCACCCGACGCGAGATGCGCCAGAGCCACGGCGTCGTCCGTCGTCAGGAGGTTGTTACTTCGGGTTATGTCACCACTGACGACTGGGGCACCGATGGTGATGACACGGAGCACACCGGCATTCCCAACTACAGCCTGCCCAGCTATTTCCAGGCTCAGGCCAATTTCCCTGAGGGCAAGGACCCCGACGTTGTTGACCTGGTTTTTTTCGACTTGTAAGCCATCTTTTACATGATAATTAGCAGTGTGAAACTAATAGTTGTGTAGTATCGAGTCATTGATCCTGTCGGATCTGGGTGCCAACTACACTGCCGACATGGTGAGCTGCTATATCGACTGCAGCTTTACTTCACAGGGTATGTCCAGTTCTTATAACATCTGTTGTTTTGTGGCCCTTGAAGCTAACTTGTAGTAGATTATATGCTTCCTTATGCGAAGCTCGCGTGGCAAGAGAACATTGACAACTGCCCTGTTGCGATTCAGTGAAATGTTTCCATGAATTAATGTATACATGAATGATTCGAGTTGAAAGAAAAGATGAGACTCTTAGATGATGATGTGTCAGTTAAATCCAATAAATGCGATTCGCAACGCAACTTCGCTTAAGCCACAAGGCTACTATTACTTATAAGTGATAAAAACAAAGAAAGCCTCCTTACTCTACTTTCCAAAAAGCGCTCCTTTCAAAGCCATGCATGTTATGATATGATATGATACTCAATAGTAAACATCCCCCTTCATCAACACCCTCGCCGTCCTCAACAGCTTCGCCTCCTCAATCCTCCCATCCCTCACTGTCGTACCAACATCCACCACGCCGCTCGGATGCCCAATCCTAATCACAGACTTCTTCGCGCGCCCCATCATCTCCGCCGCAATCGTCCCGTCAATCTGCGACGCAGCGCCCAGGCACAGCGAGAGCGTCAGAGGCGCCGCCTTGTGCGCCTGGCCCATGGACATGGCGAGGCACTGGATGTCCGTCTCGGCAGATTTCCTCGCGCTGGGCGGTAGTAGCATGACTACTTTGGGCACGCTCTCGATCTTGGGGTCGAGGCGCATTGCGGAGGCGCCGGCTTGGCGGATTTGTTCGAGGCGGGCTTTTAGGGGGGCATTTGCTTCGACGAGGGAAGGGGTGAGTGTTGCTGCTGTGGTGTCGTCGATGCCGAGGCTGGATGTGGTGATGAATACGCCTGGATTACTGACATCAACGAGTGATGCTTTGACGGTGCTCCCGTCGGGAAGATGGAGTTCGTCAATGGGATTACCCGTGGGAAGAGCCCGACCGGTCTTTGCACCAGCGGGATCTAAGAAGCTGAGCGTGATGGGAGATTGCGTCCCCGGCACGCCGTCCATGGCGTAGTCCCCGTGTGGAGAGTACGCGAGCGGGCTACCGTCAAGCTGGAAGCGTGATACGACAATCTTGTTAGTGTTGGTGTTGAGAATCCGTAGCGTCGCCCAGCGAGATCGCGTGGCAGCGTCGTACGAGATACGGGAAGCGATCCGAGAAGGCGGGACGAAGCCCATGTCCCACGCCGCGGGACCGACAATGGCGGACATGTTGCCGCAGGTCCCCGCGAGGTCGAGAGTGCCGTCGCGGATGCCGACCTGGACGAACGTGAACTCGGCGTCGACAGTCGGCCCCACATCGGACCCGGATCCGGAGGCGGCGCCGGAGCTGGAAAGAGAAGAGGATGATGACGGGGGCCCGACGACGACGACCTTTGACGTGGAGGAGATGCCGGAGCCCATGCCGTCGAGCTGGCGGGCGTACAGGGGATCCGGGGAGCCCATTGCGGGGGCGAGGATGGGCTGCCACTGGCAGGGGACGGGGGGGAGGGAGGCGCGGCTGAAGAGGAGGCCGGTGGAGGTGCCGCTGCGGACGAACCAGGCGGGGAGGCGGCGCATTGTGTTGAGATGTAAATTGTGGTTGTGAGTTTGTTGTGAGTTTAGAGGGTGAGGGGGTTGCTGTGTTACTAGTGTGGTGATGGAAACATGTGATGTTGTGGAAGTGTTTGGTGGTTAGTGTGGGTAGTGGTAGCTGATTCTACGGTAAGGATAAAAATGACGAGGAGGTTGGTTGGGTGAAGCTAGCACAATGTGCGGGTATATTGACAAGAGTTCATTTACACAAGACATGATTTACCTCGGCACTACAGACACTCTTTTCACAAGCTGGATCAACACAAAGCAACCATTTTGTAGCGGCAATTAGTCATCTGACAATTTTGTGTTACTGCAGTGGCTCTACTCTATGAGCAGCCCCCGGTGCAAGAAAAGAAAAACTCCAGTTCAAAACTCATGTGTCGTGATACTTGTGTAATACCAAAATGCCCCTTCTATAAAAGATTCCGTCATAGTAGACATTGTCACTAAAATACCTGTTGCCCAATTTGCCCTGTTGAAAGCGCCGTCAATACCCAATTGTTCCGCAAATAAAAAATACCTATCCATGGTATCCGCTATGATGATGATGCATGCATATCGCTGCTCCGGAGAGTGCAGCTCAAAAAGAAAGAAAGAAAAAGGTGAAAACAATGCTTTGTCCAGTAGTCCCGCTTTGAACCCTTTCTACCAGTTTTCCATTTCCATGAGGTTATTCCAAGAAAGAAAGACCCAAGAAGAACGTTTCGAGAAAAAAGGGATTCATGACAAAATGACGTTTCATCATTATCGGCCGTAAAGATGTTGTCCAGCCCAGCGACCCTTTGACCTGCCCCTCGCCAGTCTTCGGCCAATGTTGCCAAAGCAGAGGCACGTGCAGAACAGCACGCTGAGGATCCAGATGCCCGCCTCAACGGTTTCCTGACTGGCAATTCCGCCCAGCATCATCGCCGGCTCGGCATGGGGCTCTGCGTAGAAGCTGCTGTTGGCCTGCGCAAACGTGGTCGAGGGCGCACGGATGATGTCGGGGCTGACGCTCAGGAGGAAGACGGTTCCGACGAGGCCAACGACGGTGGACACGACGAGGGCGGGCATGGTTCTATCAATTAGCCACCAGAGAAACAAGTTGGCCAGTGCCACGGCCAATGAGACTTGTGAACTTGATGTCCATGAGAGACGACGCTGCGTTGGAGCATGTTATGTTAGTTACACCACGCTACGTTACGCAAACTCCATAGAGGGTGTCACCGGGGTTCAACTCACAACTGCAAAGGCAACGCCTACAAAGACGCCGATTGCTCTCATCACCAGCGCCCAGTCCGTTTCTGGTAGGGGTTGTCTCTCGTCGTCGTATGTAGATTCGACTGAATCGGCTTCTGTCTCGCCGCTGTCGCAGCCAAACATACCGTCCCACTCGCCATCAACCCACGGCTGCAGGGCGCCCATGCCAACGCCGGCGAGCGCAAACCCCCACATGGCAGTGTATGATCCGTTGTATCGTGGCATCCCATTGCCGGCGTCGGATAGCTGAAGTAGACCCTGCTCCTGGTGTAGGTGGGTGACGAGCACACCGTAGCCGGCTCCCAGCACGAATAGTACTAGAGCTCGTGAAGCCAACCACAGCGCTCTGGATCCGGCAGTTGTGGGCTGTTTCGGGCGGTTCGTCTCGGTGCTGGCGTGTGACTGGCGCCTCGATCGATCGCGCATGAGCTCGTATGTAGCGCGGCTGAGGCTATCACGCCGCTTCACCGGGGATCCGGCGCCGGTCCCCCAGGGGTTGTGCAGTTCCTCCTCGTCATCGTCGCCTGCGCCGTTGAAGACCTCGTCCTGGTCTGAACAGTCGTAAATGCCTGCCAGCGTCGAAGTATTGAGGTCTGCCGTGGATCGCGACTGGGTGAGCAGCGTGGGAGAGTCGGGCGGAGAGTCGTCGGAAGGCCGTGAACCGAGGAAGCCAGACTTGAGCAGGTCGCGGCGGAAGCGGGCGAGGAGGATCTCGTCTTCGAGGCGCTGCTCTTCGCTGTCACTTTCGTCGTCCTTGGGAGGCGTGAGGCTCTGAGGCTGAGGCGTGGAACACTTGAGGTCGAAGACGAAGGGCCGGCGAGGGATGGGACGGAACAAGGGAGGACCGTCTGCTGCTGTATTGTCGTTCATGTTTGCGCTGTGTGTCTCTTTTTTTTCTCCCTGTGTGTGTGTGTGTGTGTGTGTGTGTGTGTGTGTTTTCCCGCTGAATTCGAACCGATGTCGACAATGTCTTGGAGTAGAGCGAGTGTATCAATGCCGGTATGACGCGTGTGCAAGTCAAGAATGCAGGCAGAACTGCAGGGGAGACGAAAAGCCGGTGTTTTAAAACGTAAAACGATGCCTTGGATAATGCCTACAATGCTTGCGATGACGGCGTTGGCAGCTCCACCGCTAAGGCTGGGATCTTGAGCTTCCGAAAGCGAATTGATGGTCTGATTAAGCTTCGGGGCCGGTGGATCCGCTGACGACTGAGGGCGAAGGAAAAAGGAGATGGAATGATGTAGTAGTTCGGGATGCTCAGCTCTGCGAGTCAAAACAAAAACAAGAAACAAGAGTCAGCGCTGTGTTGCATTATCACATGGCAAAAGTGGCCCTGCCATGATGCTCGGGTGGTAAGTTTTTGCTTTATGCATCATGTGTCAGGGCCCCAACAGAGCGGGTGGATCGGGCCACCAAAAAAAGAAACGAAAACGAAGACGGGAAAATGGGGAATGGGGGTTTTGTCTATGTCTTTGTCTTTTCTGCTCTTCCACTCTCTTTCTTCTTCTTTTTTGTCCTGATTTACATACCTTTTTCGTTTGTGCCGGTACTCAAAAGATGTTGCTTCTTGTTGCTGTTGGCTGTGTTGTGCGTTTGCAGTACAGCTCAAAGGGTACCTGACATACACAGCCTGCACCAGGGGGCGGGTTAGACTAGATTCCGGGCTGCTGCAGATGGATTGCAGCTGTTTTGCTGGGGACAAGCGGAGATGGCCGATTCGGCTGAACCCGACCCAACCGATGCAAAGGAGAGAGAAGAAAACAAGAGTCGGATGCAGAGAGAAATACCGTCAATAGCAATAGCAATAGCAATAGCAATAACAACAGTAGAGCCCAAGAGGAGGATGGGAGGGGCGTCGGGCTGCTTTAAATGGCGTCCAGCGTGTTTCAATGGCTGCGAATGAAACTCGTCTCGGCCCAATCTTGCCCTCGACTGTCGCTGTACACTTGACACCAGACTCTCTCGTCTTTATACACACAACACAGGCAAAAGGAACGCAGCGCATTCGTCGAAGCTCTTTGGCTCTTATGCATGCAGCGCGCCCCTCAACAAAAATACCCGAACAGGCCCAAAAGC
Source organism: Trichoderma afroharzianum (assembly GCA_037893235.1). Classification (NCBI taxonomy): domain Eukaryota; kingdom Fungi; phylum Ascomycota; class Sordariomycetes; order Hypocreales; family Hypocreaceae; genus Trichoderma; species Trichoderma afroharzianum. The sequence goes on from JBBLXW010000010.1 coordinate 481,099, forward strand.
TGCACATGACTAGGCCTAGGCGGGCAATATTGGCCCCCTTTCAAAGACACCCTGCTCGGACAGTGTGAATTCTGCACGCGGGACTTGTAGACGGTAGGACCTATCCGTAGATCCAACATGATCAGCCTGGAGATGCATTGAGAACTGCATAGTGGTATATATATAATACGCACTGATTATCATTGTGATTAAGCACCGACAGCTTGAATAAATCGTCCATCAATACTATAGGATCTACATACGTGTATAACCAGCCGGCGGCTAATGTTATACATGCTTACCTAGGGTTAAAAAGGCAACACGCAGCAGCACAGATGATGTACATGGAGCCGCCTCGCACAAGATGCATTCAGCCTCTTTTGACAGCGGCAACTCTCAGCTACAGCCCAGCCCATTTCCGACGGTCAAGATCCATGGTTTCCGAACCAAGAGCCCGGGTTTCAGCGCCCGTAGCCCGACTGACTTGATTTGATACTTCAATGGTATTAACAACTCCGTGAACCGGCCCGTGCCCATCCTCCCTGCCGTCCATCCATCCAGCATTGCACAATGGTGTAGCAATAGCTCAGCGCTAGTCACCATCAACTGAACGGACCGTTGAAGAAGAGCGCCACAACTCTCAGGTTATTCAAACTATATGAACAACTCACATGCCATAATAACTAATAACTGCATGTCATACAGATCGTCGGCCGCCTCACCTGCAAAAGATGGCACGCACGGGACCATCACCGACAGCGCAGATCACCAACTACTACTAGGTAGGTAGTAGTGTAGACCAGTATCCAGGCACTCCGAGTGACTTGTAGCCCCAGATTTCCCGCACTGTGCGATGGAGCCCTTTCTTAGGGCAGTTCTTAGGCGCTTTGCTCCGCATGTCAAAGCTGCCAATATCCGTTTTCGCTGCTCATCACGAGGGACGGGGTCTATTTGACGGAACCCCTTCTTCAAGGGATACGCCAATATTGTAGAGACAAAGGGGGCAGATTCGTTTGTCACTTTCTGGATTATCAAGCTGCTTCATTTATAGCTGCGGCTCTTGAAACAGGGGAATAAAGAACGAGTCGGCTATTGTATCTACATGTACGAGTACAGAACCAGCCACCCCCATGCCGAGCGGCAATACTGTGCCAAAGTTGTAGTCTACCTCATGCACCCCCGGAATTAAAACTCAACCTCTCGAAATACGGTAGACGCCAAAGCAGACAAGCAGAAATAAAAGGTAAAGTAAAAAGTAAAACAGTCAGCTGGGCTGCAATTTCTCCGCACACTCAAAAGCAGCCGCATAAGCGACCCCCGGCACAACTCTATCCCACCCCGTTTTCCCCAGCTTCGTCAAATCACCACGCTTTCTCATCCCCCCCCCCCCTTCTGTTACACCCTCACTACTACTAATACTACTAGTGCTACTACTCGTATATACATACAAAAGCTGGTATATGTACGAGATACGAGAGAGGGGGAGAAGCTTAAAGTTGCCGCCGGGGATGACATTCCCTCTCCTCCCATTGGCCCTCTCGTCTTTCGCCATGGGATTTTCTTTCCTCGCCCAGCCCACGGGATGAGGCGTGTTTTGGGCCAGGAACCAAGAGGCGAGTCAGAAACTGGCCGTGCCGCATTTCACGAAACTCAAATCTGGACGGAGCCACGGGACACGGGACACGGGACACGGGACACGGACGGCGACTCGAGCATCCAGCTTGACATGTGACAATGCATGTTTTGACTCTCGTCTCTCCTCCCCGCATTTCAATATAGGTACTCGTGCATGCAAGTACTCGTACATCCACACGAAGAGCTCCATATTCGTACATCCATACTACATCAGGCAGAACCTTGTCGGTGCTCGGCAACACAAGCACTCGTGTTGTAAAATAGACAAACATGAACATCAATCTTTAACGCCGCCCATTGGCGCACGTGTACCAATACCCAAAGGCAACATGTTCATCTTGGAACCACTCAGGCTTACCAGGTCAGCTATGCATCAAACGTCCAGCCAACCACAGCAGACTCCCTCCCCCTTTGGCCGCCCTCGCGTTCCTGGTCCGCGTGGCGTCTCGTGAGCGGCCAAGCTGCGCTTAAACTTTTGCTTGTCTGCATGCCGTACAAACCTTGTGGTGCATGCCTAGTACTCGTTGAAGATAGTGAGAGTACTAGGTAGCATATGTTCAAGGAACCGAGTATTATTAGGTACTAGGTAGTAATAAGATTTGAGAGTGGAAGCGATGGTCAGGTATAATTCATAGGCAGTGCGCTACACTCTATGCTGGGTACTTTGATCACGAAGAAGCATCTCAAACCAACCGACAGATGTTCCCATTACACTGGTAGCTGCTAACAATTTATTAAGCGTACGGCATACACTGAGTACGAGGTAGCAATGCCTACATGTATGTGCCTATAGTAGTAAGTAAATCGGAAATTTCATCTGTTATATGTGCTCCATAGTTATGCCTGACCAAGTCCTGGTCCAATCCAAGACTTGCTGTGCTCAGCCAGGCTGGAATGCAGCATGTTTCCAAAAGAGGCGTCGACAGCATGTGACCAGGCACTCCTGTCACAATAACTTCGGCCAACGTCAAAAGTGCGGGGAGGAAAGCGGCCTCTGTGTATCAAAAATAAGTCGCTTTCTTCTTGCAACTTACTCTTTCCCTTGGGAATTATTTAGTTCCATTTCTCTTCAAAGTCAGTATGTCTAGCAACCTATCCCCATGTCCAAGAATTGATGTAATTCGCTGGAATTCATCCCAAGTTACTGTTACATGCCCCTACTGCGATGAATTGCATCGACATGGAGTCGCGAATCCGGGGAAGCGCGTTTCGCACTGCGCCCCCGGTGGCCAATATGAGTTCATATTTCCCATCGATAAGAATAGTGGACTTGTCGGCTACGAGATTGACAAAAGAAGGGCCTGTTTTGTGAATTCCAGCTTGCAAGCAGATCACACGGATGACAACCTATATTCTTCAGATAGTGATGAGGACGAACTGGCCGATTCTTTTCGCTCTGCCATGACAATTTCTGGCACTGAATCAAAGTCGGGGCCAGTTTTGAATCTCTACGATGATGCGAGAGAAATGGAAACTATTCCTCTTTTTGACGGTGATACATTTGAGCAAAAGAAGATTCTGTTGGCTATTTCGAATTGTATAATCGGCAGATTGGGTGCAGTAAGCCAGTATCTGGAGACTTCAACCGAAGCGAACCTTTTTCTGCATGGAAAAGATGAGACTGGAAACACAACTTTGATTATGGCTGCAGCAGAAAAGAGCGACGAGATGGTGTCGCTCCTTTTACAGAAAGGTGCGGATGTCGACGCTACCAATAATAACGGACGAAGTGCGCTCATGGAGGCCGCCCTTTGGGGTCGCTTGAGGAGTGTGAAAGCTTTGCTCGAGTCCAATGCCTCCAAATCCGTCAAGGACCGTCAAGGTCGTAGTGCGATGGATTTAGCACAGCCAACTCGCCGAAATGAAAAGGAGAGATATAGTCGCTCTCGCTTTGCGGCTGCAGACAGCGTCCCCAAACGTGACAGCGACAGGCGATATATCGCTCTCTTACTTGGTGACTCGAATACTGAGAAGCGTCATGCATACACTAGGCCACTTTCAGAGAGCGAGCGGAACAACTATTTCTTCAAGAAATCCGAGTCAGAGATGGTAATAACTCTTCATGGTCCCATTCAACGCTACCCCGTCCCGCAGATCAGAAAAACTGCTGCCGTTCTCGACCGGGGAGATCAGTTTGCTCGGATATCGGCAACTAGTGGATGGGGTGTTAATTCACTGCCTCCAAACGTTCGCGATATGCCATCCTGGACCGAACAAGTCTATTACATCGCATCCATAATTGGCCATAGGTTCGAAGAAACAAGCTGGGATCAGGGCAAGCCAGGCCAGTATTGTGCTTGCCATGCAGAGAAAAAGTTGATCGCCTACTTCTTAGACAAGCACGTATTCTTGCCTAAAGACAGACAGCCTGACCAGACGTTGGAAGACTCAATCCTTGAAGTGGAAACCTCATTGGAAGAAGGAAAAGACTTGTCTACTGTCTGGGCCAAGGTGTGCGATCTGGAAAAGATGAAAATTAACTTGGACCGCCAGCTCTTCAGTGCAGATGATCGATTGCTTGGGGATTCTTATGATGAGCAGGAGGTCAACAGGCTGAAACATGAGATTCGTACCATCGATGAAGAACTGTCAAGACTTGAGTCGGACACTTTCGTGGCTACAATGAGAGCTCAACAGAAGAAGGAACGCAAGTTGTTGAAGAAAGAACAGACACATCGGGATCTGATGGGGCTGAGTGAGAATGAGCCCCCCATCTCGTTGAAAAGTGCCGTCATACTGAGCAGCAACATGATATGCCAAGACTGTGATAATTTTAGGAAAATGGTGAATGCCCATTTCCAGCTGAATATCGAAATGAACTGGAAACTACTTTCATGTTGAATAGATTAGCAACACGGGCTTCCTGTTCTCCCCTCGTTGGCTTTAACAAGGTGATAATGGCAATGAATTATTGCCCAGCTAGTTATAGTTACTGGAGCATACACTTCAAACGAGTCGTCACCTCTCAGAAATTTCCACGAGTCAAGGGGGGGGGGGGGGGGGTTAAGCATCAACATTGTCATCACTACCATCTAAACTACTCTAAAAATTTTCTATTGGCGGCTATATGCGCGCAAAGACTTCTCCCTTAGGTTTCGCCGAATCGTTGACCCAAATCAGAGACTCAATGAGTGTGCCGCTCTTGTTTGGCTGGAACTGGAACGCGTAAAACTGTGCATCGTGGACCAAGGGAAATTGTTGTTCGGCCATTTGATTCCACGACAGGAACCATGTAAAGACATCTCCATGATGATGATGTAGTGGAATCTCTCCGAGGCCGGCACCCCAAAGAGTCACTAGGAGGGGGCTCTTTATTCGTCTTTGCCCCCTTTCGTCCTCATCTCTCTGTTCTTTGCCCAGGTGCCTCGAGAAAAATGACTGCTTCCGGATAGTGATGCTCTCACCTGAAACAGCGCTCTCATATTTTCCGCAATAGTCGCTCAGAGGCCTCGTGGGTCCTTTGGTTTGTCGGCCTGGTTGTAATTTTTCAGCGAGCTCACAATACTCTTGGCGCGCGTTGCGTGCGCTTATTCCAGCGAGGAAAGCATAGTTATTCTTGTACGGGTTGCCCAGAGTCGCCTGGATCAGGAGCTGCCCGATCCAGTCGGGCGTGTCGTCGCCCGTCGTCGTGTTGCTCAGCACTATCACCGCGGCTTCGTATTCCGGCAGCAGGCCGACAAAGCCGTGGGTGCCGTGGTATCTGCTCTGGTTCCAAATCAGCGTGACCGGGGCGCTGCCCGTTCCGAGCTCGGGCATTTGCGTCTTCATCAGCTCCGGGTTGACTCCAATATCTCCAATGACAGCGGGTAGCGTGCAGGTCGCCCAGCCAGCAGCGTGACTCTTATTTGCTTTTTCACCCGCTCCCATAGCTTGGAGCGGATTGAAGAGCAAATCTACATCTGGAAATACTTGCTTGCGTCTGAGAGTCTGGATTTCCACATCCTTCGTGTGACGTTGACGTTTCCATGCCTGATTGAGGGCGATGCAGTACTTGGCCAAATCATTTGTGGTGCTCATCATACTTCCAACGGCCACTGATGGCCCATAGGCCCAACTGCCGCAACTTCGGCCATGTACGAACAGTCGGCCATTGACTCCAACGCTGTATCTCCGAGACGTGTTATGTTCTATGTCAGATGTTTCATCCAGGTCCACTCGAGTACGGGACATCTGGAGAGGCTTCAGGACATTCTCTTTGATGTAGTCTGCATACTTTGGACTAACAATCTTCCCAAGAAGGGCGTAACCGATACCATTGTGTAGGAATTCAGATCGCAGAGTCGCCCGAGGCCCAAGGTTATTGTATGTCGGAATAATCGTCCTGTCGTTTACCTTGCAGGGGAAGCCGCCAACGCGGGATAAGTGTGGCCAGTGATCAGACGTTTGAAGTCCTGTGCGATGGCCGAGAAGATCGCCGACTGTCGCATCACTGTTGTTAACTTGGGGAAGAAAGTCTGAAATCTTGTTGTCATAGCTCAACCCTTTTCTGTACACCTGCTGAGCCACGCAAGCTGCCGTGAAGCCTTGGCTCAGAGCGCCGATGGGGAAAATGGTGTCTGAATCCACGGGCTTTTTTTGGTCCACGTTGCGGTAGCCCATGTTTGCCGTCCATATGATTTCGCCCTTAAATATGACGTGACTGGCTAGGCCAACTATGTGATTCTCTTTTAATATTTCGGCAATCGCATCGCGGGCCTTGTCGAGACGTTGGACTATTTCACCCGGGGACCCGGCGATGGTTTCTGCCCTATTGGTTCCTGGGTCAACATTATAATCACTCACAGAGGGGGTGGGCAAAATAAGGAAAGAGTCGACTTACATTGTGTCTTGAATCTTGTCTCCAAGCGTTGCGAAAGTGGAAGGGTAGCTAATGGGCAAATTGGTGATTCTGATGAGCCAATGCAACTGGAAATTCGAGGCAATATTTATACCTAGGTATGTATGATACGATTCGACATGATGTGAACAAATGCCTTTCAAATGACTGTCGCAGCTTGTCCAGCCCATTGGCTCAAGAGTGTTGTAAATCTGAACGGCCTGCAAAGGAACTGCAGTGGCACATGCGTCCCCAGCTCAACTTTGCAGTCCCCCCCTTTTTTGTCCTTTGCGCCGAGATGCCGTCTCGAAACTCCAATGCTTGCAAGTCACCATCCCGTCGTTGATATTTCACTTGGTTCAATTGTTTGGCTTTGCCACAACGTGTCAAAGGAAGTGGAAGTCGAGAAGAAAAGCATTGCATTGTTCTGTTCTAATTGGAGGTGAAGAACAAAGAAAGAGTAGAGAGTGTATAAGCAATAGATCCGCCCAACCACCCCGCAGCAAGACCCGGTCTAGAAAGAACAAAGAAGGCCTGACAATGCTTAGTCTAGAACAAGAAAGAACAAAGTGTGATGTCCAATCTGGAACAAACCAAAAACAAACCAAACAAGACAAAACCAAGTCAAGTCAGGTCAAAAATAGCATAAACCAAAAGAAACCAAAAATAGCACGGAAACCCAACAACCTCGTCGCTCATACGAAGAAGCTCAAGATTGAACCCAAATGAACAGAAGAATCAGATTGTATGTCGAGCCACATGCTCCTCCCCTTCCACCCCCTTACCAGTCCTCTCCATCCGGTGCCTGTCACGATACACAGTCACAACCACTATGTATGCTGCTCATGGATGCTGCTCTGTGAATTGGCTGGTGCCATCAAATCAGGCGCTCTTCCGCTCACGGCCGTGTGGATGTCCTTCACATGCCTAGCAGAAGCCAGGTCCGTCTCATGGTGAAAAGCCCTTTCATGCTTTTCCAATTTGTCCATTGCATCAGCAAAGCGTCGGCTGTCGCGGCAAGCAAGACACAACTCCCAGAAGAGATTCACTTTCAGACTGGTTAGCAAAGCAAAGGCTGGCTGGTGCGTTACGGGTCTACTCACTGCAAGCTCGCCTTTCAAGATAGAGGGCCGTCTGTATACATGCGTCCACGTAAACTGTACACACATCGCAAGATATTTTGCGCAGACGTTCGTTGTCAGGGTATAGTTTGACGTATTCTTGTAACCGCGGTAGCATTGTTTCAAGGCTATCAAGCAAAGCTTGAATGCTGGAGGAGACACTGTAGATACTTTTTGCGCTCTGTAAAAAAAAAGTCAGCAAAAATGGTAGTTACTCATGTGAGAGCGATAAGGACAACGCTCACCTCTAGGAAGATCTGGATGCTTCCCCATACCAAGGGTAACAATTTGTTAGCCTTGGCCAAGGAGGTGATCTCTGGACTGAAGGCAAGCAGGCCCTCCACAACGGGCTTCATGGCTGTTAGAAACTTGGTGTCCGCTCTTTCTTCGTACGCCTTGTAGAGTTTAAGAATATCATCCTTGCAAGATTTATACTTTAAAAGATCGGAAAGGCGTCCTGATTTCTCTTTTGTAAGGCCATTCTCCAATAGCTTATCCCAGAGCTCATTAAGGGTCAGCGCTGCGCCAACTTCTTCGGTAGACGGAGTAGACGTGGATGTGTCTCTTAGTCCTGGGAGCCGGAAATTCTCTAATAGCCTTCTCCGGAACTTCTTCCGGGTGGCCGATGCATCAACTTTGTCATCAGACGTGGCGGCCGTGGCTGGAGCAGCATCTTCTTCTGGCGATTCGATTGCTGTTGGAATAATGTCCTGTTCGGGCGTGGTTATGGTAGCGCTTTGCTCAGACGAGACGGGCGCGGTAACCGTAGGGAGGATGCTGGCAACGGGCTTCCGCCAACATGGGAATGGGCATTTGATGGGCTCTTCGGTCATTTCCTGCATCTTGTCATCGGTTTTTCTTTTTCGCCCTCTTCGCAGTCGTCAGCAGAATGGGAAAGCACTAAACGTTACAATATTTTGACAATCACGGGATGAACAAGATGCTTCGCTCGGTTGAGAGGCATTTTCCTATACACATCTGAAGAGCCATGGCGCAACCCAGACGACCAATGTTCATGGTGTTGCGAAAAATAAGTTGAAACACGAGGCCGACGGCAAGTCCAAGATATGAGCCCACAAAGCCAAGGTGGACATGGAATGTATCAATCATTCTTCTGTCTCTGCCTCCAGACATCCATATGCCTCATGGAAGCTCGTGGGGGGGAGATACATGTATCGGATGCTTCAGATTTGCCCACCAAAGCGTTTGCATACTCTCTGCCAACGGGCAACGATGGGAGAACTATCAACAAGCCTGAAGCTTACGAGGTGAAGTATTCCTCAAAACCCCAGGTTTAGACAGATATTTTGTCTATTCCCATCCCCTATTATACAGATACCCATTCCCTTGACGTGAGGTCGTACTGAAACATCCTAGTTACAGCAGCCTTCTAGAACACGGTACGATGAGGCAGTTTGCCGAATGTTTCATGTCAAAATTATATAGTATAAATACATCTGTTCTTCTCCATTGTTACTGCGGACAGCTGCTAACAAGATTTCCGGCGTTGGTCAACTTTTCCGGTTCTTATCCGTGAGGCAGTCACTGCTTTACCGGTGGAGCCGAGGCGGCAATCAGAGATTGATGGGGCGTGGTCCAAGATGAGGAAACAGAATTAGAAACGGAAAACGGGAGCGGGAAAGGGGTGAATGTTCGTTGCCATTCACCAACATCCAGGCCTCTTGATACTATTGCCGCGGCGACTGCTACGAATCACCTCTGAGGACGTTTCGAACGAGTTTCGTCTTCACCAGGGGCGCTCAAAGGCATGCGTGTTGCGCGGACGCCCTGTTCCATTTGAATCTGTTGTGTTAGTCGAACGCGGATGTGATGCTGGCCAGAAATGCGAACAAAGGTAATACAATCATTAACACTGACTCCAAATTAGCGTACATGGGGATGCTGCTATGTTCAAACAAAGATACACAAACACGCCAGTCTCCAGCTCGTATACATGTCCGCGTCCCATGCATTGATAACATATGTGCGCATAAACACTCCTAGGTAGGTAGATATAATGCAAGATCATGTAAGATCATCTCAGGCCTATCAAAATTCCCACTCTCCAACTGTTGGGTAGCGCTCCTATGAGCGATGGTAAAAAGCAAACGCTCTTCTCCGAGGAACGGACATCAGACGCCTACAGCTGGCCGTTTGTCATTAGAACAGAGCAGATTCCTTGTAACAGAAACAAGGTGACTGGCAATGGATACACAGGTAAGAGAAACAAGGTGGAGCTGTTGGTATCGAAACATGATTGAAGATTCATTAATAACTCAGCCACAACGCTTTCCCCCCAACACTTATTGATACATCCAAGAGATTATACTCCCAAGTCCGCTGAACAGAGGCCTCCGCCGTCAGCTATCGCTTCTGCCATCTCTGCTGATGCAGCGCCTTAACCTCCAAGTCCAACCCCGGAATCGGCCCTTCAACCTGGATGTGCGGCGCAACAGCATTGATTGGGAGCGCCGCCACAGGGCCCTTTTCGACTCCGGCCTCGTCCATCCAGCTCTGGTACTGCGCCGTGGAAGTAACGTACACGATCCGGCCCAGCCCGACGTACGCATGAGCCGCCGCACACATTGCGCAGTGCTCGCCCGACGTGTACACGACAGCTGAAGCGCGGGCCTCGGGCGTGAGGTTGAGCTGCGCCCACCGAGCCAGCGTCAGTTCCGGGTGCAGCGTCGCGTCGGCCTGGAAGTTTCCTGCTTCTCCCGTGACGATGCGGTTGCGGTCCTTGCGGAGGATGTTGCCGTCTGCGTCGACTAGGACGGAGCCGAAGGGGGAGTCGCCTGCTTCGAGGGATTCGCGGGCGAGGCTGACGCAGAGCTTGAGGGCTTCTTCTCGGTTGACCATTGTGGGGGTATGTGAATATGTGAATGTGAATACGGAGGTTTGGTGTTTGAGAGAGGGGTTAAGGATGAGAGTGGCTGTAGTAAGAGTGCCGTGGATGTCATCAAATGTCATGGAGATGATGTGAGGCGTAGCACCAGTTATGGGTCGTGTAAGTGGCCGAATCAGGATGAGGGGGAAATGATTGTCATCGAGGAGAAATGACTTTTACAACCATGTAAATATCAAGGACATGTATTCTACGACAGCTTCATCTTTGTTTTATTCATCAATTGCAATCCGTGGAGCAATGTAGTCGGCATTTTTGGTTATGTGGTTGGTTCTGTGGCGGGTTCACGCTTACACTTGTGCTTCATGCTGTGCTTGTGCTTGTGTTACGGCGGCGGCTTGCATCCATGCAGATGGGCCGGCTGCTTATACATGTATGTATGGACACTAATTCGCTGTTGGTACCCTGGAAGAGATGGCTGTTTAATAGAGACCTTTTTCATCGCCTGAATAATGAAGCGCTGGGATGATTATGTCTTTATAGGGCGCGAGGAGTTCGCTCCAATTATTAACTGCCTTTGGGATATTACATCAAGTGAGGGGTGAAATGTATGTCTATATTTCCTCGCGGCTTTCCTTAGTCCTAACATGATTTCATCTACTAATAGGTACTACAAGGTAATCCTTAGACACGGACCGATCATGACTGGAACGCCCTCCCAGTTGATAAACAACATCTAGACGCCTTCCCTAGCCCATTTAAGCGTCATTATAAAAACCACAAAATACCCCTCGACTTCCAAAAAGGAGAGAAAGCCGTGAACCGTGGATACCCAAAGCCAATAACCCAATCCATAGACTGACTAGAATAGAGGCCATCGAAGCTATCTGTACCGCATACATGCATGTCGGCCCGACAAGTGGGGTAACTACGCATATAGCCATATCACGGCCGCTTAACTGCATGCAAGCGCCCAACAACCGGAGCAGATATGCAAGTATGAGAAGCACCAGCGAGCAACTCACAGGCCTGGAATAGGAAATCCACGACGAACTAACGGCTGACTACAGCGTTTCGGCCAACCCAACTTACGTCAGGCTTCACATCAGACCAAACATGAGGTTTGCCATTGGCCGTCATCGGAAGCCTCTCCACCCCTTGCAGCGGGTTGTCTGAGAGGGACAGAGGGTATAAACACCCTTGAGATGCTCGCTGGGCATTGAGCCGGATTCAATACTTCTTCTCTCTACTCTCTATACCCTCTATATCCTCTGTAGCATAGGGACAACAACAGCCTCTTATCTTACATATAAACCATACAGCATCACTCACTACACTACACTCATCACCATGGCACCACCCACTGCCACCGCCACCGAGGAGGAACACACCCACCAGCAGTCCATCATCAAGATGAATGTTGCTCCTGCTGTTGAGGAGGAAGAGATGGAATCTCAGCTAGACAGCCTCAGCCGCGGCCCTAATCCTCTGCGAGGTACGACCGTCCACGTCCATCATTCTCATCATTCTCACATTCATGAATCTTCATCCCCGTTACTCTCACATCCCACTTGATGGCCACTATCTATTCACATTCACATTCATCCGTCTCATGAGAATCTCCCCTTCTACAATGCCTCACCTCAACATCTCCAACTAACCACCCGCTCCATCAGGCATCCCAACTTTCCCCTCCTTTCACGAGCACCGCAAGCACATTGTCCTGCACATGGCCGCCGTCTTCCGCAACTGGGCCCGCCACGGCTACACCGAGGGCATCTCCGGCCACATCTCCGTCCGTGACCCAGAGTTCCCGGACCTGATCTGGATGAACCCCATCGGCAAGCACTTTGCCCTCCTCAACGGCAGCGACATGGTCTGCTTGAGGATCAGCGATGGTGAGATTGTCGGCGGTAACCGGGTATGATATAATCCCCCCCCACCCCCCATCTACTTTGTATCAATCGCTTGAGGGGGCACAACGCTGACTTTTTGTTGTTGTTAGACTCGCCCTGTGAATAACCCGGGCTACTACATTCACTCCGAAGTCCACAAGGCGCGCCACAATATCCACGCCATCTGCCACGCCCACACCATCGCCGGCCGTGCCTGGTGCGCCTTTGGCAAGCCTCTTGACATGATCACCCAGGACGTGTGTGATCTCTACGGAGTTCTCGCCGTGGACACCGAGTACGCCGGCATCGTGACGGCCGAGCAGGAAGGCAGGCAGATTGCAAAGGCGCTTGGCCCCAAGGGTAAAGCCGCCTTGCTTATCAACCACGGCATCATCACTGTTGGACAGACTGTTGATGAGGCTGCGTTTTTGCTGGGCTTGGTGGAGCGCAGCTGTGAGATCCAGCTCAAGGTTGAGGCTGCGTGTGCGGGCAACCCGAGCTTGAAGAAGAGCATTATTCCGCATGAGCTGGCGATGAATAATTACAAGATGGCAGGTGAGAAGCATTGGTTGTATGAGGAGGCTCAGCCGGATATTGAGCTTGAGATTGAGCTGGCGGGAGAAATCATTTCGCGGGGCTTGGATGATGTAAAGATTGATACACCATAAGGGTAGAGCGGGAGTGGCAAGATGTAAATTGACGAATGAATAAATGATGCACATGTAATTTTGACCATGATTTCTTTTCCTCTTATTTTGTGCTGCCCCTGTACTACTGTCTTGAGGATCGCTGCTCTGTGTCAAGAGCCATTGCTGCTATGTTGATCATGCAGAAAACTTGTTGATCCTTCCGGACATATCCCTTATGATGATTAGAAAAGGTAGTACAGCCCCGTAACATTGACGACCTATGCTATGCTACCATATTGAGTGGCTCGTGGCGGGAACAATTTAGTGTCATTACAACAAGGCACACAAGTTCTATCCATTTTCAGCCCATTCTAAACGCCCAACATCATCCTCCAGATCCTCCTCAAAATTTCTATACATGCTCTAAAGTTCTTCTTGTCTCACTTTCCATCCTACCTTATTTGATTTCCGTCCACGCGGCCCGGGCCATTCTCGCCAGTCTCCGCAGATCCCGAACCGGATGCCCGCATGCCAGGGACAGCTCTCTCCGCACCTGTGGAACAAACGGCACGACGTGTCTCGACTCGAACAGCCTCGGCAGCGCACCGACAACTTCCAGGGCCAGCTTTCCACATTCGGCCTCGACCTCGGGACGCATCTTTGCCGGGACGTAGCCCGAGGGCAGCCAGTCTGGTCGCGTCAGCTGTGCTGCGGCCTTGAGTGAGAAGCAAGGCAGTGCGATGTTGATCAGGCTCTTGGCGTATTCTTGGGCCTTGTCTGGTGACTCTGCTAAAACGTTTTTGAGAATCTCGAGTGCGGGAAGGGTATCTGGGCCGGGGCCCAAGCTTTGCGAGAGCGCCATTGATACGCGTAGAATCTCCACGCAATCGTCTTCCCAAATAGAAAATGGCATGTGCTTAACCATTGACAAAACGCCAATTCTATAATTGGTTTTGACAAGCTGACTTCCAGCTTCGGCGTCTTGACTTGTTGCGATGTCAAGCATGGGCTTGACTAACTCAAAGTAAATCTTCTGTGTCCAAAGTGGCTTCACAATGGCAAAGTTCTCCTTTGCCAAGAATTTTTGCGGCGCAACAATCATCTCCAGTCTGCGAGCCAGCAAATGACCGGTAGTCTCGTTGCCAGGGACATCGCGTAGCCGCTGGATCAGGGCTCGAGCTTGCGTGCCGCCTGGGCGACGGATCAGCCCGCTGACAATTGCGTAGATGGAGGATACTTGTTCCAGATAGCGTGAGGCATCATCACTATCAGAAGCGTTTTGGGCATTTTTCAAGGAGGATTCTAATCGGCCCTCCAACCTGGACATCAGATATCCGAGGCTTTCAACCTTGTACTTGTTCGCCAGAATGGTCAGGATAGATCTTGTTACAGGTCTGGTGACCGAGTTCTGGGTGAGAGAGGCACTCAAAGTGCCGCTGATTAAAAGTTCCTGGGCAACTCCAGAGTCAAACTATTCGAGCAGTTAGAAATGCTATAAAGATTGGGAAGAACTATGAGAAACGACTCACAAGTTTTGCAACAATCGACGGCCTCATAGCCTCCAAGAGCCCGAAAGAAAGAGTATTCACTGTCTTTTCCGTCAACCAACCCCATGATGATCCTTGCTCATCTGTGTAGCTCTCCAGTTTAGCCTTTCGTTGTTCCTCTGTAGCGGAAGCAGGGACGGGTATTAATTCTTCTTGGAAAAGATTCAAGAAGTAGTGATCGAGTTTTAGTGAAGCTTGCTGAACCTCGCCCATCTCGCGAACAACGAACCCAGCAAAATCAGAGATGAGATGGAGATACTGGTATTCGGATGTCTTATCAGAGCCATCAAAGTCCCTGCTGAGCTGAAGGGCCGGAGACTTGGTGCCCGAGATGAGACCTACAGCGGCGGTTGCTCGACGATAAAGGCTCCGAACAACTACCAAGGCAACGAGCAAAAAGTCATTGCGAAGCTCAGTAACGGTTGTTTCTTTCGGCGGCGTTGCGCTATTGTAACTCGGTGTAGAGCCATCGTCTTCCTCTTCTGCAATAACTCTTAGCTCCGGATACTTGTAAGTGACCCGATACAGCCACATGGAACCATCAAAAGCCTGGTCCGCCTCTGGCTTATGCTTCAAGCAAGCGTCATTGAAGTAACGTGAGACAGTCTGAATACCGACAACCAACGCACACCAAACCTTTGGGCTAGCTTTTGCGTTCATCGCCGCTATTAATTCGGTAGTCATGACATGAATCAGGGCCAAGAAGTTATTTCTTCCAGCGATAAGGGACTTGGGCAATTCAGAGCATCCAATATAAGCCAACAGAGAGCCAATCTTTTGGATCTTCTCGGCAGCTTCGTCACTCTGGTCATTGCGACTGCTCTGAACGACTGACACAAACTGGTCAACCAAAGGTCGGAAACCGGGTGCGTAGGCCTGGACGGATCTATGTAAGGCCTTTGCTGTCTCGTTCAGAAGATCATCTGAATTCGAGTCTGGAGAACTGCCACCAAACCCATTTAATGCAATGGCAAAAAGCGCTTGGCAAACTTCAGAGCACGTTGCTTCAGGAAGAAGCAGCCCACTTTCTTTCTCCAACCCGAGCGGCACGGTTCCTTGAGAGACCAACGCACCCGCTCCCTGAACTGCCTCTGTTGCAACTTTAATGTCATCGACATTGGCGTTTTCGTTGCTTCCAAGTGCGACAGGGCCTTTATAAACGTCATGGTAAAGATTCTTGAAGATGCCATCAATGGACACAAAATCGCTCTTCTGTTCATCAGTCATCTGTGTCTGCGACAGGAGAAGTCGAGTTTCCAAGATGACATTAAGGATTTTCAACAAATCTTGACTATGGGTCACTGATTTCCGGTGTCGTAGGTTGTCCTTGAGGTGCGTGATTGTCGGCGCCACCATGAGGACAAATGCACTCGGGTTTGCGCTGAGAACACTAACGATGAGACGGCCAGCTGGAGTAGTGTACATAGGATTCGACAGGTCGTTAACGCAGTCGCGCGTCACATCCAGCGTGTAGTTGCGGAGATCGTCGCCCTTGAGCTTTGTTGCGAGCGTTTTCAACACTTCGAGAGTAGCCCAAATGGCATCTTCAATTTCGCCGTTTCGTACTTCATACTTGAGGCTGCCCCAGGTCCGACTAACGTATGGGATAATTGATTCTTCAGGGTGCGTGTACTCTTCGAGACACTCTTTGATAGTTTTTAAAACATCGACCTATGATAAATGAGATTCACTGAATACGGACGAAAGGAGCGAAGCAGCTTACCTTGACATTGACAGTAACACCGTCTCCTTGGTCAAGTTTACCTATCAAAAATGGTAATGTAAGAGATGCGAGGCGGTATGTCGATGAGAAGCATTTCCGAAGCTGAGATTTAAGGTCCTCTGGAGTAAGACCGCTCTGCGACAAGCGCGGTAGGGTGATGGGATAGTATGCCTTGAAAGCAGCAAAGACGGCCTCGAGGACCTCTTGGGTAGGCTCATATTGTTGGAGAAAAATTCTCAGAATGTCAAACCACACAATCAAGCAATCCGGGTCTCTCTCATTTCGACAGAGCTCCAACAGGTTGGTCATGAATGCAGAGGAAGGTCCGTCCCGTTGTTGGAGATTGCTCACGACTTCAGGAGTGGAGATGAGTGTTCTTAGCATCTCATACACTGCCAAGCGAGTCTTGATAGTCTGTCTTTGGAAGTCTTCCTTCATGCCGCACACCTTACCAATGATGTCGTAGCCACTCTGTGATTGAAAGGCCTTCATGGCGATAATCCGAGACAAGGCCGAGGCCGAAGCTAGGATGCCAGCTTTGTGGTCAATGTCGAGCATGGCACCGAAGAAGGCAATCAAGAGTTTCACTAGAGAATATTGTAAGTCGAATTGGCCCTATGGCAGCTTGTAAGGACTATAGGTTTACCTTGGCTCAACTTCAGGAGATCCGGTTTCACAAAATCCAATGTATGAGATAAAAACTCCAAAGCTGAGTTACATTTTCGTTAGCATAGCATCAATTTGGCCATAGAATGATAGTCATCTGCTCACCCTTTGCTCTTGATGTCCAGTCTGGAGTTTCTTGTGCATCTTCAGTCTCGTTGTTACCCGGCATCCATGGCTGAACGGCCTCTACCCAGCGTGCAACAGGGTTGGAATTGGCCGGACCCGTCTCAAGCTCTACAGAAGATATTCATGTCAGACTAGCCTAAATCTCCAAACTTCAAATAGAGCATACCTTTGGCCGCTCTCTGGGCCAAAGCCGTCAGTTTGGCTTCATCTTCCTCGAGGACAAAGTCGAGCGCGAGCTGCCGAAAATCGGCCATGGCTTCTATGCGCTTGCGTAAATCCTAAACCGGTATCCAGATGCTTCAGGAGGGTCCAAAAAAGGTCAAAGACGCTCTTTTATATCAACTCTTTCGCAGCGAATGCCCTCGCAATAGTCGAATGCAACGTTATCGTGCAAGTCTCGGTGAGTCTGAGCGTCCAATCCCAGTCACTATCGCGGGGTAACTTTTGTATGACCAACCGCCCACTGCCGAAGAGTTCACCGCTTCTTACGTCCCTAGGAGCGAGAATTGAGGCTGTTGGATGAGTTTCCTCTTCTGTAAAGCGCCGTTCTAGGTGTTTTCGGCCACTCAGCAGCAGGGCAAAGATGTATTTGTAAACATTGACGAGCAGACAAAATCGCAATTCCGCCAGGACGAACATCGGCCATGGTGGGGTGTTTTTTTCTGGGAGATTCGGTCCCCACTTTTTGGCCATGACGGAAGAATCCCGCGCTCGATACTTCAAGTTTCTTTGCTTGGGCCGGCATTTGCAACAGTCACTTCCAGCTTCATCAATCTTTCTCTCCTAGCCATGATTCGAATACCGACGCTACGACATTTGGCGACCAGTTCGGCGCGATTCGCCGCTCGCACCACCCAGCAGCGGCGCTGGGCGCAAGTCGTCGACGTCCGATTCCACACAACGCAGCCTTCGCAGGTGATCCTCGAAAAGTACCGCGAGAAACTCACCAAGAAGGCGTCGCAGGAGGGCCATGGAAGCATTGAGGACCTCAAAGCAGCATATGCGGACAAGATACAAGAACAGCGAAAGAATGACGCCGTAGACGTTCCTTCAATAGAGGATCTGTCCTCAGCATCCATCCCGCAGACCGAGGGCACGCCAGTCTCCCAGCCGAATCGAGGACCTGTGCCATCTTCTTCTCCTCCCAAAGCCGCCTCAAAGGCTTCCTCCGGCGAAAAACCCGCCATCAAACCCCTTGGTGATATCCTCGATCTCGAAAAAGCTGCCGACCTGCCTGAAAAGGAACTCACAGCCATCTGGCGCCTTCGCCACGCATCGTCTCCCCAGACGCTCTGTGCCGTTATCCCTGCGCCGACATACAAAGCGATGGAGGAGCTGGCACGCAGCAGTCCCTTTTTTGTCCTTCCGGTGCCGCATGAGGACCAGGGCGCAGAAATGCACCTGTTGCAGTGGACCTTTGATGCAGCATCCAAGACCAGCACTGTTCTGTTCACCCAGCTGGTCGAGTATAAGACCAGAGGGGAGTTTGCGCAACCACATACCACAGTGACGCATCACCTCGATCTGATCAAGGACAAGGGCCTGGTTCTTATGCAGGGCCAGGTCATGGAAGGGAGGGGCGTACAGCCAGACCACGCAAGATGGCTGGTTATGTGCCTGCAGCGGTTCTATGGTGGATGGGAGCAAAAGGGCGATGAACTGGATGGGCAGAGAAAAGAGAGGGCCGAAGAAAGAAAGAAACTGCTTGAGTGGTTCACAAAAGGCGATCCGAGATTCAGTGTCGAGAAGCTGCTAGAAGAGGCGGAAAGATTGGGATGATTTGGCGTCTTGGAAAATAGACGACTTTACGAGCACCAGGATAGATGAAACGGCAGCAGATCCGTTCATGTGTATTTGTTATATAGACATTAGACGAGGTTATCCACAGCCTCGAATTGTACAATTAAAATAACGGCTAAAATTACATGCCTTCTTTATCATCAACCCAAAACGCCCGCTCTCTTCTACTTACAATTTCGCCTTTGGTGCCGCTGCCTCCGCTTCCATTTCCTCTTCTTTCTTAACCTGGTCCCTCAACACTCTCCGCAGGATCTTGCCTGCTTGAGATTTAGGAACCTCCTTGATGAAGCGAACGCCTCCGCGCAGCTTCTTGGAGGGCGCGACCTTTGCATTGAGCCACTCGGTGATTTCCTTGGCCTTGGCCTCGGTCTCCTCGACACCGGGCTTGAGCACAACGTAGGCGCGCGGGATCTCGGTGTGTTGTTCCTTGTCCCATACGCCGATGACGCAGACGTCAGCTATATCCTCGCGGCCGATGAGTTTGGCCTCGAGTTCGGCGGGAGGGACTTGGAAGCCCTCTGTAGTGGGAGTCAGCGTCACATACAAGAGACGAGTTTGAATGGGATGCGGAATGGTATGGATTTATATGAGGGGATGAATATGTGTCGTTGGACTTACTGTATTTGATGAGCTCCTTCTTGCGGTCGGTGATGTAAAAGTTACCCTTGGGGCAGCAGTAGAAGATGTCTCCGGTTCTGTACCAGCCATCCTCCGTGAAGGTTTCTTTGTTGAGTTCAGGCCTCTTCCAGTAGCCTGAGAAGACGTTTGGTCCCTTGAGAAGAAGTTCTCCGGACTGGAATTCCATGGTTATTAGAACACCTTTCAACAAGTAGAACTCTGCGTCAATATGCCTCTCACCTTGTCATAGCCCAGTTCCTTGCCATCCTCATCCACAATCTTGGCCTCCATATTCGGATACAGCCTTCCAACGGAGCCCTGATACTTCCACCACTCTTCCGCCAGCTGTATCATGACGCCAGGGGATGTCTCGGACAGTCCATACCCCTGCTTTACGCCAATCTTGAGTCGGTCCCATACCGAAACTGCCAGTTCCCTGCTCAAAGGAGCAGCGGCCGAGTTTATCCATCGCAGCGACGACAAATCGTACTTTGAGATGACGGGGTGCTTGCCCAGAGCGAGAACAATGGGCGGTGGCACATACATGAAAGTGATGTGGTGGTCTTGGATCAGCTTGCAGGCCTTTTCAAGGTCGAACTTGGGCAGGACGACACATTTGACACCAGTAGCAATGGTGGTGGCCAAGACAACAACCAAGCCCTAGATAGATGAAGACACCGATGTTAGTGTATGATCTAGAATATGGCATCTCACATTCATCTCTCTGGGACAAACGTACATAGATGTGGAAGAAGGGAAGAACGCCCAATTGAGCGTCTACTTCCCACAAGAGACCTTTGATGTCGCCTTGTTTCTCACCCTGCACCGCCTGAGCAACAATATTCTGGTGGCTGAGCATCACACCTTTGGGCAAACCGGTTGTTCCCTAATTGGGCTTATTAGTCGTCAATACGCAAGATATCCATGACATGGACACACTCACAGAGCTGTACACGAGATACGCGAGGTCCTTGCTGGGATCGATATTGGCCTTCTGAGGCTGGACCTGGGCGCCCTTGGCAGTGATGTCGGACCAATGCCTATGCACCCCGGTCTCGTCCCGCCCATCTCCCATCAGCAAAATCCGGTCCTCAGGCAAACCCGCAAGCGCCGCGGCCTTGCGGGCAGCCTGCAGGAACATCTTCTGCGTAAGAAGGGCCTTTGCGCCAGAGTCCTTTAGCTGCTGAGCCAGGTCCTCGGGCGTGTACGTCGGGTTGGCAGGACTGGCGATGCCGCCGGCCCAGTGGATGGCAAAGTTCACGACGGGGACGTCAATGTTGTTGGGCGTGAAGAGGCCCATGACGTCGCCCCTTTGCCAATTGAAGACATGGCGGAGGCCCTTGCCGAATTGGAGGGCGAGACGCTTGATGTCGTTGAAGGAGTGAGACCTGCCGGTGTCGCAGTCGACAAAGAGGGCTAGGAAAAGAGTTAGCTATGAGACATGATGACGCTTTTTGTCATAAAATGAGTGTTGTTTTCGAGACAACAATGAGATAAGAAAGAAGGTGAAAAATTAATCGCATATGGTGTACTGACGTTTGTCGCCGGGATAGTGTTTGGGCTGCTCCAGATAATATGACCAGATGTCGACGGGAGGAATCTCAACCGGGATTTGGAGTGACGCGATAGGCATGATGGCCGTCAATTCGCTATGCTGTGTAGGTGTAAGGTATGTATGAAAATCTCTATAGATTGGTAATCACAAAGATTTGAAAGACAGTCCTATACCACTCGGGGCTTTCTATCCCAACAGAAGCCGTCAAGGATTGAACAAGAGTGAAGATATAATACGGAAACTGGGGCCGGCCTGCTTTAGGTATATGTAGAATGGCAACACTAGGAAATCCAAGATCTTCTCGAGAAATGGGCACGCAGAGGGTATTATGAGGCGGGATGAGCCAGAGTCAGACCCTGGTAATACTACGGCATCGTGGTCATGCTTGATAATAGTAGAGGCACCTCGTTCCTTTTAGTACGATCAACCTCCGTCTCCACGCTTAACCTAGGCACTAGGAAACCCATCTATCACACAGAACCATGCCTTTGTTGGTTTCGCGTCGTCGGCCCCAAGTCCGAGCTACCGTGTCCTAGCAATCTGTTGTGTAGTTCCCTGATGCTTGATGCCTGTCGGGACTCAGTCTTTGTCCGCCAGCAAAACTCCGAGCTTGCCAGGCTCAAGATAGAGCCTGACCCCGGGGCTTTTCTGACTCGGGGTTACAGGTAATCCCACAGCAACGCCCTACCGTGATAGTACATTTGCAGAACAGCCACACATAAAGTCACACACATCATACATGGGCCCAGGACCGCTCTGGGGCTTCTCGGGACAAACGGACTTCAAGGGCGGTAAAAGCGGAGTCTCTGGGCAATCCATGGATCTTTAACCTCGGCGCCGCGAACGGGGCGTGTGGGTCACCGTAGACTGAAGACAGACAATGGAGTTCAAGCCCTTTTGGATGGCATCCGCGGAGAGATGAATGCGGGGGAGCAGCAGTAAGGGGAGAGTTTGGCTTGGGGATCTGACCTTGTGCTTTGGCGGCTGCTGGCGAATCAAGTGTCGATGGCTTCACATCAGATGGGCATCGTGTGAGAAAGATTATTAATCAACTGAACCGCAGGTTGCTGGATTATCGGTAATTCATCCGACTTTTATGGAGCTTCAATTCTGCTGTATTTCCTAGCAATATGCCGACAACGGCAAAAAGATGCTCGTGTATTTGAACCGACTCCATCTACAACTCCACATCTAACTATTACAAGTGCCACTCTAGACTCCGAGCTTTTGGGTCGCATTTGATCCAACTAAACGAAAAAAAAAAAAGGCCTAGGAAAGGAAAATAAAATCAAACTACCGTATATCCATGATCCCCTATTCGCTCGCCTCCTCCATTGCCGCAACCTCGGCTGATTCCCACTTGGGCACCGTATCGCATCCTTCCGGGATTCTGCAAGAGTCCCTGACGTCGCATGTCTTCCACAGCACCTCGCGGATTTCTCGAAATACCTGGTCTGGCGCATCCATGGCCCAGATGACATCCAGGTGCTGGTATTCGGGAATCACTTTGCTGTGCACTACTTTAACATGCGGCTCGCGACCTGCTTCGAAGCGCTTGAGAAGCCTCTTCCCGTCTACTAGATGATCGTCGCCGCAAACCCACAGCGCAAATGGGGGCACTTGGTGATTGTACCATGCCGTGGAACCCTTAATGTGGTGCCGATGGTTGGACTTGTGAATATGTTCTCCAGTTTGGAGGTTTTCGTCACTGGTTTCCGAGTCGTCTTCGTTGCTACCGCTTTCATCCGTGCTCTCTTCTTCTCTCAAAACATCCCTCGTCGCCAGGATGCACTTGTGTTTGGCAAAACATTCGCGGCCGAGCCACCACCTCATCGACTCGGCACTTACATACACGGGCGCGAACTGAAACATGCGGTTGCGCAGGCCTCGGTCCCATCTCTCGTCGGTCCAGTCAAAGAGGAACGAAAAGACCTTGTAGCCCAGCCATCCATACAGCCGGGGATCCAGCAGCGCGTGCATCTGCATCATCAAGGGGATGAAGGCGTGGATCCCAAACATGAGCCTGAACATGCCGGGCGAGATGATGCGCATGAACTTGAAGTACATCTTGCCAATGAGCGGCCCGGCATATGCCGCAGGAGCCAGAGCGCAGAAGACGGTCAGTTTCTCGCCCAGGTCAGGTCGCTGCTCCTTTGCTAAAGCTACCAGCGTCTGAGTTGTTCCCTGCGAGTGGCAGATGAGGCCGATTTTCTCGAATCCCGTCTCGTGCAGGACGCGCGATATGAGTGCCGGCAGGTCAAATACACCCATCTGTCGAATATTCCAACACCACATGCGCGGATCGCCGTAATCGAGCAGTGCGTGTTGGGGCTTGAAGCCGCAGCGGTTATTGCCCAGCCAAACATCGTATCCCGATTTGCAGAGCCAAAATGCCAGGCTTTGGTCGTCGTTGCAGCAATACGCTCCCGAACTCTGCAGCAAGCCATGCATCAGTAGCACGGGGAACTTTCGTTTCTTGCCCGGATTCCCCGGCTGCTGAGTCGGCTCCTGAAAGACTGTTGGTCCAAGTTTCTCTCTGCTCGTCTCGTCTAGGGGTGTATGCTCTTTGGGGTCATAGACGTGCCAAAGCTCAATGATGAAGCCATCTTCAGTCTCGACCTTGAAAGTCTCCACGTCAAGACCAACCCTGCGGGCATAATAGCCAACATCACAGATGATGGGGTCTCTACCGCCCTCAGTCGGCGGGTATTCATCAACTATGGTTTCATTTTCGACATCCAAGCGTCTCTGGGCTCCTGTCGGGTCCCAATCCTTTTCCTTCTCTTGTCTAATTGCAGCGTTTTGCATCTCCTTCTCGTAAAATGGCCGCTTTTTCTCCTCATTCGGCAGAAACAGTGCCTTGCACCATTTCGGAATGCTTGTAAACAGCGAGCCGAGTACAATTACGCCAAGAAACTCCATGCTCAGCACAAACGACGTGGACCTGAAAAACCAGCACTGGATATTGCGCAGCAAAGTCGGCGGTCCGTATAGCGGTAGAGGTGGAAACAATGGGTTCGTGTGTGATGGAGGCATAGCATGCCTCAAAGTCCCTTGTGAGTCCTGCTGCCAAGGTTGTCCATTTTCATCTTTTTCAGGTTCAGGTAGTTGTATGGTCTTTCGCTCTTCCTCTCCATGGTGATGATGCGCAGCCGGGTTTGGGATCTTTTCTTGAAGCTTGCTTCCCTTCTTAATCTCCACCTCCGTCGTCTGTCCTTGTAAATCTTCCCGCAGCACATTGAGCTTATGTGCTTCATCCAATGGCACGCCTGGCAACCTGTTGCCGTCCGATGTGACGATGACGGGATCCTGTGGTGTGACGAAATCTGCCTGCACAGCTATTGCTGCAGAGTCATCTTCCAACCGTTGGTGTGAGAGTTTCTCAGACTGTTTGGTGAACTCAACCGCCTGCTGTGCAACCTCAAACGTCGATCGAGGCGACATGTCATGTTGAGCCGAGGTCGGAGGATCTTCGTTGTGACCCATTTCAACCAATTGTTCCGTTGACCGTGGTGAGATTTATTTCTCTATACTGTCTTTCGTCTTTTCGAATCTTTTTATCCAAGCCATGCGATGGATTGTCGCCGTTGTATGTCGTGGTAATCGCTCACGGATGGGCATCAACCAGGTACGGCAATGACATCAACGAAGACTCAGCCACTTAGCAGTCAGTTCTCTGCTATAAACGGTCTATATGCGTCCGTAGATGAGTATCAAATCAAAATAATGAAAACTGTGAAAGGCCAAGAACACAATTCTCATGTATCAAAAACTGGAGTAATTGCATATAAAGGAGTGAACTCTGACCAAACATCATGAGACAATTGGTAAATGCGGTGAGTGGAGGGGAGAAGCTGCATGTAAATCCAGAAACCCTGCACAAGGGCTTTCCACATTTCCAGAATAATAAATGCATTGTAGGCTATGTGTTAGGTGTGACGCAATCGAGTCGCGAATCATTCAAGAGTCGATCCCTGTTAGTTGGCTCCATATTAATTTTCCATCCGTTTCTGTACTTGTAATTCTCCGTTGATCAATCCGGGTTTTTAGCTTGTGAAATTGGCCATGGTTTTTGCCTCCTTGATGGCAGTGCTGACTGGGTTGGGGGAGTGGAGATGTTGAATGGCTGGTTTTGAGATACGTGTATCGCTAAAAATACATGTGAAATTCTGATCAATTAGAAGGGATTTATTTCTTGAGTAGACTGTTGCTAACACAAAGCATGACGGAATAGTAGTCAAGTGTAAGTTACTAACGCGCGATCATTTATTGGCTAGCGGTAAGATGGCTTTGCTTGCCGTCTTTATTTTGCCTGCATGCAAATCAACCCTTATTACAGAATGTAAAGCGTGCCAACCAGGCGCCTAATCGCCTCTGTTACCCCTTTCCCGTACATACATAGTCTCTCTAGTCCCGGGTTGCCGGGTAAGTTCAATTGCATTGGTCGTGCCGCAGTGTGGGAATATTGAATCCATGGAATCTGCAAGTCAATTCTGCTACTCCGTACTCGGTACAAGGTACATATGTACACTGCATCAGTGCTAATACAGGATGTGCACTCGCTCCAACAGTGGCATAATCATCAACAGCCCCCATTCCTCTAAAGATTAATACATACAGCTACGCGTAAATACCCATCACCAAACAAATCATCCGCTTCAGCTCCTCATCTTTGCCGTGGTAACTACAGCAGCCCGTGGTGGAGCTACGCTGCGCTTGTAAGGTAAAATTGAAGCTGAGGCCCCGAAATCTGGGGTCCAGCGAGTCCCTATGCCGAGGCTGCCACGGCTACAGCCGAGCCACTGCTGCGCTTATAGTGGAATCTGCAGCGACACGACACGCATCGGCAGGCTTTTTGATCTTCATCGCAACGCATCGCGCCCAGCACGCGCCGAATCCAATTGCCCCGGATTCCCGGTCAGCTTTGTTTCCGTTCTTGGTGCTTGACTGTGTTTGTTTTTATTTCCATCCTCTCCTAACCTCTCCCTGCGCCATGATCCAGCGGCTGCGGGGTCTTGTCGACTATTGAAACAGCTCTGTCCGCCGACTCCTTTCCCAGCTCCAACGGCTCCTTGCGCCCGATCTCGCCATACCTTTCCCTCAAAAGCTCTAGAAACCAACCGAGATGGCTGTCTCAGACGGAGCGCCTGTCGTGTCACACAAGAGACGGAACCGCAGGCGGCGCCAGGACAAGCCGGCCATCACCGCCCGACTCGTGCTGGACGACCGCACCAAGGGAGACGTTGGCATCGTGTCTGACGATCTCTTCGCCGACCTCTTCCCGCACCATGCAAACGGTAAGTCGTTTCTAGCGAATGGGAATGCGTTAGAGTGCTGAAATGCTGCTGCTGCACGCTCAAGAGACGCTGACCAGAAGCACAAAGATGCCAACGATGAGCTCGCCGACGAAATCCACCACATTGCAGTCGCGCCATGGGCACCCAATGCGAACCCCGTTGAAATTGCCTGGTCCGTTGTTCCTGTTCTGCGATCGAGCGACCTGTCCCATTCGACCATTCAGTTCTCGCCCTCATCTTCAGCTCTCCAGAGCTTTGCAGTCACTCTGCAGCAAGTAGCTCCGTCGAAGCTGTCCAGCCATAGCCGCAGCGGCATCGAAATCCTTGTTCTCGATGTTGCCCCTGTGCCGCTGGAGACGGTATTCGTCAACCTCGAAAGCGATTTAACAAAACGGTTGGAGAATGCCGAGGGCACGTTTTACAAGGACCATCCGACAAACCCCAGTGCCAAGGGCGTCGCCAACTTGACGGCCGAGGAGCGCGTGGCCATGGCGCTCAGAGCGGCCCTTGGAAGCCTCAAAGTCGTTCACTCCGGCGATTTGTTTCCACTGCCTCTTCCGCCCCACCCTGTCACTCATCTGCCACCAAACCCAGGCAAGATCATGCTCTGTGAGCCCGTTGCTCAGGGCATCCTTACGGAATCTACAAAGATCATCCTGATGAGGGGGCGAGGAATCAACCGACGACAGGCCCGTCCTGCCGCATCAATGACCGACGGCCAGCGCCTTAACGGTAATGATGACGACGAGGATGGCACAAACGACCAGTTCTTTTCAGCCGCTGAAGAGCGCGATCGGGCCGGCGCTGTTACTGACGACGCGGTGGCGGCAACTGAGACGGAGACGGATTTCTCGGGATCAGAACAAGAGGAGGAGCTTTCGGATGATTCTATGGACGAGGTGATATCTTTGGAGGTCCCCACACTGCCGACGACGAACTCGATGAATTCCATGGGCCCCGGAACGCCAATGACTGCTGGTACGCTCCGTGGTAGGAAAACCAATGGCTTTGCTACTCCCGGCTCCGTCTTTTCTAACTTTACATCCACTACTGCGCGTCCCGATCGAGCTCGCGGGAGGCTCTTCAAAGTGCACGGTCTGAGAAGGCAGATACCCTCCGACCTGCTACACCCCAAGCCGTCTCCCGAGGAGGATGAAGAGGCGCGAATCTATGTTGATGTGGCGTCTCTCTCCAAGATTGGGTGTTTCTCCGGAGACTGGGTCCGGATCGAGGCTGCCGAAGAGCCTCCCCTGAATGGATTTGGCGCGTTTGGGCTTGGCAGCTTCAACCACCCAGACTTTGAAGTGTCCAATTGGCGGCCTGTTCGCGTATATGGCTTGCCGGAGGGCTACTCCCAGCGCCCCGTCACTCGGATACCGAGTTCCAGGCTGGGCGATCGACGGCAATCATTCTTCGAGTCGCAAGTCCAGCGACCATCTAGCCCGGCGGCTTATGCTTCACCCATCTTGATCGCAAACATTGATGGGGCCACCCACTTGCGCATCTCTGTGCTCAAGAAGTCCTCATACCAAGGTAAGGGGACGCTGCCCAGATTCGCGAGCGCCTCGCAGCCTCCGTACGCAAAAGATATCGCCATTCACCACATCAGAACCCCCATCTCTGCCGAAAGGGCCTACCAAACCGCCGTGCTGGGTGGACTAAAACGCTATTTTGCGCATAAATTGCGCCTCGTCCGGCAGGGTGACTTGATCGCCGTGCCAGTGGATGCGCAGCTGGGCCGAGCACTCCAAGAAGCTCCCGGTGCAGGCGGTTCCGAGGTCGACGACGTAGTAGCACTGACAACACGATCTACTGAGTCTGGCGGGGAGACTCTATCACACCTTGACAGCGTTGCTTGGTTCAAAGTTGGGCATATCCAGGTGCAAAAGTCAGACGAGGACGAGGACGGAACTGCGGAATCGCTGTGGGGGACTGTTGCATGCATCGACAGCACCACTGTTGCCATGCATGGGTCTGGATTTGAGACGAGCCGGATACCGGGTATCAAGGACAGCACTTGGCCTTACTATCTTGGCCTGAAGAAGACGCCGCAACGATCAGCAGACGGTGGCCCGCCGCAGTTGGCAGATCGTGATCAGCAGCATGTCCCCCCTCTGAGGCGCCAGCTACGAGAACTCCTAGCTGCTGCAACAAGCTTGAGGGCTTTGCATCTGAAAATGCCTCCTGTCGCTATCCTACTGACATCATCGCATCGAAACATTGGAAAGGCGACCATGGCAAAGGATGCTTGTAGCGATATGGGCCTGCACACGTTCACCATTGATGCCTATGATATTATCAGCGAGGGTGGAGGCAGTGGCAGCGACGTCAAGACAGAAGGCTTCTTGAGGACTCGCGCTGAGCGAGCCATTAGCTGTGGCCCAGAATGCTGCGCTCTCCTCATTCAGCACATCGAGGCGCTGACAGCCGATCGGATAGAGTCTTCAATCAAGGAGATCCTCGAGGATGTTCGTGTCCTTATTGCCACGACAAACGAGGTTGACAAAGTCCCTGACGGAGTCCGCGCGCTCTTCACCCATGAGCTCGAAATGGGCGCCCCTGACGAGGCCGAGCGAGAGGCCATCTTGAGGGCTGTCATTGAAGACCGCGGCGTATCTCTCGAGCCGGCCATTGATCTCAATGCCATTGCTCTCAAGACGGCGGCGCTGGTTGCTGGTGACCTGCTCGATGTCGTAGAACGAGCCTCTATAGCCCAGCGATCTCGCCTCGAGTCGCTATCTACCAAGTCTAGCGACGGCCACCTGCCAATGACGGTGCGTGATGTGCTGGTTGCTGGTGGCTCATCGGCGCGCTGCTTGACAGCAGCTGACTTTGATGTTGCCGTTGAAGCCGCCCGCAAGAACTTTTCTGATTCTATTGGTGCTCCCAAGATCCCTAATGTCACATGGGACGATGTCGGTGGTCTTAGCAATGTCAAGGAGGCTATTACCGAGACGATTCAGCTACCGCTGGAACGCCCCGAACTGTTCGCCAAGGGCATGAAGAAGCGCTCTGGTATCCTATTCTACGGTCCTCCGGGTACTGGAAAGACGCTCCTCGCAAAGGCCATCGCCACCGAATACAGTCTCAACTTTTTCAGTGTCAAGGGTCCCGAGTTGCTCAACATGTACATTGGTGAATCAGAAGCCAATGTGCGTCGCGTCTTCCAGAGAGCCCGTGACGCTCGCCCCTGCGTCGTCTTCTTCGACGAACTGGATTCCGTTGCGCCCAAGAGAGGTAACCAGGGAGATTCCGGCGGTGTCATGGATCGTATCGTATCGCAGCTGTTGGCTGAGCTGGACGGCATGTCGGGCGGCGAGGATGCGGGAGGCGTTTTTGTCATTGGAGCTACCAACAGACCCGATCTGCTGGATCCTGCACTGCTGCGTCCTGGTCGATTTGACAAGATGCTCTATCTTGGTGTTTCTGACACTCATGAGAAGCAGCAAACCATTCTGGAGGCTCTCACTCGAAAGTACGTTCCCTCTTTTGACTGTCTTTGTGGCAGTCTTTTCCCTTTGGAAGAAAACAACTCGTACTAATCTTTATTTACATAGGTTCACCCTCCATCCCTCTGTCTCTCTCGCCTCAGTCTCTCAGCGCCTCCCATTCACCTACACAGGTGCTGATTTTTATGCGCTGTGCAGTGACGCCATGCTCAAGGCCGTCACCCGCCAGGCCGCGGCGGTGGATGCCAAAGTTCGTGCCCTCAACGCTGACCCGGCTAACAAGCACGAGGTCTCGACAGCGTACTTCTTCGACCACTACGCCACGCCCGCGGATATCGCCGTCATGGTCCAGGAAGAGGACTTTATCGCTGCTCACGAGGAGTTGATTCCTAGTGTCAGCGCAGGAGAACTGGCGCACTACGAAAGAGTAAGGGCGCAGTTCGAAGGAGGAAGTGACAAGAAGCAGCAATCACAAGACCACGCGAAAAGACCCGGCTCTTCCGGAGGATCGAGAGGCGGCAGATCATCTTCGAGCAAGGGCAAGGGCAAAGGCAAGGCCATTGCCGTCAGCAGCGATGAAGAGGAGCAAGTTAACGGCAAAGGAAAAGGCAAAGCGGTGATGGGATTCCAAGATGGAACGGCGAGCGACGACGAGGACTTGTACTAGCGACGAGTGAAAACGTTTACGAAGTTCCCACAGAGTTTAGCAGTCCACTTGAAACTGCATCACACATAAGAAGGAAGCGCAACGCAAAATGAGCCATGTATAATAAGAACATACTGAGACTAGAGGTGCCGAAATAGAAAGCAATCTTCGCAGGCACTTGTAGACTCCCCTTCCACCCTATCACATATTTTAATAGATTTATATAAAAACCATCTTAGCATTTATGACGATAACAGAAATTTCCAAAATGTTACTATTCGTTCTTACTACCGTTACGGACCTGGCATATCCCCCTTCGCAACCAGAGACGAGAATCGGAGAATAAAGTTACCGATTCTGTTAGGGTATTTCTCTCTCACAGCCTCTTCAAGCTCTTGAGAGGTGTTGGTAGCAGCATCCAGCTCTTCCCATGCTTTAATGTACTTTATGGTTTCTTCAATGTGGTCTGCGCCGAAACCTTCATGCGACTGCATGTGAGACGGCACCACAACCTTTGGCTTCAACTGAGCAACCTGATCGATAGACTGTAGCCAATTATTCCGCAGTTCAGTAGTTTGGGCCTGGCCAAGGAATTGATAACAGCTCCCGTACACGACGTCTCCCGCCACGACGAGTTCAAGATCAGGAACATGGAGCACAGTCGATTCACCAATATCGCCACCAAGAAGACTCAAGACGTGAAACCGATGGCCTCCAACAACAAAAGTATTGTCGCCCTTTAATATATCCACCTGTACTTCCGGAGGGGATTTGTTTCTCAACTCCGGAGTCGTCGCAACCCACAGGCCCTCATACATCTTCTTGTCAAGATTCTCTTGCATCTGGGCATACGTCTGCGGAGTTGCTAGAATGCGAGCCTCGGGATAATATTTCTGGATGACTTCCGCGGCGAAGAAGTGATCCCCATGGCCGTGAGTGATGTAAAGGTAGGCGAGTTTCTTATCTGCGATGATTGACTTGACCCATTTCGCCACTTCTTCTCCCTGGCTAGGTGTTGTTGGTGCATCGACTAGGACTGCTCCGTCTTGTGTGGTGATGAGGGTGAATGCGGTGGGAGAGAATTCGAAGGATTCTGTGTCGGGTTGGCCTGGGAAGTCGACTTTAGAGGGGGGCAAGACGTAGACGTATGCTTGGATGGAGTCGTTTTGGGCGATTGGCTGAGGGGATGACATGGTGATTATTTTGGTTATTTTGTTATTGAGATATGAAGAATGTTGGATTTGGAGGGATGTGGTCTATTACGAGGGCAAGGGCAGTGATTTATACTTGCAGTGCAACGAGCAACTATTGCTTTGGCTTCGATTTGAGACGACCGGATTACATATCATTAATTCTATGCGATCAATTAACATGTCGGTTTTAGATTCTTGATGAAGAGTAACATCGTTCCATTGACCACTCACTATCCTGATAGACGACTCGTATGAACGTGCTTCGTTTAACAAGTCCGTCGCCGCAAATGTTGCGGGAAACGCGGCCGCGTTTTGTTGCAGGCTGATTGGCTCGTCGAATTTCAGGTTTAACCATGAGCGGGAGCTAATATCGATGTCTGGGGGGCCGTAATCGCCTAGGTGGTTGATTACGATTCCAAACGACGGAAGATCCCGACGTTGCGTCAACAAGGCGTTGTAAACCATGTGTCGCCTGGTTTCCCTTGGATGGTTGAGAATTTTTCACCTGGAGAATCTCTACCAATGATAGTTGTAATCAAGTTTTTGGTTCAAGTTAACTGCAAAATACCATCAACAATAAATGGCACTATGCAGAAGCGCAGCTGTTAACACTCAAGATATGTATCTTGCTACGACACGGCCGTACCGCTACTCAATTCTTGACTCGCCAATCCGTTTCAAACAAACCGTCCAACTTGTAAGTTCGTAACCACCGTCTCCAGCAACGACAAAGCAGCCGTGTGGACATGTAATAATGCATGTGTATGAGTAATCCATTGACCTTTGCTATTAAACCAGGGCATTTGATAATCCCCTACTTCCGACATCCATCGAATGGCAAGTTATTAAACGATTACTCACAAGAGTGGCGCCTCATATCCCGACCTCCAAATCACATCAATCGAGCGACCTGAACACTTTCAGTTAGCCTACAGATACCCAGTCCACTCCTTTTCAAGTTACCTTCACTACAAGTGATCATCGGTGGTATCGAGTACGGCCCCAGTGTCTTGCATCATCTTCTCAAGCGGCCTCCGTCCGCCATCCCGCAGAAACTTCCGTGTGACCGCAATGAGCCACCAAGGCAAGATTCTCATACAATCCACTCCTAAGCCGGCAGGACGGTCTTGTCAGGCATGCAAGCTGAAAAAGCGGCGTTGTACAAGGGAACTACCATCATGTAGTCTGTGCCTTCGGTATAGTTTAACCTCACACTCTTCTCAGGCGTACAGGTAATCTCGGTACTAATTATCCAGTAAGGCGGCGTCGAAGATGCTTGTATCAGCCAGCTGAACAAGCGGAAAGCCAATCATCATTGCCATCTAAAGAAGCGAATGTCCTATCAAATGATGCATCATTATTGAGAAATAGCTTTCCGGTTGCCGTTCTTCTCGATCCACTCCTTTCCACTCACTGCGAGTTGACAATCCCTCGCGCTTGTATATCGCTTTCTCCCGCTGTTCATCATGTTCTAGGCGACCATATCCACAGAAGAGCTCTAGCTGATGAATATTTCCGTACTGTTCACCGATGGATGCCAATCATCTCTCGGACGCGCCTGTATGGGTCCCTCATGGATCCATCACATCACACTGATCCCGATGTGGCTATTGTTTTTCTGGGCATTAAGCTGATTACCAGTCACCCAAAAAATTACAATTTACCTTCTGAACTTTATACTCTCATAAAGGAGACCTTGTTGCAAGCGGAGATGATGGGCTACATTAGCATCCATACGATTCAATCAGCAATTTTAACAGCAGTGTATGAGATAGGGCACGCCATCTATCCCGCGGCTCTAACCACTATCTCATCATGTGCTCGTCACGCAGTTTCTTTGGGAATAACTCAGGCATATCCAGTTCAAGGGAGTAGGTGGATTGAGCAAGAGGAGCGGAATCGTATATGGTGGGCAATACTGATGCTAGATCGGTAAGTGGCTCTATTATCCCCTTAATTATAAAATCAGTGTTAATGATACAGTACTACGAATATGCCTCTAAACGGAAACCATTTGTGCACCTCAGACCCAGATGCTGAATCAATTCTACCTGTGGACGATGAAGATTGGGATCGAGGGGTAAGAATTTTGCATCATCAGACACCCCAGGCTCTGAGCATGAACTAATTACCACGATCATACTCTTTAGGTGCTGTCAATAGATATATATCGAACTTTGTCTTCTCCACCAACCTTGAAAACAGGTCGTTTCGCACGCCTCGCTCAAGCCATCAATCTTCTAAGCCAAGTACTGCGACAAATCCCAAACAGGCAGGATAAAATACACCTTGATCCGAGCGATATCATACCATTAGACCGGACTCTATTTGCACTCGAGCGTTTGATTGAAATTGAAGAAGCGCAGCGAGGCATGATATTCTGCTGTGGAATTGCTATTTGTTATAAGTCAATCTCACCGTGCCAGCTATTATATAAGACGGAGACTAACAGAGAAGAAGCGCGCTATTACTTATACACACGGTAGTCTTGGCCAATTCACTCAAGTCTTCGCCCAAAGAAAGCCAGGACGCTTCCTATCTCTCACTTCAAGCAACGTTAGCAAACACTTTGCGTAATGCTCAGAGATTTCGGAGCGGAGATTGGGGGACGCTCGATGACACTTCCCCCTTTGTGTTGGAGTGGATCTACCGGTCTGCCACGTCGTTGATGTCTCTCGGCCCTGAGGCCGACTTCTGCGATACAAACGAGGGCATTACTTCGTTGCGGGCGATCTTGGAAATAATCAGCGAAAGATGGCGGGCTGCATGTGAGTTCTTCTTCCTGATATAATGATGGCTTCTTTCCGTAACGTCTAGCGTTCTGATATATCTCCTCTTAGCGGTCTATTTAAGACTCATAGAAACCAGGCAAGCTGTGGGAATGCGCTGATTACTGCTCTGGAGATTTCTTTTGCATCTATGAAGCTGTTGAAAAGATGGATTGAGTGAAGAGAATACAGTGCAAACAACATTACTTAATGATCTCCGATGGAATTTGGTGTTTGTGTAAGTATAGATCTAATTGCTATAAATAAATCCCTCATGATTACCTGACTATCCCGAGCCATGCTACATCTAACCATAATAGTCTCCGTCGCGGAACAACTGTCTGGATTGCTCTTATCAGACTTTATTGATGCCTTGTTAATAATGTATCTGTGTGGCTATTTGTGATTATATATAAACCCTCTCTAAGAATAATTGCCTGCTTCTAGTATACCGTAAATATCCTGCATGCTCTAACTTCACAAGTTTCCCATCCAGGGCTCATGAATCCGCAGCTGGTACCAATCATAATAGCTTTGTCCAAAACTCTTTACGGGCATGGATCGCCGCCCAGCACGACCCAATCAATAGCGACTTCTCCGTCTTGATCAATAGTGTGGTCGGTTGGCGAAAGGATATCAAAGACAGCCGGAGAAAGGTCGAGAGCAAACTCTCCTAGGGTACCAGTGGCATTGGCATCATCGATGATAGCAATTACTGCAGCAGTTTGCTCTCTGGAGGAGATGAGAATCTCGCGGCCACAGAATGATTTGTAGTTTGGCACATCTGTGGAAATGGCGACAACGATAGCCGAAGGGTCATATTTGTTGCCGCAAGCTGTGATTTGGTTCGGGTCGGTACCGCGGTCGTACCACGTTGCTAGTTGGTTCTCATGATCGCCACAATAGTCTCGTTTCCCTAGGGGAGTTGATGGCTTGGAAGTCTTTGTAGGCGTTGGTGTAGCTAGGGCTACGGATGCTAGTGCCGCAAAGAGAGAGAGTTGGAAAATCATGTTGTACTTTTGGTAGTCTGCGTGAATTGGCATTCAATGAAGATTTAAGCTGAATATATCTAATTCCGTACCTTATCAGGAGCTTCGAGAAGCTTTATATACTCTTCATCGCCAAGGGATATACGTCATATAACCAAGGTATTACCGGCGAGGGTATTATAGTCCATAAGAATCTGCCTTGAGCAAGTAGGTGAAACAACTAGCATTCTAATTTTAGTGATGAAAACACGCATACTATAATTATTGATTGTTTCTCAGCGATTATAGGCATGAATCGTGGTGGATCTAAAGGAATACGAACACACTAGTAATAGGCGATCTCTCTCCTATTGCTCTAGCCTCATATCCACGTGTAAGACGCACTACCCTATCCTTAGTATGGCTCTCTATTAGCCAATAATATCTATTTTTAAGCCTTTGCAGAACGCATTTCTTGTTTCTTCCCTGTTTGACGATTACTATTTTCAGCAGTTGAACTAGGAAAGAGTCCCCTAGGAAAGGCATTAGGTCATCACCACAAAACTTGGAGAAGAAATTATGAGACTTGGCAACTTAGACAGAGAGAATGCTCTGCCCAATAGTTTGCATATTACACGAAGAAATATTTTTAACGAACTTGAAGGTATGTATTATCCCACAAACATAATTGTACGGATCAATCGTCAGATACAATTACAGGTAGTCATATATGTATCTTGACAAGTCATGCACCATTTTGTCAACACTGCTGGTCTGTGTCAATAGCATCTAAAATGATTCAATGTCCTATTTACGTCAAGAATCAATTATTATCTTGCTGTGCTAAACTATGACGGCTATCACTGTAAGACAATCTGTGCCGAATAGGGAAAAAGTAAAGAGACCCGCAAATAAGTTGAAGAGATTTATTCTAAAATGCTATCCTCGTATTATCCTATGCTCCTAATTTTTCAAAGGCACAAGAGGGCTTGTCTTATTGAACAGACAATCCGGATCAAACTTTTGTTTCAACTTCTCTAGTCGTTGCTGATTGACGCCAAATGGTCTATTGTCGACAAAATCGCCAGCTGCAGCAAATTAGTAGCTATTTCAGATACTTGGAATAACAAAACACTTACGCTCAAGATAGTTGGCATACTCCAATACGGTCTTTGAAGTCTCCGGAGAGAACTGGCTCTTATCTACGACGTGTTGTCGGCACTTGAGCTGGAGATCCCGGCCCCATTTTCTGTTTTCCATATCCTTCTGAGAATCTGACCATTCCATACCGACAATACCAACTCTATAGGGGCCGCGATTGGCAAATGCCATCGACTCGATAGGAACGTTGTTGATCTTAGTCGTGTCGTAGAACTCAAGGCCCACAAACGTCTTGGCCAAATCGGGAGTCTCTTTCATCTTTCGTGCGTACTCTTCGAAAAGTTCCTGTACGAATGCAGCATCCACATCGTGTGTAAGTGTGACTGCTTTGAGAGATTTGCGGCCTCCATGAGCAGCCATCGGGTTCAACAGCCCATTGACAAGGTTGTAAGGCATCATCTTGGCCATGTTAGCGACGGGCTCTAGCTTGAGGAGAAAATCGTAATATTTCTCTGCGGCGGCTTGGTCACCGTTATAAAACAGGTTGGTAACAATAACCGGGCCGGGCATTGTTGGCGGAATCGCGAAGACGAGGATCACTGAAGCCTTAGGGTCCGGATTCTTCATCTTGGCGTTGAGCGCATCGATAATAGCAATCAATTTGTCCGGGGTGAATACATAGCCTCCAGCATACACCTCATTGGTCTGGTCATGCCCCTGAAACGTGAACTCGACTGCAACACCAAAGTTGTGGCCTGCACCACGGATCGCCCAGAACAAGTCGGCATTCTCTTTTTCCGAGGCAGTCAAGAGGCTTCCGTCGGCGATGACAACCTTGGCTGCGACGAGATTGTCAACCACGGTGCCATATAAGCCGGCCAGCCAGCCAAAGCCGCCACCAAGAGTCAATCCGCCGATGCCAGTATGGT
Organism: Trichoderma afroharzianum; assembly: GCA_037893235.1. Classification (NCBI taxonomy): domain Eukaryota; kingdom Fungi; phylum Ascomycota; class Sordariomycetes; order Hypocreales; family Hypocreaceae; genus Trichoderma; species Trichoderma afroharzianum. The sequence goes on from JBBLXW010000010.1 coordinate 518,405, forward strand.
TAACAGTGCCGCCGACTGTGGCAAGGTCCTTTTCAATTGCAGCGTTGTCCACATCTGCCCACAAAGCACCGCCTTGGGCAATGATCAATTTCGAGTCCTTGTCAACTGTGACATTGCGCATGCCAGAGAGATCAATGACAAGGCCACCTTCCGAGGAGCTACAACCGCCAGTAGAATGACCACCACACCTCACGGCGATATCGATCTTGTTATCGGAGGCGAATTTCACTAGCTTGGAGACTTCTTCGTATGTCACAGGGACAGCGACCACGCCCTATAGGGATGAGCCATTGTTGATTGATGTTGAGAAAAGGGCTACTTACAGCCTGTCTGATGGCATTATCTGCCCACCTAGCAATCAACTTGTCATACTCTTGTCCATCTGCGCGGGTAAAAAGCTTAGTCGATGGATCTAACTGAGCGGCTAGATCCTTGATCTGATCTCCTGTAATAGGGAGTCTCATGTTGACTTATAATGTCGAGGTTTGGTATTAGTGATATAGAGATGGATGTGAGAGTGTTCAGTAATATGGATTAAAAGTAACGACGGAATTTATATGTGATTAGAATAAAGGTACTCAATTGTAATACGGAGCACGAGTAATAGCAACAAACATGCTTTTTGGATACAAGCCACCTCTCTGACAGCGCGAACAAGCTCCAGTTATTTCATACGTTAGTACTAGCAATAGATCTTACGTCACATAAGCACACCAGCATATGATGTTGGATGCTCTACACCGTAATTTGATTCTATTGTTCGGTTTCCCAGAGAGCTTGTCCACTTCCAAGTTAGTGCCACTTCCAAGTTAGTGGTGCTTTAGACCAGCAGACGAAGGAACAGCGTACCGAGAAATGGGGCTGTGTTCAAGTCTGGCCCAAATCCTAGACTATGGAAAGCATACTACAGCGATGGTGCTAATCGTTCTTACGGGCTGGAACCGCCTCAGTTAGGTCCAGCTATTCAAACAAGCTTGCATATTAGCTTCAGCTGGTCACATTAGCTTACCATTCATAGTAAGTTTCCTAGGCGGCAGTGAGGAAGAGATGTCTTGGGTTCTCGACGACGTCTCTTGGCGTAAGGCGACAAACAAAGATATGTATTCTTTGGGAATATTTCCAGCTCAATAGTACCTATACGTATGCTCACACGTGCGGTAAATGGAGACGAACTAAGCAGAAAGTCTTTCCACATTTGGGCAGTTGATAGTTAGTAGCGGATGACAAATGTTTTCACCGAATATCTTGGCTTACTCGACGAATTCCTAGACTCTCCCATTTGGTGGCATTTTAGAGTAGTACTCTTTTAACTAACGATTTGTAAGATGACTTGAAGTAAAACCCCGTCGGCCGAGTACTGCACACCAACTACTCCGCATAGATTCTTAATATCTTATAGGCTGAGAGATTATCCATCGTATACTCGTATGTCTCGATATATGCCGCTGTTTGATGCAAATTTCGGCTTGCAATACCGATAGTCTCAACAATGCTCCATATGCTCTATGATATAAATAAATATCGCTTACAATCTTGACTCAGCTCCTTACATGTATGTAGACTCTCTCACCAATGCACTTCCTTTCCGCAATACCCGCGCTAGCCGCTCCTAACGATGCAGACGCGCATAAGCTTCAGTATTGTTGTCTAGATCAAATATACGGACTTAGACGACCAACCAACGACAAACCAACGAAGGATTGAAGGACTTGTAATGGAAGTAAGCCAAACCGAATTCATGGTAGAAGTAAGCCAAAACCAAGCCCATTGTAGAAGTAAGCCAAAGCCGAGCTCATGTTGAGCTATCACATTGGGCACGAATATGGGGTTCCGAATTGGTAGCGTAGCGCTGAGGTAATGTTCACCTTGATACTAAGCCGCGGCCGACTAAAGAACTGGCCCTGCATTTAGATTTGCATGACAATTTCTCTTTTTCTAGCGATAAGTATCAAGGCTCGTTCAAGTCTCGAGGCAGCTGTACCCCACGCTAATTGCCGGCCATGAATAATATACCCAAGCTGGCCTTTGGTGTTCTCCTTTATTTGAAAGGAAGGTTCCCGCAACACTCTTTGTGGCATTTTTCCCTTGCCAGCAAACTAGTAATTCACATATCTAGCTACAGTTTTATAGAATCGAATATATTTCAATACGCTACAGGCGCTCGTTCATGGAACCCCAGACACCCAAGAATCGCACCTGTCCACTACAAGTTGTACAACTCCAGCTATGTAGCCCAAAGATTTACAAAATGCCCAACGTCATTGGGCCAATTTGCAGAGACTCTGCGAGCTCCCATTTACTGCTTTCAATGCTCACCGCGCCAATCAGGCGAAGTTCGGCACCTCAGTGATGCCCTCTACTAGGAATAAACCGGCGAATCTCGGCAAAAGCTAATCGAATATAAGCAGCCGATTCGGCGCCGGCCGCCGGAGCTTGCAATCAGCGTCTCTAATAAAACGTATGATGTATCGCAAAAGTGAAGATTTTCTAATTGAAGTTTTCTCATCCTAATTTATATACGCTTTCATCGAAGTCTCTCTGAATTCTGCAATCCCGACCTGAAAACGGAGAGTGACGCTCTTAGAACACCACAAACTGGCCTTGTCGATTTCTCTCTCTTACAGCTTCACCTCCCCCACTAAGCTGCACAAGACGAAAGAAAACAGGCCGAACAAACCAAGCAAACAAAACAAAACAAAATAAAATGAACTACGTCGAAATCACAGCCAGTTGGCTCTTCTCCAACGCAAAAGGCCGCGATGCCAAAGCCTTCACCAAGGGCCCCGCGTTCGCCTCCCACCCAGAGCCCACCATCCAAATTACCTCCCCAGACTGCGGCGAGAACGGCGCGACTCTCTCGCCCGAGTACATGTTTGAAGGAGAAGGCCGCTTCCCCGAGCTCAAATGGGATTCGGTCGAGGGCGTCAAGCAGTGGCTGCTGATATCGGAAGATCCAGATGCGCCATTGCCAACGCCAATCTGCCACGGGTAAGTTGGGAATGCAACAGCACGCGAGTGAAACGGGGTGTATCTAACTTCAAGGTCGTTTGTGAAAAGGATATATCTCGGAATCGACAAGGATAAGCTATCCGTTACAAACAGTGACTTTAAGCAAGAAAACGAAAAGATGAGTAGATTAAACGGCGGGTTTTACTATGGTGTCAACCGCCGCAACAGCATCTACATCCCTCCACGGCCTCTTCTCAATCACGGTATCCACAGATGTAAGTGTCTCCATATTCTCTCACACTATATACACGATAGGTCGGTTGGTCGACTGAACTGACAATCTGTTCCCTCGGCTCCTGTAGACTTCTTCGACATCATTGCTCTAAACGAGCCTCTAGATGCAACCACCATCGCCTCAAAGCCCACGAGGGACCAGATCGCCAAGGAAATCAATGGCAAGGTGATAGCTTGGGGCCGTTGGATAGGCCAATGCGAGAGGAGGTGGAAATAAGTAGCGGCTTCTAAACGGCGTTCTGTTTCTATTGTTTCCCTTCTTCAGATCGATACCCTTACAAATTTGAGTGGATGACGCTATATAATAACAGTTTTATCGCTCGGCCAATGTTTTATGCATAATAAAAAAGCAAAGTCAGACTTCACTCACTCTATTCGTCCAAAGCTCCAAATATTCAACCCGACCTTGACCCCCTTCTTCACAGGCAAGCCAGCATGCCAACTCTCGTCATATCCCCTCCCATCTCGAGCGAAATTCTCCCAGTACACTGCATTGCCAGGAACTACTTTGAACGTAGTCCCTTTCTCTTCCACTTCTCCCTCATCATCAAGTTTCTTCGGCTCTCCATCTCCGACCTTTTCACTTTCGCATTCAATCAAATCACACCATTTCGACGCATTACCCTCAATTGTGGTTTCCAGCAGCGGAAACTCCGTTCCTCCACCTTCCATCTCATCCGCCGCATCAACCCAAGCCATGAAACTGCTCACTCTACCCCATCCATCCGCATTGCCACTCCAGTCGAAATGATGGTTGTAATGCCCGCCAGCGACATATCGTTGCGTTCGCAGCCGCTCAATCCAAAGGTCTCGCCGCCACCCTTGAAAGGCCAATGCGCGAGCCTCGATGCAGCGAACGATATCTGTCCGGGGCAAGACGGCAACAGAAGAATCTCGAACTGTAGTGTCACGATGCGTAGCGCTAGGGTCATGAGTGATGGTTGACGGCTCAAAAATAGGCTCGCTGCATATACACTTAATTAGCACTCTCCAAATCTATAAAACCTCGATAACCTCCAAAATACGTCCCATCACAAAAGAAAACGTAAAATCAATAAGACAAAAGTAAAAGGAAAACAACAATTGGCATCTCAAATTCAACACCTTACCTAATCTCAAGCAAATGCTTCCTCTCGCTCTCACTCAAAAACCCCTCCAGATACACCACCAGCGGCTCCCTGCTCAAAATCCGCGCCCCGTACGCGTCAGCCGGGCAATTCGGCACCGTGGCATTCGGCCCATCAATCGCCAGCAGCGACTCGTTCAGCTGCGGCCGCGGCGACAGCGAATTTCTCGCGCGAGAGCTTTGCGGGAGGAAATACTGGGTGATGGGGTTGGCCACGAAAAGCAGGATTGCAAATAAGCCGACGACGTAGGCGAACATGTTTTCGAATTCTTCACCTTTTTCGTCCCCCTTATCGGCTCAATCGGCTTGCTGCTTGATCAAGGAAAGTCGGTGTAAAAGGAGGGAAAGGAGTGACTAGGATGAGAGACAGAAGTCAGGTTTAACATGTGTCAATTGGTTTTTGCGAATGAGACCGTAAACTTGGAGATACGAATCTATCTTGAGCGATGTGGGGGCTCAGTTATATGGATATCAATCGACTTGTCACCTGACCGAGTTTCCAGCGAATGACTCTTGGCACTTTGTCCTTCAATTAAGGAACTCAAACACAGATGCCCATGAATCACTGATTAAAGCCGTTGGCATTGTTTTCTGTCAGTTTAAACCCCCTAAAAGCTCTTACCCATCACCCCACGTATTCCCTATTCCGGCTCTTGGCCCACCGACTATTGGCCGCAACAGCCGAGATCCTCTCATGTCATGGTGGCAGTGTAAGTGAGTGGTACGACGTTTTCATGGTCCATTTTTCGTGGCATTAATACATTTAGTCTATAGATGTCTTTATGTGCTGTTCCGTGTGTAAAGAGAGGTGATGAGATCAACCTGTTCCGTCCTGTTCCGTCCTGTTCCAGCCTGTACTCCAAAGCGAAATGATTGTTTTTACAAGAGTTGCGTAACTTCTCACGCACGGGGTATCGTACACTGCCTTAGCCTAACCGCAATGCGCCGAGAAGAGAAAATATCCCTTGCCCACAGCCGCGTAATCAACCGCCCCTGAAATGTCTATGAGATATGTCCACCTATAATTTGACGTATTGTTGTTGTTTCTTCCTCCTGGGCACCAATCAATTTGTTGAGGTGCTATTCCAATTATTGTGCTCTCCATTTAATAACGCCCAGGGATCGTTGCCGTCCCCCGAGTACTGTGCGATTGTCTCCGTAATGTGGTTGAATATCCCTTCTTCTGTGCTATGCCAAAGTGGCGTTGTAATGCGACCTTGGAACTGTCGAAGATCGATGCGATTTTCCTCGGGCGTATTGCCAAGACCTAGGCTGGGTGAAGTGTGGCTGCTTGCTGAAAAAACTTCTGTAGCTGCTCCACGTTGTATTGGAGATGATGCTGATGAGTTAGTCCGGTCCGGGAGCACAAAAATCGGGTCCACGGTTAGGGTATTCATACTCATGTCTATCTCTCCAGGGAATAGATTCCCACAGGCGTTATTCGCGGGTGTTTCCATAGCCCCCTTGCTAAGGGTGAAGCGAAACTCCTTTGCTGTTATCCCGGAGGACCGGTTGGCCGTCATATTTACGTCAGGGCCTGGGCTTACAGCCATCCGCTTCCTCTTATGGCTTGAAGGATCAAACGATTTTGGAGCCACGTTTCGGGTAACTGCGCCAAGGATGGCATTGAAGCAATCTGTTGTATGGCTTAACTCTGGTTGGATGCCTGTCAGAGAGGCAAGTGGCTTATTCATTCTTAAGCCAGATGGCCTCCTGTGACCTTTGGGACCACCAAGAGGTAGTCTCCCAGGCAAAGGAGAAGCCATCTCAGTGTGTTTCGATATTGAACTCCGAGCAAGTCGGGGGATATTGGATGCTGGGCCGCCAAAGAGATCGCGGTATTTTGACAGAGACGGAAGCTGAAGGCAGCCTGTCAGACCATTACGCTCAATATCGAGGCAGGCTTGTTGGAGAAAGGCGGTTGTAACCTGGTGCAGTCGGCCAACAGCTTCCATTGCGTTTATAATAATCTCCAGGTTGGAAATATCGATGGGAGTCACGCCGGAGATAGGGTCATCCTTGGCCAAATAGACATAGACGGTTGTAGCACAATACAGTGAGAGTGCACAAAGTTGCGTTTTCTGTTGCCACTGTTAGTTTGATGTCCAAGAATTAGTAGGAGAAAGGACAAAACATACAAATATTGTGGCCGTATGCGATGTCATCTTAATAATGCTGACAATTTCTTCGGCAGATGTCCTCAGCCTACATATGCTGTTCTGCCTGATAGAGTCGTCGAGTCCGAATTTCTCTACTGTCTCGATGGCGGCGTGATGTAGACATATTACAGACGCGTGCATGTTCAGATTTGTATGCACGGCTGTTGGGTCTTGAGACCTCTGAGGTAGGCGAAACTTCTCGGGCAGGAACATGAAAAGGCTTGATAGCCTGTTATCGAGATCGCGGTGACGCTTCCAATAGGTACCGTTCATCAAGTCCTCGGGGTGGTCAGAAGGTTTCGCTCCGTGAACGTGCCTCAAGATAGTCTTGAAGATCTCGCATATGACGATGGCGCCGGAGAAGCTCTCGAAAGGGGCTCCTGTAAACACCTCCTCCAAAAACACAGTCTTCTCTTCTCGCCCCGCCATGAATGCCTCCTCGGAAGATGGAAGGCGCGTCATTACATCTTCAGACTTGATCATGTTGGCCCAGCCCGTTGCCATGTTTGCGTGAGCATCGATTGCAAATGCGCCCCAAAAGACCCTCCTGCGCTCCTCTAGCTCGGTCCAGTTGGAAATGGGGCCAAGGGTTGGAGGGATGTCGTCTCCTTCTCTATCAAGTCTGTCCAATCCCAGCATCTGAACAAGCCGGACATAGCGAGAAGCACTCATAGATGCTCGGGTAAACAACATGGCTTTCGCCTCGTAGCTGGCAATGATGGCCCATGCTTGGGCGTGAGCTACTGTGACAAAGTGCTCGCCATCACTCTGTGCCGATGAGTTAGTACACAAAGCGTACGAGGTATATCAAGGGGGTTAAAAGGCAGACTCACCTTCATCTCATCTGCCTCCATGTATTGCCGTGCTCTTTTGTAGAAAGCTTCGGCATAGTGGTCATATTTGAGGTGTCCACTCGCAGATAACGCCCAAAGTCCATATTGCAAACACATTGGCGGTTTCCTGGTTGGTGGTCCATAGAAAGCTTGGTAGTAGCGGCCAGAATGAATGATGGGGAGAAAGTGGTAGTGGGTGGTGAAGTAGACGTTGTGCCTGCAACGATTAGAATTCTTTCCTTACTAGACACTAATACAAAGCAGTGAGATATGTCATACAATTCTTCGATCATTTCAAAGGGTGGCAGAGCCTCGGACATGCCAAGACCCATTAGCTGGTTGTTCATGTTGAACGCACTTCCCTCTTGGGTGGTGAAGTTGGGAATGTCAAAAGACAGGGTTGGATCTGATGCACTGCTCGAGGTGTTGGCATCTTGGCTGATATTGTCAGGGGCAAAGGTAAAGTCGCCCAGGGAAATATCGGCATCATCCAAAAGGATGGCTCCATCGTCATTGCCCTTGTTGACTTCTTTAAGATACTCTTCAACCTGAGCTGTGAGAGAGCGGATGAGCTTGTGGTCTGATAACCAAGGCATATATAAAAATACAGGTGACTAGCATAGATACCTACCCAGACGAGCTTCTAGCTCCTTGACGTTCCGCCGCTTGAAAGTCGGTTTCCTCCGTGACTCGGGATACACACATTCATTCTTGACCTTGACGCAGCGAGTGCAGGCGGGCTTCGTGCGATCACACTTGAGCTTTCTGGCCCGGCACGAGACACAGGCAAGGGGCTCCATCCCCTGCAAAGACGCCGCGGAGGCGTCGGGTTGAGCTTCAGTCGACGACATGACGGGCGAGCGGCGAAATCACATGCACAGGCAAATTCGGAGATTGTCCTGGACTCGACGTGATGAGACACCAGATGACAGCAGCCACCAGGGCCTCTATATAACAGCGCTGGTGCCCGGGCAGGATCCCGATGATGAAGATGCGACGCCGTACGATATCGATATGCCGGAGAGATTGATACGGGCAGCAAGCGTGAATGGCAGTCCAGCATCCAGGCACATGCAGGCTTACCAATTGCCAGGCTATGACACATCCGTACGCGAAGTCACGTTTTCAGCACTTGTCGGGGCCATGCCAATCTCCGGCACGATTTTGAGCCGAAGTCCGTTCTCCGATATCCCGACGCAACGGACTTTTCCAGCCGTAACTCCAGCTTGACGGGCAAACTGGCCAATCACGGGCTTCTAAACACTGCTTGACAAAGCAAAAGACGGCAGCATTTAAAGTTGGATGCGTCCTGGAGAGAATGATATCAAGCCACCGGGCAGCCACGTTCATCAGATAACGGGCTTCAGTCAGAACAGAACCATGGTCGCGACATACGATCCATCCGAAGCGAGTCGGCTATTCTGCTCTATCTAACCTTTGGAAACGTGGCCAGATTGCTCTGCTCTGTCAACTGCGTCACCTCAACGCGGCGCTTGCGTTCACGCCGCCGTCAATATTCAGCTAATTGGCGCCGAACAGTCACAGGCAGCATCCTGCCGACGTCATCGCTCTCAGCTACAGGGCACTGACAGAAGCCGGTAGCCGCAAGATGGCTGCGAACGTGCATGGAGGAGCATGTTTGCTAGACGGTAATCAGTCCCCATTCCGTGTTAGGACGAGGAATGTGTGTAGTCACCAAACCAAAGATGCATGAGTGACATGCGATGGATTTTTTTGATTTTTTTTTTTTTAAACAATGAGTCGTACGAGTACACGCATTGCCAAGATGCGCGATGAATAAGCGGTTTTCGTGGAAGCGACAGTAATCACGAGGCAAAAATGAAGCGTTAAAACAAGCTTAATGCGGTATAGAGCAAAGTTTACTGAATTCTGCCAAAATAGATGATGAATAAGCCATCTACCTGTAATTTCGTTAACTCGAGAGTAATCACCAGAAAATTAAACCGGCAAAACGAGGGTGTAATGAAGCACGCCGAAGATGCTTGATTACATAGGTCCTCTAGTCGTTCCAAGACAGACACACAAGAATGCGTCACGTCGCGTTGTTGCCTGAAAATTAGCTGCGGAATTAGATATCACACTCGTTGGGCTTGTTTGTTAGAAGATAGATAAGATTACTTCTTACCGATGTATTGATTGTTTCATGTCCGTTGCCCACGAAGGATAGGGGTTGTATTTGTAAACAGCATTTATGTTATGGTTCAATAAGCTGTGACGGCTATGGCTTAGTGAAAGTATATGTCAATTACTGGAGATTGAAAGCTAGAATCAATTATTAAAATCGCATTGGATTTATAGGCAACGGACCTGATACGTATATACTCATCCATTGGCCACGACAGATGATCAGTGTAGTCCAAGCATAAATAAGACCAACTTCTCATAACGAATAATTTATACATTGCAACTCCCTCAAGCAATCAATGTATTATTCATATTATTGAATTGTGCCTGATTAAGCAGCCGGTATTGTTGGCAACTCGATAATAAAGACTGCCGATTCTGCAATTTAGTTCACCCCCTGATGCGCAGTCCATCCGTTTGTTACATCGTTTTCTTTCACAACCCAAGAGGACAGCTAAAATGAGATTTCCAGTATTATTTGCTTTTGATCTATTCCAACACCTCGCTTCTAACTACAGTGCCCCTTTGTTGGTGGCGCCGTTAATCAGGACGCGAGAGTGTGAATCTGAATGGATGCATATCTGAAGCGATGTGATATCACATTCACATTCACATTCCAACCTTCCAACACGGCTCTTATAACTGTAAATTGACCGAAGGTACATGCTTATTATACCATTGTTTGTAATGGCTGATTGCCCTGCCTTTCGAAGAGATCAAGCTGGTACAAGTCGACCCGTGGCAATGAGATGGATGGCAAAATTGAAGACGGTGCGAAATAATCTCGCAGCGCATAGCCATCACGTCGACTACAGTGCATATAAAGACAACCCAAACTTTGCAACGCCCTATTAGCCTCTTAACAGACCTGCACGACAATCAATCGGATCAAGCAAGCCACATGGTTTGCAAAGTGAGAATCTCACCTATACAGAAACACACAATCGCAGCCCATTCCTAATGCGAGTGATGAAACATGCTCTCTTTTTCTCACGTTCAACGTGATTGTGCGACTTGAAACGGCGAAAGTGAAAGTAAAGTAATAGGCATGAATCACCTTCTTGTCCCACATCCTGCATTTCACTATTCACCGACATGACTTACCATGAGTATTCCCCCCCAGCGATATACCTACGTGAAGTGAATGTAGATGTAGACGATACATGCATATATACCACCACACGAATGATAAGTCCTGCGACAGCAATTGGTGCCCAAGTTGAACCAATCCTTGGCATGATAAGCCGCTCATTCGAGATAGAGCTCGATGTGTCTAATACTGTCTCGTAGCAATATGCTGCAGACGTACAAAACACAGATAACCAATGAGCTGCTGTTATTCTGCCTTTTATTTAGCCTCAGAATGCATTTGCTTTCTCATCGAGCTGCTCAAACCAATCCGACATCACGACTCTCTGAAAACAGCACACCAACCGATTAGAAATGTCAATTTCGTTGCACGATACGGAGCACATACCAAGCATTTAACCACGAGATCACAGAAACTCACTCTGGCATATTTAAGAAGTGATTTCTCATTAAACAGCACCCGTTCATTAATTTGTCATCGCCTAAGCAGTGGTTCTCACATTTTCTCACCAGCGATCATGACATCCGTTATCTTTGATCAAAAAAAGCAGGATTCTATTACTGCCCTCCAATTCGACTGGTGTCCGCTTCTATTTTGAGCAAAATTAACAAAAGTTATCTGATTTCTATAGATGAAAAGTAGCCGCACTGACTCCAACGCTCTATAATCTACTTGAAGCTATTTAGTGTGATTCAATAGAAGTAGGAGACTAAGATATTAGAAGCGATGCTTATTTTCCATGGAAAGAGATTTTCCAAAAAGGAAGATCCTTTCATCCGGGCCATTCGTCATAGAGATAATTCCTTAGCATCGAAGCTTTCTTGACATCCACCAATGCAAGTGCTGTTCCGCGTAACCTGGCATATCAACTAGAGGCCACGGGAGCCAAATTTCTCCTGCTAACGACGAAAATCTGGGTTAGCATATCAAGTAGCGTTGAAAATTATAAAATACGGTAACTGCACCCTTTTCCATCTATGGGCAACGGCCAAACAAATGGCCGTCTGCGGTGTAGAGTAGGACAGCAGAAATATGGCAAAGATCTGCTGATATGCTACGTCCTTGAACACCCAGTTATAGTTGCAGTCGGAGCTTCTATGGCCGCAATAGACGATAAAATAAAACAGGGTCATACATCAATCGAATAGATCTTCAAATCATTGCCAATATTCAAGCTAGCTAATGTACTGCCGTCGCACAGGACTGCATGTAAGACAATTGGCCAGGATCCGATTTTGGCGGATATTCTAGGCCCCATTGAAGAGCCCATGCGAACCAGTGAAGCCAAACTTGTACATAAAGAAAATAATGAAATCCTCACCCAAAAGATTTGTGAGATCTCCACTAAGAATTTAAAACCGATGATAGGTTAGTAGAACAAGCTGAAAGTACTTTGGAAGGTTATCACTTCAAACGAGCGGTTAAGAGCGGGAGATATGGTACGAGTGCAAGCAAATGACCATCATCGCACAATGAGCTAAGAAAGGCAAATACCTTGACACTTTCAATACCTTTCATCAACCTTGTCCCAATTTGACAAATGTAACCGAGGATATTATGAGAGAGTATTGGCTGTGCAGTGACCAGTCTTAACTCGTTTAGGGCTATGGTGTATCAGAAATCCACTAGCCCAGTGGTAAAGAGTGAAGGAACGCGCTCTCGGTACTTCGCGATCTCTGGTCAAAGGTGCTGTCTCAACTAAGTATGTCTTCGCTTTTTGCCGCCGCCTTAGGTCAATCTCGAAAACACCTTTCAGCATCATTGTTTCGGATCTTGTATGCAGCTTCCAATCTTCCAGGCACTCTCCAAACTCACACCCTTGGAAAGGAACGGTGCCGAAAACGAGGAGATACCCAAAGTTGAATACTCTGACGAGATTATTCGTTGCACATTGGACTGTTGATCCCGCTATCGTTTACATCAAATTTTCTCTGACTCTATACTAAAGGCTGTTTATATGTAATACATAATATTTAAAGCTATATATTGATGTACGGCGTCCGTCAAAATGCCCGCATCGGGGATTGGATCGGTTAGTTTGCTATAACCATGCGACACAGCGTTAAGCCAGCAGGGCAAAAGATAAGGTCAACAATCGCAATAGTAGCAATTATTATGATGGATCCAGTCACTTATAAGTGATCAACCTCTATGAAGACCATACCATAACAAGAATTAACTGGATGCTAAGACTTCTTACCTCCCACAGTAGAATAGTACTACCACTGATATCTATTTATGGTTGAAATAAGGAAAAAGTCTGTATGCGAGACATGGTATAAGTGAAAACTTCGGTAAATATTGTTGTTTAGATTAAACAGAGCTAAATGGTTATTCCTGATGAAGCTGTTGCTTCGTCCATCCATTGGACCAGAAAGAAGGCCACTGTTCAATAACCTCCTCTACTAACCACCTGGCGATCGCCGAGTTGACTTCCTGTGGCTTCTCCTGTGCTACCCAATGTCCAGCGTCAATGATTGTTTCAGTGAGATTTATACAGCTTTCTCTCATTTTATTTCCCAGCCGTGAGGCTAGAGTGGTACAAACCGCTTCGTACCGACAGTTTATGAATAAAACGGGCATCCTCAGCTGCCCAGCATATTTAGAATGCTCCAAGTTGTACCGTCGATTTGCCTGGTGGTTCATATACCAGCCATCAGCCGTACCAAATCCAGTCTTTTTCATTGCAGCGACAAGTTCTTCGAAAACGGCAAAGTTCAAAACACCAGCTTCGTCAGATGTATCCTCTGGAGCTGGCGGGCTTGGCCTTCCCCCCATCCATCCTTTATCCTCGAAGACTCGTGAGGTAAGAGATGAGACCTTTCCGAGCAGATCTGCGCTCGCCTTGACGAATATGAACTTGAGAAATCCATGAATGTCCTTGTTGAACCAGGCTGTAGCTTCGTCAAAGAATTGTTCATAATATGCCATGTAGCTCCATGGGCCGTATGGAAATTGGTCTTTTGGGTACAACTCCCGATCGACGGTGGTGAGAAGATGATCTAATCCCAGTTCCACAGCTCCATATGGAACACAAAGCCCTGCAACAGCTTTACATACTTGCGGATGCGTATTTGCGAGAGTCCAGAGAGTACCGCAGCCCCAATCATGTCCTATCCAGATGGCCTGATCACGTCCCGTATCCCCAAGTACAGCAAGCATTCCCTCAATGACACTCTCTTGGGAATAATCAGAGATAACATTTCGTGCTGTAGACCGACCGTACCCAGGCATGTCAGGAGCAATAACGCGAAAGCCAAGGGACGAAAACACATCGAGCTGTGGGTACCAAGTCTTTCCAATTCCCGGCCATCCGTGCATGAAGATTATCAGGGGGCCGAACCTCGGGCCACTTGCATGGTAGAAGATACTTTTGCTGTCTCCATATTCAACGAAATGCTCCTCGTATTCCATGATTGTGTGAATAAGAGATAGTTGGGAGAGTTTAGTGTAAACCCGAGTATACTCAAGTGGGCGGTTTAATATTGCAGATATGTGTCAAGGTGGTTGGGCTGTCGGCACTTTGAAGGGCTATTTATCAATGCCGCATCCCAGCTTGCCAAACCTACCTTTGCTGGAAATATACTGAAATTCCAAAAGGCGGAAATACACAGGTAAACAGATTACCAATCAGATACGGATGTATGGCATCCGTCCTGTATAACACATGCTTGTCGGAATGTGATACTACATTGCTCCGCTATATACAGCAGTGTCTTCATCATTGAAGAGTGGATTTCATACGTTGGCATTGTAACTGAACAATAAGCAAATTCAACTTCCATAGGGGCTATTTGAATTTTTATTGATACTACAGTGTCTATTATCAATTTACTAAGATGATTACTACACCGGGACTCAAAGATATAATGCTATACATTGAGAAACAAGGCTTGCAACATTTTATGTCATAACATAATGTAGAATATTAACTAACGCTAAATGCTTTTTAAATCTTACTTTTAGGACTCTTAATTTAATCTGCATATTTAATTTGAACCTGGCTTGTTTACGTAGCTCTTCTACTACAAGCTAGGCCTCATTGGCTTTGAGTTGTTAGTGTAACAACTATGATATACTGTAGATTTACATTACAATTCAGTGTGTATCGATAACAATTGTAGTAGATGAACGAGAAACTAAGTCTACATAAATGGAAAGCCTTATTTACTTAATGATGTATTATGTTGAATAGTTTGCAAATTAGTCCATTCGTTCTAATCTACCTACTGTTCAAGCTTACTAGATAAGTGATGTCCAAGAATAAAATTTATATAGCCAGTTAACTTCAATTGAATCAAGGTTGAATCGACTGTACTTAACTTAATGAAAATTATATCCACTTAAATAAACTAACTCTACAGTAATGCCTTTGTTTTTCGTTTTTCAGTTGGTTACTAAATGTGAAGCTACCACATTGGTTACACATATCAAAAGCGGAATTAATGGCTTAGTTACATAGATTCAAAGTTGAATACCGTTGCAGATATGCATGTGTTCTGACTTCAAGTTTCTACACCTCTGAGCGGAAGCTCAGTTCTCGATATTCTGGGGAGGCGGTAAATGCCCGCAGGCGGTAAATGCCCGCAGACCAATTTATCCCTGATGTGTATTATGTTCATCGTACGATTCACCCTGGGCAAAGGTTAGACGTTGATACGCTGCTTGAAGTGTCGATGTAACGTCTCCCGTCGGTGTGCTATTATACGCTCTATATTGGAGGGTATTAATGGCGGTGAGCACCAACTACAAATGACAATTACACCATTTGTAAACCAACCTGCCCTGCACTCTAGTTAACGCTCAGTACGGATATACGACAAAATTCTACGGAAATAAATGGTGACCTGAGTCTGACAATTACTGCTAATTTTAAGCGTCTGTGCTTGATTGGCCACCTTAATCCTCAGAGTGATCCATCTCGATGGACTTCTTACGTGGAACAGTCTTGGGAGATCGGAAGATACAGATAGTTTATGATCACGCACTTCTCTGCATTCTGTTAAGGATGAAATTCATGAGGCGCTTATTTCGTATGTAGTTCTACTGCCTATGAAGGGCGGCTTTCTAATAATCCTTTGATGGAGTCAATTTGGCAATTTGCCAACCACGTTCCAGCAAGTCATCCCAAATGCAATAGCATCACCAGTGAGATTTAGTCGGATAAATCGACTTGTACCTCAATGTCAATGAGACCTGCCGAGCGCAGGGGTTTGTTGAAGGACTATCCGAGATTCTCAAGAACACATAGCAGACAGCATCGATAGGTAGATAGATGGCATATGAGGGCAGATCAATCTCAGAGTGAACACCATCATTTAACCAGTAACCACTTGCTATCGACCAGCAAGAAGTATCCCGTAATCATTAATGTCATCATCGCCCTTGGGGACTATTTGGCAGGGGATCCCTCGTCAAAGCCACCTGAAGTCAGCATGTCTATGTTTAATCACATGCTCATCGACGGTAGCGATCACACGTACAATGGAGCCGTTGTTCCGTGGAATAGCTGTTGCTTTTATCCCTTCAGATGACTTCTTCCAGTATCGACGGATTACTATATTATTTAAATGAATGATCTGGTTCTCACTGGTCAGTCGGTCTGTTGTTTATCCGTTACCGCCTACCCTGGAGGTTCACCATCAAGGCCGTAAGTGCCAGGCTGTGACAATTGAACTCTGCTGCCTAACCCAGCAGGGGAAGAAGTGCCTCCTGGAATAATACAGCAGTACTAACTTTTGGGCTGTTCCTGTCTTCCCTCTCAAATTTTCTCAACCCCAGATAATTCAGGTCAACTTCCAAACTACGTCTTGACACTTGACTCGTCGTCTGCCAACTCCATTCTTTCTCCACGTTTCGGACGGTTCTGCATTCCCAAAATTTTTTACTGCTTACCTGTCAAAACTAGGCGAGTCACTAGAAACAAGTCAAGTTGCTTCCCTAGCTTCCATGGTGATGGAACGACACCTTCGCCACCTCCAGGGTCGCCACTGTCCCTCCGGGGTGGATTTGCTGATCATGTTTGTTTCGGGAAGACTTTCGAGAAAGATGTCAAAAATCATTCCGCCGTCGCATCGCTCGTATATCTCAGCTCACGCCCCCCGGAAGGGCTCCGCGCCGTCAGTTTGCTAGATCCAACTTTAAAAACAAATACATCTCGAGATCAGTCAGCTAGAGGTCGGATAATCCGTCCTCCAGGCAAACTAATCCATCACTGATTAGATCAAAGGACTACTCCGCACTTGTGACAGATAGTGCAAGTCTCGAAAGAAACTAGAGCCTGGCCTAACTGTAGGATACTCCATATTTCATTTGTTCTTCGACCTGCTTGTAGGGGACCCGTATTCCCGTAGCACGAAGCGCTTGCACTGACGCTAAATGACACCGATGATATGAGGGGCTTTCGGAGGGCACCTTTGCCGAGGGGCGAAAAGGGGCTGCCTGACAAGGCTGATATACGAGTAGCAGAGCAGAGCAACAGAGGAGTTCATCTCGACAACAATGAATCGATCCATCAAGCGAGCTAGAGAGGAGTGGCGGACGCGGCCCACGTCTGATATGAGTATATTGGCCGAGGATATGGCGCCCATTTGCGCATTAGAATCCACATCCCGACAAATCTCGGGGCAATAGTCTAAATGAAGGGTGGACGCTCGTGTCATGTCAGTCGTACGCGTATGTCCCTGCCGTGCAAGTCATCCGAGGGAGAGGCGAAAGGATCTCCTTTCAACCCACTTTGTCATGTCATGGTATGCCAGCCATGTGCGCCCGTCAGTGAAGTCTTTCGTGGCACCTTGCTTAGAACGTGCAAAACGTGCTTCCATCGGAAATACGTACCTCTTATGGCCGTCATAGAGCAGTCGACTGGGGAAACCCTCTGGCTCCTTATCAAAAGGGAATGGAATACTTCATCTTCGTCAACCCCACCTTTATAACGGTCTAAGCAGCTCAGCTTCTGGAGAAGGACCAGAGGCCTAGATTGTCACAGGCACTCC
This sequence comes from Trichoderma afroharzianum, assembly GCA_037893235.1. Classification (NCBI taxonomy): domain Eukaryota; kingdom Fungi; phylum Ascomycota; class Sordariomycetes; order Hypocreales; family Hypocreaceae; genus Trichoderma; species Trichoderma afroharzianum. Next base: position 535,996 of record JBBLXW010000010.1, read on the forward strand.
ATAAGAGCCCGCCAGATGCTTCATGGAGGAGCAAGGACCCATTGACTTTCCCCCCACGTTGGTCCGTTTCGACCGTTTGGACAGTATAATTGTACGCCCCGGTTTGGGGATCTTTTCAAGGATTCCGTTTGCAGTAACCTGTGCAGTAGCTGGCGGGGAATCACAGGAGGTGCATTTTGGTCTTTGTAAGTTGCTCCAGGCCCCACCTCGGGAGTGGTTTTGACAGCATCCCACCAGCAGTAGCCAGCAGCAGTAGCCGGCAGTACTACGAGTAGGCAGCAGTGTAGCAGTGGTAGCAGCAGCAGCAACAGCATCACCATGACCTGAGGACGGACGAGGGGGAAGCATAACCACAATGAGGACCTGCGATATCTAGACACAGCTCCGTGCTGCCGGCACGCCATGGCAACCACCTGTCAACGGGATCCGGCAGTGTCTTGTCATGTGTCGATCATATCAGAAGGCATCGTGTGGATTCGAGATCTGGGCGCGGTCCCGTTGAGGCTTGAGCGGGGGGAAAGAGTTTGCGAAGAGGCCCAGCCAGAAGGAGCCCAGAAGGAGCCCAGCCGGAGCCCAGCCAGAGCCCAGCCAGCCAGAGCCCGAGTCAAAGCACAGAAGCGACGGGCACAAAAGTCAATTCGCTCGCAAGAGGCTGAGAAGAAAGCAAGCCTCATTTCCCAAACAGGTTTCTGCACAAGGAGTGGCGAGGGATTGGCGGGCTAGGCCCAGTGCAGCCTTGAAAATCATGCTCAATATACGAGAGACGTAGTCAGCAGCTCGGACCGCATTTACCAGAGCGCCGTTCGGCGAAATGACCACCGAGCGGATCCCTGGGTACCGAGTACAGAGCTTTGCCGTCTGTCGTGGCTCTTGGGGAATGTACAGCTACTCGGCTCGCTTAGTCAAGAAAAAACAGGGATTGCCTCTCTAAGGTTCTTTTTTCTGCTCCATTCCACTATCAATGCTATCCAGGCGGGACCCGTGCAAAAGATGGTGATTTTTCGGTGCCATTACTCATGCACGGACAGTACTAACATCTAACATCCAACTTGCCGATATCCAATACTACTAAGTACTAGGTAGTATATCCAAACCTCACATCACATGCAGCTAAGCGGGCATCGACGCTCGCAAGCTTGTTCAATTGTTCGCCGACAGGATGGCGTCTGCCTATCAGTTCCCCTTCCCCCCCTGCGGCCTGGCAATCGGCCTCCAACACGTGGATTCTTCTCTCACCGATGTTGCATCCGCTGTCTCTGGTGCATTCGCTTATACCGATTGACCTCTGCAGAGTGTTCCGTATCGAATCAGGCTTCGCTAGCCTCGCTCTAGCATACTTACATGCATAACGCGCGTATGTACAACGTGCATACATGCATAAGCTGCAACCACAACGGGGCGATTTTCGCAACGAGCCTCCACCATCAGCCGCACGAGGACCAGCAACAATTGGATCGACGTCCCCAAATCCCACTTTCCACTTCCCGGCCCTCGTCCCACACCCGCAGATGTCAAAACCATCCCAGCAAGCTAAAGATAGCCGCCTGGTTGGCCGGCTCGGGGAACCGGGAGAAACTGCCCGCGCGCACGCAGAGGCGCATCCAGCAGCCACCGCCGCATCAGGGCATTGAGCAACTGTCAAGGAGCCAGGCGGGAGAGGAGGAGAAAAAGAAGAGGGTCAGGTCTTTCGGTTTGGTTCCTGTCCTGTCCTGTCCTGTCCTGTCCTGTGCCGCGCCTGTCAGTCAAAGTTGATGCCAGCCACACAGGGACAGGCACAAGACGAACGAGAGAGGTATTTGTCATCTTACCCCGTTCAAGTCATACCGCATGCTATGCTATGTTATACTACTCGTACCATGCCGTCAAACTGGCATCGGACACAAGAAACGAGACGAGACGAGACGACATGATACTGGCGGCTCTTCGGAAGGATTGCTAGTACGTGCTATGCCTCCACCGTACTCGTACATATTTCCGTCAAGTCTTGTTTTGACACTTTTACCAACTCCCTGGTGCTGCATGACAAGGGTGCCAAACCCTGTGCTGTGATGGGACAAGGATTGCAGACCCCTGCACCATCACATCAATCACACGCTTCCCAGAGCCATCTCATGAACCTTTATTCAGCTCCTTGCGTCATGTTCATACACGCCGTACGCACCAACAAGTTACTGACGGGGGGCACCTCACGGAATACGACTAAATCCGCGCGCAAGGATTCATCATGCCGTTCATGTCCTTCACCTCCTATTCGTGCCGGCCACTTTAGTACACTTGCAGCGAGGCGAATGCTCGCTTCGCTCATGTTAGATTGACCATCGTCGACGAGTGCATGCGCTACAGCATACCAAGAATCGTCATGAGCATGGTTCTTGCGAAATGCCTCCAATGCTGTCTCGCCTGTCTGACTTGGCCTTGCATATTCATGTGCGCCCAAAACTCTATCACATTGCAACTCTGATATACGCGAGCTTAAAAAAGTGAGAAAGATGGAAAATTTTGTTTCAGCTGGCCACCAGTCCTCGTCGCATAACCCGAATCGAACACCCATGAATCTTGGGATCGCCAATCCAGGGCCTAGGGCAATGCACAAGGCTTTGCATAGACATAGCTTCGACGACTCCACCCGAGGACTGGTAAGTTCCGTGGCTTTCACTGAGCTGGTTGGAGGGGGAAATGGCAGCCCTGTGGCCAGTCAACCAAGGAACAACCCCTGGCCCTTTGGGGGGAACCTTCCACATCCGTCACCGTCTCCCGTGCTCGTGGTCCATACGCGATGCTGGTTCCTTGGTGTTTCAGTGCTGTGCATCTTGTGTCCTGTCAGTTGTCCACTACCCAAAACACGGAGCATAAAGTCTTGTTTTTATTCTCTCGTACGAGAGACCCTCTCGCCAAACGCAATTGCACGTTACATGCCATGGTTTGCCGAAACATGTCCCAGCCTGGCACGCAAAAAAAATTATGTTCATCACTTTGCGTCTTGAAGCGACTTCTGTCACTTTTCCCCCCCTCACCCTCACCCTCACCCTCACCCCCAGGCCGAACTATATGCAGCGGCCGCATACAAAAGTATCTCTTACACTATTGTTATTCACCAACTACCGCTACCAAAGCTACGGAGCACCTCCCCGTATCACCTCCTCTTATATTAACCTTTGGATTAATTTTCACTACTGCACAAGAAGCTCCATCAGATTAGACTAGCAGGTCTGTCTCTTTTTTAATATCCTCGGTTAATGGCTTATTTGCATTGCCCGACTCTCGCAAGGCAGTCCTTGATCCTAGCTGGATCGCTATACGAACTACGAGAGGCCAGCCAGCAAGCAAGCTCTGAAAGATGTCACTTATACAGATTGAGCGCCAGGATCTGCTCAGCTGGATTCCCAAACATCCTAGCCAACATCCGAAAGACCGTGCCAAGCCGAGGGGGGTGTGGCGGTTCCAGGGTTGAATCTTCTTCCCTCTTCAGACACTAACAGCAACCACAAGAGGGCGGTTATTCTCCAACAATTGCCTACTTGGTTTACAGCACCGCATCATGCCAACATGCCCAGACCGCCACATCGACGCTTTTGCTCCATTTTGGTCCTATCTCGCTCCCAAGTTTTTTTTTCCCAGACGCCTTGCGTCCCAACTTCTCGATGTGGCAGTGCGAGGCAATTTCCCCCATTGGCGCGCGTGCCCGCCGCGATGACCTCAGGCTTAAGCCACAACTCGCCTCTTCTGCCCGTTTGACTTCTGACAGAGGTTATTTCTCAAGGGAAAAAAATGTATCTTTTTCTTCCGCCAAGCGCCTGGTGGCAGCCACCGTGCCGTACCGGCGAGGTACTTGGCTCATTGGCTAACCTTATACCGTAGTCGCAAGTTCAGAGTTTGCTCTTTTTCGTAGGTGAAACTCCTCTCCCGAGCAGAGGCGGCCAGATGAGCGAGAGCCGTGAGCTGAGAGAAGCTAGCCGTGTTGTGTGTGTGTTTTTTTTTTTGGTCATTCAGCGTTTCGCCCCCCCGCCGAGAATTGTGCCTATCCACATAACGACTTTGCTATCAAGTCGCATCTTTGAACTTTAAAACCTCAATTTACGACCCGGTGTAGTGCCCCGAGGATTCCCCAAGTCCGGTTTTCCTCATATTGCGACATCATCTCGGCGCATCTTGATACGTGTAAACGGAGTAGATGGCGCTCTATGCCCCCCAATTTGGGTGGGAATCGTCGCCACAGCACTCCGTACTTGCGCCCTCCTCTGGCCAACAAGCTAGTTTCCCCGGATCTCTGTAGATCGTTGTAAAAGAGTCTATATTACACTACTGAGTTAATGAACGCCTCCCATATCATTTGGGGTTCAAAATAAGGCAAGATCGTACCAGCTTCCCACGAAGCGTAACAAAAAGCGCAAATCATGATGAATTTCGTAATGTCATTTAGTAATTACTACTACTGAGTATTATCCGTATAGAAACTCCCTTTTGTAGTGATACTCGCGCCCAAACTCCGTACTAATACCTGTTAAACCTGCAATACCCTATCCCTGTGTATACTCCCATTCCATGTATCCCGTTTTTTTTAGTAATTCTTTCAAGTGGCTTTTTTCGTTAATCCCTTTTGGCCTTTAGACCCTGCGGATTCATACACTGCCCCGCTTTAAGCTTCCGCCGCCCTGATGGCGCTGAAGAATCTCATCGCTCGAATGGGCGACCTCGCTCATAGGCGACGAGGCAACAGACGAGGGGTCAGTGGATTTGCCTTCCCTGCTGGCAATACCTCGCCCTGCAGCATCGGCCTCGTTCTTGAGCATGGTAGGTAGTTGGCGTCGCCTTGCGTTGATGAACCAGTTGGAAATCTGATCTGCAAAAGGGGCGTCAGCCTCCAACCTTGGATCGGCGATTAGAGTTGTCAAGATACTTACTCATCTGCAGTCCAGTCTGGCGCACCAGTTCCTGCTTCTCATCCTCTGTAGGGTACGGGTGCGTCAGGTGCGCAAGGAACCAGCTCCGTAGCTTATCGGTCGTCTCCTTGGGCAGGTTGCCGCGGCGTTTTCGCTGTTTGCTCTCACCAGCCATGGCTCCCAATTCTCCATAGTGGCTTGTATGAGTTGGCTCCATGTAGTGGGGATATACACCTGCTGAGTAGGGTGCTCGATCATAAGGTCGATTAGGGCTTGGAGGCTGTGACTGATAGTGGTTGTGAGTGCTGTAGTGGGTATAGTCTTGGCTATACGTTCTCGGGTACTCTCGAGAGCTGCTCCGGGAGCTGTCCAGGCTATTTCGGGACTCGTTTTCGAAATTCATTGTTGTTCGCAAGCTTGGAAGAGGCATGTGTGGCCTTGATAGGTCTTGTACTCCCATTGGCGTAGGGAGAGAATAGGATGATCCAGGCGAGACTGTCGTTTCATGAGCAGGGGGCCATCTTTCTGAGCTTCTTGAGGCTGTCGGTTCAGGAGCAGGGGGCCATCTTTCTGAGGTCCTTGGTGCAGAAGGACTTTGGCGAGGAGAGATGGGGACTCGGTGTCTAGGGTTACGATGCACCCGTGGTACGTGTCTTTGGTGAGCCGCCTCCGCCTCTGCCTCGTCTTCATATCTTCTCCGCTTGTGAGGTGAGGCGTTAAAGTCGGGAGACCTGAACCGGAAATCACCGCTGCCAAAGTATTGTGACCTATCATCATTCCCTCTTGGACTCAAGTCAAAGTCTGGAAAAACCTGATACAGATCAGTAAACATGTTGACATCCCCACGCAAGACAAGAGACTCTACCTGTTTGAGAGGAGGCAGCTGAATCGGCTGCCCTTCAGGGTCACTCCGTGGTTGAAACATTTCCCAGTCCTGGGAATGTTCAGTATTGCGAGTCAAAGTCCAAGGTTGTGAAGTGAGAATAGTCATCACGGACGATGCTGTTGACTGGGGCCTTGGTTGGGAACTCGGGGGTTCTATCCTAGAATAACGAGGGTCCATAAAGGTAGCCCTCTGGCAAAAAAAGTAAAAGGTTCAAGTCGAGGGGCAATGGCTGATACGAGTTTGAGTGTCAGCGAATGGGCTGAACCCCTCCTTTTTATAGCATCACAAACCTACAGGTATATGCCCTAACGTTCGACTTGATTGCGGAGATAAGATCGAAGGCGTAGATAATGGCGTTTGATCGATGGGGTATATCGTAACCTCTGCGCAGTGACGCAAAGCTAATCCAAGAATAAAAAAAGGCAGTTGATGTATAAGTCACAAGACCACAGGACTCCAGAAGGCAGTATCGTATCGTCGAGTCAACGGGTAGATGCACCAAGCTAGCCTGGTTGCCAAAAAAGGGAATTGTTGAGAAGCGTGGTCCGAAACGTATAGGTAGATATCAACAAATTGAAAACCTTATGAATAACAAGCCGTGAGGAGAAGGTTCGTCGATATTAAAAGTGCCCGTGATTATAGAGAACAGCTGGTCATATACGAGTAGACCTGGGTATGCAAGTAATAAGTAGCAGAATCGAACAGTAGCAGAGCAGAGTCGAAATACGCAGTACGTAGCAAAGTGGGCTCGCGGAACTTAAAAAGAGCTCGTCGCATCATAGAGTGGTAGTAGCATGGGAGGATGGACAGCAATAGACCCAGCCTTTTGCGATAGGAGCGGCAACATGGGTTGTTAGCGGCGCTGGATCCAAATGAAATAGGGACGTCGCGACTCAGGCCAAGTGGCGCTGGTCTGACAGCCCACTATCCCCTGTTACTGGCCATACAAAGAGCAAATGTACCTCCAGTCAAGCAGTCGTCAGGCAGTCCAGTCAGTCTGCATGAGTTGCAAGCAAGCCCAGGGACAGCACGGTCGCCACAGACAAGGACAGGGGGGCCAAAGTAGTCGTCAAGCCCCGACAGGCCCTGGTGGGCCACCGGCTCCACGGACCCAAAGCCTGTTCTGATGAACCTTCGATTTAGGGAAGCCAGATAGAATGGTCACAGAAACGCAGGCAAGCGCCTAGTGGGTGCGTGGATTTGGGGGGTGTGGTGTAGGCGTAGGAAGAAAGCCAAAGGGGGTGTGTTGTTAAACTTAAATGGTTATTTCTGACATGGCCAGTCACCGAGCGACACAGACTGACTGCAACCCTTTCGGATGACGGGTTGGCAGCAGCCTTTCGTATTGTATAGCAAAAAAAAATTTTGTTGGTTGAAGCACGGAATGGCCCGGTGGCTGTGGTGGCCTGCTGTGTATGATAGAGTAACTTCCTGTGTGGAGGTGAAGCCTAACACGTAGATATGTCTTTGGTATACAACATGATATAGAAGTTCTCAAAGGGCCGAACACTGGGAGACTGCAAGTACTAGTATGTACAAGCAAGGCGGCCAGTGAGTGAGAAAGGATGCTACTGTATCCAGACTGTGGCTCGGATCCGACTGTACAGTATATATACATGGAGATCTCCGACGCCATTAGAATGCGTTGCTAGTATGGTCAGATTAGTGCTCCGTAGACGTGCAGCAGGTGGCACTGACCTATCCACGACTCGTTCCATGCCAACTGCAGTTCTCGAGACAACTACTCGTCCAAGTATGCGTAGGTAATTTATTCGAAAGACAAGCGTGTATCCGTTCATCTCCCATTGATCTTTTATACACCGGTGTACTTGTGCTAGTGTAATAATGAGGCGCCAAGCGAAGGGAGAGAGCAATTCCAACGTTGCTGCAAAGCTCAGGGTAGTATGAGCTCTACGCAGTTCAGGAGAACGCGGCGTGTGTGACGACTTGTTGGATCAATGAATCCCACTATCCATATCATCTGCGGTCCTAGCGGGCATGACTCCCTCTGAAATCAATGGACGTTGCAAGCGATTGCCCGATGCGCAAGCGGTGTACTCCGTGCTTCGTACAGGTAGCTGCTTTGGGGTCGCGTAATGATATCCCAGACAAGAGCAAAAAGAGTCTCCATTTTAATACCCGATCGTCCAGCATCAAGGCTGCCCCAAGGGGAGCCGCTGAATCTATAGCGGCTGCGATGTGGGCACTGGCAGCCGAATTATATCAGATAGTGGGGAGGACTAAGATGGCAGAGGCCTCATGCCATGCGAAGCGCGCAGTACCGAGAATGGAACGGAGTAATGCCAAATAAGAGCATCCTGCACTCTGCGCCAGCGCAGATTGTCGTGATGCGAGAGCAGCCGATATAGACGACCCCCCAGCCTCAGAGCCACGGATTCAACCCGCGGTCCTGTACTGTATCAGGATATCTCCTCCTGTGTCGATCCAGTCTTTTTGGCGCCGAGGCCTCCCCCATAACCGGTGGGTTAGTGTTCAGTAATTTTGCTAGAGAGTCATGTCTCTCTGTCCCAGCTCCGCAGCACGCGCAGCTATACCCGGAAATATGGGTGCGCCGTTGACGCCACAAGACATGGTGAGCAGCAGCCTTTGGCAACCTTTGGGCGGCCTGTTGCCCGCAAATTGCAGCGGCGTGGTTGCAAAAGCTGCCAGTTGCCGATATCATGTGCCATTTCCATGCCACATCCCCGGGTTCTCTAGAAACCTTCGCCTCCTCCGTCTCGACGTCTGACAAGTGCGTACTAGCCGTGGTGGCAAGTCAACTGCTGAAGTTGTAAGGCTAGAGCAGGCACAGCTCTTCATTCGTCCCCTCGTCACATCTCATTCCCAACAGACATTTCACCTGCCTTGGCGGCTATCGTATTCAGCCAGCCTCGTGCATTGAGGAATACTGCTAGTGGTGCACTTGTACCCCGCTGCGAGGGGCTTCAGACACGAGGAGCGCAAAACGCACGTTTCCTGTGAGACGATTGCTTCGCAAGTGATTTGATTGGAATCCTGGGTCCACCATAAGGAGCTGTCAAGATCAATCTTGTGCGGCCGCGCCTGACTCTAGACATCAGCCTGCCCGCGCGTACGTGTATTAACCACCACGCCCTGTAAGCACCTTGTGCCTCGCGCTGGCTGTACTGGTAGCACTTGGTTCCCGCAATAACCCCAAAGGCCCAAGTGTCGTCTCCGTGTCATACAAACTCGTACGAGGTAATTTGAAGCCCGCCATGCGAAGGAGCCTTTGCCACGACCACTGGCACCTGCTAGACTCTAGAGGCCCCATGCCCCCCGTCTTTCCCCCCTCGCACTCTGCGTTGACAGCGCTAAATGGATCTTTTTTGGCGCGACGGCTCCAGCGAAGCTCCTGGCCTCTCGACTGAAGTTGGGGGACCTGGCGATCTCTCTAGGGGCCAGATCGCTCGGCGTGGGTGACAGAACGAGGCCTAGACAGGTGGGGCCTTGTCATAACTTACTTGGAGCAACGGGCTGACGACGATGTGCTCGACTCGAGGCCTGCAAGCCTGTTGATTGATGGCCTGGCCGAGGCCAAAAGCCGACGACGGCAACTGGCAGGAGATCAATTTTCCGAGCCAGGGCGGCTGGAAATTAAAGTTGGCGTCCTGCGATTGGCCAATGTACGGAGCCAGTGTGCGCGGCTGTTATGTACTGTCAATTTTGCACTGTCGACCGCCCCTCAACAGTACCCGGCGGCTCGTCCCTTTTGGCCTGGCCAGCCCGTACTGCCGAAGCGCGAGCACAGTGCGCCACTTGCCACAACCCTGGTCACTGTGGCTGCTCCAAGCTTCAGCCCCTCCATCTCGACGACTTGACACTACTGTCAGTAATTCCGTACGTACGAGCATACCTGCAAGCTTGCCAAGAGTGAGGCGGTGATCGAGAACAGCTCAACGGCCTTATCTCTCGCAGCTAGCGGAACGTTTGTCGTATTTCTTTTGCTCAGACAACCTCGAATGGCAGATACGATACAAACTGCTCTCGCCTTTGTTGGTGTTGGCGGAGACTGTACCAAAGAGGCGTCTCCCTCCACCCCCCTCCCGGTCTAGAATGACAGGTTTGAGATCTCCAAATCAGGCCAGGGCTTGCTCTAACTGACATGCTTTGTTCAAGCAGCTTCAGGTCCAGGTCCAGGTCCAGGTCCCAGGTCCCAGGTCCAGGTCCAGGTCCAGGTCTAGGTTCAGGTCCTGGTTCAGGTCCAAAGCAAGCACCTACGTATGTGTCGTGCTAGTGTTACGTAGCATGTCCCGCGTCGACCAAAATAAAAGATGTCGCCATACAGGTACACGATGGAGACCGCCAGGCCGCTCTCTTCCCAAGGATTCGCCATCTCAGCGTGTACGTTGTTGCACAGCGGTGCTACTGCGCCGTTTCTCCGTACTCTCGTCATTGGGGGCTACGTAAATAAGTCGTTCCTCCAAGGTATTTCCGGCTCAATGGTGAGCTTGCTGGTGAGACACCTGCACGTCGACCGGGCTCTTCCCGTTGGGCTAAGAAACGTCGATGAATATTGATCCACCGTGATCCGACGGCATGCGGACTGGGACCAGGTTGCAAGTGATGGGTGGCCTTTATGCCACAAGGGAATCTCGAGCCAGGGCTTCGCCTAGGCGAGCATCCTACTCGTACAAGTACAGGGCATTACTCGTGCGCCTAACAACGTGCAAAAGCTTCCCACTGGTAAGCATCATTTATTGCATATGTCCCACAGCTCCCAAAGTATCCATCGCTTAACTCCTCGAGCAGACTGGGGGCCAATATTCACTATAATCTGTGGGGCCGGGGCTACTCCAAAGCCAATGTGGCAGTAATTTTCTACGGGGTATCAATCATACGAAAAGGACGGAGCACCATACAGGCATGAAATACGGAAGAGCCAAACAGAGCGCGGGCAATTCCTTGGCATACAGATGCCATTCGCAGTAGCGCCCGCCAGATCTGTTTGTGGTGTTCAGGAACGTCGGTAGGGGTTAAAATGCTACGCCGTCGATTCCTAGCTCTCATCGTCGACTTCAAAAGTTTCATATGGGCATCGAGCCTCGTCACAGAAGCCTACATATCGTTATGCAGCGGTGCTGCTACCAATGCTCCATGTACGCGCAATGTCCTCGCTAAACTCGTCAGTCATGGAGCTGACCCCCATCTTATGGCGGTTTCTAAGAAGATCCCCCCTCTTTATCATGCCGCTCTGCAACAGGTACGGTTACAGATACGGAACATCAGATTTAATGTTTTCAAAACAGACTTCGTTGCCAGAAATAGTCCCAAAAATAGCATGTCGTTTCGGCCAAATAGAAACAAGACGACAAAACTTCGAGGCTAGCATTGACGCCGTGAAACAACAAAGTTTTGCAAAGAGCAAGTTTGTTGCCCGCCTTGACCGAGTTTATATGGCATACTGTCCTTGTGCACCTCCAGGCACGCACAAAATTACACTTACAGGATGCAGACGCAAGTGGCACATATAAAAAAGGAGAAAAGCCTTCCCAGCAAGGCACGTGGTACTGGCAACGGCATACGAGTAGGTACTAGTATGCTTCTCGTACACGTACATTCTTGGCTGTCGCAAGTCAGGCTGCGTTTCACTTCACCTAACCTGGATCTCAGCTGCCCACATCGATTCCCGCGCTATCGGAGATGATTTCCTGAAACAACACCCATACGCTGGGATGCCTTCTGATTCGCTCGCTCTTCGCTCTACACTAGGCCTGTTATTATCCTAGCCTGCTCAGCTCATCATCGGCTTGCGGGCGTGTCATTGTGCTAGAAGCGACAAGCCAGTGGGCCGAATTGGCCGGACGTTGCAGATTGACGCGATGCACCTAGTATGAGGACACCCCAGAGATCTCTTAGTATCTTACGGTGGACACACAAGCCTCGTCGGCAACGAATGCCGCTGCCAAAATACCCCGTCTCGCGGCACGTCCCATCAGGAAGACATTTGAGTCTGGCAGGTTGCTGAGAATCCCGAATGCTTACAAAGTAATCCGGACCAGTCCAACGGATAAGGAAAAAAGGGCCAAGACGGGCAGAAGTTACCCAGCACAAGTGCATTTCTTTCAATGCTGACGCCTTTTGCCATGCTCCATCCACTATTGCCTATTTGGCCCGTCGCTTCTCCGTAATACTACAGAGTTACTGCCCGTGATTTGACCATACTTGTACATATGGGGTGCTCTGTGCGAGGATGCACAAAGTAAAGAATCGGGCGCAATGCCGGCCCTCTAGGCAACAAGAGGTCTGGTGACAGCAAGGGCAAGCATCCCCTACCCACACTCCCGAAGCAACAAGGGGGCCGTGCATTCGCAAGCCCAACTCAACTTGGCAACAGACACATTCTGCAATCCAACAGCTCCTAACAGCTCCTAACAGCTCCCAGAGACGAGACACACAAGGCGGCTACCAGGGGCTTCTTCTGGCTTGTAAGCCACACCCCACGAAGCCACCAGAGGCTCCTAACCGCAGACCGACACGACAAAACACCTAAGCCTCAGCTGTCATCAGACGACGGCCATGCAAAGGACGGAGTGCTACAACTCCATATGCACAATGATGCTTGAGCTCCCTTCTTCTTCAGCTCGTTAACAAGCGACTCATTCCAACTCAGATTTGCAAATGTGATACTACACTAGGCATGACCATGCCGAAGACTTCTAAAAATAAAACACAACTTTGTTAGGACTCCTCCTACAAGGCTACGAGCATCAAGATCAGCCAACACCCAGTCGTTCAGGGGCAAAGCCCAGTATTATTTTATGACAGGTACCAAGTACTCCGTACTATTGCGGTTACTATGGGATGTTTCTAATGCCCGCCAGTCATTGTGGTATCGAGCCGTCTTTAGCTTCCATCCCGAGCGTCTAGTTGTTGCTGCACATGCTTTATGGTGCTGACACCTTTGGCACCGGACATCTGGAGCAGCGGTAAGGAGCCACATTGGAAAGATCAGCCAGTAGCCGGTCTCCGGATCATCAACGAAAATAATGGAATACCACGCCGGATAGCGACATGCCTTGGCACCTTCTCGACTTGATCCAGCGGCTGCTACTCTCTTTGATGGTCGCATTCACCGCTTCTGAGCAACCATGGTCTCCTTGAGCTAATTCCCGGAAGCGGGTTCGGAATCTGGTGAAAGAAGATCGGCTGCTGTCCTGAGCACAACATGACATGTTATCGTAAGAAGTGATACCCAGGTAGGGGATAGAATCCTGCTCTTGGGTTTGTCATACAAAGTGCTCTGGAGTCGGAATCTTGTACCAAATGGTGTATTTCCTAATTTTCAATATGGCTCAGAGCGCATCTGCCCTACATGTCAGCATTTGCATTACTGCGGACAAGTCCGCCCGCTCTGCAAGATGAACCAGCGAGTGTTCACCAGTACATGTAATCACAGTTTCGGTGTCTTGACCTGTTAAGTACATGGTTGAGCTTAGCAGGGTGGTGTCTTGCGATAACCAATTCATGGAGAACTTCTTCAACCAAATAGGGAAATCATCAAGGTATGGTCTCGGTGCGAATCGCAACAAATTCTTATTCTGTAAGAGCGGAATTCATCCATTCATCAACGCGGGCAACCGAAACATCCGCCAACCACTCGGTTTCAGAGCCTTGTCATTGCATACAAGCAAAGATTGATAATTCCCAGAGATAGGGTTTGATGTGCTTTTGTCTCGGATAGCATGTGTCACGGCATGGACCTACACGAGCTCGCGTGCGTCGTCGTGCTACCTACTCAGAGATAAAGTCTCCAAGAGGGCTACTCTGTGCATGCCACTAATGTCCGATATTGCCTTGGATACGACTTTACCAGGTACTACCAGGGGGCGAAGAGCGAGTGATTCCTCCGCTGCCCGTCTCGCGATTAGATTGTCAGTCAAACCATTGTGCTTGGCACAAATGGGAGAGGATCTTCGACTCCTTCGTTTGCAGATCAGGCCATTGCCTGCAACGCAGAGATGCGATTAGACTCCTTCGAACTAATGGCAACCAATACGTATATGAATACTTGCCGGCTGGTATCTGGAAACGCAATGAGGCTGTGCCTGTTTTTCACCCTACTGCTGTGTGTGAACATTGTACCACCAACATGTTCTACGTGACCCTGTGCTGTGCCATCCCGAGAAGTGTTCATTCAACAACGTGGTGGTGACGGGTAGCTGCGCAACTTCTCCAAAGCCATCGATAACCCGTTCCTTTTCGTGTGACAGGCTGGGGGAATCAAGATCTTATTGCTTTTTGTGTGCCTTGTTGATGTCTTACACCGGTCGTCATTGGGAGCACAGTGTAATGCTCGTATCATTGGAGTGCTCGGCATATCATGCAGCCTCTCTTTTGCATCTAACAATTCACAGACGCACCACCAACGTTCCTGTTATGCATCTGGTGTTGCACCGGAAATCTGAAATGGTGTTGTAATGCTCTAGCACGAGGACACGGCAAACAGACGAAAGAAGCTACCCTTTTTTTTCTCTCTCTCTCTGCATGTCAAAAAAAGGAGCCAACAGACATGACACGGCTCTATAATAGCCTTGTTTTCCCAACCGTTCTGCCTGCAGGGCGCCTCGACTTTGCAATTGGGCTACGACCTGACACGGTGATCCCCGTGGTAGGGCTGCCTTGCCAGGGTGGTCGAAAGTCATTCATGCACGCTTGCCCACCCTGCTTAGTGCCCGCAGGCATCTCAGCTATAGGCCGCTGGTCATTGGCTCTGAGAGGTCAACCGGTGTGAGAAGCACATTTCTGTGCTGTACAAGGGAGACAGGGGTAATGGGCCTATCGGAGACAACCTGGCTTGGCAAAAAAGTGAGGCCATTGAGAAAAGAAAGCAACTATGCTTTGTCGGAAAGAGGGGGGTTCGGCTCCGTACTCCGCTCCGTGCCTCGTGCATATTGGGATTTTGAGTGGTAGGGGAGGAGTCAGTCATTCTAATCCTGTTTTTTCTCTCTCTTGCGTGTTGACACCGGGAACAAATATGGGGAGGGGGAGAGGGGGAGGGGGAGGGGGAGGGTTTCCCCGTATGTGCGAGTACGGATGACAGGTGCATGCAAAGTGGGAGCTTTGAAAGAGACAACTACCACCTTGGCTAGGAGTTGACAGGAGCAGAGCCATTGGTCGATTGGGGGTGTGTCGGCTGGCATGAGATGATATATTCGGATTGTGGGTTTGCTCTCTCAACACCTCCTTTGTTTGGCAAGCATTCCGAACATACTATTGGATGATGTTTTTTTTTCAGGGGTGGTTACTTTTCCGTTGGACAGGCGAATTCAATGCTGGTTGGATTGGAACGCCGTTTTAACGGGCGGTGCCTGCGCTTGAAGGTTGAACGTTTCACATAGATGGCACTCGGGTTGTCATTCGAGTATTGTCCGGGTTTACTATTTGTGAGATGTCGGATATACAGAACTTGACAAAATGATTGATGGCTGGGATTATAATGGGTTGTCAAATGTTAAGCAGGTGAGAAAAAACAAACTCACGCAATATTTGCTTTCAATATTGGACCGGCGTTCAAGCTCTCTGACGTGAGCAGCGGTCCGGGCTGGCATACCGTACAATTTAACTTCAGTCTTTGCCCTTGTCATCACGGCGGGTAAATTTGACGTGTTTGGATGCGGATTTATTTATTACTATACATTTGTAGGGATTCATGTTAATTCCCCGGATGGGCCTGACTTGGAATGCTCTGTGGTAATTAGTAAGGACATAAGCTGACGCGTACCTGCACAAAGAGAGAAAAAGTATATCGGAGAGAAGAAGAAAAAAATCAGAGTATTATCGTCCTAACCTATATGACTTATATACAAGAGATGAAAAGCATTAATGAATTCTAGAAAGAGGACTAAACTTAGTTATTGAGCTGTTTCTCAACGACCGAGCAAGTCAGTTCATCAGCAGCGCTTGTAGTAACTCTATATTTTATCATCACCTTCCTTTTATTACCTTACCTCACATTGTCTGGAATAGAAAAGAAACGAAAGTTAGAAAAGTGGATAATCGCCATGGGCAGTAACCATTATTCTCTCTGGATTCTTTACCTACCTATGCTATACTATGGTATATAGAAAATCTCGATGAAAGAGCGACATTTTCATAGCACCACCGTCAAGTGTAGCACATATTGAAGTTGATGACTTCTCATTTCTCATGCATAGCCTGGAAAAAAAGACAACATTGGCATATGATAGGAGATAATTGCAACGATGGACAGACACTATCCAATACAAAACTATTCTGTTGCAAACCCAACAAATACACGAGCCTTCCAAAAATGCTGCGACTCTCATTGACCGAACACACTGGTCTCCGGCTGCCATCACCTCCAAGTCAAAAGGCTAATAAAACATCTTATTCACAAAAGTTGAAAAGAATCCATGTATATTTCAAGGCAACCCAACGCCGTCGATTTTATATCCAAAGCTTACATCCGTGGTATCATCATACCCCCAAAACACCTTGAAGTGCTACCCGAGCACATTAATGCCAGAAATCCTTACACTCTTCATAAACTCATCCCATGCCCCATGCTTTATGTCCGCCGAAACACCTTGTTTAGTAGACCACCTCCGCGTCCTCTGCGCAGAGGCTCATCTCCAGGACTCCCCCTTTCTGCTGAAAGCTGAGTTCCAGATCGTGCGACGCCGGTAGAGCCACTACCCTTGGTAATCTCAACATAGTCATCACCATCCTCCAGCTCTGGAGGAGGTGGTGGATCAAAATAACCCTCAGCAGCCAGCTTGGAACTAGTCGGCATTTGCTGTGGTGACGGTTGATGTGCGCGCATTTTGTTAAGACCACGGTCTAGATATTCGACCAGTGGCGCTGTTACGTCAGAGTTATCGTACCATGAGGGATCTCTGCCTGCCTGAACATCTTGGATCTTTCGATACAGGTCGCCACACCGAGTCATTAGTTCTGCTTCCAACTCATGCTCCTGGCTCTCGACGACTTCTGTCCTCTCAGTGGCCCGTGTCGGAGAGGATGCATTCGTACGCGACCGATCCTCTGCTTCTACATGAGCAAGCCATTGCGTGTATTGCTCATAGTTTTGTGTCGGATCGACAGCAGCTTCGTTGGACAGCTCTCCACTTTGCTGCTCGGCGCTGCCAGCCTCAAGGTTCTTCTTGCTGTCTACAATGTATTGCCCAAAGGATGCACTAAACTCGCGGTAGTGGCCTTTGAGAACAAAACTTCGTCCTGTCCATCCGAACTCAGAGAGCTTGTGTAGCATGGATGTTGCCGAGGGGCACTCCCATGCACTTTCTAGTCCACGAGAGTAAAACACTATGCATCTTGCTTCTTTCCATTTGGAAAAGGTCTCATGACCATGCTCTTCTGAAATAGTACGGCCAATCATATCGGGCGAAGCGTCTTTGATGAAATTTTGAGGTACTCGAAGATTTATGGCATCGCGGATGTGCGATCTTTGGTAGTCTGAGGGCGATCGGATATCAAACAAGAGAGTTTGTCCGGGCTGTGATATTTCGAGTAGCCGGCTGAGATCTGCTGGTAAGATCAACAGCGGCCCCCCTTCCTCATTAAATGGCATACCGCTAACCTTCATCGTGGCCAATCTGTTTGTGACCAAGTCTCGTTCGCGCCGATGGTGGAACCACAGCCCGAGGTGGAAAGGCTCTATTCCAAGATTGGAAGCGAGGAAGGCACTCTCACCATCATTTGGTAGCGGTTGTTTCTGGTAATACTCCTCCAGGCGCTTTTCTACATGTGCAGAGAAGCTTTGGGGCTCTGGAACATCGGTACCGCCAAACGTAGTGCGCCTTTGGGTTTGTTGTTGGTTGAGAATCATTTGCCTAGATATTACAGGGCTGGTGCTGAGAGAAGATGGATTTGAGTATGTCGCAGGAAGGGAGGCAGCGGAGCTCATGGACCTGGAAAACGGTAGTTGTCGGCTTGATGGAGATGACGAGGGAGCTGGTCCTGGCTGCGGTGTCCCAGGCTGACTGGACGGAGCTGCATTGCGAGCCGACCTTGCATCTCGGGCGGCATTGTTGAAACTGAACGAGCTTCTGAAAGTCGGCGCAAAAGTGGTGCCAGAGACGCCAGATATGAAAGAGGCTGTATCCGGCCCTACGGTCTCAGATTGAAACCTTGCTGCCGGGACGGCAGTTGTAACTGGTGACGGCTGTGGCTTCTGAGCTGCTATGTTGTTGGAGCGAATAAAGGCGACGAAGGAAGTAGCCGGGTCCTCGGGTAGCAGATCCCAAATCATGACAGGCATTGAGACCAAGACCAAGGTAGAATGGCTTTTGAAAACACCTTGGATCTTGACATACCGGGCCATGGCCGGGAAGGCGTTTAGCCACTGTTCCCAAGCATTAATATCTAGTCTTTGATCATCCTCCAATGCCAATGATATCATCACATGAGGGGTGTCCTCGGTAGGCTCATTCGGAACGACGTTTCCGACTAAGGCATCTGCAGGACTTGCCGCTCGTCCACCAGCCGTCACCATGGGTGGTGTCAGGCCGCCGACAGGGCCTCCCATTGGCTCGAGATCATGATGGGAGGGAATAGTGGGAAGTGAGAGAGATCTCTTCTCCTCCGGCATTGTCCTAGACAACTCGATGCTTGGCGCTTTATGGTTGGCCGTCATCATAAAGTGAACAGGCGTGGACCGGGCCTCGAAGTGCTTGCCGTTGATGGTGATGGGCCTTGGATGCTTTAGGCGTGCGAGCACCTCGGCGTGGAGCATAGCGGCGGAGAAGACTCGATGTCGCCATTCCTGCAAGACTTCGATGAGGGCGTTTGTGAATGAGTACCTTCCAGGGTCGGGGGCGATGGCGTCCCAACTAGATGCTGAGATGGTCTCAGTGATGCTGTTGCCGGTGGGGAATGTTGCGCTGGCAGCTCCGGCGCAGCAGTCTAAGAGGATGAGAACGTCTGATTTTGATCGTTCCAAGAGTGTCTGAATTGCGGACCATCTGGAAAGCATCAGTAAGGGTACCTCTTTGAATAAAATAATTGAGCATTACTCACTGTAGCCAAGGCGAGTCGGGATCTCGTGTACTATCGAAGCCGTGTTAGAATGATTACCTCTGCTTGCGCCGAAACCAAGAGATGTATGAACAAATGAGGGAGAGAGGTCGCGGTAATACTTACGCACACCATGTGCTTTGCCTTGATTCATCAATCCGGGCATGGCCACCGTAGTAAAGAATGAAAAGAGTATCGGGCGATTCGTGGTCCTTGATCAGTTGGCCAATTCTCATCATGAGCTCCAGATGAGAGTTTTCCGACGGGATCGAAAAGATGTCGGTGCCAAACGCATAATCATCGCGCATGCACTTCTCCAGATCCTCGAGCTCGGGAAGGACAAACAGATCGTCGGAACCCCAGTGCACAAGCAGTGCCTGGACGTTTTTGTAGCGCTGAGATGCCCGGCCTCGATTTGGAAACGCCCGCGCCGCCGACTTTGGTCACTGTCAGACTGTCTCTCGCCAAACGACACAAGAACAGAACAGGGGTCAATCAACGCACATCTTCGAGCCTCTTGGCAAACTGGCTGATATGCTTCACATGGAAGCTGGCGCGGCTGGTGTCATGGGTTGCAGATCGCGCATGTACATCTCGCGCCATGCCCTGTCGCACTGGATGTGAGCTCATTATTCGCTCTCTCTAGCATTCGCATTCACATTCACATAGATATACATGCTCAATCGACACCACAGAGAGCAGGGGGAGACGGAAGAGGGAGGATCCAACATACGGGAGCGCCGTTTCTTATACCAACTCCATCCTCACGGCCGCGAATGGTGACGTACGGCTGGCCGCTCATCATTTGCTGGACGAGTAGTCGGACTGTAGTCGTATCGCTTGGGACTGGACTGGACATGAAGCAAACGATCGGAGACTAGCTGTGGGCTTTCCCCAACTTCACCCCACATGCATCTGACTAGAGGATTATGATCGCGTACTCCGAGAGCTGAGGAATGGCGGTTGGAACGACTAGCATGGAGAGAGAGAGACTTTGAAGAGGAGCATCGCGGCCAAAGGAAAAAAAATACGAAACAAGCAGCGTAAATTGAGGCCGGCGAAGAGAGACTTTGATGTCAAAGCCAAGTGGAGTGAGGGCCGTTGCACGTGGATCAGCAACCCGTTTTTGGCGGCCTTCGGTGAAGTGTCAAGTCAAGGTGCTGGCCTTGCCACAAGCCACTCGGTCTCCAAAGAGGCTTAGCGACGTTGCAGCTGGAGCGCCCTACTTTTCTGAGAGCCTCAACTGGCTTCAGAGGGGAGCTGTGCTGTTTTTTAGAGGTGCTCTTTAGCGGCCGCGCACTAGCCACAGCTATAGCAGTACCCAGGGCCACTAACACTTGAAGATCAATGGATGCTGACAACCTGTAGATACAAACTGATAGCACGCGCAGCAGAAGGATCAATGATCAGTAGCGTGCTAACCTACTAGGTACTACCTAGTACTCAGATCGCACCAGCCACAGGCAGACAGGCACGATTCATGCTCGGTGGCCCAAGGAGGAAATCCTGCTTGTGTTCCCCCCCGACTCTAATTGCCCGAGCCGCAAAAGATCCTCCTGACGGCTTCCGCAAAATAGTTGCCCAAACAGGCCACCGATTCTGCTCTCCCTACAGGGAACAAGCCTCTTGTGCGGGATCTGCAGTTCATCATGCTTGATTCATATCAAGGTACGCAACTTATAACGCCAATCATTCGTCAACCAACACCGGCACGCTATACCCAAACCAGGCCCGTCTCCTGTTCGGTGGTGTCTTATATCTCCGGTTCAGATGTGATTCGATCCGCCCTCTGTCTCTTCTTCTCGGTGAAGAGGAAGCTTGTTAGTGCTTCGAGGTGTAACAGATGGCCTCTACGCAGGTACACAAACGTTGCATAAGCACTACTGGCCGAGGCAACGGCCAAGGTAGAGATGAGCGACGGCCACTTGAACTCCTCGGGGCGAGAAAAGACAATTGTGGACGCAAAGGCGAGAAGCTCAAAAGCATTCTGCCACGCAGCCTCGACGGAAGAGAAGACGCCGCGGTTTTCGGCTTCAACCTCCTGATGATGGTGTTAGTTGTTTAGAAATCGCGACACCATATAAACGACAATGTGTTCTTGACTTACCTCTTGGACAATGAGCTGGACGCACAAGTCAAACCCTCGCAGCCCCAGACGACTCAGCACCGTGCCCCCAACAAGCCCGCTTGCAGAGATGAGAGAGTCCTTTCCATCAAATGCCCAGAAAATAGACACTCCCACCACCAGCATAATGACTTGCCAGCTGCTCATCCAGAGACCCGCTCTTACCGGCCCAATTCGTCTCATCAGCCAAGGTGCCGCCCATGTGGACAGGACCTCAAATATTACACCAAGTGTCCTAGCAATGCCGATTTGCATGGAGGAATAGCCTGAAGAGAGGAGGTACGTAACCATCTGGCCCCCAAAACTAAGAACTGTGAAATATAGAACCGCACCCGCAATGGACGGGAGGAATGCCTGGTGCTTGAAGTATAATGAGAAATCCTGTACAGATTTCTTGACCATGACAATCACTGGCTTGTAGACCGTATTGTAAAAGGTCTTTGAAGTGCGAGATGGCTCTTCTTGTGATGTAGTACTCCGTTGCAGTGGTATCTTGGCTCTTTGTAGCTCCGGAATGTCAAAGTAGACTCGAGCAATGGTAAAGTACTCGATAGGGAGAGTTGCCGCATTCATAGCAAAATTGGCAATCATGGCTCCCCGAGAGGATTGAGCGTCTATCATGGCAATACACAGTGGCCCAAACAGCTTGCAGAGCAGATCAATCCGCCGCATCTGAGCATTCATGACTTGAAGGGCGTCTGGGTTTCTTTCTGATACGACCACAACCTACAGAATAGTCAGATGGATTAGCACAAACCGGGAACATATAAATGGGTACTATCAACTGGCTCACCCAATCTTTCTCAACAGAAACTAGATTCAATATCGAGCACAATTTCTCCACGCAGGCAAAGAACGTGACAACTGCTAGTAGACCTGCTCTTACACTAAATGTAAGTGGTAAACCAGCTGCTAACACATAAAAGACGGCGCAAGATGCCGCAACTACAATCCTCTGAAAAACTGCATTGTATTAGGAAGCGAGTTCATTATAAACAGTGATTAATCAACGCTTACCGATAGAGACGCGAACGACTTGAAGTCGGTTTCCAGTATCAATGTACCACCCAACTGCTGGAGCAAAGACAATTGCAGAAAGGCCGCGGACAAGAGCATAAAGGGACATTGGTAGCAATGTTCCGGGGAAAACAGCTGCCAGGTAAAGCACCGCACCGAATTCGAAAACCCTAGAGTTCCAGGTCGATAAGAAGTGTGACACGTAGAGCCGACGGGCGACTGAAGCTGGGACATGATCGTGGGTTGGGTGAATGTCATTCAAGCTTAGCAAAGCCGTTTGCTCGTCAACGGATGCCATTGTGCAAACTTCACCGACAGAATTTGGGAAGAATTGAAGATACGCTCATATTAAAAACTATAGAAAGTAAAATACATGTACATAGATTTTCTTACCTAAGTATTTATATCTGCTTCTTACACATAAAGCATTGGCTGTTTAACATGCAGAGTCTGAGTTTGCCTCACCGTCAGATGGCCCATTCGGCCAAGCACTGCACTTCGGCTCCATGTCAAAAAAAGGTGCTAAAAACGCCACGGACGGCATCTTGTCCGATTACATAACACAAATCTCACCAATAGATGACTTCGCTGGCGGATTGTGGCCTGATCAATCGCTTCTTGACTCAACCGGATATCGCAACACATGTGAAATTAGAGCTTGGGTGGGAACGGGACATTTATATAGAAGTATCCGTTACGTTACAAAAAGTCCAGCCTCCATGCGTCTCCCAGTCTGGTATTGTCTTCTGCAAGTCCTCCCTGAACAATTACCGCATCCCCGCCTTGATGCTTCATGACATCTGCGGCAAACCATCCTCGAGCTGCTGGGGCATTCTGTTCGGGGAATGCGACTTTGCTCCATGTTGAGGATTCAACATTGAATACCCATACATCACCCAGCATTTTCCCAGCCCCAGCATGTCCAAGAGACGAAGGATCCCGCTCTCCAAACATGGTGATTAGAGCCTTTTCATTGCTTGGCAATTGGACTGCCAGAAGAGTTGCTACACTGCGCGCCTCTGGTCCTTGGACGCCATCAGGAGGGAATCTGATAGTATGCCACGTTTGAGAGGCTGGATCATAAATGTCAAGCTCGCCTCCTTGCTCAAATTTACCGTCAAAGCCACCCATTCGATAAAGCTTGCCCTCGCAAAAAGCGATTGATGTTCCTCCGCGTGCAGGCCCAGGAGCCGAAGGAAGCTCAGTCCATACAAGCGTCTCGGTATCAAAGGCCCACAGATCGGAGAGTCGGCCCTGGGATGGGCAACCCGCGTGAAGGTAGATAGTTTTCTTACCATCAAATGCCATTGCATGGTAGCTGCGGGATGTGGGATAGATTGTCGATTTGGTGAGAATTTGCTGCCAGGTAGAGCCTGTGCTGTCATATCGCCAGAGGCTTCCATTTTCTTCAATCGCATCCATGGATAGACCTCCACGTCCGGAGAAGAGCCAGATACTTCCATTGACAGTTACACTAGCTGAGCCAACACGTGCTGAAGGTGCATTGTCTGGTGCTGGCAGTGTGTTCACTATGGCTTTCAGTTCTCAAGTCAGACATGGGAGTGAAATAGACGAGCGAGATAGTTGACAATACCTTTCAACTCTGCATCGACGTCAATTTGATCGACATGGTTGTCTACGGGCTGTCGAGGCAGGAGTTCTCCGCCAAAGATGAAGATTTTGGAGGCATCAGCCGACAAGATATGCGAAGAACGGCAAAGGCGAGAGGTCGCCGCAAGCTTGGTCCAACGAGCAGAGATGATGGAAGCTGTCATTGTGGGCAATATGATACAGAACCAAAATTTAACTTGGTAGAGATTGGAGAGGTATATTGCGAGGGCGGAGTATGCTTTATTTATACGAATACGCTTTGACACTGAAAATCACCCTCGGATATCACAGGACACGGACTCATGAGATCACCTTTTGTCCGATGCTTCTTGGGCCAAATTACCAACAAGAAGTTGCGGCCACACAATGATGTAATATGATTGGGCAACTGGAGGACCTCTTGGAATGCTGAAACTAAAGAGGACTAGCTGTTACTTATGTAATCGGACAACATGACATTTTAGCCGATTAGTCAAGCAGTGTTCGTTCTCAATCCTTTCCTTGTAATTATCAGTACCTAACTTTGGCCGATCTGCCTGGGTGTTGTCTTCTGTTACTATTGACTACTGTGTCGATTATGCCCCGGATAAGGGCTTGTGACGTGTGCTTCAAAAGAAAGGTAAGTCGCTGCTCGTGGGAATTGTCTAGCCGTCCTGACCGTCTCATTAGATAGAATGCTGCCGACCTGGCCCGAGCCTACCCTGCAATTGGTGCAGTCATCAAAAGTTGGCATGTACAATTACTAGAGAAAAGCGAACAGCTTCTGTGAACAGGTACTTGAAAGATTAAATAAGCATTATTGGGTTTTGGCGTTATTGACATGTGTCAAAGGATTAAGCGCGTAGACGCAAACAAGCTGCTGGATCAAATTAAGCATCTTGAAGACGCCCTCGCCCAGGCCAATGCACTTCAACATCGAGATTCAGCTCCTGCAGGACGAGACAGTCCTTCTCTCGAAGATGATACCCATGCACATCTTGTTTTTATAACTCGTCTCTTTGGACGAAACTGGTATCATAGAGGATTGCCAATCATCTCTGAAAATGGCCTGGATTGGATTGCTTCTAGGACAGATCAGGATACAGCAACATTGAAGTGTTATTTGCCCCGAGGTGGTTCTGGCCAATCGAGCTGGAACTTTTCAGCTCTTCATGTCAAAACTCCGATTGGAGAACTGTGGGATCTACCTGATAGAGACTTGGTGCACAAGTCTTTTGGTTCTCTTTCAAGCTCTTACTTTCTCATATTATTTCCTCTTCTCGATAAAGTGCTTCTTGCAGAGATGATAAACGCAGCCTACCAATCCTTTGAAGGGATACACGCTTCTCACACTCATGTGGCAGAAAGAGCGTGTCTTTGGGCGGCTTTTGCCGTCTTGAACCATTTGAGAGTCTCTGAATATCTATCTTCATCTTTCAGTAGCGAAATGTGCGCAACGAGGGCGCAGTGGTTTCTGGGCCTCCTTAATGGGCCCGCAGATTTGCCTACTCTCCAAACATTACTATTGTTGGTAAGCTCACCTCATTATCTGTACCTCGATCTGATGCGTCTGAGACGTAGCTAAATCACAGAATTAGTACAAGTACCGAACGGCTATTGGACAGTACAGCAATGCTGAGGCACTGCATTCAACTGCTTGCCGAATGGTATGTGAGCTTGACGGGCACTTACAACATCTGACGGTTTCTGAGAATTCCCACCTTGGGCGTCGACGAGACCATATACGGAGGCTATTCTGGCTGTGTTATATATCCGACAAAGACCTTGCCCTCCTATCTGGCCTACCTCCTATCCTCGCCGGCGAGTACAGTGATCTTGGCGTTCTTGACGAGCATAACTCTAGCCATGATATATTTCTACAATCATCTGGTGCCACCACTGATACCGACAAAATCGGCGCCATTGCTTGGAATAGAGTAATCCCATTTCTACCAGGCGACCCGCACCTCGGATTGTTGAAAGAGAGAATATTTCGGCTACTTTACTCACCTTCTGCGCTGAAAATTATCGATAGTGAGCTGCTCACTCGCATTCGCCAGCTAGATGACGAACTTGAGAGCTGGCGATTGTCTCTTCCCCCAACACTCCGCCCCAAGCTAGCTATTCCTCCAGGTCATGCTGTACCGCCTACTCCCAACTTTCTGAGTTATTTGAGATCAGTCCAGTTACAGTTGGAATATCACTACCTTCTTACGATTATTCATACACCAGTCAGAAGATTTGGAGCTGCTCAAGGCGCAGAGACTAGTCCTCCTGAAGACCTTCACAGCGCGATGCATTCAAGTATCGACTTATCCCTGGAGGCCAGCCGCTCTACTCTAAATCTACTAAATGAGCCAATAGTGATGCTCAAACAGGAAGTCTTCTGGTAAGTAATAATGCGTACTTTTTAAGAATCATGTCCGAGTTCAGAGTGATACAGGTACTAACTACATGATAGGCATGCTGTCATCTACCCATTGGTAGCAGCAATGTCGTTGTTCGTCAATATACTCATCCACCCTGTTGGTACTCAAGCAGTAGCAGACGTAGCATCGCTTGCTTTGGCGTCACAGGTAATCAATAGGCTACGAACCCAAACCGTTACGAATTACGAAATCAAGCACAATGAGCAGGCAGGCAAATTTTTAACGGAACTGTTAAAGTTGGCAAACGGCGCTATTTTAGAGGCAAACGGACATAGAGCCTCAGCACCGGACGGGCCACCCACCGAATAAGATGAAATATACTTAAAGCCAGTGTTAATCTGCCGCCAAGGCATGATTGTTACTCTGTTCCATGGAGCCATTGAGAATCTATCATGACACTCTGAATGCCTCATGCTATTTGCATATTGGATGACTGCCGGCAGGTCGTGTATCCTAGCGTTCCCCGTGTTGGTGGCGCAGCCGTCGCTGGTGTCAGCCTAATATGCCACAGCTGAAGGCCAAACTGCCTTGTGCGCTCAAGGTCAACGGCACGCACCAATCAACTCCATCTTAGGCACCAGTTTCTTTTATTCTAGCTGTAATTTATATGGATGCGATGTGGTGGTGATTTTGAATATGCTTTTCTTGAAGACTTCCCACAGCTTATAATTGCCTGGTCTTAGACGCTATATTATACAGGTCCCTATGATATAAAGACCACGACGTTGTTCATCTACAAAATGTTGGTCGTCCCCCATCCGCTAGGACTTGACTATCATATCCCACTTCAGACTCCATATTGCATATTCTGTCGCTATTCAGTTCAGCCTGGCGAGAGGATTGCCGCAGGTGAGCTACATCAACTACCTAAGTCCTAGCTCGCATCGTGAGCACTAGTTCGAGCCGTATTTCTGACTCTACTCTTCTCAGTTATTGGGCAGTGGGATTCGCCATCATATCTTGCATATACTCTTGGGTTTTCTTTCCCCACAGCCACTCAACTCGAACATTACATTACAGTGTATGAGAAATCCAAATCGACCTCTCACCAATGGCTGCTTTGTCGCAGAAGTGATTGTTATAACTGCGCAACGCTACATGACACGTCCATCTATCACATAGACTGCTTCCATATCATCAGCAAATATGCTGCATCAAAGAGACCGAGTCTCCATGATATTTGGACAATTGCCTGGTGGACAGAGTCGCTATCCAAGACACGCTATCAATCACCACCCGATGTTACAGTTGGAGTTGTAGCCGATGACACTCTTATCGAGGATCATAAGTCATTACTCGCTCGTGTTTGCAGTATACCTCAAGAATTGCGAGACATTATTGTACGGCTCTATCCTGTATCTCCTGCCTGGAGATTTGTATCAGCACTCAGCAGGTGGCGCATTTCCCAGCCTCTACTAGATTCTGACGTTGTAACCGACGAGTTTTCGTTTGATGACATCAAGTCTTGGTGCCGGAATACCGGGATAGTAACCGGTAACGGTGGAAGCGGCAAAATTAGGATTCAGCTGGATGACCTTGGTGTATCACGCCTGGACTTTGTAAACGAATCCTCTGCTCCACCAACTGCGACTTCTCGCTCTCAGAACGTGTGGTATGTCGTTGAAAAAGTATCTACGATGCGAGAGGCCCGCATTGAAATAAAGGTTAGTCGATTATCGGCATTTAGTGTCAGGCATCTAACTTTTCGAGGGATCTTTTATGCGAATTCACAAACCGCGATCTTTCCATTTATGGGACACGCCAACTCCACCCGATCCAGCTCTCACACGCTGGAATCGTGAAATTGAGGGTAACCTGCGTGTCCGGTGCGTATCCCTTCAAGATATCACGGGCCTCACTGTGTATTGCCAACACGGAGCAGTGCGCTGGATCTACCCACACCATGACGAGAGTTTCTTCGACCTTTCCTCTTACCCGCACGACAACTCGCCTCCTGCGGCACAGATAATACCATCAGTAACAGAAAGTAGCTCTATGGCTGCGATTTTCTTTCCTTTCGCTAAAGGGGAGAGAATCAGTTCAATTTGGGCTCGTAGGTGCGAACCTTATGACTTTAGTATTCCGGACACTCTTGCTGTATGCTGCTATGTTACTTCGTCGCCACATCTTTAGTACACATGATTATTGCTAACTACCTATGTAACGTGTCTCTAGATAATCACGACAACGGGAAGATTCCAGTTATTTGGCAAATATTTGTGCCCGGATCGACCAGAGGTTGATTTTCAGCAATTAAGCGGCAACGATATGGCCACGCATCTCTTATTCCAGAATGCAGAGTTCCCGTTCCAAAGAGCAAGCTATTTTTCAGCTGTCTCAGCCTCAGCCAATGATACAGACATCTCGCCCATAGTGGCCCCAACCCAACTGACTCAGTCGCGGGGATTCAGTTGGAGCTCGAGCTTCACCTATGTATCTGTAGTGGAATTGAAGAATGTCCAACAGATATGGATTTTCCGGCGGAAGGTTCCTGAAGGGACGCCAAGAAAGGACCGTCTATGTAAGGGAATGATGCTTCAATATGAAGATGGAACAATAGCAGCCGCAGGAATTTGTCGACGAGAATCGGATATTGACGTGCAGGTTGCAACAATCCCGACATCAATTCATTATAAGATCAGCCATGAGGCTGGCGGACTTGCTGTCGAATGCGCAACACAGGACGTGGGTCGGGATGCCGTTCTTGGTGATGATGCAGGTTGGCAGTCCATCACCATGCACTCTAGGACAGAGATGAGATGGTGGTTTGATGATTCAAGGACCATTTGGATCACTTCACCTAGCATATGACAATTCAATTATCTATTACTCCGTTGGAAATATTGAAAGAGGCCTCCGGATCCCGCGGGATTCGGGCTATCCTGTGTTCCTTCTACTTATGCTCTTGAAACATGAACTTTCCATATGCATGGGTGTATGCGATAGTACGGAGTAATCTATTTCACTTCAATGGATTCATGCATCAGACTAGTCTTGGCATCATCGACATTCTCGATTCTTGATCTCTTTCTATCTCCACACGACCATTTCGAAACAGGAATGAACCATCTCTGCGGTAACGCGCTAACCACCAGTTGAGTTGTGACATACGCAATCCTTTGAGCTTCCATCGCTCGCAACGGACTGTCAACGGACTGATACTCCATCCGACGAAGGATCACATTGCATGTGCTAATTGGGAGCGGCCAACGGTCATTCTACCAGTAGTTTGATGCGGGGCTTTAGATTCGACAGGGGGATCAAAGACAAACTCTCATGTTTTTTTTTTTTTTTTTGCTTTAGCATTGTTTTTTAAACTCCATATATATATCTGTAAGTACGCGCGTTCTATGATGCATCCGTGTTGTTTTAATGTTTCTACCTGTTGCTAAATCTCCATTTTATAGCGAGAACTACCTCGATTCAAGATCGCCATGTTGCAGAGCTTACAGGCGTTGGTTCCCGGACAGGCATGGTCGCTGCTCATAATTGTACCATGTCTCGTCGCTTGCTTTGGGATCATCGAGAGGCTGGTTGTGAATTACCGGCTGAGTAAAGTCAATGGAGTCCGAGCCTCCAACCTCGCTGGGAACCCCGTTACTGGTATGAAGACAGATGCCTCAACACTATGTGTCCCAAGGAATAGGCAGCATAATAGGCACTAACCGAGTGCTTAGCATTTTATCACTTCTTCAAGGCCGGATATATGCACGCCAACAACCGAATGCTCGAAAACTTTCTCAACATGTTCAAAGATGCAGACCCAACGTGCCCCCACGCCGTCGAAATGACCATTTTCGGCCGCCGATCCATCTTGACTATTGATCCTGAGCACATCAAGGGACTTCTCACGACCAACTTTACGCACTTTGGCAAGGGCGAGATGTTCCACAGGACTTGGGAGCCATTTCTTGGCGATAGCATCTTTACGACAGACGGGCAGATGTGGCAGCAGAGCCGGAATCTGATCCGGCCAATGTTTATCAAGCAGAAGATTAGAGATCTGGACATTCTTGAAAGATGGAACGATGTGCTGATTTCGAAGCTGCCGCCTTCGGGACAGACGGTTGATATTTGTGATTTATTCTATCGCATGACACTGGATGCTATCACAGATTACCTGCTAGGTTCAAGTGTTGACAGTTTGGACAAGTGAGCTACGCACCACACTTACATATGCTTCTCTTCTCATACAGATGCAGCTGTACAATTTCATGGTTGACTGACACGTTGATAGCCCCAATGGAAAATTCACCACTGCTTTTACAAAGGTCCAGCACACTCAGATGCTTCTCGCTATACTCGCGTAAGTGCCTTGCTCGGATCCTCGTTACCTTATCCTTACTCAACGATTTCCATAGACCCTTCCGACGCTTCATCCCCAAAGCCGAATACTACAAGGGTATCAAGATCCTCGAAGAATTTATACAACCCTTTATCGATGCGACTTTGACCCTCACACCGGAACAGCTGGAGTCAATATCCAAGTCGGACAAGGAATTCACATTTCTGCACAACATGGCTCTCTTTTCGCGAGATCCAAAGGTCATTCGAGATCAGATCATGGCCGTGCTGTTAGCGGGGCGAGACACAACGGCGGCGACTCTGTCTTGGACAATTTACGAACTATCCAACTACCCCGAAATTTGGTGCAAGTTGCGAAGCCGCGTCCTCGAGACGGTTGGGCCTGAGAAAGCACCAACGTACGAGGATCTTAAGGATTTGACGTGTCTTACTCATGCGCTGTACGAGACATTGAGACTCTATCCTGCGGTCCCTTTCAACGTCAGGTCATGCCGTGAGTATCTGGACCTATACATTCTCACACAACACAAAGATAAGTACTTACTTAATTCAACAATAGTTGAAGACTCGACTCTGCCAGGCAAACCGGGCCAACCCGACATCGCAGCGCTCAAAGGAGATCACATCCTCTACAGCACCCTCGCTATGCAGCGTGTCAAGGATTTCTATCCTCCGGTGTCTGACAAGTTTGCCGACCCGGCGATTTATAGCCCCGAACGATGGGAGCACTGGACGCCCAAGCCGTGGCAGTTCGTGCCGTTCAATGGCGGGCCTCGAATCTGCATTGGACAGAATTTTGCCATGACGGAGATGGCCTTTACATGTGAGTCTTATAACCCATTGTGACCCCGTGGTGGTGAGAGGATTCATTACAAGTCCACGTACGCGTATACGGGCAGTTTGAATCCTGGCCTGATGTTCCACTGCTTTTTACTCAACGATTACTTCATAGTGGTACGTCTTCTTCAGCGATATGAAAGGATCCAGTATAGAGGAGACTGGGCGGCACAGTATCTCAAGGCAGATATCGTGGGATGCCCGGGACAAGGCGTGCCGATCGCGCTTTATGAAGCTAAGCAGCGATATTAGATGGGATCGACCCGTTGATGGCTGAGTCGAAGGGGTTAGATCTATTATTACTCCGGACAGGGTCCGAGTACATGTATACGACCAGATGCGTACAAGGTGTGGATATGAATATATGATGGGATGCGTATAAAACACAGGTACCTAATACGATGGGATGTGTAGGGTACGGTGCACGACCAGATGCGGACAGGAGGCTTGCTGTGTGTGTTTACGAGACGGGAGCTTACGACAGCTATGGCTTGGAGGTTTGAAGATCTCCGGATTGAACTTTCTTGGCTGGAATCCTATTTGATAATATCTTGATTTTAATAACACGAGTTACATTTACGATACACTTTTTGTCTCATTCGGTGTAGATATAGTTCTTGGCCATTGACGCCTCTCTCCAGCCGTCGTAACTATGAGCAGATGTCATATTAGCAGCTCAGAGCCTCACAAATTGGCCTCATCAACTTGTAATATGAGGTAGTTACTTAGTTGAAAAGTCACTTCTATAGTTCATTTCAAATTAAGAAAGCAGCATATAAAGGAGAAAGGAGGCACTTCATATATACATGTGTACACACGGACACTCAAATCTCGTAGGCTAAATGAGCTCCCCCTTAAGCTTGTGGGGTCAATCCCCTATAGCGGCTATGGGGGTGCCTGAACGCCCACTAAAGGCGGCAATGCAGATTTAGTGGGAGTGGACACCTCAGCCGGATCATTCCATCTGCTGTCGTCATATCACAACAAAGAACATCCATAGAACATTCATCGTTAATTACCAGCAGCCGCCTCTCTGGACGTCGCTCTTTAAATCGCAGCACAAGCATAGCGTGTGTTTGCATCAATACCTTGTTCAATTTCGAGACCACCATCACTCTCCAGTTACTCACTGCAATCTCCGCACAGCCCTTCTCATCAGCCATCATGAGGGAGAGAATCACTTACTTCAGCCCGCAAGATGCGGACTTGGACCCCAACCAGCTCGAGATCAACGACGTCAAAGTCCAAGGCCCGGCGGTAGAGGCGGTGCGGGAGCACAAAATCACGCTGACGTTGCCGGAGCTGCCCTCTGAAATTGCTGGGCTTCTTCGCGATCTCGACCAGCTGCAGCTAAGATGGGCAACGCCAGCGAGCTATAACACGCTGGAACCCTTTATCTCTCGCATCTCTCCCGGTCTCCACGTATCATATACTCCCATTAAGGAGGACCACGACCCGTTTGTTTAGCCCTTTCGCTTGCGTATGAGACTCAATGGCTAACAGTTGGAATAGGGAAAAGCTGTGCACGGCTCTTCAGGCATTTGGGCGGCTAGACTGCTCATCTCCAGATGTGAGATTCATCTACACGTATATCCAAAAAGGAAACCACCATCTGACTACTTCTACAGGTATTCATCAACCTCAGTAACGAGCGTCAAGCAGGCTCTCCTGCCCTATTCTTCTACAATGAGTTGGAGAAACTGGACGGGTTTGCAAAGAGGCTCGGTCCGGTAGTATGCTCAGGGCCAACTGCTGCCGAATGTAGGAAACAGCTCCAGGAGCTCAAGGATGCCGTCAGCTTGGACATGTCTTACGATTCAACTTCGGAGGCTGTCAAGATTCAGGCCTTATGGCCTTTGCAGAAGCGGGAAATATCCGTGCCCGCCTCACCCAAGGGCCGCACTGAAGTCGGCATCCTACGTATAGGCGACGCACCGGGCATGGAGACGCATGAAGTCGGTGTCTCGGGAGTTTTGGCAGTCATCGGGGAAACCAAGACGCCGTCACCAACTATGTTTGCCTTTGCAGCACGACACAGAGCTGCGTCAGGGTCTTTCACATCCAAGTTTCAGCAACCAACAGGTCTACACCCCACTTTGCAGCTGGGTCTTAGTACGACAGCACCTCCGGTTGACGACGGCGCCGAGTGCGCTCCGTACGCATACTTTACGTTTCCAAAGGTCATCTTTGCAGACAGGTACCAGTTGGCGGATGAGCTGTTCCTTGCGTCTAAAAACTTGGCAGCCGCAAAGTACGTGAGCGAGCCGGTGGATCTCGAGGCTCCCGCATACACAACTAAGGAGTGGGGATCCAACGTGCTTCTTGAACTGGCGCCTCCCAAAGACAAGACTGCGGCTAAGAACTGGACTGTTGAAGTGCCTCTTCACCTACGGTATCTCAAGCCCTCCCCGACAGGCAAGGAGGAGGCAGGAATTCCTTACCCCGCGGTGTTCTGGGCGTGCAATGGCGAACAAGACGTTGGCTATGCTATCAATCCATTTGACCGTATCAACCTTGGATATGACGGCCTGTTCGAACCAGGCACTACGTTTTGGCATGTGAGCCCTAAGTTAGAAGCTGAGGGCCGTCTCATCAACAGTATCAGTGTCCCTGTGGTTACGGAGGGAGCATCTCAGTGGGTGGGAGTTGGAACGGCAGTTGCTGTTGGCCTGGGCTTCCTCTGGGTCCTAATGAAGCTAATGGGAGGATACGCAAAGTCTGGACATGGAACAGTCAAGGCAACGGAGGATAAAGGCAAGAAAGAGAAATAGGAGACGAAGCGTTGAATTGATTGGGTTACATGCAAGGTGGTACGGATTGATAAGCCATAAAAGGGGAGGTTTGGAGACGTGGGAACGGATCTTGGATGGTATATTGGATGAAGTAGAGATTATGTAGTTTGGATAGGATACAATAGAGGGAATGACAATGCTTTACTTGCAACATCTCGTGATTCAGCAAGAGTTGAATAACATGGACCGATGCTGTCATCAGACCACGTGACGTCCTCCGGCCGGCAATCGGGTTTAACAGAAGCCCGGCTCCGGCATGTTTATGTCCAGTCCAGTTGAAGCCTGCAAACCCCCGATAGGATTCAACGATGCCACCGTCATCTACGGGAGCCGGAAAAGAAAAAAGAAAAAAAGTTGCATCGGAGAGCTTGTTCCAGATCGTCGAATCTAGTGCCGGAAGCGAAAGCGCGCGAGCCGTGACATCGCCTCATCCACTCATTTCACAGCGAGCGCCGTTTCACCTTCGATTCCCGGCTTGGCAACGACAAGAAGCAAAGCAAGAGGACGCATCTGAAACCCACCGGACTGGGCCAAAAAACCACTGTCACGGGGAATGTCCCTGCAGAGTAATTGAAATCAGCGTTTTGAGAGAGGGGAAAAAAAAACAGAAAGTTCTTGGGCGAGATGGCGCCGACGCCGCCGTCAGCAGATTCGCCGAGCCACGATGAGAGGACCAGGCGCAATGTGGCGTGTGTCAACTGTCGCAACTCAAAGGTGAGTAGCACATTTGCCGTTATTTATTTATTTTTATTCATCATCTCCCATTTTCAATTTTGACATCACCTGTGAAAACACAAAGAATGTGAAAGGTTGACATTTTAAAAGGTCCGCTGCAAGACGAGCCAAGTCCCCGGCCAGCCATGTCAGAGATGCGCCAAGCTGCAAATCTCATGTGTCGTGGACAAGTCTCATAAAAGAGTCACAAAACGAAGGTATATATAGCTTTTGTTCTCATTATCTCTCATGAACAGTTACGCGTTCAGCTTGTCTTTGCTCTATTTGATGAAAAACATCC
Organism: Trichoderma afroharzianum; assembly: GCA_037893235.1. NCBI lineage: Eukaryota > Fungi > Ascomycota > Sordariomycetes > Hypocreales > Hypocreaceae > Trichoderma > Trichoderma afroharzianum. The sequence continues at coordinate 570,886 of JBBLXW010000010.1, forward strand.
CTCATGGCTGACAAATTACGACCCCCATACAGCAAGCTGGAGCAGCTCGAACAGGAACTAAGAAGCATCCAAAAGGTCGTCAACACCAAAACTCCCGGCAGCGAATCTGCCTGGTCACCTCCAAGCCCTATTACAGCCTTCTCTGCAACCTCAGATCAGGCACCGTCCTCAGCAGTCCAGAAAGCACGACCTCCGCTGCCGATCCAACTTACTGTACCGTCAGCGCGACCCCCCGAGAAGAAGCAAAAGAAAGTCGGACCTACCGAGGCTCGCATCTTGGGCTCCATCTTGATATCTGGAGAAGATATCGACTACTATTTTAGCAAGTGAGTAGAGACTGCAATCTCCCCTATACTGACAAAAAAATAAAGAGTGGAAGCTAAACTCGTGAAAATATCACCAGGTTCTTACAGCACTTCCACCCCTTCCTCCCTATTCTCCGCAGAAAAGAGCCCGATGAATGCTACGCTGCCCAACCAATGCTCTTCTGGGCCGTCCTATACGTGACAAGCAGGCGGTATGCCAAGGACAATCAGCTCTTTGGCGCCCTCGTCGAGCACATGACCAAGAACCTGTGGACAATGATGGCGAGCACGGTGCTGGGCCTCGACGAAATCCACACCATCCTCCTCGTCTGCGCGTGGCCGTATCCGACCATCCGCTTCGTCACCGACCCTTCCCCCATGTTTGCGGGTATTGCCATGAACGCCTGTGTGTCGCTTGGTCTTCATACCGGCCGAGGCTCACATCCTCAGTTTTGTGTGGGCAGTCGACACGGCTACACGTCTACCGATGAGGAGGCATCGTCCACATGGATAGCGTGCTGCTTGATCTCACAAAGGTCCGTCTATCCCCTCGCCTGTATTTCTGCTTCTTTTGACTTAGCACACACCTTTGACAAATCTTGCTGATACACTCAATAGGACATCGGCAAGCGCAGGCCACCCACCCCCTTTTATCCAACTCAGCGACACCCGCTGCAGAGCCGCCCTCGAATCAACCTACTGGGCCGACCTCATCACCACCTACGAACTGCAGCGGTTTCTCAACCGCTTCCACATGGCCATGCACGCGCAGACGTCGACAGTAGGCAGCGTCCCGGAGAGCCTCGTCACAACCTGGGAAAACGAGTACGAGGTGCTCAAGCCACTCCTCATTCGCTTCGACACAGGTAAGACCAAAACACACAAGAGTCCCAATAACTTTGATACTCAAGAATATAACACTCACACTTATGTTTGCAAAAAACATAGAAATCTCCCGCATCCTCAAACTCGCAGCCCTCCTCGAGATCCAGCTCTTCTACTTCATGTCCCCCTCCTCCATCACCGCCACAAACAACAACCTCGTCATCAACGCAAACACCGCCGTCGTAAACCCCCCTCCTTCCTCCCCAACATCATCCACTCCTCCCCCGTCATCAAATCCTTCTCTCCGCATGAACACACTCAAGGCATTCACCACCGCCCGCTCCCTCATCCTCACCGCCCTCGACCTCGACTCCCGCTCTAAATTCATCTCTCACTGCCCGGGAATCTTGTACCGCGCCCTCACCGACGCCGCAAACACAATCGTGTATCTCCTCCATTCTGTTTGGGGCCCGGACTCGGACTCTTTGCCTCCTGAGGAGGCGAATCTTCTTGCACAGAAGGCTTACTCGGCAATCATGCGCTGCTCCGTCAGGGAGCAGGACATTTGGTACCGCGGCAGCGTCATCATGGAAACCTTCTGGTCGTTTAGGAGCTACGTCCCGAAATTCGATTCCGTCCCGCCCTCGTGGGTAAGTCGCGGCGCCGCGGGCATCACATTCGCCTGTCTAGAGAGGTTCAAGAATGGCCTGCTCATGGCGCAGAAGAGCACCGATGGCGTGAACAAATGCCTCGAGATAATTCGTCAGTTCTTCCCTTTGTCACACCCCCTTTCATTATCTTATGTGCTAACGTTGACAAAACTCTCAGAATTTCGAACAGATCAAAGCTCGGGTACAAATACCGTCACGCAAGACCAGCCAATGACCAATAATGTGCCAGCCAGCGATCCGTTCCAAGACGTAGATTGGTCCATGTTCATGGATGACTTTGGCTGGACAGGAGAGGACGGCGTCTTGATGAGTCTCATATAACTGGATTAAAGATATCTTACATCTGTTTTCATGTTTCTTTCGTTGCATATACCACTAGTTGTCAACACTGCATCTTGGGACAGGGAGTCATGTTTTTATTTTTAATGAACAATATTTTCATTTTTAGTTATGATACATTATAGAGGGCCAATTTATGAGTAATTACTCAAACCAAAAACGGTTTCCCCATTTCCTCCTGAAACTCCGTATGCCATATCCGTGACGAGAAAAGAAAAATAACTTTTGGGTGAAACTTTGTTTCCTGGATTGATCAATCCGCTTAATCATAAATGTCTTCGTCCATGTCTTCTCCAATCACATCCTCAACATCGTCCTCATCATACATGTCTTCGTCATCATCATCTGTTCCGCTATCGGGATGGTTCGATAGCACAACGATCTTGTTGTCATCAAGCTCCACATGAGCAGTCTCGCCATCGCGAATACTGTTTCGCAGAATGAGAATGGCAAGCCTGTTAAGCACCTCTTTCTCAATCAAACGAGCCAGTGGTCGAGCTCCGTATGCCGGAGAGTAACCTGCGTTGCCCAAGTAGTCCTTGGCTTCATCAGAGACTTGTATATGGACCTTGCGGCCATTGTCTTCCAGCCGTTTCTGAATTTCCGTGATACGTAAGTCGACAATCTTGCGAATCTCCTTGCGCGTCAGTCTATTGAAGATGACGACGGAGTTGATACGGTTCAAGAACTCGGGCAAGAAGTAGTTGCGGAGAGCACTCATGACCAGCTCCCTTGTATTGGCATCAACTTTGCCCTCCTTCACACCTGGGCGAACAAGGTACTCGGCTCCCAGGTTGGATGTCATGACGACAATGCAGTTCTTGCAATCAATAACTCTGCCCTGGCCGTCGGTGATTCGGCCATCATCCATGAGCTGGAGGAGAACCGTCAAGATTTCTTTGGCCGCCTTCTCAACTTCGTCAAACAGCAAGATTGAGAATGGCTTTCGTCGGAGGGCCTCAGTCAACTGGCCACCGGCATCGTGACCGACATATCCTGGCGGGGCACCAATCATACGGCTCAGTGCGTGTCGTTCTTGGTATTCGGACATGTCGAAGCGGATCATGGATTTTGGGTCGTCAAATAGGAATTCGGCTAGAGCCTTCGTAAGAAGCGTCTTGCCGGTACCCGATGGACCACAGAACAGGAAGCTAGGTGGCTGGTTGGGGTTGCTGAGACCCGAGCGCTGAAGTCGGATGGCGTTGGCGACTGATTGAACAGCCTCCTTCTGGCCAACGACAACTTTGCTCAAGACCTTTTCCATTTGGATAAGCTTCTCCTTTTCCGATGTCCTTAGTCGGGTAACAGGGATGCCAGTCCATCGCGCGACGATTTCATTGATATTGTCTGCCGTCACGATATCGGTAACCATGACGCTGGTGTCGCCATTTGCGTTGAGCGCGACATCAGCGGCATTCTTCTTCTCTTCCAGCTTCTTGATCAGTGCCTCTTGCTCGAGAATGGCACCATACTTGAGATCGGCAGCCCGCTGGTGGTTTCCTGCGTTGATGGCATCCTCAAGTCGCTTCTTCAAGTCTTCGAGCTTGTCCTTGGCCTGATGGATTTCATCGTTTCGCTTGATGTCGTTCTGGTATTTTTCGCGGAGGGGCTGCAACTCTTCTTCCACATTCTGGGCATCCTTCTTCGCCTGCTGCAGACGGATCTGGGATGCCTCGTCATGTTCCTTCTCTAAAGCTGCGATTTCAATCTTGAGCTGCCTCAGCTTGCGCTCCAGAGAGTCGATGATTTCGGGTTGAGATTCTCTGGCAACTCGGACTGCCGCGGCGGCTTCATCGATGAGATCGATTGCAGAGTCGGGCATGCGTCGCGAGGTGAGATATCTCGCAGCAAGATTGGCAGCGGCCACCAAGGCGCTGTCGAGGATGCTGACCTTGTGGTGACTGTCATATTTGCTCTTCAAGCCACGCAAGATAGAGATGGTCTCGGGAATGGTGGGCTCCTTGACCAAAACCTGTTGGAAACGACGCTCAAAAGCAGCATCCTTCTCAACGTACTTGCGGTACTCGGCCAATGTCGTCGCACCGATACAGTGCAGTTGACCACGAGCAAGCATGGGCTTCAGCAAATTGGCAGCGTCCATACCGCCTTCGCCAGACGAACCGGCTCCCATAAGAAGGTGAATCTCGTCAACAAAGAGAACAATCATCTCCTTGGACTCAGTGACTTCCTTCAACACGCCCTTCATTCTCTCTTCGAATTCACCACGGAACTTGCTGCCGGCAACCAGGGCACCGACATCAAGGGAAAGGAGTTTGCAGGCCTTGAGGTTGTCGGGAACGTCTCGGTTGACAATTCGCTGTGCCAGGCCTTCGACGACGGTGGTCTTTCCAACACCGGGCTCACCAATAAGAACCGGGTTGTTCTTTGTTCTGCGGGACAAGATTCGCACGACTCGTCTGATTTCTTCTTCTCTGCCAATAACAGGGTCGATCTTCTTGTCTCTCGCGAGGGCGGTCATGTCGATGGTGAATTTGGCCAAGTTTTCGTTTTCTTGTTCTGTATCTGCGTTCTTGCTGTCCACCCTCCGGGTGCCTCGGATGGCGGCGACAGCTTCTTGAAGCAGCTTTGGCTTGGGAATGTTGCCCTCTTTGAGACAAGCCTGGATACCGACATCTTCGGATAGAGCCGTGATCAGATGGTCGACTGCGATATATGTATCCTTTTGGACCTTTTGCAAGTCTTGGGCCTTTCGCAGAACGGCGTGGAATGAAGGCGACAGCGAGACCTGATCAGGGGGAGGGTCTTGGCTTGGTAGCCGCACCAAGTTCTTTTTCAGGGCACGGTCGAGCAGCTGAGGATCTCCATGTGCTCGTTCAATGGCTTGTCGGAAGAGAGTGATGGTGGTATTCTGAGGACCGTTCTGCTGGTCTTTGGATTGGTCGATAGGGGGCTCCAGCAAAGACACGGCTAAGTGAACGGGTAGAAGCTGTGAGTGACCGTACTGCTCAGCCATGGACATGGCATCCTCGATGGCCTTTTGAGCACGGTCCGTAAAGTCCATTCGCGAAGTCATGGCGAATGTGTGTCAAGAAGTGTAGAGAGTAGAAAGATGGTAGGATGATGTAGTAGTAGCGTAATCTAGACTGGGTATAATGTAGTGTATATCTCGACAAAGGTTGGGCTGCTATTCAAACAGCGGGGTATCAGTCAGTTTGTTTGTTCGTTATCGTCGTAAAGTTGTGATGAGCAAGCAAGCAAGCAAACGAGGTTGCAAGTCTTGGGCTTCTTGTGCCTTTTGCTGTAGAGAGTAAGGATGAAGAGCAAAGAACGGAAGAAACGGATCATGGAATGCTGGATGCATTTTATTAGAGGTTGGGTGGAGTTGCCTGACAGGTGGTGGGCAGACAATGACAACGCGGGAGGCTTCCAGTGAGCTCCAGGCCTAGCTCGAGCTGCCCAGAAGTCACTGGAAGCTGGAAGATTCATCCCGACGTCACTGGGCGGTAGTGGAGGCCTAACGCGAAGGTGGGGAGCGCGCCCTGTGATTGGCCAGCCCAATCTTATCGGCGCAGGCACTTTCAGCTCAGCGAACTTGGTGCGCATGTCACATGACCCCGCGCAAAGCAGTTTGTCTGGCGATTTTCTTTGTTAGACGCATCGTGCGACCAGCTCAACCAGACGACGGACGGCAGCCATGAATTCCGCCTCGCGATCCGGCCAGGGCCAATTGTTGGGCCTTTTGAGATCCGGAGTGCGGTTTGCACACACGGGCCGGCCACGAGGGGCTGCGGCAGGATCCCAAGACGCCGAGAGCCATGGAGAGAATATCTGGGTGTTTGCCCACAGAAGATCAGAACAGGTCATTTACAGCTTCACCAAGCAATTGGACGTCAGTTTCGCCGTTTATATCTCCAACTCACAGCCTGCTGTATCATAGTATCTGACTGGGTGTCATAGGGGTTCCATGGCCTGAAACAGCTGCCGTTCAACGGCAAGAAGACCAAGCCTGCAAAGCTTCGCAAAGACTACTGGTCACCGCTCGCCCACATTCGATTCCAGCCCGGCCAAGGATCCGTCGGCCGCTCGGTATTCCAGAAGCTGCGAGAGCTGAAGCACCTTCACGAGGTTGCATGGACAGACGAGTTGCGACATAAGCGGCCGGAACAGTACACCAGCCAGGACAAGAAGAAGATTGCCGAGGAGAAGGAAAAGGGATTCGATTACCAACCAATCCGGAGCAAGCAGGAGCGTGGAATCGCTCTCAACGCCCAGAAGCAAAATGCGATTGCCGATATGGCATCCGTTTTGGCGGGTGAAGGCCGTGGCAACAAGGTCTTGACCGCGGCGGAGGCTGAAGGAGGCGAGAAAGAGTTGGTCGCTGTTACAATCAGCTGGGCCAACGACCAGGACAAAAAGTACGCTGAATCATGGTCAAAGAATGTGACACATTCGCTATTTGAAGCGCCGACATATACCTCGGGAGAGCCTGAAAAGCCAGTCACCAAGGCGGCGGCGTAAAATGAGATTGGGTTTGATTTGACCAGGAGATGGCACATGGCATGAATTGAAATGTCAAGGGCATACGAAGATGTACTAGTAACGGCATGATGAGGATATCTTGGACAGAGATCTTGTTTGCAAAAAGCGACGTTGATTACGGACATATAAAAAAAAGATTCGGTGGGCCATATAAGCCAGACCGATATACTGTATCATAGACCAATCACTCAAAAAGAGTTTCTAAAAACAAAACATGTTCCCTTTACCCAGTACCCAATCGTCCCAAGATTCATTAAACAGCAATGCAAAACTGCTTCAAGTATTCATAATGAGGAATATTGTCATCAACGGTCTGGCGAATAACCTTTTGCGCCTCAGGACCATACTTTTCCGCCCACTCCCTGTTTTCTGACTCAACGGTCGAAGTTTTCTATCCCAAAAGTAAGCAAAACGTGTGAATATTTTGAAAAATTCGTGTGTACAATCTTACCTGAGCGTGAGATCGCGCCTGGAAACATGAATTCTTGAGAGCGTCATCATGAAAGCCATTCCACTTGGCAAACATCTGTGCCGCATACTCGCGATCCTCCTCGGTCCACTTGAGCATCTCTGGCTTAAAGTCAATGCCAATGCGCGCACAGTACTCGCGAATGATTGGCTCCGGCTTATCGAGCAAATCATCGGCGTCAATGGCAGTGATGTGATCTCTGTCGACGATTCCACGCTCCAGCAAAAAGTCTAGCAGCCGGACGAGCTCCACGTATCCGGCCTCATTAGGCATGAAGTAGTCGAAACCGGTGATTTCGCTCAGAGGAGGGATTGTGCAGCGGTAGTAGGAAGGGATGGACCGCTTGGGATGGCGGATGAGAAAAGTAAAGTGGAAGCGCTTCAAGATGTCGACGGGTAGGACGGTTGGATTGCCGGGTTCTTTGCCGCCGCCGAGAGACGGTGCGATTTGTGATGGCTTCCCATCGGGTGGCACCAGATAGTATGCCATGTCTTTGATGAAGAGACGCTTGCCCTGGTATGTGTAAGTATCGCATCCTGCTCTAATTTTCCAATTGCTCCTCCCGCGGAATATAATGGCAGTTCAATCGAAGGCGACCATGAAGATGGATATGTATTGAAAGAGTGTTCAAGGCGGGCTCGGAGACTTCCACTTGGAAACCATCCGCCCTCGATCAAAGGATACTCTCTGACACGGGAGAATTCGAACCTCTTTTTCCGAATCCGCGAGACTCTCCAAGACATCCTTGAAAGTGGTGTTGCAGTATTCCGTGTTCTGGCGATAATCCGCATCGTCCCTGAAGCGGTCGCTCAAGAACTCTGGGCCAAAGTAAAAGGCATCACCGAATGGCTCGTGCCCACACTCGAGGATATCACGACGAGCCATGAACACCTGAGCACACGAGCATCTCGTCAGTAAAGCTTCTTGGGGTTTTCTTCTATTGAGGAAGAGTGTGGTGTGTATGTACCCTTTCAAAGGCCGTTGAACACGCCCTAGGATGAGTCGCAGCAAAAATTGGTCGAGGAGCCATATTGAAATTGTATTTCGAAGTCAATTATACAGAGTTTGCAAATAGAGTACAACAAAGTTCAACGGGATTTAAAAAAAATCACAGGGGGGGAGGGAACAGCAGACAAGATACATATATATATATACATGTACACTCGAGATCTCGGACCATCGCCCGGGGGGAAAAGCAAGGAGGGCGCCTCCCAGTACCTGAACCTGAACACTGCCCACTGGACATCTTTCGTTCCAATGCAGCCACATCCTTGGAATTACCCCCCCGAGGGACCGAAACCTTGCCGCTTTTCTGGATCAATTCCCCAGGCGGCTGGCTTAAGCGTCCGCAAGATCACCACTCACATGCCCGCAACGGAACGAAAGCCTCGCGATCAAAGGGCCAAGCTCGCAAGCCCGTCCAATCGCCTGAGCCACTTCGTATGGGGCCCGGTCCACCCGTACCTTACGGAGAAGCCCTACAAGGCCTGTCGCCATTCACCCCCTTGGCTACCGTTTCGAGGCCAGCACTTGACTTCTGCGACGTCATGGTTTCTTCACTGGAAGAAAAAAGCCATGTTGCAAAGGGCCGAGGGGAAACTCTTCGGGGAGCTGAACCAATGGCTTTTGAGTGGGTTTCTGTGGCGCTAGGTTGGCCCCCCGGTTCCTTTTCTTTTGGCCGCTGCAAGTCATTCCAAGCGAGGCACCATTGATAACGGGAAGAAGGGTGGGAAAGGAAAAGGACTCGCTGGGGGAAGAAACAGGACGGTACTTGCAGTAGCAGCGAGCTCAAGTATGGAGGTTGGACAACGTGATAGGTTGTCTTAGACATACAGACGAGATAGGGTGGTGAGTGAGACGGGCCATGCGATCTCGAACCTTTTCGGATCAAAGCACCGTCCGCCCTATCGCCCATTATCTCCCTCAAAAGACAAGAGATTTTGCCGCATCTCTCCGCACGGCGAAGCGGACGAGAACCTCCAGAATGTCATTTTTGCTAGATATGCCGGGGGGGACACCAAAAACGGCGAGATTGTCATCGATCCCCTACGAAAGACTCCGTTTGACCCCACGCCGACAGTCCGAGACGCTGGCAGTCGCCGCAGCCTCTCATTGGCCGTGGACAAGCCCAGGAACCATGTGGCCAGGCTAAAGGGAGTGTTACACGTCATTGCTGGCGCGGTTCAAGGCGGCATTCCCATCGAAACTGTCGGGCAGTTGATCCGAAAGATTTGACTGACAGCTTTCTTTGTGTTAGGCTGAAGTGCACGTCTCGCGGCTATTTCTGTGGTCTGTAGATCTCATCTCACATGCCAGGCACAATGTCAAGCAGGTGTACCGATGTATTTACCTTCCAATCCATCTTCTTTTCTTCCATGCCAAAACTGGGACAATGATTACGGTAAAAAGAGCGGCCAGGATTCATTCTCTTTTATGGCGGTCAAGCGGCCTTGGCAACCGAATCCCAGGAGAGAGAAAAGACTCGTCAACCTACATGAGGTACTAACCTACGTTGGTCACTTAGATGCAGTAGTCGCCTCGCAATAACTTAGTTGGGAAGCAATTTGGTAAGACAAGGCTCTCATTGAGTTCTTGTCTTATTCATCCTTGCTGTTTATTGCAAATAGCTACTTGTACCTTTCCCAGCTCCCAAGTAATCTCCAACTCTGCGCGACCCGGTCAATGTTATCCAACGCCCCTTTTACTCTTCCATCTGGGTCGTCGTATTTGCTGCCTTCAAACTCAATGAAGAAGATGTACTGGAATGGAGCCAACAGGCTAGGTCTGCTGTTGATGCTTGTGAGGTTGAGATTATGGGCCTTGAAGCCGCTCAAAACCTCAGCCAGGGCACCCGGGGACGTGTGCGGCACCGTAAACGATATCAGAGTCCTGGTGCTAGCTTCTCCCACCGACTGCTTCACTAGATTCCAGTCCTTGGGGACAGTTGTATTCTTTCCGATGATGAGGAAGCGGGTGGTGTTGTCGTCACGGTCCTCGATAGACCTGGCCAACATATCCAAGCCCTGCATGAGGTTGGCAGCAAGCTCGCTGGAAATGGCCGCCCAAGTGCCGGTTGTGTCCTGGCTCACAATCTCAGCAGCCTTGCTAGTCGAGCTGACATCGAAAATCTCAACGCCCTTGAGGTACGTCGAGATGAAGGCGTTGCACTGGCCAAACGCCTGAGGGTGGGAGTAGAGCCTCTTGATGTGTCTCAGATTCGCGAGGGGCTTTGACTTTGGTTTCGACGGGCGCGGGTCCGTGAGGGTAGGAGTGCAGGTCCCCGATCCGTCTCCATGGTCTTCCAGCTCCAGCACGGGGGATGGGTTTCTGTGTCCCACCAAGCAGTGATGTACGTCGACAAAGATCTCGCCGTCGACGGTGATGTCTTTGTACCGGCCATTGCGGTCGGCGAGATTATCGAGAGTGAAGACAACTGAGCCATTTGTAGAATTTTCAATGGGGACCACGCCGGCTTTCACCTCTCCGAATTGAACCTGGTCAAAGACGTCTAAGGGGGGACAGTTATTGTTAGAGCAAACAGAGCTTGGTCTACCTTTGGCTTGATTGCATACCATCTATCGTTGCCGCAGGCCTCAGTTCCCATGTTGATTCTGGAAACACCTGACGGACTGCCTATGTGATGAATTTTGGTTAGCTCTGTCTGTTGATATGGCGCGAGATGGGAAGTGTACCTGATGCGAATATGAGGCAATAGGGCCTAGAAAACTGACAACGGGCCTCTGAATTGTCTCCATGATGAAATTACAGATCTAACAGGCTATGTGGAAGCAATGAACATGAATTCAATTGACCCTTCACAAGGAGAGCCTCGAGTGCTGACGTCCGGAGAACTGCGGCTTGTCACCGCGAAGCTTCTTCAAGCTCAAATGACTTGGGCTCAGGTGCCGAAGATCGGATTTACGGCCACCAATGAAAGTGGATCTGACAGTTGTTGATCCCAGAGGTATCACGGAATCTCGTGCTTGCTAACGTCGCTATCCAGGATGCCAACAATTACGAAGAAAAAAAAAAGAGATGAAAGCGTAAAGAGAGCTTGCTCAAGAGCTGTCTAAAGCTCTTTTGTGGTGCCTGACATAAGGATGACTGCGACATCTCAAAACCGGTTTCTCAGCCAGTGTCGCGCCCTAACGGACATTGTATGGGTGCTGGGTGTGGATATGTTAGTGTGAGACTTATATTTATCGCGGGGTCCAAAAGACGCCATCTACGAGCTGGAGCAGCACGATTTCAGCTGCGATGTCGCGGAAAGCTTGGAAGAAGCTGTGGAAGAGCTTACGAGGCAAGCTTTTTGAGTAGCTTACATAGAATGATATAAGATTTGGTGGGTTTGATTAAATCTGAGCTAAACACCATTGCATTACGATAAGGATGTGGCACGATGGATGGACGCGTATTTCTACATGCCACCTTGATTGATAAGGCAACCAGAGGATAGCTTTTCGTGCATGGCAGACATCTGTGCCATTTGGAGACACAGGCATCTATTATTAGGCCAGCGTACAAGTAGATCGAGGCGCCGTGACTGTGACTGATTGATTCATATCACGTCCATTTGTGATTCCGCAGGCCAGGCCCAATAACAAGGCGCCGTGATGAATAGAGTGATACGCATCACGAGGGCGCAACGTGAGGGTGTCCGCCGTTTGGGGTTGATTGCGGCAATTCCACTTGTTTGTATGCCAGCTCTTCAGGCATCCCCGGCAAGAATTTGATTGATTCGCGTCGGCCCGGTCAAGCAGCCGCTGCGTGATTGGTGCAGTTGTTTCAAGCGCCGGGCTGTCACCATGTGAAACATTGTGCGGACGAATTAGCAGTTGAGGGCATCGTGGGCTGGATGGCCGGGCCTATGTACAGTACATGCATGCTGACTGAAGCTTGACTGGACGGGCGCTTTCCCGGGTGGAAACATCCCATTAATACTTGCGCACGATATTACTGTGTTTCAATGATGTGCTGCTACTTTTATCATATGTAGGTAGGTGGAGGTTAGGCGGCGGCGGTGGTGGCACAGTTGAGTGTGTACATACATGGATGGGTACGAGCACATGCAATGAAAACTGCACACGAGAGGCCGCATTTTGCCTCGTCAGGCGTGCGTCTGCGTCTGCGCATGCACTGCCAGCGAACAGAGTAGAGCCAGGCTGCAGCCTTGATTTGCTGCCTTGGATCAAAGGCCGACACCCCCGACGTTCTAGAAGCAACGAGGCCAGTCCGAGGATGCCAGCAGCCGATCAGCAGCCCCCCGTGCGATTGATCGAAAGATGGCAAGATGGGTGAATGCGAGTCGCCGTCAAGCTACGGTAAGCATACGAGTCGAGTTCAGGTTGGTGACAGGGCATATCGGCGTGTGCTAGCGCGTGATGGGAATCGGAAAATCGCCTGCTAGGGGTCCTGAACAATCGTCATCAGCCCAGGGTTCGTGTTGTTCTTACTTGCAACGCTGCTTGTGGCCTTTGTCTTGTGCAGAGCAGACCGCCTTATCAGCTCTTCCATGTGTTGATACTGTGTTGTACTGTGCTGTACGAGTACCGTAGCGAAAAGACAACATACACTTGAATGCATTTTTTTCGGTGCGAGCAAGGCGTTTCCCTCCCCCCGTATCGACGCTTTGGCCCAACGGGCCACACGATGGACGAGCCACCAAAATGCGGTGGGTGCGAGATGAAACTTCGAAACGCCGCTGGTTTCACGTTTTGCAGATGGCGGACCAATGACGCGCGCCAGGGCTCAACAGGGGTCGTGGAGCCAATGCGCGAGGCCCACATGGAACCCTTGGAAATGGCTCGTAGGAGGCGAAAAGAGAGTGAAAAAGACGATGAAGAGGGTTGAATTTCACAACGACAAAAATAGAAGATATGGATATGTACTTGAATACTAGGTATGATTTTGGGTGGGCTTGCATCTACATACAGCATTTTTTACAAAGTTGAAGACACATGGGTTTCTTGTAAATGCAGCTCTTCACGGGTGATATTATATACGAAGCTCCGGGATGGGGTTGTATGAACACTCGTACCTTTGTAGAGCACAGACAGCACCGCGGGAGCGAATCTCACTTGGACACTGGAGCTGATCCATTTCCAGCAGGCCAGAGCGGATACGATCCTGCTGCTTGTATGTTTATAGACATGTGTGCGAGATAACATTTGACGGCTGGTGATTGTGTTATAGCATGTAATTGTACCGTGTCCAGAGATGACCCCATTGACGATGCTACCTGCACTGGAAGTATGTGTACATACAACGATCCACGGGGTCATGGCTGAGTTGATCTTCTCGGCGGGATTGGAGATGCAGCAGTATGTACATGTACCATACTGTAGCCATGATATTATTAGAAGCTCTGCTTGCATCAGAATCAGGCTGCTCGTCACTTCAGCGGCCGGCATTAAGGACGACGGCCTGCGACCCGGTTTGTCCATTGTTTTGTTTGAGTCCCCTTCCATCTCAATATATGCCATGAATGGTGAGGTACGAATACACGCCTCAGCGGCCGGTACCTTAGCCACCTTAGTATTAGCGCCCGGTCCAGGAACAAGTCTACAGGTACCGGAGGCGTCTATAGCAAACCGCAGATGCCGGGACTGGTGCTCCTTTCATCAGAAGCCGTCAACGAACTCGGCGGCATTGCAATCCAGCAATCTCAGCTTGTCGTCGCAGCTGTGTCGCAGGTTGCAGGTACGAGTACTTGCACTGCCGAGTTGCGCTTCTTCAGCACCTTTTTAGCGCATCTGTGCTGATTTCCACGAGGTTACAGGGGGGGTCCCGCCGTGGCCAATCGCCACCAATCGCCCATCTTCTCTCTGCTGTACTCCGTACTAGTACTGTACGAGTACCTGCTCACATCCATACCCTAGGAGGAGAAGCGCCCCCGCCTGGCCGCTATTTTCTCGTCTGGGCTCAATTCGTTCCTGTTTGGCCTTGATTCTTTTTAACCTCCCAGCTTGCTCCCCTTTTTCCCCTTCTCGACGCCGTCGGTCGACTTCAGCCGGGAGCCTGTGTCGTGACGACCGCAGCAACCACGGACGAGGTGGCCTGAAGCTCTGGGTCCTGATTCGACGGTGGAAGAGAAAAAGAAGAAGAAGAAACCGAAGAGCCAAAATCGAGATTGGCAACAGGCGAAGACGCAAGACGCATCGCACCATCAAGTCGACGCTCGGCAACTGCAAACACCGCGGGTCGCGTTTGCAATCGAAGCACGGCACAACATCGCTCTCGCCGAGATCATTATTTGAATTTCAAAATCACCAAATCAAATTAAAAAAGACAGAAAAAAAACCACAGCAAAAATGGCAATGCTCGCCAAATCCACGTATCCCGCTCCCCTAGGAGGAGGCGCAACCATGGTCGCAAGCGACTACTCCTCCGGCCTACCGACGTCGAGGAGAATACCCGCCATGACTGGCAACTCACATGGCTTTTCCAGCCCGACAGAGTCAGACTTCTCCGACTCGGACGGCCCAGATTCCGTCAAGAACTGGGACGAGGACAGAGTCTGCGACTATCTCGCCAGCGTCAAGTGTGGGGAATACGAAAAGCTGTTCCGCAAGAACCACATCAATGGCGAAAACCTGCTGGAGATGGACAAAGAAGTCCTCAAAGAGATGGGGATTGACAAGGTTGGCGACCGCGTGCGCCTCTTCCTCAGCATCAAGAAGCTGCGAACAAAGGCGTATGCCAACCAAAAGAAGAGAAATAGGGTGAGTTTTCCTTTGTGCACTGAGTATTTGGGCCAAGGAAAGGGGGTGATTACTGACAGTTGCCCCCCGCATCTAGGATTCGTTTGCTGGACTGGATATCCTCCCTATGCACAGCCTTGGCGGCTCTGCTATGGCCTCCAACCCACGATCCGCCGCTACTCCGTCTCTCAACAAGCGCTACTCGAGGCAGGTTGACATGTCTGGCGCCGGGGCCTCCAACCACGGAAGACCTACTTCAAGACCTACTTCTCCCCAGCCAGTACCAGATGTGCGAACGCGACAGCAACAGCCGCAGCAATCGCAGCAATTTGCCACCGGTAGAGGCTATGTAGCTCACGGGGGCCAGAACCCGGCGTCTAATACTTCAAGCGGTCGTCTAATGTCAACTCACACGCGCAACAACTCCAGCTTGGATGGTTCTCTCATGGCTACCCTGCCTCAGGGCCAGCACATTATCCGTGTCATTTCCAGCGGCGGCGTTACAAAGGTTGTCAAGATTGCCGAATGCAACACCTGCGAGGACGTCATGCGCGTCACTCTGCGCAAATTCGGCCTCCGCGAAGATCATGAGCGAAACTATTGCTTCTGGGTCCTGACCGGCATAGATGCCGACCCCAGCCAGTGCCGTCGGCTGGGCGACACGGAGCTGTGGCGCATCATCAAAGACCAGCGGAGACCGGAGAGGAACCGCTTGATTCTTAGAAGAGTGCCAGCTGGAGAGCCCGGCGAGGCAGAACTGCAGCGCGCTGCCGCCATTGCGCTGGAAGAAGAGCAGCAGAAGCACGCGCGAGCGCTAGAGAGCGTAGATAAAAGGAGTCAGATCAAGGTGCAGAAAGTCTTGGGCGAGAGTTGGAATGAGAAGCTTCAAAACCCCCTTTCGCCCGTCTCATTTGCAGCCCGAGAGCGAAACACGGCGAATGCGTATAGAGAGCTGGACCGACCTTCCTCGCCTGATCGCAACCCGCTAAGAAAGGTAGGACTGCGGCAATTTGGAGGACTCCGGCCGCCGAGCGAGCTCATTGCATCAGATTTGACATCATATTTCCCTGACCACGCCCGCGAGGACATCGACCGGACCGCCAGGCTTTCCATGAGGAGATCAACACGCTTGAGCAAGATCAATAGCCGACTTAGTGTGGCGAGCAATTTGAGCTTTGCTTCGAGCATCCAGGATGCCCCTCCCATCCCTACCATTGCAGACTCTTGGTTGGGTGGAAGCGCCCATGTGGCCAAACTTCGTCTCCAGGGCGGGCGAGCCCCAACGATTTATAGCCGAGATTCGATTGCTTCGTCGATGCTCGGAACTCTGCAAGAGGAGGCGTCGTCGCCCACAGAGCCAAACCGCAAGTCATACGTCTCGTTTTCGGACGCAAGCGACACCACGGGCCTCAGCGTCACCGACCCCGAGGGTAACACGACAAGCACGAGCTATTATGATGCGGATGGGTCGACTGGCTCCGGCTCCTTCCAAGAGGTTCAGCAGGCCCTCAACGAGGACGACGACGAGGCTGACGAAGAGCTGGAGAGTTTCTTGGCGGGAGACTCGTGGGATGATAACAAATGGATGAAGGGAGCCCTGATTGGACAGGGATCCTTTGGCAGCGTATACCTGGCGTTGCACGCAGTGACGGGAGAGCTCCTGGCTGTGAAGCAGGTCGAGATGCCAGCGCCCGGCGCGAACAGCCAAAACGACAGCCGAAAGAAGAGCATGATTGATGCCCTGAAGCGCGAAATCAGCCTCCTCCGAGAGCTGCGACATCCCAATATTGTGCAGTACCTGGGCTGCAGCTCTTCTGCCGAGCACCTCAACATTTTCCTCGAGTACGTCCCCGGTGGCTCGGTCCAGACCATGCTCAACTCGTATGGTGCCCTGCCCGAACCCCTGGTGCGCAGCTTTGTGAGGCAGATTTTGACGGGCTTGTCGTACCTGCACGGCATGGACATTATCCACCGAGACATCAAGGGTGCCAACATCCTGGTGGACAACAAGGGCACAATCAAGATTTCCGATTTTGGCATTTCCAAGAAGCTGGAGGCGTCCAACATCCTCAACGGAGCCGCCAACAACAAGCACCGACCTTCCCTTCAGGGATCGGTGTTTTGGATGGCGCCCGAGGTCGTCAAGCAGACTTCATACACGCGCAAGGCTGATATTTGGTCTCTGGGATGTCTGGTGGTGGAGATGATGACGGGTTCGCACCCGTTCCCGGATTGCAGTCAGCTGCAGGCCATTTTCAGGATCGGTGGCGGGAAAGCAACTCCCACCATACCGGAGCATGCTAGTGACGATGCGAAGATGTTCCTGGGCCAGACCTTTGAGCTGGATCACAACCTGCGGCCAAGTGCCGATGAGCTGATGGTCAGCCCCTTCCTCGCGCAGATTACTTAGAATCTTGCTTTCCATTATTTGCTCCTTTTTTTTTATCTTTTTTTTTTATCTTTTTATTATTTCCTTTTCTTTTTTTTAATTTTGCTTGCGCATTTCCAGGGACTCAACAGGGCAGGCACTTATCACAAGAACAAATATCAATTAGACGCAAAAATGCGGGTGATATGAGAAGGATAGTATTTACATCATATATGGAGACGGGCATGGGATTCTTTTTTTTTCTCTTTTTTCCTTTTGCTTGTTCTCCCTTTTTTGCAGTTATGAAAAAAATGAGTTATGGGATTTGCTCGAAGAGAGTGAGGCCTCACTGGTTGGTTGGAGGCAGCCCGCGCGCAAGGGCTGTGGTGGTAATGGGCAACGCACGGGCGAAGTATTGAGGAGGGGGGAGGAAGTGAAGTGATATCATGGGCATTTAAAGAAGTGTATTATATGAAATGAAACCTGCATGAATGATGATGATTTGATACCTGAAGCAATGCTGTGCCTGTGCGTGATGTGCGTGATATCTACATGTTAGGTAGTTGTCTGTCATTGTGAGAGTTGATAACCAACTTCATCATAGGATGAATATTTGTTAGATTTCTGCAATGATCAAATAAAAAGTCCAGCCAACAATGAATACTACATAAGGAAGGACGTTTGAAAAACATATCCCGCAAAGCAAGGGTTAGAAGAATAGTAATAGAAAATAGAACTCGGCCGCGGCCTGTTTATTTGTTTGTCTCTGTCGCCTATTCAGGACATGGGGGAACCGACTGGAGTGACTTGCCTTGCTGCCTGGACCAAAGTCTGCTGACCGTGTACTCACCCATGTACCTCTTGTCTCTCTCTCGGGCCTGTTCTTCCTCATCATCGCGTCCTTCGGTTAACGAACGAATGTGAAGGGAAAAAAAAATTGGAAAGTAAATTAAAGTTCTATCTTTGGAAAGAAGGATTTTTGAAGTCTATTATTTTGTTCTAGGATCTTTGTTGTTGGTTTATCGATTAATTTCCTGGTTCCGCCTTGTTTCGGGGTGGCCGTGCGCCAGCACAGCCTTGCATTGATCTTGCAAAGGCCTCCCGCCCTTGGTGGGCGTTTTTTGGCAGACAGCCTTGCAAGATCAACCATTTCTCTTATAAAGGAACCTATTAGAGGGATTTTTTTGATTGTTTGGGATTATTTTATCATTTGGCGACGAATGACTTTTATTAGGCGCTACCAAGTCAACTTGAGGAGCACAACTGAGACAGACAAGAGTCATCTTACATATATCCTGTTACACACGCACACAGAGGAACACAAACACAAACACAAAACACAAGATACACAAAATACAGTTACAAGACGACGACATGGAGTCACAGGGGAGCCAGGACTCGCAGGACAGCACCCTGACCATCACCGACGAAAACAGGAGCGAGATTCTCTACTTCGCGTACGGCAGCAACTTGTCGACTGAGCAGATGCGGCAGCGATGTCCTTATTCTACGGCCGTCGGGTTGGGAAAAGTTACAGGGTGGCGGTGGATTATCAACACGAGGGGATATGCAAACATTGTGAGGGAGAGCGAGGAAGAAGAAGATGATGATGAGAAACTTGACGAAGAAAAGAGGAAAAGCAGCATGGAAGAGGACACAGAAGAGAGCCAAGTATACGGCATGCTCTACCTACTACCAGTAGAAGACGAGGAGCGACTAGACCGATACGAGGGCGTGCCCTGGGCCTACGAAAAGCTTCATATCGAGGCCTCCTGGGTGAGCAACAGGGACAGAATCGACGGGGAGGAGCAGCGGGTGGAAGAGGAGTTGACGCCGGTGAAGGTGCTGGCGTATGTGGACAGGCAGCGCGTGACGGAGGGGAGGCCGAAGGAGGAGTATGTGGAGAGGATGGAGAGGGGGATTGAGGATGCGGTTGAGAATTGGGGGATGAGTGAGGAGTATGCGGATCGGGCGATGAGGCGGTTTTGGGTGGATGGATGAGTATTATGATGGTGGTTGGTGATTGGCATGAGGAGGATGATGATGATGATGAGATTCGTGATGGTGATGGGGAGAGTGTGGGATTCTGTTTCAGGATTGTTTAGATAGAGATGGGATTGGATGGGGGAATTGGTTTGTTAATACGCTCGCTACTCTGACAACTTACACTTTATAGTATAGAAATAAAATAAAAAAACTTACGGCGTGGGGGAGTTCAAAGGGAACTGATTCGCAGTGTATACGCTGTCCAGCAAAATCGGCAACTATGATATAACTCATTTATAACATATGGTATCTACATCACCATCTCATCTAAGCCAGGACTCAACTGTTCAATCTTTTAGTCTGAAGAAAAAAACAGGGTATGAAGACTCTTTAAATCATCGTCCCGGCGTCTCATTGATCCTCTGCCTCTGGATAACCATCTTCATCTCCCAACAACGTGCTCACTTCTCTCAAAACCCTGGGAAAGCATCCACAACTGCCTTGGACGCAGCCTGAAGCTCAGGCGAAATCTCTCCGCTCATGCCCATCATGTTGCGCATCAAAGGCGGACCACTGATGAGCTGGTCCAGCGTGACGGAGCGAGTGAAGGTATCGGTATACAGCTCCTCTGCTGCCTCTTCGCCTCGCTTGGCTACAAGTTTATCAGCAATTTTTTGTTTCTATAAATGTAATTGACCATGTTTGACACTTGGCCATCTAAATGCAAAGCGGAAAGAAAGATGGAAGACTCACTGATTTTGATCTGCCCGGCATGCTTAAACTCATACCCCTCCCTTCGAATGCCATCCACCTCAAAGAGCATGTACTGAGTCCGGTGGGCGAAATCCCACACGTGGAACAGCCCGCCGCTGGACGAGGAGCGTTTGAAATCGGGGGTCTTCTCGACGGCCAGGATGAGGGCGTCGATCTTTGCGGCGATGTTGGCGCGGACTTCGGGGGAGGGAACGGAAGGCAATTTTTTTTTTCAGTGGTGGTTGTTGAATGTGAGTGTTGTGAGAGTAGAGTTGGGTGGTTAGATTGAGGGGAGAGAGAAAGAGGGAATAAGAAGAAGGAAAAAGAAGGAAAAGAGAAGAAACGTTGTCGGTTAATGATAAGAAAATAAGACAGCTGCCAATCTTTTTTGTTTCACTTCTTCTCCCTCGTCTCATTCACCGTGTAGGCACGTAGACTCAGAAAATTATGTCATACCGGGCTACAAGTGGGTTGATCCGCATCCATTCATGTACAAAGCGTGTCAAAGTCGTGTCCCGCCGTGCCTTATCAGAACCACTTAACGCGTACGCAAACAGAAACACCATATCACTCTGCAGGTCTCATTCATGTCTCGGGTTTCAACAAAATGTCATCGCTTATTCTATGTCTAAGATATTACTACTAATTAATGTACATAAAAGTCATTACCGGCGCTTGTGGAAAGCGTCCATTATCCATTATCCATAGATCCACCATCTGGGATGCATCGTAGCATCACATGCACTCATCTATAAATTGTATAATACTTTCGCAGCCTCATACTCCTCTTCAGCATCAACGTCTTCATCATCCTCATCATGACGTTTGGTAAATAGTAAACCTCCAGGCCACCGCCGCAGCAGCCGCAAAACTCACCACCACGGCCGCCAAAATCTCCCTCTCCTGCATCTCGTTATGGGTCGCCACCCATCTGGCCGCACAGCCAGCCACGACGCCCATCCAGCCCACAAAGAAGCCCGTCTCCCACCACGCCTGTCTGACGCTTTCCTTCTTGGCCATCTCGCTGCTGTTACGCATGCTTGTGCCCCAGCCGTCGGCCGTCAGGGTAAACAGACTCCAGACATGGACGGCGGGCAGCGGCAGGTGATAAAAGAACATGCCAGGGACAATCCACTTGAGAGAGGCGCGTTCCAAGCGGTGCGGGTTGCGGAAGAGGTTGTACAGAGCGCTGGCCACGATACGTACAAGCAGGTCGGAGATGAAGACGATGATGAGTCGCTCGCCGGTGAAAAAGTACCACATGATGGCAACAAAGGCGATAATGGGACCAAACTCGCGCTTGCTCATGCTATAAAAGAGCAGAGGGTGCGTGATGAGGTAGACTTTGGGTTGCAGCAGAGACTCGATATGCGTGGCGCGCGCCCACCGGACTTGCTGCTTCAGCCAGCGCGCCAGTGTCGTAGGAGTGTCGGTAGCAGTAAGAACGTCAGAAGCAAACACGACACCCCAGCCGCGCAGCAGGAGGTTGGTGGTGAGATGTCGGTCCTCGTTGATAATCATGCGCTTTCCCATCAGCTTTTGGAGATACCAGGGGATCAGGATTGCGGGCATCGCGGCGAGACGGAATACGGTGCTGGGACCGCTCTGGCAGTCGCTCGTGGCGGTGAAAGCAGGCATTGAACGGGTCAGATACAGCTCGCCCCAGTAGACGGTGGCTGCGAGATTCGTCACAGTAGTCTCGTATCCATTGTGAACGACGAGGCCGGAACTGGCGCCGCCAATCGTGGGGTCGTGGGCAATGGCATCGACAGTCTTGTGGATAGAGCCGGGGAATACCAGAGTGTCCGAGTCGGACGACCACAGGAACTCGATGCCCAGGACATCGGCAATGACAAGAGCAAAGATGAATGTGGTAAACATGATGCCCTTCTTGTGCATGTGACGTTGGCGCAGGCACAGATGGCGTACATTGGCGAGGTCAATCTTTTCCTGCTCGAGGATGGTTCGGGCAAGCTGGAAGCAGTGTCGAATGGCGATCTCATGGCACTCGCTCATGTTGACCGGCTGGCCGTTTTGCTTGCAGATGGAAACATGCTTGGTGATGAACTGCTCTGCCACCTCGCCAAGAGGCTGAGGAACATGAATAGCTTTTGACTGGGTGGGATATACCTAGCGGGTTCACTCGTGTTAGCGGATTTTGATGTCTTTGATATGACCCATGATGACTTACATTGTTAAAGACGTTGACCATGTCCTGATCAGGCGCATCGTCTCCATCAATGCCGACAAGCATAAACTTGCAATGCATAGCACTTTTGTAACTCTCCAGTGCCCTGGTAAACAAAGCAGGGTCTTCACGCCATCCCACCACCGCAGCCATGCTATCCAACCTCGACTGCGGTGCAATTTGCGTCTCCGTGACCGTGAACCCTACTTTCTTTTCATCGAAAAAGCCGTCATCAGATTTCTCATCTTGAGGGGGCATCATCGGCTCTGGATCCTCTTCATAGAACTGAAGTCTTCGGCCTTCATTGACAAGTCGGTTCAGTTCAGTGAGGAGGATGGTCAAGATGAGATCTAGCGTGACAGGGTAACGACAGTGGATGGCAAAGGCCCAATAGACAGGAGTAAAGAGCAAACAGCCAGCAACGTGGAGCAGCATGCGAAGCCATGATGTGTGGCGGCCCTTTGTGATGATTTGGGGGACCGAAACATCGTGGAATGAGTCCATGGTGAGGTGGTCCGCGGTGAGTAAGGCCAGGGTTTGGCAACCTCTGAGTAGGAAAAAGAGTGAACAAGAAACGAGTGGCGGCAGATTCAAGAACTGCACTTGTTTAGGCTACTTCGGCAAAGAAAAGAAAAATTAAAGAAAGTATCGGGAATAGGTGCATAATAAGAAGAAAAAGGGGGAGCTAGGGACCGACAACTCGAGCTAAGCGTATGCCAACTACCTTGGCCATTATGGATACTCGTCTGACTTGAGATGCCGAGATGTCTGCCAAGTATCGTATCCAGGCAGCAAGAGGCGGAGTCAGAGGACGGCTGCTGCAATGACTCTCTCAGCAACGTAACATGACACGAAGTTTATTCTCGTGAATGATTAGTCGAACATAATGTTACCGAGCGGCCGTTTTGAAAGAATAGAGCAGCGTGCTTATGCGAGTTCCAGTTGGCCCGAGAATGTACATGTTTTGCACCCAACTTCTCAATCTGGACGGATACGCTCTTCTTCTTCTTCTTCTTCTTCTTCTTCTTTTCTCGTCAGCCCTGTCAACTGCCCCAGTCTTTTCCGTCTTCTTCTCTCTCTTTTTTTTCTTCTTCTCCGGCAATCGTTGATTCGCCTCTTAGTTCCTCGGGTGAGCTTCAACCCGCAGCCCCGTATAATTTTACGAGTAGCGCGCCTCCTCTTGGCGGACAACCCGGCTAAAGCTATCTTTAGCTTAGACACGACGGGGGGGCGCAGCAAGGGTTAATTTGGACGAAGACCAAGGCCAAAGACGACTCTGTTACCAGCAATTGGCTTCCGGTACGAATGGGATTGTGATCCTTGCTCGGGTTTCTCTCTTTGGAACTATTTTTCTCATGTCGTATACTATCCTTACCTTGCCCTTGCCTGCATAGGGGCCGAGGAGATTCGATTCAGCTGGGCACAATCCATAGTCTTAGTTGAAAGGACCGGTCCCAAGGCAATTGCGTTCTTTTCGACGTGAACGCACTTTGCGCATGTCCGTGCTCGTTTCACAACCTTCTCTTGGCGGTGGCTGCTCGGAATATTTCAGCTTTCGGACTGATACAGTTAGGCTGACGTCGTGACAGAATGTACACTGAATAGGCAATAGACGAGAATAGGTATTAGTTGCGACTTGATGACGTCGTTAGTCAGTTGAGAAGACAACCACAGCGCTGAGAAAGGTAGTGTCCAGCAGCGAAAAATCACAGGGACGTCTGGTTATCGTGTCCACTCTTGAGTAACATAAACGGCAGTTTCCTCAACTCACATCTCTCAACATCAGCCTTTCTACCCTTCGCGATGCTTTCCTCGTCAGCATCGCTCTCACGGCCTCGCCACTTCTGTCAATAACAAACTGATGGCTTATGTGCCTGACTACCGTAACAGCGCATCGGCTTTCGGTGGCATCGATGTCTTCTTGTTTACCTCCACGTGGAATTTCAAGAGGCTCTTAACCAAAGATGGTATGTCCTGGTGAGATGAGAGCGACCACAAACTCTTCGTTTTTCACTAGAAGCTTCAAGTAGTTAAGTATGTGACTATAAGTTTCGTGAATGGATATAGTAGTCGTACGTTGCAGAATACAACTAGACATACTATTCTTGGAGATATTTCGTAAAGTCAACCAACGCGCAACGTTCTATAGACAACTTCCTTAAAAGACTAAGACAATATGTCAGCATTACACTTTGTCCTACCTGTATAAGTCGACTTGTATTCACAATAACATAAAAATAATTCTAAAGATGAGAAATTGAAAATGAAAGAAACCTGAATTATGTGAGTATACAGTTAAGCTGTACATAGGGTACCCCTGTAACCTATACATGTACAAGATTCCGTACCTTGTACATGTATAGGTTACAGGGGTACCCTATTTACAGCTTGTCTTACTACTCGAATTATGTGATCATGGCTGTGTTACAAACGAAGATGGCTGCTTGCATGGTATGACTTGTCCCCTGAAAGAGAGCACTTGCAATACGAAGTAGTATTTTGGCACACGAATAGGCACCGTGATTCATGTAGATCCTTGGACGAGTTCCCGCTCCCGGTCCACTTATTAGTCGTAAGCGTGAACATCGCCTCTGCCACAACTCCATACATACGAGCGTGTAACCGGCAAGTTCGTTTTAATCTCCGATGTCGCCACTGTTCCTTTCTACCCTCCTGTAAGGGCAGTTGAAGAATGAGGGACTATAACCTCATAACTAAACAAAAATTCGAAAAATCAGTGCAAGAAGGAGAGCAAAAACAGTGCCAAGAACGATTCCGTCAAAGCCGTTCCAAGCACGGAATTGGGCGAGCGAAGGACCAAATTTCTAACACCGGCGGCGCCATTTTTCACTCTAGCGGCACTCTAACCAGGGGCTGAGTATTCCTGGTCCGGCAGTTACCCGTATTGGCAATCTCCTTCTGGGGCCATCCAGGGGCTGTCCATGAGGCAGACAGGCATTGTTTTTTTTTCCCCTTCTCTTCGTCCTTCGGTGCCAGCCGTAGTTCGTACAAGCAGCTTTCAGCTTGGCGCGGTGCGTGTCATGCGAGTCAAAGGGGGCTTCTCTCTCTTCCGTCTCTATGCCGGAACAAGTCATCGCGCGGAACCAGCTCAAATTAGCAGCTTTCTGTCTTGGCTCGCCTGGATCCTGTGTTTATGGAGACTCTTTGCGCCAGAGGCCCTTTTGTGTGCATGTGGAATTGCCGGACAAGTAGGTAGTGGCACTACTTATACGGAGTATGTCCGCTGGTAGTGCCAAAGTAGTAGTTGGCGATCCAGTTCGGGCGTGAAATCCCGGCGCGAGATCGACAGCGGCCTGGACCTCTTCTATCTCTCTTCTTTTTTCCTTCTCTCCCCTTTCCACAAGTTCACGTTTGTTTCTTACCCAGATTCACAGTTGTGAGCGAGTGAATGCACCGGACGCGTTGCCGCTGCTGCATTCCCTCACAATGTTGGTAACATACAAAAACAACCGGCTGATACCCGCACTCATCATCACCGCGTGCGTTGTCCTTTTCTACTGCCTTATTGACCCCTCGTTGGAAAACTATGGCTTTGACCCGGTAGTCAAGCAGAAGGGCATTGTCGTAGAGGAAGTGGAGCTGTCTAATAGCCAACGGAAGCCGGTCGATCTAAGCACAAGCTTGACAGCGGAAACGGCAGAGGCGCCATCCAAAGAGGTGGAATACATCGCGCCAACCAGCAGCCACAAGACGACAGACAAAGAAAAGAAGCCCAGCAAGGCCATATCATACAATGGCCTCTCGACAGATGACGTTCTCCTCATCGTCAAAACTGGCGGTACCACCATTTGGAAGCGGATGCTGGTGCATTTCACCACGTCTCTCTCCCAGGACCGAATCCCCCTGGCCAACACCGTCATCTACTCCGATGTGCCGGAGCGGGTTGGCCCCTATAACGTCATCGACGTGCTCGCCAACATGTCTTCTACAGCAAAAGCCCAGCCTGATTTTGACGTCTACCGGCAGCAGCCCGAGTATATGGCCAACAATTATTATGTCGAGGCCGCCGGCGTCAATGGCGATGAATGGGGTCCCGTGGGAGGCTGGATCATCGACAAGTACAAGTTCGTTCCGCTGATGCAGCATGCTGGCGACAACTGGCCCAAGGCCAAGTGGTATATATACATGGAAGACGACGCATATCTCTTCTTGCCAGCCGTTTTGGGCTACCTGGCCAAGTTCGACTCGACAGAGCCGCACTACCTGGGCAGCTATGCGGCCAAGTCAGATGTCATCTTTGCTCACGGCGGCGCAGGCTTTGCGTTGTCCAGAGGAGCGTGGGAGCAGTCGTTTGGAAAGCAGGGCAACGGAAATGGAAGCCTGACGGAGGAATACTACCAGTACACGGCCGACCACTGCTGCGGCGACCAGGTGCTCGCGCACGCACTGCGCAAGCACGGCATCAAGTTTGGCGAAAACGGCGGCGACGGCAAGTTCACATTTGGCTTTAACCCCGTGGTCCACTGGGCCTTTGCTTTTGCCAACGCCAACTGGTGCAAGCCGCTGCTGTCGTGGCACAAGGTGCATAACCGCGACATCGCTCGCTACTACGAGCTGGAGCAGAGCTGGGACTGGAGCAAGGGGCCGCTGCTGCACCGCGACTTCTTCAACGCCATGATCCTCCCCAATATCAAAGAGCATGCCGAGTGGTGGGACAACTACTCGGGCGTCTTCGAGGTTTCGTCCGGCAACAGAGAGTGGGCTCCCAAGCCGGGCGCAGAGAATGGCCAGTACGACAAGGCGCTGTGGGCAAATGCCTGGGAGTCGGTTGAGGCGTGCGAGGCGGCCTGTCAAGGCTGGACAATGTGCATGCAGTGGAACTATGTCGAGGATCTATGCAAGATGGACGACAAGATCTATATGGGCCAGGGCTATGCGCCGGGCATGTCGCAGAGGAAGACGGCCCTGAAGCACACCAGCGGCTGGATGTACAAGAGGCTGGAGGATTGGAAGTGCTGAGAGCATGATTTAATGGTTAATAGACTTGATACGAGGATTTAGGGATGAAATTCTTACCTGGTTGGGAAGAGCGCATGCTCAAGCTGTTGGAAAATTCTATTTCATCAACAGGCCATCTCTATAATGAGTTGCTGAGTTCGGCATCTCTCGGGCTGGTTTAATGATAGGCGTTGGGGAGCGTTGTAATACGAGGGATGTCTTATGGTTTTGCGCTTTATACGATTAGATAGGATCCAGTATGTAAAATATCTGGTTATGAACGACATGAAGTTATTTGTGTGTGCGTCGCCTATGACTTATCTTATCTTGTTGACCGCTTTGGCTTTGATTCCTTGAGAAGGGAATGGGACCTACCTAGTAGTACTTTCGTACCTTATCTTCGTACTAGGTACCTCTATACGGCATCGCAGCTGCAATCCCTCCTAATATCAGTGCATTTTCTAAACAAACTCCTTGAAGACAGCTGTTTCTCTTGATGTGTTCTCTTCGCAACTAGCGAGAGGAAAGTATTGTCCCGACAAAAAGGTTAGTGAGAAACCGCTACCTGAGGCAGTCTGAGATCGCCTGGTGAAATTTAGCTTTGTCAGTCTCAGGGGCAAGAAGATATTCTTCAAGCATTCGTCATATATCCCCATCGTTGTTTATCTACCAAGCTTCAACAGCAAATATGGGCATCAGCGTTCTACTTTCTTGACATGGGAGAGCGAATATTCCCAAACATGGCGGAAGAGCCACAGGGTCTGGGAAGCTCAAATACGCCAACGCCTCGCCAAATTGTACGGCTTTTTCAGTGTCTCATATGCCGCAGGGTTATCACCGAGCCTCTAATACTACCATGCGGCTATTATTGTTGTCAAAAGTGTCAACCCCCCGGGCGGTGCCCAAGTTGCAATAACGTCCATGACTCCCAACATGGCCGAATTGACCAAACGATTGAGATGGTGGCAGCTTGTTTCGAAATCGAACTGGAACGCTTACGGGTAGCCTCCCTTGATATGGATATGTGCGCAGAGGTCGGAGTTCTGGATTTTTCGAGGCCCAAGTCCAAGTCCAGGATTATTCACAAATTCTACCCGCATAGTAAGCTGTTGGCCATATGGGATCTTGTTCAAGACGGTATTTTGGGGTGGCAGAACGATATCAGCTACTTCGAGCTTTGGCCATCCCCGGAAAAGTAGGGCGCTCTCGAAGAGGAGGCTATACAGTCCGCTCGAATAGCAGCAAAGAGTCACTTGATGTGTCAGCTGTGCAAAGAGTTGTTGCGGTACCCTTGCGTGGCAGCTTGTAGTAACACGTTCTGCCATGCGTGTTTACTCCTCGCCATCAAAACATCGTCACCATGCCCCTATTGTGGTGAGTCTTTATCGGGAATGTCATCACAAACGCTCGTGCGCAATCAGGCCCTCTCGGCTATTGTTGGGACGTTATATAAAGATCAGCAGGTGGAGCACCTGCGTGGGCAGCTTGCAATCTTCACGCGTGAATGGAACAATCTCCCCATTGTGATGTGGAGGAAGATGGTCGCACCTAATACAACCATGCAACTAGACAATTTCACCACGGGAACGACAGGATACCTCAGGTCGGTTCGAAAGACGCTACAAAAAGCAATGCAGCAACCACAACGGATTCTTGGCATAATACTCATCATGGACAATCCGCACGGCCTGCCCTCTCATGCCAGGAGTCCGCACGACAAAGTCTCTCACATTGGGGTGCTCGCACACATTCGCCGCGCGCAATGGCTTGGAGAGGACTGCCGCGTAGTGGTAGACGGTATCTCGCGTTTTACCTATGGTAATCTCGTTCTTTCCGATGGCATCATGACCACCAATACCAAACCATTCCTAGATACAGCCCGGGTATCAATCGGTCTAGCACGGCCTATGTATGAGATACCGCCGCCCTCGCCAAATACTCTGAACCAATTAACACGCCTGTCAGTTCAAGATCAGTTGAGATATGCCTATGGGTTCGTGTCGGAGATGATGGTCCATCCTGAGTAGCTCAGAGGGAAGAATCATCTCTACCTATGCGGCCCATACCCGATGGAGGGGAACGATTTGCCATGGTGGCTAGCTATGGCTCTTCCATTCGAGCCAAGATTCTGGGCTGCACTCCTGGTCACAAGGTCATCCCGCTTCAGGCTTTGGATATGCTGCCAGTGGATATTTTATAACCAAGCTACACTCTGGACTCAGGGGGATGATGGGTCAGGTAGCTGATTGAGAGGTAGTTGGATGATGCTACGCCGACTCGTTGCCTTGTAGCTTAGTACGATTCAATCAGTATTTTTCTGAACATGTTCAAATTCCAGAGTAAAGTATTCATGTTACCATTCCAAGTTAGCCATAGAGAATACCGCGTCTCAAATTCAATAGGGTGAATAGCACCAGTCAAGACAGTGAATATGTCTGGGATGCAAGATAGCCAATTCGGGGTGCGGGCTAGTCACTCTCATTGTTTTTGCATAGAGTGAGTCGTATTACGCTCGGGTTAGATCCATTAACTTTGTGCCTCTAAAGTATGTTTTACTATGGCATCTTGAATACAATGATTAATTGTAGCACATATAAGAAACCATGGGAGATTTGCGCAAGTAGATATCTCGAACAAAAGGGACTGAAAGAGGTTGGCCTTCTCGTGTGTTTGGATGGAGGCCTAAACCGAGTAAACTTGGGGAATTAACCAGTTAACCTAGAGCCCAACAAATTGAATTAGGCTCCGCAACAGCTTTCAATGCTTAAATAGAGAAAGGAGAGGAAGTGATTTGGATTGTGCTGTGAATACGTGGTGTAAGTTGATTCCCGGATTTGACGGGTTTGGAATTACTTTCATTTAGAGGACATTGTAACTACTTGCTTTGGGGAACATGAAGAGGAAGAAAAAGATATATAGGCGCCCGTCGTCAGCCAACGAAATTGCATTCTTTCTCGACCATCGGACGCACACACATTCAGCGAGATCACAGTATATCTCTCCTTTAGGCTACTTGACTCGCATCATGCCGGAGACGCCATATAAGCATAAGCCTTCTCAAAATGGCAATTTGTTGTTTGCCAAATTGCCAGCAGAGGTATGTGCTGTCATCCATTCGCCTTTTCAACTATACATTATGTACCATGGTTGGCATTGGAATCATGCTAACTAGATTCCTCTCTACCAATTGATCTAGATCCGCTACGAGATATGGTGTATGCTCTTCTCGATAGAGCGCAAAGGGCCAGTTGTGCCAGTGCACATTCCCACGGACAATGCAACAGAGACCTTCTTTTCTTTGGGAAGTGGTCGAAACAGTACCTTTGTTCTCGATACTCTCCTGAAGACTTGTCGGCTGTTTTACCAGGACCAGGAGGATTGGATGATCTTTTACAAGGTAAGTAGAGAATGACACTTGACGCCGGCCTCTCATTATATTCTAACCTTCAACTATCTATAGTTCAACGAATTCCAATTCTCCAGAAGCCGTGAATGCCTCACTTATATTGCCGCTATCACTCCCTCTCGCCGCAACGCCATCCAAAGCATCACCCTCAAAATGAATCCCGCCCGCTATAATAAGTACGGCGTCAAAAAGGGGAAGCCAGGAAATCGTCTCCGCGCCATCGCCAAACTCTGTCCGAATCTGCGCGTTCTTAGACATGAGAAATTCTTTTACCGCTCAAGAACCTTGAGCGACTGGGCAATCTCTCTGGCCCAGAATTTGGAGCCCATTGTGGCCTCTCTGCCATTGTTAAAAGAGGTCTACATTCGTGGTGGCAATGGTGGGTATACGGGGCTGGAATGCCATATGACTTTGCAGAATGTATCATTCACTTTGGAACGAGTAATGGCTATCTATGGCGAGATACCAGAATATGCCAAACTCAATGGACATGGTGAGCAATCATTGACGGCAGTATGGGAGATACTGTCCAAAAGAAGGACAGTCGATCAGCGACCACTCGCGCCACCTCGCCTTGTAAAGCAAGCTATTGAATCGACGCCTATTCTCACTCTGGGACAAGATCGTCGGCACCGAAGCCGTGTCAATGGCGTGAGACAGAATGTAAGACATTTCGCAAGAGGAACAGTCCCCGATTTTATATTAGGAGGAACGGGGACTGTAAAAGACATTCGGTTTCCCAGCGATCAAATGTGTCCTGAACTGCTTATTGGAACGGTTTGGTACCATTGGGATGCCATTTTTTCTTCAAATGGTTTATCAGAATATCACAGCAAATCTTACGTGTCGGAGGCCGCATACCGCTTCAGAAAAAAGTACGTCCCATGGGTGTATTTTTCGGGCACCAGCAATGGGAGACGCCATGGGGACCAAAGCCCTCAGAGCAAGCTAATCAACTGCATATGGCGGCTGAATTGGCAGGACAGGGCTAAGAAATTAGATATATTGGGCGAGTTATACAAATTTCGGAACCACAGGCCTAGACAGGGACTGTTAGGGAGATCGTAATGGTATTGAAGGATGTATTTCACCATTGGGGTAATAGGGTAAGATGATGAAAGTCATTCTACCCTTGGTATATCCCCTAAAAGTTTCCGTTTTGTATAGATGATCAGAAGACAGATATAGACGAGAATGATGATACTAGTTGTGGCACCATTGACATAGTCTCTCGAGATGAGGACCCATCTTCAACCTCCACCTTGTGATTCTTCAGATCCAGCCCATTAGATTTAACCCTCTTTCCACGGCATTCATATACCTATGAACACCTTTTAAATCTCCGAGAAATGATCTTTGCCTCACCAGTCCACCGCTCCTCCCGTATTCGCTGCCATCGACGGATCTCCCCAAGCAGGCACCGCAGGCGGAGGTTGATATGATGACCACGTTGGATCCACGAACGCCGCTTGTCCATTATCATCCGAACACCAGCTTCCCGGCATCTTGGACTGTTCCTGTTCACCTGATGGACCTGTTACGGCAGCCACAGGGATAACATTGTTGTCCACCATCGAGGTAGGGGGCTCATTTCCTGCTGGAGAATTTTGTCCTTGTCCCTGGCCACTGCCGTTGCCGTTGCCATTATTATCATTCGTCTGCTGATTGTCGTTTCCATTCCCATCGCCCCAGGTGTTGCCGCCATTGTTGCCATTATCATTAGTACCCCAGCCCCCTTGGTTGTTCTGATCGTTCCCACCTCCAGCTCCCCATGGGTCAGTCCCTGAGTGGTTGTTATTGTTGTTGCTGTCCCACTGGTCATTATTATTATTGTTTGTCGTGCCCCATGTATCGCCACCGCCGCCGCCAGAACCCCATTGATCACCACCTCCCTGGTTGTTGTTGTTCGCATCACCGGCACCATCACCCCACGTAGCTCCATGATTACTGCTGTTTGCCCATGCTCCGACGCTCCTTCGCGAAACAGTATCCCAGTTGGGGCCCGTATCTCTGTTCCCGTTTTTGGAGCAGTTGGATTGGCCAGAATGAGATGGTGGTTTACCGTCAGATCGGTTGCTGCCCATGTTGCTAAAGGGGGATTGCCTTTTCGTATAATACGGGTTTGGCTTTGTCACCTCCGGCATCACGTTATTGTCTGGTTCTCGTGGCTTATTTTTTCCTTTCCTATCAGGAGTGCCTCCCATGCCGTTGTACATGCTGAATGCACCTTTAGTTCCTTGTCTGTTAAGTTGCTGCTCGTACCAGGCACCAGGCATCGGAGGCAGTCCTTGGTAGTTGTACGATGGGTAGCCAGGAGGCGGTGCCATGGCATTCCAACCTGGTATCGGTAGGCCTTGGGTAATCGGCACATGTTCATATCCATGCGGTGGTAGCTGCTGTTGGGGTAACGGTATCGGCATCACGTTGTTGTAGCCATGATAGTAAGGATTTTGCGTCTGATTCGAATTGCCAAAAGAATGCGGGGGCCCAGCAGTATTCTCTCGAGCGGCAAACATGGAACGCCCATTCTGACCATACACAGCTCCATGATATACGCGAAGGACACCATGTAGACCATCATAGTATGCATTCGGGGGAGGATCATCTTGCGTTTCGACCACGCGCTCCGTCTGCATGACTTCTGCACGGATAGGGGCAATGAGATTTGGGGGACGAGAGTGCGTGTAGTGGTAGCCATCTGAGACATGCAACCTCTGATCCATATCCTTTGCCTTGGGAGTAGTATCATCAACTTCTTTTTCCTTTCCTTTCCCTGTTGGAGTTTTTTCGGACGTGGCCTCCTCTGCTTCCTGTTCTTTTTCTTTCTCGGTCTCCTTTTCTTCGTCAGACTTCTTTTTCTCCTCACCTTTTGGACTGCTCGTCTTCCTTCCAGTCTTTTCCGTCTTGTCACTTTCCTGATTCTTCTTCTTCTTCTCGGGGGTTTTCTTCACTACTGCTTCAGATTCGCCTTCAGTTTCCTTTGCTGACTCCGAAGTTTCTCCTTCGGCACTGGAGACTTCAGCTCTCTTCTTTTCTTTCTTTTTTTCCTTTGACTTCTTGGATGGTGTAGACTTCTCTTTAGCCGAAGACTCTGCTTCGGATACCGAGGTCTCGGTCTCGGACTCTGCTTCTTTCTTCTTTTTGGCTTCTCCATGTTTATCATGCTTTTTACACTTCTTCTTCTCGCAGATAGCTCCTTGCTTCTGCTTCTTTCTTCCCGAAGCGCATTCTTTGCATTCACATGTTGGATGAGGCTCAGAATCAGCCTCGCTATCTGAGCTCTGGACTCGTTTCTCCAGCTTCTTGCTCTTGGGAGACCTTGTTGACTTTGACGCCTTGGCTGAAATGGAAGAACTTCCGGAAGAAGTATCTTCTGCGGATGATGTTTCGGCAGCTGAGCTCGCATTAGAAGAGCTGGCATCGGGAGTTGCCTCTCCAGATGAAGCAGAGGTAGAAGTGACATCGGCATTGGACTCTTCCTCCTCGCAGAATGTGACTGACGTCTTCTTTTTCAGGGCAGATTTCTTCGGGGTTGCCTCTTTCTCGAACCGAACCTTTTTTACTACTTCCACCACCTCAGAATCCGACTGCGATTCAGGCTCCGGCTGGGGCTCTGGCGTTTTGGATACTTCAGCTGGTGTCTCCTTCTTTTCTCTTAGCCTCTCAGGTCGAGGGTAAGTAATTGTGAGAGTGTCTTCGCCGGATTCATCATCTGTCGTTACGTGAAGCTTGATAACGTCGCGCCTCTTTGCCTTGGGTTTTGGCGGTTTAGGAGGTGGACCAAGAGCTGATTTGATGGTTGTTCCCACCATCCACTCGCAGAGGAGGGAGGGGCCGGCCTTCTTGGGCATGATTGCGACAATAGTAGCGGCGAATATTGCTAGAATAGGTGGAAATAAGATTTCATTGATGCTAACGTAGATGAGGTGAAAGTGAGGCAAAATTCAGCATCAGCCGCGAGATTGTTGAAAGTGAGAAGCGCAACCAGCAGAAGAAAAATAGCTTGAATAAATTCCTGTAGAAACGAAGATAAAAACGATACTTGGGAGAACAGATAGAGAAGAACAGATACCAAATGCAGTCAGTACCCGATGAAATTCGTCCGTTTGGTGATGTGAAGAAACATGAGAGGTAAGGTGGAGAGAAGAAACGAAAAGGAAGAGGGAGAGGGAGAGGGAGAGGAGATGGGCTGCGAACGAGAGCGTGCGAATTGCCCAACTCCCAAAATCTCATGTCAGCTGGTTTCATCTGACCGCCCACCAATTGTCAACCACCAAAGCAAAAAGTAACATTTCCATTCTCAAATTCTTTCTTCAGTGTCTGTTGGTACTGTAGTCTGTTATTTATTACTCATACTCTTTTGGCTACCAAGTGTTCAAGTGCTGGCTTCCTTCTCCTGCAACTCTTTCCACTGTTTCTCAACTCTGGTATTCTGCCAAAACCTCCATGTTGCCAATGCCACTGCCAATGGAGGGCATCCAAGCATCAGCCACGACCACCACGCTGGATTCGCTGCTTTCAGTTTCCGCATCTCTTCGTCCAACACGGCCTTGAGCTCGTCCTTGGATCCGTCATTCCATAGCACCACCCCCTTTCCTTCGCCCCCATATAGGCATCTCTTTGCCTTGAGCCGCACATCCATCTGACTTTTGACCCTGTTCTCGGCGTCTTCTCTGCTGAGATCTTGGTTTCTATCCATCAGTCTCTTGAGCTGCGTCTCCGGCTCCGTCACGGCAACCACCATTGTTGTTCCACAGAACTTATCCAGCCGGCTTTCAAACAGAAGTGGGACATCCAGTACCACTGCCCAATATCCCTGGAGATAACAGGTCGTCACCATTTTGACCATTCCCAGCCGTACAGCTGGATGGACAATCCCAGAGAGCACCGCTCTGTTTTTCTGCATCTCGGGCTCATCGCCAAAGACAAGGCGTCCCAGGACAGCCCTGTTCAGCGGCCGTCCCTTGCCATTGGGTCCATTCTCCGGCATGGTATCTGAAGCTGGAAGAAGCAGGTCTGGGGCCATGGGACCAAAATGCTTGACGATGGCACGATAACCTCTTGTGCCGGGCTCGACAACCTCTCGAGCTAGGACATCGGCATCGACAATGGGCAGTGAGTGAGGCGGCGATGAGAGCAGTGAAGAAACCGTTGATTTGCCGGTCGCAATGGACCCAGTAAGTCCGATAATGAGCATCTTGCCGTTTCTGCTCTTTATTCGCAGAGTGATATGGATTGAGGTGAATGATGGCGTTGAGAGATGGATGAGCTTGTTACATCTGCTGCCAAGGTGACTAAGCGTTTTACCTCGGCGTGGTTGCATGCATGAGCTTTTTAAGTTCAAATGTTGTTTGTGCCACCCACACAGAGATCAAGGTCCACCAGAGCTACCAAAGCTACAGTACAGACAATTTACAAGGCCACCATTGCAAAATAAGATAATGAAAGGGGAAATCTCAACAACAATTAATCAGACTCTATTTCTGTCGAAGTTGGCATTTAAAAGATTTCTGTCTACCGTTCATCATTGACTGCATTAATACCGAGATCCTTGCAGGAGAACATGAGATGCGGCATCATTAGCGCTTTCAGTGGCCAAGTGGAGACGCTGCAGAAGCTCCATCGCCGCTGTAATTCACAGTTTACAGTTCAATACCAAATGCGCGAGGGCACGTGCCGAATGCGGCCGCAATAGGAAATTTCCTTCTAGCTGCAAATTGTGAGACAAACAAGGTAGAACAAGTTTTGCCTACGGCAGTGCCGTGACGGAGAAAAAAAAAATCTTGCCTGACTCAATGGTTTGCTCTCCTCATCTTCCCTTACTCCAAAGAAGAATCCGGTGGCGTGTCTGAGGGATCTTTGGATTGCCAATTCTCAACGTTGCATCACCACCATTTCCATCTCCATCGCATCTTCACCAAGGCGCCGTCATCGCGCGGCATCATCGTCATTGACTTGAGCTCGGAAAGCTCAGCAAGATGCCAGCAACCATGGCCCCTCCAACACAGACCTTCAACCTCGATGTTGAGGCAATCTCGGGCATTTGCGGGTATGTTCTCTCCATTCTAATTGTCTATGCCGTCGCTTACCTTTGTCTTTTCGCCAGATCTATCTCTATAGCCTGTTGGGGTCAGTGACGTCGTCGTTATACCAGGGTGGTTGTGAGGGCGCAACAGCTAACTCCTCTCCAGTGGTCGTGTTCTCTCCGCAAATCATACAAAACTTCCAACGCAGCAGCGCCGACGCTCTTTCGATTCAATTCATCATTGCTTGGCTCCTAGGAGATGTCTTCAATATCCTCGGAGCCGTTTTACAGGGAGTTCTCCCCACCATGGTATGCTACCCGCTGCTCGCGTGACCTCGACATGAAGCTGACACTTCTGCCTCTAGATCATCCTAGCCATCTACTACACCATTGCCGATCTCGTACTGCTCTGCCAGCTGTTTTACTATCGCGGATTTACGTGGCGCGACGAGCCGACTCCATCCCCGCCCAAGACAAATGGCCACTCTTCGACATCAGCGGCGGCTCCTGCCCCTGTGGATGAATACACTGCCCTTATTGCCAGAGTGGAACACCATGGCCATCACCGAGATCACCATGGCCGGCGTGGTTCAGATTGGTCTGGCTTCTCGCCCGCAGTGCCGCATCTTCTCGAGCCACCGACCACTCCGCAGCCACCGCCGACTGCCTTCCAAACCATTGTCTGGAATTCAGTTGTCATCATTATGGTATGCGCCGCTGGAGTCACAGGATGGTTCTTGGGTGAAAGGGCCTCTGGCGACAAGAAATCTCCCGCTGATGGCGGTGATAACTCTCTCGAGTTCAACACTTTGGGTCAGGTGTTTGGATATATCTGCGCGGTTCTTTACATTGCTTCTCGACTGCCACAGCTCATTCTCAACTGGAGACGCAAGACTACCGAAGGCCTTAGCATGCTCTTCTTCTTGTTTGCCTGTCTCGGAAACGCAACCTATGTCCTGTCCATTATTGTCTACGAACCGCGCTGCGGCGAAGAGGCATGCGAGCCAGATGAAGCAAGGCGGCTGTATGGCAAATATATCCTGGTCAATCTTAGCTGGTTGGCCGGCAGCGCCATAACCCTTTTGATGGATTTTGGTGTTTTTGCCCAGTACTTCATGTACAGGACAGAAGATGAAAGCGACGAAGAAGAAGTCCGTGCCGAGGACGACACCAGCACCATTGACGAGTCTTGGGATAACAGACCATTGCTTGATCGAGACTGAGACGGCCGCCTTGAGGTTTGATACCTCATACGGCAACTTTTCATTTTCCTCTTCGATCTTCTTATCTCTTCCTTTTTCTTTTATCTCTTTTATTTCTTTTTATCTTGCTCACTGCATTTTGCTAAGAAAATCTGGAATTACTTTTGTTCCTGACTTTTCTTATCTCACTTTTTCGTCTCATCTTTCCTTCTTCCTTTTGCTTCCGTTTCCTTTGCTTTTTTAGAAAATTATTTGGGTACGGTACACATTGATGACACTTGGCAAAGCTTGTGCCATGGCAACATGGTGATCAAACGGTTCAACAGGACAACAAAATGGGCGGGTATTTGTGCAATTCGGGACGGCTGCGTAATCTTTCAAGTATTGAATTGTTGCATACTCATGACTATAATTATAACGAATAAAAACACTTGTATAATTACTACTAAAATAATCTTTACACATGGAACCCAATTGCTACTCTCTGTTCCTGGGGCATTCTACTTTCTTTTTTTGAATAGAGTCGTGCCCAGCAGTCTCGGCAAATTGAATTTCCGCTCCTCAAGAGCTCGATACAAGCGTTTGCTTAACCAAATACGGGCTAGCGCCAGGTTCCACTCCCGAGCAAGAATAAAACTCGAACTTCGCTGCCAGACTTTTTGAATTTTCTTTTTTTCCTTTTCCCATCATCAGTTGGGTTATTCTTACATCGTCAAATGTTCTAATAATTCACAACGGCGGCTCCGCATAGCGGCTTGCTGAGGGTTAACCTGATTCTCTGTGGGTTTCCTTCCGTTCCCGGCCTCCAAAATTGAATGTGATACACTTTTCCTATCAGCCGCGAGTCGACGCCTCTAGAGGGCTGTGACTGTGGGTGTCTCTCGACATATCTTTGCTTTTTATAGTCATTTTTTTGCTTGATGAGTGGTGCAGGCTGAAAGGCCTAGGGTTGGACTGCGCGTAGGCCTTAAATATCTTCTTGGACTATCATGTCAAGAGAGATGGACGTAAAATCTCGGCCTCTGTTTTGTGATCCATGCCGTACAAGTTGAGTTTTTTTCAGAAGTACGAGCAGCGGAAACATGCCACAGACGGCCAAGTGTTTCTTTGTGCCATTAATGCGTAAACCTACGATAAACCATTGCCTTCAGACCCGAACTGCTTCGGCTTTTCGTCGACGTTCTCATTGAGAGAATAAGGACGTATGTACAACGCCTTATCTAGCCGAAAGCTGAGCGTTTAAAAGCGCCTCCATACCAAAAATTTGCTATCCAATTCTTCTTCAAGCTTCTGCGCATCCAATATTTGCACCACGTGACTTCACTCTCCGAATTCGAAGACCCGCGCACGGACCACTTTGCGCTTCTTCCCGAAATTTTTTGAAAGTCGGAGGCGCCAACAGGATCTTCCGGCTGCGACAGGTTTCTGTGAGATCAGTTCCCTTCTGTCATCGACACCCGCAGCGCTTGTTTTCGCCCTCCTCAACTCACAATCAGACGCCCAACATGTCTTCTCTATGGAATGCGTTTACTGGAGGCAACAAGCCCGCCCACCAGCCGCAACAGCAGCAGCAAACCCAGACTTTCCCCGATGCTGCCCCTCCTACCACCAACCTCTATGACCCGACCCAGGGTGCGGGCGTCGAGTCTTTTCTGCAGAGCTCGGCCTTTGCGGATCCTTCACAATTGCACCCCTTGGCTGGACTGAACAGAGACACTCTGGAATACCTCACACTCGAAGACTCAACGCTGTCCGACCTGCCAGGCGGCCAATCCGTCCTGCCGTCTCGAGGATTCACCGACGACCTCTGCTACGGCACCGGTATCACATACCTGACGGCGCTGTCCATAGGAGGCGCATGGGGATTCCAGGAGGGCCTGAGGAAGTCATCCGGTCAGCCCCCCAAGCTGCGGCTCAATGCCGTCCTCAACGCCATGACGAGGCGGGGCCCATTCTTGGGCAACAATGCGGGAGTTGTCGCCATCACATACAACTGCATCAACTCGCTGATTGGCTACCTGCGTGGTGAGCATGACGCCTTCAACACAATTGCTGCCGGTGGCCTCAGTGGCATGGTCTTCAAGAGCACCAAGGGTGTCCGGCCAATGATGATTTCCGGCGGTCTGGTAGCCTCCGCAGCCGGCGCCTGGGCGGTAAGTCGACCTTGCATGATAACTGCATGAAGAAGATGACAAGGGCTAATGTAGCATACTGGACAGATTGTACGACGATCATTCTTCTCCGTTCCAGAGGTCCATGCCCATACTGAGCACGCCACCTTGTAATAATATAGCAAACAAAAAACAACCTGTAACGAATACCATATGAAGAAGAAAGACTCTTCTGACGACACACACGAACCACTATTAATCAACCACATATGGGTGGCCCGAAAATGGCTTTTGAAGATAGGAAAAGACACTTGGCTAGAGGAGGCATGGGAATTACAGAAACAAACATAATTCAGGGAGCGCCTCCTCAAGCCTAGTGCCAGATGTGTCGTGGGAGTTTGGACTGAAAGAAGAAGAAAAAAACACACATCTGTACGGTGGTGATAGATGATCTCTCCTCCCCAAAGTGAACTGTACATTATATCGGGTAACCGGTCAGCGAAGCATTTAGACGTTATAGGCTGGGGGCGTCTGGTCATGAATTTCAAAGTTTGGATTCAAAAACGAGTGTGTCTGGACAGGGGTGTATGATGGTGGAATTTGAACAAATTTATGCCAAGAAAAGGTGTTCATATGCAACTGGGTGATTTGTGATGTCTGTGTTGGGTAGAGGGGCTCAAAGAGGTAGGGAATTCAACTGCTGAACATCGAGTCACCTAAAGCAGCCTCTAAGAAAATGGGCATTGAGTGAGGGAACGGCGGGAGGGAGTCGGGATAGAAGAAACACGGCTTGGAACTACTGACAATTAAGGCGACCTATTGTTCCCGGTGCATATCAATGGGCAAGTAGGTAGTGAAGTTAACTTTGCTGCAAAGAGTCAAACAGTCATTTTCTTCACTCCATCTCGCAGTTCAATCCTCACCCTGTACAACAACGACTACAAAACGCCCAAAAACTTACACTACATTCTTCTCCTCTCGAGCTTTCAACCTAAATCGTTGAAACTATTTGGTTGCTTGCCTACTTGAATCGACATGTGTCTGCCTTGCTTTCCCTGGACATGGACAGAATATGAAGACCCGTTGGACTCAATGCCGGAGCAGCATGTGTGGGTGCATGACGGGCAGGCGTGGTCTCTGCAACGATATGTGAGTGTATTTTTTACATTTCGTCTTACTTTATCTCATCTTTTTCTCTATTGTTTGCTATTGAGTGTTGTTTTGTTGCGTTGGGCTTCATTTCTCAAGCAAAGAGCCTGTGATAGCTCCCCCTTTTTCTTCCATTTCTCTCATGGGCCTGCAGCTCTTCCTCAAGGGCAAAGAGCTTGAGCTACTGCTTGGACGCAGCTGTGAGATTTATTCGACGTGTGGATCGAAATAAAGACAAACGCGCAGCTGTCTTCAGTTGAGAAAGTGAATTGGCCAACAACGCCAGCTCAGCTCCGGCTTCTTTCACCCTCTGCCCACTTCCCTTCCACAGCAACAAACGCACCTCTCTTCCTCTTCGTACCTCTTTCTTCTGTTTTCTCCTTCAATCTTCTTCCCTGAGATTGCTGCGCCTCTCCTAAAAATGCCCGAAGCTGCACCGGACCTCAAGTCTCCCAAGACCCCCCGACGGCTCAAGACTGGAGGCGAGCCCCTTCGTCAGGTGCACTTCCAGACTCCAGGCAACACCAAAACACCAGCTTCCACCTCTGCTTCCCCTCCCTTCTCTTCCATCCCAACCACTTCCACCACTCCGACCTCGGCCTCGGCCTC
Organism: Trichoderma afroharzianum; assembly: GCA_037893235.1. Classification (NCBI taxonomy): domain Eukaryota; kingdom Fungi; phylum Ascomycota; class Sordariomycetes; order Hypocreales; family Hypocreaceae; genus Trichoderma; species Trichoderma afroharzianum. Next base: position 612,451 of record JBBLXW010000010.1, read on the forward strand.
GACCGACGAAACCACCAGCGTCCAGCCCGACAACTTCCCTCAGCTCGGCGCTCCGCCTCTCAGCACTTTGGGAGCTGGCCAGTGGCACACGGCCGTCGATCCGACTCAGAGCGTCAAGTTGCCCGGCCAGCCGTTTGCAGCTTTTGCACCTGGCCAGCACCAGCCCGCTCACTTCCTACGCCCACAGCCGCAGCCGCAGCTCTTCAACAGCCCATTTTCTCCTCTTCCGCAGCATCAGCAGCTTCCTCCTGCAATCACCTACATCGGACATCCGCAGCCCCTGAACATCGCCATGGCCGACTACCAAAACGCAGCCCCGATGCCTGCGGGTATCAACTTCCAGCCTCCAGTGCCTGATACGACGTTTGGCCCGATGCCGCACGTCTATGTGCCTCGCTTTGACGGGAGCTACATGCCTGCTGCTGTTCAAGTCGGTCTCCCTTCGGTACAGTTTGTTTCCGCCCCTGCCTCGTGCTCCGTTGTGATGCCAAAGACATTCTACTACAACGGCTACACTTACTATGCAAGTTGACCCGCAGCGCTTCTCTCTCGACTGTTGTTTTTCTTCTTGTTGTTCTTTCGCATGTGCTCGCCTCCATAATGTCGAGAGGCCCGTTTGCTCTCCATTTCAGCTGCCACTATGAGTTGCCTCGTTGTCTTGGGGCTTCTCTCCTTTACTACCCTATTTCATCTGGCACACAGCTCTTTTTTTTTTTTTCATCTCATGTCTACTTCGCTTTGTTTGCTCTTGCTCTTCATCCCTTACAAACTCACCTGCTAACTATCATCTCCAGCAGCCAACTGTTGCCGGCGTCCCAGTCGCGCACCCAAGCTACGTTGTTGCTCAGCAGCCTGCCGTCGTCCCACAGCCCTTCGTCGGCCAACAGCCTGTCATGATCGGCGGACAGCCAGCTCCGGCTGCGATCCCCGTTCATCAATTGCACACTGTTCCCGCGATGGGCGTGCCTGGCGTCGGCGGCGTGCCCGTCATAGCAGGTAATGGTGGCCAAATCCCCGATGTGTCTGGTCTTGGGAGAACCCCAGCAGAGGAGACTGTGCGGCAGCTTCAGTTTGCGCACGCGAACAAGTTGTTCGAGCCTCAGGAGTTCAAGCCATCGGACGATGACCCATCTCGTTTCTACTATGTTCGCGAAGTTGACGGTAATTGGACCCAGCGCAACCGGTTTACTATTGACCACCTAGGTGACTGTCGATGGTACGTCACCGACGAGGGCTGGTTCTACGCCGTACGAATGCCCAACTAGAAGGATCGAGTGAGACGAATAAATTTTGCCCTCGGAAGAATGATGAAGATGAAGAGTTGTGAGTACATTTCTGAGGGACTTGGGTTGGCCAAACAGCTGAGACTGGAGAAACAGTCACGTTATAATCCGTTTGCTTGCCACTCCCGCAGTTGCTACGCCTCAACGTAGGTTAGTCAACTCCATAAGAATAAGTAGTCTCGAATTTGAGCGGCTCATACTGACTTCTATCAGGATATCGTCCGGGATATGTTTGAGACACGCCTATATCTGATCAGCGGGTATAGTTGTCATGAATTGTCACCGGTTCATTGTAGAAGCTAACGCTCCAAGCAGCTCAAGCCAGTTTACGAAGGATGGGACAGTTTGGTAAATGAAACCTGGCTAGAAACATGGGCAGTTTTGGACCTTGATAGTTATCTTCCGGCACGTACCTAGGCCACTTACGGAGAGGGTTTTGCTCTGGCAGGTACTTGCTAGTACCATTACACCTACTCGATTCATCTCATTCAACCTTATGCACATGTGTCATGCCTGTCAAGTGTTTTGAGTGAATCTGATCGAGATACTATTAACAAACAGGGACTAGATGATGCGTGCGGGTTCACGCCAATCTGGTCACAGCCCACATCAGTCGTCTCAATCCCGCCTCATGCCTGTACAACCGCTAACGAGTCAAAGATGAACCGATCGATCCAATGCCCATCGGGACGTTGGATAAAAAGAGTCAAGGGTCTTCTACCCACCACACCTCAAAGTCCAATGATCCTAGCATCGAATCCTAAAGCTGCACTCCGAGACCGAAACTGCGGCATCCTGCGGCGAACCCCAACCAATAGCAATGCATCCTTTTGCCGCAGTTATGCAAATCTGGACAATTTCTCTCTTCCCAGATCCTAGCTTGCAGTGGCGTTGCAGATGTCAGCATACTGAAAGACCAAAAGCATCGCAGTCCACTCTATGGTACCCCAGCTTTTGGGCTTCAAGAAATATCCAAACACTCCGAATCCCGAAGCTACGCCATCTCAAGACGAGGGTTTCGGTCTGCTTCGTGATGAGTAATGGCGGCAACGCTGGAACCCCTCACTCTGGTGAATTCCATATATGTATATTAATCAGCCCGGATGGAATTACCAAAGCTCGACAGAAAGACGACCAAACCGACGCTTATCTGGACGCTAGAAGCGGCAAATACGCACGATAGCCGGATATCAAGGGAAAGGGAATAAGCTAGGGGGAAACGTCATTATAAATCGCAACCACGAAAGGCGTACAGCAAAACCACCACAACTAGTCTCCATAATTTTTCTTCTTCTTTCGAGGCCGTCTAAACAGCTGTTTCTCATTCTTCCTCTTTTTCCCCTTGATCAAATAGTAAGAAAATCCGCCCTGCCGGTTACCCCAGGCCTCGTTACCAAATGTCACAAGTCTTCAAGCCCGGCCCACCCTCCTTGGCCAACGACGACTCCATGCTGTCGCGCAGATTCGGCAAGGAGACGATCAACTACTATGGCGGCGGGCTGCTGAACCGCTTCTCATTCCTGCGCAACGACATCAAGTTCATCCGTGCGGCGGCCACAACACCCGCAGCACGATTTGTGGCCCTGCGCGACCTCAACCCGCTGATTGAGAATGCGCGGCGGCTGGCGTTTTTCGGGCTCAACGATGTGAAGCCGCTGATTGGGACGGATCCCTTTGGAAAGTCGGACGAGGAGAAGAAGGCGGCGTTTGACTCGACGAAGCCGAACCCGACGCTGCTCTTCTTGGGGTTGTTGCCGGATACGCCGCAGGGGGTGGATTTCGAGACGAGCAAGCATGGGGTTGTGAATGGGCAGCCGTACTTTGCGTTGGATGTGACGCCGGCGGGGGGCAATGCGGAAGCTGCCGAGGCGTTTGTGAAGGATGCTGAGGCGAAGGGGTATTCGATCCAGACCAACGTGCGGACCATGACACTGGATCCTGAAGAAGGTGAGTGAGAGAAGACTCTTTTTTTTTTTGACTTTGTTGAATCTCATATTCATGCCTCATGCCTCATGCTCACTTCTCATTCTCACTCCCTCACCTCTCATTCACTCATTCACTCCAAAGATGCAGTCCTGACAGCTAATCTCATGAACCAGCCGCCATCCTCGCCCAGGCCCGCTCTCTCATCGACTGGAACGTCCGCAACCGCTTCTGCGCCGGCTGCGGCAACCTCAACCTCTCCGTCGAGTCCGGCTACAAGCGAGTCTGCCCGCCCACAGATTTCGCCGGGGGCTCCGAGGCCACGGCCCGCGCCGACTGTCCCACGCGCCACGGCATCTCCAACGTGTGCTTCCCGCGCACCGATCCGACCATGATTGTCGCCGTCATTTCTTCCGACGGCAAGCGCATCCTGCTCGGTCGCCAGAGCCGCTGGCCGCCCAAGTGGCACAGCACTTTGGCGGGCTTCATCGAGCCTGGCGAGTCTATCGAGGATTCTGTGCGTCGTGAGGTCTGGGAGGAGGCGGGTGTGAGAGTTGGTCGTGTTACGATTCAGTCTAGTCAGCCTTGGCCGTATCCGTCGAGTTTGATGATTGGAGCTATTGCGCAGGCGTTGCCGGATGGCGAGGAGATTAGCTTGCTTGATAAGGAGTTGGAGAGTGCTAGCTGGTTCACGTTTGAGGAGGTGCGTGAGGCGCTCAAGAACGGGACCAGTGCGTTGGGAGACCCTGCGCCGGAGGGATATGCTGGGTCATTGTACGTGCCGCCGTCGCAGGCTATTGCGCATCAGCTGATGCAGGCTGTGGTGGATGGATACATGGATGTGGCGTCGAAGATATAAGTGTTTGAGATGATTTGTGTAGAAGTACGAGGTTTTAGAGCGAGCAGGCAGGGAAAAGAAATCGAATAGACTTATAACATGTAACATAATTGTGCAGAGTAAATGAGTCAATGAATCATGTTGAAGAATAGATTGTAAAGTGCAAACAAATTGGGTCTCTTAATATATTCATTCTTCAAGATATCCTCTCCATTTGCGGGAATACTACGCCCTCCAATACTGGGGCGGGGGTCCATTCGACAAGACCACGCTCATATCTCACAGCCCAGACGGCATCGGCGTTGATAACCTCCAAAGCTTCCCTTACTTCCTGGTTCTTCTCCATGACATCCGCTAGGAGGTCCAAGATCTCATCAAACATGTCGTCTTCTACACGCACGTACGATATAATTGCCGTGAGCAGCTTCACCACTGCTTCCCAGATCCGAACTGGAGACGCATGCTGGCCGAGTCCTCCGCTCAAAGGCTGTTCTGCTCCTCCTCCGATGGTCCTTGGCGCAACCTGAAAGCCATCGCCCGACCTTATAGGAATCACAATGTCTTTCCCTGACCCAGGACCCCTTGGAGAGATGTTAGAGCGCCCCTTATCCCTGGACGCATTCTGCTTGGCTTTGCGACACCAACCGCCCAGTCCATCCCACCACTCTGTTTTCCACCGGGTGCTTAAGAAATCTCCCGCCGCCTTGCACAGCCCGGAGAGCGTTTCGCAGGCCTCGACGACGACAAAGGTCTCCGGGTCGCGGAGCCTAGTGATGACCACGGGCCAGATAGCGTTAACGAGGGGCAAAAAGGAATCTTCGTCCGCGGCGAGGACAGAGGATGCCGCGGTGACGAGTTCCAGGAGGGACCTTCGCAGCGTGGGGGTCGGCGATGTCAAGTAGTGCTGCGTGAGCGTCGCTACGCGCTGTACAAGCTGGTACGTGGGCGAGTTCGGCGGTTTCTCCTCCTCTCTGGGAGGCTCTTCTTGTTCTTGGTCGTCTTGTCCCTGGGCCAAGTCACTCGTCCACGGAACCCCAGGGTGTCCGCTCTTGACCTCTGTGTTTTCCATCTCGGCTTTATCACGCTCTTCTCTCTGTTTGCGCCTATCGAGGATTTCCAGAAGCATATCTAAGCTCTCTATCGCTTGTGCCTGTTTCTTGTGGTTAGTAGATGACCGCTCGGCGTCGGTCAAGAGCCTGCCATCTGCGTGGGTGGCCTGGTCCACAATCTCCTTCAAAACGGAGAATAGGCTCTCCACGAAGGATGCGTATCCGTGGTAGTTTTCCAGAGCAGAGAACATTGACTCGACGACATCGTCCAAGAACGGCACCAAGCGAGGTCCAGCGAGCCGCACCATCATTCGCAGGACCTGTGTGGATGCCGGGGAGATGTCGAGCGTATTCAGCCTTAGCGAGACCGAATTAACCATATAGTCGACGTTGTCAATGATCAACTCTGAGACGTTGGAATACTGACAAGACAGTGCTATGCTGTTTAGCGTGGCAATGGCATGTTGCTGCAGGCTGCCGTTATCCGAGCCCAGGAACGTGGCAACGGGGAATAGCACGTCGATGAGCTCTGGTCTAAACTTCTCGCCTGATCTCTGTGCAGCATAGGCCATTATCTCGAGAGCAATGGCTTCCAAACGCCAGTCAACCTGTGCCATCTCCGTGTGTGAGTCTAGTACTTGAACAGAGAAGTCGTATAGCTCGCCAAAGACTTGATTTACATCTTCTGACTGGTCAGTAAATGCTGATAGATCGAGCAGCGCATCTGTATCTTCAGAGCTGGCATGTGAAGCCTTTATTAACTCAAAGCAGAGCCAATATGCAGTCAGCTGATTGAGAGATGTTGATTCTCGAACACAATCCAGCATGTTCGCTGCGATTGCGGCATGCTGAGATATTGAGCCAACAGTCCGTACGAGACTCAAAATCTCGCTCTTTAGTCTTCTCTGCCCTTCGTGACCTAATATAACTGGCTGGAATTGCGGTTCACTCGTCGTGACTGAAGCCGAAGACCCATCATCGAGCAGTAATACAGGACTAGTGGTATTGGATTGTTGTGTTTTCGACGTACTGATGATTGCCATGATGCTTTCCCTTAAAGTACTGCTAATTGAGTCATCGAGTGTGGACGACTCGATTCTTAAACTTCGCAACAATTCAATTCCCTTGGCCAGGTTGTAGACTGCTTGCTCCTTGATCTTCTCGTCGCTTGCCTGCACAAGGCGAGGAAGGCTCGACATCCAATTGTAGACTGTAGATTTGATACATTCGCCCAGTTCAGGATATATATTTACCAGGTACCCCAGACTCGTTTCGGTCATGGAGTCTTGGTCAGATCCTTGGTCGAGAATCACGGATGTCTCGACAAGGATGGTAGTGCAATTTGATAGGGTAGTATGGCATTCGTCCAGTAAAGTTATGCATAGTCGTCCCAGAGCCTCACGGACTTCAGGCGCTTCGTGCGTTCGTAGTCTCATCATCACTGATAGAGCCACTTGGACTTGGGCCACAGTAGCTTTTAGCCATGCCGGACTGAGAACTTTGGACTTGTCGGCATCGCTCTGACTTTCGGCTTCTTTGGCGATGATGGATCTCGTCCGCAGGTCGGACAACACCCGTGTTAGGACCACTCGCACGGTCTCCAGACATTTTGCTATTACCAGCTTCTTGTATCGAGAAGGTTTCGATAACACCGCTGCAAATGATGAGATTGTTCCTGGGAGAAAACTGGCCAGCGCGGCATGCTCCTTGATAGATCCATAGACGGCTTCCAATGTCCTCAGTGCCTCGCGCTGAATCTCTGCATTCGCACCTTCCGAAACTCCGTCCAGCATGACTGTAATTCCATGGCCCAGTGCTGGCATGGACTCTGATTCAGAGAGTCCCGCCGCCGCCGTAGCCGACGAGGCTGCGGTGGTGAGCAGCGCAGTTTCGGCCCGGAACGCCTCGAGCACCGTCTCTTCGGGAATTTCTCTCTTGGGAGATCCAGGAACGCCATCTATGATGAATATGAGGAAGCTGAATATCTGTTGTACCAGCTGGGCAGATATTCTAGACTTCCACCCATGAACGATGAGGATGTTTAAACATTTAACGCACTCTTCTACCACGTTCATGGGATATCGTTCTAGCTGGCGAAAGATGTGATGGAGTGGAAAAAATACATATTCTGCCAACTTTTCATCAAGGGCCAGTGGACTCTTGGAGATTTGCTCGTTCAAGATGGCGAGAATCTGGTTGACAAGCTCCAGGACTTCCCGGTGAGTCTTTGGGTCCCCAGACTCCCGTATCGCCAGCTGGCTCACTTTAACGCAGCATGGCTTGAGCTACATGGTGTTAGATGCGAATATGGCCATCTTTAGAGATACATGTACAATGACTCACCTTTTGAAACAATTCGTTTCGTTCTTTGGTGGCCAGAGTTGTTTCCATGGCCCACTAAAACAACAGAGCTTTTCGAAGAGCTACCTGCACATGATCTCTTGTATCACTGTCCGTTTGCGAAGCTACGAGCGCTGATGAAATAAGCTATAGAAGAAACTCTAGATGCAAATTTAAAGAGTTTGATGCGGTCGGCGGTGGTTCTGTCTCTCATATACGAAGAGCTGCTTTCAAAGATGAAGCCAGGAATGAAGTTGGTGATGCTATTCATGTGAATATTACTGGCCAGGCAGTTTTGGACAACAGTTTGAACTATACTGCGTACTGTATTTATCGCCTCAAAGGACGTCGATTGAACCCTTGGAGATCTCGGTTAGCGACAGCCGAACGGAGAATATTCAGCTAGTCGCAGCCACTAATTCGACGCTGGCACTGTGCATTACCCTCTATCGCTGGCCTAGAATCTTAGGTGCTGTGTATGTAAGCGCCTCCACGTAATTGCACCTACATTGCCCCTCGTTGTAACATCCATGTGCATCTACATCATGATGCACTGAAGCTTTGCCTTGGCATGCCAGTAGTGTCCTTTGCTTTCAAATACACAGCAATTCAATCAAATAGAAGGCGACATGGATTCTTCTGGCCCTTTTCCTCTCCTGGCTCACCCGTACCGGTCCCCGATCGGAGGCACCTGTGCCTATGAGATGGGCAACACGGCCTCCAAGAACGCCCTCGTCTTCATTGGAGGTCTGAAAGATGGCCCTCATACAACGCCGTATATTCGAACTGTTGCTCGGCGGTTGGAAAAGACGCCCGAGTTGAACTTTTCCGTCTTTGAAACACGACTGAGGAGCTCCTTTGACGGATTCGGAAGATCAAGTCTGGCAAACGATGTCCAGGACATCTCCGCACTTGTCAAATATCTTCGCTCCATTGGCCGGGAAAAGATTATCCTGTTTGGACATTCAACCGGGTGCCAGGTATTCTCTCTTCTCTCTGCTACTATCTGGATGCAGCTAGATATCAACGAAGAGCTGACGCTTTCCAGGATTGTATGGAATATACAAACTACGCCAAGTATTCCAACAGCCCCGTGGATGGCTTCATTTTACAAGCTCCCGTTTCGGACAGAGAGTCTCTAGACACCTATCTTCCGGATTACCAATTCAAGCTCGACTATGCCAACAAGATGATTGCTGAGGGAAAGGGGGAGGACGTTCTGCCTAATGAGTATTCAATTGCCATGCTGGACGCACCGATATCAGCAAACAGATTCCACGACCTCTTTTCCAAAGGGTAAGTTGGGGCTGCTGCTTCATGAAATTGCGTCAGGCAACACGGACACGTTGGCTAACCGTCACAGGGGGGCCGATGATTACTTTTCTTCCGACCTGGATGACCAAACAGTACACAACTTTTGGAGCCGGTTCAACAAGCCTGTGCTCGTGTTACACTCGGAAAAGGACGAGTTTGTTCCAGCCAGAGTTGATCAGGCGGCGATTAACAAGAAGTACCAGGCGGCAAGCTCATTCGTCAGCCCATTGTCTGGGCTTATCCCGGAGACGGGTCACACAGTCTTGCAGGAGGATGCTCGAGAATGGCTGGCGGGGAGAGTTGTTGAGTTTCTTCGGACTCTCAGCTAAGCTGCCTAGTAGAAAGCCAGCTGTCTCTGGTGGTAATATGAAGTAGCCCAGAAAAGAATAGACTTGCGTCGTGCAACCAGCTGGCGGTGGCGTAGACTGCCTGACGTACGTAGACCTCTGAAGCCGTAATACTAGCACTCCTGTCAGGCTACTCCATTAGCACAGACCCATCGAACCTTGTGGCATCTGACATCCGTGTGTTCTCATTTCCGTATCTATGACACACATATGCAGCTGGTTCATCAAGCACGAAATGGAGTATGAAAATTAAAAAACCCCGAGTGCGCTCCAGGGTAGGAACAAGACCCGCTGTCCAACATTCGGTTGTCGGACATATGCTCGGGCACCCTTTGCACCGGGGATTAGTGATTTGGCAACTTATTCCACCGTCTTGCACCTCCAACTCCGGACTTAAAACCCGAACTAGCTCTGCTGACTCCATCGCCATGTGCTCCGTAGGCGAATCAGCAGCTTCCCATTTGCCAGCTGCCATTTGGGGGGCCAGTGGAGAATCGCGGCCCCTTTGGCGGTTCCTTGCTGGAGCTGACAAAGCATCGCGCTTCTGTGCCACTACCTACTAATCCACGAGTTCGGCGCAAGGTACCAGCTCTTCCGTATGTACATTTGTACCCCACATCCACTTCCAATCCATCGTTTTCGTCACTCTTCGGTCGCTCGGGCTGCCTATTTTTTCTTTCTTTTTTCTTGTTCTTCCTGAGCGCCGTTTGCCCTTCATCCTGCATCGCATCGCCTGCTGCGAGTCGGTAGACTTTCAATCGCTGCAGCGTCTCGGGTCTCGCATTGGCTGTTTTTGCCCCAAAAAGCCCCTTGCGTCACTGACCGATAAAACCTAAACCAGCAGCTCAGCTCCGACTTCATCGCTGCGTCCGAGCCTCGATTCGATTCGATTCGACCGACCGACCGACGAGCATGTGGTAACGACCTGAATCTCTAGTCTGAAAGAGTTGGATCGCAATCATGGATCCGTACGACGAGCAAAAGGTGCTGCTGCACTCTGGCTCGTTCACGGGCTACCGGCCATTACAGGAGCTGGGAAGCCACTATCTCGCCGCGTCCGCCTCTTGCAAGAACTTCTGCGGCAATGAAGAGGGCTGGGGCCCCTTGAGTCCGTATCGGTGGGACTTTACGCCTTGCTTCGTCGATGTCTGGATTGCCTCTGTTGCCGCCTATGGCGTCCTCTTTGGCGCCGCTGCCATCTGGTGGCTCAAGAAGAAGAAGCAGCAGGAATATACAACCTCCAAGAACGCGCATTTCTGGATTAAACAGGTACGCTGCGCGCATGGGATATCTATACCATATGTTATGAAACAGCTCACATGCTAATTGTTCAACTAGACTTTGCTGGCCGCCATCATCGCCAATGTTGCCGTTCAATTTGCTTTCCAAATCGTCAGCTACGGAAGTACCTGGTACGGTGATTTCCGTGCCTGGACCTCTGTTCTCCTCATCCTTTCCCTCTTTGTCATCTTCACGATCCAATGGTTGGAGCATTCGCGTTTGAGAAACGCCAATGGAGTCGTTTTGTTCTACTGGCTACTGCTACTCATTTCCTTCGCCGTGAAGGAGCGGTCGTTGATTTCGCAACAGCTCTACACCAAAAACCTCCCCTACTTTGTTACCTACTCCGTCGGTGTTGGTCTTAGCGTGGTTGAGTTTTTGGTCGAGTGGCTCTGGCCTCGTTCCAACCCCAGCGGCTATGAAGCCATCTTGGAAGAGGAGGAGTGCCCTGAAGAATACGCTACTGTCTTCTCCAAGCTCACTTTCTCCTGGATGACGCCCCTGATGAGACGCGGCTACAAGGTTTTCTTGACGGAGAACGATCTCTGGGGCTTGACTCGAGCCGACCAAACCAAGAGGACGGGAGAGGCGCTCGAAGAAGCATGGAAACACGAGCTCAAACGACGTCCCAACTCGCCGTCGTTGTGGTTGGCCCTGTTCCGAGCCTACGGAGGCCCTTACATCACTGCCGCTTTCTTCAAGGTTGGAAACGATATTGCGCAATATATCCAACCTCAGCTTCTCCGCCTTCTAATTACCTTCGTCGCTTCCTACCAAGTCGAGTCGAAAAGTTCTGAGGGGACTCCCCAGCCTGTCGTTCAGGGCGCTACAATTGCGTTCGCCATGTTTGCTTGCGCCGTCTTCCAGACTACCATGATTCACCAATACTTCCAGCTGGCTTTCGTTACTGGAATGCGCATCAAGGGTGGGTTGGCTTCGACAATCTACCGAAAGTCGCTGCGACTTTCCAATGAGGGACGATCGACCAAGACCACCGGTGACATTGTCAACTACATGGCCGTCGACGCCCAGCGTCTCCAAGATCTTACCCAATTCGCCCAACAGGCCTGGTCCGCGCCGTTCCAGATTATCATCTGCATGGTTTCCCTCTACAACCTGGTCGGATGGTCCATGATGGCCGGTATAGTCGTCATGATCATCATGATGCCTGTGCAGGGCCTTGTCGCTCGTATGATGAGAAACTTGCAGAAAGATCAGATGAAGAACAAGGACGCAAGAAGCCGACTGATTAATGAAATCATCAACAACATGAAGAGCATTAAGCTTTATGCCTGGGGTTCGGCGTTCATGGCCAAGCTGAACTTTGTCCGAAACGAGCAAGAACTGAAGAACCTGCGGAGAATTGGCGCGACCCAGGCTGTGGCTAACTTCACCTGGAATACAGCGCCCTTCTTTGTCTCATGCTCTACCTTTACCGTTTTCGTTCTCACCCAGGACCGCCCTCTGACTACGGATATTGTTTTCCCTGCTCTTGCCCTCTTCAACCTCTTGACTTTCCCCCTTGCTGTGCTTCCCATGGTCCTTACCTCTATTGTAGAGGCCTCTGTTGCTGTTGGCCGTCTGACAGCGTTCCTCACAGCTGAGGAGCTGCAGACAGATGCTGTCACTATTGGACCAGCTCCTCAGGAGATGGGAGAGGAGACCGTTCTCATCCGGGACGGCACTTTCTCCTGGAACCGACACGAGGATAAGAACGCGCTGACAGATATTAACTTCACTGCTTACAAGGGAGAGCTGTCATGCGTTGTCGGAAGAGTTGGAGCTGGCAAGTCGTCCTTCTTGCAAAGTATTCTGGGTAGTCTCTTCAAGATCAATGGCTCTGCTGAGGTTCGCGGCACTGTTGCATATGCTTCCCAGCAATGCTGGATTCTCAACGCTACGGTTAAAGAAAATATCGTGTTCGGATATAAATGGGATGCCGATTTCTACGAAAAGACAGTCAAGGCTTGTGCTCTCGTTGACGACTTCGCCCAGCTCCCCGACGGCGATGAGACCGTTGTGGGCGAGCGAGGTATCTCTCTTAGCGGTGGCCAAAAGGCTCGTGTTTCGCTGGCTCGTGCTGTCTATGCTAGAGCCGACATTTATCTTCTTGATGATGTTCTGTCAGCTGTGGATTCTCATGTTGGTCGACACATCATTGAAAACGTCCTTGGCCCTCGTGGATTGCTTTCTACCAAAACCCGTATCCTCGCTACAAACGCCATTTCTGTCCTGAAGCAAGCCAGCTACATCACCCTCCTCAAGGATGGAGAAATTGTCGAGAGAGGCACTTATGAGCAGCTTGTCGCTAGAAAGGGACTCGTTGCCGATCTCTTGAGAACTGCAGGCCACGATTCTAACAACGCCTCCAGCAGCAGCTCTTCTGGAGAATCCAGTGAAACCTCCACCGTTATTGAGCCTCTCAGCTCTCAGGATAAGGAAGAGCTGGAAGAAGCACAGGAGCAAGTGCCGGAAATGGCTCCCATTAAGATTGGGTCCTCCGTAGCCGACAAGCCCAGATCAAGCAGCATGGCAACTCTGCGACGTGCTAGCACGGCCAGTTTCAAGGGTCCTCGAGGCAAGCTTACTGATGAAGAAGTCGCAGGCTCCTCCAGGACGAAGCAGGCCAAGGAGCACGTTGAGCAGGGCAAAGTCAAATGGTCGGTGTACGGCGAGTATGCCAAGGAGAACAACCTTTTTGCTGTGGCCATTTACATGATTGCGCTGCTTGCAGCTCAGACGGCCAACATTGGTGGTTCCTTCTGGCTGAAAGAATGGGCTGATCAGAACCAGAAAGCCGGTGCCAACTACGACATTGGAAAATTCATTGGCATCTACTTTGCTTTCGGTATCGGTTCCTCGCTCTTGACTGTCATCCAAACACTCATCTTGTGGATCTTCTGCTCCATTGAAGCCTCTCGTAAGCTCCACGAGCGAATGGCCAATGCCATTTTCAGGTCTCCCATGTCTTTCTTCGACACCACCCCGGCTGGTCGGATTCTGAACCGTTTCTCCAGCGACATTTACCGTGTCGATGAGGTGTTGGCCCGTACTTTTAACATGCTCTTTGTCAACGTGGGCAAGTCGGGCTTCACCTTGGGTATCATCGCTGTGACCGTGCCCGCTTTCAGCTCTCTCATTATCCCCATTGCCCTGACCTACTACTGGATTCAGCGCTACTACCTTCGAACATCCCGTGAGCTGAAGCGTTTGGACAGTGTCAGCCGCAGTCCCATCTATGCTCACTTCCAGGAATCGCTTGGAGGCGTCGCTACCATCCGCGCCTATCGCCAACAAGACAGATTCCAGCTTGAAAACGAGTGGAGAATCGATGCCAACCTTCGTGCTTATTTCCCCTCCATCAGCGCAAACCGATGGCTTGCTGTTCGACTCGAGTTTATCGGAGCCATCGTCATTCTTGCGGCTGCCGGCTTTGGTATCGTCGCTGTTGCCAGCAACAGCCGTATTAGTGCTGGTCAGATTGGTCTGGCCATGTCCTATGCTCTGCAGATTACGACCTCTCTCAACTGGATTGTCCGCCAGACCGTCGAGGTTGAAACCAATATTGTGTCTGTCGAGCGAGTACTTGAGTACGCGCGACTGCCCAGCGAAGCTCCCGAGATTATCCCCAGCAGGCGACCTCCTGTTGCCTGGCCCGCCAAGGGTGAGGTCGACTTTAAAAACTACAGCACTCGTTATCGTGAGGGCTTGGACCTTGTGTTGAAGAACATCAACCTCGACATCAAGACCCACGAGAAGATTGGTGTCGTCGGTCGAACCGGTGCTGGCAAGTCTTCGCTGACACTGGCCCTGTTCCGACTGATTGAGCCCGTCACTGGCCAAATCGACATTGATAACCTCAACACTTCATCCATTGGTTTACTGGATCTTCGTCGTCGTCTTGCCATTATTCCGCAAGACGCGGCTCTTTTCGAAGGTACTGTTCGAGACAACCTCGACCCCGGCCATGTACACGACGATAGCGAACTTTGGAGCGTGCTAGGTACGTAATCATCATACCCATCAATTATTTACCATTATGCTAACTTTGTATGTCAAGATCATGCTCGTCTGAAAGATCACGTAGCCAGCTTGGAAGGCGGTCTCGAGGCCAAGATTAACGAAGGAGGTGAGTTTACATGCCCTGATCCGTATACACATTATCCATTTGCTCCTCCTTTGCCACTCCAAACAACACATTTTCCAAACAGCATTCAGAAGCTAACGATATACCTCCTCCAGGCTCAAACCTCTCCCAAGGCCAACGACAGCTCGTCTCTCTCGCCCGCGCCATGCTCACCCCTTCCAACATCCTCGTCCTCGACGAGGCCACTGCCGCCGTCGACATTGAGACAGACGCCATGCTCCAAGCTACTCTCCGCTCCCCGCTCTTCTCCAACCGCACCATCATCACCGTCGCTCACAGGCTCAACACCATTCTAGACAGCGACCGCGTCGTCGTGCTGGACAAGGGCGAGGTGGTGGAGTTTGATACACCGAGTGAATTGTACAAGAAGCAGGGCATCTTTTTCAATCTCATGAAACAGGCGGGTCTGGAGATTGAAACCTCTTGAATATCTTGACAAGAGAGAAGCAAAGAAAAGATTGTTGATTTGATTACATTTTATTTATTTATTTATTTCAACTTGTTCATTTACGTTGTTGTTGTTTTTTCCTTTTCTTATTTTAACCATGAGACTGCTGAGATGGATCATTGATTATGTGGTAATTAGGGTATTATGATGCTCAATGTATGTAAAATGAAGGGGTTACAAAAAAAACAAGACAAAACAGAACAAACAAAGACAATTTTCATCACACTCTCAATCTAGTCGACTGCAACTATCCTGTACTCGGCTAATGCCGTATCGCTACGCCTCCGCGGAAAAAAGCAGAACATAGAAAACCAAGAAGAAAGTAAGGCTTTTATGCAGAACGGAGTATGTTCGGTGGGTACGAAGATGTGCAAACAGCGTAATTTCACACACTCTGTACCTGTACGTGTACTTGCACTTACAACTGGTATGTAGACATGCAGCCTGATTCTTTCGTTAAAGAAGAAAATCGACACATCACCTCCCCCCCATCAGGTATGTGGACTTTGCCAGATTCCCCCCCCTCCTTGTTCAAGCCCTTCAGGGTGGGAATAACAAGGGCTCAACGTCTCGGTACTTGGTACGGGTAGTAGATTACCACTCCCATCCCGTCCACACCCCGCTTATTCCCATGTTGTTCGACCATCTTGTCTTGATAATAAGCCTGCCGAGAGTGTCATTGATGCTACTTCATCTACAAAAATGGCACTCCGGGGAGTGTAGCTTATGTGGCCCCGGCATCACAATCAGGCGATTAGCAGGGTTTCGTGTATGCGTGCGTTGTCTTTGCGTGTCTGTACTCATACGTAGGACACAGAAGGAAGAAAGAAGCAAGGCATTTGAATGGACGGCGTCTTATGGCTACCATGCATTCTGGTCTTCATCAAGACACCCACCACCGCAATGATGTAGGCTGGTGGGACTCGACGGGTTGCGGGCGCACACGGTGATGGCTAGCTATACAAGGCGCCGCGTTTTGCTTTGTACCTGCAGGGACTTTGACACTCGATTGCTTACCTGCACAGCTGCTCTGCCATGTATACCGGCTTCTGGACGGCGATAAGCCAGCACGTATGCTGCGCGGGTTGACGAGCGGTTAGAATAGGGAGCAATGGAATATCTTAGTCCGCAAGACTAATGCTAAGCGGCATTACCTGAGGCCGCACTTCTTCAGCTCGGGTATCCCCCTGGTGAATAAGAGGGTGCTAGTCAGAATAATAAGGGCAACAATAACAAGCAGCAGCACTGATAATGCCGATCCCGTTCTTATTGTGTATGCATTGCCTCGCTTGACAGGTCTGTAACGGAGATAGACTGCTTACCTGGGATCTACATGGGCATGTACCGTACCCCATACAGACAAGCTATGCTAGTACATGCCGGTCTTGTAGTAGTAGTACTCGTAGTATCGTGAAATGGATGGGTGGAAGGCGAGATGTGGTCCTGCGTATGTACCTGTATATGCACGCTGGTGCATACATATCTGTATCGGCTATACTGCGTAGAATGATTGCCCTATCTGTGTGAGAAGTGATACATGACGTGGTTGGTAGCATTTCCTCTTCGAGACCGTGATTTTGGGTGCCCGGTTAGCCTTTGCCGGGTTTCCTGTTTCCTGCTCATTCTTGCGTCTTACCCAGGTTTGATAGGATTCGCTAGAACAGGGGAACAGCTAGCAGACGGGCGAGAAATGCGAAGCGAATTGCCATGCTAGCTGCATTAGTTGCTCCTTTACCTTTTGCTGTAATGTCCAGATTGAGACTCATGAATACCTTAGGTCCTATAAGGTCCAACAATAGGCTGGCGGACCACGGGCTGTTGCTGGGCTAATATCGGCAGTTGTCAGCTCCTGCAATCCTACTTGGTTGGTTCCCGTACTCGTAATAAGAAATGGGCAAAATGTTGCCGATTTGGTATGATTCTTTCCAGTACCCCTGGCAACTTTTCGTAGTAGCTACTCCGCACACAGGACATGAGTGATACGATATCAGAGTTGGAGCTAGTACAAAGTCTCTCCTGGAGGATGAATCACACATGATACAGCCTAAAGAGGCAAAAGCCACATAGAAGCGGTAAATCACCGCTGCCTCAAATTGAGCCTTGTTGTCTGCGAAAAGCCAATCCCTCCAACTCTGCGCTAACCTTGGCGAGAATCCTAGATGCGATGCACCATGCGAAGAGCTGACTCGGCCCTTGGCTGATCCATGTGTCGTGTTCAGTCCACGTTGGCAAGGCTCCCAGTATCTTTGGCAAGTCTCAAGTAAAAGAAGAAATGGCCTGCAGCTAGCAGACACGCCCAGTCAATCAACTCATGCAATGTGGCGCCGAAAACCTCGTAGCCCAGCCCTTTTATACAGGTAGCACCTCGTACAACTTGGCGAGCATGCAGTTGTTGGCAGCTGGGAATAGGGCTAGCTACCCTTCTTCTTGTTTTTAATGTATGCCTTTGCAGAACGCCCGCGTTACCCACACCTTGCGGCACTAATATGTAGGTAGAGGCATGTAAGAAGCTCAAAGCGGCGAATGGAAAGACATTGACAGGAGAAGAGGGATCAAGTAAGGCCTGCACCGACTCGTGAGCTTCTGGCGGTGTGCAATGAAAGACGCAGTCTCCCTTCATCATTCTTTCAGCGTTCATCTCGGCGACTCTTTGATAGCAGTAGAGGTTTGGCACTGCAGTGAAACAGTGCCGATGCAAGTTAAAGCGTTCCAGCACCGAAACTAGTGCATGATGAACAGCACTTAGTCGCGAGTTGGAAGAGTAGCCCCTTTAGCCTCCAGACTTGTGAGGTAGGGAGGATACTTTTTGTGCTACTGCTGTACGTAGCAGGAAGTAGTATGGAGAGATGCCTGCACTCCAGTGGCGCATTCTGGCGATCAAAGCGATTGGTTGCTGTGGGCGTCGAGCTCTCGTGGCAACCTCCTATGGGGGGTTTATTGCGTCCCATGCTCCGAACCGATCCGCTTCATGGCGAGATTCAAGGCGACTGCTCGGCAACGATGGCGAACTGGAGCGGCTCTTGGCTCTCGCCATTGCAGTAGTGTTAGCAATAGCCACTGCAGCTACCACGGAGTACGGCGCGCTTTGCCCACACTGCCATCTTTCGTTGGCCGCCTGATTGCATGTAAGGAGGTGGACTGGCCAAGCTTCTCCTGTAACTAATTGGCCCAACGAACAGGCGGGAAAGCTCACTACCTGCGGGCCGTACTCCTAGTGTGCGGTTAACGTGTTGCTAGTTTTCCGTATTGGGTTTTTCGTGCATAATCTGCTTGATTCGTTTAGTCTTGTTCATCCTGCGGAGAGACGATTGGAGCTAATAATAGCTGTGTTTCTCATCAGCAGATCATACTTTGGCTGGGGCAGCTCTCAGTTGTCTCTCTAACGATTCAGTGTGCCATGAAGACCTACCGATTTTGAATCATTAGTATGTGACTTGCGGAGGATATACTCCGTACTGACCGATTTCTATCCGCTGCTACAGCCTCAAGCTAGCCCTGCGTTCAATCATACCAGTACTTGTACTGGTAGGTAAGATGATATTGAGCTCGCCGCGGATAAGAACGCCACAATCTCGCAGCAACAGGCTAGAGCCAACAGTCTGCGCTGGGAAATCTTTGTCAGGCAGACAAGGATAAAACAACCTCATCGCCGGATATCACATCCGGAAGGATTTCATCTAAAGCAAGGGCTAACCGTCCAATTGGATTTAAGCCGTGAGGAATGCTAGTGTAAGAGCGTGCTAGCAAAGCTGTCAACATGCGAAGAGACGCACGTTGACCAGAGTTGTGCTTTACCAGACTGTCGGGCTTTGCTGGTATGTAGGAGCTGCCCGGTTAGGCCATGAGGTGGCAAAATACTGCACATGCATAATGCGCGGAACAGGTAATAAATTCCTGATCCCCTCCCCATTGAAGCTATCTGTACCCCAACAGGAAGCTATGCTTAGACGAAACAACCAGGATCGAAGCCACGCATAGAGGCGCTGTGTTTAATTAAACGCCTGAGGGCCGAAGTCATTCTTGCATCAATTTTAGTGCGGTATAGGGAACTCGTCAACGCAATCTCGCTCGAAGCAAATCACCAAGTTCAGGTGTAGAGATATGTGCATAGGTTATAAGAAGTGGACAATAAGATAGTAGGCCAACGCCTTCAATCCTCCCAAATCCCTTGATTGGAACTTGAACTTGAAAAACTGAGCCTTTCATCTACCTGAAGCTGTTGCGTAGTGAGCCCCCGTAGCAGCTGCCATATCTCCTGGCAAGCTTGATACTGATGGGACTAGCCTGTACCGAGTAGAAATGCAGGATATGGCTGCCGGTAGGGCTCGTTCTTCGGATGGTAAAAGTCGTGCCGGTCGATCAATAAACAGAGGCAGGAGCATGGATTTCACACGCGTGGCTAGTCAAACGAAGGCAGGAGAGGAAAGCACCAGGAGAACCTGTTGTAGTATTCTGGGACTGCGATAGGGTCGCTTCTCAGGCGACAGGAATGGCTTCGTCTGGCGAGCTTTCCGCGTCCCGCGGATGGAACACAGCATAGTACAACACATCCTTCAGAATATGCCCCTGGTAGGGAGACCAATGGTAAATCAGGCTCAGTATCAATGCTGCGGCACCACCTTGTATCGAGGCGTGTCATGTCGTAGGAGCTAAAGCGACAACGCAATGTTGCTGGCCTCTTTTCACACTGCAATGAACCTCACTCGGCGTCATGGGCGTGCAGAAACATGCATCTGCCGAAATCTCATAGGCGAATGATATCCCACATGTCGAAGATAGGTGAGAGGTGTACAAATTCGAGAGGATATGCGCCCTGATATCGAACTTAGGCTCGCCCGGTCCTCCACAGAATTGCTGGGTAACTTCCCCGCAACACTACATTTGAGTCGACATTCAGAGTAACTCCTAATCTTTGATCAATAGCTTTCTAACGTGCCAATATGCGGACACAGTAACGATTCATCTTTGGTGGTATTAAAGGGCCAGCCCCAGTACCACATGCCGCTAATCTTAACCAACGGCGTACAGCTGGCGAAGTTGAGTTGGTCCGATTATGGTAGCCCGGAGAGTTTAATTCCGTATTATGGGAAAGCGTTTTCGACGCATGGTATCGGAATTCAGTACAGACACCCCGGTGCCCAGTGTCAAACGCATGGACCAATCTCGAGTATGAGTGGTTGCTTTCTTGCGGTTGGTCCTGGTAGCACTGGCGGGCTGTTTTTGGCTCCCTTTTCTTTTCTTTTCTTTTTGCGTCGGGGCTGAAACGCTGACGGCGTCCAAAAGTCCTAGACGCCGGGGTTAGCACAAGATGTACTCCGTACACGCTGCGAAGCGATGTCTCGGGCAAGTCGTATTGCGGTTGTCGACTGTGGTAAGATGTTGTTGTCTCTTTCCTCCCATCCCTCTCGCTCCCTGCTCTCCTCCCCTTTATTGTATGGGATGCGTGGGGCCTGGAAGACCTTGACTTGTTTGCATATCTTTCAGCTGATAATGCAAAAATGCTGCACTCGACAAGCAGGCTTTGATTGACCTGATACATCTAGTCCCTGTTAGGACGGAATGTGGCTGTTGACAAAAGTCATAAAAGGTACCTATTGGAGCAACTAACAGCTTGCTGCGGCTGAACAGAGCTGCGGGTCGCACTACTAACCTACCATACTTGGACCGGCCGCAATAAAACAGCGACGGAAGTGAGTTCTTCGGTAACATCGAAGTCAGGTACATGGCATGCCGTCCTACAGGGCGACATCCTTCATACCCCCAAGGCCCGTTGAGATACCGAGGGAAGACATGCCGCGAACTGATAGTCCGCGGTGCTGGGACTTTGCCTTTGCACTTCAGCACCTGTCATCCTAACCCCAGCGTCGCGGTGCGGTATCCCTGGTAGTGGTACATCCAAGCCTTGTCTTAAAACCCCCCTAGGAAAGCAAAAGCTGGAAACGCGAATCTTGGAGACATGGCGCCACGTCTCTGGGCTTCTCCACAGTGGCTTAAGACAAGCAAGGATGTGCTGCCGGACGTCCGGGATGGCGCTGCCAGGTGCTGCCACCTTTGGATCTCACTGGCAGAGGTGGTTCCCGCACACACTGGCTCAACCGCCATGTCGGATTGACAGGTCTCACCACGAGACACGAACACAGCTGGTCGTCGACAATGGCTTCCATTTGCGCCTCCACCGCCACAGCTGACCACTGCTTGTATAAAGTGCATTTGTGAGGAAGCGGCGTCGACAGGTAGTTATCGAAGCAGCTTCAGCTCAGTCTCGATTTGCACGTGTGATGTTGGTTGTGGTAGGGCCAGCAGTGCTACTGCAAGTTTGGAGTGGCACAGGGCGCGCGACAAGAGCGCTTCGGCAGCCGGAAAGCGTTTCATGCCTCTGCTATGTGGAGGGAGTTGGCCAGCGAAACTAAGAGCTCGAGCCGTACCGCGTCCCACCAGAATTGTTGATCCATTGGAGACCACAAGGGAGAAACTAAAAGGTAACGAAGCTGTTAGCGGTGTTTCCGGTTTAAAGCCAACATTTGGCGAGACATGGCCATGAAATACAGTACCTGTCTCCTCCGGACATGCAGCTGCATATATATCGCACCTACACGTACGAGGCACTTGTATGCATCAAGCATGGGCCGTGAAGCGCTGTTTGTTGAAGCCCCGGATCCTTTTCCGCAGCGGCGGCGATAAGCGTCCTAGCCCATTCGCTGCGGCATGTCAAACCTGGCGCGAAGAAGCATCTCGGCCAACCTTTTCCCGCATCGTCGGATAAGATAGGCGGTGGTCATGTCTGTATTGCCCTGGGCTGCCCTGGGCTGCCCTGGGCGAGCAGCTGAAGTCGATGGAGGCATCAGAGGCCTGGCCATTTGCGAAGCTGGCTCCATGGTGGCTACTAGCTCGGCGCACGAGCCTGCTTTTGGAAGCGAATCAAATCCCAGGGGTTGTCGACGAGCGAGACAGCGGGAGGATGGTGGTGAAGAAAGCTCCAGTCGTATTGAGTGCTCGTACTTGTCACTTGTACATGTCAGACGGACCGGGCTGACGATGCGAGGTGTTGCTGCTAAACCCTGACTGCGGCCTTGGGAGCTAGAGGAGGTAAGATACCTACGTGTACCAACTGGGTAGACGTGCGTCTGGGATAATAGGTAGCTTGCCTAAGAGGTGAATGAAGCCATCTCGGCGTCTCCAAGTGGTGCAGCGAGAATGCCTGCATGTGTATTGAGCTCCATCAAATTGTTTGAAATCAACCTACCTGAAATGGACTTGACATTTCAAATTGACAGCCCGGCTTCCCTGCGGCCGTCCAGCCTTGGAAGGGACCTGGGCAGGCTGTCACTGTGTCCTTCCTGTTGGCTCCGGGCTGCTGGAATAGCAACTGCCTCTAACGGGAGTCGATCTCAGGTGCAGCAGGCGTTAGGCCGCAGGCACTGTAGTGTACAGAACATGCTCGTACTAGCCCGGGACTCGAGTAGCGTTAACGTGGTCTACCCCACGTGTTGACCCGAACCAGCACCCGCTACTAGGTAGGTACCTCTTAGCAGCTGAGGGGTGCGGGTGCAGTACAGTGACTGAAGGACTGAAGCTTCAGAGCTGCCATCCATGTTCAGTTGGCTTCAAGCTCCATCCCTCACCTTCACCTTGGACACATGCAGCAGAAAGGCGCTCTCTACTGCCAAGTACGGGATCCAATCAATCTCATCAGAATTCATCAAAGACCCAAGCTAATTGCTCTAAAGATGACTTCACTCAGTTTAGGGCTGCACTACTGTAGCCAAGGCACGGCTCAATCATCGACTTCGAGAGTGGACTTTGTCTTGATGCCCTCCATTCATCTCAGCTCATGTAGCTAGATGGGGGTCACTGATTGTGGCGTCACAGATGGGGCACAAGTTTTGGCACCTTCAGTCACATTTTGCCAGCTTCCTGGATCTGGCTCGACTCGATTCTTCGGCATGCCAGGCGAGAACAGCCTAAACCGGGAATCAAGGCAAGGGGAGCAGAGTGAAGGGAGACAGACGGCGCCTGGGCTCAGCATGCGGCGAACAAGGTGCCAGGTGCGTCAATACAGGCTCTTGGTCCGGAGGATTGCACTTCAAATAGGCGACTCCGATGGTGTTCTCCATTGTGCCAAGCTGGAGCCATGGATGGAGCAGGCTGGGTCTCGTGACGGGGCACGCCTGCTGATCAGCGCATACAACAGCATTTAGCGACATCAACCCAAAGCGCCCTCCTGCTAATGGCGTCGCCATCCTTGCTTCTGCTTCTGTGCCTGGCCCTGACGACGATCCATTGATTGCATGGAGTTGCAATCAACAGCAACCAATGCCAGTGCCAGTGCCAGTGCCAACATCACATCAACATCAGTTGGTGCCACTCACTGCTATCGCCGAAACCATCTCCACCCGCTTCCGACATCATCATTGATTAGCAAGCCCGCAACGGTTCATGGCACAGAAACGTGGTCCGAAAAGGTGGATTAATTGGGCCAATCCGTGACGGGCGCATGCACCAGACTCTGGTGTTTATCCTTATTTGACCGCGGCCGCTGGAGAGGGGGGAAAGGGGGGAATAGAGCAGCTCTTCGCGGGGCATCATGATACCATGAGGAGCAAGCTCGTGGCAAGTCGATGACTCTATTGCGGCATGCGGGCAGCCCGAACGGTAAGCATCTGCATGATGCTAGGAGCGTGTCTTGAACTCTGATTAATTACAGGTAGTATCAGATCAGAGCGATCCAAGAGATAACCGGCAGCCAGCACTCTATTGGCCTGGCCCACAGAGCACGACGCCGTTGATGCTGATGCCGGCCGCCAGCCCTTGGTTCCCTCGCGACCCCACCTCCTTTGTTTCCCCTATGCCGTGGAGCCATGGCTACGGTATGTTTCACCTGTTTGGCTGGTGGAAGGAATAAACCTGGCGGCGTCCATACAAACGAGTGCTTTTTCTCGAACATCAAACAAATACTACGCCAATGTCTCGTTTCGGGGACGGCGCCATCATTGCTTGCTTGCTTGCTCTTAGTAATTGAGCGTTGGCTGGCATTGAGGCTTTGGCTTCAATGTTAGCATGGATAATCAATCTACCGCCGCTGTCTGGTGGCACTACAGCTATCTACAGGTACTTTGTAGGCTCTGAATATGGTGCCGATAAGAACAAATGACGCCAGTCCTTCCCATTCTGAAAGATGTGCCTCCATTCGAGGCACTAACTTGGAATGATCCAATGTTAATTGGATTATGCAAAGCCATGGCTTGGTAGCACCTTTAATTAGCATCTGCTCTGTTCTTGGCCTGGCTGGCTTTTACGATTCCCAATTTTTTCTCCATGCTGCCTTTTTCTCTCTCGTTTAACAAAGTCCTCGTCTCACCGTTAGCCCCAGAGGCTACGCAATCATCGCTGGGCTAGACAGGGCTAATCCTGGAGCTGCCGCTTGTCAATCCTGGACGCCAGCCCTGGCAACCTGGTTAGCAAGGGCTCGAGTGCCGCTATTAACTTCCCGAGCTTCCATGCGGCACAGGCACAGAGGGCGAATTACCCCGTAAAAGCACAGGCACCCTCGGAACTTGCTGACCAACGAAAACGTCAAGCCTCGCCATTCTCTTGGTAGCCGAGAGAAGGGGAGAAAAAAAAAGAAGAAGAAGAAGAAGAAGAAGAAGAAGAAGAAGAAGAAGACGGAGAAGAAGGTGACCCCTGTGAGTTGCGGCGGCTCCTCATGTGGATACTTTCAGTGTTGTTGTATATTGCTCCGTACAGACGGAATACAAAGTGAAGCGAGGAGCACCTGTGCCGCCGAGATGGGAGACCAATACTGGCAGAGGCAGGCCCCGGTGAGACAAAGCTAGAGGCGACGCTATACAACGCAAGGATCGTGACCAAATCGAAGGAGATGCGTTAGCACAGTCCCAACGCGCGTTGTTCTCAGCAGAGGTGCTGGCCTTGGGCGTTTAGTCACCCCAAGCCCAAGCCCTTCCTGGCCATGGTGTTGCGGTTTGGCCAATGCCCTGCTCCGGCTTGGGCGAATGAAGACAACCTTGGTTGAGGGGAACCTCCCTCGGTACGGACAACTGAACTCTACTCGTATACCGGCAAAACTAGACGCCTTACGGACACGCGACTGGCGGCTCCCTGGACTCCCAAGGGTGGTGCTACAGGTGCTCGTACATACTACCTAGTAGCATAGGTAGGTATTGGTTCTGCTAGCACCCAAGTGGTGTGTCGGTACGTGTGCTCGTATGTGTACAGCACCTCGTACTTTGTACGTGATGATGGTACAACTACAACCCATGGAGCATAAGCCGCGCAGCTTTGTTTCGGGTGCCGGTTGGTCTGCAGTCTGTCTAGTCACTCTAGTGTGTCCTGCACGAAGCTCAAGTGCCTGATATCCGTTTCTAGCCACGCGCAGCATCTTTGGACCACCCCAAGATGCCGCGGGGATCACGACTAGCGAGCACGGCACCGTCTGGCGACCCATTGACGTCGTGCCGCGACGAGCTCGGAATTTCCTGTTCTCGAATCCGCCCCTCTGCCTCCATTTCCGTGCCGAAGCAGCGCTACGAGTACTGGTACACTCCACGCTGGCGACGGGACAAGAGTGGCGCATGGGACCTTGGAGAGACAAGGACGCGCACTAGATGCCCTGGATGGGACAATGCCTCACCGGCCCCCTTTGTTGGCTGATGGACACTCTGCCCGCAGCGGTAAACGTACCAGACACGTACCCGTTTCGTACGAGTACGGGCACATGTCCTCGTTCACAGAGTCCACAGAGCGATTTGCGTGTCGGTTCTGGCGCGCCAAGGCCAATAACTTGGGAGCCCGCCTCGCCATGAACCCAGCGACCCGGACATCAGCGTACCTGAGGAGGAGAGGATTAAGGTCTCGGCCGGTGCTAGATGTCAGTTACTAGGTACCCGACCAGGGCCGGAGCTGAGTGGGTTCCTTGTTGGTCCTGTCAAAATCAAAATGCATCAACTGGAGCCAATATCATATCTGTCCCTCCACACGGCCTGGTACCTTTTACGGAGTATGTACCGACGTCGATATCGGTCTGGTACCTGCCTGTGCCTGTGCCTGTGTCTGTGCCGGGCACGCGGGACTCGTACCTGTACAAGCGACTGAGAGGCTGGATTGTTGTGACCAATCTAGCCCGGCAAAGTCGAGTATAGTACCGGTATCGATTGAATAAAGTATATAAGGTACGGAGTATAGCAGCCCAGCATCCAGCATCCATTGCCTGGCCCTCCCTGTCCGCCCTGCGCCCGTGTCACCCTGACTAAAACGCTCTCGCAGTGACATGCCGACTATCAAGGCCGACGACCGTGGTTTTAAGGCCGTTGACGGCCCTAAGACCCTGGCCAGGTGGGTGTAGCATTTGGGCGGCCGCTAAAGCTGGTGTTGCTGCTAGCACGACCGCGGTGCCCTGGAGCAGCGCCTGTAGCCGGGCTAGAAACTGACCTTGGCAGCTAGGGCCACTGGCTAGCAGTAGCCTAGCACTGCAGCCCGCGACGCTCCAGGCATCGCCGCAGCGGCACCCCAGCCTGCGGCCTCTAGGGCTTCCAGCACGTTTGGCCTGGCGGGCCGGACGATCGCTGGCTTCAATGCCTTCGTCGACCAGGCGGTTCCTCGTTGCATGCATGGCAACGGGGCCAAGAGAAGCAACATCAAGAAAAGAAAAGAGGGAAAAAAGGGAACCAGAAAGAGCAGCACCCCGGCCTGCGCCTGCATCTGCGTCTTGACGGTAACTGGCGATTGGCCCAGCAAACCGCTGCGTTCCAGCTCCCTGCCTGCATCAGAATCCCAGCGAGGCTCGTCCGCCTTTTTCGCTTCGACCATTTCCTCACCTCCAGCCGCTGCGCTGCATCTGCATCTTACAAGTACCCAAACACATGCCCTGCCTCGTTCGTTGACTGCTTGTCGCTGCTTATTCCTGTCCTGTCCTGTCTTGTTTGTTGTGCGCTGCTCTGTCTCTCTCCTTTTTCTACACCCTCCTCTCGCATCTGTTCCCTCGCCTCCTCTCCTCTACTCTGCTCTCCTCCTCTCCTCTTCTTCTCCTCACGCTTCTCGCTACTATCCCGCCTTGCCTTCGCCTGCTTCGCTCAAATCCTCCCTTGCTCTCCTTGATTGGCCATCTGACGGGCGCGCTCTTCTGCGACGCTGCTGACACGCCAGCCGGTTGGCACCAAGGAGGCTACCGTCCAAAGTGGACTGGCCAACACCAGAAAAACGGCCGCGAGTAAGAAAGCGACAAGAGAGACATCTGCTGTCTTTGTGCGGGGCCGGCCCAGCTGCCATCGTCCTGGTGGGTGCCGTTACTAATTGGCCCATTCGATCCTCTGTCTTTTGATCTCATATCAACCGGCACATCCTCTCCATCCTCAACTTGCAAGCAGCTTTCTGCCCTTCTCCCGGTGACTGCCGCTCCCACCCAGCCCGACTTTTGACTCTCGTTTCACTTCGGGCCCCGGATCTGCTTTTCTCCTTTGGCCTCGTTGGTGTTTTCTTAGAGTCCCAAGAACTTGGCTCTAGTCTACGGGCGTAGTTTTTTTTCTTTTCTTTCTTTTATAAAGAAGAAAAAGAAGGGATCCATCTAACAGCGTTGCGATATTCTGGCCTTGTCGTCCGTACCACGTCCAACTTTGTGTGCCCCATGCCGGAGATAGCTAGACGACATTGCTACACATAATTCTTGCTGCCTCTCTCCCCTCTGCATCTTGGCCATAACCATTTGTGGCGACTTCTTGTTGATTTTCCCAGCTACATGATATTCTTGTCTTGTCCTGTCCTGGAGACCGCAATTCCGTATCTGGAGTCAATCACACCGTCTCTATCTAGCTCTAGTCTTCATCTGATTCGTCCGATACCACGGCTTCTACTACCTATAAATCGATCGGCTGCGCTTGTCACGAAACAAATTTCGTCCCTTCGGTCCTCTTGGTATCATCAAGCAGCAAGGCGTTTTGAGCGCATCTATTTGTCCGGCTGTGTCCTTTTGCATTAGATCTGCCTCTGAAGCTTGGAATCCACGCCAACGTCGATATTGCTCTGCCTGTTTCTTCATCACCGCGATCCGGCATCGTCCAACTTGCTTGCACCTCTTCTCCTCGACATTAGCTGCTACGGTTACACAGCCTCGCCGGTCCTTGCACGCTCGGGTACAACAGCATCCTCGCACACGCCCTCCCAACTGCCACCAGCACCATCCCAAGAGATCCTGTCCTTTCACGACATGCAATAATCCCACCTATCGTCTTACTTTTCAACAACAGCACACCACCTTGATTGCTCCATCCTCTTTGCGGCTTCTGCGCTACCTTGCGAGCACAGACTGAAATATCAACCGTCTCACCCCTTTGAAAGCACCACCACGTTGGTAGCACAGCATCGCGAGACAAATAAAATTCTCCCCGATTCTGCAAACCGGGTTACAAAGTACAAGTTGGACAAAACATTACCGCCGGCGCTAGTCTCTGCAATCTTTGGCCTCGCTTTTCGGCCTATGCAAACCGAGGGTCGTACCAAGCAGAGCCGAACTACGTGTTGAATCTCCTTGGGGCCCCTTGGATATTTGTTAAATCTCGTCAGCCTGCGCTTCGCCCGTACTGCCGCAAACCCAGAAACCGCTCAACCTATCCAGCCATGGTTCAAGACTGGACCCGGGATTCGTTCCCCCGTCACCCGACCTTTCAGCCTCAGTATTATCCAGCTGATGGAACCACTACGCGCCACCAGTCCTTTTCTTCTGAGAGATACGCCTCCGATGTCGTTCAACGACACCACTCCTTCCCACAGGAGCGCGTTGGTGTCGAAGCTGACAATGCCCGTTTCCAGGAGGGCACTGACTCGCGTCGCCCGCCACTCATGGTAAGTTGCATATAATGTAGCCGGCCTTGAGTCTTTTCTGACAAGAATCGAACGACAGCAAATCGATGAGGCACTGAGAACTCACTGCGGCATTGTTGCCAAGCACTATTTTGTTGCTGCCATTAACGAAGATGGCGCGTCCATGACCTTCTTCAGTCCCAGCCCGGGACGTGGGATGACGGACAACACCATCCGCCAGTTCTTTGATGCCAACAGATACCGGCAGGTCATGTCTCGCATCGACGCAGGTAAGACTTTCTATAAACTAACCTCTCGACGGATTGGATTGCTAATGTAGTCATAAAAGGTGCGGACCCCATGCTGGACGACTACAATCTTGAGGACAGCTTCTACAGCCGCCCTGCTGCCTTCAACCGTAGTCGGATGATTGACGGCCGCCGCCGCAACTCTGGATTTGGTGACTGGAGCGGCAGCCCCGTCCGCCAAGGGCGCAAGCGCGTCAGGGGAACCCGAGCCGTCAATGATGAAGACGATGTTCCCATGACGGTCTCGTCTCGTAGAGGCATCAGGATCGGCGACCCCCACGCTGTTTGGAGCTTCTATGAACAACGGTTCAAAAACTGCCAACAGACAGCCTGCAAGCTCATTGCCAAGGCCTGGGTCAAGGCCGTAGAGCCCAAGAAGCAGTCCACACACCCTTACACCGGCAGCGACGAGAAGGCGCCTGCTTGGTGGCCAAAACCGTGGGGTCCTACCAAGGATGACAAGGTCCGGCACAAGGAGCCAGACCACTTATACAAGCGAGGTTAGAAGAACTGCCCCTTTGAAAGCTCTGGAAGAATGGGCGGGGACTAACTAAGAAGCAGAGCGTGTACATCTTCTCGCTCACATCCTGAGACTGGTTGTTGAGCCCAACGCCAAGCAGCATCCTGATATCCAAAAGCTTGGCTTGAACGTGAAGAAGCTTGAGGAGACAACCGTCGAGGCCCTGTCGTCATTTTTCATGGACAATGAGGCCAACGCCAAGAAGAGGCCCTTCCTGAACGAAATCTTCAAGGTAGCTCGTCAGGAGGAGCGATACAAGAATGGCGAAATCGGTGAGCTGATCTAAGCATGCCTGTGATTTTCCTTATACTGAATACTAACCGCAAAAACAGATGGAACGACTGAGGTCTACGTCATGGCAGAAGACAAGATGCCGGAGAGTTACGCTTCGGACAATGAGGAGGCTACCTACATTAAGGATGAAGATGATCATGAAGCTAGAACTAAGCCGTTGGCTGCTCAGTGCCTCCCTCACCCGGCAGCATCAGAACCCAGCTCCGCGACAAGTATTCGCCCGCCCACCTTTATAAATGACATGACAGTCAGGGCCAATGCATTCCCGCCGTCCATGATTACAGAGCTTCCCGCACAGCCGCATACATATGTCGAGGGTGGCACAATGTCTGTTCACAGCAGCCAGCCTGTGGCTACCACAGCGGCTACCAACATCGCCCTCGACATGGTTCCGAGCCCTCATGACGCCAGCCGACGGCCGTCAGTGTTCAGCGACTACGCTAGTCCCGGAGGAATGTACAGCCAACAGTGGCCACAGGCATCAACGAACACCAACGCATCGACCATGTATCCCTATGCACAGCAGCAAACTACCACACAGTCAGCATCGTTTGTCGGCTCCGGGGTTTCCATGACATCCAATCAGCCCTTTATATCAAATTCTTTTGAAACACCACACCGGAACGAATACGACCAGACCGGAGCTCCGATATTTCGATCAGGGGATCTGTCTCAGGCACCCCCGGTCACTCAGCAGCAGGGCTATGGCTACGCAATGTCTAACGATACTCGGGGAATGAGAGTCATGACCCAGGTTGTGGATGCCGCTGGGCATCGCCCGTCTCTACAATAGAAGGAGAGGAGTTTCTAGTACCAAGCGGACATCAATAACGCAAGCCTTGGTGGGCATTGCGTGCAACTATGCTGGCCTAGGGCCTCATGATGGATACGGCGGCCTGGTCTAGACAGTACAGGGCGCAAAACACACCAGAAGGCACATGACTTTTTGTGTGTGGGATTTCTGATTTTTCCTTCTCGTTACTTATTCCCAAATAGTACGAGCCTTGGCGTTTATTGGGCTTTCAATAGTCCGCAGGGGGGCTTTCTATTCAAGAATTGATATCTCGACAAAGCAGGCGGAATCACGCTGCCTCTTTTTCTTCTTTTTCTTCTCTCTTTCCCACATTCTCAAGGCTATCCTCTCTTGCCTTGAACTTTGTTTATGTTTGTTGTTTACGAGTGTGCTCTCGCGATGGGTGGATATTCGCCTCTGGCGGATGCTTTTGATGAGTTTCTGCGATAACAGTCGCTTGGCGGGCACAGCCTCTGATTTCTTAAAACGTAGTTTTGGTTTGGCACTTTTGAGACTTGACGCACGCAAGCGTGACGATTGCAATGTCGGAGAGATTTTTGGGCATTTCATTGGAGTTTTGTTTCTGGTCAACCTGGATGCAGATGGATGGGCTGATACGAAGAAGAATGTTGGGTGGCTATGAGATGTAGAACGAAACAAACAAAGCGAGCGAGCGAGCGACTGTCATATCCTCTTTTTTTTTTTATTATCTCGTTTCTTTTTGGAAGCGTCAAGTATCTTGGGCAGAAAATTGGCTATTTTTCTTGGGCGGGTATACGGATTTTGTATTTTGTTTCTTTCATATGACGGTAATTAATCTTTGATGTTATTGTTTAATCGGTATGTGTGTATGGCACAGTGATGAATGAGTTTACATGTTTACAATTTTGATCTCCTTTCTTGTTGGCATTGTCCCTTTTCCCAATCTACACTTTGTCATGATTCGTAGCTGCCCTCTAATTACACCAGTGAGCTAGAGAGGCCTCTACTGTGGTTGATTGGGAGGAAAATGGATGTATGTCTCTGGAGAAGCCACAAAACGTGGAATTTTAATTGCACATCGTTTTCTAACCAATGATGATCCCGAGCGGGAGAAGATGAAAAGAGGGGGCTACATGTACGAGTATGTGCTCATTCTTGGTGTCGAGCTGGCTGGGTTCGGCACGTATGGATGCATAGCCGCGGGACTGGGGGGGGGATAATTTCGCATGGGATATATGCAGGCAGCGAAGTAAGGGAAGAACTGCATGTGTGTCACTGGTTGGAGAAGATTGCTGGCTTTTGGAAAAGACTATGACGAGGGAAGAAACGAGGCGTGTACCTTTTTCTTTTTTTGTGCAGGGGTACGTTTGTGTGTGTGTGCGTGTGTGTAGTTTTTTTTTGGCACTCTGATTGGGGGGGGGGGGGGGGGACATGGACTTGGTGGAGTTTTTTTTTTTTTTTTTTTAAAAACAAAAAGAAAAAGAAAACCCACGGAGAGATGCCGAGCGAGAATAAGAGAAGGGGGAGGGGGGGCTATGACGAACTGGGGATCGGGATCGACGGGAAGGGGAAGAAGATGAAATGTGATGTAGTACATCGTAAGTGATTGATTTGAATTATGCGTGAGCGCTGTTCCCTCTCTTTTTTGTTTGGCATTTTTGCTTTGACTTGGGTTAGGACATACGAGGACGGGTGGGATAGAGTGGAAGCCAGCAGGTACTCCCAAGTATCTCGTCGGTGTGTGTGAGAATTACTACTAA
The DNA here is from genome assembly GCA_037893235.1 of Trichoderma afroharzianum. Lineage (NCBI taxonomy): Eukaryota > Fungi > Ascomycota > Sordariomycetes > Hypocreales > Hypocreaceae > Trichoderma > Trichoderma afroharzianum. Next base: position 644,887 of record JBBLXW010000010.1, read on the forward strand.
GGTAGGCGGTTTGATGGTGATTGGCGAGGTGGGAACTTTGGGAGCAGGTACAAGTACGAGTACAGGTATGTTGGACGGTATAAGGAATGGATCGAATATAGCTGCTGATAGGTGTAGGGGTTTTGACGAATTAGATGTGCAGTGAGTGGTGTATGTGTGTTCCAGGAAAAAATGCCAGGGGAGGGGGGAATAGAGAGAGAGAGGGTGGTGTGGGTGGAATGGGATTGGAGGAAGAGCGAAGTTGAGTGAAGTGTGTTCAGCTGGCTAGGGGGCTTGCAGGACAGGAGAGGATGAGGGCTAGAACATGGGAAGCGAGGAGAGGGGAGAGAAAGAAGAGGAAGAGGAAGAGGAAGAGGCGAGCAAGGTTGGATGGAGGTTTGAGATGGGTTGATTTGGTTTACATTTAGGTTTTGTATGTAGGATGGACTGGAAACTATCGAGGTGGTATTGGGGGGAGGAGGGGCTCTCCTGATCCGGGGATAGTGAGAAGATGATTTGCTCAATGGAGTAAGAAGAGAGAGGTGAGGGTCCACATTGAGAGCGTCATGAGAGTCTCTTACATGGATGATGAGCAGGTGTTGAATTGCTGTCTCTCTTTCTCTCGCCAGTTCTCTTCGGGTACTCACTCGGGTAATGTACTCACAGATGCAGAGCCAACAACTCATTCCCCTCTCGATATCAATTGCCTCACAGCCTTGATTTTCATTCCCCCTCAAAGAAGCGCTATTTTTCTACAGCTCGCGTAAAATGTGCGTGTCAGGTTAAGAAGTAGAAAAACAAGAATCCCAGTCCCGCAAAAAAAAAAAAAAAAAAGCTAGAGATCCCTACCACTCTCTCACGGCAGGGTCGGGAAGGGGATTAGAAAAGATGTTTGTGAGCGGTCTGGCCCGTCTCGCATTATTTCTAGATGTGAGTGCATATTACGTACGGTAGTCTAGCATGTTCCGGTACCTCTGGGAGGAGAGGGGATGGGAAAAGAAGATCATGGCGAAGATGGTGGTATTCTTGTCTTGTTCTTGTCTCTCGCCTTTTGTCCTTGCTTTGGATTTGGTTGCTTTGTGGGTCTGGGTAGAGTTGAACTTGACTCTTCTTGTATTAACGTAACGGCAGCTTCTTTTGGATCGGGAATCGGAGAGATTGAAGCTTTAGAGGATCCGGAAGAGGGGGGAAGAGAGTGGCCTGATTCCGGGCGTGCTTGGTGCAATCTCTTGGCGATGGTGTGGCAATCCCTTCAATAGAAGTGTTGGTAGATGCTAGTGCTTGCTAGTAGATGCCAAATAACGCTTGTTGGAAGCACGCAGCAAGTCGTTCATTCGCATCTCCGGCTTTGGCATTGACGTATCCCGAGTATAAGCTGACTGTGGAGACTCTCTCATACTCGTACATACATTTGTCTCTGCTCTTACACGGGCAAAGACAAGAGACCCTGACTACGAGGGGATTCGCTTTGTGATTTGGTATAAGTGCTATTTATTATTGGACTCGGTTGTTGGGGAAAAGAGGTATTATTACGATTCATGTTCTTGATTACTACCTAGCAACTGCATCTTCTCTCCGGCTTCATTCTTAACCCCTGCAAGGCGTCGATCAACCTAGCCAGATTCCTCCAAACAAGGCACCCAACCAACTGTTCCATTCTTTCTATCCGAACACAAGTACATGTACAAACCCAAAGATAAACGCAAACCCATGTCCCAATGTCACCGTATAATGTAATATCATGTCATTCAGAAGGACATTCTCGCGTGTCCCATGTCCGTGGACTCAACCCCCCCTGTCCCATGTCCTCGGCTCGACGACCAAGGATGGGGGGCGGGAAAAAAAAAAAGAAAAAAGAAGGGAAAAAAAAGTGATAGAAAAAATAACGAGGGCACATCTGAGGAAAATTAAACGAGCCCGGCTGGCTATGTCAGTCCATCCATACAGGAGCGACGGAGGTGGCTCCAGGCTGCCCTCCTTTGCGTGTGTCGCCCTTGTTTGCCTTGCGTGTGGAGAAGCAACCCTTGTCTTTTTCTTTCTTTTCTTTTTTTTCGTGATGTGACTTGAATTGATTGATTGATTGCCAAGAGCGAGAGAAAAAGAGAAGAGATGTCGCAGCTGGAAAAAGCTCGCTTGACAGAGGAAGGGGAAAACATGAACAAGCCCGGTTGGTGGTTCGGTTGCGTATGAGTAGAGTATAGGTAGACATAATGTATGTGAAGAAGGCTAATTATGTACCGGGAAATCGTAGAATGTTCATTTGGTGCCGTACGAGACCAAGTTTCCCTCCCTGTGCATCTGCCACAGAGATGCTGGCTCAACAACCTGGCATGGGAGTTTCAAGTGGTGGATGGCATCTCCAACGCAGTTGACATGGCTCTCAATACGCTCATGGCATATCTCAATCTCGCGCCAGGATCGAGTCAAGGCCACACAATTCCACGCCTCAACCACCTTGGGGCTCATCTCCAGATCCCACGTCCCGCGCCATGTAATGGACGCTTTGCTCCCCTTGACGCGATAGATGAAGGCGCAGGCATCGCCCTTTGCGCCGTTCCAGAGCACAAACGTGTCCATCTCGGGCATTCGATTCGCTAGAGCCGCAGCCCTGCATAGCAAGTCCTCGATCCTGCCTTGGCTGCCCGGGTTCAGGCTCGCGTCCTCTCTCAGGAGCTGCGAGGTGAGCGCCACGGTCTTGAGCTGCGGCCACGTATAGGCCGGCTTGCAGTGGCGGAGGACATCCTTGGCGTCGACCATGAATGAAACGGCGAGGTGCTTCAGGCCGAGGCTCTTCCTGGCGAAGATGTCGCCCAGGGCGTCTCCAATGGCGACGGAGTTGATGGTAGGGGGCATGGGACCCCCGTGCTTCTGTCGTCGCTGGAGGACCTTGTAGAATTTGCGGGAGTCTTGGAATACTACCAGGCTGGTGACGGCCTTGGAAAGCTTTTGTAACATTGCATGCCGGAGAGCTAATCGTCAGAAGAATGTTAGAAATGAATTCACGACAGACAGACCAAGATATAGCATTTCAAAGGGACAAAGACAGACACATACCTGTTACATGTTCTCGTCTCCTGTTTTGACTCGCAGTCTCATGCAATGCCCATGGCTCATAGCTCATGTGCTCCAGGAAAGGCAGCGCCTCGAGTATGGCACTCACCCCAGCCGGCGAAAGACACCTTCGAAGCTGTCGACGAATGACAAACTTCGTCGCGCAGATAACTGAAGAGAGCGGCTCGCGCTCGAAGCTCTTGTCCAGCTTGATAGGCCGAAACATTCGACGCACGACCTCCTCCGGCGCAGACCTGGTTTGCCGGCCATTGAACCAACCATGGTTAAGGTCGGTGATCTTTTTACCGTCTCCCTCCGTGCGGTCGTCGGAAAAATACAGCGGCTTGAACCAGTGTTCGGAGTCGCTGGGTGACAAGACGTTGAGTTCCAACGTCAAGCTACCCTTCTCCCAGGTGCTGAGGGTGTTGAAGAGCTTCATGATCCCCTGGCTGACGATCTTACTGATGTTGGATGTTGGAGGGTTCCATCTCGCACAGCAGGCGGATTGATCTCTGGGGAGGTCGATCTCGAAGAAGATGTGCTTGACCAAGTGTCTCTTGTGGTGTGGGATCATGACGTTCAAGTCGTCGAGATCGGAGACATCCAGGTTCAGCTTCTTGTAGCTTTCTTTTTCAATCACGCCTTGCCATTCTCTGTTGATCGTGGCACAGGATTCCCAGCCTGGAAACTTTTGGTGGGCGACCTTTTCCATGATCATGAGGCGGAGTTCAGGGGGGAGATACATCCATGATGATCTCGTTTGGCTGGGGGATTCTACGGGGTATCCACCGGAGCAAGGAAGAAAGCCTGACATCTTGAAGAGGAGTCTTGATATAAGGTCCTTGTTGAAATTGGTATATTGGTATAATGGTATATAGATAGCTGCTCTAAGGCGAGTTGCTTGAATCGGTATATCGGCGAATTGGGGGAGATTTGGAGCTGAGTGTTTGGAGCTGAGTGCTTGGAGCTGAGTGCTTGGAAGTACTTGACGAATTGATATGTGGAAGATGGGCAATGGCAGACATAGGGGGGGGGGGGGGGGGGGGGGGGGGGGGGTTTTTAAAATCATTGTTTACATTGGAAGCTTTTGTAAACATTCAGAGAGTTTGGGCAGAGATACTGTTGTCTTGACAATGGGAGTCATAAGGAGCCTTCACGCTGTCGATTTATGTAGTTTAATGCCCAGTGGCTGAAGCTATGGAGAAGAGATGGGCAATGGTTGGGTCTATCGTGGGATTCAGGAGAAGCTTCTGGCTGGCTGGGCGTTATACTTCAGCAACACATGTGTATGTATAGATGAATTCACCAGGAGAAAGATTGGGGGTGAGGCGGTCTACGATAGGTGACGGACGAAGCAATTACGAGCAGACGAGCTACATGATAAGTTGGGGCTTGGGGAGAACTACAAGAAAACGCACCCTTTCGAACCTGGATCATACATCACAACACCCGTGGACTTTAGTTCGATGAGCCATTGACGAGAAATATTCCAATCAAATACAGTGCTAGACTGGAGTATTTACGTATCTACATGTACAAAGCAACAACTCCCTCATAGCCAAGCCAAAGGAAAATATCAACAAAAGCCATTACGGAGTAAACATAAAAGTAAACAAGCCACACAACTTACCAGTCCCGTTTCACGCTCTTACATCTCTCGAAGAATCCGCCTCACTACACTAGACAAGAATAAACAATCCGAGTTTTCCTTTTCTTTCCATTGTCTTCCTCAGCAAAGCTCCAGATATCCTCCTTAACCGCCACCCGTTAGAATAACACCAAGCAACATATAGTCGATACCCGCCGTGCGAATTGCAAATCTATACACGGTATATGTTATACGGTGATATGGAAATATGCCAAGGTTACGGCACGTTCTCTTCCGGTCTGCTTTCGTCTATTGTTCTTCCTTTTTCCTTTACTTTCTTTTTGTTTGCCCAAAACCAAGGTCATGGGTTGGGGATTAAGAAAAGACCCTGACGCCATGAAATGCGAAAAGAAAAGAGAAAAAGAAAAGAGAAACGTGTTCGACTTTGGCTAAAATGACATGGGTATCGGAATATCAAGCCACCAAGTGATTTCTAAGGATAGAGGAATAAAAGATAGGTCTCATTTTGTCAATGCTGAAAAGGGGTATCGAGACTCAACTACAGACAACAGTACAGTACTCTATAGGTCGCTCGCATACTATCAGGTAGAATCATATCACAAGTGAGTCTCCTAAGACAAACATTATACCCCAATCACTTCTATTTTCAGGACGAATTATTTCCTCCTGGTGGCTCCCAGACCGCAGCTAAACTGAGACACCTGCAGGGGGCTGCATCTAACCCTAAGCTCTTATTTGCAGCTTTACGACCGCTTGAATGCATGCATTAGGGTGTCTCTCGAGAAATCGCGGAGATGCAAACTCTGCTTCCGCCATCGTGCAGGAGGGGGGAAGCCCGAAGCCTCCAATGACAACCCTTGATCAGATATGCTTCGGATTGACAACACGGCAAGGTACAGCACAAGTTTAGGGCATCAAGGATCGTACACATTATCTTTAGTCCCCTAGCATCGGAGGGCGCTAACAACAACAGCTTTGCTAATTACGTAGAAGATTTTTCCCATGTAGCCCAAAGCCAAACCATGTCTGCGCGTATCCGACGCGGTCCAAAATGGATATGTAGGTTTCCCCTTTGTAGTCCTCCAAGTGCATCCTACCAAACGCCAAGCTGCTGAAAGAAGGAATCTTACAGTGAGAAATGGTATCTCGCCAGAGCTGGGCCCAGTAAGAATAAAACATTGCTGAAATAGAAAACCGAATCGAGGACTTGGGTAAAATGGATAATAAACGATTCGAAAAAACGTAGTCATCATCATTGCCGAGGCAGGCGTGGCAGAAAAGAGGCCGGCAGAGGATCTGGTATTGACATAGCCTTGCGAAACGGGGGGAGGAAGAATTAAAAAAAGGTCATGAGCTATCGTCTCTCTCGTTTTGGATCTTAGCCTGCGTCGAGACGTAGTAGGCCTCGGAAAAGCTCGAGAGAGACGCTGGAGGATGGAATATCACCAATGCGTGTCCGGATTCCTAACTCGACGGCATGCCGGCATTGGGCTCTTCCTTGGGAGCGGCTGGTGGCTCCAGACCAGCCTGCTGTGCAACGCGCTTCCACGTCTCCAGTTCTCGGTACAGCCGCTCGCACTCCTGCTTAAGCTTGTCGTTGGATGCACTAAGCTCTGTTATGGCTTGCTCTGTGAGCAGCTTTTCCAACGTCCACTTTTCAATGTTTTGCTGCTCGTTTTCTTTGAGCTGGGTGATGAAACTAACAGCCCGCTGCAAAATCGATCCTTTGTTCTTCTCGCAGCCCGGGACAATCTTGGCCAGCTCGTTAATGCCTTCGTTGATAGTCTCGCGGCGTCGGCGCTCCACTACATCCGTGTTAATGCCTTGTATTTCTTCCGTAAATATAGAGGCTGTATATCTTACCTTCTTTGTGGTTATCCTTCCGCATCTTGTGCCACTCTTCTGAACCAACACTCGGCTTGGGGTTGGGGGGAGGCGGTGGCACTGCGTATCTGTGCTGTGGTGGAGGAGGATGAGATTGAACGCCATTCGGGGGAGGAGGAGGCTGGTTTTGGTTGACCGTAGGGTCCATCATGGGGTCGGGCTGTTGTGTCACGTCTGTGAAAGGGGTATCGTGCTTGAATGCATTTTCGTGGCCGTGGTCAGGATCAACAGGTCCCTGTGCAGAAAACTGCTCCTCGGTTGATGAAGGCACATGGAGGGTCGGGTACATGCCCAGGGCAGCCTGCGCAGTGCTGGTAGCATTGGAAGGGTCCGAGGCATCGGTGTGATCTGCAGCGGCAGCTTGCTGGAGAGCGTTGAAATCGGCAACATTAACGCCGCTCACAGCCGCCGCCTGCGAGGCCTCAATGGCATTCTCGATGAAGGCGGCCGTGTCCGCCGGCGACGCAGACATGGCTGCTGGAGGAGCGGCACGCTTTGTGCGCCCGAGATTGGGACTTTCTAATTCGCGCTTTCGTTTCTGGCCAGGAGAGCCAGGAAAGCCAGATAGATCGGGGTGTTCAGAGACAAGTGTATCGGCCATCATCTAGCTCTTGAGAAGGGGGGAGAAACCAGCGGTGGCAAGCCGGGATGCAGTCGACCAGTTGAGGGTTTGCACGCTTGGCGGTTTGGCCAGACAGATGAATTTTATAGTAGATTGTTGAAATGTCAACAGCCAGCTGAAGTGCATGTGGTTGGACAGTCCTGAGCCTATGACTCTGGTTAGACGACGACACTAGAATGCGATGCCTGCAAGGACATATTAAGGAAGCGCGAAAAAAGAAAGGTTTCAGCAGGGCACTTTTGGTCCATGCCAAACGCGGGAACTCATATCACTCGACAACAATGGCGGCAAGGGAATGCAAGGCTGAGGTAGAGATGAGCAAGGGGGTGTGTGCTTGCAGCACAGTGCCTGGTCACGGACGAAGATGGGCAATGCGAAGCTGCAAGAAGCTGCAAGAAGCTGCAAGAAGCGCACATTCGCTCGACTTGAGCCGAGTCTGACGTCGTGCACGATCCTAATGCAACTGCCGCCGGTGGTCTGAGACAGCGGGAGGACACCGGCGGATGATGGCGGTGCTTCTCATTCATCGCGGCTCACTTGAGCTCACGGCGACAGTGAACGGCTTGCGGCCGCATCATCACCATCGCAATGCTTCCAGCAGGCAAAGCAAAGGCACACATCCGTCCACCTGATGCAGGCGATGCGGTGATTCAGCCATGACAGCATCAAGCAAAGGCCGGGATGCAAGAGGTACCATCGACACAATGCGTATCGCGGCCGATGTGATAGAGCTTCAGATGCGAGGTGGTGCGCGGACCAGCGACGATGCTACGGCTTAGGAGTGCAGAGAGGAGTAAAAAGAAAAACAAAAAAAAAAACTCGTCGCAAGGCATCTCCCGTTGCTGCGGCATGGTGGCCCAAAAATGCGCAGCTCGGCCATCTTGAAGCCATCGTGATGAACGAACGGGTAAGGGAAGTGCATAGTTAGGGACATACCGTGACGATCATGTGCTCTGGAGCCAGATCACGGGTTTGGTCGTCTCACGTGTTTTGCGTGATCAATCTCGTGATATCGCGCGACGGGGTCCGAGTCGAGTGTAAGTCAAAGCTGCAACAGCTTCAAGTGAGAAAAAAAAAAGCACCAGAGGGCATTAAAAAGCTGAGAAAAAAAAGTGCATGAAGAAAGCGAGAGTCGCGACGGCCGCGGTCAAGGGCCTCTTGTGACTTCTCTTATGCTTACAAGGCGTATTTTTTGCTCCTTGGAGAGACCAGATGCGTCTACGTTGCAGAGAGAGACGGAGGAGAGGCGCTGAGGGACAAGGTCGGGTCACGCGGCGGCAGAAGGGAGGCAACACGTGCAAGCTGGCGGGAGGCGATAGTGATGAAATACTGGCGATGCCTTGCCCGCGGCTCGGCGCTAGGCCGCATTGGGGCTGCAGATTGCGGCCTGAGGCTGAAACCCGGGACTCTTCGTTTGGGCGGTTGGAGCCTTTTGGGAGGGGGGGGGGAGAGGGGGGGGGGAGAGCAGCAAGTACAGCAAGTACAGCAAGTACTACTAGGTAGTACCGGATACATGCACTTGGCGGTGCTTGGACAGGCACGGAGTGGCAGATTCTGGCCTGGCAGGTACCTGGAAGCAACCTGTCAGCGACCTGGTAGGACAAGCTGCGCCGGGCCCGCGGCCAATCAGCACGCGCGACAGGGCACATAGGCGCAGCGAATGGGGAGAAGCGCCGGCGCCTCTGGGAGCGCGTGGGTGCTGGAAGGGTTGGAGATTGGGTGGAGGCGGAAAAGGCAACCGGCGCATGATACGGAGTACAAGAGGCAGACCTGGTGTTCTGTTGGGTCTTGCAACTGTTCAGGTCGAGGTTGATTCGTGCAGGTATTGGTACTTTGGGGGAGGATGGAGAAATGACACAGCTGGAAGTACAGTTGCCGAGTACGAGGTACCGACAGTGTACTGGATTCGTACATGTACTCGTACGTGGTTCGCGGCGGCGGGCTGAAGCATGCGGAAATCGCTACCACAGAACCTCGACGGAAGCTACTCCGTGGCGTACCTGGCACCTCGCCATACACGAACGGGACCAGGCGATAAGAGGCAGCGCTCGTACCCCGTACCTTGCACAGCAACCTTGGAAGCTGCAAGCAAGAAGCAAGCATCCACTTTGGCTGTCCGCGTCGTCCCTCCCACGGTGGGGCCCAGCAACACCATCAGACAATACCACGTCCGGCTGTGGCCCCTCCCGCACCGCCCAAGTATCACCTGCTAGGGTTGCTTGCGACCTTGCTGAGTCTCAGTCTGATGATAAAGGTCTGGCACAGTATTTATTCGATCAAGTATGTGAGCAACTCGCAAACTCATTCACCGCATCGTCCTGCTGCTCTTCACCGGCCCAAAAGCGCCGGCGCCTCGACAGACGCCTCGACAGACGCCTCAAGTCTGCAGTCACCTGAGGCCACAGCGAATCACTTGACTCTCTAGTGCACGGGTGAGACACTCACTCAGGCGGCCCCCAAATGCTGAGCTAACGGTTCGTCTGAATGCCATTGCCATCAGCTTGAATCGCATGAGAGAGGAACATGTTTTGTTATTCACACTCTGACGTCAACTTTTCAGCTCGACTGGTCGCCTTGAACATTCCTAAGGTGCTGAAAGAGCTTCCAACGCTTCCTCATCTGGTGTATAGAACCAGGCCATCAGTCATCCCACCCTCCAAGATTCACACTCACGCTGATCATGTAATATATGTAAACTCACACTAAGACGGGCCGAGGGGGGTGCTCACCTAATAGTTGGCATGCCCAGTGACTTGACATCTTATAGTGTTTTCCTTAGTGCCATGTAGGCAACAGAAAGCTAAATGAAGTGTATTGATCCTTCATTCGATTGAGTAATGGTAATATGTACTTGACCGGCTTCACGCTCACCGAGATACCGCTACGCTACCTCGGTATCTGGGATGGCTACACAAAGCTGCAGGAGGTCACCAGTCATTCTTTAGGTATTTGTCGATAGCAGAACAAGGTAACTTGGGTACCAGAAACTAAGCACTCTAACATGAATATCCCAATCGAGAGGAGATATAGTACGCGTAAATCTCGACGGTTAAGCAGGTGATGCAGGTGAATCCTGTCCAAAGCGTCCATGCATAGAACCCTTCCCTCATGATCATCTTGGTGACCCATTAAACTGATTAGCTCTAAATCGGGTATGCTCACACACACGCACATTCATGCATGCTCTACTTGCAGATATATCGAATATCTATATTTTGAAGCAGCTGATAGCAGCATTATAAGATAATAACTGATAGTAGCAACATTAATAGATAGTAGTTGATAAAAGCCCGGCATAGCAATTAGCGCATTGAGATGCATAGTACAACCCATTTGATTACATACAAATATTTATCTTCCAGAGACACACTTCATGTTCAAACCGCCGACTAACATGGGTCAACCAGTTGACATCACACGACATTAAATACTATGTGAGCCGCGCTATTCGTTGTAGCCGGTTTTGTATTCGTATTTCGAGAAAGTCACTTCTTCAAATCCCACCCAGGACAGCATTATGCACCTTCTATGAATGACCAGCTTTGTCAGCCTCCAGGCTACTTGGCTTGCCGATCCCATTTGCGAGGAAACGATGTTAGCCTGGAGCTTGGAACCGCAAATTCATTATTTTTGTCTACTCGAATCGTTGCGATGGCCATCTTCCGTGGGCCCCTAATTTCTTCAGTCGTCTTCCGAACCTTTTCTAGTTCCAATACCACGGCTTTTGTTAAAGGCTCAAAAGGTGATATCAGCAGAAGAACACTGTCTACACTTCCCTAGCATTGTATTAATAAGATAATTCCACGCAGAATGAGAGGGTGGCCTAGATTGCAAGCAAGCCATTAAGAGAAGTAGTAGCATCTTTCCAATGCTCTCCAAAGTGGGAAAAGATAGCTAATAATAATTAGTTGAGTAATACATCAGTTTCCTATAGACTTTTGTAAGATGCTCTGAATGCATCTGCCAGCTCCCAGGCTACTCAAACTTAAGAAAGTGCACATTATTGTCGCCATTTGTCAGAGATGTTAACACATATTGCCGTCACTTTTGTAGAGCCGTCGTTAGAGTAAAGTGCAGTAACAATGCCGAACCCGGTGGCGATTGGAAGTAAAACGGCAACCCCAATCTCACGGAATAGTATAATATTAAAGCAAGAGAAGATTGAGACATTTTCGTGGTCATTGTATATCATGGCTAGTCCCTACACATCGTTTTATATAGCAAAAAGAGCCACGGGAGATACAGGAGCTGGCACAACCTCACGGCGATGTTGCCGGAACCGGCATTTCAGAGTACTGATACATGTACACTACGGAGGAAAGCCCTATAAATTGCACAGGATGTCAAAGGATTGATGCTAGAGCAGGGAGTAGTTGTAATTGGAGGTTGACGATACAGCAATTGCATGCGCATAAGCATGTATTTGCCCTTTGGGAGTACTAGACAATTGGCTGAAGATACAAGTATTAGTTTATTCCCACCTACCAGCCTCATATACGATAAATGGCTAGAATTGATGAGAGCTGCAGATTCATCTTTTGGGAACGGGTATAAATACTTCTTTAAAGGCGGCAAATACAACTGAGTGATGAACTGTAGGCATCAAACGCAAAAGCTAGCGGTCGCTTTATCTGCTAGACCCCGCCGAAGACTCGCCAATCCCAACCTCCAGGCGTCTCACTAGCCTTTCGCGGCGTACATGTACAAGCCAGGCAACTGATGTCATACGACTCACATCAAGCAGCGCATCCTTCCTTCAATTGAAACCCTGCAAGGCTTCCTGTGTTGCGCGTCACCTTTTCATCTCAACCCTTTAATATTCATCAATCGGAATTTTGCATCATCCTCTCATGATGCTTCCAGTCAATGGATCTACAAAGGGCATTGACATCTTTTGCGGAGATGGATTGCCCTCCTGGTAGTGAGCAATACTTTGGACCCCAGGTCGACCCTCGGTGTAGACCATTCGACTTCACTTTGCTATTTGAAGACATCTTTTTTGTTGCTGTACCGGCTGTCGTGTTTCTCACCCTTGCACCCATACAGATATGGGGCCTGTTCAGGAGACGAGCTGCGTTTTCCGTGAGGTCGAGGGCTATCCGGCGATGGAAAGCGGTTTGTCTCCCGCGATAAATACAAGCAATGTACTTACGCGTTCTCTACAGGTGGCTTTTACTGCAATCCTTGCTGTGCAAATCGTTTACCTTGTGTTTAGAGCTCAGTATGTTGAATTGCGAACTAGGTTATCTCTTCCAGCGGATATCTTGAGCTCTACGGCTACCGTAGTCGCATTCTTCCTATCGAGGGCAAGCCATGGACGATCACTTCGCCCTTCAACAGTCCTCGATTTATATCTGTCCTTATCGAGCCTTTTGAATATTGCTCGAACAAGGACCTTGTGGCTACTGGCAGCTGGCAGCCCTGTCCCGATCCTCATGACTGTGAATCTCTCCCTCACACTATTTGCTCTCCTATTGGAGTCCATTGAGGAGAGAAAGCGTCTTTCGAATGGTTCGCCGGAGGAATTTAGCGGGATTTGGGCCAGAATCAGTTTTTCCTGGCTTCTGCCCTTGCTCAAGACAGGCTATGACAAGGTTCTTTCTCAAGACGATTTGCCTAATCTTGACACTAGGCTTCAAAGCAGGTTACTACGTCGCCAGCTAATCACAACCTGGTCTAAATGTAAGAACAGATGCGGATGCATCTTTACTCTGTCCACGTCTTTATCTAAATGCTAATTAAACCCTTGTCCAGATGATCCAAAGGCTCGACACAGTCTAGTGAAAGCATGTTTTCGCACCCACCTTTCAACCTTGCCTTCAGCCGTGATCCCCAGATTGTGTGTCACTGCATTCACTTTTGCTCAGCCCTTTCTAGTCGAGACCACCATTGACTTCGTTGGCGATGAGAACGCCAAGTCGTATCACGGAAGAGGACTCATTGGCGCATGGGCTCTTGTGTATTTGGGTATCGCCGTAAGTAAAGCTTTGCTTAACAACCTCGTATGTTCTAATGGCCTCGATATAGTTATCAAGATCTATATACAAATATGAAACCTCTAGATTCATCGCTAAGCTAAGAGGGGGGCTGATTGCCCTTGTGTATCAACGAAGCCTGAATATCCGCACAGCCGACGAGGGAGATATATCTGCCATCACTCTAATGGGCACCGATATTGAACGCATAGCGAGTGCGATGCAGCTGCTTCACGAAACTTGGGGGTCTCTTATTGAGATAGCAATTGCATGTTGGCTGCTAGAGCGGCAGCTTTTCCTGGCTTGTCTCGCTCCAATTGCTCTCGTGCTAGGTAAACCTCGCGGGTACCCGTCAACGCTCTCTCCATGCTAATACCAGCACCATAGTATTCATTGGAATTACATCTCAAATATCGGTAGCTACCCAGAATGCACAAGTTGCATGGATAGAAAAGGTCCAAGAAAGGCTGCGTGCGACCACGTCTCTGCTGGGGGACATAAAGGCTATCAAGATGCTTGCGTTACCGCAAGTTGTATCGAGGCTGTTGACGAACCTCCGAACCAACGAAATCAAGACGTCGAAAACATTTAGGGAGTTACTCGTTGCCACATTAATGCTCTGTATATCTTCTAAAGCTGTGGATGTGCCCTCAAGCACTGGTGCTAACAAACAACATAGCCCTCACGCCCTTGAATCTTGCCCCTGTCGCGACATTCGGCATCTACGTAGTCATATGCGTCTACTGGACCCACGGATCTTTATTGGCGACCCAAGCCTTTACCTCCCTGGCTCTGATAGGTCTGTTGACAGGTCCTGTCATAGCCTTCATTCAGTCCTTGCCCCAGGTTCTGCAATGTGTGGGCTGCTTTGATCGTATCCAGCAATACTGTAATTACGCAGACGTTGATCTCAAAGATGAAAACTACTATAAGCCTGGCCACGTCGACCTCCGCGATGAATCCGAAATTCTCCTCCTGGCACCTGATAGTCCTCCCGAGCCTTTTGATGCTCCGCATGGCGACACCATTTCTCTACACAGTCAAGGCTTTAAATGGAGCAAAAACGGCCCTGCGATATTCAAAGACCTTGAGCTTGATATCAGTCAAGAGGCCATTACTGCGATTACCGGCCCAGTAGGAAGCGGTAAGTCGTCATTGATGAGTTGCATTTTGGGTGAAATGATCGATATTTCATCTCCAGAGGGTCAACCAAAAGAGTCTCGGCAGTACTGTAAACATGTAGCATACTGCTCCCAGCAGCCGTGGCTTGAGAACACCACCATTCGTAACAACATTCTTAGCTCATCGCCTTACGAGAGGAAATGGTATGATGAGGTCGTTTCTTCTTGCGGTCTCAATGCCGATCTCAATCATTTCAAAAAGGGCGATAAAACAAACATTGGCAGTAGAGGTCTCAACCTCAGTGGTGGACAAAAGCAACGCATAGTCCGTCCTGCCCTTCTTCCTGCCAAATTTCCTTGAATAACACTAACATGATATTCTTGATAGGCCCTAGCTCGAGCTATTTACGCAAAGAAACCGATAGTACTTCTCGACGATATATTCAGCAGCATGGATGCCCATACTATTGATCTTGTCTCTTCCCGCTTATTTGGCCGTGTAGGGCTTCTTCGCAGGCAGCGAGCGACCGTCATATTGAGTACTCACCACCGTATGCTAAAACGTTTCCTCAATTTGGATATCCAAACACTCACAAGGTTATCAGGTAAACTTATGGCACTTTCGGATTTCATCATTATCCTAGAAGACGGGAAAGTCACGGCGAAAGACACTCCCGCCTCCTTGCTTCAGAGTAACGGCTACGTCAATAAACTTGGCATACAGCTTACAACCAATGGAGATGCCACTGAAGCTGCTGAGCCTTCAAAGTTGCCAGCGGCTGAGGAAGTTTTCGATATTGCCGCGGACGTCGCCATCAACATCTCTGAAGAGACGGATGGTAAGCATGTTGATATTCGGCGTAAAAAGGGCGAGCTCTCCGTTTATGCATATTACCTTGCCAACTCCGGCTGGTACTTTGTTGTCTTGTATAGTGCTGCCGTTACAGGGTGGATCTTTTGCATAGAATTTTCGAGTAAGTGGCCCAAGCCCTATTCTCTCGTTCATCGACATGAAAGTAACCATACCCTAGATGTGTGGATGAAGTGGTGGTCTGCTGCCAATGCCTCAGAGCCAGACAAGGATATCTGGATGTATCTTGGCATTTATGCCCTTCTTGGTATTCTCGGCACGTTAAGTGGCTGTATATGCGCTTGGTAAGACGCATTTCCTCTAGTAGTATCGGCAACAGTACTCACTCATATTCGCAGGGCAGCTTTTATTTACATCATCTCGCAGTCGGCTGCTCAACTTCACTCAAATCTCCTGCAAGCAACGCTCAGGTAGGTAAACGACCATAAAAGATGCCAGTTACGGTGCATTAACGAATGGTTTAATTAGAGCACCGTTCTATTCTCGTTCAACAAGAGACCTTGGAGAGCTCCTTAATCGGTAAGCCTTTAACAAGTCTTTTGCTCAGCCTTCCCAGTCCTAACCTCGTTCCATCAGATTTAGCAGAGATATGGAGCTCATCGACATGGAGCTTCCTAGTAACATGGTCAACTACACCTCCAGTGAGTTCAATCTCCAGTCTTTGAAGGGTTGAAGCTAACATGTTGTTTCAGCTGTCGTCCTATGTATAGCAAAAGTCGTCATTATCGCCATTTTTACTCGATATCTAGGAGTGACAATTCCTTTCTTCGCCGTCTATGTCTATTTCCTCCAGAGTTTCTATCTGCAAACGTCTCGCCAAATCCGACTACTTGCCATTGAAGCCCATGCTCCTCTATTTACTCATTTTAGTGAATCAATCGCAGGAGCAGTAACCATCCGGGCATTTGGATGGCAATCATACCACCAAGAACGCAATTATCGTCTCATTGATGCTTCACAGAGACCTGTCTATCTACAGAGTTGCATTCAACATTGGCTCAGTTTTGTGCTTGAGATGGTGACTACTGTATTGGCAGTTCTTCTTGTCTCTACAGTCCTTATCTGGAAAGACAGGTTTAGCCCTGGAAGTGTTGGTGTGAGTCTTGTCACTGTTATTGGATTCAGTGAAGTGTTGGTGCGACTTGTTAAAACCTGGACGACTTTGGAACCAAGTATTGGTGCAGTGTCAAGAGTTAAACGCTTTTCAGAGGAGACGGAGACTGAGGAGCGGCAAGAAAAAGGAGCTTACGTGCCAGCTACATGGCCACAGGCCGGCGCCATTGAATTTGCAGGCTGGAGCACATCTTTTGGGTTGGTATCACTCTCTCATATCATCTTGAAGACGTTCTCAATTAATCCATATCTGCAGTACCACGTCAGACTCCAAACCAGTACTAAACGGCGTGTCATTGTCGATCAAAGCTGGGCAACATGTTGCAATATGCGGTCGAACTGGCAGCGGCAAAACCTCTCTAATACTTTCCCTGTTACAGATGACTGAGATTGTCGAAGGCAGCATCTCGATAGATGACGTAGATCTTTCGACTCTCACCTGCGCAGAAGTACGCTCACGTATTAACGTGGTACCTCAAGATCCCTTTCTAATGCCAGGCACCATCCGCTTCAACGTTGATCCCTTTAATAGTGCTTCAGACGAGGACATTATTCGCACCCTTGAGCAAGTGAGACTACGGACCATCATTGATGAACAAGGGGGGATAGACAAGGAGATTGATTTGTCGTCCTGGTCTTCTGGGCAGAAGCAGCTTCTTTGTTTCGCCAGGGCAATGCTAAAGAAGAGCAAGATTCTCATCTTGGATGAAGCAATGAGCAGGTAAAGAACTCTACATACTTTACAACCCCCTCTAACCAGTTTCCTCGTTCACTTTCGCTAATGCAATGTTTGTTTGTTATAGTGTCGATCACGACACAGAGACCATCATGCAGGACATCATCGACACGCAATTCAAGGAATGCACTGTTCTTGCGGTGATGCATCGTCTTGAGCATATTCGCCGCTACGACAAGGTCGCTGTGTTTGGGGACGGCAAGTTGTTGGAATTTGATGCCCCAGGGACGCTTTTGTCTGGGGACACGAGCCTTGCAAGGCTTTATTCTTTCTATCAGGGCTGATGACTGCAAATTGTATCACCATAATAAGACTGTAATTATTTCTCATATCATTTCACAGCGTGACATTTGTTGTTTGTATCCCGTTCGATCCCGCAAAGCCTCCAATAACCGCCATGCCCCCACTTCATCGCGGTGCGATCACGGAGCGCCTCCGAATAAGCTGTCTCCAAAACCAGTCCCCAACCAAATTTCATAACTCACATTCCGTATACGCAAAAGCGGCAGTAATAACTTTACACAAGCGGTACTCTAGAATTTTGATTCGATTTGTTTATTTTTTTTTAGGTCTTCAAACGGACATGGAATTAGCCATGTCCGTCTGGATCCTTCCCCGCCCTCTCTATCTAAAAGCAATGTAGTACAAATAAGGCGACAAGTTTTGAGGAATCATTAAGGGGTTAGGTGGTGGAATGCATTGAGCAACAAAAATGGTCAATTGCATCCAGTTTATTTGGAGAAGTAGTGGTTCTCATCGACGGTACGTCCACGGATGTACTGGGGCTCTGAGCCGCGAACGTAAATGTCCTCGAAGAGAATGTCGGCCTTGGGCTCAGGAATGGCCATGGCCTCAGCGGCGGCGACCTCCTCGGCAACGTGGCCGCGGGCAGCCTTGTCGATGCTCTTGAGCTCCTCCTCGGTGCTGACCTCCCAGTCGATGATCTTTTGCTTGAGTCCGGCAATGGCGTCGTTGGTTGAGCGCATGCGCTGGATCTCCTCACGGGTACGGTAGGTGGTGCCGGGGTCGGACATGGAGTGACCACCGTATCGGTAGGTGACGTATTCGAGAACCATGGGGCCCTTGTCGGCAGCAGTCCACTCCTTGCCATACTTGACGGCGGCCTTGACGGCGAGAACATCCATACCGTTGACCTTCAGACCGGGAATGTACTGTCCACGCTTGTAGTAGTCGGTCAAAGCAGAGGAACGAGCAGCAGAAGTACCCATACCGTACTTGTTGTCTGTGATACCCTTGTTAGCCTCTGCATTGCTCCACATGACGAAGCAAAAAAAAAAAGTCGCCGGTAAAACTCACTCTCGCAGCCAAACAGAGCAGGAAGGTTCCACAGCTTAGCCATGTTGAAGGCCTCAAAGACCTGACCCTGGTTGCTGGCACCGTCACCGTACAGAATGACACTGGCGTTCTTGCGGCCGGAGTACTTGTGGGCAAAAGCCAAGCCAGCGCCGACAGGGACCTGGGCGCCGACAATACCGTTGCCACCGTAAAAGTTCTTGGCGAACATGTGCATGGAACCGCCCTTTCCGTAGGAGATACCCTCACGACGGCCGAGAAGCTCGCCGATGATGGATCGGACGGAGCCGCCACGCATCATGGCGAAACCGTGGCATCGGTAGGCAGTGATAATGTCGTCCTCCTTAGTAATGGCATGCTCGATACCGACAGCAACGGCCTCCTGACCGGTAGACAGG
The DNA here is from genome assembly GCA_037893235.1 of Trichoderma afroharzianum. Classification (NCBI taxonomy): domain Eukaryota; kingdom Fungi; phylum Ascomycota; class Sordariomycetes; order Hypocreales; family Hypocreaceae; genus Trichoderma; species Trichoderma afroharzianum. Next base: position 663,560 of record JBBLXW010000010.1, read on the forward strand.
TGGCAGAAACCGCGGATCTTCTTCTCCTTGTACAAGCGATCGGCAGCCATCTCCATCTGTCTGAGCGATTATTAGTACTGTCCACGGCAGGCGGCTCTGAGGGCGCTTCTTGCTGCATACCTGATGGCGACCATCTCGTAGTACATCTGCTTCAGCTCCTTCTTGGTCACCTCAATCGTGTAAGGCGGAGGGTCCAGCTCGTACGTCTCGAAGCTCTCGTCGCTGAGGGTAACCTGGAAGGGCTCATCATCGGACTATACCGGATGGCTGTCAGCGGCCGTTTCACACAACACTTTCCACAGCCATTGATTGGCCTGCAAAATGAAATCCTCCAATTCACCGCAATCCCGCAGATTCCACGCGGGCAAAGAAAAAAGCGCATCATTGAGCTTACCTTGGGCACCGACTGGTTCAGAGACGCTGAAGCGGCATCGGTGGTGACGGACCGGGCAGCGACGGCAAAGGCCGCAGGGGCTCTGGTGCGCAGAGGCAGAGCCCGGGGGGCTCGAAGAGCTGCTCTGGAGAACATCGCGACGGCTGGCGTCTCTGGGAAGTTCTGTGGAGGGAATTGGCGAGGGAGATGGCAGAAGAGTCTCTCCAAGCTAATAAAGCTTCCGAAATTTCGCAGTGTTGAGGTTGGAGGTTTGATTGTTGGATAGCGCTAGGCCGGGAGGGGACTAGGGCAGGAATCTCACGCGCGTGGGGCACGAAAAAGAAAAGAAAAAAGGACAAGTACCGTAATTAGTAGGCCCGCAGATACCCCGAGATACCTTAGTAATGCAGTTGCTCAGAACTACCAAGTACCTTGCTACCCTAGAGCCCAGTCACGTGAACACGGCGCGTCTCGTGATAGCCCACCCCAGAACGCGGGACTCAATTAACGCGATTCTGCCTGCTGAAGCGCGTCATGCTATTGACTGGGCTGACCAAAAAGAGCTGTCGGTGCCTAGGCACCACCACTAATTCGACCACTATTCAATACTGCTCCGTTTTCGCCTTCAGTTGCCTGAGATTTCAATCGTCTCAATTGATTCGCTGTCGACCGTCTTTTGTCCCGTCCAGCTCTACAAGAGCATTCTATAACGTCATGGCTCCGAAGCAGGCGACACTGGGGTATGTGAAGCCAACACAGCAGACAATTGGGTGTGTGGATGGAAGTGGTGCGTTTAATGCCGAGTTTTACTGATCACGATGGGCGTCTAGGAAGTTCTTTGGGACGAAGACTGGTGCGCCGGTAAGGCAGACGACACTGGCTTTTGCGACCAAGGCGGGGAGCAAGGAGACTGCCAAAGACAAGGCCGAGGAGGACGGGTCTGAAGGTGATGCAAGTACAAAAGAAAACTCGGATCCGGAAAAGGGTAAGATGCTTTGCTGCTTCCTTTTGCTCAATTACGATTGACTCATCCTCTAAAGATTCAAAAAAACGGCCGCGATCACCAAAGAAGAACAAGGAAGCAAAGGCAGCAGAGGTTGAGCCCAAAGTAGACGAAGATGATGATGATGCCCCTGTTACGAAAAGAATCAGACGGACACGAGTCAAGATTGAGGATGACGAAGATGAGGCTCCCCAATCACCCCCGAGGTCGTCAATCAAGGAAGAAGCTCCCAGCAGCCCTCCTGCTAAGAAGAAGAAGAGATCGCCGAGCCCCAAGTCAAGCCCCAAGTCGAGGTCTCAATCACCGAAGCCAGCTAAAGTAACAAAGGAGAAGAAAAGTGCTGCGGTTGAGGAGGATGGTGACAAAGTTATGAAGGATGATGAGTCTTCAGAGTCCGCATCAGAGGTTGAGAGCGATACGGAAGAAAAGAAGGCTGTTACTGCCAAAGCGCGCAAAGCTCAACAGACAATGCTCCAGAAACATGAAAAAGACCCTTATCCCGACTGGAAGGCTGGAACCCCTGTACCATACGCGGCTCTTTGCAAGACGTTCTCTCTCATTGAGCTGACAACAAAACGACTGATCATTATGGAGCACTGTTCGCGCTTCCTGCGCCAAGTCATGCGGCTCACTCCCGATGATCTGTTGCCTACGGTTCTCCTCATGATCAACAAACTCGCTCCTGATTATGCGGGCATCGAGCTCGGCATCGGTGAATCTCTGATCATGAAAGCCATCGGCGAAACCACTGGAAGAAGCCTGCAGGTTATAAAAGCCGATCAGAAGGAGATTGGCGATTTGGGTCTTGTCGCTGTGAAGAGCAGATCAACACAGCCAACCATGTTCAAACCCAAGCCGTTGACTGTGAGAGGTGTCCACCAAGGACTGATGGCCATCGCGACAGTGACTGGTAATGGCGCCCAAGGCCGCAAAGTCGACGGAATCAAGAAGCTTTTATCTTCCTCAGATTCTCACTTGAAGGAAAAGGTAGACATCAACAAGGATAAGGGCGGTCCAAGCGAAGCAAAATACATTATCCGATTTTTAGAAGGAAAACTTCGACTTGGTCTAGCAGACAGGACTGTCTTGGTTTCATTAGCCCAAGCCGTTGTAGCCCACGAAGCAGAAGTCAGGGGCAAGATCCCCAGCACCACAGATTTGGAGAACGGGGAGTCTATTCTCAAAACAGTTTACAGGTTTGTGCATAACGCGACTTTTTGTTTTATGAACTCGAAGCTAACCCAAGATAGTGAGCTACCAAGCTACGATGCCATCATCCCAGCCATGCTTCAGCATGGAATTCAGAATCTGAGAGAACACTGTAAGCTCCGGCCCGGTGTGCCCTTGAAACCTATGCTGGCCAAACCAACCAAGGCCATCACAGAGGTTCTGGATCGATTCGAAGGCCAGACTTTTACATGCGAGTACAAATACGATGGCGAACGTGCTCAGATTCATTATGTGGCCAAGGAGGCTTCACAAGGCTCAGGAGTCTCGTCCATCTTCTCTCGCAATTCCGAAGATCTATCCAAAAAGTATCCTGACGTTCTTGCGAAGCTCACTACGTGGGTCAAGGAAGATACAAAGAGCTTTGTTCTTGACTGCGAGACCGTGGCATGGGATATGTTGGAGAAGAAGGTACTACCTTTCCAGCAACTCATGACTCGCAAGAGAAAAGACGTCAAAACCGAGGACATCAAAGTCAAGGTTTGTGTCTTTGCCTTTGACCTGCTGTATTTGAACGGAGAGGCTGTTGTGGAAAAATCGCTCCGTGAGCGAAGGGAACTTCTCAGCACTGCGTTCGTTCCTATTGAAGGCGAATTTGCATTTGCGACGCACATGAATGGTCAAGAGCTGGACGAGATCCAAACGTTCTTGGATGAGAGTGTCAAGGCATCCTGTGAGGGTCTGATGGTGAAGATGCTGGATGGCAAGGAGAGCGGATATGAGCCCAGCAAACGAAGTCGAAACTGGCTCAAGGTAAGCAGGATTCTCTGCATAAGAATGCTGTACACGGGTTATACTAACGCTGCAAAACAGATCAAGAAGGATTACCTCTCCGGCGTCGGTGACTCCTTGGACCTTGTTGTCTTGGGAGCGTACTATGGCAAGGGCAAACGAACATCCGTCTACGGCGCTTTTCTACTGGCGTGTTACAATGCTTCCACTGATACTTACGAAACGGTCTGCAACATTGGCACTGGTTTCTCAGAACAAGTCCTTGAAGATCTCTATGCTCAGCTCTCACAAATCACAATCGCTCGCCCCAAGCCGTTCTACTCACACTCCACAGGTGGACAGCACCAACCCGACGTCTGGTTTGAGCCACGCTATGTATGGGAGGTCAAGACGGCAGATTTGACCCTCAGCCCTCGCTACAAGGCTGGATGGAAAGAGGGTGTTGATCCGGCGGGCGAGAAGGGCATCAGTTTGAGATTCCCGCGGTTCATCAAAATTCGTGATGATAAGAAACCGGACGAGGCGACTTCCAGTAGACAGGTTGCGGAAATGTACAGGAAACAGGAGAGCGTGACGAAGAGCAAGGGTCCGTCGGTGGATGACGACTTTGAGTATTAAAAATAGAGTGTATTGCTGAGGAAACCATGTGTACCGATATTTTAGTCTGGGTGGCAGGTTTTTTTGGGTTCATATTTAGGGGGTTTTTTTTTCTTCTTCTGTATGAGTTATGAGATGCATTGATTAGATACTCGGCCATTGCATATTATCATGATTATTAATTTCCTGGGAAACGATTCTGCTTGATGATACCAATTTCTGTGATAATTATCATTCATGTATTCAACATTACGGCTAGCTGTCAAGGAAGAAACTTCCAAGATCAAGTCTAATCTAAAAAAAAATAAAAAAATAAAAAATTCAATGAACCGCAAAACGACCTTTCAACTCCATATCCTCCTTTATAATATCGATCCCCTATCAGTATCATCCGCATCATCTGGTCTCAGGAGGCCCCTCTGCTCCTCGTCTCTACTTTCGTCCATAATGCCGCTCTCCTGCTCTCTCGCCCTATGTCCAGCCCCAGAAGAAGAAGAAAGACCAATAGTGCGTCTCGTCTCGTCCGCCCCGTTGAGGACATACCAAATGTCCTTTTTGGTGAGCAGACCTTGCAAAACACCACGATCAGTGAAAAGCATATATCGTAGGCCCAACTTCTGGAAATACGACACGACGAGATGCAAAGGCGTGCGAGACGGCAAAGTAAGAGGCGTCTGGTCCATCCACGGCCGCAAATCGAGCGAAGTGCGCGGGTCCGCGAGGGGCTGGTGCGAAAAGTAAGCCTCCGTCTCTGGGGGCAGGCTCCGCGGCGACTGGGACGCGGTCTTCAGATTATAGCTGAGCTCGGCGCGGGAGATGTATCCCAGTAGAATGGCCTCTCGCGGGTCAGAAATGACGGGAAAGCCGCGGTGGGGATGCATCTCGAGGATGCTGCTGAGCGAGGCCATGGTGTGGCCCGTAGCCGTAAGGACGACGAGGTCTTCGATGCGGGTCATGATCTCGGCGACGGGGACATCGGGGATGGCCACTTCTTCGCTGTTGTCGAGGAAAGGGTATTCATTGAAGTGAATCCACGATTCGTAGATGCCGCGTCGCGAGAAGGCGTCGCCGACCCATTTAGAAATCATGACGGCGACCATGATGGGTAAGACGTACGTGAGGGCGCCGGTGAGCTCGAACATGATGACGACGATGGAGACGGTCATGCGCGTGACGCCTGCGAGAGCTGCTGACGCCCCGACGATGGCGTATGTAGCGGGTGTGATGCATGGGACGTCAGGGGCGCAAGTCTTGAACAAGAAGAAGCCGCGGGCGTTGTCTACCCAAATCTCCATCAAGATGCCCATAGCACGGCCGACCAAGGCGCCAATGGCCATGGACGGCAGGATGATTCCCGCGGGAATCTGCAGTCCAAAAGTAATGGTGGCGAGGAGGAAGCCGACGAGAGCGGCAAAGATGAGGAGAACAATGGTGCCAGCTGATGCTGCGCCAGTTTTGCATAGTCCAATCTGGTCATCGAGGTTCTGGGAGCACTCGATAAACAGATTGGACACTAGATCAGAAGTCTGGAACTTCATGTAGTGGTTAGGGTAGTTTACAAGGGCAGTGAGGAAGGCTACAGCGAGGACTTGGGTTATGGGACTCGGGAGCCAGGACTTTGCCTTTTTCCATCGAGCGACGGCCATGTTGGCCTTGATGAAGAGGCCACCATAGACGCCCTACATGATCCAATCTCATCAGTCCATGAAGAAGTGGCAAGGCGAGAGCGAAACGATACTTACGCCAATGATGCCCAGGATGGCATAGGGCAAAATCTCAAAGCCTTGCCAGTCATGGCTATACTTTGTCTGATACATGACAAGCTTGCCTGACCTAAAGGGGTCAAAGGCCTGAAGAATAACGGCGGCGGCCATGGCGCAGACGAAACTCTGCCACATGGTCTTGTCCGGGAAGAAGTAGGAGATTTGCTGTTTCGGAAATCAGACTGCTGCAATCTTGCTGCTGTTTAGAATGTGGAGATTCCCATACCTCAAGACTGAATAGCACTCCTCCTATGGGGGCTCCAAAAGCGACTGAGATGCCTGATGCTGCCGCCGCTGAGAGCACTTCTCGTTTGCGAGCTATTGTGATCAAGTCAGTGGATGACGCGAGATAGCAGCGGGCTTGAGATCAGTGATTTTTACATACCTTCGTTGTCATTGATATTGGAAAAGAGCTTTATGAAAATGTTGGCGCAGCAACATGCTACATGCACCAGAGGGCCCTCCTTTCCTAGCCACATGCCCGAGGACACAGCAAGAACCTGTCCGAGTCAGTTTTGACAATTGACATAGTGGGATACTAGGCAAGTCTTACCAAACCAAACGACTTTGTCACCAGAGTCCATGGGCCCAGAAACTTGCGAATGACGAATCCTCCCAAGACGGTCTTGATCTCGGGGATACCACTGTGCTTAGCATGGATGGCATATTCCTGCACGAGCAGCGCCGCACAGTATGCGAAAAGGACCTATCCAGCGCATCTAGTTAGTACATCCCAGAGGCTCATCAATGCAAATTGGGCAATGCCACGTACCCCAAAAGCCAGGAAGAAGAAGTACTCGATAAACCACTTGCCCGCGCCCGAGTGGATGCCCAGAGCCTCGCTCCAGAACCTCCATCCGGCGCACTTTGATCCCTGATCGTAGCCATAGCAGCAAAAGTTCTTGTTGAGATAGAAATGCCCTCCCTCTGGGCCGCTGGTGCAGAAGCCAAGCTTGATGTCGCCCAGCCAGTCGGTGGTGATGTCGATGAGCGCCGCAATCACACCGACCGCCAAGCCCGTCAACAGCAGCACGATCCAGACCTGGCTGGCATCCAAGAGGTGTCTGACATAGCCAATGATGCCGCCGCCCGAGCTCGATCCCAGCACGCGCAGGCGCTGTCGCTCTTTTGTGTATTCGAAGATCCAGTCGATGGCCGTCAAGTCCTCGTAGCCGACTCGTCGCCCGGGGCCCTCGGCGTACCAATCGTGGGCCAGGCCATCTTTCCCGTCTTTCGAGCTGGCGGCTGTTGCGCTTCCAAAGACTGCCTCTCGCAGCGACCCAGAGACGCTGTTGAGCGAGTCGGACGGCTGGTGTCTGCTGCTGCTGGCAGGGCGCTGCTGCGGTCGCGGAGGCGATGCGGATGAGGAGCCCGTCAGCGTGGAAAAGACTCGTAGCGGGTTGGACAGCAGCGCGGGCTTTTGCTTGCGCTTGAAGGACAGCGGCACACCGAGATCGCCATGGATCGGGTCGTGGTCGAGGATGTCGCTGTCGTGATGATAATCATCGTCGTGATCGTCGAGGAAGTCGAGCTCGTCGGACGAGTCCGGCGTGATGATGGCGGGCGTCTGAGAGGATGATGAAGCTGCAGGCAAATGCTCGTGGGCTCCAGACATGATGCGACAACTCTATCCCATCTTCTGCTGGCCAGACAGATTCAGCGAACTGAAGCTTCCAAGTATATCGAATCGCCGCCGTTGGAGGAGCTGAAACCAGCGCAGCGCAAGGGCGGGGCGGATGGTGATTGGCTAGGGGGGCTCTACAGGCCATTTGCACAGTGCTTTGCGCCTGAGACTTCAGCACAAGGGCCGCTTCTTATTGCTTCAGTGGCTTTGATAGCTTCGAATACCTTCATCTTCATGTCTTTAATAATATTAACCTGTAGAAATTGTTCTGTATTTCTTTTAAACCTGTTTTCATCAACCTTTCCCTCTCCTAACCACCATATACATTGCTAAAACTACAATGCTGAGTCCATGTCATATCGCATAAGTGGCTTATCCATCATCAGCTTGAACAGCAAAAAAAAAAATCAAAAACACGATATCACAATGGACTCTCAAGACAGCAAAATAGAGGCATCATCATCCACCACACCCAATGCCAATCAAGATGAAGCCAGCATTTCCAAAATCCAAACTCTTCTCCAGGCTCAAGACGATACCCAGCGATTCGTTGGATTGGCTCTTCTGAAATCCGTCCTGGACAACTCTCCAGGCCTCCAGCAGAACGATGAAGTTCTTCAGAGATTATGGGACAGTATCCCGGCCAAATTCCTAGACAGGCTATTACGTACCGGATCAAATCCCTCGAAAAAGGACTCCAAGGAGATGCTCGACTTGGCTGTGTCTGTTTTGCACACCTTTGTTGCTCTGCTGCCTGCTGAGGCAACGTCTCAGCCCAAGTTTACAGACAGAATCCCCAGACTCGTCGGTGCTGTATTATATGGGTTTGTTCATCATTCAACTGCCTCTAATACACATTCTAAGCTCTTGTATAGGTCAGATGAAACAGTCAAGATGCTTTTACAGGTGCTTCATGCCCTCGTGAGTTCTCAAGAGGGCGCCATGGCACTCGTAAAAGTGGAAGACTTGAGCTCCATTACAGAGATTGCACCATCACACGCCGTTGCAATGGACATTCTGCGACATGCTTGGCTAAATGCCATGGGAGTCGTAGATGACGCATCATACTTGGCTGATCGCATCGATCGCAACATACAGTCTCTGGTGTCCTCATTCCGAGGTACCGACGCTGTGACATTCCTTGAGTTTCTAGGACTGCTGCTACGGCAAGCAAGCTCAGAAGTAAGTCGAGTTTCTCTATAATCCATAATGTACAGTTACTAATAAGAGGTGAAATTGCTCGATTTAGATAATTCCACCAAATCCGAAATGGCTAAACTCAGTCATCAACTTCATTCGAAATCTGGTAACCAGTCGGCCAAACTCTGCGGCTCGGTCAGCATACACGAATGCCGCTGCATCCCTCCTTCGGGTGTATCCCAAAGAAGCCTCGGAATTGATATTCAAGCCTGAAAAAAGCGATGAAAACCCATTCTCCTATCTATTCGTCAATCTTCTTCTCATCGATATCCGCTCATCAGCACCAGTGTTGCTAGAGCAGCTCAACAAACCTGAATATCCAAATACTTCTCGAAGGCTCGCTTCTGCATTTGACGTTATATGCATTTTTATTGGACATTTGGTTCGCTCATTAGAGGATGAGTCGCTCGAGACTCTAATCATGTCACCAGACAATCTCCTCAAGCTGCGCAAGGGCATATCAGAAACCATGTCCGTCACCATCGAGTACCTTCGTGATCGATGGGATGCCACGTTTGCAGGAGCCATGGGGCTACATCCAGAAGCGCGATCCGGAAAGTCGGAAACATCAATGGGATCACGGTTTACCCTCACATGGGACTCTTTAGAAAACATTGCCGATGAGGACCCCTTTATTCTCTCCGCCGTGAGGGCTCTCGCCATCTGGCTTCGTGAGGATGAAAACGACATGTTGAGGAAAGAAGCCACTGGCTTGACAGACATGTTTATGGATCTCTACCGCGGCAGTACAACCGAAAAGCTCGATTTCCGATCTCCCATCCTCGTCGCCCTCGAAGGTCTAGTTACATTCGACAAGGGCCGAAATATCCTTCTTCAGAACGACGGCTGGAAAACGCTCAGCAAAGACCTTGTTGAAATCCTCCAGCACGATGCCTCTACCATGAGCGAGGACGAGACCTCTCGAGGCATCGAAATCGTTCGCGTACTCCTTCAAATTGCAGAGCAAAGTAGCGATACCGCTGAAGATTGGATGAATCTCATCACGGCGGTGGCGGCGTGGGATGTCTTTAGGGGGGAGCGGCAGGCACATCCTCTAGTTTTGGAACTTCAGGTTGCGGCTTTGCAGCTTTGCTGTGCGTTGTTGATAAAGGCGAATATTGGTATGAGGAAGAGGTATATACATTCGATTAGTGCGCTTGTAGGTATTGCAACGCAGCTGGGAGGAGGGATACAGAAGGATAGCTTTTTGAGGGAGGATATCGACGATGTGTTGAATGTTCTAGGGGAGTTGTCACGTAGTGTATAAAAACATAGCATGTAGCTCGCGGAAAATAATCAAGCCCATTAGAATGAAGCCCATCTAGGTTGAGACACAAATATGCAGCTCGATTCTTGATACAGCACTTCAATGTATACACCGCTGGTAAGCAAAAGTAAGATTAGGACCTCCAACGCATTCTCTCCCATCACCTCGCCTCAACAGCCTCCATACCCACAGCCTCCTTCTCTGTCACAGCCGCTGCTGCCGCCTTTGCCCTCTTCTTTCGCGCTCTCCTAATTTCAATCTCGACGTGCTCCATCTCGGTGTTGACAGAGATGAGTCGCGGGATGACCTCCTCCACGGCCTGGATAGAGAGAGTCTGGGCGGTTCGTAGGGGAGCGGGGGCCAAGATGCCGAACCAGCGCAGAGGGTTGTAGGTCGCCTTCTTTGTCTTCATTTTCTCCTCCTTCTCCTTCTCTTCGCTTTGGTCCTCGGGGCTCTGTTCATCCTCAGGATTGGCTTCAGAATTTGCCTGGGTGTCCGCCTTGTCTCCATCAGGGCTGTCCTCATATTTCTCATCCTCTTTCTGAACTTCGTCATCCACAGGGGAGTTTAAGCTCTTGATCGCGAATATAGGTACATCATCTCCTCCAGGCGCAATATCCAACACTCTTAATGCGCGCATCCTCTCGTCATAGTGGTCCTGGCCATATCTCATGCCCCGCTCGCCAGTAAAGTTGGCTCTGGCAATGTTCTGAAACACGCCCGCCTGAAGCTTCGAGAGCTCCTCTCGCAGGCGCGAATATTCGTCTATTAGGGTTAGATAGCGCTCTAGGAATGAGTCGATATGTTGTTGCTCCATGTTGAGGTTTTTTTCTATTTGTTGAGCAGTTTGGGTGAGGTGAGGTTGAGGTTGAGAGGTTGACGTCAAAAAGGGCGAGTCTCGGGATCCATGGTGGGGGTTTTGAGCTGAGCCACCTCATTCGACGATGTAATCTTGAACTCTATCTTGCTCTTTAGGCGGATTGCCATGGTGTTGTCTTTGGAACTTCACCCATATATAGAATTACCAAGAGAGGAGAAGTATAGAATTCTATCGATTGCTCATATAATTCGCGATAATACAAGACTGTTATGATGTAGCTACGTGGAATACGAAATTAGCCATTACAGCCTCTACAACAAAAGGCACGACTATACTGTAACCTAATTCGAGGGTCGATTTACACCATGACTATACACCACATCTAATTGATATCCTCATCATTTCATTAATGCAAAGAAGACACATATGTAGACGCCTTTCAGAACGAATATTATTTATCGACATAGATGTCATAGGTGCTCTGTTGTCGATGGTTTTCTGGGCCACACCTCATAAATCAGACCATGTAGGGTAGCCTCGTTAGAGAGAAATACTACATGTAGCCATCGTGTAATTCCCACTTCACATCTACTGAATCAACCCATCCTTATTGTTAGCAACAAGCGCTCCGACATTCTGAAATACAAGGCGAGCAATCACATCGCACAATCCTGACACAGAGCTCATGGCAGCCGCGGTGGAATCGCGGCCAATTGCATCCATCTCCCGCCACCGTGATCTAGAATATAGACGCGTTACACCAACATCAGGGTTCGTACATGTAAAAAAGAACGACGACACCCTTTCCAGCTTTAAACGGCTCTCACCGAAACCGGTGAACTGCAAAAGTGCATTGTGTAGAGTAACACGACAGGGAATCTGGGTGTGGTCAGGTGCATATGGCGGCTACGTGCAATCTACAATTCCCCTTCATTTTACCAAGCACGGCTCCCATACGAGGTAATACTGGAAGCTACACGTATACATCTGTGGCTTGGAAACAATCGGATGATTGCCGTCTGGTGTGTTTCGTTACCGTGCTAAGGAGATTACCTATGTTTGATTGCCGACGCAGGAGATAGATGAGAGGACGGGGGGGGGTCCCCAACACAAGCTGTACTTTTTACATCTCTCAGCAAGTGAATCAGTGAGAATATGAAGTAGAGATACAGCTGTGATATTGTAACGTTGTTGGTGGTGAGCTCGTTCATTTTAATTACACATGGAGGCGCCAAAGCTAGAGCTCCAATGGAGGTGCTCCATTTCACGCCGGCAGATCGAGACAGGGATGCGAAGGAGAGCACGAAAAGAAAGCCACAACGGTGATTTCATTAGATGGCGGGAAACGCTCGCTAGGAGAAAAAAAGCATATCTCGTTAAGGAGGCAGCTCACGTGCGCCATGAGACGAGGAAAAATCAAGGGTCTAAACGCCGGAAGAAGGCATGGAGCGTCTGTGATAGGGAGAGATTTGATGCTTGGCCATTAAAAATAGTAAGGTAGTCACACGTATCGCTTCTTTTTGGTCCCCTGCCTGTAAGAGGCACGCGCTCTGGTATAATCTTTTCTCAGCGAGATGATGATGATGTCGAGATTTGATTTTGCATCTCTTTCGTTCCTCGTCTTCTCTCCCTCTCTTTCTCTCTTTTGTTGCCTATCACGGGCATTTCGGGATAGACATACGTGTAGCCACTCACTGCTGGCTGCATGGGCTGAAACCTAGGTTTTGCAGTAGCTGGTTTGGCAGCTGGGCTTGCAAGGGGCCCGGAATGATGCCCCGAGTGCACGATCCTGGCGATTGGTTTCCCTGCTTTGACCTCTGTTTTTCTTTTCTTTGATTGTTGAATTTTGGAGGGCTGCACCACAGGTTTACGTTGTAGAACTCGAATGTGTGTCGGTCAGAAAGGGTTTGTGTGGCGTTGAGAGCACGCAATCTTGTGTTACACGGCCATGCCATTGGGGAAAGGAGGCAGAAACAGAGCCAACTAACCGCCTGGTAGGTAGTACTTGATGTTTCCTCATACTAATCTGAGATATGAGAGCTCAGATACTTTACTCCGTAACACATGTGCAAAGCTTGTAAGGCAATGGCCATGTACGTCATCTCTCTGTAGCAATCTGCATTTGCAAACAAATCGAAAGTCCCAAACGCTGCTTTTGCTCTGATATCCCTTGTTTCACGCCAACTCTGGCTGCGCTCCACAATGTTATTCCTGGTACTGGGTACCAAGTGGGAGCTCAGTGATCTGTAGACGGATGTATGACGGTTTCAGTTGGACTCAAGTAACGAATACCTGGAGCAGCCGGACTCTTTTTCATTCCATCCATTTCAAACGAGGCCGTGCCCGAGCTGCCACTCTACTACTACTATGTAGGTAGGTAACGGAGACGGCATCTTGTACAGCCCAGCACGAGTGCTTGTGAGGGCCCTGTGATGCTGTACGACATGGCCTGTGTGCAAAGTCCAAGAGTCCAAGCCGCTCTCCCTCTCTCGTGCCTCTTCTCCTTTTACTGTACATGTAATCGCGACATGACCCAACCAACCGCCTCCTCCTGGCAAATCAAATCACAAAGCAGCTAAGCGCAAGCTCAGCGAACCAGCCTCTTTTCTTCTTCTCCCCGGTCCGCCGTTGTCGCGCATTGAGCAAGCCCCCCAATTACTGCTAGCCTAATCCCCCCTTCAGCCACCCGCCTGAGTGCATGCTGCACGCGTCCAATTGGCAATGGGATGCAAGTTGCTGAGAAGGATTCACGGGAACGGGTTTAGTATCAATTGATTTGATGGCATCAAACAAGTATGTATTCATTAGTAGCGTATCAATCACATCACGGCCCAGCAGAGGATAGTACGAGTATAGACGCCAACTCGTCTGCTCGACAAAGTCAATCAATCAATCAATCAATCAATCAATCAGTGTAATCAATCAATCGATTTTGGCGGAGGGCCAGGCGCAAATCCCCACCAATCACCCTGCTTCACCGAGCCAGCCATCACCAACCCCGTCGGGTCTCTCTCTTTTGTTTCTGGTGTCTCTGTCTCTGTCTCTGTCTCTGGCCACTGTGCTCCGTACTCCGTACTGGTTCCATTGTTAGCATGCCCTGAACTTCACTAGCACTGCTGCGTACTACTCGGTGACGGGAGCTGCTAGCAGTTGACCGTGGCGCCCAAACGAGGCCAAGCTCCGCCAAAAGCTTCCCGTCTCCTCTTCGCCCCCCAGTTTCTCCCCCCCAGTCGAGTTCGGCCAGCACACGCACACGCACCACAGCACCCAGACAGGCCTCAAGGCATCTAATCTGCCAGCCCGGCTAATTCGTCCTGTATTCAACTGAACTGAACTGGACTGGACTGGACTGGACTGGCCTGTGGTCCTACACACCAGACCCAACAGGTTACGGTGCTTGCTCTCCTCGGTGCTACTTAGACTGCCTTACACCCACTGGTACTAACTATTGGCGACTGGACGGGACTAAGAACATAACACATCACCTAAGCAAGCACTGGACAACGCTCGACTCGATTCATTGCTCCTGTCCTCAGCACCAACCCCAAGGCCAGGCTCCAGTCCTTCCATACCCAGCATTGAGAGCGCTGAAGCCTTTGCTCTCCCCCCCCCCGGAACTTGCCTCGCCTCGCCTCACCTCACTTTCTCTCCCCCCCATCGTGACAAGCTTCCCACCAAAGCCAGAGCAGGCCATTTTCCCTCTTGATAAACCCGCCTACCCGCCCAAGCGCATCCACTCACTGGCCTATCCAGCCTATTACCTTGACCAACCACCGCCGCTACTGCTGGCTGCTACTGTCACTCAGTACGACCGACTCTCTCCCGCCAAATTAATCTTCAACTCCAAAACTCCAGAGCCTCAATTCGCAGCCATCAAAACCTCGTCCTCGCATCTTCCCTCCCCGCGGCACGCGCTGCGATAAGGCATCTCGGCCTCCATCCTGCCCTCCGTCGTCAGACCTCCCTCTTCGTCAAGGAACCGCATAAGCAGCACCACCATGGTGGTCGCAACCATCAAGTACGATCTGCAAGCCCCTCTGCCATGCTGCATTCCAATCTCCTTTGCGTCTTGCCTCGTTTCCCTCGCTTCCTCTTGCTGCTTTTTTCTTTTCTTTTTTTATGTCGTCTTCCTCCTCCCGAGAGCAGCCTGCGATGCCGGCATCTTGCGAGTTCGCTGTGCATCTTTCAAATGCCTTCGTCCCTGTTCCCCGACCTGCTGACAGGGAGGGGGCGGTCAATGAAGCTGCGATCCCTCTTCCTCTCCTGCCGCAGCACATCTCGGCCAAGTTGAATTTCCCATGATGGCTAACCTTGCAATTCGCTTCTAGGTGCGTTGTCGTCGGCGACGGTGCCGTTGGCAAGACATGTCTTCTCATCAGCTACACCACAAACAAATTCCCTTCGGAATATGTGCCGACCGTTTTCGACAACTATGCCGTCACCGTAATGTGAGTGGCAACCCCCCATTTCCCAGTAGAGAAAAAGACAAGGAAAAGTCAGGAGAGAAAAAGACTTTTTGACTTTTGGTCGATTGATTTCCGCCACCGCGCATCAAGCGACAATGGAAAAAGAGACGCAAGAAATAAATCGAACAATCTCATACGGTGGAAAGATGGCCTAACACGCCTTCTGGGGAATCTCTACACTGAGCCAAATGACCTGGTCCGAAGGACTCAATCGCTGACTTGGGCGCTCAATAGGATCGGCGATGAGCCGTATACCCTGGGACTCTTCGATACGGCAGGACAGGAAGATTATGACCGACTGCGTCCCCTTTCATATCCCCAAACCGACGTGTTCCTCGTCTGCTTCAGCGTCACCTCGCCTGCCTCGTTCGAAAACGTCCGCGAAAAGTGGTTCCCCGAAGTCCACCACCACTGCCCCGGTGTCCCCTGCCTCATCGTCGGCACCCAGGTTGACTTGCGAGACGACCCCAGCGTCCGAGAAAAGCTTGCCAAGCAGAAGATGTCCCCTGTCCGCAAGGAGGACGGCGAGCGTATGGCGAAGGACCTGGGCGCGGTCAAATACGTCGAGTGCAGTGCGTTGACGCAGTTCAAGCTCAAGGATGTGTTTGATGAGGTATGTCGCAATGAAGCAAATCCGTGAGGAAGAATGAAGAGAAGCAAAGAAAGACCGAGGGAGGATAAACGGAGAGAAAGAGAGAGAATCTATCTGTGTTTGAAAAATTCAGCGCTAACCAGAACCCCTTCTAGGCCATTGTCGCTGCTTTGGAACCCCCGGCGCCCAAGAAGAAATCCCACAAGTGTCTCGTTCTATAAACCATGAGTCTCAGGAAATTGCGTCATAGGATATTGCCATTGTTTCACTCGATGGTCAGTTGGCCAGAAGGGAAGGGTTCTGGATACATGGACGAGGTCAATTGGAGACGGTGGTTGTGTTTGGACGGGGTTGATAGACTTGGACGAGTTGGGCTTGCCTACCCACGATGGTTGATATCACTGGCAAATAGGGGGTTGTGATTTACTTGTTTTCCGTCAAGGAAATCGTGCGATGGAGTTTTCCCCTGTGCCTGGTCATGGCAAAAGCAAGACCTCGTCCGCGATGGGCACGGAGAGGGCAGTGGCCAAGAGCTTCTTAGATATGCGGCCTGCTCCGTTGTCGGCAGTCCTTGCCCGTGCTTCTCCGTTATTGTCATTGCTCAGTGGCCTCGAGACCAGAGGCCGGATCTACGTTCCCGTCTATTCTCGTTTCTCTCTATATTTTGGGCCAGGGAACTTATAAAATGCAGACAGGCATGTTTCGATAGGGAAGTTTGGCGATTAGGAGTGCAGTTAAATTGACCGGACCTTTTGTTATGCCCAGTTTTCCTCTCTTTTCTTGACCTTTCTTCCTTTACTGTTTGTGATGTCAAGACATTTCACACATGTGGGATGATTTGGGGGCCAAGATCTCACTACTCGATAAGTGATATTTAGAACAGTAATCGAATACTCGTAGCTTCTGGACTACTTTTAGTCTTTGCCCCCGCGTTTCTTCATCAATGCGTCAAGTGCATGAAGAATTGCCCCATGGCACTAGGAGGGAAATGCCCCATTCATGCCGATTGATCAGCACAAGTCTGGACTTATGGTTGACGACTTGGGCGTCGTTGACAGCAACAGAAGGATCAACTGTGCATCAAAGGGCGTTATCTTGTCACCACTGGCTAAGGCTATCTGCATCTCTTATTCTCTCCAATCGGCGCTCTATCTCTTATTCTCTCCAATCAGTGCTGCATCTTTTATTCACTCCAATCGGCGCTGGGCTGCCTCCTCCCGAAAGGGCAGTTCGGGCTCAATTTTGCATGGGAATCCGAAGGAGGGGGTTCTCCACCGTTTGCCTTTTGCTTTAAATCCAACGACCAATGGATGCAGGTTCTTTTGAATGGGGGTTCGAGTTGATGTCTTTGGAGGGAGAAACTTGCATTGCATTGGCTTGATTTAGATGGCTTCTTTTTGCATGATTTGTTATGTTTTAAGTGCTAGACTGGTGGGTGGCGCCGATTTGGTGTAGGAGAGGAGAGTTTTGGAGAGATATATATTGGGTTGGGGAGCTTACTTCTTAGACTTGAGGTTCTTTTTTTAAATCACTATTTTTTTTTTGTTTTAGCTGATAAATTGAGGATTTTGTGATTGGTTTTGTTATTTCACACGTTAGAGAC
The DNA here is from genome assembly GCA_037893235.1 of Trichoderma afroharzianum. Classification (NCBI taxonomy): domain Eukaryota; kingdom Fungi; phylum Ascomycota; class Sordariomycetes; order Hypocreales; family Hypocreaceae; genus Trichoderma; species Trichoderma afroharzianum. The sequence goes on from JBBLXW010000010.1 coordinate 680,827, forward strand.
AAGTGCATACAACTCAAGGTTATCAACATGAAGACGGCTGTGCTTCTCAGCTGGCTCTTCTGGGGAAGTTTATCCGCGGGGTGCAGCCATGAGAAGCATGACGAGAGGGAATGGACCAAGGAGGAGCTGGCCGAGCTGGAGGCCAAATGGGGAACCGATGTGAGATATCATCCTACAGCGCTCTTAAAACAAGATCGGAATGCTGATTCTTGGACCTTTTAGTGGTCATTTACTGGGTTTGGAGCGTTTGCACACTTGGACTATGTCAAGTGCCTGACGAATCCCGCCGAGAAATTCGACATTGCCATTGTCGGAGCACCCTTCGACACGGCTGTGAGTTACCGTCCAGGTAAACATTGCTCCTCATTCAAAAACAAACTCAAACATGAAACAAAAACTGACCTTCTCTCCAAGGGGCGCGTTTCGGTCCCAGAGCCATCCGCCAAGCTTCATCTCGTCAGACTGCCTTTCGAGGCTTCAACCCTCGCGCCAACATCAACCCGTACCAGAACTGGGCCAAGATTGTGGACTGCGGCGATATCCCCATTACGCCGTTTGACAACAACATTGCGAGGGAGCAGATGACGCAGGCGTTCAAGGAGCTGGGCGGGAGGGGGGCTGTGTCGGCGCTGAGTTCGAGGCCGAAGATTATTACGTTGGGAGGGGATCATAGTCTTGCGCTGCCTGCGCTGAGGGCGTTGAAGGAGATATATGGGCGGCCTGTGAGGGTGCTTCACTTTGATGGTGGGTTTTTGCAAATTCTGAAGGCGTCTGATGGATGCTAACTACGGTGGTTTTGAATAGCACATCTTGATACTTGGGATCCGGCGGCGTATCCGTCGTATTGGGGGGCGACGCACTTCAACCACGGATCCATGTTCTGGATGGCCAACCAGGAAGGTCTCCTGTCTAACGCTACTAATGAGAAGTCTGTACATGCTGGTCTTCGGACACGGCTTAGTGGCGTGACGAATTTCGACAATGAGGACGACACGGCGCAGAATTGGATCCGGTTCTCGGCGGATGATATCGATGAAATAGGCACCAAGGGCATCATCGACGGCATCATGAAGACGCTGGGCACGGAAGACCCGGTGTATCTATCTCTCGATATTGATGTGTTGGACCCGGCTTTTGCTCCGGGGACGGGGACGCCGGAGCCCGGCGGGTGGACGACGAGGGAGCTGATTCGGATCCTGAGGGGCATCGAAGGGTTGAACGTCGTGGGGGCGGACGTGGTGGAGGTTGCGCCGGCGTATCAGGGCCAGGGCGAGGAGACGGTTTTGGCGGCGGCGCAGGCGGTGTATGAGATGCTGAGCTCGATTGTGAAGAGGGGGATGGGGGAGATGGGGAGGGTGAAGGGTGTTGAGGGGAAGGATGAGCTTTGAGATGGGCTGGAGTTGGAGTGAGAGTGGGATTGGGGATGTATGGAGGTTTGAGGGTTGGGGTTGGTATTGGGTTTGGAGGGACAATTGCTGCATGATTTATGACTGAATGATTTAATATTATATTTCTACGTCTTGATGATGTTGATAGTGTTTAATTAGGAGATATGTAGAAGACATATGATAGGAGACCGTATTGGGTTTCCCCATAAATGGTACACACCATGCTTCACAAGGACTCAATGGATATAATAGTAATGCATTATTGTCTATTGGCCATTATAAACGAACCATTCTTTCGTTGAAGCTGATTGTCAATGTATTCAGTTAACAAGTCTGAATGCAGATTATATGCAAGGAGCGTGTGTTTCGAATTCAGCGAATAGACCGCTGACGATTTGATCACCGAAACCGCCACAAGAAAGAGGACATTGATAGTTGCGGATTTACACTCACTTTCAATCAGTAGCTACATGTACTTTACCCTACCTGTATCATGCATGACCTTGTGGTCTAGAAATTGGCGTCGCCGTAACTGCATGCATGAGGGTTCAGGCTTGTTACATGCACATGCATCCGGATAATATATCGATGCAGTTTATAATTAGTATAAATATAGTATCAAACAGCAAGCCCGCGTCAATGCAGATTAATGCAGATATCCATGCAGAAACTGCAGGCCTTTGCTCCATCCCACATGGCATCGCCACAAAAACCCTCTCATCAAATCAAAAAAAAGTATGGATGCCCATTCAACCCATCAAATCTCGTCGCCGCATCTGTTGGCGTTGGAGCGGCTATGCAAGGTACGAGTACCAGCAGACGGCCACTGCTCCAATGCGGAGTTTTAGCTGTAGCTACCGCTCGAAGCGGCTAAAGCGCTGCGTGCAAAATGAAGTTTGATTAGGTTGATTTTGATTGCAGAATCGCCACATGCTAGGTAATACGGTTCCAAATGCTTTTCTCAGGCCACCCCCATTGTTCCCAGTGATTGTGTGCTCGTACAAAGTAGATGCTGCGGTTCACGAAAGGAAGGACCCCCGGAAATTTCTCCGAGACATGGAGGTTGAGCGCCTCGCGCTTTTTTTTTTTTTTTTTTTATAAAAAAAAAAGAAAAGGACGGGATGCAGGTAATATTGGGTGCTCCGTTATGCTGTCAGCAAGCAGCGGTATCAGAATGCCATAGCCACAGACGCCTTTTCCGATCTAGCCGTCGTGCAGTTTCGACTTTTGGAGCTTCTGGTTTCACCCACGGCTCAGAGGCCTGTTCGGGGCTTCGCGGGCTGTCTGTACAGTGTAGTGTGTTCAATTGCTTGGTTGTACCTATGAGTCTGCTATTATTAACTGGGCGATGGCGAGTGGTGGCTCCGTATGTAAGTCGTGATGATGGGTCATCCGGTTCCGTTCAACTGCTCATAATGGCGCTGTTGGCTCGAGCCCCCTGTCCATGAATGCAATCGGTGGCCCTCATTTCTCCAAAGAGGCACATGAAGAAAAAGAGGGAAGAAAAAGAAAGGGCTACTCATACTACTGGTAGCACCATCATCAGCTGCACAGGAAATGAAGCAGCAGACGACACGGCATCGAATTGATACGGGATCAGGATCAACCCTGTGCCCAACTCTGCCGCCACTGGTCGTGCCACCTAGTGTAGTACCAACCTGTAGCTTCGGTGTGCTTTTCCAGGGTTGCCTTGACGAGCTCGGAATGCGCCAAAGGCCATGCTAAGACTGGAGAGCCTACCCGCCAGGGCACTAGATTCTAGCCATAGCGAAATACGCGAACAAGGCGTTTACGGGGGGGTTATTTAGTACTTGTTAGTGAACGGGATGAATAAGATGACAATGAGGGGGGGTGTCCTGCATGAGGGCGGCGAAATTATGGATGGAATTCGCTAGAACGCGGTCAAAGATGGAGCAGGAAGACGGCCATGGCTGCAGGTGAGAGAGACAAAGATGCGTGGCGGTGAGAATTGAATTGGGCGGTTGGCCAGGAGAAGAAGCCCAAAAAGCACATGCAGCAGCAGCAGATTTGACTGGTGATTTATTATAATTAGGTAGCATTTTATTATTTTTATTATTATCATTATTTCTGCACGTATACGCACGCGGGAGGGAAATTTTGCGCCTGCCTGGCTTCTTGCCAAGGTCTGCCGGTGACTCTCCTTTTAGAAGAAGGTAATGTAATGTCAGGTAGCATTGGGGGTTCCTTTTGATTGTGTGAGTCCCGTCTTGTGTCCCCCAGCTGGAATAGGGATCTGTGCCCGAGTAAGGAGGCGGCCGTTCCTTTGAAGGTGATTCAGCACTCCGGCAACATGGCATGGCCATCGTTGCTACCTTCTCTTCACCTCATCCTCACATTGACTCGACTTGAAAATAGTGTCTACGTGTACATCTATCTATCCATCCATCTCTCTTCAACAAGCAAGTCCAATGTACTACCTAGTAGTAATGTAATTAGCTGAGGCCCATTCTGGTGCCTCTTTTTAATAATAGCTCCCCATAGACTTGCAATGATGGATCTGGATCGCCAACTTGGCGCGAGTACCAGCAGGTACCGTTTGTGCACCTGTCACTCCTTTTCCTGCTGTCGTGTACTCGTACCCCGTAACTTTTTGGGGCTACGTACCCCAGCCTCAGGTTGGCCACATGTCTTTTGGTGCGTTGTCTAACCCATCAATCATCATCTTGATGTCGTTTACGAGCCCATTAGAGTTTGCACCATGCAGGTCAACACATGAGCGTGCTTCCTGTAATTTGAATTGGAGCCCATCCCATTCATGCCACGCTGTAATTCCCACAGGGCACTCCTCCAATGGTTCACTCGACCCGTCTGACAGCAGTGGATGGAGACTCCGAGCCTTGTACCTGTACCTGTCGCTGCAGCACTGCTAACCCAGAGTGGACGCCGCATCCGGCTCATACGAGTACACTTGCAGTACTTTGTGCTCGTAGGTACGAGTACATTGCAGGTAGTACGAGTACTGTACGGGTACTCGAGCCAATCCCCATCAAAGGCGCCCAGTTCCATTAATTCTCTTGGGCGCATCTCATCTGCTCCTATCGGTGGCCCTTCAATCGTCTTGTCCGTAGCCTATTGTACCTGCATTTCGCATTGAATGGACATACGTGTGCGTGTATACAAGACAAGGTACCACCACGTTCATATTAGCCCAAGTGTGCCCCCAAATGTCTTTAATATTCGACGACGAACGACAATCAGTCAAGAGGGGAAAAAAAAGCAAAGAAAAGGAAAAAAAAGAAGAGGCCACATTCCCGTGCCCCACCACGCTAAAGGGAAAAGAAACGCTGGCTGAATTGCACGGTACCGCCACAGCTGTTTCACTATGCAAAGGTACAAAAGCTGGCCGCTCTCGGCAGCACCATTGATGATGAAAGTTGTCCCCCCAAAGGGCTCCAGCGTTCCCCCCTGTCGCTCAGGCACTGCACGCCACTGCAACCCCTAAACCGCGCGCCAGTCCCTCTCCAGTAGCGCTGGGCCCAGCAGATGCAACCCCTGCGCCGGGTCATTAAACTACCACCGCAGCCAATTCCATCCCCGTCCCGTTTGGGCAACTGTCCATCTCAATAAAGGTTCTGGCCCAGGTCCAGGTACCACTGCGTCTGCTGCAGCGGCGTGTACGAGTACAGGTACAGATACAGTACTGACTGGTGCGGGCATCGGCAGGTACCGCCGATACCCTCGCCATGGGCCAGAGTGTGCGCTGTAGACAAAGTACAGGTGGTCATTGCTGAGTGCAAGAGGTACGGCGCCGTATCGGCAACTGCTTGTAACATCTTCAAGTCGGTACATGAATGCTTGATGTGTGCTTCCATTGATTGTGCCTGTGTTTGTCTCCTGCTCTCCTGCTCTCTGCTTCCAGTCCAGTCCAGCCCAGCCCAGTTCAGTCTGCACGCCTCCTGCCACCTGAACGGGTAGCAGTAGGTTAGTAAGGTTCTGGTAGTGCCAAGTTCGTAGCAGCTCGTACCGGTACAGATGGTGGTGCTCGCCCCGACAAAAACCCCAGGTGCCGGTACCTCTCTTGCTCTCCCCCAACCGCACTCGCCACGATGCTCCCCCGTACTCGCTACCTCCCCTCGCACTACGCCCCCCGTCGTGCCAGGTACCGGTACCCCAACCCTCGGCCACACCAACGGAACCTGGAAGCGACTAAACCACCCCCTGGCCTCTGTTCGTCGCTCTCTTTTCGCTTCTGTTCCTCTCCTCTCCTCTCCTGTCTGGTCTGGTCTGGTCTGGTTTAGGTCGCTGTCCGCTCTCTTTTCTCTCCTCTGCCTCCTACTTCAGTTCCGTTCCTGTACTTGTACGAGCTCCCATTGCTGGCCCTCTTTTTTTCTTCCTTCTCTCCTAGCCTTTCAGGGTTCTAGTTTATCTTTCTCTCCTTCCGGCCCCTTGCTCGCGTTGGCGCTCTGCTCCAGAAAAAACTGCCGCTGAGCACGCCTCGCCGGTGGCCCGTTATTTTCTTCATCCCTTATTCTTATTACTCTTTGCCTTCATTTGCTCCATCGTTGCTCCTCTTCTCTTTTCTGCCTCTTACCTTTACTCCTCTTCCTATTCTTCTTCTCCCTCCCCTTCACCCCCCCGGTCTTACCGATCTTGCTCCTACAATTTAGTTGCGCCAGGCCCTAGACTGTTCAACATCCACCGCGTCGTTTCCCCAGCTGGATCGACTGGACTGTCCCGAGCCAACGGTCTAGGTTGTCAATCGCAGTCTTGGAAAGCCAATTGGGTCCTGTCCGCCGTCGATATTGGATGTTGGATCGAGTCTTGTCTTGCTGCGACGCGACCTTCGTTCTGCCCATATTCTTACTAATATTATTGCTCGACTAATCCGCTTCTTCGCATCCCGAGGACCCTGCGACCTTGTCTATTCGTTCTTGTTAGCTTTGCTACCCTCGCTCACCGACACTCTTCGATATACTCCCCGTGGCGGCTTTATTCACTCAATCGCATCCGTCTTGTCGCAGCGACTGCTTGCTTACTCGTACGCCGCCAGTTCGCCTCGTTTTCATGTGTCTAGGAGCTTGCATATTGCCGTTTTAATATTTGCGATTCTTGAATATTCAACCTTCGATTGCTTCCAGTTCATAATCTGCTTGGATTCGAAAGCAAAAACAAAAGTCACTTTGCATACATATAACCTCCATCCGTTCATCGACCCCCCCCTTTTTTTTTCCTGTGGTACAGCGGTTTGATCTGTGGTGGACCTCGTGACTTACCTCGAAGAAGACGCATTGCTATTTATACCTTGTTTCTGCATAAAAGAGTTACATCTTCGTCAGCAATTCTTGTATTGGGCTCCCGTGAACAACCGGCTGCTCGAACCTCCTTCAGCATAACCCTTTCGTGCCTTTCCCAGGCACGTCGAAATCTCTCAAAACGGCTGTTCTCGGTCACGCTGGGCGGGACTCTCTCGTCCCCCCTCACCTTCTCGGGATGCAGGAGCTTAATGGAAATGCTGGCCAGGGAGCGCCAACCGGTGCCAATGGCGCGCGTTTCGGCCATGCCTCCAAGCCCTCCAACAGCGATACTGGCTTCTCGCATGGAGCCTTCACCTCCAACATCTCGGGCTTCGCTGACCGCCACCCTCGTCGCGCCAACATTCCCACGCTCAACACCCAGAACATGAACCAGAACCAGCCCAATGGCCATGACATGACCCCGGGAACGGCTTTTGACATGCAATTCACGCCTCTGCTCCCGTCGCAGTTGCTCCTGGGCAGCCCCTTTCAGCCTGGAAGCCCGGCCGCCTTTGGCAGCCCCCAGTTCCAGGGACTGTCTGGCTTCCAACAGACTCAGCATCAGCAGGCCAATGCTCAGCAGCACAACGGTGGCATCTCGAGCCCCGTGCAGCCCAGCATGTCTCCTCAGTCGTACCAGGCTCTGGTTTCTCCCTCAACCTATGGAGCGCCTCAGTTCTTCCCTCCCCAGTCGCCCACTGGCTTCAACATGCAGAGCTCTATGCAGCCTGGTTCTCCCGTTTCCATGGGCGCCGGCGTCGTTACGGGAACTAGCCGAACAGTTTACCTTGGCAACATCCCTCCTGACACCAGCGCCGAAGAGATCCTGGGTCACGTCCGAAGTGGACAGATCGAGTCCGTCCGCCTGCTGCCCGATAAGAACTGCGCCTTCATCTCCTTCCTCGATGCCAGCTCCGCCACCCACTTCCACTCGGATGCCATTTTGAAGAAACTGTGTATCAAGGGCCAGGATATCAAGGTTGGCTGGGGCAAGCCGTCTCAGGTCCCAACATCTGTTGCGCTTGCCGTCCAGCAGTCTGGTGCCTCCCGAAATGTCTACTTGGGCAACCTTCCCGAGGAGATTTCCGATGAGGAGCTGCGCGAGGATCTCGGCAAGTTTGGTGCCATTGACACCATCAAGATTGTCCGCGAGAAGAGCATTGCCTTCATCCACTACCTGTCCATTGCGAACGCGATCAAGGCCGTCACCCAGTTGCCTCAGGAGGCCAAGTGGCAGGCCCCTCGCCGCGTGTACTACGGCAAGGACAGATGTGCCTACGTCTCCAAGACGCAGCAGCAAAACGCCGCTCAGTACCTAGGCATCGCCCCTGGATACGCACACATGCTTACCGGCGCCGATCGAGATCTCATCTCCAACGCCCTCGCACAGCAGTCGGTGGCTGCCGCTGCCGTTGCCACGAGCGCTGGTGGCATGAACAACCTTGGCAACCGAACCATCTACCTGGGTAACATCCACCCGGAGACTACGATTGAGGAGATTTGCAACGTGGTTCGAGGTGGTCTGCTGCACCACATCCGCTACATTCCCGACAAGCACATCTGCTTTGTGACTTTCATCGACCCCACAGCTGCTGCGTCGTTCTACGCCCTCAGCAACCTGCAGGGCCTGATGATTCACAACCGCAGACTGAAGATTGGCTGGGGCAAGCACTCTGGTGCTCTCCCACCCGCCATTGCCCTCGCTGTCAGTGGTGGTGCTTCGCGTAACGTCTACATCGGCAACCTGGACGAGACTTGGACAGAGGAACGATTGCGCCAGGACTTTACCGAGTATGGTGAGATTGAGCTGGTCAACGCTCTCCGCGAGAAGAGCTGCGCCTTTGTCAACTTTACCAACATTGCCAACGCCATCAAGGCCATCGAGGCCATCCGCGGCAAGGAGGAGTACAAGAAGTTCAAGGTCAACTTTGGAAAGGATCGATGCGGCAACCCCCCTCGCCAGGTCCAGCAGAGCTCATCTCCCCGCGGCGACGGTGTCTCATCGCCACCTCCCAATGGCTCACAGAACAGCAACTCGCCTTCAAACGGCAACACGCCACAGCCGGCGGCAGCCATGTTCAACGCTAACAGCAACCCGCTGACAATGTACCTGAACCACATGCAGCAGCAGGCTCAACAGCAGCAGCAACAGCAACAGCAGATGTCTGTGCAGCAGAACATTCTGTTCAACACTGCCCAGTCAAATGATCTGTCAATGGATGTTCCCCAGCAGGGCCCTATCGGTGGACACGGTCAGTCAGCTAGCATCTCCAACGGCTACTCCATGAACGGCTCCATGTCAAATGCCCCCACTATTGGCGGCTTGCTTGCCCCTGGCAACGGACGTGGCCAGCACAGCCGCGCCGTCAGTCTTCCGGTTCTGGCCCCCGGGTTCGAGAACGGAGGCATCAGCCCCTCAGAGAGCAACGGCAGCACGGGCGAGAGACGTGGCCACCACTACCAAGCCAGCTTCGGTGGTATGGGAGCCTCTGGCTATGGCCTGGCTATTCAGGGAGGCCTCAATGGCTGGGTGGAAGAGGAAGTGGCCAACTAAGTTCTGGGCCAAGGACAATATAGTAGTCCCTTGTTGGACTTCTCACGCATATGAACAGAGTGGGGTTAGGGGGAAGGGTTTACCTAATTTGTTATAATTGCTTTGGAGTCTTTCCGCCTTGTCCTTAATCTTGTTTATGGATTCCTCATTCCCCCTCTTCATTTTTTTCTTTTTACCAATATTTTCCATAATCACTTCCTTCGGTGTACCATGTTCAAACCCTTTTATTTTTTCTTTTTGTTCTTTTTTTTCTTTTTAATATTTTCCAATTCCCCTGAAATGATCCCCAGAAGCGTGGAGAAGAAAGAAACTGCAAGATTAGCACTTGGCTAAGCGAAAGATATGCAATATCCAAGCGAGCCGTTTGACGAACAATGGCTTGTCCAGTAGGAAGCATGAATGGAGTGGGAAATGATGAGAGGGCTCGGAAAGGCGAGTTCTGAATATAAAAGATGGAAAACCAAGACGGGAGGAGGAGTGGCCAGGCCCTTGGTGATGACGGCTGGGGAACTGGCCGAGGTTGGTAATTTGTAGGGCGGGAGGAGGATGAGAAACATCTGCATGTATGTCGTTATGGAGTTTTGCGGCGGGTCGGGTATCGACTAATACAATTGAATAAGACCATGACTATGAGTATCTGGTGATGATGTTTGCTGCTGGGTGAATGTGGTGGCTGTGTCTTGTGCTTTTTAAGATTTTTATCTGAATTTGTTCTACACACAGGTAGTCGCCTAGATGACAAAAATCATATATCGTTATAACGCCATTCGCCATGATTTCTTCCTCATCTCGGCATATTACAGATGATGTTTCTGGTTCCTTAGGCCCCTCTCTTTGGAAGCCTAGCAGAGAGCCAGAGAGGCAAAATTGGGAGATTTGATTCTCTTGGACTCGCTCGGAACAGTTACAACTCACATCTACAACTACCTGCTACAATCAAATCAACTAACCTAACCCAACCAATGCCAAAAAAAAAAGCCTTTTTTTAATACCCAGCAGGCTCCTCCTTCTCAGGGAACGCAGGCGCTTTAACATTCGTATGACACTGTCCCTTCCAGTCCCTCGGCGTAAACTTATCGACGATGGCCTTGAACGCGGCGAGCGTGCAAAAGGACTCGTCGCCGTCGAGGTGGTTGCCGGGGGTCTTGCAGCCGGGGATCGTGACGGGAGCGTCGTTGTAGCGCAGGCGCACGAAGTAGCCCTGCAATGACTCCTTTTCGCGCGGGGTGAGGGATTCAGTGGGCTTGCGGCCTATGGGGGTGGGTTTGGAGGAGGAGGGCCAGAGGGAGGAGAGGAGGGATGCGGATGGTTTGTTGGTGGTGGAGGAGGTGTCGTTGTTGTTGTTGGAGCGGAAGAGCTCGATGGCAATGTGGCTTGTGAAGGGGGGCCAGGCGTCGTTGCCGAAGGCGCCTAGGCTGGCGAGGATGCCGGCGAGGGTAGTATCGTGGCAGCCACTGAGGCCAAAGCGAAAGCCATCATCTTCGCCGTTATTCTGCTTATTCTTGCTCTTCAGGGCGTCAATGGTAGAAGAAGATCCGTGCTGGCCGGGCGTCTGGACGAACTCGGCGTCGGGAGGCGGCACGTTGCGCTCGGCGGTGGAAACCATGCGGGCGACGACGTCCCCCATCAGAGAGCCGATGCCTAGGGCGCGGTACTCCTGGCTCTCCTTGTACCCGGCGAACCACTCCTCGACGGCAATCGTCTCCATGATGCTGCGGGCTTTCGGGTCGTAGAACTCCTTGGGGAGGCGCGTGGCTGGGCCGTGGGCCATTGTCGAGCTGACGGTGTCCATGATGCCGATGAGGCGCGGGCGGGAGTCGACGGCGATGCGCGGGCTGTCGGCGGGCATCCATTTCGCCAGCTTCTTGTTCACGTAGGCCATTTCGTCGGTGTCGTTCCAGCGGTCGGCGGCTCGTTGAGCAAAGGCTCTTGACAAGAAGGCGAAGCGGCGGCAGTTGCTGTCGTTGGGGAAGAGGGTCTCGTCGGCTGGGTTCCGGGAGACGATGGTCAGGGGCGGGAAGTCTGGTGCTCGGGTATGAGGCGGGTAGAGCCCGAAAAAGGCCTGCTGCATGGACTCGAGGGCGCGCGGGATCGGGGTCGTGCGGAGGTAGATGAAGTCTGCGTCCTTGATGCTCGCGGGCAAGAAACCCAAGTGGTCGACGTAGAGCTTCCTCAGTCTTGTTCCCAGAGCGTACGTCGTCTCCCGCCCACGATCCGTCAGCATGCCCAGATCACATAGAGAATCAAGCTCGCCCTTTGGCCCCGAAGCCGGGACAGCGGCATCGTTGTTATCAAAAGTCTCGAGGCGGCGGCGCCACTGGATCTCGGAGAAGGTGGACACGGACTCGGCGCCGGGGCCGGAGGGGCCAAGGACGGCGGCGCGGAGGCGGCGCACGGCGCTGCAGTAGGGCCAGAAGGCGGGCAGGCCGGCATTGCCGAAGCGGGCATTGATGGGGGTTCGTTCGCCGTGGCGGAGGAGGATCTGGACTTGTTGGAGGTGAAGCTGGCGCGGGTAGAGCTGGGCGAGCTCGGCGTCTGAGTAGGGCGGGCGCGGTTGAAGCGTCGTCATGGTGGGTGAGCGGATTACAGGGGGAGAGAGAGAGATTGGGTTTAAGGAGGGAGGAGGAGGAGAGATGTCCGCATTGGGTGCCAGCTGTGAGGCTGTACGATTGCAAGTTGGTAAAGAAGGTGGTTCGATTGGAATTGAGGTCTGAGGCTGAATTCGTTTACTTGAGTGGTGGTTCAACTGGTGATGTGTAGTTGATGCAAGCATGGAAGGGGATTGGCCACTAAGCGGGAGCTGATCTAAAGCGATGCCCAGCAGAGTGGCCCGATTGGGCTGGCGGCGTTTTGCCGAGGCTTGGACAAGAGCTGCATTTAGTTTCTTTTTCTTGTTGGCCAGCATCTTGGAGACGGGACGAGAGAAGCTTTCTGGTGGCATTCTTTGCTTGTCTTTTGCGTGGGATGCACTTGATGGGAGGATTACGGGTGTGTTTGTGAGGGTGTAATTTTGCACTATAGTATCACTTGGTGATGGTGATATGACTCGAGAATTGGTAGTGAAAAGAGGAGAAACAAAGTTCACTGCTTATACAGATCCACAGGGAAGCATATGCATATTGACATTGTTACATATCATGGAGCTGACAATGGCAAGGCCGTTTGGGTTTCGAGGAATGACAAGGTGCATGCGGAAATTTGCGAGCTTATCGTGCCTCTTATGCCTCGAATGGGTAGGGACAGGAGCATGGTCAATGGCGATACCGAAGGCTCCGGACAACACTAGACAGGCATACGAATAATTGTCGTTGTTTGCATGTGGCAGAGACTATTGCATGAGATTGGCACACGATGCCAGTGAATAGACAAATCTCTCAATTAGCATTTGCGGCTACTGTATCCGTGATTGAAATGGCGATTGCGTGTTGTTGAATTCACATTGCTGCCCAATTGGGACTCGCGATACAAACTCGTGCAGTAGCTGCAGGCCAATTGCTTCAATGGGCATTTGTAGCGCTTGGCATGAATGGAAATGGAAATGGAAATGGAAATGGAAATGGAAATGGAATCTATCGGATATTCCAGGCACAAGCGGGCCCACGCAATGCATCAGCGTCCGAGCATATGCCCAGATGGGAACATCCGCGGACCCTGAAGAGAGCAATTGGCTAGATGGAATCTCTACTACTCGTACAAGTACAAGCCCAGGAGCATACAGGTAAGCTTATATGCCGCCTCGAGTTCATTTAGCGGCCTGTGGTTACCTATAATTAGGAACAGAACACCTCACTCAGACAATAGTCGGCAGCGGCCGAACCTGAGACACACGTAAGCAGCTTGTCCGGGGTTGATGAGGTCATCAAGCCCAAGATATGCACGGAATTGGCCCTTGATGCTGTCCTTCTTTCCCCTCACTTTTCCCCTTTGATTTTCTCTAAACCACTCTAAATTATCTCGCTCAGCTGGCCTCTTTGGTCCTTCAGCCTGCGGAAGTCCGGAGGTCCATGGAGAATGAATGTGATGGAATGGGGAAAACCGGGGCCCGGGATCGAATCACTAAGCGCGCCGTCGAGGCCTTTTCCCGCTCTTTGAAATCCGTTGTCACATGAGAAGGATGAAAAATCAATTATGGGGGTCCCTCGAGTTGCATGCTGGTTGAACGAGGTCCAGAAGAGCCCAGGTGCCCCCTGTCTGGTTTTGTTTCTCTGTTCGTTTTCGTCTGCGGAACGAAACTTGGAGGCTGGGGGGTCTCTATCGGGGCTTCTCCGCAGCAGAAAGCCAGGGATTGATCTCCCTCCCTGTGCGACTTGATTTGATGTTGGTCTTTGTTTTGTTTCGTTTCGCCGCAAGGGATCCGGATGATGATGATGATGACTTTGCAACTTTTGGTCGATGACGAATACCTGACACTTGCAAAGGAGATCGACGCTCAGCCCTTTGGTCATGGCGCGGCTCCTTGCTGCAGGCTTAACTCATTGGAATCCCATTCCAATCCAAATCCTGACACGGCAAGATACCAAACGAGATCTGAGCCCAGCTGCCTTGTTCAGATCTGGAGGCGACGGTAAGCTCTAGCTGGCCAGCTAAACGGCGGCGGCCAATCACGCAACGGACTCGAGATCCAGCGGTTCGGTGGCTACAGCTTCAGCTTTTGGCGCTGCGCCGGGTGGCTCGGCTGTCTGTCACAGCTTGGGTGCTTTTTAAGTCTCTACGAATCCTTTTCTTCGTTCTCTTCGCCTTGATTTTGTTTCGTTCCGTTGTCGAATCTATTGAATCCTAAAACTACCTGGATAACTTGACTTGGTCTTTGCTTCATTCAAAGCCTCCCCCTTTTTTCCGCACCATCCTATTACGTCCTTGACCGCATAGCTCTCGCTTTCTTTTTCTCTCTATCTCTCTCATTTCGTTTCCTCTCCTGCCATGCTACTACGACACTACTAAAGTAGTTCGCTATCATTCATCGTTGGCCAATCCGCGCCCCCTATTGGTCGGCTATCATTCCCATCTCAAAACGTCAAGATTGCACATGCTTTCGTTTGACTCGTTTTCCACCTCCACCGCCTTGCATCCCCGTGCTGTAGATATTTTTTTTTCCTTTTCCTATTCCCTCTTCTTGGTTTCTCAGTCGACAGTCTGAGGTTCGGATATATGGAGCACAGCTGTCTCACAAACAATGACTTACGCTAAAACAACTCCGGCCCCGGTGCGCCGGGATTCCTTGACCGAGGAGGGAAACCTCTCGGACGACTTGATGATCCCGGATACGGATGATGCCCAGGCTTTTCTACAGCCCGCCATGAGCGCGGCAGCCAGTCACCTCACCTCTTTACACACGCCCGCAATCGAAAAGGCGGCCGCCTTGAAAGGCCTAGGAGTCAGTGGCTTCTTTGACGACCCCGAGCTTCGCGTGTCCGGCGACGACACTAGAGACAGCGATGGTGACGGAGACGCAGACGGAGACGGAGACACAACGCCGGAAGCAGCAACATCGCCCAAGTCGCCTTCGCAATTCCCGAGAAAACCCACCATTCAGCTGGGGCCTGTGCCCAAGGACGAGCCTCGACGACGTGCTCCTCCCTCTCCGTGGAAGTCTCAGCAGCTGACAAAAGACGGAGGGCACTTCAGCGACGCCCGCGGCATTCTCCAAGCTGCCTTTGAGCCCACGCGCCAACGCTCGAGATCAGCCGGTCAGGAAGCCTTGAAGAAGCTTCAACAGGCGTCGTCCCACTTCCTGCCGTCTCTGCCTAAGGGCAAGTCGTTTCTGTCCAGTTTCACAGACAGCAAGCAAAGTCAGCGCAGTCGGTCGACTTCCCGACGCCTTGTCCATGCTTCGTCAGCTTCAAACTCTCCTCCGTCTCAGAGCCCAGCAAACGGGCACTTTGATCCAAATGCTGCCGCTGATGCAGAGTCACGGCCGCAATTGCTGCGCAGGGTGACATCGGACGACAGCATGCTCTATCACAGCTTGTCTCGCGCCTCTTCCCTGGGCGACAACGATCGCTTCACCGACGTCCGCAGCCAGGTCAACGTTCGGTTCATGGCCATCAAGGACAGCTTGCCCGATGTGCCCAACTTCAAGATGCCCAGTATCCCCAGCCTGGCCAAGCTGCAGGCGGTGTCGAGGAGGTCGACCATCTCTCTCAACAACATCTTCTTCAACGAACCAGCCACACAGTCCAAGCAGAATCTAGACCAGGAGCCGACGACAAGCAGCACCGCCAAGGACGACTCGGAACGCCTCGACCGCGTGCTGGAGGAGCTGACGGGAGACATTGTCATCATGGGCGGCTACCGTGGCTCGATCCTGCGGTCTGCCGAACCGCCTCACCAGCAGCTGTGGGCGCCGGTCAAGCTGGGGCTCAACATGCGAAAAGCGAATCTCGAGGTAGGCCTGGACGACGAGGACGAGGAGACGATGGAGGAGCGCATCATCCCATCAGGCATGCTGCAGCACATTGGGCCCATTGACATCTCGCGCAAGTTCTTCAAGAAGCTGCGCTCGTGCGAGAACTATAGGACCGGCCGCCTGCGCGTGTGGGATTACGGCTACGACTGGCGCCTGAGCCCGTCGCGGCTGTCCAAGAGGCTGCAGGACTTTCTGCAGACGCTGCCGTCGAACCAGCCCGGCGTGCCCGCAGAGTCTCGCGGCGCCATCGTCGTCGCCCACAGTCTTGGAGGACTCATCACGCGCCATGCCGTCAACGAGCAGCCGCACCTGTTTGCAGGCGTGCTGTACTGCGGAACGCCGATGCGGTGCATCAACATCCTGGGCCCGTTGCGCAACGGCGACGCGGTGCTGTTCAACGACAAGCTGCTGACGGCGCAGGTCAACTTTTCGATCCGCACCTCGTTTGCGCTGCTGCCCGACGACGGCTTCTGCTTCGTCGACCGCTACACAGGCGAGTCATATCCCGTCGACTTTCACAACCCGGACAATTGGGTCAGATGGCATCTCAGCCCATGTCTCGCACCGCCGCTGCCACCGTTTAATCGTCCGGCGACGCACTCGCCCCTGGCCGCCTTGTTCCCCAACAGCTTGTGGCCCCGTGGCAGCGATGGCCGCGTCGACAAGAGGAGGAACTCCATGTCAGGGCCCGATTCCGCCCCCAAAGAAATCGCAAACAACATCCAGAACCGGGCTTCCATGGCCCCGCGGCTCGACGGCAATCTGCATCACCGCCACACCCTGAGCATCCAGCCGTCTCAGTCTCCTCCGGGTCAGGCCCCTTATTCCAACAGCGCTCTCCCGCCGTCTCCTCCCTCGTCCGATATCGATCCGGAACGCTTCCGTCGCAACTACGAGTACCTCGCCCGCACCCTGGCCTCCATCAAGCAGTTTCGCTCCGAGCTGGCGCATATCCCAGCCCATCAGGATGCCAATGCGTATCCGCCACTGGCTGTGATTTACTCAAAGAGCATTCCCACCGTGTACGCCGCGCGGGTGAACGGCCGAGATGCGATCCCTTGCGCTGACGCTTACGACGATTTGGTCTTTCGGCCTGGCGACGGTGTCGTGCTGGCAAAGGAGAGCATGCTGCCGGAAGGATACTCGATTGCAAAGGGCGGCAGGGTGAGCACGGAGCGAGGCCACGTCTCCATGATGGGCGACATGCCAGCCTTGGGAAAGGCATTGGGAGCGTTGGTCAGGGGAAGACGAAAGGGTATCGGATATGGCGCCGTGAGCCCAGCAGCATCATCATAATCGCTCCATCATCCTCTCTCCATCTCAGTCCCTCTTCCTCATCATATTCGTCTCCTTTCTTATCAGCCTCTCAAGCTTCAAGCCACATAACACAATGGCACTCCCAAGAAAGAGCGGGAAACCACTCACACCATCCATCACATTTTCACGCACAGCATATGATTTCCACAACATTCAGCATGGGCGTTTTTTCTGTTATTTTTTCCCCCCGTCCTCTTCGTTGGCATATCAAAGGGCATCTCGACACGAAAAATGATCATGAAACATTGGCATTCATACCCTCAATCTTACATAGCATGCAGCATCACTGCTTCACTTTGCCTCCTCCTATCTATCTATCTGTACTTGTACTTTATATACCCATTTGTGCATATCGAAACATAAAACAAACAAACATGAACAAATAAATATATATACGTATATATAAACATGTAAATACTATGCAAAGTAGCGTACTATTATCAACTTCTCCAAAAGGAAGCCTCAGGATTTAATTTTCTGTGATAATGTGTGAATTTGTATATGCGTATATATGCATAACTTGTAAGTATCCTATCATGATGCCTTATATCCTCCCTTTTTCCTCCCAGTACTTAACAACGCTGTCTATCCATGCATGCATGCCGTCATCGGTGGTATCATGTACAAAAGAAAAAAAAAACTCCTTTCGTGGAGAGAGACGCTGTGGTATACATAAAATAGTATCTAACCGCCCCAAAGTTGGTCATCGTCTCATTCCGCCGTAGAAAAATACAACTCAACGAGCCCAAGTACCCGTTATCCAAACCATTTGGTTTTCTTTTCAGTTCTTTCCAATGAGACGAGATATATCATAGAATCATGCTTTCCTCCCCCTCCTCATACTCAGGATCGACCTCTGTCCCCAAATCTCTCCCCTCGAGAAATCTGCGACCGGTGAGTTCTTCCGGGAGATATTTTTGCTTGACTTTGCCGTCCTTGTAATTAGGCGGATACTTGTACTCTGCACCACAACCCAAATCTCGCATCAACCTTGTTGGAGCGTTTCTCAGGTGCAGCGGCACGGGTAGGCTAGCCACGCCCGGCTCGCGAAGTGCCGCAAAGGCATTGTTAAGGCCGCGGTATGCGCGAGTGCTCTTGGGCGCGAGGCAAAGGGCAACGGCGCAGTGCGCCAGAGGGATACGGGCCTCGGGTAATCCAATCTGCTGCGTTGCCGTGTATGTGGACGTGGCGAGGGTCAGCAGGGTGTTGTCTGCCAGGCCGACGTCCTCAGAGGCGATGACAACCATGCGGCGAGCTATGAAGAGGGGGTCTTCGCCGGATTGAAGCATCCGGGCGAGGTAGTACAACGCAGCGTCCGGGTCGTTTCCTCGGACAGACTTGTGGAAGGCGGATATGGTGTCGTAATGCTGGTCGCCAGCACGGTCGTAGACGAGCGTCTTGGTGAGGGACTGCTTCATAACCTCCTTGGTCATGCCATCGCGGAGGGTGAGAGATAGAGCCAACTCGAGAAGATTGAGTGCTGTGCGGGCGTCTCCATCACTGAAGCGTGCCAGATAGCCCATCATCTCATCGTCAATAAGAGGTGAAGGGGGGTAGACCGACTCCTCTGCCTGGCGAGCCCTCCTCAGGATGGCCACGACGTCATCAGTGCTGAGTGACTGCAGCGTAAATGTGCGGCATCGCGACAGCAGCGCATTGGCGACTTTAAACGACGGGTTCTCTGTAGTGGCGCCAATGAGGGTGATTGTGCCGGCTTCGACGGGGCGCAGGAAAATGTCCTGCTGGGCCTTGTTGAAGCGGTGGATTTCGTCGCAGAAGATGATTGTCTTGCGGCCCGTGAGCTGCAGTTCGTTGGCGGCTTCCAAAAAGAGCTTTTTGCACTCCTGTACGCCCGAGCTGGTGGCATTAAGCTCGATGAAGCGGCTGCCGACCATTTGGGCGATGCATCTCGCAATGGTGGTTTTGCCCGTGCCAGACGCTCCCCAGAGGATCATGGACGGCACGCGGTTCGACTCGATGAGGGATCGCAGGACGCCCTCCGGCCCGACGAGATCCTGGCCGCACACTTCGTCTAGAGTCTTGGGCCGCATTCTCTCGGCCAGAGGAGCCGCGCGGGACGTCTTTGTCTTTTTGATTACCCGTCCGTCTTCGTCTGCTGCGCCATGGCCATGGCCGTTGACCGCCGCCACATCTTCCATCTGCCTGTCCTCCATATGCCTGTCTTCCTGCGGCTGTCCCTCCCCAGGCCCATCCCCATGCGACCTCTTCTTGCCGGCCAGCGGCGGAAACACCATACCGGACAGCGGCGCCTGGGATTTGAGATCGGTTATCTGCCGCTTCGGTGTGGGGGTTGAGAAGAAACTCGAAGCAGTGCGCTTCGGGGGTTGTGATTGAGGAGGAGCCATCGAGGCGCCATTCTGAGGGGTTGCTGTTGCAAGAGGGGGAGTCGAGGAGGAGTCGAAGATGAAGCTGGAGCAGCCGGAATCGAGATGGTCGTTGATGTCTGTTGATTTGACAGGCTTGTTGCAGATGGGGCAGGCGACTGCCATGGCCGAAGAGAGAAAAGAGGGACGATGCTGAATATGAAGAGGAAAAAGAGGGAATGAATTGTAAAAGTGATGGCTATGCCAAATTGGAAATTGAGCTTGTTTTTGTAGCAAAAGTCCATGCAATTTTGTTAGAAGATGGGGATGAGGTTGAAGTTGAAGGTTGAATCGACTTGGACGGTGTAGAAGTTTGGTCGCGAGTCTAGGTTAGTCAGCCACTTATTAGATGGAGAACGCGCCTAGCACGCGATCCAAGACAACATTAAACATGTGATGTAGCAATTGGAATAATTATTGCCAAATGTATATATACATTCAATGTAATTGGTCAATTATTGAGCTATTCGGTTTGATTATTGAGGTTCAGTTTCTTATGTCAACTCAAAGTGAGCTGAAAGTGGGATGAAACCAACACGCATCAACAAACAATCACCTCTGGAGTCAACAATGGCAATATGACGTATGCATTGACACAAACACGCCGCGACTTTCGGCTGTCCAAATTCATTTTCAATCTCGTGTTTCCTTTTGAGGCTCCTCTCCTATTACCTGTATTTGCCCTCTCAAGATCCAGAGGGATCCTCATCCTCAGCCCTTGACGTCCTAAACAGCGTATGAATGATGCTCTTCTTCTTCCTAACTACCTTGATACTTTCTTCTCCTCCAACTACATCAGCAGGCTCTACTCGGGCAGTTGAGTTGACACTGGAATTCTTTGCCTGCTGTGCAAGACCTTGAGGTTGTGTATTTGAAGCCATATTGCTCATCGGCGAGGTTCTCTTCAATGAGAGTGCCTATATCGTCAGTTAGCACAGCCGACATCTTTTCATATCACCAAAACAATAGAATAAGAACAAAATCACAAACCTTTAGTCTTCGCCTTTCTTGTACCTTGTTCCTTTCTCTCTCGCCGTCCCCATCGCCAGCTACAGCTTCTGAAATTCTCCCCGCAACAGTCTTGCTCCCCCACGCAAGACACTCTTCTGCCACCGGGATGAAGCGCACCATCCCTCTAGCAGGAGGAACACGGAGCACAGCTTCCAGGTGCTTCTGAAGGACAGCAGCATTGCGCTTATTGGTGGCGGGCTGGACTTCAGAGGCGAGGGCCGTAATGGTGAGAGTGTAGGCAGGGTCCATGGAGCCGCCAAAGAGGAGGCACTGGCCATGATGAAGTGAAATGACGACAGAGGAAGGGTAGCGGTTGTATCTCGCAGCAAGATGGTTGGAGAGGGCAGTGAGAAGATGGTGCTCGCTTTCAATCTGTGGCTTCTCTGGCTTAGAAAGGTTGTTGCAATCGTCAAATTGACTGCAGTGGATGGGAGGTACTCGCCTTGACATTCGTCTTGACTTCGGCATAAATGAGAGCTTCTCCTCGTACTACTTCAGCAGCTGAATTCTCACCAGACCGATCATGGAGTGTATCGTGGAAATACTGGCTTCGTTTCGTAGATGGGCGCTCTTTATCGCTAGACGTAGACTTTGAGGCATCCATCTGAGATGAAGCATGTTGAGATTGAGTTCGAGGGTCGCTTTCTGGTACAGTCTCCAAGCTAGACATTTTGCTTTTAGGCTTGAATTTCCGCTCAGAAGTGGGCGAAGGAGCTGTTGTAGTTGCATCTGGTGGTGATTCGGCGATGCGGAGACTTGAGGATGGAGATGGAGCCGGTTGATCCATGACGGGGCGATGAAGTGTCAAAAGGACTTTCTGAGTTGCAGTCGGGTTCTCGTTCTTTCCTATGGTCTCAAGGAAGCCTGCTTCTTGTTAGAGAAAAGTCAGCATAAAGTGACAAAACTCTCACCGCATTGTCACTCTGAAGAGAGATTGTTTGACCCGTGGTGGTCAATAACTGGTATGTATTGTCTCACATCCATACCTGTGTCATCTTCTGCGCTTTATTCAAATGTACGGAAGTGTTGCACAATCACCAGTAAATAATATGTGACATAGTCTGTGAACACGGGTAGATGCTTGCCATATCCGTAATGTTTGCTGGTATCTTGATAAGAGTCTCAATGCAGCCTCCCGACCACGTATATCACGGAGTAATTTATTTGAAAGAACCATCAGTTTCTGCGAAATATGCATCTGTGTATTGTGGTGTAGCTATGCCCTTCAAATAGCTACAGCACTGCCGTCTATTCTCGCACTTGAAACAAGAGAATTATATTACATGTAACTACTAAATTGAACAGTGCCCGATGACTTTCCCGTCGTGTATCTCATCTCAATCCGTGCCCATCATAGGAGAGCAGGAAACTGCTCCTATTGATTATCTCTTTGATGTGTGTAAGCCCTTTGCTATTTCTTCTTCCATTCTCATGATATTACGCCTTGGTAGCCTGTCGCTCCAAAACAGCCTGGTAGCCAGCAACAGCGAGAATGGCCGCCTCCAGGGGAACAAGCAGTACAGAAAGCACTACGCCAGCCCGGTTCTGCTTGCAAAGAGTGCCAAAGTGCGGCTGCATAGTCATGGGGACATCGTTCCAGCGGCATGTCCAGCTCTGGAGGTTGTCCACTGTGGAAGAAGCATTGGCGGCGTAAAAGAGAGACATGGCAACGAGGGAGGCAATGAAGGCTGCGGCGGGAGCGGCGAGGCTGGCGATGGCGTGAGGACCAGTAAGGCTTCGTAGCTGCATTTCCAGACATGTTAGACAAGTATAACAAAAGAAGAATAACAGAAATACTTACAGCTTGAATCTTGCTAAAGAGGAGGGACACGATATTGGTGACGGTGACAACGACTCCTCCAGCAACCAACGCCGCAGTAGGGCGCAGATCAAACTGAGAGGGCCATAGAGGAAGATAGAAATCAGACGGGAGATATGTCTGGTGGTAGACCATCAAGCTATTGGCCGAAACACCCAAGACGGTGATGCCAGCCGCCAGGGCCAGGACAGTCAGGGCAATCCGTCCGGCGTGGACGACGTTGATGAGGCGAGTGTTGGATTGACGCTGGGCCTGCAGCTGGAGAGATTGAGCCTCGACTTCAGACTCGGAAGAAGAGAGCTCGTTTTTCAGACTGGAAGACATTTTGGGGCTGGTGGATGGGGGTATCATTTGGCGAATCAAGTCAAACCGGTGACGAAATGCCGAAGGAAGATCAATAACACAAGGGAAGGAAAAGGGGGGGGGGGAAAGGACGAAATAGAACCCTGAAAGGAAAAGGGAAAGGAAAGGAAAAACCAAAATTGTTTGGACACGACCTGTTTGCCAGAAAACAAACCAAAAACTCATAAACTACAGCGGGAAACGCAGTGTAAATGTACTCGTAGCTTTTCAGACAGCGTCATGTCCAGGCGCTTGGACAATCTCCGATGCCCTCACGGACGCGAGGCCCAGCCAATGGGCGCGTATCGTTTCGAGGCCCGAGATGCAGCCCAGATGCAACATTCTTCCCTTAGGCGCGCCCATCTCTCTGTGCCGTCCACCATCTCGCCTATCCAGAAGACACAAATCTGGTGAATCGCGAGACGGGATTGGCTGGATTGGCTGGATTGGGTGTGAGTAAAATCCGGGGTCACATAATGTTTCCTGGGCACGGCGCTTGGGCGAAAGTGCCGGGCCAATGAGAGGCGAGGCGAAGATTGCCGGAAATAGAAACAACATGAATGCTGCATTGTTTTTTTCGTTTTTCTAAGCAGATGGGCGGCTAAAATGCATGAAAGCTGCTAGATGAAGGTTGGTGTGCTACACATGGGGTGCATTGATTGCCGAGATCAATCATGTTTGCCGCTTCTTCTTATCTTGGTCTATTCTTTCTTCTCCTTCTTCTTCTATTGTGAGCTCAATGTGGATGTGAAGGTGGATGGTGGGTGCATGTGGGTGAGGATACCAAGGGAGTAGAGACGAGGGAGTAAGATTAAGGCTTCACTGTCCCGCGCGCCAAAGAGGCTCACATTACGAGTACGTATGCAAGGCAGTAAACCTGACGCAAATGAAGGGCTGCAGCTCTTGCTATGCTCCATCCAGGCTCTTCTCAGCCTGCCCTCGCATCAACAGCAGATAGATTGCATTACTCCGCACTCTCTCGCAATTGACAAGTATTTGCGAACGAGGAGGCGTCATCCAGCATTCGTAACTATGAACGATAAATTGCTATTCCACCATCGGGAAATAGGAACGGATACAATATCCACATAGCTCATTGCATTTACTGTACACATCCGCACTGCACTTGGGAGAGTGCGTGTACCGCTAGCTCATGTGTCTCCTGTCTGGTCTATAATTCAGTAGCAGACAAAAGCATCAAGCTCACCACAACGGCCAAAGCGCTGTGGAGAGGAAAACGGTGAGCATGGGATTTCTGCTGCCGGCATGCAAAAGTGAGCATGCCAAAATGCTGAGCAAAGGCGACATTTGGGCGGTCCGGCCCGCACAGCAAATTAAAGCTTCACCTCTCCACTTTGCTCCGTATTACTACTATATCCATCTTCCACTGCTCTCTCTGTCGGAGGCTCTCTCCTCCGTCTCCGCTCGCCGTGTTATACTGCTGCAGGTAATGATGGTATGGAATACTAAAAGCACCAAGAAAGCACAGATAGATTGCTGCTCCGTTCCAGCACCACTAGCAATTCCAACCTAGCTGTTCAGCTGCCACCAGAACCCTGCGGGTGGGGATTCTGCCTCTCCTCGGCCTAGCCTGCGGATGGAATGTCATTTGTACGAGTACGACAGGGGAGGGTGTGGACGAAACGAATCAAGATGCTTCCTTGTCCTTGGTCAAGGAACAGGCCTCTACTGAGATACGAACAGACAAATCTCAGCCCTGGAGACTGCATGCATGGAGTCGTTCTGTGAATGCTGCGTGGGGGATGGATGTTGCGACGAGGCTTTCCATACTTGGCAGAAGGGAGAGAGTCATTGCGAGAAAATGAGCTGAACTGAGGATTGTTTATGCGCTGCCGGTGAGATGGAGTCGTTTAATATATTTTAGACGGCTTTTCGAGGCTCAGCTCTGATGGTAGATAGCGAAGCTGAAGGTGAGAGGCGGCGTTGGGTTGGCTAGTGTACGGTAGTCTGTAGATGATCGTATGTACTCGTAGTGTGTCGGGGGCATGTCCAAGGGAAGGGCTGTCTGTCACATTGAGAATGACTCGCCAGGTGGCTAGAGGTGAATGAACCGGGCTCACGGAAGAAAAAGCACGAAAGGGAGAAAGGAAACTAAGAAAAAAAAAGAGGGAGAATTTTGATAGAGTATTGAGAGTAGCATGATATTTGGGGCTTTTTCTCCAGGGTAAGGACGGGACTTAGACGCACTCTTGGCCTACCTATACACTACATTTTCGCGTAAAGAACACTACCTACTTGTTTGATGGATGCCTAGAGACTTAACTTCGTTACAACTACTTAGTAGAATAGATGCCGTTGGGTAGTGTGGGTAAGTGAAAGCAGAGGGAGCAGAGGGGCCTCCGTACTCCTCAATGCTAACACCACTCGTCCATCATGTCGAACCTAGATCAGGCCGTGAGCCGAGACAACAATGAGTGTCCGTCGTCTCCATCAAGCCCAACTGGGATAACTGAGGGGTAGAAAAAATCCTGAAAACTTTGGCGAACATGGTCTGAATCTATTGGCGTAGGCAGTTGCTCTGTTTGGGGAACACTACTACCGTGTGTTGGTTGCTCGCTGTTCCTCCCCAAGGGCCCCTTGTCCACCGCTTTGAGGCTGAAATGGAGGCCATCAAGACGCCTACTCAGCAGTAGCTCTCTTATGTGATTCGTCGGTAAACGAATTTGAAAATGTCACTCGATGCTATCCGTACATGCTGGCGCCCTGAAAGAACAGGACGTCAACCACCTTGCCTCCCCCCCAGCTCACCAGCAAATTCATCTCACGCACTGCATCAACACTCACGACGGCTTCAAAAGGGCATGCAGTGTAAATTGCATTTCATTCTCGCAAGTACCCTTTTTTTCATAGTCTTCTTTAGCTTAGTCGACCGTCAACGCTCTCCTTTCCCAATCCGTCCGCCGCTTTTCTATCTTTTATGATAGCACGATGGCTACTAGATTCGACGGAGACGGATCGTCGAGAGCGGATCCGCGCGCGCCGGGGGGGGGGGGTCACTCTCTGGAAGGGACTAGCAAAAGGAGACTTTTAGATGTTCGGCGATTTCGTGTTAGAATGGACCCCGACATCTAGACTGCTTTGGCTTTGCGGTGCCGTCTGTCTCACGGTATGTGTTCTTCCGAATACCAGTATCATCTCTCGCCCGCTGTATATATTCCCCCTCCAAATGGGATGACCATTTGCCAGGGGTCTGGTGGTATACATACTGTAATCCGCATCACCTGGCCTGGCTATCAATGCCATACATAGAAAGAAACATACATGTAACCTTGCCCGCATGCTCGCCCTTCGTGTATCAAAGACAGGCACCTGTAATCGTATATCGCTGCTACCACAGCATCCATATCATACTACCTACCTGTATGAGTAGTAGTAGTTGAGACAATGCCTGCGCTAACCCTCAAGCCGACCAGACCAAGCGTCGCGCGTGTCTCAGTTCTCGGGAGCTACCGCCTCTCTCCCACCAGGAAGCCACCGGCCGCTCATGATCGCCGCCGCATGTAAGGGAGGGGACGTGCTTCAGCATTGGCAGCGCATGAGAGCATCGGACTTATTCGACTTGACACGCGCAACGTCGAAGCGGCCGACGGGTCCAATGTCCACCGCTGCCTGCGGGTTCTGGACGTCCGAATATCTTTGGATTGTAACATGGCAATGATCGTCCCCCCCAGCCTGGTGTTGCACAGGATAGCTTGACAGGTTTGGGCTAATCCAGATGGATAGCCCCAACGCCAGCGTCGCATCGTGTTAATCTATTTGGACGAGCTTACCAACTTACATGCTGTATGTAGCTACGGAGCATTACATTACTTGCATGGAGTTGACATACACTAGAGCAATGGATGGAGCGAGGCAGAGCGGAGAGATTCCGCGTTCTCTCGGTGTGTGGCAGCGTCCAACATTCATTTCATTTACACGGTAGATAGTCGCCAAGTCTTTTGACATGTGCATCCCACAGCATGACTTGTAATGACACAATACCTAGCCTTTTCGATTTCCAATCTCAACGCAGCCTCTAAGGTAAAAAAAGAAAGACAAAAGCCTCGCCCAAGTTGGTGAGAAAAAAAGGCCTGAGCGGTCGGTCTGTCATGCGTGTTTCACACCTCGACGTCGGAGTCTGGATCAGGATCCCGCGTCCTGGTGGCCGGGTTACATGTAGCATCACGGAGGCTCAATGGCAGCACAGGCAGACCAGAAGACATCTTTTTTCTCCCTTTCTTCGTCATTCGTTTCAAGCAAAAGGGTCGGTCTGGACCCTCAGCCCTGTTGGCACAGATATGTGCGAGTGTATCGCCCGTGGACGTGAATTGCTGCCCGCCTTTTTCTAATGTCTCACCTGCTGTGTACGAGGACACGGGACGAGCAGGGCTTGTTACTAGTACTAGATAGCAAGATGCTGTGTTCGTAGGTCAGTGCTTGACGCATCGGTGACACGGGATGCATGTTATCGTGAGCGAGAAACGCCACAAGGGGGACAACAAGGTGCGCAGAGCCTGATTTTGATGCTGTTGGCAGTCTGTCAGTGTTGATGTGCATTGCGTGCTAATAGGTTGGACGCAAGTTGTGCTTGCATCAAGATTCTTGCTTGTTGATGATTGCTGGAGTACTCGCTGTTTTTGCTCTTCATCCATGTTCACTACATGTAAATCACCAAATACCATGTCCAATATCACATCTCCAAAGCTCACTTGGACACCTCCGGATCAACAACTCCATCTACCAGGTCCGCTTAGCTGTACTACCACCCCCCTTCACGACCATGTCGAGAGCTAACACACGGCCCATCGTCCTAGCCCATGGCCGAGCAGGGGTCACCAACTCTTGGGCCGTCAAAGATCCACCCGGCCAAGGCCCCAAGCAATTTTGCACGTCACTGAATTTGATATCCCCTGGCGGCTCATCTTGCTTCTGTCCTATTCGTACAGGCACAGAGTAAGACACAGATTGTGGCCGCTCGGAGGTTAGGCGTTTCATGACCGATGTGCTGGAAGGGACAGAAGAAGGCAATTGGCTAGAGTGCAAAAGGTCTTTTTTTTTTTTTTGTTTATTTCTAGTTGCTGTTATGTGATAGCATGAACGTTTGGTGATACGTAAGTGGTTGTAAGCTGTAGCTCTTCCCCACGCCTATTTCCGCTGTTAGTCCAGTGAACTGAGTCAAGTTCCTATAACACTGGAAGCTGTACGCCACTTATTTTGATGGTATTGGTGGCGTTTATAGCATCGGACTTTAGGTATAGTAGTAGCATAACAGTAGACAGTAGAAGTAGCTGTAGCCGTAGTTGTTAGTCCCCAGTTTGCGTTGACAGCTTACACCTTGTCAATGGCTCCCAGTTCCGCCCATCTGCCCATCTGCCGGTGAAACAACATCTTGACAACTCCATCATGCCCTCCCCCCTCTTCCTTGAGACACAACCTCACCTTGACATGTCTCACAGTTCTTTGACCTTTGCCAAATCTGGGCACTGCATTGGAACCCTGCCCGCAGCCGCCACGCCGCGTCGGCGCCTCTCGCCTTGCCCGATCCAGGGTCGCCTTTCAGCCGTCTGAGACCCCCGACATGGGGGTGTGGGAAAGGCAAAATGATTGCCACTATCCTTTTTCTCGATGGGCGCTCGCAAAATCCGATTCCTCCACCGTTGGGCCTACCCCGGCGATCGAGTGGCGCTTTGCTTGTGCTGTTGCTGCTGTGCTGCCAATTTCACAATCCCATGGCCACACCTACTAGGTAGTTGTATGAGTTGCTCTACAGTCTACTAACACAGAGTATCAATCTGCTTTAGCCCGCCCCCCATTGACGTCTGGGTTCTTCCTGTCCATCTCGTACTCGTATGTAGTAAACATGTTTCCCATCCGGAGCTCTATAGCGCGGAGAGCAGCTAAAACATTGTTTCCATCTACCTCCGAGATACCCACCCGCTCCCCCAATTGACCCCCCCAGTCGCCTGGACTGATGCAATCCATCCATGGTGGTCGCCCATGCTCGGTATGCAGGCCGGGGCGAGCAGGACCCTGGCCTCGCCTTGCCGGAACAGAGGAGATCCGAGAAGACGTCAAGGGGGGAGAAAAAGCAAAAAGTAAAAAAGAAAGAGCCCTGAGAGCTGTCAATCTGCGTAATGGAGTCACCCAGCCGCGAATGACGACGGTGGGTACGGGACCAGAGTTGCTCTCAAGCACTTGCAGTGACGCTTCTTCCTGTGTCTATTGAAGCCCCTCGCTCCAGCCCAAGTGCATTATTCTTCTTTTCTTTTTCTTCTTTCCTCGGATGGCAGTTGTTATGACGAGCTGAACTGTTTGCAGTTCTATCAAGAGCTGAGCCAAAAAATCTTATATAGCCACTGATTGCCTCGTCCTGCTGCCGCCATTCACATCACTGATCACTGATTCACTGATCATTGAGCATTGGAGCTTGTACCAATCTTGCTCTCTCCCCCCCCAAGCTCAGGCCTCCTCCTTACACCTCTATACACAAACACCCTCTCTACCCCACGCCCTTTACATCGTTGATCCTTCGGTATACACCAAGCTCCCACTGTTAGTAGCCGGTATTCCAAGTACCTGCTACACTCTCTGTGCTTTTCCAAATACCTGGTCTTCTACCTCATCTTGTCAAACCCCCTCCAGCAACTCCCTCCAAGACACCTGCATATCCATCTACGTGAATATCCACATCCAGTGCTACCTACTTCAACCTAGGCACAGACGCTACAGAGCTCGAGAGCAGCTTCATCCTTGACGCCACACGAACCTTATTTCCTCGCTCCTGGTTCAGGTCGAACATCCACTGCTACGATACGATACGATACGATACGTACCTTGCTGGGGATCTTACACGATTCGGCACAAGCTTGACAGGCACGGGAGGTTCCTTGCTCTGCCGTGTCCAGGGTCCTCCGGTTGTTGCATCACTCCCGGCTCTTGGATCTGGGGCAATCTATATAAGTGGCCTTTGTCTTGGTGCTTCTTCTTAGAGATAGAGGCAACTCATCTTTCCTGACCAACTCGGCACATCAACATCTTCCTCCACCACCATAAACAATGCGGATCAGAGTTCCTGGGACGCGCTCTCGCGCCTCTTCTCCTCCTTCTCGCAGGACCAGATCGCCGGGCATCCCAATCTTTGGCCTCTTGAACTTCATTGCCTCTCACAAGCCTACAAAGCAGCGGCCCGACACATTTGTACGTCCAATAACCTTTGCTTGCTTCCTCCATCCCATCTTTCTCTCACAGACAAGAGTCCCTCGACTAACACCTCTTTTCATATATAGCACCCCTTCTCCAGGCTCCCGACAGAGCTCCGCCTGAAGATTTGGCAATTGAGTCTCCCCAGCCCACGCCTCGTCTCCGTCCAATGCGGCGTCGATATCTCGGCCTTTGCCAGGCCTCCCCCAGACAGCCCAGAGTACACCGGGTGCACATCGCCAACTCGCATCCCAGTCAACCTCCAAGTCTGCACTGAATCCCGCGCTGAAGCTCTCAAATCGTATCAACCCAGCCTGGGCTTCTTCCGCGGCGATGGCCTGGTCTACTTCAACTACGACATCGACATCCTGTACTTTGGCCCCCGCGAGGGCTTCATGGCCGCAGACTCGCAGTTTCACACGTGCATGATGCTGTGTGAGCCAGCAGAGCTCGCTCGTGTTCGTCGTTTGGCCGTCAATGAGGCCTTGTTCCGGCTCGTCGGTGACACGTACGAGTTCATGAGTGCTACTAGATTTACGCTGGAGATGCTGAGACAGGTTTCACAGCGCATGAAGGGCTTGGAGGAGCTCATCTTGGTGCCTTGGGACGAGGAGATGGTCGAAGAAGGCCTCGTGCGAGAGCGTTTGACCAAACAGATGAAATCAGCTCTGCAGAGCATGAGAACAGACGTGGACCCATCTTGGGTGGCACCGCCATGGAAGATTATTCCTTTGAAGGAGCTTCCCAGCATGATTGATTGAATGATCGATCCTGTTTGCTGGTTTGGGCCAACAGACGCTATATGCAAGAAATCTAACGTCACGAAGCACACTGGAAGCAACATCGCCGCATATGTATAAGTTATATGTACTTACACACACGACAAACGTGTCACAATACGCAACAGGGTCTCAGGCATCACATATATGGTCTCCCTCGGATGGGACACCAACCTCTCTCAGCTTCATGGACCCAAACAATATGTATATATTAGGAAGCTTTTGGCGAATGAGAGAAGGAGGGGAAAAAAAAAAGTGATCGGCCTGCTGTTATGCCAAAAGAAGCATCTATTATAGGCTGATGCTACATGCACCACAACAAGTCTGGCTGCGAAGGCGCAGGGAATGATGAACAAGGACCTTATGCAGGATGAGAGACGGGGCATTTCGAGCCCGTAAGAAGAAATACTCTTGATTATGGGAGGGATCTTTGATGCATTGAGCTGGAAGAAGAATTAAGGCCAATTCTTTAGTTTACATGGACGATAATTGGAGGAATGGGGCATTTCAAAAATATAGCATAGCTACGTGCAGGAGCACAATGGGATTAATGGGGAGCTAGGAATACAGACTTATAGATTGATATAATAAACAATATTCAAGAGAAACAGAATGCTTATGAATTAGTGAACACGACTTTCGTTAGATGATTACAAGGCTAATACTTCAACTCCAGCATGTGACATATGCAATGGCTACCCCTTCATATCCATACCAAAAAATGTAACACCACCAGTATCCTAGTTCATGTAATGCCATATTAACTGTTCGTAGCGTCCGTCAGATCGATAAACGACACATCGCTCCATCTAGTAACGCCAGCTCTAATACCACGATCCTGAAGCGACTGCACTTCTCGCGAGATTCTCTCTTCATATTCGTCCTCATTAACTTCAATCTCCTTGAAGAAGCCGGTCCCATTGGGGATGTATATCTTTTTGCCTGGAGCGGGAGCGGGACTCCCGTTGCGCTGTGGCGGAGGAGCGCGACCCCTTTGTTTGCTTGTAGTAGGACGAGATGTACGTGGTGCTTCGGGACTGCTGGATGGTATGATTTCGACTTCCTTTGTCATTGTTTGTGTAGTAATGTCCTCTCGGCTGGAGTTTAGGTTGTATATGCTACCATTGTTGCTTTTAGACGAACTAGGGCGACTCGTCTCTGACTGAGGAAGTTTTTGTGTAAAGATGTCCATCGACATCTGTCGTAGCCTTGTCGCTCCTTGCGATGTCTTGTGATGAGACGAAGTCTTTTGCTTTGGTTTCGTGATTGAAGAAGCCGACATATCGTGCTCACTTCTCACCCGCGACGAAGCACCCGCCGCAAGAATCGACCGTATTGACTTTGATATCTCGCCATCACGACTTGCAGAGGTGGTTGTGGTTGTTGTAATGGGCGACGACGGCAAAGATCGTGAAGGTGGCGATGAGCCGCCGGCAGGGCTGGACGAAATGACGATAGCCTCGAAAACTCCTGCATCGTCATGACGCCTAGTTGGGTCTGGTGAGCTGGTTACTGTCCAACGGTCCAAGCTAGGAGGTGCGTTGGGCGCGGGTTGCTTACTAGGCTTTCGTAGCGATGGCGGTGTTTGTGGTCGGCGTAGTTGACTTGGTCGAGGAAGAGGAGGAAGATCTGGTTCGCTAAACTCATTAACCTCGCTGTCATCCTTGTTCGAGTCGGAGGCATCGTTGTTGACAGCCTTCCCCTGTGTTTCCACTGCCTTGGTTATGCGAACGAAGCTGTCGAGGGCCCCATGAGGCATCGCGCTATCCTTTTTCGTTTTGGATGTTGCTGTCTTCTTCTTCGTTGACTTTTGTTTTTTGCCCTCCTCCCAGGCTTGGACAGATCTTGGTGCAAACCTCCTGGCTACCTCTTCTAGAACCCAGGTGAGTTCTGGTTTTGTAATATCAAACGTCTTTCCGCCACCACCCTGGGCGTCCTCAAGGTTGTCCGGAGCTGTTCCAAACTCCTCATCGCTATTGAGAGCTAGGCCGCTCCGAGCATATGTAATTTCCTCCTCCACTTCATTTGATATATCGATGGGCACGATTTCTTCGGGGATATAAGCGAGTCGTAGTTCGGACGTGTTGTCTGTGCTGAAGTGGTTTCGACGAGCTGATATTTTCTTAACAAAAGAGTCTCCGTTAACGCCGTCCTGATACATGCGATTCACAAATAAGCCCTCGCTGAGCACACGGATGAATTTGATTGCACCGATGCGGAAATCCCAGTTAAATGTCTCCCTAGTAAATTCCCTTAGGCCATCCAACTGGATTTCCCTGGTTTGTTTTAGCCTTTCCCTGACC
Source organism: Trichoderma afroharzianum (assembly GCA_037893235.1). Lineage (NCBI taxonomy): Eukaryota > Fungi > Ascomycota > Sordariomycetes > Hypocreales > Hypocreaceae > Trichoderma > Trichoderma afroharzianum. The sequence goes on from JBBLXW010000010.1 coordinate 713,585, forward strand.
ACTTCCAGCGTGGATTCTGGAGACACCACAGGGTGGGTGTAATAGCGAAGCACCTCTACGTTTGGGAAATCCTCCGGAATGTCTAGGGCCTTGTGACGAGTGCGGAAATATTTGCTTTCATTGGTTTGAAGCTCATGCATCAATGACTTTTTCCACTGGCGTATACCTTCTGTATCTGAGGCCCGAAGTTGACATAGAGATTTCCCAAAACCAGCCTTGGCGGCCTCACATGCAACTTTTGGTCCACAGCCAGGCACGCCCTCCGGGATATAGTCGCCGCCGCTCATAAGGGCCACCAAAACCATTCCCTCTCGATCGAGACCAAGGTTAGCCATGTTCAGATCGTTGACGTCGTACATGGAGACGTGTGTTGGCTTTCCGTTCTTGCCCTCGGCCGACCAGTTCCGAAGCGTTCGTGTGCATCCAAACATGATTGTATCCACATCTTCACTCAGTACAGCATCGACAATGCCGTTCTTTTGTAGAAAGGCACACTCGGCCTCGGCCTCTCCTGGTGCATCGTGAACTACGAACCCAAAAAGCCGGATAAGCCTCTTTGCGTGAGCCGCTGCGAATCCATCCCCACGGCCGGATCGCCTGTGGCGTTTGAACTTTGGTTTATTAGGGCCATCGAAGATGAAGATTGGCTGGATTGGCGTGCCCAAAAGACGAACAAGTCGGTAGAAGAGGGTTCGGATCGCGGGGTTGGTGCCGCCTGTTTTCACGATCAAGTCAGATGGAAACTTGCGTGAAGCTGATTAGTTGGAGTTTGGCGAACTTACCACGAGCAGCTTGGTTTTGGAACTGCCAGATAGCAATGTCAATAGCAAGGCGATAGGGCCGATTGTGCTCCACGAAGCTGTCGGATGCAAGCTTGGACAGTGAGATCCTCTTGCCAGGGCCTAGCTCTCGATATATCCTGTACAGAGTGAGTTTTTCGATCCAACATATGGGGATGCTTTGATAAAGGGAAAAAAAAAAGAAGGAAAATAAGAAGCACTCACCCTTTGATCCCCATTGATGCCCTCTAGCAGCTCCCGCCCTTGGCCCTGTCATGAGCTGCAGAATAGCTGGATGATGGAGATGTAACAGCAATGTTTACTTGCTGAAGCCGTGACGACAGAACCAAAAACATTGGGCTCGACCGGGGTGCCTTATCGATATCGGTGGATCGGCGCTAGCAATACCCGCCTACTTTCATAGGACAGCTTCTCAGACACTCAAACAGAGCGATTGAACTGCCATTCAGGCCTGTATCGTGATTCGCTCAGTGACCAAGAAAAAGGAGACCCAAGCAGCCGTAACTCGCCGCACGTAGAGCCTCAACTCTTCTGTTCAGCACTCACCCACAGCCACTGAAGGGCTTCTGCTATCCCTGCCATCGAGGGCCATGTCCTCTGGCACGGGGCCGACGCTGGCTCATCGTAGCGTTGCCAGCATCCGCTCAGCCCCGATTCTCCAAGAGCCTGGAGCGCCACATACGCCGCCGCGAACAATCTCCAACACATACGGCTCACCGGCCACGATTAGGGCCGACGATGACTTTCTGATTATCCAGATAGGCTCACGGTTTGTCCGGGCCGGGTTTGCGGGGGACAATCAGCCCAAGGCGGTGCTCACATGTGGACCAAAGGACCAGCGACGGGCAGGAGATTTCAGGGATTGGCCGCCGGCTGGGGATGTTGACCTTCAGTCGGGGGATAAGGATTATGAGCTATGGCGGTATGACCTGAGAGAAGTTGATCTTGGGCTTGTGTATGACAAGCTGGATCGTCTGCTGAGAGATGCGTTTGGAAGGTAAGCTTTGGCTGAGCTACAGTGAGAGACGCCCATGCTGATACTCCATCTAGGTGTTTGCTGATTGACTCTCGGCCAAGAAGAGCAGGCCTTGTTCTTGACTCTGGGGTGCCAATCCCAATCTTGTCCACTGTGCTGGATCTCTTGTTCAAGGGCTTCCAAACACCAATGATCTCTCTCATGTCCTCGGCTACCATGTCTGTAGTGGCGGCTGGAATTCGCTCAGGGCTGGTCATCGACATGGGTTGGGCCGAGACGGTAGTCACCAGTGTCTATGAGTACCGAGAGGTAAAATGCACGCGTAGCATAAGAGGAGGGAGATATCTCAACAACCAACTATACAAGCTTCTTCACAAAATCTTGACTGACAAAGAGGAGGAAGAAGAGGAAGGCGCACGGGTCATCAGCTTTGCCGAGTGCGAGGATATCATGTGCCGCCTGATGTGGTGTCGGCCGCCGGCATCCAAGTCACCTCAGGCACAAAAGCCGGCTCAAAGACAGTCACAGCAATTGGACACGGTGGAGGAGCAAGACGAATCCGAACCTGAGCCCGAACAGTCTCTGCAAAACAGTGTGGCAAGCATCCCGCTGAGGTCTATTAACCCACCCAGGACGATTGAAGTGCCGTTTGATAAGATTGCTGACGTGTGTGACGATACATTCTTTGATCTGTCAATTGCACATAGCGCATTTGACGATGAGGATTTCCCGGTCCATCTACTCATTTATCGCCATCTGCTACAGCTACCAATGGATGTGAGGGCTGTCTGCATGCCTCGCATAATCTTCACGGGTGGTTGCTCCCACATTCTAGGCATCAAGGGGCGCATTATGGAAGAAGTCACAAGCATGGTGAAGCGAAAAGGATGGGCCAACGTTTCTGGAAAGCATGTGGAAGAATCACGAAACAGCCAGTTTTCTGATCGAAGAGCGAGTATAGCCAGATCAGTCAGCTCAACAGCGACTGCGTCTGACCTCGGAGAAGAACAAGAGTCTTCACGGCCGAGCTCGATAGCTTCACAATCGGACATCGCGGATCCCATCGAGGCAAAGGTGGCACGCCATCGGCCGCAGATTTCGCAAATGCAAGGCGAATTCCGCACTCTTCACTCTCTTGGGCCGTGGGCTGGAGCAAGCTTAGTTTCCCAGCTCAAAATCCCCGCCATGGCCACGGTCGACCGCGAGCTGTGGCTGCAGCAGGGGGCTTATGGCGCGTCGCGTCCGAATGAAATCGACGTCAAGGCACAGCAACGACAGAGCATGGGCGCAGGAGGCTTTATTCGCGGCAGTGGAGGCCATCATACCAACTGGACGCTAGGAGCCTGGGGCAACGTGTGAAGCATTTTCTCTTTGAGTGAACTGTCTTGCTCATACGCCACTTGGACGAGCTTGGAGTGACACTACTTGTTAACCCTTCCGATATGGTTGAGTTTCGATTTGCGGATTTTTCTGAGACGAAGCTTCGCTCGAGAAGCTAACGCGATATGCCCAATAGACGGACAAAAGTGATGGGGATTTAGCGACTATACCTTTTTCTTTTCCTTTGCATCTTTTGTCATGAAGTACATGATCTAGATCTCATGAATGACTACCAAGAATAGACTGGCGCTAGACGGTATAGTTGTTTTCCTGTGATAAAACCATGCCCACACCTTAATCATTGTTTTTCTTCTCCTGCTCGATTACGATCGTATTCTGTCAGATTGAAGCGGTCAAGTAGATGCATTTCGTACCGTAATTGCGTTGATAACTGCTATCGTGAACAGGAGGCATCATATTCGAGATGAAGAGAGTAATTCTCCAGTGGTCTTGCGGAAACCCATATGGCGTCCTCAGTGGATAACATCGTATAATCCAGCTATTTTCTACCCCAACTTCTCCCCCCCGCAAGGAGTTATTTTGTCAATCATCTCACCCCAGACTCGAATACCACCTCTGCGGGTCCCAAAATTGCTAAAAAAGAGGAGCTGAAGAGCATCGATTCCGATTTCCGGTCATGGGAATCCCACGTGCGTCACATGAGAGAAGCAGCAAATACGAGTCATGATGGGGAAAGCGCGGCGTCGCAAAAACCATCCCATGGCGGTAGTGTCAAAAACGCCTTCCATCGGCACCTGTCCGAACGAGGCGGCGAGAACAAGCCATACATACATATATAAAGCTGGAGCTAGCCAGAACAAAGTTGCCCTTAATGTCAAAACCATTGAGCGCCACCGGAGAAAATATGGAACAGAATCATGCCCTGGGTGGCCCATTTTCCACGAATTGCTTCTCTTTCACTTGCTTAAAGAAAGCGGGTAAACGTTTTGGCTAGCTGTTTGAACGAAGCCTGGTGGTTCAAAGGCGCATTTTAGCGGTGCCAAGTGTTGGTGGAAGTAAACCGGACATGAAGCGTGATGTCGACGCCACCAGGTTTGAATTGCCGACAGAGCGAATCAGAGACTGCCGCTTCTCCCCAGGAAGTAGGACTCTGGGGAAGAACCCCACGTTTGGAAAAGAAACTCGATAGCATTCGCTCCTCCATGCTTCTCCCCCACAGATGGAACCCCTCGTACGCGTTTAGCTCCCCGACTCTTCTTTCCCCCCACAGACCGGACCGTGCTCACTAGCGGTAGTGATGTTCGGTTCTCGGTTTGTGTTGCATGAATGAGGAGAGGGGATGATGCAGATGTGGTGTCTGAAATGCAGCTCCCGTGATATATAAAACGGGGAAGTCGTCCCCAAGAGTCGATCCTGTGGGTTTCTGTCTTTTCTACGCCGATCCTTCTGTGCAGCGGCTTCGACTCCAATATAGATAAACCGCAATCATGGCCACTGAATCAAACGAGGCGGCATATCCTCCTCCTTCTCCTGTAAAGGACTTGGACGACGTTGAGCATGTCGAGAAGGATCTCAAGACCGTCGTGGCCGCGGTCACTGACCGCCCGGTGCATGAGATGTACCTGGAGGCCATGGAGCGGTATCCCAATGACGAGGCTATAGACCAAGCTGACGAGAAGCGACTGTTGCGCAAACTGGATATGCGCATCTTGCCCTTGCTAGGCATTTGCTACTTCTTTTATGTGAGATTCCACCGGAAAGTCGCCCTTTGGTTATGATGGATGGGGATTGACCGTGGCCATAGTATGTGGACAAAACCACACTCTCATACGCCGCCATCTTTGGCATCAAAGATGACCTGAATCTCGTGGGAGACGACTATTCGTGGCTCTCCAGCAGCTTCTACTTTGGATGGCTGATCTGGGCCATCCCCTCCAACCTTCTTATGCAGCGCAGCCCGCCTGCATATTATCTTGCCTTTAACATCTTCATGTGGGGTGCTCTCCTCATGTGCCAGGCGGCAGTGAAGAACCTTGGGGGATTGCTTGCCCTCCGAGTCTTGTCTGGAGCATTTGAAGCGATTGCGGATCCGGCGTTTATGCTCATCACGTCGATGTATTATACCAGAGCGGAGCAGCCATCACGCATTTCAGCCTGGTATGCGTTCAATGGAATCGGTGTTGCGGGTGGTGGCCTCATTGGTAAGTGACGACTTGTTTGATATGAAGAAATTGGGGATACAGAGTGCTGTTTAATGCGTGTAAGCGATTTACTAACGTGTGGTTGGTGACTTGTAGGATACGGCATTGGCCAAATCAAGAGCTCCTTGCCCTCATGGCGCTACGAATTCATCATTGTCGGTGCCTTTTGCGCCGCTTGGGGAATCTGCCTCTTCATCTGCCTACCCAACTCCCCTCGAACCATCTGGGGCTTCAGCCACGACGAAAAGCTCATCATGATTGCCCGCATGAGGCGCAACCAGACCGGTGTGGAGCAGAACAAGATCAACTGGAAGCAAATTAAGGAGGCGTACCTGGACTACAAGACGTGGCTCTTCACCCTGCTCGGCTTTGTGTCCAACATTCCAAACGGCGGCATTTCCAACTTTTCTACTCTTGTCATCAAGGGATTGAATTTCGACACGCTGCATACGGCTCTGCTGGGCATTCCGCAGGGCGTGCTGGTGGTGATTTGGATTGGCCTGGGTGCTTTGGCAAACAGGTTTATGCCAAACAACTGCCGTACGCTCGTCTGCGCTCTGTTCATGTTGCCGACAATTGCAGGTGCTCTTGGATTCTTGCTTGCTCCCAACGATGCATACGTTGGAAGACTGATTTGCTTGTGAGCCCACCCTGTCGATTTGTCTTCCATGTCACCGCACTAACTCGCGACTTCATAGTTACCTCACCGGTTCATACCAAGCCTCATTCGTCATTTCGCTGTCTCTCATCACATCCAACACTGGTGGCCAGTCTAAGAAGATGATTGTCTCCGGCATGATCTGGTTCGGCGCCTGCATCGGCAACATCGCCGGCCCCTTCTTCTACAAAGCCAATCAGGCACCCTCATACCACCTGGGCATTGGCTCTCTCCTTGTTGCCAACTGTATTGAGCTCGCGCTCTTCTTCGTCTTCCGGTATGCCTTTATCTGGGAGAACAAGAAGAAAGAAAGACTGCGAGCAGAGATGGAGGAGCGGGGAGAGCTTATCGCTGGCGAGTTGAACGCCACGGCGTTTGTGGACATGACGGATAAGGAGAATCCGAACTTTGTGTATGTTTATTAATGAGGGAGATTGCATAATGGTGCTGCTCATTCCAAAGAAATTATGATTTTCATATGATGAAGCCTCGCCGCCCGCGCTTTAATGCCCGGGTTTCGTTTTTCTCTTTGCCATTCATTGAATTTGTCGGTTCGGAATTTGAATTCCGACATGTGTGCACCATATGGAGATGACAGCGTAGTACCGATGTAATTTGCTTGACTGGGCCACAGAAGGCCCTCTATACTGGTATAACATCCCGGATGCTTTTTTGAAGGCCAAAGGCGCTCTAGGTCTCAAAATAAGCTTTTTGCATGCTTTCGCATCGCATGCCTTTGCGACGGTCCCCCTTACTGACCGAGAAGTGGATGCAATGGCGCCGAAGTCCCACGTTTCCCCGTCGTCGGTGTCGCGGATTCTCGCATGGCAGCCCTGCCTGGCCTGGTGGGCAATTCCGGTCCGGAGTAAGCAAGCACAAGGTTTCTGTCATGACAAGCTGCTGACAGATACACGTATGATGCGCATTGGGCTAACCCGCGCTCTTCCTTGGCCTAGGTGTCACACAAAAAAGAGGTTGCTTTCGCGAACGGGTCAAGGCGCAGCGGAAGCCTACCCGCTCACATTTTGGCCCTTAGCACCAGCCGTGTAAAGCAAAATGTCCGAGTGCTAGGCTAGGTGCGGACTAAAACTGGAATATTAATTCGTCTTTACCCTCGTAATGGTGCCGCGGAGCTCGGAGCAAGTTCGATGGAGGGGGGGCCGATCGCCTGGTATCAAGCAGATATTATTATTGTATTTGTTCAAACAGTGTTGTTGTTCGTACGAAGTATGAGATAAAGGGACCTGGATCTGTCGATTTGCACCCCCGAAGGGTCTGTATGTACTCCTAGCACGGTTGGCTGTACGTGAAAAGCATCTTTGGTCGTCTCTACCTGCAATACATGCAGGACAAACCGCGTCGGATCTTTCAAGACTGATTCCGCAGTGGGGTTCCCTGTAAGGAAAATGCTCACGATAATATCGCATGGAAGCAACACTCCGTTACCAGCGTCCCAGCAGGATGGCACGGTCTCCAGTATTGTGTTGGACGGAGGGTTAGGCTGGGTAACACATAGTAGGTACAGCACGAGTAAGCGAGGGCAGCGGGCCTTGTCGCTTACAGTATAAAGCCTTTGCACAACCGAGGAGCTTTAGGCTGGAGAGTTGGTGCTGATGGTGGGGAGGAGACTGTTGTGTGCGTGGCCGTATGTGAATACCATAGCGATGTTGGTCATATCGCACGACTGGACAGTATCGAGTGGCTGGTCACCATTGATTCGTTTTGGCCTATAGCAGTTGGATCGATTAGAACTTCCATTGCTGCCAAAAGGAGACACGTCTTCGGTTGGTTTTCTCGAGATCTGATCGTCCATGTGCGGTCGGTAAGGTGGCCAAGGGCGGACGAAACTGGATAAGACTGGAGAGCAAACATTGAAGACGAAAGCTACACACGGCTGCTACCGGACCGGCTATTACCAGGTACTGGTCTGCACAAGCATGACTTGTACGCATATGCACAGACTTGGTATGGCTCCTGAAACCAAGATGTAACCCCGTATTAGGCGTCTTTGGGAGCGGCACGGACTGCTCCAGGCCATTCCTTCACGCCAATGGGCCCAAGCTGTCGGGTCGTGTCGCTGACGGACTGTGGTGGGTGTGGGATGGCCGTGCAAATACACGTAAGATGATGGCTACCAGCCTTTGGTGGTTTGGGTATGCGGTTTGTAGACTGTGAGCATAGTAACTTCAGGTTGTTTTCTCCATGCCTGTGATCTGTTTCAGCTGCTGCCCTCAAAGAGCCACCTGTGTACTGTACACGCACGATTGCATACTGTAAATAGATGCAGTGCTCCATACAGTAGGCAGGTATGGATACCAACAAGCAGGCAAGCAACATGAAGCAAGCAGGGCCTTGCAGATGCTGATGCGCCTGCCCAGTGCCCGCTGCTGGATGCTTCCTGGTCTCTCTTGTTCCGGGTTGAAGCCCGTTGGTCGTCGGCCGCGGGTGTGGCATGTTGGTAAGCCCAGTGCCCTGTTCCCGGTTCTGCAGATGCAGTGCTGCGTTGCCATTTGACGAAGCGAGCAGGGGGATGGGCGACGTGCTGAGGTGTTCATCTCACCGTGCAGGCGGGAGGCTGATTGCACACTGCAACTCTTCCATGGCTCGAGCACTGGGTATTCCAAATGTCAGCCGCCGCGGAGTAACTGATGACAATGATAGTCTGGTCGTTGCTGTTGCCATCAATTATGTAACGTACAGGTAGGTAGGCAGCAAGTTGGCAAGATTGTATGAAGCTGTCAGCAATTGAACCCTAGCCCTTGCCGTTCCCGAAGTGGCCGCGCCATGTCCGCAACGTGGCGCAGCTAATCAAACAGAGTTGTGCTGCTAGCAGTTCCACCAGAAAGCGCCCAGAACGTTGGAATTCTGGCCACCAAGAGGCCAAACGAGCGAAGAAAGAGACGGGACTTTTTTAGCCTCTTTTCTCTGTTTTTAGTTCTGTCCAAGGTTCAAGGTTCTTTTTACCATTTTACCATTTTCCCTTGTTTCGTTTCTTTTTGAAAATGTCATCAACTCTTTTGCTTTTTACTACTAATCTTTGCTCTTAGCTTCGAGCAACGAAATAATCAAAGGGGAAAAGACGAGACAAGGTGGGTTGAGATGATCTCCTCCCCCGCGATTCTTGGAAACTACTCGTACATGACAAGTCTGGTACTAAACTGTCAGCACCTTGGCGAGCTCATTAATCAATAACTACATTGAGTCGATGCTCAGTCAAATCAATCCATATTCCTTATACCTTGATACATGTATGGAGCAACAGCGTATCATGCTCTAAACTTGAAGCCTGGGGTGTCAGTGCTACTTTTGGCATCAATTGTTGGCCACATGTATTTCACAGCACTGACTGGATGGACTCGTAAAACACAGTGGAGGAACCTTGAATCTGCGGAATAACAAGTCCATGCACCGCAGCAGCCCAGGATCTCATCCGATGCGTCCATTGCTGGCTGGCGGATATGACACGCGCCGCTCCCCTGGCCGGCTTTGTGGATCACAGCCGTAGTGTAGGCGTATGCTGCTAGCATGGCCCGGGATTGCCCCGTGCAGCCGCTGCCAGCATCCTGCTAGTGCCCTAGTGCCCTGGAAGACCCCTCCGTGGCGCGCTCCGGGCCCTCTTCACCCGCTGTGCCCGCCATGCCCGCCGAACCCACAGGCTAGCCCACAGTGCTGGGTCTTCAAGTTGTTCTGCTGGCCCACCCAGGAAATTGATCGACTAACAGCGGGTGTCGTCTCAACTTGTCTTCATGCTTCTCTCGTGCGTCTTTTGCCTTTGCACCAGACCTTTGCTTTTTTTCTCTTCGTCGAGGCTTGTGTGTGAAGCAAGTGTTTTCGGGAGCCTCGTTCTATTGCAGGCGGCTCGTGCTGGTTGGCCTTCTTTTTCTATTCTCTCTTTGCTCTCACTTTTTTTTCCTTTTCAACTTTGGCTTTTGTTGTGTTGGTTTCTGGGACATCTCCATCGTCCATCGGCCCCCTCCCCAGTTGTCTTTGCAGCAGTCGCTCGTTCCTTTGGCTTGCATTTCGATCTACTTTGCCTGTCATTTTCGCATTCTCTTCTAGTCGCACGAAACTACATACTGTCGGGGCATGCAATCACTCTTTTCTCGTTGACTCGACTTGGACGTCTTCGCCTGTCCTCTTTGCCAACACTGGATGCCTAGTATCATGTTTCCTAATTCAAATTTCGCGGCCGCTCATTTTCGATAATTTCCCTGCTTCGAAACAACTACACTGCATCTTTCTCGTTGGCCCCCCGCAGCTCTGTAACGGACATTGCAAAAGATGGTAACAAAGAAGCGAAAAAGCCGGAAGGGGACTCGTCAACAAGAGCCGGAAAAGACATCTCCCCGTGACTCCAAGCCACAGAGCGCCGATGGCACAGACGACGATGATCAAATCATCAAGACCAGTCAGGAGGAATGTGATGAAAAGGGCGGCGACACTGACCATTTGGAAGACGAAGACGAAGACAATGACGAAGACGATGACAAATTCGAGGTAGCTTCTCTTTATCCAGCGAGCCAGTTCCCCCGTGGCGCGATGAGCACCTACAGATCAAGTGGCGGCCATTTTGTTATGGGGGATTCAAAAGCAATGGCTTCAGACCTGTAAGTGGCCACTGTACTTTTGTCCCCTCTACATATTGTCAATTAAACTGCTGGGGCGAGTATTTGGCTGCGGGACTCAACAGCTACTAACTCGTATACACAGAGCGTCCACTCGATCTCTATGGACCATGGACCTGGACTATCGAGAGCTTTATGGTCGTAGGTATTGTCGCGACTATTACATGCCAAACGATGAGCTTGAGCAATTGCGTGCGACTTTGCTCCATCAAGTTTTCCTTCACATTTTCGATGGAGAACTCACTCTTGCCCCGCTTGAGGAGCCGCCGACGCACATTCTCGATGTTGGAACCGGCACCGGAGATTGGGCCATCAGGATGGCGGAGATGTATCCGGAATGCGAGGTTGTAGGCACCGACATATCCGCCATTGCGGAGACCGAGAGCGTTCCTGTCAATGTGTTTTTCGAAATCGAAGATGCTGAAGATTGGGACAGGCCGCCAGATCATTATGATATGATCCACATGCGCTATCTGATGGGGTCATTCCGTGACTGGCGTTTCGTTTACGACTGCGCTTACTACTCGCTCAAGCCTGGCGGATGGATAGAGGTGATTGATTTCGAAGGGTTTGACGGCACTATTTGTATCGACCATTTCCCGCCCGAATCTCCTATCCATTCGTTGTTCAAGGATATCCACAAGGCTGCAGATCTGGCAGGCCGAAATCTGTCCATGGATCACCTAGATGCCTTACAACTATTGAATGCGGGCTTTGTGGATGTTAGAGTGATGGAATATTCTCTCCCCATGGTGTTTGGTGAACCATCCGTGGACAAGCTTTGGGTAATGGGTCTGATAGATGGCATTGAGTCATCAGCTTTGCGCCTCCTCACCGAACATCTTGGATGGGACCCCGAGGAGTGCAAGGCCGTCTGCGAGCAAGTAGCCAGGGAGATTGCAAATTTATCGAGGAAAGACTCCGCCAAAGACCTTGTTATTAAGCTTCGACTCGCCATAGCACGGAAACCCGTTCAAGCGCCAAAATCAGAGGCCACTTGGCCGGCAGAAGAACCTCTTAGTCTTAGGCCCCGGAAGGACGAAGAAACCGCAGAAACTGAGTCTAGGCAGGACGAAGTGCCTCTGCCAAGTGACGACATAACGGAACCTCATCCTTTGCGCGATACCGTACTGATCGACACACATTGAATCCGGACCAAGACATCTAATTCTCCTGTTGTCGAACAGACACTTGACGGCGACATGATGCTATTTACAATGACGAATTTTAATGAACACAACGAACTCGACCACAAGCAACCCTTTTGAATGCTCGTTTCTATTGGCCACAGTGGATATCTTTTTTTTTTTGACAACCATGGCCGGATGGGAGGCTTCTTCGGCCTACGAACCAATCCCTTGACCTCTTCTCGGCTGAATAACGTTTGAAATAGGCCTCTCTTTGGCTCTTACTTTATAGTGTAATTTCTACCGCGATATCCTGGATTCCTCAAAGTTGTACATAGGTGGGAGGCGGGGAATCTTGGAGCAGGGAATCTAAAGGTTGATGTTGGGTGGGTGAATCACCAAGGAGAAGCCCTGCCGCAGTGTGTTTCGCTTTTACTGGCATGTAAACTTGTGCAGCGTTACATGCGATATTGAACTTTTAGATAGCAAGGGTGTTATAGTGATGGATCAATGGAAAAGAAATAACAGAAATGAATCTCATAATTTTAAATCTACCAACTCATGGATGTTCCCAAACATTAATGCCACTTTATGAGTCTGATGATGTTTGTACTCCGTACTAGTGCTGAAGGTACCCCCGTACCTCCCTAACGCAACAACGGTTTAGTGCCATGTACAGGTACCTCTATGTAGGTAGCTCCCTCCTCCACCGCTTTCTGCTGGCGAATTGGAGCTCAAGGCCTGCTGAGCTGCCCAAAGAACCGTCAGTGACGCAGCCTGGTGGTTGACCTCTCAACTCTTCTCCGCCATCACCAGCCTCGAACTTCAACTGAGCTCCCCTCAGCCTTACGTTCTGCCGTACCCCGATCCGATCGCTGCCTGTGGGAGCAACTCGCGCTGGTCTTTGCTTCTGGCAGCACAGAAGCAGGATTCCAATCCACTTCGCCCTGTCCAAGCCCCGCGCGAGCATGCCTGCTTGAGAAGCCGCCGCCATGTCGCTTGATCCCAACGACGGGTTTGTCGGCGCCGAGGCCGCAGAACCGGAGAGCGGCGACCTGCCAATCTTCACGATCGAGCGAGTGCAGCTTCAGTTCTCCATAGCGGCCGATTTTGCCGCCGCACAGGTAGCCAACAATGTCATCATCCTGGCCCTGACTAGTGGCAGGATTCTACGCATCGACCTGAACCGACCCGAGGATATTGACGGTGAGCATAGCATACCCGGAGGCTGTGATTGGGGAGGGAATGAAGTGTGAACAAGCAGAGGGATTTCGGCTAACCTGCGTGGTTTGGCACAGACATTGACCTACCAAGAAAGCCATCCGAGATCGGCATCATTCGACGCATGTTCCTCGATCCCACGGCGTCGCATCTCTTGGTTTGCACGTCGCTCGGTCATAATTTCTATCTACATTCTCAGTCTAAGCAACCGAGGCTTCTTTCAAAATTGCCCGGGGTCTTGATCGAGAGCATAGCATGGAATCCATCTTTACCCACCGCCTCTACGAGAGAGATCCTCATCGGCACCGTAGACGGCAACATCTACGAGGCTTTCATAGAAACGTCCAACGAGTTCTACAGGAAGGAAATGAAGCATCTAAAGAACCTACATAAGCTCCCGGATGGGCCCATCACAGGTCTCTGGGTAGACAACCTACATGGAAAGAATGACTTGAGGAGGGTCATGATTGCTACGCAGAGCAGGCTATTCCACCTTGTTGGCAGAATTAGCCATGGCCACGACGGCAGCGGTTCCATCTACACGAGGATGTTTGAAACAGAACAGCCTGTCATCCACGAGCTTTCAAGAGTCACGTCTGGGGCGAGCTCCACTTTCGTTGTGTCCCCCGACCCGCCTGACACCAGCCCTCACGATGACGATGATGTGCCGGACCGAGCATATGCGTGGCTATCGTCGCATGGTGTATATCATGGAAAGTTGCTCAATGCGCCTGCAGATTCTGCGCTAGGCTCCAAGGTCTTTGCTGAGTCCAAGATGCTCCCAAGAGCTCAGATTGTCACACAAGGGTCGGGGAGTAAACGAAAACCTTCTACCGAAACCATTGATGCCATTGCCCTCACCCAATGGCACATTGTGAACCTGGTCGGTGGCCGTGTTATTACTACCAATCGGCTTACTGGAGAGATGGTGTCGGAACACGATGTGCTTTCCGCCGGCCAGAAGCCTATTGGATTTTCGGTAGATTCTCAAAAGAACACCTTTTGGCTATTCACTTCCGAAGAGATCTTTGAGATTGTGGTACGCGATGAGGATCGGAACATCTGGAAAATCATGATGGAAACGCAACAGTTTGAACCGGCCCTTCAACAGGCTCGCTCGCAAATCCAGAGGGAGACGGTTTCCGCCGCATTTGGAGACTACCTTTCTACCAAAGGCCATTGGAGTGAAGCTGCCATGGTTTACGGCCGGAGCAACAAGCCTTTTGAGGAAGTTGCGCTCAAATTGATTGACAGCAACCAACCAGATGCGCTGCGCATCTTCCTACTTACAAAACTAGGCACGACCAAAAAATCTGCTGTTATGCAAAGGATAATGATTGCGAGCTGGCTAGTCGAGATCTTCATGGCCAAGCTGAACTCCCTCGATGATGCCATTATCACTCATGCAGACCTGTCGGAGAAAATGAACCCTGCAGAATCTAGAAAATTGATCAACTCGGCAAAGAAGGAGTTTCAAGAATTTGTCAACAAGTATAAGAGTGATCTCGACCACAAGACAGTATACGATGTGATTAGTAGCCATGGCAGAGAAGAAGAACTGCTCTACTTTGCTAACGCCATCAATGACTACAATTACGTCCTATCTTACTGGGTACAGCGAGAGAGATGGACTGAGGCGCTCAACGTCCTAAAGAAGCAGACAGATGCAGAGGTCTTTTATCGATACAGCACTGTACTCATGTCGCACGTTGCACAAGATACCGTGGACATTCTTATGAGACACTCAGATCTCAGTCCACGACGATTGATTCCGGCCTTGCTAGAATACCACCGTGGCTTTGATGGTGAAGCAACAGCCCAGAACCAGGCTATAAGGTACCTCAACTACGTTGTCTATCAACTCAATTCAACTGACGCGGCGGTCCACAACACGCTCGTGTCTATCTACGCCTCGCACCCCTCCAAAGATGAGTCAGGGCTACTGTCATATCTGCAGGCGCAGGGTGATGAGCCTCGGTACGATTCCGACTTTGCTTTGCGCCAGTGTATCCACCACCATCGAACGCTGTCGTGCGTTCACATATATACCAGTATGGAACAATATCTTCAGGCGGTTGACCTCGCGCTCTCCCACAACGAGGTTGAACTGGCTGCGGTTATCGCTGATAGACCAATAACCAACCCCCAATTGCGCAAAAGACTGTGGCTAGCTGTTGCTCGGAGAGTCATTTCTCAATCTGACGGTATCAAAACGGCAATTGAATTCCTGAAGAGATGCGATTTGCTCAAGATTGAGGATCTCATTCCATTCTTTCCCGACTTTGTCGTCATTGATGACTTCAAAGAGGAAATATGCGAGGCTTTGGAGGACTATAGCCGAAACATTGATAATTTGAAGAAAGAGATGGACGAGTCTTCACAGACGGCGACAAATATTAAGCTGGACATTGCTGCTCTGGATCACAGGTACGCCATTGTGGAACCTGGTGAGAAGTGCTATGTGTGTGGGCTGCCCTTGTTGAGTAGGCAGTTCTTCGTCTTCCCATGCCAGCACTCTTTCCACTCGGACTGTATGGGACGGAAAGTACTGGAGCAAGCTGGTGTTGCCAAGTCAAACCGAATCAAGGAACTCCAGATGCAAATTCACAAGGGTCTTGTGAGCGGTACGCAGCGAGAGGCCGTTGTGGCTGAGCTTGATGCCTTGGTGGCGTCAGCATGGTAAGTCTCTCCGTTCTCCGTTATGTTACATCGACACCTTCCTATTGAGGACAAATAGCTGACCGTTTCATAGTATTTTATGCAGTGATTTCGCCATCAAGAGAATAGACGAACCGTTCATTACGCGGGATGATAACCCTGATGAATGGGCATTATGAGGCGGGCATAATATACTCAACGTGGGACATATAGAACTGTAGATACCCCAACCTGACAATCATACAATTTATTAGCGATGAATACATTTTTGTTTACACAATGGCTTCCTTCTTGGATTTGTTAGCGTGGCACCCGGGTGGAATAACGTCAAAGAGATCATATGAGATGAGCAGGTAAGTGCACTTTTTTTTTTATTGAAGTTAGAACAGTACTTCTTGCTAATTACAAAACATGGTACCAAAGAGCAATTTTCAAATTATCCATCCCTTCATCCTCTCTTCTTTCGACGGGTGTATAGCAAGGAATCAAGTGAATTCAATGCTAACTAAAAAGGTACGATCCGCAGACTGCTTACTGAGCTGCGACAACCTTACCAGTGCCGTATTGGATGTTGTAGACGGTCAGTCCGCTCTTGCGAGGGTCACCGAGCGTGTGAGGGCATGTAGGCTGGTTGCTCACTGAGAGGTTGAGCTTGCAAACCTCATCCCATCCGAAGTGGCACACCGAGTCCTGAAGGTTGATGAGCTCGTAGTTCTTGGCAACCCACGAGTTAGGCTGGTTGAGGCAGCTGGCGACGTAGTTGATGCTGTTGGCAGCAGACAGGGGCAGCTTTCCGTTGTGGAGGAGGCTGTTGCACTGGCTGTTGTCGACGTACTGCCACTGGACATTGGTGCCGCCGCCCTGGTGGGGTTCAACAGTGGCAGGCTGGTTGAAGAGGAGCTGGTTCCAGGCATCGTAGGAGATGTCGAAGGCTCCGCCGGATTGGTCGATCTTGAGGACGTTGATGCTGCGGCCCTGGTAGGTGAGCTTGACGCAGATGTTGTTGCAGTCGACGGGGCTGGGCCAGTAGGCAACACGATCAGTGTTGATGTGGCAGCCGATGACGCCGACGGAAGACGAGTATTGCTCGTGGGGGGTGATGGAAGCGGTGCCATCACGGGGGAGGACAGCGGCCGAGACGGAGGCGGCGGCGGCGGCAGCGAGGCCGACGAGGTTGCTGAGGGAAGGCATATTGAAGGGATGAGCTTTGTTTGTTTCGAAAGAGTGTTGTGGTCTTTGTGTCGTCAAGAAGCAGTGGGAAGTTACTCTTGTTGCTTGCTGATGATGTTTCAAAGGCGATTCACGAAGAGGAACTAAGTTGCTCTTATATACCCTTTCTTTTTTCTACTCGATGGATGAAACGACTCCATCGGAGAACGAAAAATGAAGATCACCTTACGCCCTCTGCTTCTTGGCCAAGGGACAACATTATGGAGTTGCTTGCCTTAGTGCTCACTAGCCCATTGCATGCATCAGCAGCATCGATCAAAGTCGGGAATGTGACAGATTCTACTGCCTGTAACGACAGATGCTTGTTTCGTGGCTGTGAGTTTCTCGGATGTGTTGGACTTGGGGGGTTGGAGTGAGATGCATTTCCGCGAACCTCCTTGCCGGGTTGGCTGAGAAGACAAATCATGCCGGAGACATTCATTATTCACGACGATCATATCACCAACATGTTATTTCTATATGCACAGGGGCCCTTTTCAAAGTACAGAAACAAACACCTCCCTTTTTTTGTTTTGTTCCCTTGATGGATAATGAGAAAGAAAAAAACATGCCATAAGACAAACAGGCCCGGTAGATGGGAGAGCTGAGCATACGTTCGAACAGGATTAGAAGACGGAATCCCTGTTCCGGGACCTTGTCTTTTGCCTGTTTAGGTTAATGAGCTGCCAGGCACGGCGATGCCATTGGATGATGTGGGCATGTGCGGCAAACGGGGATGCCAACCCTGAGTTTAAAATTGAATTGCGTTCTTTTGCACAGCGACTTTCCTTCCTGGGCCTAGAATGTCTTCCTGGGCTAGGAGGCTTCGGTGAATGCGTTGCGTAAGGGAAAATCTTTGCTTGATGGAAATTTGCATGGAAGAGGTGAGCTTTGGATGCCTATTTCGCTTGGCGGGATGGAAAGTTTTAGGTCATAAAAATAGAAATGGCTCTTGGCTTTGGAATACATTGTGATGGATTGGGCAAGTGATGAAACGGATTCCTGATTTGGAAACTCTGTTGTCCTCTTGGCTGTTGACTATTGACTACAAGTAGATCGTTGTTGCATAAACTATCGACCCATGAGGAATATTGGGCACTGGTTTTCTTTTTTCTGCTTACTTTGATGATGTGATCATCAGCTTTAGAAGGACGAGAGGGCGTGGTTGGCCTGGAATCACAGCTTACTTGTTTGCTTCACCCTTTGCCTAGGCTCGTGAAGATGCATCTGAGTTGCTTCGGACAGTTGGTGCTATGACTTCTTGTTAACAATTGTAGCCATCTAGCATTTATCAACTTGATTCCGCGTGTTGTTGGTTGTCACTGGTCACAGCTGAATGGAAACACCAGTGCGTAACTAGGCAGCTACCTCAATCCCAAGCATGTGCTTGGATGGTCATTGCAGTAGCTGATCTGGATGAAGCACTCAATGATTAACGTATAATGCCGCAATAATAGGATTAGTATAGAATCTAGACCGAGGTCCAATTCTTTCCTAACAGTCATCGGAATGTGCACCCTGTTTGTCTTCCGACCCTGCAAATGGCGCATGCAACCAGGCAGTTAGTCTGCATTTGCTAGGATATTGAGAGGAAATTAGATGGATATACTAGTACATGATTTAAGGTCAAAGAAGCTTATATCTTTACAGGCTGGTTGTGGTATTGTTCTCTGATATATATGCATATTCTAGCTACCCATTGAAGTGGTTGAACTATGAGTGATCTTCAACTTAGCCTAAGATTTACAGTCGCCAAGGCGACGATCCGGGCCGTTCCTGTGATAAGCTTATAAAACCTGTAGAACCAAGGATACTAGATGAATCGTAGTGGATATCGAACGAACCATGCGTTGTTTCCACCTGACGGTAAACATGTTTGGGTTGGATCCATTGGTTGGAGGTGAAATGTCCCTGCGTGGAGCACGGGTGCAGGCTAGGGGTCCAAGGGATCTCATTACGGCCCCCGAAATTGTGCTCAAGTTGCTAATACTTTTGCTAAAAAGAGTGAACATAGAACATTGATGGTCTTTACTTGGCCACATTCCAGTGAGGTATTTGCGGTCTTGGTTAATGTCGGAGTTGCCTTGTATGACCATCTCTCGTACAGTTATCTGGTACTTTTGACATGGCATAAGGCGGCTAAACTTGCAAATGACATGTTGCATGCTGTCCATTATATTCGAAACTCATTGTTGGTATGAACCAACATCTATTCGACAGTGATCCGTGCCCAGGGTTCCTGTAGGGGCCAGACATCAGGGTAGGCAGCAGCTATGGCCAACTGCGGAGAAGAGTACGGAGCACAGATGGAGAACAGTCTGTGCTTCTTGACGATAAATATCCGGATGAAGCCGATATGCCTTGGTTAAGGAGTTGTTGGAGTTGTTGCACTATGATATCGAGGAAATTGAATGTTTCCTCAAGAGTACATGGTGCAAAGAAACAAATTTTACACCACATTCATTGCCACAATTCGCCCTGTTATGTTATATCTTGGTCTGTAGAAGTGAAAAAAATGTGATTGAATGTCACCGACATCATCTGGACCGTTATATACGAGTTTTCGTTCTACTAAAATATCTCCTCCTTGAAGGAATGACTTGGCACTCTTGTTGCTTGCCTCGGCTACACCCATTACGAGTCCTGCTCAACTATAGACTGTAACCTATGTTGCAACTCCTCGAGATGTGATTTGCCATGCTCATCTCTGTAATTCTCCAGGATTTCTCTCCGCATGACACGCCGTGGAGCCCTTCTCCCTGTAAAAAGCTCAAATTGTGCGCATCCTTGCTCTGGAAGCAGGTCTAGACCGTCCATGGCTACCCAACCTCGAGAAGCACCATCTCTAGCTTGCTTCAAGAGAGGCGTATTCAGCGTCTTGTACCCAAGTTCGATAATGACGCCTCCTGTTTGATGGCCCAGCCATGCGTCTGGCATCCTGAACTCGGGTGACGGCGTGTTGCCTATTGGATGGGTCGGAATGCAAGATATAATAACGGATGGGTATCGGTACTCTGATGGCCAAGGTTGGTCGAGAGAAGTAAGAATGTGGAATTTTATCTCTTGGTCGTTGGGAAGCGAAGTTTGCTCCGTTTCTCTGAGTAGTTGTTGGAAATGGGACACCAGTTTCTCTGCATTCTCCGGCGTCCGATTGTAAATAGCAATATTCTTGATGCCAACTTGGAGCATGGCGTAAACTGCAGCACGCGCCATTCCTCCTGCACCTATGATGAATCCCCAAGTGGCCAATCTTACAGCGTTGGCTGGAGATAATCCGCGTCGGATGCAAGCTCTAATCCCGATCCAGTCGGTATTCTCGCCATATAGAGCGAGAACCGGACCGGCTCTGTTGACGCCAGCTAGAAGGGCAGAACCTGTTGGGATGGTGCCGTCTGACTTGAGCTGGCGGATGGGAATTAGAGTGTTGGCAGCCCCGATAGCTCTGGCATGGGGGCTGAGGTATTTGGTCAAAGTTGTCACTTCAACTTTGAAAGGTAATCCAATTGATGCTCCGCCAAAATTGGAATCGTATATCAGATTCTCCACGGCTTTGAGAGACTCGGCGGAATAAGGCTCATAATGGTGTGGTATTCCGCAGGATGACAATGCTGCATTATGCATGGCTGGAGACATGCTGTATCCCACATTGGCTCCAAACACATATAGCTTCATTGCATCGTAGACAAAAGACGCATATAAAGCGTTTGTAGCTTCTTTTGCTGTGATGTAAGGATATGGAGCGCATCTTTCGTCGGCTTGTATAACAGGACTGGGAGCCACCAGCGTAAGAATTTGGTTAAAGCAAGCCGAGTGTCGACCAAGGTGCCCGCTATTGTATGCAATAAGTGGTAGTTTATGAGTTTTAAGAGATGAAATCTTGGATTTGAACCGTGAAATGACAAAGTTGTCCTCCATTGTTGTGGCTTGTCGAACAAGTCGCACCATATCACAACCGAGCTGACACGCTTTCTGGTACCAGGATGTCCAAGTTGAAGATTCCCAAGATTGAATGTCTGTTGACACAAAGTAGTTTCCAATAATCTTGGATCGGCTCTTTGCTGAAATAATGTTAGAAAGGTCAGATTGATCAAGGCGGAGGTCGACTGTCAGCATCTCTGGTGCCAGAGATAGGGTATGTGAGAGTAGATCCAGATATGATCGTACTACTCTGCTGTTTGGAACCTCGGGTAGTTTGATGTGCAGCAAAATAGGGAGCATTGTACTCCTTCGTACAATGCCAATAGCCTCGGTAATTTTGTTCGCCAGCCCATCTATACCATCAATGGCATCGCCGGCTGTTGTTAAATTGTTGACAAAGATTTGAACAGCATCCACGCCAACTATTGAGATTTCCCAATCTTGACTCCCGCTCAAGATATCTTGAATGTGTACTGAGAGACAGTATGTAAATTGCCTGTCCTCGGGTGCAATGCTGGCAAGCGGAAATGCAGACTCAATGAACGGGATCGTGCCCGCCGGATAGATGAGTGACAGAAACTTGAGAAAATGTCTTTCAGCTTGCTTTAAAGCAAGATATGGCGGCGCATTTGCCGCAAAACCACGATCATTCATCCCATTTCCGTCGAGGTGTGTCTCGCGGATCTCGGATACGTTGAAGAACTCCAAATTAGTGCAACTGCGATAGAATAGGTTGCTCATCTTCATTAAGTTGTGAGCTTTTGTCCTATCATTGAGTTTTAGGTGACCTTGGATAGCATCGATATCTCGAATGACGTGGATAACTGGATTGGTGGCTGAAAACTGCCGAAGGAGGCTTTGGATTTTCCTCTCCATCCAAGGACAGACGATGATGCATCCCGTCGGATTTTGTTCAATGATATCCTGTAATACCTCGGCTTGTTTCCGGTGACACTCGGTGTTTCCATTGATCTGCTTGAAGCTCGAGCTTGACGAGCCAGTTACTGATTGAAATGCGACCTCAACATTGACGACTCTCTTTTTCAAGGCCGACGCAGCCATAATAGCCAATGTGGATTTTCCGGAACCGCGCAGTCCTACCAATGCTAGAGAAGCATCGGAACTGAAGTTTGGAATCTTGCCTCGGGAGGGAGTGAGCGGCGGCGTAGGAGTTCTTGATGTGACTTCTGACGCATCAGACGATGAATTGATGAAGGCATACGGCCTCAGCCGGCTATCGACACCGACTGGTCCTTCACTGAGGTTCATCATGGCAGCCAACGATCTCTTGACGCCAGCCATAATGTCTCATTCTGCTTCAATTCAAGTGTATCCGTGAGCTTCTTTGGATGTGTATGATTGCTAAGATTTCCGCTGATGATGGTTCAACACAAGGCGCCGCAGATGGTTCTAAACTCTGTTCATAGTAAGAGGGGATAAGCATTTATCCGGATTGAATTTGTCACCAACTAGAAGCTCTAGCTCGCTTTACCCCAGGTTTTCCCCAGTCATGCTCCTATCCAATGGCAGCGGAATGAATCACAAGAATTACGCAAGTTTATCAAAGCGCGACTGAGAGAGAACTGTGAAGATATTTCAGCTTTTCTCGGCATTCATTCATACAGACTTGTGCAAACTTGATGCTGGCGTCGAGTTCTATGATGCTGGCACGGCAATTGGAGATTGGCGGAACCACGATTCAAATTTCAGCTCTCACAGCAACCGTCAGCAAGACATGAACGGCCAGAATGCCGCCTCGAAAGAGATCAACAGACGAATTGGATTCTGCTAGGAAACCGGATACGGCAACTGCGGCCACCAAAAGACGACGCGTCTCCCTGGCCTGTGATGGTTGTAGAACAGCTCGAGAGAAATGCGACGGTGGCCGCCCACATTGTGGCCGCTGCGTGTCTCAAAATCGCCCCTGCTCATATACACCAGCATCCAAGAAGAGAGGAATCCAAAGCGGGTATCTCAGAGCTATTGAGCTGTCTCTAGCATGGCTACTGGAGAGTATCCCTGACTGTGAGGAAACTCTTTATCAGCTATTGGTCAACGATGACGGGAAAGACGGCGCGAGCATTCTCATGAGCAAAGGCAAAGCTGCAAACAAGTTGCATAAGCAATGGAGCAAGTGCCGGGTTCATAAAGAGATTGAATCATTGCTTTGTCAAAGCGGTACACAAAGAGTGGAAGTGTCTAATACGGAGGACTCGGATACGGAGGGCGACGTTGGAGAAGAATCGACCAGCATAACACAGTTGCCATTGACGGCATCACATTCGGAAGGCGCTGCAAAATTTGGCCAAGCTTACTCGTTGAAAGAGCCTGAGTCAGTGAGAGATCAGGCTTTAAAGCTCCCCTCGAATCATCAACATCTCCTTGAGATTTACTTTGCATATACTCACTGCTGGCTTCCTATATTGGATAGAGAGCAAGTCTTTGCAACGGCGGCGATATGCAGTTCCCAAGGCCAAAGCGTATCTGGGTATGTAGGAGAGAATGACATTGCCCCCTCCAGTCTTGCTGTTCTCTGGTCTGCCATGGCCGTCGCAGCCTTCCAAGATGCACATTCTTCAGCTCCTCCTATGAGTGAGGAGATCACATCGCCAGCCGAGATTTTCACAGTGGCTCGCAGCTTGATTCCGCAAGAGGAGGATCATTTCATTATTTCCGACATCCAAGCAATTCTCCTCCACTCGGTTATTCTTATCGGCCGTGAGAGCATGCTGGCTGCATCCTTGATCGCAGCAAAAGCCACGCGTCTTATTTCTTATATGCGATCCAGCAGAGTAAATCAAGTGCACAGTGATGTGCAAAGATCAAGTCTGGCGAAGTTGGGTGCCGCTTGTAATCTTGTCGAGACTCTGGCGTCGATGTGTATTGGACAGCCATCTCATCTGTTGGACACGGAAGATCTTCATACGACAGAACTAGCGCAGCCTGGATCGAGCTTTAGTGATTCTTTCTGTCCGACTTACGGCTTCGGAAAGCTCTCACTAAATGCTGAATCTGCCCGTCCCCAAATCACACACTCCCTTACCACACTGGACCAACTGAATCGATTCGCTCGGATATTAAGTACGCACGCGGCCGGAAGATTTCACCAAAACGGCTCTGTCAAAGCTGTTGCTGTCGGAGATCTCGTGTCGTCATTAAATTCACAATTCAGCTTTTGTAACTCTGTCATTGCCGGAGAGGCAACGCCAATGTTACCATCGGCTTTCCTTGCTCAGGCCATGTTCTTGGCCACGACTGTTGAGCTTGTTCCAGGCCAGCGATCGTCGCTTATATCCAACTTCTTGGAAGTGGTCGAGTCCAGCATATCGAATTTCGGGGCTTGCGGCACCCCGCCTATCACAGTTGCTCTCTTTTTACTTGTTCAGCAAAAGGGAATAATGGATGAGATGCGGACATCTGAAGCAAACAGATGGAATTCGGCATTACACACGATCAAGGCAGTGTGGGTGCAAGATGAAATGACTAAAAATACTGTAGGCATTTCGCCCAAGACCTCAACGACAAATAACTCCTGGGGAGGAATCATCGGATTGGAGCCATTGAGCCGGAACAAGTCAACGGGCCAAGGTAGAGATGACTACCAAGGTTCCCCGACAGGATCATTTAACCAAGGATATGGATTATTCCCAGCAGGTGTACACGTACCCGCCAGCTCTCAAGTGTTTACGGCAAACCAGCATAAATATTCTCCCGCGCAGCTCCCTCCGGATCTTGGCATGATATTTGTACCATCTTCGGTCGGCCCAATACAGCCGGTTGGCCGTGTTTTACAAGCGGGGGAATCCCATACCGATTCAGTCGACTACGATGCCATTTTAGAGGAGCTGGGTAATATCGATTATGCTGACAGCATCAGCGTGGACCCCCAGTTCATGATGAATCTCGGATTCGCTCCAGGTTCCACGTTGGAAGAAATGTTTCATGCGGACTCTGGTGTCTAAGGGCATTTACTTGATAGATTCCGTGTATTCGTACGCACCTTTAATCATCACGACAACGATGCTCATGATTCAGAACAGCGCATACCTCCTTAATTTCCACTATTCCCCATGATACGTAAGAGGCTGGTGAAGGTCACATGGATAGTCTAGGCTGCTAGCATTGTTTGATGCTGGTTAAAATGCTTCCCACCCTCAGCCATCTGGATATTTCTTTATCCCCGTGTGGGTGGCGGGCTCCACATCCCGAACGCCAATCCACCAAGATCTTTGTTCCCCTTCCAGCCCTTCGACCCCAGGTTCTTCACAACCCTGACCAATTGTGCATGAATTAGCTCTTCAGTGCTGACTTCTTCCCCGTGGGGAAAGCTGAACCAGCCTAATGGCTCGTCACATCCTCTTATAAGTCAATCAACGATCCCCAGGATCTTCCTTCGATTCCAGAGGCTCCCAAGTCAACTAGCACTCTTGAAGTGTCTGGACATCTTTCATCATGACTATTCTTTCTTTGAAGGAGGACCGGCCTACGCCAAAGGCCGTCTACAACTGGAGAGTGTATGTTTGCGCTGCTACAGCATCCTTTGCAGCATGTATGATTGGCTACGACTCTGCCTTCATTGGTACTACTCTCGCCCTCCCTTCGTTTGCGGATGAGTTTAATTTTGCGCAATACTCCAAGTCACACCTCACTCTCATCCAACAAAACATTGTATCCGTCTATCAAGCCGGAGCCTTCTTTGGAAGTTTGGCGGCCTATGTCTCCAGTTACTTTCTGGGACGTAGGAAATCTCTCCTCACCTTTGCCGCCTTCTTTATGATTGGAGCCGGCATGATGCTTGGCGCCAACGGTAGCCGTGGCCTTGGCCTGATTATTGGTGGCCGTGTGCTGGCTGGTTTTGGAGTAGGTGGATGCTCCAATATGACACCCATTTACATCTCTGAACTTGCCCCGCCAGCCGTACGTGGACGTCTCGTAGGCTTCTATGAGCTAGGGTGGCAAATTGGTGGATTGATCGGATTCTGGATCAACTACGGCGTAAACACAACCCTGGCGCCCAGCCACTCGCAATGGCTCATCCCCTTTGCCGTCCAACTTATCCCTGGAGGAATGCTCCTGATTGGCGCCATATTCATACCTGAATCTCCTCGCTGGCTCTTTTTGAAGGGTAAACGGGAAGAAGCCTTGAAAGTTCTTTGCTGGATGAGACAGCTTGACCGTGACGACAAGTATATAGTGGAGGAAGTGGCCTTCATTGATGAAGATTTGGATCGCTATCGCCGAGAAGTTGGTGCTGGGTTCTGGAAGCCATTCCTGGCTCTCAAGGAGCGCAGAATCCAATGGAGGTTTTGTCTTGGTGCTCTGCTATTTATCTTCCAGAATGGTGAGGTTTCCCGCTTTCTATATGCAATATCTTCTTGCTAACGATGCATAGGCTCCGGCATCAATGCGATCAATTACTACAGCCCGACTGTCTTCCGTAGCATCGGCATCCAAGGAACCAATACAAGCTTTCTCACCACAGGCATCTTTGGAGTGGTCAAGACAGCCTTGACCCTAGTCTGGCTTCTTGTGCTCATCGACCACATGGGACGCCGCAATCTTTTGATGATTGGTGCCATCGGTGGCTCCCTGTGTATGTGGTTCATTGGAGCTTACATCAAGATTTCGGACCCTGCTTCCAACCAAAGCAACTCTACCTTATCTTCCGGAGGCATCGCAGCCATCTTCTTCTTCTATCTTTGGACGGCATTCTACACGCCGTCATGGAATGGAACGCCATGGGTCATCAACTCAGAAATGTTTGACCAAAACACACGATCTCTTGGCCAGGCTAATGCAGCCGCAAATAACTGGCTATGGAATTTCATCATTGCGAGATTCACCCAGCAAATGTTCGAATCGTGGGGATATGGCGTTTATTTCTTTTTCGCATCTCTCATGATAATTTCCGTGGTTTTTGTGTTTTTCTGCATTCCCGAGACGAAGGCATTACCTCTTGAGGCCATGGATCGGCTATTCAGGATTAAGCCGACATGGAAGGCAAACAAAATTTTAATGGAGGAACTTCGAGCTGAGAATCAGGATTTTGAACAGAATACGCGAGGGGTAGGTTGGGACAATGAGAAGGAAACATCGGCTGAGCAGGTAGAAGATGGAGCAGCCAAGGTGTAAAGCCTGATCAATATGTACATGTAGTAAATGCTACACTTTATGATATGAGCAAATGCATTAATTATACATGCTGTCCTTTCACAAATTGTCGGTGTTTCCGACGATTTATAAGCCAATACAACAAAATTCAACGAATCGAGCAGAAGAAATTGTGCCAGCCCTGCGACTTGGCGAGGAACCTTTACCAGTGTTCACTTCATAGACTCCTTTCCAAACCGCTATGAAGGTTTTCAACTGGCACCGGAGGGAATATTACACCCCTAGATTAAGCAATTAACAGCCTGGTTTTTAATTTGAATGTGTATAAAGTTTTTATTTAGTTTTTACAATTTTGACTGTGATCTTTGAGCTACATTCGCCGCAATGGCAGCTTTTACTTTCTCGGCCGGCAATGCATCAATCGTGTTTCCAGTCCAATATGTGTCTTGCTCCAAGCCCTGCCATATAAGCGCCTCGGTTCCCAGGATAACATCCCAACCTTTCTTCTCGGCCAGCATGCCCAGCGCGGTGAATGGTGTGGGATTATAGCACATTTCAAGCATTGCACCCTTGTGCTTTTTATCTAGCAAAATCTCCGTGATTTGTCTTGCCAGCTTCTCGTCGCTTGTTTGTGGTGTGAAGTCCGGCACGCATGCAACAATGGCACCAGGGCCGTCAACCCTTCTCGCCTGCTCTGCGGTGGCAATGTGTAAAAGACCTTCGCCGTAGCCTCGGGATGTGCAGTCTCGGATGACGGCCTCGACTTCAGAAGCATCGCGGTTTACGAGGTATATTTCTTTGACGTTCATCCACTTTCGCAGGGCATAGATGGCGCTTCGTGCAGCACCTCCTCCGCCAATGACGAGAGCTGGCCGGCCGTGGTATGTGAAGGCTGGATCCTTGACATTGTAGAAAAAAGAGTCGCGGATACCAATAACATCGGTGTTTGTACCACACAAGATCCGCTGGCCATCTTTCTCTTTGAAGAAGACTGTGTTGCAGGCTCCCACGTCGCGACACTCGTCGGTCATTTCATCAAGATGAGGAATAATGGCCACTTTGTTTGGCATTGTAACTGATGCACCTGGATGGGAAACATATAATTAGATTACAAAGCGGCCGTTTTGAGGAATGCTCGAAATCACGTACCGTAGCATGATGGATGCTGCACCAGATCTAAAAAGAGGCGCAGGTCTGCCGAGTCGAGACGAACCTGGCTCCAACGGAGATTCAGATGGTCGTAGATGACTTGATGAAGGAAGGGAGACAGCGAATGTTTGAGTTTTTGGCCGAATAGATAGCCGTGCTTGTCGAGACCTGCACGTTCAATATCATTGGCGATGGATTCAGTCGACAGAGCCATTTTGTACTGCTGTGAAATTATTGCAGAATCGCAGGTGATGTTTGCTCTGTCAAATGCTATAATTAAAGAGACTTTTGGGTCTTGGTCATAACATTGCTGGCACGGGCGGATGTGAAGAGCGAAGATATTAAGAATGAATTCCAAGTTAAGAGACAGTAGATTTGAAAACAAGTCCGATAAACTCCTGGCAAGGGAGCTCGCTTCGACGAATATCCGGATTTCTCCCCCTTGCTAGGACTCGGATCACTGGACCATAATACGATACGAAGCGTGGGGTGAGAACATAGCCGCGATCATCTGTGGATCGAGGGTGAGGTTCCCCGCGATCCGGCTAAAGCCTTATCCAGACAATGAGCGACGAGCGCCTCAATTGGCTGGTTATGTTATTAAACGGTGCTTTTACGAAGCTTACATTCATCTTCCGCGATCGCGGAATAATGGCGGAATACTTGACTTTCGGACATCATCAAGGCCGCTTCATACCAGATGATGTAGGACATCTCGGCTACTCGCGGTTCCTGTCTATCCTTCGTGTCTAAAGGGGTAATCTTTATCCGTCATGCTTTCAGAGGAATGATTTCTCACTTTTCTTATCATTAAATACGTGGATTATGACCTGATTTGGGTGGAAGTGATAACATAAGATCTGACGGTGATGATGCCCGTTCTTTGCTATAAGATAGTTTCCTTTCCCATAAGTAGGGAGGATGGAAAACACCTAGTAATATTAAACCTCATTGTCTATTTCACCTTCCAAACAATACTGTTGTCTCTCACAATCTGCTCTTTTCGTTTGTAATTAATTTATCAACATGTCGTATAAACCCAGTATTTGCACCGTATCCCTTGGACGGTGCTCCGCGGGACACTCTCTTGAGCATAAACTTGACATGGCAAGAAAGTACGGCTTCCGAGCTGTCGAGCTATTCTTCGAAGATCTCCTCGATTTGACAAAGACCATGCCTGGAGGCGACCAACCGAACAATCAACTTGCAGCTGCAGCCATAATTCGTCAGCTATGTGACGACCGGGAACTATCGATCCTGTGTTTACAGCCCTTTATGCATTACGAAGGACTAGTAGACCGACAATTACACCAGCAAAAGCTAAATGATGCGAAATTATGGGTGCGTATGGCGCACATTCTAGGGACTGAGATAATACTACTTCCAAGTAGCTTTCTCTCCCCTTCAGAAGTATCGTCGGATATGGATGTGATTGTTCAAGACATGGTTGAGATTGCCGAGATTGGTCTGGAAGCCTCCCCAGTCATTAAATTTGCTTACGAGGCACTTTGTTGGGGCACACGAGTCGATACATGGGAGATGAGTTGGAGTGTGGTGCAAAGAGTCAACCGCCCGAATTTCGGTATTTGCCTTGACACTTTTAACATTGCTGGCCGAATCTATGCGGACCCGTCGGTATCATCTGGCCGAACTGACAATTGCGATGAAGCTGTCGAAGCCTCTCTTCATGAGATGATTGCGTCTGTTGATCCGAAAAAGTTATTTCTGGTGCAAATGGCGGATGCAGAGAAGCTGTCTCAGCCTCTTGACAGTAGTCACCCATTCTACAACGAGGAGCAGCCACCTCGAATGAGCTGGTCTCGGAATGCCAGATTATTTTATGGAGAAAGCCAACACGGCGGATATCTACCAGTTAAACGAATTCTGGACGTCATCATTAGAGATCTTGGATATCAAGGCTGGCTGAGCTTTGAAGTATTCAATAGGGCATTGTTGGAGAAGGATGGGCGAGTACCGGAGACAATGGCCAGGAGGGCGGCACACTCATGGCGGCGGATGGAGCGCGACTTGTCACTTGGACGGTCTACCATGAATTATAAAACTCAAGCACTGTTGTAAACTTATTATTTGATGTTTCTATAGCGAAGAATTCGATACTTATTTATAGTCTACAACTTAGATGCTCCAGCGTTGACCTTCATATGCTTCGCGGCAAACTCAATTGCAGCTGTATATCCAAACACGCCCAATCCGCAAATGACCGCCTGCGCTTTATCGCTCAAGTAACTATGCCGCCTCCATTGCTCTCGAGCGTGGACATTCGAGACGTGAATCTCAACAAACGGAATTCCCACGCCAAGAAGAGCGTCACGAATCCCCACGCTGGTGTGTGTGAAGGCGCCAGGGTTGATGATGATTCCATCAGCTTCCCCTCTTGCTGCTTGGATCTTATCTACAATGGCTCCTTCGTGATTGGATTGAAAGGCTTCGACTTGTATAGATAGCTCTGCTGCTTGTATTTTTGCTTGTTTGACGACATCGTTTAGGGTTGCTGATCCGTAGATTTGAGGCTCCCTGGTGCCAAGAAGGTTAAGGTTGGGGCCATTGATAAGAAGGATTTTCTGCGCCATGATGAGAGAAGTTTTATTGTCGTCGCTTCAAGATGCAGTTAAGATCAATTGATGTTATCAGTAGTGTTTCTAGCCAAAACCACGAGATATATGGGCTTGTCTGGACACATGGTATCAATATAATCGGGAGGCGACCCGTTTCTATTGGTACATGCCCGGGGATAAAGATTCATCCGTCGGAATCCTGAGTTTCCGGCACACACTTGCATTTCTCATACGGACATGGAATGCTGGACAATAACTATCTACATCCGAGTCATTTAGCTGGACACCTTTTTATCCACCTATATTTACCATATGTTTTTACGTCCATTTTATATCGACTCGACGTAACCGTACCTTAGTTGTATTATATAGATGTATAAAGCCATTTAAATCGGGTCCGTCTTCGGGGTTCTAGTCGCATTTACAATAAAATACAGGCGACAGGACTGATGATACGAAGTGTGAGGATCAGAAGATAACAACATTGAAGAAGTCTGTTGACAATCTATATATCTATCTATGAGACCTTGAAAGTAAATGCTGTTGAAGCAGCTAGCAGAACACAAACGCATAAAGTCAACTGGCTGCGTTTGTTGAAAGCGAACGCCAGGAAGCCGGAAAGAGATAGAAAGAGAAAACTCGGCCTGGAGGATACAGGGCCACGATTGGGTGGTGTTTTGAGAATTCATGCCTGACACATGCGGTTACTTTGCCGGGTTGAACTGGTATCGAAGGCAACCAGCATCGATATATCCACCCACGCCGCCATTGTTGCCTGTAAACAACACAAATTAGTTAGGCTCACGGAACAGAACGATGAAACTTACAGTCTCTCCATGTTTTGAACAGAATATCTCCACAGTTCAAGTTGAAACCGTCGGCCACGGGAAGCATAACCTCCTGACTGTCTACCGTTGTCTCGCAGCCATCAATCCAGGAAACAGAGAAGTGGAGAAGTGCGTCTCCGAAGAGACCCCCTCCAGTGGCCGAGACAGTCTCGTTCTGTGAGCTCATATGAATCGCCTTTTGGTTGCGATCTATAAAATAGGTCTCACAGAACGATTCGGCTTGTCTCTTCAGGTCGCTCTTATGGACGTCAACATGTCCTGGGAAATTGGACTCGTCTGCACAAACGGCGGGTTTCAGCTCTAGCAGCGTTTTTGGAATCTCGGTGGGTTCGGGAGGCGATTCTGTAGTGGAGGTGGTTAGAACAGATGTGATCGCGAGGCTGTAGGTGCCACAGCCAGCATCAAGAGAACCTTCGTTATTGGTCTTGAATTGAAGGCATTGGGTTCTTATGATGCTTAGGTAGTCGAGACAAGACTTTCCACACTTGGAATGAGCACCGCTCCAATTGAACTCATAACTCCAGCCGCTGCAGAGACCTCTGCTGACCAAGGGCCTCCTCTTCTGCATACCGACATGGTGTTCTCCTATCATATTGAGCGGTCCAATTGGCCCTAGCGTAGCATCAAGGCCTGCGAAAGTTTTGGAGAGTTTTTTACTCGGATCTGCTTGTACGGCTCGACAGAAATCGGTGCTAAAGGTTTTCAAGCAGAAAAGGGGGATACCTGGCGTGTTGCCGCCACAATGGGCCACAAGTTGCCGGTCAACTTCAAGTGAGATGCCTTCTTTCTTGGAAAGATCGTTGAAGTATTTGATTGTCTCAGCATCCACCTCCTCAAGGGGTGTAGGATCCTCGGGCTTGTATGGCTCATCGATCCAAACGGATGGTACAAAGGTTGCTATCGTTGTGGTGGTGGTGCTTTGTTTCCCCGAGACGCAGCCGCTGACAGGTGAGCACGTTCCAAGAATTGTACTACGATTCCGTTAGTTGTGATGCTTTGGTTTCAATGGTTATTGACCGAAGACGACCCACCTTGTGTATCCTGTCCCGGTAGATATGAACGAAACAGTCTTGGTGCATCTAGGCGGTCTTGTTGTGGTACACTTTGCACTTTTGGTCGTAGATTTGCTGCTTTTATCGTGGTCGTGATCATGATCGTGATCGTGGTCTCCGGATTCGGGATCTGGATTTGACGCCGGAGGAGGAGGGAGTTTGAACGGTGGAAGTTTCAAGTGAGGCAACCCAATTGGTCTCCACCGCCAACCTCCAGGGTATATGATAACACGATCACCATGGTCGTTGGTTGAAGTTGTTGTTCTCGTATTGGTCGTGTATTTGGGATCTCGCGTCGCTTCATAAGTTACTACAGTTCCCTTGGAACCAGTAATTATCGTCTGTATTGGGTGACTTGATGTCTTCATGCTTGTCGCCGTGGTAGGGTGTGGGACGCTAGCTGATTGACCTTGGGTGGCTGTTGTCATGCTCTTTGGATGCTTGGTAGACGCTGAACCAACTCGGCTTCCTGTGGAGGACAATTTCTTCGATCCTCTTGAAGTGGCTGTACTGGTTTGATGCTTGGAACTGAGTGAACTCGTCTCACGCTTTGTAGAGATTGAACTAGTTGTCTGCTTAGGGTGGCCCTGAGTGGTACTGGTTCCAGTTGACCTCGAACTGGGAGTCTTTTCAGTCAAAGTTGAGATGGAATTTTTCTTTTCAATAGAAACGAAAATATTTTTTGAACTCAAAGTAGTGGTGCGAGCCGCAGATGCCATTGACCGTTGATGCGAATGGTGTGTAACCTCTGGCGTGTGTTTTGACCGATTGGGAGTTGGGGCTACAATAATCGTGGACTTCGTTTGCATTGCTGAGCTACCTTTGTATGTTGAGCGAGATGATCGACTTGGAGATGTCTTTGGCCTCTTTGAGATTTTGGAAGACTGAGGTTGTCGGAAAGTTTCAGCACCAGAGGATCGCGTAGCCCCTATGCTTGTATGGGTCGGGGGAGAGGGTTTCGTTGTAATCTTGCTCTGCGTCAGAGGGTGGGTGATTTTTGAAACCTTGGTTGCGGGTTTCAAAGAATTCGTCCGACTTTTGCTGCCAACCACCATTGTTTGACTGGAAGACTTTTTCGAAGTCGACGTGTGCATTTGGCCTGTTGAAGACTGTGGCCGGTGGAATGAAGCAGATGTCTTTGATAACATGGAGCTTTGATGAGCTGATATACTGGAATGGGACTGAGAGGTCGTTGGCGTGTGTTCGGAGTGCTTGGACTTGGTCCGCTTCGGACTGCTTTTCGAGCTACTGGATGTCGGTGTAGTTGTCAAGTGAATAGAAGACATCCTAGATCTTTCTGTAGATGTCTGGTGTCTTCCATTCGTCTCCTTGCTGCGGCTGGGAGTTGTCGATGCACTCTTACCGAGCCTTTGCGAATGCGTTGTGCTTTTGAGGGCAGTATCAGTGTGAATGGGAGTGTACAAATGAGGCTCAGCACTATCATGGTGCTTGGAAACACTATGATATGGGGAAACGGTATGATGCTCAGGAACAGTATGATGCTGGGGAACTGAATAATGATGGGAGACAACAATCTTGTACGAAGTTTCAGGTACAATGGAACTACTTCTCTGATCACTGGAAGTGGTCAAGACCGGTACTGGGTAGACTGTAAGAATGCGTGTAGCGTGATAGGGGTTGATTGGAACGCTGCTTGTAGACTGGGTGGGTGGCTTTGCGATGGAGGAAGAGGTCGTTGGTTTGCCGCCTGCGGCATATAGAGATGGTAGTGCCAAGCAAGGAACAACGAGGAAACATAGTTTCCAAATTGAATGTGCGCCAGCATACATCTAGACAAGGTAGCTTGAGTAAAGAATAACTTGACACCAAAGACAAAAAGACATTAAAGAAACGCAGACTGGAGCTAGGAAGTAAAATCGAGAGCGAAGGTGATGATATATAGAAGGAAGCTGCGAGACGAAGCGTATATATATATATATATATATATTTCTCATGAATTTAGCAAGTATCTATCAAAATGCTCGATCAATTTCCGTTAAACGGGAGAACATCCTGCCAGATCAGTTGGGTGCTTCTGCTCACTGCCTACGGCTGAGGTCACTAGCTGTTATGTTTGCTGTTCGCTGTTTTATTATCATAGTCACTTGATCTTATATTGAAATTATTGATGGAAATTATATCCCTACATTCGCAGCATTAGACGGCGTGTCCGAGCTGCCAAATCTGCAGGTGTCCTCACTGGTTTCAGGTCATGGCTCCAGCTCTGAGAGCCTTGTTCCATTCAGTTGATTGAGACGATGAATTCTTAGATATTTATTGTTTGGTCTCTATTTTTATAATGTTTGTTCTCAAAACTGGGGCCTAAAGCTATGTCCACAAATTCGCGGCAATCGACGGCGCCCCCGAGCCTCAAATCTTGGTCCACCTTCACCAACGTCGGATCACATTGACGTCTATTCCTACGGGTTTTCGCGGCAATTTACGGCATCTCCGAGTTTTCACAGATGCAAGTGCCCTCACCGACGTGACATTTGACCCCGACGCCGAAAGCTCGTATAAGGGTGCAAGTCTCGGGTGGTAGGCTGCCGCGCGTGTCATTCTTCATGAGTACGGCTTGATGCAGACGAGGAGTAACGCACGGTGATCTGGATGGAAGAAGCGCATTCCAAAAGCTGATTTAGGTATATTAGTTAGCAAACATGAATATGGCAATTGAGCATTGCAGTAGCCCTGCGAGTATCCTGCCTATGTATGAGCAAAACTGATCCTACGGATCAACATCGTCGCCGTGATCAATCTAGCAACCTGCTAGCAATCAAACTTCGCACAGGGCAAAAGCTCTGATGTGGCATCATGGCTAAGTTTGTTTCATCGAGAAAGTGATATATGTCGTGTTATCTGTTTGTTTCTGCGAAGTATTAACTACAGTAAAAAGATATATATACCATCATCGCCCAGCTGGCTGCCACAGCTTGGCAACAAAATTTCCCCAAACCAGCCGATACACTTAGACGAATCTGCACCTACTTGACTATTCAATCTTTCATAATTCTTGTTGCTCTGTTTCAATGCTCTTTGCATTTGTCTTGGGACTTTTCCTGAGCCTTGGCCATGTCACTGGCTTGAAGGTGAGGGAGGTGAATCTCGATATCTGGGATGTAGACGACTCGTGCAATCCATATATAACACTTCTTGAAAAAGCTTTCGATGATGCTGCGGCTATGTCAGCCAAAGCTTTAAAAGACCTCAAATTTGTTCAACAACCCCGCCCGCAACAAGACACCAAGCGAAGGGAAAGTCTTGAATGGGATCGCGTAGCAAGGGCCGTGAACAACATATTTGGTTTCAATCCAGATCAACAAGGAACCAATTCAAAAAACAAGTTTATGCAAAAAGTTCTTAGTAAGTCAATAACCATCTTCCACCTCTTTATTTTGAACTTTTGTGGACAGCATTCATACTGGGCATCCACTTAGCTGATCTTTGCTACCAGATGTTTACGATAATATGAGCACAGCCCTGCATGGCAATGAGAACATACCAGCAAAGGGTTTCACACAACTCAACTCAAAACCACTGTTGATTTGTGGCGATGAGCGATGGAAATGGTATTCGGTAAACGACATTGATCCATACGATCCAATGAGGCGACCACTGCATATTTCCCAGCCTAAAGTGTCGGGCGAGGGAGCCTGGGCATATAAACACAGATATCATGCAAACGGAGACCCTAACAGTATTGGTATCTGTCGTCCTAAGGTATATGCAGTCACCCAAGTCAAGTACGACATGATTACTTTTTGCGGTCTCTCTTTCGCGGATAGCACAAAGGAAGTAGTTTCACCAGTCGATAAAAGGCCCAACGTGGAAGAGGGAGTGACGAAATTGGATGATTTTGCGGGAAGTCTCTCTCGCATCGTGGTTCATGAACTCACTCATTGGTACGGTACAGAATTAGATAAATTCGGCGCCATTACCCGACGTAAGAAGTCAACAGACATTGACAATCCTTCCTCCCTAAAGTGTCACTGGCTAACGTTTTTATTCTTCTACCTAGTCATCGACCAACGAGCAGTTTCGAGGCGCGGCGAATTGCTTTTCTCGTGCTTCGACCAACGTAGGAACAAAGTTATATATGTTCCAAGTAGTAAAAAAAAAGACGGAGTCCGGTACGGAGAGCCGGTAGTTTGTATGTTTTCGAATTCCTCCAGCGCTTTCCTCACTACACATCTCTTTGGGTATATCATGAGCTCACGTACCTAACTTTGGAAACTAGACTATTACGATTTTGTCACAAAACTGGCTATGAGCCACGAAGGCCAGTTTGCCCAAAACTCTGGGCCAGACAAGGCTACCGGCACAGCAGAGGCATACGCCTATTTTGCCATGATGGCGTAGGTTCTTTTCCATCCAGAGGCATCTCTTACTGAGAGCGCTGACACGATTTTATTATTCTAGTTACCTGGATAATTTTGATTGGTCTTCGGATGGGAAGGCCAAGAGGCTGGGGTAGAGCTACCCATGTCGTGGCATGTAGGTACCAGCCGGCATCAATGGACCAAATTAGGGTGCCCAGCAGGAGATCAGCCATACGTACCTGCTTTGCCTTTGCTGGGCGTCTACTGAAGAAAGATACTATTAATTATTCTTCCTTATTTACCTCTTTGTCTACTTTGTCTACTTTCAAGTTGTCTCTTTTCAAGTTGTCTACTTTCAGGTTGTCTACTTTCAAGTTGTCTCTTTTCAAGTTGTCTACTTTCAGGTTGTCTACTTTCAGGTTGTCTACTTTGTCTACTGTGTTAGTAATATTGGATTATTCTTAGGGGATGCTTTATACTTTTCTTTTTTTTTTTCCAAAAGCTGTCAAAACAAGTAAAAATGTGTAGTTAGACCTCAATTTTGCGAAATCCATTCGAGGCGGTTGTAACATTTTCTTGGTAAATACCTAGTAATAACTCATTTAGTTAAACTAGCTTGAACCTAATGCCATCCATCGATTTCTCTCACATGAACCACCATCCGTAGCAGCACCAATGAGCAGATTAGCCTGCAACTACCAGCTCTCCCTCCTTATTGCGGACAGCCTCTGCCTTATGATAAGTCCATGATGAAACGGTGGCACCCACACTCTCCAGTTGTTCGATGACAGATTTTTGCCAGTAATCGCTTGGGAAAAGCTCCTCTCGTGCCTCAGGAGGCAGCGAGCGATCGGGTATGGTAGGGTCTTTGTATTCACGGCGCTCCTCCAGGCCCCTCCAGGCTACATTGAGTAGGAAGCTGGCTGCATCGGCACGTTGCTCACAATCTTCACCCACGCGGGCGAAACGCGCATGCATCAAAAGCCAATCGAAGTAATAAGTTTCCCGGGCTACTGCAAACCACCGATTGGAATTATAAACATCGATCTGCGTATTGATTCTCTTCGCGGCCTTCTCGGTTGCATGAGCTGGTCCGCGAATGATCATAAACTCCGATATGCACTCAAAACTCATTTCATTTGTGTCCCATGACCGAGGGGAGCAGGGCCCCCACGTCATATAATAGAGGTTACACATAAGGTGAGGCTTCTTAACGACAAAAGCGTCAAGGGGAGAGAAAATGCGATCGAGGTTTCCTGAGAGAAAAGAGGCTGGTGGTTTAGCAGCGTTTCCCCAGCAAATAAACAAGACGAGATCAAGTTCGTCATCGACTGATTCTCCTTTGGAAATATAAGCGAAATTAGGCTGGTGTCTGATCGTGTCCATGACTTGGTACCATTGTTCGGAGACGCCTATTTTGTCGCGGTGATCAGGCAGAAAAGCGAGGCGCACAACGCTGGTGGAATACTCTCTGCCCCCGCTATTGGGGTCTGTAGTAGCCATGATTGTGGTGTTGATCTTTTGGTCGATATGACTGTAACGGGAGTTGATTGGCCAACGAAATGGACAAAGGAGAAAACAATTATTCGAAAGGGCGAGAGGAGGCACAAGCACGGGCAATTCCGACCTCATATATGTCATGGAAATGTCAATGCTCAAACATAAATTGACTGGATGTAGCACTGGCTTTTCTGTCTTTTATTTGCCACTCGGGTGCTAACAGCAGCCAA
Source organism: Trichoderma afroharzianum (assembly GCA_037893235.1). NCBI lineage: Eukaryota > Fungi > Ascomycota > Sordariomycetes > Hypocreales > Hypocreaceae > Trichoderma > Trichoderma afroharzianum. The sequence goes on from JBBLXW010000010.1 coordinate 752,104, forward strand.
TGTGACACGTCCAACAGGTCGGTGAAGCTTTGGCCAACTTGCACATATGAACAACAGCATGGTGATTTTGGTGGATTCAAATAGAGGTTAAGTAGAAGCCGTATTTATCACTGACCCATCTTGTCCTACCTACATATGTACTAAAGGATGTTACCTCGAGATAAGTATGGTGTATAATGCTTTCGGCCATCAGTAGTTTACAGATTGATCCTTTGAGACGCTGGCAGGGAATTCCTATGTGTTTCATATTCACGCTGCAAAACGACACGGCCAATGGAAAAGTGGATGGATAAAACGATGTCCAACTCTGTCACTAGCCGTCTGAAGCTGAATATCAGAGTGCTCCGTGCGTGATAGAGCCCGTTAGGCAACAGCAGCAGCATGTGTCTACTTTTTATTCACGGAGTAGAGTCCGAGCTTTTTGCCACTGAAAAGCTAGTGAAGAGCAACCTACTCTTGATTCGGGTGGCATTTTTATTGGAGTATGCGCAAGACTTTAGTGCTGTAACGTCTGCGAATGATGATGAGTATTAGGGCATCAAGGATGTATGGCGTAGCTGAAGCTGTAGGATTCGGATGGGCAGCGTTGAAGTATTGATGGAAGTGAAAGAGGCTGGAGCATTCATTAGTTTAGAAAAAAAAGTGTGGCTAAACCATTGCAATGCACGTCCGTTGATGTCTGTATCGGAAAGCCGCCGTGTTTTGTGGCCATCTTCTCACTTCTATTACTGTAATACCCGATGATGAGTCCAAGGCTAGGTTACTTAGCTTGACGAACATGCACTGCATTTTCCTATTCAAGCTTACACCGTATAACCTCCAAGCACGCGGGCGAAAATCTCGATCCACGGCAAATAGAGGCCCAACGGCTTCTTCTCTTTCACCATTCAAGGGGCACCACTTACGATTATCTGATCAATAGCGCAACGTATCCTAGTTTATCTCATCTGCGCCATTAATGAGGCCATGGATTTAGTTTATCCGCCGTCGCTTAAAACCCCCACATCACGTTGTCTTGGTTGGATGATCGCCTGAGCCAAACCAACTTCTTCTAGAAATCATGATACCCAATGAGGAAACGCACGGATAATGTCTGTGGAGAGCAATGAAGGCATGGAAGATTACTGCTATCAGTTGAGTTGTGTAGGAGAAGTAAGTGCAAGCAGAGCGACCGTTGGGCGGGACTTTGCGGGGTCTAGCCCAAGTTCGTGAGAGATGAAGTTCGTCAGTGAGATCTTGGTCGAGACGCCTTTTATAGACTTTTGCTTGGTTGCTGTTCTGGCCTTGGTTTCCTGCTAAGTAACGGCGGTGTAAACGTCCACAATGAAGCAACAACTTGGCCAGCGCTTCTCGGAAACAACAGCAAAAGCAAGACGAGAAAACGAGGTCGCTGTTTCAAGTGTTACGGGGAGATAATACCGGTTCTTATATCCGTAATGGGTCAGTTTTCCGGCCAAGACAACTCGTTATCAGGAATTTGATAGATCCCACATGGCCTCGCACCTCACGCATCGATGCTATCACGCAAGCGCACCCACTCGCCTCCCCTCCATTCCGGGGGGGGGGCCTTTCTTCAAGATGCCAAAAGGGTAAGATGAACAAGGGCAAAAGCTGGGGTGCTGCTCTGGTGCGTCAGGTCGACAAATCAGCGCCTGTCGCAACCATGATTCTCGATTGCGCCAATGTTGCCAATGCTGGTACGGTGCCGAATTGCCGGACTGTTGTGTCGGAGGTCTTGATCGCGCGGTATCTAAGACGCCTCTGTTACGATAATGTTCGTAAAGGTATAGCTTCAGTTGGAGCAAGCTTGAAATCGCCGGCGTATCATTGGCTGGTATATCCGAAGGGATGTTCAACGTTCAAGGACAACCGAGATAGTCGAACTGGGCCGTGATAAGAGAGAGAGAGAGAGAGAGAGAGAGAGAGAGACGTGCTGATAGTCGGCTCCAGCCCTCATTCTTCTCTCTCCCTTCTTCGGCGTCCATGGCAGTGGTTTGACCTGTATGTGAGATGCGGCGTTGTAGTAGTTGCTTTGGCGCTTTCGGAGCATTGCATATGTTTATGTTTATTTCAGATTTGTAAAACCTGCGACGCATGGCCATGTTGAAGGAGAGGGAGAAGGTGATGCCACTCCACTCCACCACATTGAACCAGGGAAATGCAATAATTCATAACAAGGTCATCTCTTCCCCAATGCACGCAATCGGCTTAAATTCACCCCATCATATCGAAAAGCCATCGCAGCAATATACTATTTGGGAACTTTTGTCTCAAGTAGAAGTAGCCTCGGCGTTGACCCCCAAGCTGACTCGCCCGCCAAGTGATTTGATCGCCTCGGGCTTTCGTGAGGAAGGACGTGATAGGGAATAGTTCCCTGGGACGCACGTATGGTGTTACACCCTGGCGAGTTTGCGCTTTTATTGCGGGCGGGGCTGCGGTGCAAACCGTGCATGTGTTTGTATGTTGTGGTGGTTGTGTAGCATGTCTATACCATACGCCCTGTGATAGATAAGTATGGCAGTGCTGCCATGATTGTTGCTCTCAGGCTGTATCGTGGCGAGGAGAAAGACACTTTCAACATAGCCTGCTCTAGCCGAATACCAGGTAACTCTCCAACAACTGTTTGGATAGTCTATCCTCGATGAGTATGTATTGCTCTCCAGGCTCGAACCACAATATAGACATAGCTCACCAGACAACCTGAATATAGACGCAGACCACATCGCTGACGGTCCCACGCATGAGCGTGGCACCGCAGAGATCCTCTCCGGCGCGGCCCCAATCGAGAGCGAGGAGCTCGGCGTCACTTTGGATAGACTCCACGACGACATCGAAAAGGTCTCCCTAGAAAGCCCCGATGGCAGAGAACCGACAGAGGAGGAGAAGATTACTCTCCGAAAGGTCGCCGGTTCTATTCCTGCTATCTCTTGGGTGCTCTGTGTAGCCGAGCTTGCTGAGCGTGCAAGTTACTATGGCGCCAGTCAGGTATTCAACGATTATATGCAGTTTCCTCTCCCCGAGGGCGGCAATGGTAGCGGAGCTGTCCCGAAGAGCGATCCCAACGGCCATGCTGGTGCATTGTAAGTGACAGAAGCGATGGCCACTCAAGAGAATCCCTCGAGTAACGATTGTCTTCTTTCACTTAGGAACCAAGGTCTTCAGTTTGCCTCGGCCTTTAGCACTTTGTTCACGTTCTTGGCCTATGTCTTTCCCATCCTCGGTGCCTATATCGCAGACACGCGCCTCGGAAGATTGTAAGTGCGATTGGTGCGTGGAATTCAGTCGCAGGTGAAAAATGTTGACGAAACTCTCTCTTATAGCAAGACGATTCTCGTCGGTGTTACCATTGGTGCTGTTGCCCACGTCATCATGATAGGCGGTGCTGCTCCATCCCTTCTCAAGGCTGGCAAGGGTCTCGCGCCATTCATCGTCTCGTTCTTCACTCTGGCCATCGGTGCTGGCATCTTCAAGCCCAATGTCGCACCGACTGTCATCGACCAGTACACCAACCAGCGGCAAGTGATCAAGGTGCTCAAGACGGGAGAAAAGGTCATCATCGATCCCGAGCGCACAATTCAACGAGTCATGCTCATTTTCTATGCCATGATCAATGTCGGCGCCTTCTTCGCCATTGCAACCACGTACACTGAGAAATATGTTGGCTTCTGGTTGTCCTTCCTCTTGCCAGGCATCGTGTACTTCTTGCTCCCCTTCCTTTTGTTGGCAGTGTACAAGAGGCTCGTCATCAAGAAGCCAAATGGATCTGAGCTGACCAACTTCTTCAAGATTGTTTGGGCTGGTCTCAGGTACAACAAATTCCAGGTTTGGAAGAAGGACTTTTGGACTGTTGCTTCTCCTAGCAAGCTGGCAGAGCGCGGCATCCAGGTAACATGGACTGATCGATCTGTGTTGGATGTGCAGCGCACGTTTGAGGCCTGTGTCATCTTCCTATACTTTCCCGTCTACAACATCAATGATGGAGGTGTTGGTGCTGTGCAGTCGAACCAAGGTGCGTCCATGACGAACAATGGAGCGCCGACTGATCTTCTTGGCAACTTCAACCCTCTCGTCATCATCGCCCTTGCGCCGGTTCTGTCGTACGGTCTGTATCCGCTCTTGGCCAAGTATGGTATCAAGTTCGGCCCTATCCGCCGTATGACATTCGGCTTCATGCTTGCAGCAATCTCCGGTGCCATTGGTGCCATTGTTCAGTGGAGAGTGTATGAGACGAGCCCTTGTGGCTACCAGGCCAGCACTTGTGACGACGTGTCACCCATCAACATCTGGTGGCAGATTCCCAATGTCGCCCTTGGAGCTATTTCCGAGCTCTTTTGCAACGTGACTGCGTACGAGATGGCATATGCGCGCTCTCCGCCTCATCTCAAGTCCGTCGTCATGTCTCTCTTCTTGTTCACTACCGCTTTGTCGAGTGCACTTGGCGAGATCCTAATCCCTGCCATTGTCGACCCGCATTTGATTGTAAGTTGATTCGGAGTTATGTCAAGTATGACAACAAGAAACGGGTGGCTAACTGTCTTTGTTACTATAGTGGGTTTGGGCTGGTCCAGCAATTGCACTCTTTGTCCAGACGATTGTCTTCTGGCTTAGACACCACAAGCTTGATGATGATATTTATATGTTGGAACAAGAGACACCTACCCAGTCACAGGCTCAGCTCACACAAACGAGAGAGTCTGAGACAGAGCAAGAAACGGTGGTTAGAGATGTTGAAAAGGCATAATAAGCTGGTCTTACAACAGGTGGTACTCAAGTGGTGGAAAGTCCCATCACCTAATACGGCTGTTGTGTCTTGAAAATGGCAGCGCTCTTGTCTTGTAAGTGCTGAACACGCGTATTGGTTGAGAGGAAGGGGAAAGATGCGAGTAGCAGAGTAAGTCAAAGTGCTAGCTGCAGCCGCGAGAGAAGTAGGAAATATACGATACCCATTTAATTGAGCCGACCACGGAGCCGACACTCACTTTTTGTATAAATTACGAGGCCGAAGCCGTCTCGGTGTCGGGTTCGGCCTCGGTCTAGAGAAGAATAGCTCAAAATGCGCTGCCGGGGATTATTTGCCGCAGATGAGGCTCATTGATCCTGAAGGAGCTGATGCTTAAGCTATAAAGGGTAGATTTGCACACCGGTTGACGCACGCGAGCCTTCATCCAGACGCATTTGTGGGGAGAGATGTCTGATGTTGGGCATTTGTGTGAATGAGTCATCGTTAGCGTTTCTCCATGATATACTTTAGTTTTGACTGATCATCTGTAACCTTCTTGACGGTGATACGCCAACAAAGAAAACCCGACGCGATGACTGACGAATGCGAATCACTATTAATATTCTGAGGACTTTGAACAGCGTAGTCAGAAGGAGAATCTCGCGCGTAAACTGTCTCCGTATGAAATACGAGGAAGCCTTTACACAGCCAGACGATCCTTCTAGGCAACCTCTCTCTACAATGTTCTCTCTTCCAATTGGTTTTTCATTAAATAGACATAGCTTTCGCCAGCTGAAGCCTAGTGTCTCCGTGCCTGCGATCTGTAAGCGGTCTATAAGAACTTCCCGTGTCCGAAAACGTGCTATCGCCGAACTCAGTGGGTCGACGGAGCATGAGATCCATTACAGTTGTATAACATATATATCTGCCCATGATAGATTGTATTTTTGTGCTCACTTGCCCATGGAATATTGAATTTTTTCTTGAAGATGAAACCTCGGAATTGCGGCGTCTCTTACGACACACATGTGATTATACGGGGTACTTGGGAGCGATGACAATGGTGATGAAGGCAAAGATGAAAGAGAGAGCACTTGTAGCAATGATTAGATATCCTCCACGACAACATTACCACTCCTCAATTAAGAGTTACAAGTCTTGCACTCGTTCCTCGAATGCAATGCATGTATGCTACAGATCGACTCAATAGCAAAGGACCAAGTCCATGCCCCTCAGTCTATCAACTAATAGGATTGAACTCGGAGAAGCAAAAGTATATGGCGCATTCAATTTTTATGATGCTCTATTTCACGTAAATAGCTATATAGACTACCCATACGCAATTACCTAGGTAATTCGGATATACTCCCTGCTGTGAGTCCCTACCGATCGATGCCTCGTACTTACTCGAATCATGGAAGATTCATAAACAAAGTCATTCTCTCATTGTTTCTGCCTTAACATACAGTACTGGTTGCCTATATGCATTGTTCTTCTTTGAGGTTGGGTCGCAACCACTTCTTCAATACACCACCCAAGGGTGACTCTATTCTTAGATGCGCTTTTCAGTCTCTCTTGAAAAAATTTGCCATCTATTTCCAGGCAGAAATATTATAGAATGGCGTCTTTATTACCAAATGTTTGAGATTAATCAAGAATTCTCACAACGTCGAAACTAACGATCAGGCACCGATATTTACACCAACCATAAAAGCGCATCGAGCTTGCCACCACAACTTCACCAGCTCTCAAGCATCTCTTGATTAAGAAAAAAAAATCTCCCAAACAATCAAAGCATATTTTTAATTCACCATCTGCCCACAATGTCTTCGCGCGCCACCTTCGCCGATAAGCCAGAAACATACCAAGCCACCCTCAAAAGCCTCTTCCATGGCAACCCCGAGGATACCGAAGCAGAGCTCTCGAAAATCTTTACTCCCGAGTTCAAATTCGATGCGGGTGATGAGAAATACGACTTTGAAGGTTTTGTAGCGCACATGCGTCGCTTGCGCGAAATGAATCTGGAGGTCGATCTCACAACGGTACAATTCTTGCGTGATGGGAACCAACTTGCGGAGCGCCATACGTCGGTGACGACGCTGCAGGATGGCAAGCAGTCGCCAGCTGAGACGTTCATGTTTGCGGAGATTGCAGAAGATGGGAGGATTAATTGGATTATTGAAGCTGTTCAGCAAAAGGTTTAAGTTAGCGTCGGAGTAGAGAGTTGCCTTGATAGAGAGAGTGTGGATATTATTACTTCGTACGCATAGCTCATAAATACATGAAAATATTAAGTTGGACCACAGTAGTGGTAGCCTACATTAGATATTCAGCTGGAATCCGTCCATAGAAACGCTAACCATTGCATCAAACTGAGCCCAGCCCGTCATCTCGGCGAGGGAGTCGGTAGGAGTCACGTAGATATCGCCAATGGCCCCCATGTCCGTCATATTCGCCCCTAGCTCAGTAACCATTGTCCCATTGTCAGTTGTTCCATATGTGTCTGCTCCATTGCCGGCGTTTGTCATTGCAGCGGTCTGTCTTTGTGTTGGCGAGCGCGCATTATTAAGCTGGCCTTGTTTGGTCTGTCTCAGCGCTTCGAGGCGTAGCTCTTCCAGAACCAGGCAGTATCTTGCGATCAAAGACCCGTCTTCTGTGAGATTGGACAGCTGGTCTTGACAACGAGTTGCGGCTGCAAGATAACCAGAATATGATTCTTCAGGTTCGTTGCTCTTTTGGATAGTGTAAACATAGAGAATGACGGCAGCGGAGAAGGCGAAATACGACGTAAACTATGAGATTTCAGTTAAGCAGTCCCCAGCTATGACACAGAACTGACTACGACTTACCCAGTATGCCCGGAAAAGCTGACCCCCTTGGTACATGTCATTAACTGTTTTGGTAATGTTTGTAGCCGCTTGTAGGCATTCATGGATGCTTTGCTCTATACGCGTTTCGAATTCATGGTCATCACGTCGCGGCCGGCTACCATTCTGCAGCTGTGCAAAGTTGCGAAGCAGAAACGGCCGGTGAGTGAGAATCATAGTGTGCCAATAGGCCAGATTCAGGACATTCTTCTGGCGCTGAAAGATGGGTATCAGTGGCATGTTAGTCACCGGGTCCAAAAAATGAGCGACGTCTGCTCGCCACTCGACGAGTTCCTTTGTATGAATGGTTGCAAAGGCGTGCTTGTCATTTCGCGAGGTTGTGTGGATAGAATAGACGTTGCGAAGAATCATGCTCAATATCCGCGACATTCTGCCAGACTCATTAGCTTTCACAAGAGCGGATGGGGAAGATGTTTACTTACTTGGCATACGCAACTGGCCCCAGCATCACCGATTGTCCATGGGTGCTGCCTTGTCTGATGTGATCGGCATAGATTTGGTGATCATCTACGCATGACGGTAGCTCCTGGTCTATATCATCATCATGAAACGTCCGTGGTCTTCCAAGGGCCATGCTTAGATAGTTATCCAAAGCATATGCGCTCCAGAATGTCCTTCGCCGACATTCTACCTCGATACGGTCGATTCGATCAGCATGGCGCTTTCTGTGTAAGCCAATGGCATATGCAAGGCGCGCAGCAGTTCCAAAGAGGTTCCAGCAATGGTTTATCCGTGATTCAGACAGGAGCCAGAGACACTGCAGAAGTCGTGCTTGGATGCTCGCCAGGCGGATAGCTCCCTGTTCTCTTGACAGCAGCTGGTGTGCCGCAAGGAAATACCGAACGCTAGAGAGATAGGTTAGAAATCTATTCGAGGGCAGGGTCACTAAGAGAACAATACCTGAGGTCGGCATCATCAGATGTTGGTCTCGGGCTCATGTGCGCCTGGGCAAGAGCAAACACCATGAACAAGACTGCCGTCCGGGTTGATGCATCCCCGCTGTTGTGCATCTTCCCCTTGGTCTCATACAGCTCGTCAAGCCATGTCTCTATGGTCTGCTGGTGGAGGAACCTGTCCACGGGAACGGCAAAGTCAAAGTACCTCTGGACGAGACGCGTGGTATCACTTCTAGACAGCATCATATACAGGGTTGGGTCAAAGTACGGCGCCTCCGTCTGCAGCGAGTCAAGATAGGGCAGGGGAGCATCGCCAAAGGTGAAGATGGAGGATCCTTGCGGAAACGACACGTTCTGGTCTAGCCGCTTTTGAATCCTGAGCAGGAACGAGACTCCGGAGGATGGTCCGACATAGTGGCCCTCGAGATCGGTCTGCACAGGTTCCGGAGAGGCCCGTGATAACGGCTCTGTGCCGGGCTGTGTGGGGTCTCCGAGAGCAGAGTAGGAGTCCGGAGGGTCGCCGTTGGACTGCTGCTGCTGATGCTGCTGCTGCCGGCTCACTCCGGGGCTCTGGCGGTTGGCGGCGTGCCATCGCGATGACTCGGACTGCTGGCGCTCATGGTGTTGCTGCTCGCTCGGCGGCTGCGGCGGCGGAGAGGCGCGGTTGCTCCGGCGAGAGGCCATCGCGCCGTGTCTGCCGCGAGTGTAGGCGGCATCGTATGTACAGCTTGCATTGGCCTCGATGCATAGCCGACACGGCTGCAGTCCCGTACAGCGAATCTTTCTCCTATGTGCTGATATCAGTGGGGGATGCTCTGAGGCTGAGACACGTTCAAGGGGCTGCTCTCGGGATGGCGTCTCACTCACTTCTTGCACCTGTCGCAGGCACGCGTCACCCGCATCCGCTTCGAGTCTCTGTGGTCTCTACCCGCCTGGCGCGGAGGCGTCGACGGGTGTGCGCCGTCGTGATCGGCAACGGATATCATGTACCCGTCCATACTGAGCGTTGATATCCGAACAGGACTGACTTCCGGGACACGGACGGAGAAGGACGGCTATGCATTGGGCAATGCTGCCGGGAAATTGGACGGGCCGGCGGTGTTTTGAAAGAGCTGCTTCAGTAAAGACATATAGTAGTTAATCAAGTTCGCAAAACCTCGTGTGATGTGGGCGGTTCCAGCATCTGCCTATTGGCATACAATCCATGTATTTAGCCACCGGCACACACGAGGGAACAAGGACAAACAACGCGGCTGATTGGGTTTGCTATACTAGCGTGCTGCTAGCTGTCTTCATCATTCACCAACTACATAAAACTTGCAGCTGTTCCTGGCCACTTCGCGCCAACCAAGCAAGACATGGATAGGCAAGTCTGCTGTTCCTCGCCTCTCATATTGCGAGAGACCATTATGTAAAACCTTGCATATGCCGCCGGCAAAAGTTCCCCGCGCTTGGACAGGGTTACTCCAGACTTGGTTCCTAAAGAAGATGGAAACGGGTGGAAATGTGGCTCTCGGCGGCTCAATACGAGTAGGGCTGTTCTCCGCGTTGTCGGATATTAAGGTGGATAAGAGGCGCCGTTTCTAAATGCTAGGAAAAGCGAAAACTTCAACTCCAGTAAATCGCAATTGATAGTATTCATACGAGTTGCCCATGTACGACGAGTATTAATGGCACTATACTATCCTGCGGTGAGTAATGCAGGGTTGTGAGACGGGGGGACCATAAGACGTCCGCTTATTAGGGAGCATGGGTTTCAAGACGGTCAAAGTCCGGTACGAAGTAGGACTTTTCCTCAGGCTATATGTAAGAACTAAAAGACAGATTTCGCAAATACTGTTCTTCAATTCGCACGTTAAATTAAATCTTTATGCTTGAAGTTTCCTTGCGCTTTCTGGCTTACAACCTGGAAGTTAGTTGAAGCAGACATACACAACTCGCACATAGTATTATCCATGAAAGCCTCCATACCCAGTGCTTATTTGCAGATGATATTACGCCAACGCATAAAATAACTCAATTAAAGTCATGAAAACATTCATCGTAACATCTTTGATTAAATCTGAACAACTAGAGTAGATAAGTTGCTGTAGCTAAGAAACCCCACACCCCATCGCCATTCTCGACGAGAAGCTGCATCATAAGCGGTAAAATATCACACCGAAACATTCCCAAACACTAAATGCATATAGTTTCGCTAGCATGGAATAGTCCAATGACTCGCCGTACAGTCGATATCAGCAACCATGTTATCATGATCCCTCCTCCGCTTAGAGGCGCATCTCCCCTTACATGGCTGACAGCGCGCGCTACCCAAACCCCTACTTCCCCTGAACAAAATGAGACGTTTATGCTATGGTGTCGTCATTGAAGGCATCAATCTTGTACTTGGCAAACTTGCGAGCGGGAACCCTTCTGGCGAAGAGGACATCAAGCTCCTCATAAGTGCGGCCCTTGGATTCGGGGAGACGGAAGTAAGCCCAGACAGTCATCAAGAAGCAAGTGCCGCCCCAGACGAAGCCGGTGTAGCCCTTGAGGTTCCATTCGGAGGGGTTCATGAAGTAAGGCTGGAGAACGCCAGAAACGACACCGGTGATGGCGTATGAGTTTCGGGCAAGGCAGATAGTCTTCTGACGCAGACGAGTTGATCCGAGTTCGGCAGGGAGAGCCCATCCAAGTTGGCCAACAGAAAGCTGGAAGATGAGAGTCCAGACAAGAGTGAGAACAGCCTGAGCCATGGCGAAAGAGTGCTCGCTGGTGCGGGCGTTTAAGCCACCGATGAGGACGAGAATGGCGCACATGCCTCCCATTCCGACCCAGTAGGTGGTTCGGTAGCCGAAGTTGGGCATGATGAAGAACCAGCAGACAAGCGTACCGAAGAGAGCCATTCCAGTACCGCCAACGTTAAGGTGGTAGGTCTGGGTAGGGGTCAAGCCGATTTGCTGGAAGAAGTAGGTCGAGTTGTAAGCAAAGGAAATACCGCAAAGAACCTGGCCAACCATGCACATGCACGAGATTTCAGTTCGGCGCAGCTCGAAGCCCTTGAAGCAGTCCCAGTATGAGGTTCCGACCTCAAGTTGCTCCTCGAGGTTGTTGGTGTAGATGATGAGGTTGAGAGATTCTTGAAGTTCCTCTTCAGTGGGGTTAGTACGCAGAGCCCGGAGAGATTGCTTGGCTTCTTCAATCTTCCCAACTCGGACAAGGTGCCACGGGGTCTCAGGGGCAAAGTAGAGGATAGGGCCCAGTACAACAGGCCAGAACCACTGGAGGGCAAAGGGGATTCTGTACGACCACTGAGTGGTGTTGTTAACCAATCCAGCCAGAACTCCAGACGCGATCAGCTGTCCAATGATGAAGCACATGTTCGTCCAGCTAGTAAGGTAGGTTCGCAGCGCCATGGGCAAAACCTCAGACGCGTAGGCAGGGGCGGTAGTGGCGAAGATTCCCCAGGGGAAACCGCAAAGCAGCTCACCCACCAGAAGCACGGTGGTGTTGGGGGCGAAGAAGACGATGAAGACGAAGCAACTGAGGAAGAAGAGAGCGCCCGAGATGACACGCAGATGGCCAAACTTGTGGACGAGGTAACCGTTGAGAAGGGTTCCGAAGAAGGAGCCCACACCAGAGGCGTTGCTCAGGCCGGCTTGCCATGGCGCCGTCAACTGGTAGTTGCCAGAGACTTCGTTGAATTTTCCGTATCGCTTCGCAAACTCGGGATACGCGTAGAAGTTGCCGAGCAAGCTTGTGTCATAACCCTCCATGATAACACAGGCCGAGATAAGGAGACACCAGAAGATAGCCTTGGGGTATTTTCGAACAGCTTGCATCGGCGTCAGCTCGTGCTCACGCTCGGCGGCGTTCTTCGCGTTATCCGCGATCTCGTTGATCCCAGCCTTTTCCCCGGCCTCAATGGGGAGGCTCTCCTCGTGGAGAGTGGACACGGCGCCCTTTTCCATGTTGAAGATCGACAGGAGCAGTGGAGTTATGGTGTTGCAATGCAATGCAGTTAAGAAAGCACCAGAGGAGACGAATTGACAATTGTGAGAAGCGCCAAGACGATGTAGATTATCTTCTTGGTGGTGTTTTTGGCTCGCTCACCTCACCTCTTGATGATCGACTCACACCGGCTTTGGGGACGTCCAGGTCGGTGGTCTTTATAGATTGTCTCACCTGCATGAACAAACCACCATCAACGGCCTTTCCAAGTTTCTTTCTTCTCCAAGGGTTTGACCCTGCTCAAACCACCTTGCTAAACCAACAAGGCGGCATGGTGAGATCTAGACTCCATGTCCCCATACCCCACAATCGGCTAACCCCCACAACAAGCAACTCTTTTGACGGATCGCTGATCCGTTTCCCAAACGCCTCTTGAGCAAAAGTCGTCTGCCAAACCCCGAACATTTCTCCTGCTTGTGACGCGGGGTAATGCCGGCTTTCGGCCAACCTGAATGCTGGAATGGCTACAGGGGGAGAGCCACGAGGGCCGGGGTTTGTGGCTTCAGCTTTGCCGCTAAAGACTCGACTATGGAGCGCCGCTTCATTGGCGCCGAACGCTGGTCACTGGCTGTTGCTCGTTGGATTTGGCAGGCGAGAGAGAGCATCTCCGACCCGTGGTAGCGGTTTCTTGGCCTGGACGGATATCTTGTGCCCGGCAACACTTGGGCATATCCGAGTGGCGGGCGTTCAAATAGCCTCATTGGATCTGCAGTTTACCGTTAGAACTTCACCTTGAGAACTCCGTAGCGGACTATTGTTATTGCTCGAGACTACCAGGGGGGTCATCAATCATGATATTGGATTCCAAAGTTACCGAGGCCACGATCCAGGCTACGCTGCTCAATGGATTATCTGGAGTATGCGCTCAGGGCATCACTGCCTATAGGACCAAGGTTAGTTGAAAATTTGTTAATTTGGATGATGATCCTTTTTTTGGACTTTGTTGACTGACTGCTTATTTGCCACGGATCAAAAAGTCGTTTGATGAAGTCGAGCTAGAGTCCATTCTGCGATTTGTCATATATTCAGCCCTTGTTACACCCCCCAATTACAAGTGGCAAGAATGGATGGAAAGCAAATTCCCGTCCAGAACACCTATCAATGAACCCTCTCCGGACTCAAAATCGGATTCAAAGTCATCGGAAAAGCTCAGCCAGACCATAGTCAAAGACCGTCTCAACTTAACTAACACGGCAATCAAGTTCATATTAGACCAGTCGATTAGTGCACCGCTTAATACGGTAGCCTTTCTATACCTCATGGGTGGTATGACATTCCAGAGTAATGCTCAGATTTGGAGCAATATCCAGAATGTGAGTCTCCACCGTCCACTGACGAACTGGTTCCCAACGGAGGGCGGAAAGAAGCAAGCTAACGACCAACATACAGGATTTCTGGCCCATGCTAATTGCGGGATATCGCGTGTGGCCCCTCGTTGGGCTGTTGAACTTGAGTGTCGTGCCATTTGACTACCGGCAACTAGTTGGCAGCACGGCGGGCTTGTTTTGGGGGATTTTCTTGAGTCTCAACAAAATGACATAGAGAGATGGACATCATAGAGATACAGTAGCAATTTAGGCGTACAGAGTATACAGTATACTGATAATACCAGAGGAAATTACTATGAAAACGGCATTTGACCATCAGTTTGTCTTGGCTTGTAACGGCACACGGTACTCCGTGCCTTGGATAGATGAGGTCATTGCCTACACCCATATTCTCTAGCACAACGCATGATACTAGAATGAGAGTAGTCAGTCGTTTAGGGAAAACAAGTCCGATGCATGCTCCGCTAGCACATCGCCAGGCCATCACGAGAATATCCTAGGTCCACCTACTCTACCCCGGAGCATGCTAAACACTAAACGCCTTTAACTCCCATCGCTGTGCAATACATGAATACGAGCACATGTGCGAGACGTAAGTATATGCTATCTATTCCAAGTGAACACGAGAATCCAGGTACTTAAGATCTTCGTAAAATCAGTGTTGCATCCCCAAGTGTGACCCTGTTCACACCTCATATATACACTACGCCTTGACCCAAATGCCGAATCCATGCCGGTGCAATGCTTCGGTCCGAAGGGTAAGCTTGTAAACTCCCCTGCAACAGAGTCACGTTCAGTTCATCCGACCCGCATCTGCTCGCCGCCGCAAAGCGGCCGTACGAGTACATACACAACGCCAGGTAATGTTCCGACTTCCATTTTAGCGAGATCTAGTTTGAAAGCAAGGATTCTTCTTCCCCAGTGACATTAGCGGCCTTGTTCGTTTTCCGTAACCAGCACAGCGTCCTTGGCTAACCCAGCCGCGGCACAGAAAGCGCCGTCGTTGAGTGAGGGCGGAAAATGGGTGCCTGTTTTCCGCCAACAGATATTTGTATTTCCGTCGGAAAATCCACCACTTACACGCACGACGACAACATCCATCAGCCTTGTTTAGATGAATACGGTGATTAAAAATGATTTCCATTCAGTAATTCTTGTATTTGTGCGGCTTAATAGCCGAGTAATGCTCCGAGCTGAAAGTTGAGCAGTTTGGAGAGATGTCCATGGTGGTCGGGAGAGGCGCTAAGATCAATCAAACTGCCAGGGCCAATACTACATCAGATACATGGTTTATTTTTGTATAGCTTTTTTTAAAAACAAAAGAAGAGAATGAAACATCAAAACACCAAGAGTGTAACTAGCTAATGGAATCTCGGAGCAAAAGTTCTTTAGATTACAGATAGCTTTCGCCTCGCATAAGCGGCAAGACACATGTGCCTACCTATGGGCACATTAGGCAAGAAGAGGTGGACACTGGTGTAACTGGCCATACACCAAGGATACGGGGTACTTCATAGCTCTTTGATAATATTTGCCACTCATGTCGGACCTTTTTAATGAAGAGGCAAAGTTGAATAGTTTATGGAGCGGGCTGTCATTAGCGGAATATGAAGACTCGTCGAGTCAAGTGATGGTCCGACATTGTTCACCAGACATTTATTAGAGAATACCAAAGAAAGGATGTCTGACAGTCAAATTATCACTTGAAGGTATCCTTTTTAGTTGCCTATAACTCATATAATTTTGACGTTGCATCCTTTTGATCAAATCCATGCACCATCTACCGAGTACACACTACCGCTAACAAAGGTACTGTCAGGACCCAATAAGAACAAAACAACCTTGGCAACCTCCTCTGGCTTTCCTTGCCTCTGGAAGGCGGTGGGATCATCAAAAGGGGCATCTGCAGGGCGTCCAGTCGCGTCCCAGGACTGCTGCATCATTGGTGTGTAGATTGATCCAGGGGCCACTGCATTCACCCTCACCTCCCGCTTGCCATACTCCTTGGCCGCTATTCGAGTCAGGCCAACGACCCCATGCTTACTGGCACCATAAGCTCCGTGATAGGCCAGACCTGTCGAACGACTAGGCGTCAGATGATGTAGTAAAAGAAATCATGTAACCGAAAAATGTGCCACTTACCCGTAATGCCTTGGATCGAAGCCATATTGACAATGGAGCCACCGTCTTTGATATTTCGGAGCTCAGCTCTCATGCAGTACATGCACCCGGTCAGGTTCACCGCGATGATCTTGTCCCATTCGTCGTCATCCAGTTCCCCGACCGAATGGATGGAGTGGTGCTTGCCGATGATGCCCGCAATGTTGGCGGCGCCATCCAGCTGTCCGAACTCCTTGACAATGCCCTCGATCCAGCCTTCTACCTCTGCCTTTTTCGATACGTCTACCTTGGTTGCTGTAAACTTTGCTCCCTTTTCTTTCAGGTAAGCCTCGGTCTCTGCCAGGGCAGTTGTGTTGACGTCTGCGAAGCACACGATGGCACCTTGCTCAGCCAATAGCTTCACCGTGGCCAGCCCAATTCCGCTTGCGCCGCCAGTGACGGCGTAAACCTTGCCTGCAAAGGCCATTTTATGAACCCTCACTATTCAAAACGTTGGCGTTGATACAAAGTTGATTTTGATTATCTCTGCAGTCGAGATGGGGTAAAAGACGGCTGAGAAAGAACAGCTGGCCGCGAGCTAGATGAGCAGAGAGATGGAGATGATGGATGAGCCAGTCTCAATACTCTTGACTCCCAAACACACTATATACCTACAGTGAAGACGATGAAGCCCTGCGAGATATTGACGATGCTTTCGATAACTCCATCAGTCAGCAGACTGAACAAGCACAAGTTCACCAATGTGGAGGAGTCGTCTCGAGTGCGGGCAAGCTCCACTGTTTCCGACGCACTATTTGTATTTGTTCCGCCCAATAACCCGCGGCGCTTTTTCAGTGTAACGGAACAAGTAGTCTCGTGGAACCTTACTAACCCTCCACGGTGTCTGAAGTCCGGGACGGAAACGGTACAGCCATTTCTTGGCCATTTCTCCGCATCAAAGGCCCCTCTCCGTGGCCGATATGTGAAATTGCAATGTGATACAAGTCATGAGTTTCAGTTTGCATTATGAAATCGATATAGAAGTTTCCAATACATTGTCCATTACCTGGATTTTAATCCGAACTGTTATCGTCATACTATCCTCATAAAAGAGTCATTGGATATCCCACAATGGGTTGGCAAAGTTTAGTTGTTCACGCTCCTGCGCCACTGGGCCAATCAACGCCAATAGATGCTACCTGACTTTGAGGCACGATATCATTTAGTCGCAATGGTTAGAAGCTTCTATGACAACACCGAGGCCTTGGTTCTCGACGGGCTTGAGTCAATTGCCCTTCTCAGGTCAGACATTTCTCTGGACCAAGCAACAAAGAGTATGGTGTTTCCGATGCAGACTAATTATTGCTATGTTAACTAACATTGAATCCAGCCGTTTGGTTGCATGACCGCAAAAGCTCTCAGGTTGCACTGATATCCGGAGGAGGGGCTGGCCATGAGCCTGCTCATGCAGGATACGTCGGAGATGGAATGCTAACGGCTGCTGTTTCTGGATTTGTGTTTGCCTCTCCCAGCGTTGCGCAAATCTTGTCCGCAATAACCAGAGTTGCTGGACCAGCCGGAGTGCTGCTCATTATCAAGAACTATACTGGCGATGTATTTCACTTTCGACTGGCGGCTGAGAAAGCCCGAGTTGCTCTTGGAATTCCAGTCGAGGTACTGACTGTTGGTGATGATGTATCCGTCGGTCGTCGCAAGAGTGGAAAGGTTGGGCGTCGTGGTCTTGCGGGAACAGTGCTTGTTCACAAAATCTTGGGAACCTGCAGTCGGGATACTGATGCACAACTTTCCAAGCTATTGGAGCTAGGAAATGAGGTTGTTTCGAATCTCGTCACCGCAGGAGTGTCACTAGAGCACGTCCAGATCCCTGGCAGAGATGCAATTCCCGCAGCCGTTGACGATCAGGTCGAGCTGGGGATGGGAATTCATAACGAACCAGGCTGTCTCCTTCTAAGCCCCCGACCACCGCTGGCAAGCATCATTAATATGATGCTGGATCAGCTTCTAGACACCAAGGATGAAGATAGGGCATACGTTGACTTTGCCGATGCCCAACATATTGTCTTAATGGTCAACAACTTGGGTGGCCTATCTCCCCTCGAATTTGGTGGCATCACTGGTAAAGTGATTCAAGCATTAAGTACGGCAAAACGTTTACCTATTGAAGCCTACGAGACTAATTCTCCTTCACCTTCTTAGAAACCCGCAATATTGTGCCTACTCTCGTTCTCTCCGGCACATACATGACGAGCTTGAACGGACCAGGGTTTAGTATTACGCTTCTGAAGGCAACGTCAGAGATGGTTGGATACTTGGAAGCCCCTACCAATGCAGTTGGATGGGGAGCTCTCAATGTCAGCCGCTTACATGACAAGCCTCCTACCGAAGCAGTGGCTCAGATAAATTTGGAGGACAGCCACGCGAAGGCTGTTGAGTCATCCGGCATAGCATGTAAGTGGCCATTTTGATCTTCAACAAATGGAGAATGTTCACTAATCTATTGCTGGCAGTTGACTCTGCAACCTTCAAACGCGCAATCCTCCGATCATGTCAGAATGTCATCGATGCGGAGCCACTCATTACTCAATACGACACCCTCGTAGGAGACGGTGACTGCGGAGTGACTTTGTCACGAGGCGCAAGAGCCGCGATGAGTCGCGTGGATGAGATATCTGATCCGAACGATGTGGTCAGCACAATAAACAAACTGGCCGGCATCATGGAAACCGATCTTGATGGAACTTCGGGAGCCATATATAGCATCTTCTTCACAGCATTAGCTGCGGAACTGCGTGCAACGACATCAAACTCTATGAGCCACGAGGCTTGGGTTCAAGCAGCGAACAGGTCTCTTGAGAAGTTGCAGCAGGCCACACCCGCTCGACAAGGTGATAGGACACTTATGGACGCGCTGGAACCGTTCATCAAGACTTTGGTAGAAGGGAAATCGCTCGCTGATGCGGTTGCCGCGGCGAAAGCTGGTATGGAGGCTACAAAGGGCATGAAGGCGTCTTTAGGACGTGCCGTATATGTGCCTGAGAACGTATGGGATCAGGTACCAGATCCTGGAGCACAGGGAGTCGTTTGTATTTTGGAAGGACTTGAAGCCGCGACTCGTGAGTGAAGAGCCAGAAATATCGGCCTTAAAAGTAGCCAAATTCACAAGGTAGATCTCAATTGTAATGCAGATTGTCATCATATTCTGTCCAATACTTGCCACTTGTAAGCCACGTGCACTAACTTATACGTACACAATCACATGTCAGAGCTTTTATTGTTGATCCATTGATTCTTAGATGAAAAAAAGACAATGACTTTCTTCCAAGTATCGAACAGAGTATGAGAATCTCAGTAACATCGCATCAGCCATCTTTAAAAAAGTGAATTGAGTCATTCTATACAACTAGATTTACAATGTGTTTTCTATCGCTTCAATATCCGACAGATACAGCTTGTGCAGCGCTGTCCAGTTTTCTTCCGGCAGTCTGCCCTTCAGCGGCAGTCTACCACCCTCAAGAGCTCCCAACCCAGTCTTACGGATGATACCCTCACGGATACCAATGATTCCAGTCTTCCCAATAAACTCTTCGGCACGGCTAACCGCGAATTGTAGTCGTCTAACCTCGCTCAGGGCATCTTCCGTGAAAGATGTATTGTTTGCCAGAGCCATGAGCCTGACCACCGTCTTGGGATAAAAGGCAGCCAGACCATCAATCACACCCGCGGCGCCAAACAAAACAATCGGACCAAGCTGCTGACCGAAACCGCTATACACGCGGAATGCGCTGTGATCGATCTGAGGGTCATTGGATACTTGGACATGGTAAGAAACATCTCCGTGCGACCTGGTTGTCACATTTCAGGTTAGGGGGCCCATGACTCGGAACAGAAACGGAAAATAGGATCAAAAGGCAATCAAGACGCACATTTTACATCCGACGATTTTCGGGTGCTTAGCCAGTACTCTGTAAGTATCCGGTTCCGCGATAAGCCCATTCGTTACCCCCGGATAGTTGTATCTGGCTTTCGTCAGACCCTTGCACACACGGGACGCGAGAGATGAGGCCCAGAACAAACTCACATCAAAATGGGGATCGGGCTGCGATCTGCAACCAAAGTAAACCAGTCAATAAGGTTACTTTGATTCACAGCCTTTCCAAAATAGCCAGGCGCCAGGACCAACCCCCACTGGGCTCCAGCCGCTGCGTAGTCCTCCAGCCATTCGAGCGTCTCTTCGGTGCTGTTTGTAAGCACCCCAGCCATTATCGGATAATTTTCGAAGCCAGCATCGTTCAGCCCAGCCCGAACTCCGGCAACGAGGTCGGCTCTCTCCTTCCGGGAGAGATGGATGGCCTCGCCCGTTGATCCGAGGATGGTCAAGCCCGTGATGCCAGCCTTGGCCAGAAACACGGTGTGAGCCACCTGAGTTTCGACATCGACCTTTGGCTCGAGAGCACCGCTCGAATTGGCAGCTGATTTGAAAAAGGTTGGGACCGGGACAAAAACGCCCGGCGGCGGTGCTGTCTGAGAGGCGGCCATTTCTGCAGCTGGAACGGGTGAGAGTGGTGTTGTAGGTCTCTTGACAGAAGCCAAACCGCTGCCTTTTATCAAAGAAATCAAAGTATCACGAGTCTCCAAAGCTGTCCCTCATCCCATCTTCAGAGCGTCCTCCCACTTCAAATAACTCCCCTGTCGGAGCATCATCGGGCCTGGACTCTCGGGCCACACTCTCCCGGCCCCCAGCTTCATCCCCCACACGACACTCGATTCCCCCTCTCTGCTTTTCCGTGTCCGGAGAGCAACGGGAATGGTGGGGGGCGAAGCATTGGATCAAGCGGGGGACCCTGTTGCCCGAAGAGGTAAGCCGTGGCAGTGTGTGGAGTTCCGCGGCGACATGGCTGTGCTATGTTTCTCCCTTGTTTTTCGCCGGGGATCTCGTACTATACAAGCATGTAAAGGTTCCAGATGGCACGAGGGAAAGACTGTCTTTTCACCGACATTCATTTGAAGGTCTGAGCGTGATTGTGACTGTTGCTTATATTGGAATTTCCGGCAGAACGACACCATGGCGAGAATCAAGTCTATGGAATACTTTCGCGTCCCGCCTCGTTGGCTGTTTGTAAAAGTCACCGACGAGGACGGGAATGTCGGCTGGGGTGAAGCCTCGTTAGAGGGACATACGCAGGCAGTCGAGGGATGTTTAGATGCGTGGTTTGAGAAGTTCAAAGGTCACGATGCCGAGTACGTTTCATCGAATCTGGTATATTAGACCAAACGGGAAAGACGCATGCTTACTAAATATGTCGTTACAGTGAGATTGAGCACATCTGGCAGATGGCATGGCGCACTGGATTTTATCGCGGCGGGCCAGTCTTTATGAGTGCGCTTTCTGGAATTGACATTGCACTGTGGGATTTAAAAGGTAAATGAGAATGGTGGGAACTAAATGAGATTCTTCTTTTTTTTTCATCCTATTCTGCGAGCCAACCTAAAGCTAACTTACATCTAGGCAAGAAACTTGGCGTCCCGATATACCAGCTTCTTGGAGGCAAAGTGAGACACAAGCTCAAAGTATATGCCTGGATTGGAGGCGACCGCCCAGATGAGGTGGAACAACAAGCGTAAGTTTGAGGGTTCATTTTATTCATTATTTGTTCATCCATTTCATTTTTTTGTTTTACTTTTATTACCATTTTTCCCTTGGTACTTATAATTCATCTGCGGTCGGTGCTGACAATCTCAAACAGCCGAGCTCGCAAAGAGCAAGGATTCCACGCAGTCAAGATGAATGGTACAGGAGACGTGTGCTGGCTGGACTCACCATCAGTACTCGATGATGTAGTGCGAAGAATAAAAGTCGTCAAAGGCCTTGGAATGGATGCTGCAGTCGATTTCCACGGCCGTGTTCACAAACCCATGGCGAAGCAGCTCGCCACTCTCCTCCAGCCACATCGACCTCTCTTCATCGAAGAGCCATTGCTGCCTGAGAATCTGGGCGGCATCAAGGAGCTGTCGCAGCTCACGAGTGTCCCTATTGCTCTCGGTGAGCGACTGTACAGCCGATGGGACGTACGTCCGTATTTGGAAGCAGGTTGTGTGGACGTGCTGCAGCCTGACATCTGCCACGTTGGTGGCATTTCTGAACTGAGGCGCATCGCCTCAATGGCCGAAACGTACGATGTTGCTTTGGCTCCTCACTGCCCATTGGGTCCAATCGCCTTGGCCGCAAATGTGCAAGTCGACGCCGTGTCGTCCAATTTCGCTATCCAGGAGATGAGCATAGGTATCCACTATAACAACACAGGACAGGACATCGAGACATACATTAAGAATCCAGAAATATGGAAAGTCGAAGACGGCTACATCAATGTGATTTCAGGACCAGGTTTGGGCATTGAAGTCGATGAGGAAATGGTCCGCGAGCTATCCAAGGATTGTGTGCCGTGGGAGTCTCCTTCATTTAGAGGACCGGATGGCGAAATCAGAGAGTGGTGATAGAGCATTAGAAGCATGGAAATATCGATAAATGCGTTGTGGTCTTGATAGAATACATCTTTTGGGTCGCTGTATTTATAGGCTATATTTGGTACAATCAAATACTGAGATTTGCTTTGGCAGCTTGTGAAGATTCAAGGCTGCCTGAAATTCACTCGCCAGCCGCTCAAGTATGATCTGAGGCATATATAGGACACAAATTTCAAATTATATGAAATTATATATGATTTATATTGGAGCCAGGCTGGGTACTTCGATGATTAGAGACTTCATACACCAATATTCTCAGATACGCTGTGCAAGAAACGATGTCGATGACACGGAAGAGATATGGTCTCATTATATCTCTTCTTTATTAGTGAAAATCAAATGAGAAACTGTTCAACATGATCTTTATACACAGTTTTGCTTTCAAATTATGAGAGAAGCTTGAAAGAAACAGAGCGACATGCTCAATGGACGAATACCCTAGAATATAAACATACCGAATGCCTCTAATATTCCCGGGAGTTTATAAACATCAAGCTCATGTACTAAATATTACGCCGAGTGTATGATAAATAATGACCTAACATGTTCTGGAGCCCAGGAGCGCACAGCCAAGTGCTTTGTAAACTTGGAATCCTCGATACCTCGTTCAATACGATCGTCGTCTATGCAAAGTTTCTTCTGTACGGACTACAAAAGGATAGCCGTATCCATCCCATGAACCAACAACTTGTCAAACATCTTGGTAGCATGCACATCATTGAACCGTCGACCAAGCCAACGAATCATCTGTCCATCTCTTTCCAGTTCAGTTAATGATGCAGGGCCTCAACATCATGCATCTACCTTCTTTCCGCATCCGCAATATTCAACCAATCAAGAACTGCACCAACTGCCACACCAGATAATTATAATTCCAAGCTGCATTAGCTAGGGTTACTTCATCAGAGGATCTCTTCCGGCCCTGCATAGGTACCTAAACTTCCGACTTGCATTGGATGACGGATGGATGATCCGTACCAAGGCGAGAAAGGTTGTGAATAGTAAGCTTAGTCATTCGTTATTTCCTATCCGCTAATATTTGAGGTGAGGCGACCAATCTGATGTCTCTGCCAGGATATCTTACGCCAGGTGCTGGATGACAAGGAAACCTCATTGAAAGAAGGGAACTTTTTCCTGGCCTATATCGATGCCAACCCTCACCGTGAAATATACAAGCTGCTTACAAGTCTGTCGTAAAGCTACATAGAGTCCTATTTGAAGCTGCTACTGACATAGGTGATAAGGCCTATGACTCGTGTTGCCTTCTTCAGCTAAGTAGAAGCAGCAGTCAAGTTTATGAAATGGAATAGAAGAAACACCACACCAAAACATTATTTTCATCTCAAATTCGAGTAATGACGAGTATGCTTCCCCCTTCCCCTCGCTAAACTGACGAGAGCTGCAGAATGACTAACAAAATGAACTTCAACACGACCCCTCCCCCATCCCCAATTGATCCAGGCCATTTGAATCCTGGGATACCACGCAACTAATCCACTTCTTAGCCCAACGCTTTCAAAATAAACATTCAAAAATAAATTGTCCCGGCCGGGTAACTAGGTTCATAGTTCCTCAACCAGGATACATTTTCATCGGATTCCTTCGTAATTGACGATGTTGCACCTTCGGCTCGCTTTTCCGTGGCCTCGGACCATTGTTATCCGTGCCGCTGCACAATTGCCCCGAACATTTCTCCAAAAGAACGGGCGATCGGCCACTAGTTTCCTCGTGACCATTTTCATGCTAAACCTGGGCTTGCTTAGGCACAATACGGGGAAAGGCGGAAAACCCTCGTGGCATCGGACAAATACTCGTGATATGAATTGATGCCAATTGGACCCCGCATCAGGAAAACGGGATTCCGTGTATAGACCCTTAGTGGATAGTCGTGGCTTGGCGGGGTGAGCATTGAAGCTGTCTAGGGAGGGATTGAAGAATTTCTGTATTTATATGGTCTGTTTCTATTAGGATTTCTGTTCTGTAGGACTTCTTGAAAGCGTCGTCAATCATTCATTTCATTGCTGGGGGGAAACTTGAATCTTGTAGGTCCAAGATGTTATCCAAAGGTGCGCTGGCTGTCGCGGTCTCAGCGATTGTCGTAGAGGCAATCGACAATGGCCTTGCAAGAACCCCGCAGATGGGATGGGTAAGCTTCATTCTGTTCTTCCCAGAAAACTCGAATTGAGTTTCCAAGGAACGATGGAGAAGTTTGCTGACTTTATGGTATCAGAACAACTGGAACTCCTTTGGTTGTGACGTCTCTGAGCATCTGCTGCTTGACCACGCCAAGCTCATCACAGAGTATGGCCTTCAAGACTTGGGATATGAATATGTTGTGCTAGACGATTGCTGGTCCGATGGACGTGACAGCAAGGGCAAGCTCATTGCAGACAAGAAGAAGTTCCCGCGTGGAATGGGTGCTGTCGCAGATGATTTGCATGCTCAAGGCTTCTTGTTCGGCATGTACTCGAGTGCTGGTGAACTGACTTGCGCACGATATGGTGAGTTGCTCTAATTTCTCACGGCAATTGTGTCAGCTCAATTCAATTTTTCGGCGGTTCTGACCTTAGAATAGCTGGTTCGTTGGATCACGAGATGGATGATGCCCAAAGCTTTGCGGATTGGGGTGTTGATTACCTCAAGTACGACAACTGCTACCACATGGGCCGCTTCGGCACTCCTCTTATTTCATTTGAGCGCTTCAACAAGATGGCGGAAGCTCTCAAGGCCACTGGAAAGAACATCTTCTACAGTCTTTGCAACTGGGGTGAAGATTATTCCTACAGCGTACGTTTCTCTAAATACTCGTATCATCTCTCTTGCAGACGCCTTAAGACTAACACGCATCAAACGGTTTAGTGGGCTGCGTCCATTGGTAACTCATGGCGCATCTTTGGTGACATCTATGATTCCTTTGCTCGCCCGGACGATCTTTGCTCTTGCAACGATCCCGCTAACCCGGCTTGCATTGCCCCTGGCACACACTGCTCGGTGCTCGCCATCATCAACCGTGTCGTGCCTTACATCGACCGCGGTCTCCCCGGTGGATGGAACGATCTTGACATGCTCGAGGTTGGCCACGGTGGCCAGACCGAAGAAGAGTACCGCGCTCACTTCACAATCTGGGCCGCTCTGAAGGCTCCCCTCCTCCTCGGCACTGATCTTCGCAAGTGGTCAGGCTCTGACCTTGCTATCGTCACCAACCCTGCCGTTATCGCCATCAACCAAGACCCCCGAGGCCGCGCCGTTCAGCGTATCCGACGCAACTTCAACGTCCCCAAGGACGAGTGGGGTGTCGGCGAGACTCACATCTGGAGCGGCCCTCTCGCCAACGGAGACCAGATCCTCATCTTCCTCAACTTCGCCGACGAGGACCTTGACATGGGCGCCACTCTCGAGGAAATCTTCCTCACCAACGGTGTCGGCGGCACTGCCCCCCAGAACAAGCAGGACTGGGCCGTCCACGACCTTTGGGGCAAGACCGGCGGTGCCATGAGCAACGAGGATGCCCAGTCCATCCTCGACACCGACAGCGCCGAGGGACGGAAGCAGAAGTTCCAAAAGCTGGGATGGTACAACTCCACCGAGCTTTCCTATGCCGAGGGCCTGAAGCGCGAGGACCCCCGGTTGTTTGGTGAGCGTGTTGACACCATCAAGTCTGGTGGCCGTTTTGACGTGCGCGTGCCCCGACATGCTGGCAAAGCTTTCCGTCTGCGTAGCTTGAGCGGCGAGAAGATTAAGCAGAAGAGCCACCTCAAGAAGGATGAGCTGTAAGCTTGGTGGAGACTTAGATATATGTTGCCGTTAAGAAATGCTTGTATCTCGGCTATGAGTTGTGGGATGACTATATTAGTAAAGGTTGATTATGATGGGCGGGATTGGGAAAGGATTTAGAATAAATGATTAGGTATCACATGCGATGAGCTGTGAACACTCTTAGCATAGACAATCCGAACAAAGGATAGACTTTTGTATTAGATGGCTGTGTCATATCCATGGAAATTACGACTCCAGATATGTCGTCAACCTCACTCTGGCATCGGACATGAGTCCATTGAATAGCTAATAGATCGAACTGAACAAGTAATTTTTGTCCGTGTATGCTAAAAATACTATTGGTATACACAATGATCTGAAATAGAGGGAAGGAATATAGTCAAGACAGTTCAGGTATATACATAAATAGTCATCATGCTCATTTACAAATCCGTCTAAGGCAGATTCGCTTTCGCCGCATCCACAACCACACTACCCTTAACAGACAACCCCCCCTCAGGCCCTTCAACCCACACATCCCATTCCTCTTCCCCATTTGCCGCATCACTCTTCGTCCGTCTCACACAAACCTTCATCTCTTCGCCCACATACAACGGCGCATAGTTCCTATACGCAATAGACTTGACCACTCCCGCGCCGCCGCCCTCCTTGGACGTAACATGGTCATTCAAGACACGTAGCATGAGCGCCAGCGACAGCGGCCCGTGAACAAGCAGCGCGCGGTGTCCGTCCTGGGATTTTGCGTAGAGAGGATCGATGTGGATGGAGTGGGCATTGTATGTGAGAGCCGAGAAATGGAAGAGGTGCGTTGGCGTGGGGATGAGAGTAGCCGAGTAAGCGGGGGTGTGAGCATCTATCATTGTCGTGTTAGTTATTTCATCAATCGTCATGTCATATCATAACCACTCACACTTGACAAGCCGGCCATTCGACGCCTGATCCTTATGCTCCGTCTGGCGCATAAACACCAACGTCCTCCTCTCTTCAATATCCCACTCCCCAACATCTCCATCATGCCCCAAACCATACCTCCTCCACACATCAACAAACACTTTCTCATCCCATCCCTCCCCCTTGACTCTCACATCTCCAATCTCCTCCTTACAAACCCACGGCCTCCCATCAAGCACCAACTTCCTTCCCCCAAAACGGACCTCCCCTCCGGCCCACAGTCTCTTCGTAAACTGCTCATCAGGGGCATGATCCTGATCCGCTCCATCACTAGCAAGTCTCGAGGCCGGCGTTTGTAACGGGAAATACACCAAGTGATGGCCCTGCGGTAAACTTCTCCCTTCCATCACCATCGACGACCCCGAAGCTAGCGGTGTGTGCAAGAGGTCCGACAGCGTTGTGGTGAGTAGGTGGGACGGCATGGGAACGAGGTAGTCGCGGATGACCTTTGCTGGTCTGCTCTTCATTTCCTGGGCGTTGACGGGGTTAAAACTCGTTGAATGTGATGAAAATGGTGCTCTGGCCGTAGCCGGGACCGATGCGACGCACTGCCATTCTGAGCGGCAGAAAAGCTTTGTTGCTAATCTCTTTGGCGGCATTTTATATGCAATATGGCTATGTATATACCAATTGGAAAAAGAAAGAGATGATTTATGTATATATACAGCGTATAAGCGAGAAATGGTTGAGATTAACATCCGTCAAAGCGTCGTGATAAAGTACCGTGTTTCCCAGTTGTCTGTCAGCTTATCGATATGGAGCGCCTCGGTCCAATGCGAACCATAAACCGTACATCACCGGCTACGAGCGGCCCTCATCGGGACCGCACGAAATGCCTTCCAAATCGATCTTTACACGAGATTGACGTTTTTATTGTCAGATTCATTCTGACTTAGTAGTTAAGGGAATATGAAGTAATCACCACATATGGAAAGACTTGAGAGATGGGTATGACGTCAAGGCGCCGAAGCAATCATCCCTCCAGAGAGCGGCTAGAGATGCTTGGTTCAACACCCGCCAAAGTAAAGAAGCCATCAATGGTCACCGCTCAAGTAATTGATTGATTGGTCCAACAACATGGACACAATCTTTGTTTATAGAATCAATCTATGCCTAACTAATCCTGCAGCACGCGCGCACCCCATCGCGAGATGGGAGCTTACAATTTTTAATACCCTTGATTACCCTAGCCGTACCTAGAATCATATCCGTTTGCCTCATACCAATCAGAAAATAAAAGGTGATGTCGTGACTGTCATTAAAACAACTGCCCGTGCCACCTCAACTAATCCACACATTTCTTCGCCTCAGCCCGCTGAATTCACTATTACGTACTGAAATGAAGTGAAATAAGGCCTCAAGACACCTTTGACATTGCCCGAAGACGAAAATTCAATGCATCTGTCCAAAATAGATAGCAAGCGGTTGAAGTTTCAGTCTACATAGAGACAAGCCACACGACTCTCGTCTACGAGATGTAGGCGGTGGAGGAAGTGACGTTGTTCTTGGTGGCCCACGACTTGATGTCGGCCTCGGAGTTGTCATAAGCTCCAGACAGGGCGAACTGGCTGGGGATACCCTCAACACGGTGGGTGGAGTTGATGTTCTTCACCAGCACAATCTGGAAGCAGGTAGCGGTACCCTGTCGGGCAGCAATAGTGGAGTAAGCCAAGAAGTACTCCCAGATCTACAATCAGCAACGTTAGCAAAGATGATTCCTTTGGTCTCAAGCACGTATCAGTAGGTGAGGGTAAAGAAACTTACGCGGAACCATCGCTTGCCGTACTTGGCCTCAACCTTGTCACGGTTGCCCATCCAGTTGCGGTACCATTTCCAAAGAGTAGAAGAGTAGTGAACACCGATAGTGTCAACGCCCTTGACCTCGAAGCCAGCGCCCTCCAGCTTGTCAATGACCCAGCCGAGAGGAGTGGAAGCATCAGCACCGGGGAAGACATATTTGTTCATGAAGAGACCCCAGATGAGATCCTCATACTGCCACGCCTTTCGGAGACCAGCAATCTGGAGGAAGAAGACACCATCGTCATCAAGCATATTGTAAACCTGGGTGAGGAAAGTCGAGAAGTGACGGACACCAACATGCTCAGCCATCTCAAGACAGGTGATCTTGTTGTAGCGACCCTCGGGGACGGGAATGTCACGGTAGTCCATGCACAGAATCTTGCTCTGCTCCTCGGGGATGCCAACCTTGCGCATGGCGCTGTTGCCCCAGGCGGTCTGGTTGCGGCCAAGAGTGATACCGGTAACCTTGGCGCCGTAGTTCTCGCTGGCGAAACGGGCGAGGGTACCCCAGCCGCAGCCAATATCCAGCAGTCTCTCGTCCTTCTTGAGCTCAATCTTCTCGCAGACAACAGTCAACTTGTTGTCCTGGAGCTGCTCCAGAGTCTCCTCAGAGTTGATGTCAGAGATGATACCAGAGGTGTAGATCATGCGAGGACCGAGGAACCAGCCGTAAAAGTCATCGCCGCGGTCATAGTGGTCTCGAACCTGTTCCTCGTCTAAATGTGAGGGAGGGGCAATGTTAGCGTATATGTTCACACGAAGGAGAGATGATGATGCAATGCATAGGAGAGCTTACCCTGAGAGCGAGTGTGCATGATGAGCTCGGGAATCATGCCCAGCAAAAAGTACTTGATGAGGCTGACGGTGAAACGGAAGCTGGCCCAGTCGTGGCGGTACTCCATGACCTCGAGGCAGTCGCCCTTGAAGTCGACGTCACCATCAAAGTACATCTCGTGGAAGGTCTCCATGGGGATCTTGTTGGTGCCACGGTACTTGAGACGGTCGGCCTCCTTCTTGAAGTCCAGGTAGTACTCAACGGGACGGCCAGGGAACTTGGCCTTGTCCGTCTTACGAGGGGAGATGGCGGAGATGGTGAGCCACCATCCTGCCAAGATGGGCAGATCAATGATGAGAGCGAAGAAGATGAAGGTCTTGAGGCCACCGCCAACCTTCCACATCAACCAGAAAGGAACTCCTCCGAGGATGGAGAGCAAGATCTTGTTGTTGAAAGAGTCGGAGCCCGGTCCATCTGCTGGGAGGGGTGCATTCTTGATGGCAGGGTACTAGATGCAAACAAATCCATCAGCTCACTGCTCTTTCTAGCTCCAATTGGGGGAAGGCTGCTGAGATGCAGCTGAATATGCAGCGTATAGCATGTGGCACGTTGCTCGCCCATTGCTCGGTGCTCATTGGAGGCGCATGTAGCTACCCAACCAAGTAGGTGTAAACATAAACAAAAAAAAAGAAGACATACCTTGGTGGTGCGGACGCCGCAATCTTCTTCCTTCTCAAAGGTAGGGGCAGTAGCCTTGGGAGTCTCGATGAACTCAAACTCGCTCTCGCTGCCCGTCACGCTCGTGGGCTTAGACATCTTGACGACGCTGCCAATGTCAATTGGCGGTTGAGGTCAAGAGATGGAGGGGAGGAGATGGTGACAGAGTTGCAATAAAGAAGCAGCAGAGGAGCGATTTCTGGCCAGATTCTCTGTGGCCCCGGGTGGTGGAGCAATCTGTGGGCCGGCGAGTCGCTCTGCAGCTTTTGCACAGCTTCAATTGGATCTGCGGCTTTGCATCGACTAGAAGTCGAGCTTTTTTGGAGACGAGAATCCGTTGTTTGAGGTGATGGCTGTGAGAGGGGCGGTGAGGGGCAGATAGCTCTATCGGTAGACGAGTGACGGAGGGGCTATTACGCAGTACGCGCTGCCCGTAGCCGAGGAATAGCAGACCAAAGCATCTGGCTGGAGGACTCTAACTGTGAAGCTTGCGCAGCGTGTACTGATAGCTCGGCATCAAGTACCGATACTGCCCAGTGCTAAGGTGGAAAACTTGCAGAGCTCCAGACCGACGACGAACGAACCCCTCATTGCATTCATCCCTACCAAAGTAGGTGCTAAGATTCATGTCCAGCCAAGTAGGGCAACGCGATTCAATTCATTTCTGCCGGCACCTCAGAGGGCAAAACACTGAGTCAGGACTAGGACAAGGCCTCTTGCCAGCTTTTTCCCCTCTTCCTCGTCAGGGCTCTCGTTATCAATCAGCATCTCTCTATCTCTATTCCTATCTCTCCGCCCACCAGCCTGAACCGAGGCTGTCCGACGTGATGCTTCATGCCGCCAAGCTGCGGATTCTTCACCCTGCAAGCTCTCTTTTTTATCCCGACGCCCCAGAACTGGAGGGACATGCCCCGTTCCAATAGCTCATCCGTTTCTTATCAGGCCACATCATCGCCGATAAGCCCAGATCGAGATCATTCATTCGCATCATCCATCAGGTGCCAGCTCCTCCACTGCCAAGCAAAGCAGAGACGTAGGAACCCTCGGGTGATTTCGTCTCTTAGAACTGGCAGTGCTTCTCTCAAAAGTACCTTGTTTCCTACCTTTTTCATATCTCTTGATTAAACTATCATCGTCATAGATATGAGCTTCCTGTAAGTCAAAAGGTAACCCGCCGTTTCAACACTTGGCACCCTCCCACATCCCGCACTGACATACCTCCCCAGGCTTCTGATATTGCCAATATCTCACTCGTGACGTTTTTAACGGGCTAATTCGGCTGCTACGGTTAAATTCTCATAGTGCTAGTGCATCACGGCATGAAGTCGTCGACTCCCGGCTACCATATCTAATACCGATACGCTGGTTGTAGATGGGGGGAAGCGCACGGTTATGGCGTCAGGTCTCACACCATGGACGCGGCACAAGCTCCTTCGTCGAAGAAATTGGTCACGGGGCTTTGCCAACCTTGTCCTTCTCCTCGCATCAAATGCGAGTAAGCCTGCTCTTTGAAAGGCTGGTCCCCCCGGCATAGAATTATTGAGCAGCTCATCCCAAGATGAGGAGAACACGATATCAAATACGACTGAATGCAATGCAGAGGGCTGTTCCGTCCGGCTACTGGAGGGAATCTCTTGTCGACCAGGCAGCGGGTCACCGCCAGCCTGGCCCGGCTGACATTTCAACACGGATGCCGAACCCTAGTCAACATACCCGGCAGGGTAGTACTGGAGAATACCTGCTTTGCATCTATGCACCTTCCTTCAAGAAACTGCAAGGTTTACCAGTTGGACGGGTCTTGTGATGAAAAGGCACGGCCCAACGTGACCTACGAGCACCTTTATCGTTCGTGATAAACTTACATACATGCGGATGTATGTATTCAGCCGTTATCTACCAACTAACCACACCGAGTTCACCGTATCGACTGCAAATACGAATCCATCGGATTTTGCATGGATCCTTCTACATCATGAAGACATAACACCACCCCCCAATTCCCCAGGACTCTTCGACATGGTATCTAGCGTTATGGTTATCGGGCTTTGGGCTCCACTTACACGAGGGGAGGGACCTCGGATTCCGGATGGGTGAGGCTCCCAGGAAAGCTGACAAGCGGGCGATCATACTCCGCTCTTTCATGCACCCCGTTGCATTCCAGAGATGTCGAATTCTCTCGGAAGCAAGGAGATGGGGAGGGGGGAGTAGCCTTCGGCCCCTGAGGGATGGCTCGGACCGCGCCAGACAAGGTAGCGTCATGTTAGGCGCATCTCGTGAGACTTTCCCCCAAAGCCTTGCGTGAAAAGGCCAACGAGAGGGTCGCCGCAGACCAGAAAAGGCAGTATTCGCGCGCCCAATCTTTCATTCCCAGCGGCTCGAGCTCGACCCGAACCGCGTTTTGCATGAGAGCTGAAAGATGACTCCGCTTCACGTAAGATTTCGTAGTAGCACCAGAGCCACATGAGCCTCGACAAAGCAGTGATCGATTCGAGATTAAAAGCAGGTTAAATTATTCTATCCTTTGTAATCATTTCACTTCTCCTCGCCGCCGCGGAACTGATGCAAGCAAGGGACCTAAACTTGGCAACATGACAACGCCTATTTGCTATATGCCCCCAAATGAGGCTGAGAACAAGACAAGGATTCAAAATTTGGTCTTTGTCTTGCTCTCTTGCTTCGCTATTGGCTCCCCGTCTTAGCAATTTGTTGATTACTCCCCTAATCCCCGTAGTCAACCCTGTTCCCTCTGGTAGCGAGAGACACAGCTGAACGCTTGGAAACCCGTCAGCAATCATCATGTAAGCAGAGAAGCCACGGCGAGCAATTGGATAGTCATGAGCTTAAACGGGCGCCCGAGTACTTACTCGCTATTATTCCCCAGCGTTATTTCCTGTTCTTCTCGTTCTTAATAAACATTGTGTCATCATGTAACGTGAAACCAAAAGCAAAGCCGCGCCCAGCAAGAAATCGAGCCAGACTACAAGAGTACGTCACCAGAACCCTTCACCTGGACACTTTTGATCAGATCCAGATAAACGTGCGGAGTCAGTTCCAAGGGTTGCCCGAGCCTTGCCTGACTCTGGCCTCTCTAGCCCTCTCTTTTTAATCGCCTTTTTAAACAACCGGGGTATTTTTCCATCACCCCCCCTTGTTACCGAGAGGGGGTCCCCAAAGAGCATACATCAGTAAATAAGCATCAGCCCGGCAACGCGCGGGAGATTTTCCCATGCGATTACGAAGTCGGCCCCCCTCCCCGTGGGAAAAGACGGGATGCCGGGGGAGGGGGAACGAGACTAGGTCAGGCCTCTTATTTTGGGAAACGCCGAGCCAGTCAACTGGGTGCAGCTTATTAATATTGCCTGCCAGGTATCAACTTCGGTCACTATTCGTCTAATAATCGCCGCTTGTGCCATTCTGCCAAGGAGATCGGAATTGTGGCGGCGGAAAGTGGGAGAATGCTTGATGAATGCCATATCTTGTAAAGGCAAATAGTAGTTACCAGATAGAGAAACCAAATCCTTAGTCTCGTTGTTGTCTCCGTATGGACCGAGCAGGTGTATCGGGCTAAATAGTGGTAGTATAAGCTTGACATAGTTGTACATATAGGACTGAGAGTCTTGCAACTACTCTGCAACTACCTATACCAAATTAGCATTTGTGTTTCTTTTAGCCGCGTGGAGTAGACATGGATTATCGGCCAACTCAGGGTATTCTTGGACAAATTTATCTTCCAAATACTTGGATCGCCCAACCCTGTCTCTCTCTCCATCTCTCCCTGGCGCCTTCTCCTCATCTCAAGCGCTGGCGTTACGGCAGACAGGGAGTTTAGACGCTCATTGTTCAATGAGAGGAAAGGCACCCATGATCCAGCTTAGTCCAGCCTGGAGAAAGGGGGGGTGTAATAATCTAGACAAGTCGTCAAGTATGGATCATGGAGTAGACCGCGGAACGTGGAGTAATCGATTGTGAAACGTACTTTGCTTGCGCGTAAGGGTGGTGGCGTATCTGGGCTGCATGAATGCATGTAAGATTGTCGATGGACTAGCGAGTGATGTAACCAGTGCTGGCTGCGGCTCTCTTCATTGGCATCCCATATCATTTTGATCATCAGACATCCCCGTGCATCGACATCGCCATCCCATCGCTTACTACAGATATTCCAGAGCGTGGCTGGTTAAGCGTTTTGCCGATGCCTCGTCTATACAGAACACTATTCATGTCCGGCAGCTCAGGAAAGACATATTGACTCAAACGTCTTCTCTGTCCTGCTGGTGGCACTTCATTGGACGGGCCAAGGTCCCGCGGGCCGTGTACAAGCCCATTCAGAACTACCTTCGGTTTTGCGGTTGGTTCGGCCCTCGTCTTACCTTCGCCTATTTACGTAGCGGTTCCTTTTTAGCGTCTAAGCGGACTGTGATAGTCTCTGCAAGTTGTTTAGCTCGCGTCCCGTTAGCATCTAGCTGTGCAATTGGATAACTGGTCAGGGGTTAGAGTGCTCTAGAGAGTTGAGCGGCCATGGCGCCAGAGTTAGATCTCATAGATCAGGAACATTTAGCCCAATTTCGAGGTATAACCGTATCAAGGCGTAGGTAGACGCCGCACGTATGACATTTGACGTAGCCTTAGCTTCTGCCTATGCATGCGCATATGCTTAGCAACAGCGGTAGCGATGGCGAAGTCAAGGCTATGATTGAGGCTGATGACAGCAATATGAAGTGCTCATAAGTCCGATAGTCGCAAACGCACCGTTGGACATCACGAGTGAATCGACCTGCATAAGAATAAGTTATGACATGTCAAATATTTCCGGGGTGGTGGGTGTGTACTGTATTTGTGAATGTGTAAACCGCGGAATGGAAGCGTTTTGGGCCGGAGCGCCACTAACATGAAGGTGCACAACAGATACCCATGTCCATAATTGTTGTAGCATGCCATGAAATCACATCGGAACCATGTGGCTGAAGAGGATGAGATGCTGGACTCGGGTCCAACGTCGTGGGCTTCCTGGACAGGGGGGCTGCTGAAGAATGGACGTACAAGCAGAGCAAGGATGTAAGTATGGCGCCACACCTGCGGAGACACGGCTCAACGACAGAGACCTCCTGGCGCCGGGCGCAAGGGCCAGGCTTTTTCCATTATAGCCAGATGGCAGTCATCAGGCCCTGGGACGAATCTCTGCTGTAAATTGCGCTGAGAGGAGAGGGGAGTGAACGATCGCAAGAGTGGTAAGTGAGCACAGGCATGTTGTAAGAGTTCACATAAGCCGCTTCAGTACCCATCTCAGCCCTACTGACGACGCCAAGACGTGAGATGCTTGAAAGGAAGCATTTTACCTCACATATTTGTGCCAACAGTTTATGAATGCTAGGCGGTCCAAGGCGGATCATCTGCCACGGTAATGGGGCGAGTCTCAGATCATCTGCCAGGAGGAGGGGTGAACTATGACACCAAATCTCAATAGAGTTGATATGCTATTGATCATATACATAGTTGGCAATGTCGCCTAGCGAGTTGAGTGCACGGGTCTTTGTTATCTGTAAACATGTCGGAGCCGTTTTGGCTCCGTTTAGCCTCTGGGCACTCGACTAGTATACCAAGCTGCTGGGATTTGAGGCAAAGGTACCCGTCAAGCCGGGAGTGACAGGATGGCACGATCCCGAAAATAAACGAGGCTTATGGGACGTGATGCCACTCCGCAGGATGAGGTCATGGTGTGCCGATGTTATCTTGGGCCCGCGAGATACACTATTCACAGTAAGCTATTCGGACTCATCATTGAAGAGATGGGTGTCTGCATTAATTCTCGTGAAACTGGTTTGATGAAGAGTGCCGCTATTTGCGTTCAAACACATGGCTATTCTTAGAAACGTCTTCCTTTCAGTTATGAGGCAACTGGGTTGGCGGTTGATGATGGTCAGCAGCAGTAAGGCAGCTAGAGTTTGGGGTCTTCGCCCAGGGGGACTGGTTCTTCAACACAAACAAGACCTATCACAGACGAAGCATTCAGCCTCACGATCTCAAGCAGAAAGTATGACGATATGCCAAGAAACGCATAGACAAGGCCCACGGCATCTCGTAGGAGCGGATTCAGCGGCATGTAAAAGACACTGGTTGTCACCTCGTGCGCGCATATTACGCCACGTAGCCAGTAGGTTGGGCAAGGTGATCATGGTTTATACCGCCATGGCAAACACTGCATGCGATTTAGGCACCTGCAGGAATTTCGATTACCAGGACCCCAGGCTGTGCATAACAACACCCCTCGTGCTCATCGCCCTGAACGGGCGGCTATTACGGAATATGCGTAAGAGCGAGGACCAGACAAACAAGGAGTGGGAGTGACGCACCTCCGGCTATCCACACCGAGGGCGGCAGTTCGGAAGCCGGAGATCTGGACTTGGGGCAGCGGCATGTGGGCATAAAAGTCAAGTACATCCTCGCTAAGTGAGCATGTTAAGCCCTGATCCGGTTTGCGTTTTGAAGCAGTCTTGATGGAAGGCTCGCGACACCTTGGTAATGCCACGCCAATATGGGAAGCAATAATGCGAGGCATGAAAAAGAAGAAAAAGGCCGCATGAGAGCGTGACATGGTCGGCCCCCAGCAGTTTAGTCCAATCATGTTGAGATGGACCAAATATGGAAGATGCTTGTCAGATGTGTGTCGCCTTTTGCCTTAGCGTTCTCTAAGAAGAATGCAGCTTGTTTTAGCGAATCACATCTCTCCAGCAGAGTCTAGGACGAAGGCTATACTCTGCTGTGACTGAATTCGCAAAGCATATATTGGACGAAGACAGTAACTGATACCTTTAACATTGGTCAGAATATACCATTACCTTAGACACGCGATTATGTTGTGGATTGGCACGTATATGCCCGCGAGACCGCAGTGCCCTGTGTATGAACATGCTGGTGCATCAATCCTGGCCTGGTTCGTCAAAGCGGCATGAGTCACTGCACAGCTACCCAATGGAACGTGCCGATGCCGTAGAGTTGCCGTCTATCACATAACACGAGCTCGGAGTTCGTGTAAGAGTAATCCAGACGTGAGCTCTAGAAACCTGCCGGGGAATCCATGGCGGCTAGGGATTTAGGTCAATGGGAGCAGGTAGCATGACATTTCTTGGTTTCCCTCCTTGTTGCAAATATAGCCTATGTGAGTTCTCGGAAGGCGTCTGCAGTGGAACCAGAATGCCATCTGTAGTGATTAGTCGTTGTTTTGCGGCGTCTCGCCTTACACGCCTCAATCTGTCTGCACTGGCATTGACACAGCGGCAATGCCAGTCAGTTACAGCAGGGAAGCGTCTCCGGCCATTGCCGAGTCTGGGAATGATCAGACGGGGCGCAGGGATTGCTCAGCGCGCGCACGACGGTGCTAGAGGCTGCTTTGCACTAGGACAGGCACAAGAGCTGAATGGCCATGGCATGCTTGCAAGTTGGTCGAAGTCGAGCTGCCATGCTGTCTGTTCCCGACAGTCTGGCCCAGCCACCGCATGTTCTAGCGCCAACCCGTCGTGGTTTGGTCAGACCAGCCTTTTTTCCTTGACCAGATGGTGGCGATAGCTTAATGCCCAATGAAAAGCTTGTAAGACGGAGGATCAGGCGAAGCCCGGTCGCACCGATTGCAAGGCCGCGTGAGAGTCGGGATGAAGAAAGGCATGTCATGGCGAGGGTTGAAATTCTCCGAGTTCTTTTTCTTTTTTTTTTTTTTTTTGAGGCGGAGAAGAAGAAGGAATCGACGAATCCACCAATTATTTGTCGGGAGGAGTTGTAGTCAGTCGTCACCCAACATTGAAGCCTTGCGGCTCAAGGGTTGGCGAGGCAGGAGGCAAACAGACAAACAAATACACGGCTGCGACTAGTGATTTTGTCTTCTTCTTGCCCAGGTAAGCAGTAACTGTCTGTTTTTCGCTTAGCTACTACCTACTAGGTACCTGTAGTAGTAGAGCAAGCTTTTATTGTCCATTTGTAAACGCAAAGTATTATCTGCCTACCTAGTACCTATTCCAGGACTAGCAGACATTGACAGGAGAGGCATTACATTGCAGTATACCTACTAGGTAGTACAGATCAATTTGCCATTCCTGGATGTAATAGTATATGGATTCCATTGTCCGGGAATGAGTTTATTTGCGGTAATATCTAGTACCTTTGTAGTACCACCACGGAGCACTACTGTAGCACCCACAAGTTGGTCAGGGTCTTGTATCTGATCTGATAGGCTGAGATGCTGCCAATGCTGCTCCTGCCGTGAATGTCGAGTCAAGTGATTTTGGCCTCAGCGGCCGCTGGAAGGCACGATGAAGCGCACCGTGTCGTCATCAGTCAGTTGCCCCAACAGCCGAAGCACCGACTGACTGATTCAGGCCTCTATCTGACTTCTGACTTCTCACTTCTCCTGGATCTTCTCCATCTTCCCTCCTCCCCACCTTTGCCACCTCGCCGCCGCGCCCATCCAATCCTTTGCAGAGACTCTCGACCTGTAGCTTCTAGAAGGAGCAGAAGCAGAAGAACCGCGGCGTGGGTGTCAGGTCAGACATGCAGTGCTACGGTGCCGCTGGGATGGGAATGGGGGTCACTTTTTGCGGAGGGGTCTCAGACGGTCTCAGACGGTCCCAGATGAGTGCCGCCCGAAACCAGCACATGGGCCACGGCTCAGACAACGCCGCCTCGGAACCGAACGCGACCATCGACAATCGCCAGTCTGGGTTACTGGGATAAGCACAGCTGAAGGGAAGCCTGGCTCGTTTGGCTCATCTGGCTCCGGGAGACAAGGAGCCGTCGTGGCATTGCCCTATCCCAGGAGTCAAGTCCGTGCCGTACGAGTGCTGTGCAGTACGTTCAAGCTAAGCCCCGGGCCGTCTCGCATCATTTCATCTTGGCCCAAGTGCTCTCTACCTGACACATGAACCGCAACCTCAATTGGCTCAATTGGGCATAGGTAGTCACTCGTACGGTCAGGAAGAAGACGCTTCGTATGCCCAGCCAGTTACAATACACATTACGCAATGGCCATACATGTGCTCAGTTCAGATTTGCCCCTTATCGCTTCTCCCCGTGATGCGATGCGTACGAAGTACACCCACAAAGAGTGGCGACTGGTCAAATCTATCGCCATTCACCGAGTACCGTGACGAGCAACTTTTGGCGAGCGCTATTGGCGGGCGAGCATCTCGACGGAGCTCATTTCGCGCCTTGCTCTGCTAAACTTCACCGAGCCCTTCTCCTCTCGGTAAAATCCTCTTGTATCCGTCTCGCTAATGGCTTCCTGTGGCGCCTCTCCCCCCATTGTCCTCGGCCGGCATTCGGTAAGGTCGCCCCGTCGCATGGATGAGGAGGATGAGGATGGAGGGATGGATGGATGGAGACTCTTTTCTGAATTGGAGACAACCCGTACCGGGCTCTCCAGGAGCATTGATTGCCCACGCGGTATCCCCACCTATCCATTGGCCAGACCAGCGTACCCAAGTGCCATTTAGCTACCACCAGGCGAGCGACAGCCAGTGCCGCGGCGTGCTGCCGCCATCCATTAGCAGGCCATCTGAGATAGACTTATCCCTTCTGGACCTATCTGTGGTAATCCCGACCCCCGTCAGGTTCGGCCGGGCCTGGGTGAGGCGTCGTCACTGGCTGGCTCGGAATGGAGATGTGGCTATGAAATCTAAGGGTTTAGGCATTTGTGACAGGCTTCTCTCATGAACGTGATCAATTCTGCAACCAGCTTCTTGCGACTGTTGACTGCAGCGCCTCACCGCCAGCTCCCTTGGTGTTTGGGCAGCGGATGTGTGTATGTAGGCGGTCATAAAGAGCCTGCCTCGGACGGGACAGTACGCTACTGTACTCACCAAAAAACAAGGGGATACCGTCTCTCTCTTGAGCGGCAGACGCAAAATGGACCTACCAGAAGAGGGGTGGAGAGGTGGCCAGATCCCTTTTTGTCATATCACGAGAGGCAGCAAAGGTACATATGTGCAATGTGCAGATGCTTGGCACGACTCGATATACATATTCGGCAGAACGTGTATGAGCTGGACACCCTCACCAAAGGCTCTGCAGCGAACCTGTCCCCGATGCGGAGGAATCCTCCTACCCCAACGTACGGAGTACTATATCAACCAAAGATTCGGAACTTCGCATCCTTCAGCCATCGTGATTCCTATTTTCCCACACAACGGAACCTCCTCAAGGCCGGCCGGTACGTCACGGAGGCGTGGAGACCGATGAAAAAGCCAGCCGGATTCATGGAGGGGGGTGTGCTCACAGCTCTCACGCACACATGCCTACTTTTCTGCCTCTCTCGTCCTCTCTGTGCTACTGGCGCTCGTTGATTCCCACTCGCTCACTCGTTCACTCGTTCACACCTAGCGCGCACACACAGGCGTCCAGACGCACACACCAAGATACATATACCAGGGCCGGTTGCCCACCAGTCGTTTGCGGCGTCGCCCGTCATGCCGAAGCGAGCATGGATTGTACATCAACTGCCATGATTCGGTTTTTTCCCCCTGCCTGCACACGCCTCTCTCACCTGCTCACACTCCCAGCCCCAGTCACACTCCCTTCACTTCACTTGCTCCTGGTCCGTCTCCTCAGCCCTACTTTGTATCTTGGGAGGTGGAGCAGCAGAGCTCGACCCAGTTTACATGTGTGAGAACTACGACTAGCATCCCATTGACAGACAGCCTTGTTGTTCATCGTACATACTAGTAAGCGCGCCGCAGCAGGTGTCCATGTGCCAGCTTTACATCTGCAAGAAACCCTTGTCTCTGAATTCCCATTTGTCTTTATCAGAGTGATTGTGTTTTTACTCCTTCCAAACTTTAATAAGGCCACTCACGTCCCAAGTTTTGTCGTCACTATCACCAGTACATCTCTCATCACGTTACCATTGGACGGTTTCTTCATTTGACTTTATTATACCTCTGCCCCCCACAATCACAACCAAACACAATCCAAGGAACTTTTGACACAATTCTTCAGCTATTGTTCGATAAGTCTCTTCTGTGGACGCAGACTACCGCTTTCTGAACTTAAGAGGTTGAATTAGC
Organism: Trichoderma afroharzianum; assembly: GCA_037893235.1. NCBI lineage: Eukaryota > Fungi > Ascomycota > Sordariomycetes > Hypocreales > Hypocreaceae > Trichoderma > Trichoderma afroharzianum. The sequence continues at coordinate 793,637 of JBBLXW010000010.1, forward strand.
GAAGCAGCTAAAGCTCCAACGGGCTCTTTATATCACATTGATATCCCTTCTGTCAATTTTCTGTCAAAATGAGAAGCCTCTCTGACAGAGCCATACATCAAGCCAAGTCACCAATGTCATGTCCATTGCCATCACGCGGACCAATAGAAGAAGGGGACGTTCACATATACTTTGAGACCCTCACCCCTGGCATTATATCCTTCTCCAATAAGAAATGCGCTCACGCCATGACACACGACTGTCCATTTCTAGCTGATTCCAACTGCTCACTTTGCAGTGCATGCGCCTACGCCGCTGCAAATGGCCAGCCATGTTCTTGATTGGTGTCTTGCTGGGGCCGGCACTCCTACTGGAAGACTTCTCTCCCCGGAGCGAAAAAGCTCACACATGGGGCGGTACGTTTCTACTACAGTACAAAAACGAAAAGTCTTCTGGTAAAGGGTGCGGCTGAGGGGAACCCCTGGCAGGAGTGGTGTGAAAGAAAGCAAACTTGTCAACTATGAAGATTAAAATCGCTGCCGAGGCATGCGAACCCGGCTTTGTTCATGTTTTGTCCATGTTGAGCCCCCTATGCCAAGGGATTCCTAAAACACGAATGTGGACACCGGACTCAGAGGAATGCGCAACAAACGAGAGTGATTTTGTCGGAGTACCCATATTAGGCTTGAACTTCTGGAAGCCGGGGGTCCTACGTTGTCGTGTTTGTGTCCCTCCCGCTCGTCCGCCCTCTTTCCCTAGCGTTTGCGGTCTCTTTCGGGTCTCTTCTTTTTCTCGGCTTTTTTCATCGGCTTTTTTCTTTGTTTGTTCTTAACTGGCATACGTGGAGCTCTTGGGCATGCAGAGAGCTTTGACGCAGCTTCTAGACTTGCGTGCGCCTTGCAAAAGGCACATTCTGGAGGGGTATACGATAAGGGATATAACAGATGCGGGACCATGGCAGGCCCCCTAATTTTTTTTTCATTATGATTTTTTCCTGCCTTTTTTATCTGCAGTTCTGAATCACGAGGCCACGAGAAGTGGATGGGGTTGGAGGGTGGCATTCTGTCTGTCACTCTGTCATTCTGTCATTCCCATCCCATTGTTACCATACACATACAAAGGGGATACAAGACGCACCGACCGGAGCACAATCTTTTCTTTTTTTTCTGTTACAAGTTTTTTCCTCTTTTAATCTACTCATACAGCATGTTGGAGTTGAGGGTCTTGTCTTTGCTAGTGTAACATAGAAATACGCATTCATTACTCTAGAGTCGTCTACAGTACTGCTAACTCGAAGCCTAGTCTCCTTGACCCCATATTCCCCTTGCCATGCCTGCATTCAAGCTCCAGGTTTCGAAACAAGACCTCCTGATCTAGTCCAACAAGATAAAGAACGCAATTGGATGCAAGAAACCCCATGTCCAAGCCGTGATAATGACGCCATGCCCAAAGTTCCCCAGCAACAAGATCTCCTCTTTCTCCAAACGGTTTGTTCCCATCAACCCCATCCCCCCCTTTTGCTTGACATTTTACGCAATTATACCCAAGCAATGCAATTTACTCCTCCTGTTCTCTCCGTAACTCAACTTTCCATCCGAGGTGGAGAGGTTCGCTCCTCCATCGGCCCGTATCCAGCCGATCAAAAAAAATCCCCCCCCCCTTCTCTCTCCTCTTCCCCTTGTGCCTTTTTGTAACCCATATTCAGACTAGAGGGAGAAAACGGTTATGGATCTTAATCCCTGCCTCCCTTTTTTTTTCTCCCTCCTCTTAGGCCGGAGCTGTCAAATTTGCCCCTCTTTCTTTTTTCTCCTCTGTTAAAAAACAGGTAGGTGCCTGGCAAGAGATAATGGAGCTCGTATGGAGTTTGTGGGTATACGAGTGAACGAGTTAAACTGCGGGCATTTGTGAGGGGCTGTTTAATTTTTTCTGGTCGGCGACCTGAACCTGACCTGGGGAATTTCGATCGTACCTATGGATGGTTACGTGTTTTTGTAACATGAAAACATCCGTCGGATCGGATAAGCCTGGGGATGGTATTGTTTAATAATAAAATTTACTTTTTTTTTTTCTATTTCATTGTACATAGGGATCGACATTGTGTCGGATTGACGGCAAGTTTGTTCTTATAAAGCAACAATTCGATATTACCGATTATACGAGTATATAAGCACGAGAACGCTAATTGGCGAATGGTATACAAGTAAGACAAGCTCAAGCTCAAAAAGTGTACACCGAACTGGTGATACCTTTTTGCCTTTTTCACCCCTTGCATTAGCTGCGGGACGGGAAACGGAACGGGCGTGATTGATGATTTTGGGCAAACTCAATCTGCTGAAACTTGGTTTGTTCTGATGCTGATTAATTGGTGTTTGGTTGGAAACCTTTTTTTTTTTGTTCTTATGCTGATCAATTGGTGTTTGGTTGCGCTCATACAAGTGCTTACGGTTTGGTGATGTTTTGCGTTTGAACTGACGTGTTGCTGTTGTACAGTATGCAGGGAGGGTTGGGATGGAGTGAATGCGGCTTCAAAACGCAATAAACAGCAGCTGTTGATTAAGCAGGGCGAAGTTTCAAACATCCCTTTCAAAGACGCTGGCTAAGATGCTGCAAAGCAGTGGCAATGGCTTATACGCGCCTCAGTCTACTATGGTCACATCTATATCCATGCACAGCGAAAACACACAGATGAATCGTGACAAGCCAGTCTCTTTTTCAATTGAAATGCAAAGGTATCTAAAAGCTTTTTGGTTCATGTCTCATCCCAAGAGAGCCCAATCGTGGCATATCCAAAAAAAGCGTTCGCCACAGTCACGGCGCCAAAATAGCCCATGCTGCATCCATACGCCCATCTGATGCGTCGACATTGCCGTCGTCAAACATCAGCCCGCTCATCCAGAGCGTAGAAGTGAAGCCATCAAAAAACACCGGGTATCGACCCAACTCATTTGTCATCTATTCACATAGCAATCCACCAGTTGAAAAAAACACCAAACGTCCTTCCCCGTAGAAGAATTTGTAAGAGTAAAGAATGAAAGAATTGAATGTTGAAGAAAAAGTTCATAGAGCTGAAAGCTCTATGAGATAGAAGTGAAAAGGAAGTTGCGCGTCTAGAAGACGAGGGCAAAGACGGCAGCCAGGGCAACGGCAATGACGCCAGACTGAGCCATCTCCTTGGTAGCACCGCTGGTGGGCACGGTAGAGGGAGCACTTCCAGTGCCGGCAGGAACGCTGGCGGCAGGGCCAGTAGGCTGAACACCAGTGCCAGAGGGAATAGTGACAATGGTGGTGGGAGCACCGGTGCCGACGGGGTTGGTGCCAGCAGCAGTGGCAGTGGTGGAGTTGGAGACGGGCCAGTAGTGAGAAGTCGGGGCGGCAGAGGAGGTCTCGGCAGCAGAGGTGGTGATCTCAACAGCAGAAGTGGCCTTGGTGGTGGAAGCAGCCTCAGAGGTGGTCACAGGGACGGTGGGAGTGCGGTAAGGGCAGTTTGTGACGGTCTCGGGGCACTGAGTGATGGTGTAGGTCTTGGTGGTGGTAGCAGTCAGAGTCGAGGTGCTATCAGCAGCGACAACGGCAGCGCCGGCAGCAATGAGGAGAGTGGAGAACTGCATTTTGATCGTTGTTGAGAATGAGTCGTAGACTTGAATTCGAATCTGGTTTGTTTGTTGCTTGAAAGAGAGCAGTGGGCAAGAAGCACCGGGCTAGTAAGCGTATAGCAGTTCAGAAGAGAGAGTGTATAGTAGCAATGTCGTCGAGACAGCTCAGAGAGTGATTGAAAGAGTGTGGTGAGTGATGAGAAAGAGAAGGAAAACAAGACCTTGAGGGGGCCCGTTTCCCTTTTGTCTTGATTGTCTGCCAGTGGGAAATCTCTGACAGTTCCACCAGGCAGCGGCCACGTAGGATGGCAATGGATCCCAACGGAGCCTGGGCGCGACCGGTCAACCTGGCATTGCTAGCATGGCGCAGACCATTGAGCGGCTTGTGGACTGGCTCTGTGAGCTGGCGCATCCAGGCACCTGTTGTGATTGGACACTACCACGCAACAAAGACCCGATGGTGGACCTGAGCCAGCATCTCACTGGCCATGTCGCGGTACCTTGCATAAATGGCCTCTCGGAAGCGCATCCTAGATCCATTGACCCTCCTTTCCGTTGAGCTATTCTTGCATCCGGGAGCCGGGATTGGCCATGTGCTGTGGCCGATATGCCTCTTTGGCAGCGCTGCTGGATGCAACCTCAGCAGCTATTGATTGGCAGAAGCTGACGACAGCAGGGAAAAAAAACTTTTCTGATTCTCGCCATCTCACTCGAGGCTTTTCTTTTCTCCCATCCAAGCTCGAGCTGGACACTGTGTATGCAGCATGTATGTACGACGCCGGTCACACATAATCCCTCACCCACTTGCACTTCCACTTGGACCTTGTGCCTGTGCTTTTGCCTGTGCTCGCTCCGGTTGAAATTGAAATTGGCTCTGGGCCGGTAGCCGTGACCGGCCATGTCGTGCGCGTTTCAAGGCCGCCGGTGTCAGCGCCAGCGCAGCGTACGAGTATTAAGGGAGGGCGAGCTCATTTCGTTCCAGGTCCCCTATCTTAAGCTTTGGTCGACCCCCGGCTCCAGGTCTAGGTCCAGGTCCAGGCCATTGCGCGCGCTTCGAGCCCAAACAAACGGCCAGCGCCAAAACAAACAGAAGAGGCCAGGGCGAAATTGGGCGTTTCCAGGCTCTTCTCTCCCCACTGGCAATTTGGCAAACTGCTTCCCCCGCTCGCCGAGCAGAGACGCTACCGTGCTGTGAGACGCTGGATGCCCCTTGTTAATACTGTGTCGGCCGATTAGCTCGTTGGTGCAGCAGTTCTTGTTGGGCTGACTCACGAGATGGGCCAGCTTGACTCGTCCATCAAGATGCTGCCAAGGCAGAGAACTTTGGGTCTCCCATGTGGCACCATGTGGCACCGTGCATTCGGACGCCACACTAGCATTGGGAGATTTGTTTTGGATTTTTTTTTTTTTTTCTTCGTGGTGGAGTGAGGCCTGTTCAAACCGGTTTGTGAGTGGCGGCGCGATATTTCTCGCGTGCTCCATATTATCGCAGCTGGAGAATAAAAGGCCGAAAGTCCGACAATGGCTTAGTCACAGGTTTATTTTCGGCTCCCATTTGGTGCCTGAAATTCGTTTACCATTCGTGTGTGGTATGACTAAGGCGTTCTATTTTGCTTCTACGGGAAGATATACGAAGCTGGAGGCCAATGAAAAGGAAGATGCTTGGCTGAGTGTCCGTGCTGTGTTGGCTGTGAATGCTGCTTTCTGCTTCCTTACATCCGATCCTTTGTTCAACAAACAGAGAAAGGATCGGCAATCTTTCAGCTTCGGCTCAGCCGGTATACGGGGATTGTGTTCGCTCTGCTCGTAATAGCCATGATAGCTTCAATTGATCCAGCTCTTTTCTTCTTAGCTCAGATGCTCCCATCAGCAGCTAATTATGCCTGCTTCTCGCCACGGCAGACCAGCTAAACCCCAAAGCAGGGCCTGTAGATGCTCATCGCAGCTGAAAGACATGCCCCGATCCATCGAGCACGGCTGTCACCCTGCTTACGTATCTTTTACTTACCCGGCGATACGAAGCCCCAAATGAAGCTGCAATTTACAGCTCCCTTGCACGCAAATTAAGGCCCGTCTTAGCGTTGCCCATCACAGTTTCCCACTGAAGCGACCCCTTTTTGCCCGCTGTAGCGCTCGATCCAGGCACTACGGAGCACTACTTACTGCAACCCCGCCCCCCACAGCTTGGACCATCTCCCGGGTAGAGGCAAACAGCTCAATGCATCGCTGACACTTGGACGCGACATCGTGATTCGGAATCCAGAGCATTCAAGATTAGCGATCGCTTAACCTTCTGTGTAGCTGCTTCTGTGTGTTTTCTGTTTTTTTTTTTCTTCTTTGACTCAGCATAGCATAGCATAGCACCATGGCGTCCTACTCGACCGATCCCGCGCTGTACATCTACACGTCGCTGACGGCCGGCTCTTCACACATTGTCACCGCGACATCGCGACTCGAGACAATCCTGCGAGCCAACCGTGTTCCTTTCAAGGCCATCGACATCTCTACCGATGACAAGGCTCGCATGCTTTGGGGCCGTCGTGCCGGCAAGGACGAGAACGGCCGGGCGAGGAAGTTTCCTGCGCTGGTGCAAGAGGGGCTTGTTTTAGGGGTAAGGTGGCCTTTTTTGAGATGCAGCTTACAGCTCACTCAACGGGATATCGAGGACACTTCAGCTAACTGTAGATGATAGGATATTGTCGAAATCGAAGAGTGGAACGAGTATGGCGAGCTCAAGCAGCACATCAAGATCTACTACGACGAGTTCACCATTCCCGATATCGACCACAAGTATCCCGAGCCGGTCAAGAAGAAGAAGACAGTCAAGAAGTCTGCCGCTGCCGCCGCCAAAGCTGCCGCCGGTGTAGCCTCTGGTGAAGCTGTACCTGCCGCTGCCACCGATGCGGCCATTCCTCCGCCTCCCCCTGGCCCGGTCCCTGAGCCCAAGGTTGGCGGTGGCCCAACCCCGAGGGCCAGCATAGATACGGTGCGCTCTGTGCAATCTGTGCAGTCTGTGCAATCCATTGCCGATGAAGCAGCAAAGAAGGCTAAGGAGCTTCGTCTGAACGCTTTGCGAGAGAAGGTGCACGGAAAGAAGAAGGAAGAACCAAAGGCTGAGGCGAAGGAGGAGCCAAAGGAAGAGCCAAAGGAGAAGACGGAAGAAGCCGAGGCGGCCAAGGAGAAGACAGAGGAACCAGCCAAGGCCGAAGAACCGAAAGCAGAGGAGCCCGCCAAGGGCGAGGAAGCAAAGGCGGAGGAGCCCAAGAAGGCAGAGCCAGAGGCGGCGAAGGAGGAAGCAGAGAAGAGCCAAGACAAGAAGGAAGAGGAGGAGGCTGAAGCCAAGCAAGATGACAGCCAGAAGAAGAAGACTGTGGAAGAAGAGCACGAGGAGGTTAAGCCCGACGCAAAGGAGGCACAGGACAAATCTGATGAAGAAGATGGCAAATCTGAACACGAGGAACACGAAGAACTTGAAGAAGTCAAGGAGGAAGAGGAAGAGGAAAGTGCCAATGACCACGATAACGATAACGACGACGACGACGACGACGACGATGATGTTGATGAGAAGAAGGAGGCTGAGGAGGAAAAGGAAGAAGAGAATGAAAAGGCTGAGCCAACCGCAGAGGGAGAAGCCGTCACATCACAGCCCGCCGCTGAGCCCTCCCCAGACGCCACGGCCAAGACGGACGAGAAAGCCAAAAAAACGTCCAGCGCCGAAAAGGGCAAAAAAAAAACTTCTTTTTCTTCTTCTGCTTCTAAAGACGCCAAGCCCGGAGACAAGGACAAGGCGAAGCCTGCATCCAAAACGTCAACGTCAACTCTCTCTTCGTCTGCGAGAAAACCTGCCGCGTCTCCATCCTCGGCCAAGAAGCCCGCCTCCTCTATCTCCTCCTCCCCTTCCACCAGAAAACCTTCCGCGACGCAGTCTTCCTCGACGAGCAAGGTATCTTCTTCTACATCCGCAACCTCCTCCTCAGCAGCTAGATCTTCTTCATCAACAAGAACGTCTTCAACGGCGAGATCGACTTCCACAACGAGAGCAACTTCAACTTCAGCAGCAAGATCCACTTCAACAACAAGAACTTCTTCCACAGCGAGATCTACCTCTACGACAAGAACACCGTCAGTCGCAAGATCAACATCAACAACAAGAACGCCTTCAGCGGCGAGGTCCACGTCAACAACAAGAGCTCCAGTAGCAAGATCGTCCTCAGTAGCGGTTAGGTCTTCGTCAACGGCGAGATCCACGTCAACAACAAGATCCGCATCAACAGCCAGATCGTCTTCAACAACGAGAAAGGTTTCTTCTTCCACCACAGCGCCATCTTCGCCTTCATTAACACGAAAACCTACTACTTCTTCCACTCGGTCCTCATCTACAGCTAGAAAACCATCAGCAACCTCCTCGTCAACTACGTCCTCATCAACTAAGAAACCTTCTTCCTCTACGACTTCGCTAGCCTCAAGACCGAAAGAGCAGAGCACAAAAGATAAGGACAAGGACAAGGAGAGTACCGGTAAGTCAGATAAGACAGCAACATCATCAGATCAACCAGCTACTCCCACCGCGGAGTAAGATGTGTTGTTTCTTATCTTTTTCCTATGTCATGAAACTTGCAATGTGTGCCACAGTCACCACAAATTCTTTCCTAAATTTTCATCTCATGTTATGTGTAATGGTCCCTGTGCTACGAAGGGAAGGAGGAGCATATCTGTTTAATATGCTCATGCTGTACGATATCCCGGGCGTGGCCTGATTTAATACTTTTTTCATCATTTCAGAATCTTTGGGGAGGGATTCATCTTCGAGACGGAAGATCTTTTATTTTCTTACCTTTCCTTTTTTATTCTTGTAATTTTCTAGCATTCTCACAAATGCAGTAATTTTTCGGGCCAGATGTTCTATTTTCTAATGCATGTGACAACGTGATGTTGAGTTGGGAGGTGTGATTTTTGAAAGATAGGGTTATTGATGCTGCAGATTGAGATAATGACCTATTGCACTTGATTCGAATATTAATGTCATCAGGTATCTCTCATACGTGAAAATGAAATGAGTGATGATTTCGTCGCGTATATATTCGAGTAAAGACTTCAGCTATGTGTCAATTGCGATGTAGATGAATCGAACGAGCTGGCTGCCACTGTCTGATACGGGTTGCTACTCCAAAAATCTGCGATCATCCCTATTAGCTCCAACAAAATCCATTCATTTCAAGAATTCATGAATAAATTCACAATAATTAGAAATTGAAAGCCCATAATCACTTGGGGGGTGGCTACCATTCATTTGTCATAAGGTCATTTAAATATTCTTTCTAGAGCTATAAAGAGGGAGGTGGAATCTACGGAAATCGCATCCAAACATTTTTTTTTTTTTTTTGGTTGGGGGGTTCGTTATTTAGCTGGTCGCAGACTTTTGGCTACATCCTGTATCTGCCCCCCATATCAAACTCTTCATACAAAAACCACGCTGGTGCTTTGGCTTTCTCTTTCACAGCATTTTTAACCTCACCCGAGTGCTTGGACAGCTAAAGTACCCTATTTATAACCACCCAATCACACAACATCTTCCATGAGATGAACTTTTTCCATAGGCTCCCGTCTCTTTTCACAGCATTCTTAAACCTGCACCTGGTCGTGGAGATCTGATACCCACATCTTATATCAGCCCTCCAATCTCTAAGACCTCCCTCCCTCCCATACTAGGCAGCCTCTAGTTTTCACAGCATCTTCAACCTCCACATAGCTGTTATTTGCATCCGGATTTGCCACCCTACATCACAAGATTGAAAGAAGAACGAGGTCAAGCTTCGCGCCATTTGTTATAGAATGTCATCCTATCATCAGATCTACTTATATATCTATCTATTTACTGAAAGTAATTAACATACCCATTCTTGAGAGGCAGGGCTTATAATGCTGCAGATTGGAATAATGATCTATGGCCCTTGATTCGAATGTCAGCATTATATATAATATAAGAAAAAGTGATTCTTGATTTCGCAGTGTATGTATCTAAGTAAACATTATATACTCGATATGCCTAGATTTAGTAATACCGCGTCTTTTGCAGAGGTGTTCTCCATTATTGTTAGCTACCTCCCTACTAAGGTAAACGAATCGAACGACCTGGCTTCCATATTCACAAGTATTTCGAACCTGGTGGTGAGAGTGGCTACATGGGTTTTCATTATGGTGAGAATTACTAGAGAATACCGACTCGGGAGTTTTAACCTCACCCTACCACACTAGAGCTGATGGATTAAGATGGCACTAGACCACTTCTATCGAGGAGTTGAAGAATATGAAACTTCACAGCATTCTTAACCTCACCCGAGTGCTGGACAGCTAAAGTCCCCCATTTATATCTCCCAATCACAGGTGCCCGCCCTGTGTGTCATATATGATATATCATTCGGATTCCCTTCAGAGCATTTTTAACTTCACCCGCAAGCTGGAAACTAGACCCGCTAGATATATCAAGCTCACCGCTTCCCTTACATTTATGTGTTACAAAAATGTGACAAAAGTTGCATCTTCACAGCATTTTTAACCCCCCTCGAGGACCTGATCGCAGCCCACACAGCAAACAGCAACCCTACATCAACAACAGCCTTAAAGAACAAGACCAATATCCGCACCATCTACTATAAAATATCATCATATCATCAGATGTATTTATTTGTTTATATATTCATTTACTAAAGCAGTCAACATGCCCATTTTATACTCCGTATATTCCAAAGCCCATCCGCCTCCCACCAAAGAAACCTTCTCTCCCCCCTTCCTCCATTACCATCCTCCCATGCCATAATCATATAGTAATATTAAAAGTTTCATAGTCAACTTTTCGAAAATCTAACAATTCTTCTACTCCGCCCATCCAAACACCTCGCACACCGCCAAAGTATTGCTCCTCACCCCCGTCAAAGCAACCAAAATCCCCACCAAATCCATAACAACCAACAACAAAGCAGCAAGCATAAACCTCGGACAAAACACCCGATACAGCATCAAATGCCTCCTCAACCATCCCGCCCAACTCATCGTCGTCAGCGCCTCCACAGCGAAATACGCGATAAACACCCCCAGCGCGCGGGCCGTCGTCTCGAGGACGCCCCGCTGCTTGGGCCCGACCTTCCACAGGACGATGAGCGGCACCGACACGGCGGCGAGGATCTGGCCCGCAAAGGTGTTGAGCGCGACGACGAGAGGGGACCACGGGTAGCGGATGGAGAAGAGCGGGATGAAGGCGCTGTCCCATTGGATGCTGGAGAGGACGGCTTGGTGGCCTGTTTTGAAGAAGTAAAAGTTGCCTAGGATGGCGAGCATCACGGGGCCGATGGACTCGGCCTTGAGTTGGTTAAGATCAATGATTTCGGCCAGACAGAGAATCTGCCACATCATGAGGGCCAAAGCACCGGATCCCATGGGCTTGGTGACGAGGATGCATGCTGCGAGGAAGTTGAGCGGCAGGAAGAGATAGCGAGCACCCATGGCGTTGCCGTAGCCGAGAATGGTCACCAGCTGTCCCGTCTTGGCAGATGTCGACAGGATGGAGATGTTTGGCGGCGCCCAGGCAAACGACGTCGATCCAGCGATAAGGGATAATGCCAGGATCACCTGGGCCAAGTAGACACCAGCAGACTTGAGCGTGCTCTCGGAGAGCCTATCAGCGAGCCACCCACCGTTGTTAGCGGCGTCAATAGTCCAGTACAAGGCGGAGAGGAAGAGGCCGCCACGGAAAGCGTATCCGATCCACGTAGGAGCCAGGCCCTCGTATGACTTGGACGGCATCAAGAACGCCTTGATGACATCCGGAAGGATGAGGAAGACGGCAAAAGGAATGGCAAGCTGCCAGGGGGCCGACGTAGAAGACGTGACGGAGGCATAGTAAGTCGAAGTACAGTAGGGCATCTGCTCCTCGCGGCAAAGCTTCGAGTACGACGCCAACCGCCCAATGACGATGAACGTGACGGTGTGGTAGATGGCCATTGTGCGGTCCACCTTTGATTCGATGCGGAATGAGGATATCAGAGCAGCCACGCCAAAGGTCGCAATGAAGAAGAGTAGGATGGAGTCTTCCCAGATTGTGTACGAGTTGGATGCGAACCCAATAGAGTGGCTAAGAGTAAGAACAACAGACAACCAGCCCCAGAAGGTGCGTGGAAGAATGTTGAGAATCGACCTGCCAGAGGTAGACAGGGCAGAAATGACACCAGTAATCAAGAGTGTGACTACCAAAGCTGCGAGGCCATCCATAGGTTGCTTGCGATACAATCCCACGGCAATCAAGACTCCCACAACGAAGAGCACTCGGGCGTCGGCCAGTCCACCCAAGAGACTTCGGTGGAAATGCTGATCCGGGTGAACCTCCTGGTCTTCGTGATTCAAGTTCATAAGCTCCAGCCGCCTCTCAGCGTAGTCGAGCTCAGCATCGTTAGCCACGATGAACTCTTCATCGGCAGGCTTTGATGAATACATGACCAGCATCACAAGACCAACAGCAGTAACAAACACACCCGCAACCATCCTGGGAACGTCGAACCGAGCCCACAGTCCCTTGTAGACCTGAAGAGTCTCATTCTCGAATTCCGTAAGATAGTTGTAGGCGTCCTTGTGGCCCAGCCCAGCAACGTTAGCCGCCGCCCACAAAGCAGCGGGAGAGCCGGGTTCCACCGTCTGCTTAATGCCACGGGCCTTAAAGTACGACTGCCTATACCTCTCGATTCCAGCAGATGCAAGTCGCGAAACGGCCTCCAGATTAGCCCAGTCATTGCCCCTTTGTCCCGCGAAAGCCTCCTCAATAGGCTTTCCGAGGTTGTTGTAAGGGATAGGGATACCCAAAAGCAGCGCAAGAGTCGGCACCAGATCAATCTGGTTAACAGGACGGATTTTGGCAGTAGCCGGCGGAACAGCATATTCAGGTGAGGTTCTCCCGAAAACAGGTCGTTTCGAGTACATCCACAGAGCCGCCTCGACTTCATCATCGCTCTCTCCACCATGATCACCCTTTCCGTCCATGCCGTGATCACCCATAACAATCAAAAGTGTATCATCGTCAATAGATCCCGCGACTTTAGTCACAAACTCATTCATCTGCTGCAGTTTAGCCGTCATGGCAGAGTGATCAGGCCCGTAACGATGTCCCGCATGGTCAACCCCCAAGCAGTGACCAATGAGCAGATCCCACTGACCGTCCTTGGATGACTCCAGCAGCGGAAAGATGTTGCTAATGACGCCATTGTCGACGGTGTGCAGGTCCCACACATTGAAGCTGTCGTACGCCTTGCTGATATTGGGCTCAAAGTACTCCGGGAACAAGGACCACCAAGTATCATCTCCAAGATGCGCAATCTTCTTGCCCGACTCCCGCAGCTGCATCAGCAAGTTGTCCTCGTCAATGGCAGTTCCGGCAAAGTTGCTCCCCGCGTCGATAAACGTCGGCAGTGTCCCCGTCGTCAAGCCCTTGAGCCGCTGCAGCGTCGTCGTCGGCGGGTCCGCAATAAAGGGCCGCAAGAACGCATTCTGGGGCGCCTTGACAGCCGTGTCGTACAGGAAGGGGAACGAGTTGTGGAAGGCATGCGCCGCCGCCGGATCCTCTGGAACGGTAAAGTCGTAGCGCAGGGCGTCAATCAGAATCACCACGGCCCGGTCAAACTGCTTCGGGTGCCAGCATCCCTTGTCCACATCCAGCGCAGCCTGGCTCGCTGCCAAACCCTCAACCGGCGGTGCCGCACAGCTGGACTTGTCGTCGAGCACGAGCCTCGTCAGTAGGAATCCGCTCGCAAACAGCCAGATGCCCACAGCATGGACAGCCAGCAGCCACGCCCAAAAGGCCGCCGTCCACCACCACCGCCGCTCGTAGGCCGTTTGCCGCTTGGTGTTGAGCAGCTCGCGCTGCCGCTCTAGAATCTCCGTCTGTTCCTTTTCCGTCGGCAGGCCCTTTTCCTTGGCCTCGGCATCCCGAGCTTCCCGAGCCTCCCTGGCCGCCCTGGCCTTTGCGAATTGCTTTGAAATGGCCTTGTAGTCGAGGCCGTCGGCCGGCTTGGAGCTCTTTGGAGGCATGGTGTCTATCCGCGAGTCGCAGTCACGACGCAGGCCATTGGCCGCCTCTCGGGATTCAGGCAGTGAAAAGCGAATGCTTGGGAGACTGGGCGAGTGTTAAAGAAGATTATAATAAAATAGAATTAGAAAATAAAGGGAGAGAAAAGGGAGAGATTGGACAAGGAAACAAGGCAAAGAAGAAGAAAAGTCGAGCGTCGGGCTACGGTGTTCCCCAGCAGAACCACATTAGCTAGAACAGCGAGCAAAGCTGGTTGGCTAACAGAGCTGTAGTGGAGCTGTGCCGAAGCCGAAACGATGAGAAGTGCAAAGTGGAAGTGCGTGAATTTGGTCAATTGGGACTTTTTGTGCTTGTTGATTTCTGCACTGAGACATTTTAAGCTTCCAGGGGATCCGGCAATTCCAGAGCCCCCCAAATGTCAGTCAGTCAGGGTGTGTGAATCTTGGCTGCCAATGGCCTCCAATTGGCATCAATTGATTCTGATGGCGTCGCGGGTCCTGGACTTGCGCCCTAACACATTTGCCGGCAGATGGAAAGCCGCGCTATGGCGTCAATCCATCAATTGGCATCGACTTTTAACTCAGCTCAATTCAATTCACGATTCATGATTCACATGAACATTAATTGACAAGATTGAAAAAATGTGAAAATAAAAACTGCGTTTCATTCATAATTGCCATACTATCAATAATAATAACATCAACATAAGCCTCCCATCAAACCCTCCCCCCATCTGTTCAATTTTTTTCTCACTAAAATGTACAGTCATATACGCAATGGCCCATCCCATCTCTAAACCCAGATCATCCCATCATCCTTGGAGGAAATCCCATTTCATCTCAAGCATCCCATCATCCCTGGAGCAAAATTCCCATTCATCTCAGGCATCCCGTTCCGTAATCATCTTTGAGAAGAGAAATGAAAAAAAAAAAAGAGAGAGAGAGAGAGAATGAAAAAAAAAACCAAACATTATCAACCAAATGCAGCAAAATGCAGAGTTCTTGAGAATGCCATCCCAAACGCCTCTAATAGATAAGGAAAGGTATCCTACGACTCAACGCATATGCAGCATCCCACCAAGAGAAAGGAAAAAAAAAGATTAAATTACAATCATCTCCAGCCTAGTTCTGTATGTACACAGGCCACCAATGGCTATGTTCATGAAGCTAGCGGAAGTCGAGCACATCGTTTGCCAGCTAAACCGCTCAAACTCGGTAGGGGGTTGAAGAGTCAATCAGTATCCCCTCTCGGTATCATCATACGTGTCAGTCGTATACGTGTCCGTTCCGGATGGAGGAGGGTGGCTGCTGCTCGCTCTTCGTCGCTCCGCTCGTCGTCTTCTTCGGTTGTCTGCAGCCGACTCGTTGCCCTTGTCCTCCTTAATCTCCGTTGGCGGTGCCGTTGACGGCACGACTGGCGGTACAACCGGAGGCACAGCTGCTGGTCCGCTTGGGACTTCTGTTGGAGGTCCCATGCCACTCCATGTGCCATGGCTGCCAATACTAGAGACACTGGCATTGGGCAGCTGCATGCCCGGCGGTGCTAGGTGACCAGAAGGTCCTGCTTGAGCGGGTTGGGCAGGCTGACCAGAGTAATAAGCTGAGTCTCTGCCGCGTCTGTCCTTGGCATATGATGGGTTTGGCGGTGGGAGTGGCCCAACTCGGCTGGAGTCGTCCTGAACTCTGCTCTCGGCCCTGCTCTCGGCTGCCGACTCTGCCCTCCTCTGACTATCGTCCCTGCGGTATCGGCGACCCTTGGTGGGCGACTCGGAAAGGCTAGATTGTGAATTCATTCGGCTCCTCCGCGCCAACGACTCCTCCTCAGTGAGTTTTCGCAAGGTGACGTTTCGGTCTTTGTCTTGAACCCTCGACCTGGCCCCTGAAGGCTGGCTTGTCGAACTGCTGCCAAACCGTCCTCGCTCTTTTGCTGCCAGGTTACTAGCCCGAGCCGCTGCCTCAGCTGCAGCCCTTTCGCTGTCCATTTGTCGTCGAGACTGGTTGCGTCCCGTAGGTCGGTCGGCCAGAGAAGTCACATCAGATACCTCGGAACGGTGGAGAACGCCATGGGGATCGCTGGGCATAGAAGGCATGGACAGACGCTCACCACGCCTGGGCGGAGGTGATTCACCAGGGAGCAACGCAGATGTGCTTGGCGGCACTCTGACAGCGGCACTCAACGGGGCCTTTTGGGGTGGGCGCGAGAGCTCCGTCTGGGTGTCAAACGTAGATTCCGTCATGTCTGATGACAATTCGGTTCCCGTAACGGTGCTGCGCCTCTGGGGCGGACGGCGAGAGTCTCTCCTAATTGGAGATGTGTATTCGGTGTTGGTTTGGCTGTACCTCGAGAACTGAGTGCCAGACCTCATTTCCTCCTCCTCCCTGAACCGGTCATCTTCTTCCTTCCTGGCACGCCTGTCGGCAATTTTTTTGGCAAGCCACCCAACTCCCAAGGTAGCGAGTACGCCCTTGGCAAACCCACCACCACCACCATTAGAAGGTTCATCTCGCCGTCGCGAAGGAGAAACATAGGATGAATAATCGGAGTCATCATATCCTCGTGCATTTCCGCGGATATCTGAACGAGAAGGAGGTAATGACGAACGCCGACCCGAGTCACGAGCTCCAAAGGCAGAAGCGGTCTGAGTAGGGGCAGGGGCTCGCGACGGTGGAATGGTGGATGCATCATCTGTATATTCGCTGGCGTACTCGCTAACGGTCATGGCGCGTCCTGATCTGTTGCGGCGCGGGGTTTCGGTAGATACAGCCGAGTATTCCTCATCTCGTCGATCGCGACGGCTCATGAAGTTGGAAAAGAGCTTTCCAGCACCGAAAACAGCCGCCGCGCCCCCCAATGCCTTGAGCATGCCACCTCCGCCGCCGCTTCGTTCTGGAACATCCGAGTATTTTTCCGAAAAATAGCTTGGTCGCGATGAGAGTACCGTTGGGCCGCGACTTCTCGACATGGATGGGGACCTGCTACGGACTCGGCTACGATCATCATCGTGGTTTTTACGTCCTCTGGCCAAGGCAAATACCCCTGCGGCGGCAGCCAGAGGCCCCAGCCATTTCAGCTTCGAATGGTGTTCCTCTCTATGTTCAGAGTAGTATTCGGATTCGGTAATGCCGGTAATGCGAGTGCCAGCTTCGGAGCGACCTCCCGAAACGTAATGGTCTCGGCGGCCTTCAGCCTGGTAGCTGAGAACAAAGTAGACCAGCAACAGGAAACCCATCCAAACAGCGTACAAGATGAAAAGAACCTTGGGCGATCCGTACAAAGTCAGTCCGAGGGGTATCTGGACGATTCCAAGGATGGCGATGGCTCTGCCTAGCCACTGATGAAGCATAATGCGAAGGGACCGCATCTTGGTAATGTGCTGGATTATTCGACCACCGACGAGTTGAACGACAAACATGACATAGATGGCAACGCCAATTCCATGGTGAGGGTTTGAGAGGGCTCTCTTGGGGCCAACAGCGAAGAAGGGTAATATAAAGGCGGCCGTCAGGAGCAAGAGGGAGAAAACCTGGAGCCGGGCGTGGTGTCGAATCGTATGGATCGGCTCTCTCGTATAGAACCTAATCAGCATCACAGAGAAGGGAACCAGGAAGAGGAAAACCATGGTGGCCAGGATGCCGTGGGCCAGGATGATGGTATGGTACTGGTGAAGCGTGGAGAAGCGATTGCCCATTCCTGCGTTCAAGGACTGTCAGACAAAAAAAAAAACGAGCGTGGTTGACTCAGACAGTCGAAACTAACCATTGTATCGCATGGTGTCAAAGTCGGTGCCCTGCAAGTTGGGGAGAAGGAACGTGTTCTTGGTAAAGTCCCACGTTCCATCCCCCACCACCATGGTGTCGGAATCATAGCTCACGGAACCGGGCGAGGACAGTTGGTCTGCCGGCGCCATGACGGCGACGACGAGGGGCGGAAAGCGCTGGCGATGCGATTAAAGCAGAGGCGCGATGTGCGACGGCAGTTTGAGTGTTCTTGGGCCGACGCCCCCTTGGCTTCTGCGCGCAGTCAATCTTCCTCCTCTGTGGTATTTCGGCCAACAAACAAGGCGTGTTTCCGTCGTGGGGTGTCGCAGGAATGCCAGAGTTTGTGCGATCCCGCCGCGACAAGGGCAAATGATCTGGATGTTTGTTTGTAAGTCGTCGAATGTGGGGGTGCTTGCGCGCGATGCACTGTGCTGTGCTGTGCTGTGCTGTGCTGTGCTGTATCACTTCAATTGTCGCTGCAAATGCTAAAGCTCATTCATTCAGTCGGGATCGCGTGTAACATGAACATGGCCCAGTCGCAGTCGCAAAGATGCCCAAATGTCAAAACAACAAGGGGACAGAAAACAGCTCCTCCGAAAAAGGTTGGGAGGGCAGAGAAATGTCAATTGCTGCAGCTTTAGTACGAGTACAAAGTAGATGCAGCAGCTCCTCCTTGGCTAGACAGACGGACAGGGACAAGGCGGTCCATCACTTACGAGGTACGAGGTACGAGGCCCTGGCCAAAGAGAAGAGCTGACTGTAGGTACATTGACCCTCAATCCTCCAAACTGCGTACCTACTAAGCTTCCCGTTGCGCGGGGCGACGGGAGGTACCCACGTACACCGCTAAGAGGATTAAAAGAGGCTGGAAAGTGTGTATGTAATGCAATTGCAGATCAACCATTGGACAGAGACGCTGGGCGAATCATGTGACAACACCGCCTCATCGGCAACCAGACAAGGGGCGCCACTTTTCAGTCAGCTTGTGTGAATTTTTAGCTCATCAAGGTTGAGTTGAGCGATGAGTTTGTTTTCTTTTGCCTGTTTCTTTGTAGACGCCGTGACGGAGCATGACATTGAGAACAGTGCTTTCTGCTTTCCACAGTCTGCCAATTACTCGCCTGCATCACTGTACGTGTATCTGCATCAACTAGCACTGCTGAGCTTAAATGCTGCTTGCATCCGTTCAAACGTTTTGACCGCAGGACTTTTTCAAGTTTTGGCGCGCCGATCCAATGACACGGTGCCACGCCCGCCCAGCCCTCTTTTAAGGACTTTGACCCCTACAGGTGGCTTTTCCAGGTTTCGTCTGACATGGGCAGAGCAGAGCGAATCCACCTAGGCCTGCCTTTTCGATAGTGCTCGTACTGTTTCTATAAAAAAGCATTACGAGGAACACGCAAAAGAAGCCCGTCTTCGCTTGTTCCTGCTTTTGCATTAGGCATTGCCCGCAAAGGCTAGCCGTCTCTCGTCAATCGGACGTTGGTGAGGTCGCCTCAACTCTTCTCAGCTGCGCATGTCCTCAGGGGGAATAGTACCTAGTAGTACTATTCCCCCTTGTTGGTGCGTCGAGTGTGTGTGTACATACGGGTACCTTGAAGAGTAAGAATGGCGGCCGTCTTGGCTGCTGTACAGTAAAGGAGCCGTCTTTCTAGGGGTCCGATTGGCGGTCTGCCAGCGCATCGATCGACTTTGAAAAAAAGGAGGCTATCCACGGATCTGTGTTTTTGCCACATGTCCCGGAGAATAGATTGTGCAAGTGCTTCATACCGTAGTGCGCCAATGCTGTGCTTGTTGTGGTTTAAGTCTACCTATCCTAAGCTCGCTCACTCGGACACCGCCATGCTGCAGATCCTCATCGCATGAACAAATCTACCCTAGAACCAACCACACAAGAAGCAATTGACACGTAGAAAGCAAAGAATCTCACATTAGGTGATGATTTGAAGTGATGTTTTCAATACAAATGGTGAAAATTACGGTTTCATCCAACATGTATCTCGCATTTGCTCTTTCCTGAAACCATATTGAACGAGGAGCAATATTAAATGTCACTGTATTCTTAAGCTGTGTGAAAGGAGAGACATCCTTTTATACTTGCTCCTAACCCAAAAGCATCAACACGTCTTGCAAGTCTTTCATAATTAGCATCAAAAAGATGATTGAGACAAGTGATTTTTAATCATCGAGTAGAGATTCGACAAGGAGATTCATGACTCATTAATATACAAATAAATCTTAGATACCCAAAAAAAATCCAAAAACGAGGTCGTCTCACAACGGCGCCTCAACCGACGCTCTGGCCCTATTCAATGCTCCTGATAACAAGAAAATTTCAAAATCCCCAATGTAGACCTGCCTGGTTAGTTACTGGGCAGGCGGTCCTCTCGTATGTAAATGTCATTTCCCCAGTCTCTATACCTAGGTACTTTCCAACAGACACGTCATATCTACAGTAAGTATCCTTCTCTCTTTTTGACAAGAGAATGACTTATATGTCAAGCCTTGCTTTACCCTAGCAGATGGGCCGGTGGCATGCTATCAAAGTTGCTGATGATGGATTCGTCGGCGGCGATGCTGTTCATAACGTCTTCCTGGGTGAATCCAAGCCAGTACTGCGGATTCTTTTGCTGTTCCTTCTTAATGTGGTAAATCTCCTGTGCTACACCCTTGACCTGACCTCGTGCTCTCTCTGCGGCGCCCCACACGGCAGATAGCTCATTGAGGGCGCCGATGTTCAGGCGAATTTGCTGCCTTAGGTCGTCATCATCGTGCTGAATGAAGAAGAGTGCCCACTTGTTGAGATGCACAATGGAAGAAAGGGTGATGACGCAGGTGAAGAAGTGGGTGTGGGAAAGCAACGGCACTCGGTGTGTAATCAGCTTGCTGATTCCGTTGGCTGATGTTATCGTATGCTTCGTGTGCTTGTTAAAGAGGTCTCCCGCCGGGACAAGCTGGTATGGTGCGCAAGAGGTAATTTTCTCGGACGGTGAAGAGTCGAGCTGCGAATGAGGCTGATGAAGAAGGATGGACGTGGCGTACATCATCATGTGCGCCTGGAACATCATCTCATCGAGCTTACCGTCAGCCGTAAGTGAGTCCCTCTTGTCCTCGGGCAAGTGAAGTCGCCAGTTGGTAAGGAGATTCTCGATCCTTTCCAGGTTCTCGTCATCTGGCCCGTAGATGGGAGGAGTTCTCATGAATCTGCCCAGGTTTCGGCCACAGAGAATTCGGTATGAAAATGAAGAGAAGCGGCGCTCGTCACCGGAAAACTCTCGGTCTTCTAAATCTTCCAAGCTCATAGGTTGAGGTATGTTCTGCAAAGGGTGTTAAAACAGGAACAGTCTCGGCTGGGTGGAAATAAAAGAGGTTAAAATAAATAAGAGCTGTTTAATAGAAACTTACCCCTGACAAATACTGGTGCTCCTCACAAGGGAGGCTGACTTCGGGGGGCACATCATAAAGCAAAAAGTTGGTCATCCTGTGGACGCCGGCAACCATGCCGTCAATGATGAACAGATCCCACCATGTTCGCCGCCAGCTCTCCTCTAGCACTGGGTTGCTTCGTCCGTTTAGAGTAGCAAAGTGTGCCTTGTTAAGGCCAATTGAAAGAGCCAGCGTCTCCGTCCGGCCGAGTAGTTGGGCTGCCTTTTCATTTTGACAGCAGCCATCTAGCGCCACGATGGACAACATCATCGCCTGAACCTTGAAGCCGTCCTGAGGTTGGGTCAGGTCGTCTAGAAGACGCATGGCGTCATCGTACAGACTCTGCCGTGATTTGCCCACATTGATGAAAAGCGATCCAACCCATCGGATCACGGCCATGAGTGGGTCGATGGAGTTTTCGCTGGCATAGCGAAGCAGGTGCTCCTTGGGGAGCACAAAGGGGTGTGAACCGTGAAAGTAACGGTAGAAGGAGTCGACGCACCTCTCCTGGAGGGTCTGCATGGGAAAGTGAGCGGGGAAAGGGAGGTGGGTACCCGTCACCATGTTGGCGGGCTCAATGCCGTTGATGCTGCAATACGACCGGTACAGCTGTGCCTGCGTGACGGCAGGGGTGGTTTGGAAAGGCGTCGCCGGAGCATCGGCGAGTAGGCCGTTGGGGCTGAAGCTCTGCATGGCCATCGGGGTCGAGGGAAGCGGCACCGGCATGGCACTGGAGACACCGGCTCCGAGCAGCATGGGACAGTCCGACGCAGCGATGCTGATGGAGTCCGTGTCGGGAGGAGATGTGGCATGGCGTTTGTTTGGGTTGTGTGCTGGTCCTCGACGGGGTCCCTTGTAGCCGCGTCGAGATGCTACGTAGATGCACTCGAAGTTGGAGCCGACGCATCGAGAGCACGGGGTCTGCCCATCGCACTTGAGATGCTTGCTCCGCTATACGATCGGACGCGAACTTGTGATTAGCGAGACGTGATCCATTGTGTCAATGCGCAATCGAGTGATGGGGTTGGGTTTCTTGGCAATGGTGAACATGGCGAGAACAGTACGAGATTCATGGATGGAAAACTACTGCCACCAGCATGCGATTCTCATACTTTGCTTCTTCTTCTTCTTCTTCTTCTTCTTCTCTCCTCATCCTTCTCCCCTCCCCTCTGCTCTTTTCTTTTTCTTTTTCTTTCCTTCTGCTTCTCTTCTTCTTCTCTCTTTCAAATGACTCGTCCCAAATCAATGCATCGGGAAAATTGGGGGTTCTGCATATGTCGCTGGGGTATCAAACGAACGCCTCCAAGCGAGGTCGGCGACGATGACGAAAAGGAAAAAAAAGGAAATAAACCAATAAAAGCAATAAAAGCACTGTTTCACTTACGCAAGCCAAACAAGCCGCAGGAACAGCGGATTCCCGCGAGCGTCCATCGCTGTCGTCCTTCAGATCGGAGGCCTTGACTGGGTCCTCCGGGCTCCTGTTAGCCAGGCCAGCATCGGGCACGTCGGCGACTGCGAGAGGAATCCGGACTCCATGCGTCGGGGAAATCGGCGACTGAGATGCAGATGACGAGGAATCGGGTGGTGACAGGGTCCCGGCGGGTGTCTGCTGCACACCAGAACTGTTGGCCATGGCGCTGGTGGTTGAGTTTCGTCAGACGGGCCTGGACGGGTGAGAAATCTTGCTGGTAATCGAAGAAAGAAGAAAGTATGGAGAGGAAGAGGAACTCTTTGATTGAGGACTGAAGCTCAGGGGAGGAGGTTCGCTGGCACGTCCGGGGTGGGGAAATTTTATGGTTCAACGGTGCGGGCAAACGTGCTGCGGTAGTTCCAGGGACTCCCGGCCTGCTCACTGCGCGGTAGCAGGTACTTGCGTCTTTCCCGTGTGTTTTCGTCACTTGAGCCTCGAGTGGACTTGGCTCTGGCTAGCAGCGGACGGGAAGTAGGGAGCCGTAATGAATGAAGGTATGGACAGGGCACATCAAACTGTATCTACCTTGCCTACTACTAAGGTAGATGGCTTGTTGGCACAGGGATTACGATACCTATACGATGAATGCCTACGGAGAGGTAGTGCTCGCGCCTGTTATAAGTGCCCGTCCCAACTGCAATCCGGAAGCCCGGGAGAAGCAGGCAACGGCTGTATGAATAATGCCGTCGCCTTCCTCGTGCGCGCTCTCTGGTTGAAATCTGTCCGCACGAAGCACAAGAACGCAGAGCAAGTAACAGAGCATGAAAGTAGAGGGTACCAGGGGCGATTGCGCATGATGTACCTGAGACATTAAAACAGAGTTGGGCGATGCATCTGGTGGTACCGTCGAGTACCTGCCCGGGCCCTGCTAATCTCAACTGGCGCAAATGGTGTTGGATCAGTGAAACCATCCGATCCAATTACGAAGATCGAGTACATGCATGTACATTTGATAGCTTCCATCCAAGGGTGCCATGGAACGGGAGGCAGTGCGCCGAAACGAATCCCATGGAATTGATACCTCGTACATTATGACAGCATAGCATAGCATAACATCCCGTTGCACAGCCAGCACAACAGCATATTGATCATATCTTCAGACTGAGATTCAAAAAGGGCGGTTTCAGACATGCAGTCCAAGCATCGCGGCCCGGTAGATGTGAGACACGGCTGGGCTAATCGTAGAGTGCAGAAAGTTGGAACTTGTTGGCCTCGATCTAGCGCCATGCGCCCTGTTGCCCATATTGCCTTAGCGGTACTAGGCACCTGGCACAGTGGTTGGACGCCATCGCGGAGCCCTCTCCGTAGGCCAAGCCGCCTGTAAGAACGCTGAAAGCCCGTCAGATTGCTAGCAGAGCGCCACTTGCAGCCATGTGCGAGAAACGGGGACGGAGACGGTACAGTACAAGAATTGGATGGATTGGATTTCGGATTTCTAATTTCTATGTACGAGTACTGTACGCACCTACGTGGGGATGGGACGGCAGCCGCGCAAAAAGTTGTGTATGTACGGCAGGGGACCGCAACATTGAAACAGCCTACTGTACTCCTTTTTTTCTTTCTTTCCTTTTTGCTGCCAGCCGTCCGGATGACGAGCACACCATACCAGAGTTCTGCAGGTACAGTATCCATGTACCTACCGGATCCGGATCACGATGCGTGAATACTACCTCCTCCTAGTAGTACATGAGGTACGAGTACACGTACCTTCGCCATCAAGCACTCAGACTTGAGTTGAGATACACTACTACCTGGTAGATATCAATGCGAACTACCTATTAGTACCTACCTGTAAAGCATCCAGCCACTTGCCGGTAATATCGGGCTTTAACAAGGCACCGACGATGAATCTACATACATCTACTTTGTAATCTACGGAGTGCCAGGCGTGATCCATGGATCTTACAAGTTGCCCATCTGCTCCGCAACTGCACCACTAGTAAACTTCTGACGCTATCCGCAGCGGAAGCTGGTTGGAACCCACCCACAACGAACACAGACCAAAAGGCCTCTGCTTTTCCCGGAGGCCCAACCGCAACTGCAAGGGGAGCACAAACACTTCAATTACGGAACCCAGCGACATTGTTCTCAGGCCAATGCAATCTGTAAAATGAGATCCAGAGAAGCCGCCTTTTCGCGGGTCAATCGCTGCGCCCCGTTGTTCCGACGCGCGCGTTCACTTCTCTCACAGTGTCGTTTTGATTTTGCTGTTGCTGTTCGTGTAACCCAGCCGACGCCGAGACGCGAGCGCCACCCAAACAGGAACTACTGCCCTGATTGCTACTAACTTGTACTATGTAATTGTGCCGAACGAACTATTTGTGGATGGAGACGATCTAAGCCTTATGTTAGGGGGAGGCAAAGGGGCGAAAAGAAACACCAGCAAGATGGCTCCGTCTTCGGGGATTTACTCTCAGCCTTGGATCGGGCGTCTTGTTGAGCCCTTTTTTGTAGGCTATGAACTATGAACATGCATGCTCCGTGGCCCTCTGTGTACATACACGTTGGATAAAGTAACATAAGGTAGCTGGCTTTTTGTTGGCAGAGAGGTAAGGCCAACTTGCAGTTGCATACATCAAGGCGTATATAGTACCACCTATGTGGCTGTACCTATCATAACACAAAAGAACCATCTTTACGACCAACACCAACACCAACAATCCGCTCCCCCTGCCCCCCTGCCTCTCGCTCTGCCGCCGTCGGTTCGGTCCACGATTCGCCGTGCCTCGGTCCTCTTCCGCTCCATATCCCCACACCATCTCGTAGGCAATTCGCCAGTCCCGTCCAGCCCTCGTTACACACATGTAACACGAATGTTGGTGCACCATACATACTGTACAGTAACAATAGACTCAATGGCCTGTTTGTGCTTGCATCAGCCTCCAACCCTCAACTCAATAACCTGAACCGTCAAATCCCTCGGCAAGCTGACCAGGGAGATTCCGGCCTGGAGATTTTGTAAAAAAAAGTTCCGTCTGCATACATGGATCCCGTCTCCTTGGCTGGCCTGGCTCTTGGCGTTGCGTCCCTTGCTTTGCAGGTGTATACAGGAGCGGTACAAGGCATGTTCTTGGCCTAGATTTATTCATGTGATTAAGCTTGTGTGAAAAAGCTGTGTTAACATTTCGTTGGATCTTCTTTATGAAAAGGCATACAATTGCTTGTTACGGCTCTCGATTATGAAGATGATTGTAAATACCTCAATCTGCGCCTCCGCCTGGAGCAGCAGCGCCTCTTCGCCTGGAGTGAGACATCTGGACTGCTGGATGTGAATACGGAAAACCAAGACCGTATCCTGAATTCAAATGTTTTCAATCTCCATCGCCAGACCGTGTTGGATCTACTGGTGCAAGTTCAATGCCTGTTTGACGAGTTTCTCGAAATCCAGAACAAGCACAACAATCTGACTCCCGTTCGCGACAATGGCGATTTCCTCATCTCCCCTGAGCAGGACGCCAAGCAGGCCAGCTTTCCTATATCAGAAAAGAAGAGGCTGTTTATCAAAAAGGCCATGATGAATCTCAAGCAAAAATCACAAGAGGGTTTGAAAAGGCTCAAGTGGGTATCCTTTGACAAAGAAGGGTTCGAGCACCTGCTGTCCAAGTTTACTCTCTTAAACGACAGCATGATGAACATCCTGGACCACTCGCTACAGATTGAGATTCGACACACGGTGCAGGATACTAACCGAGGCGTATTGCTTCTTCATCACAAAATTGCCGACCTTAGCCACCTTGTGTTGGCTCTCAAGGCTCAGCTGGAGGCCAGAGACGTTGGTGCATCGACACGCACACGAATGTCGAACGTTGAGAGAGAAGCAAGCATGGCCGAACTGAGGCAGCTTTCCAAGCTAGCCAAATTCAAGGCGTTCAATGAGACCATTGACCCCAAGTCGGATGCTCCCGCGGTGATTGACGAAGCTGTGGCGGCCTTTCTGGGGCTTGCCAAGCCGGGAGACCCGCGTCTTGTCCAGATGCCCAAGTACCTCATAGAGTTAGATCCCAACGTGGATGACTTGGATGACCCGCGGTGCGAGGCCATCATGAAGACTGCCTCAGGGAAGAAGAAGGTGTGGATCGAGTGGAAAGACTACGATACCGCGGGAACCCCTGCTTGTCTGTCCAAAGCGGACATTGTCGACAGAGTGCGGAAGTTGGCTTGTCTGCTCAACCACAGCCCCAAGCCAGAAGCCTTTCGGACGCCTCATTGCATCGGCTTCTTTGACAAGGCAGATCCAGATGTTCCGGAGGATGATGTCGACATTCTCGACCGGCGGCTGGGTTTGATATTCGAGCGCCCGGAGACTGACGACCTCCATGACAGCCTCCCACCGGTGTCTTTGAGGGAGCTGCTCCAAGATAAGGAAATCCGCAAGCCCAGAGTTACAGACCGGATCAAGCTTGCACATGCCCTCAGCAACTGTTTACTCTATCTGCATGCAGTCAACTGGCTGCACAAAGGTCTTCGCAGTCACAACATTCTATTCTTCAGAACAAAGTCGGGCCATGTAGATTATTCCCAAGTCTACCTCTCAGGCTTCGACTTCTCCCGCCCCGGCGGTTCCGACGAAGTGACGGAAATCCCCGGCTACGACGCAGAGCACGACCTATACCGACACCCGCTGGCGCAGTCCAACCAAGGCAAGGGCCGCCAGCGGTCGAAGAAGAGCTTCGATATATACAGCCTCGGCGTCATCCTGGTGGAGCTTGCGCACTGGAAGCCCGTGGAAGCGGTGCTCGGAATCGAGATGAGGCTGGCAAAGGGCCAGTCGGACGTGGTTCGGCATGTGCGGAGCCAGCTGCTTGCCGCAGAGAGTGTAGCTGATGTCGGTGCCGAGATGGGAGAGAGGTTTGAAGAGGCGGCGAGGAGATGCTTGACGGGGGAGCACGAGCTGGGTTTGGAGGCTGGTGAAGATGAAACGGCTGATGAGGTGGCGGAGCGGTTGTCGGTGCGATACTATGACGATGTGGTGAAGAAGCTGGCGGAGATTGTGGTATAAGACGGATATCATGAAAGCTGCGTAAAATCAGGTAGTAGCCACCACGAGAAGCAAAAAAGGACTAGATAAAAAAAAAGAACATGAACATTATGAGCACATGGTGGAAACCGAATATGTAAAATCTCTTGATATGTAAAAGTTGTGGGTATTGCTCTATTCGTCGAGACTGAATAGTCTGGGATATCATATCATTAAATGGCCAACACGGCCAAAGAAACAAAGCTGCTCCTGGGAACATTTCGTTCCCTCTCCATCAAGGTATTTCCATGTTCAATATTATATCCTTGCGCAAACACCGTTTAGCAGCAGCATTCGCAGCAGTCCTCAGTGCACTCGCAGCACTCGAAGCAGGCAAGACCGGCGCAGATACCGCAGCAGATGGCCTATATAGGAACAAACAAATGTCAGAAATCAATAAATCAGATCGTTGATGTGGCTTGCTTATTGGGATATAAATAGTAGTGGTGGCACTTACACCCTTTTCGCCCTCGCCACCTCGCATGCTAGCGGTGGACTCCATGGCCATGGGCTGGATGGGACGCTGCAAACGAAATAGTATTAGCAAGACAAGAATTTACACATTTCATCTTATCTGTATGTGCATTGTGTATAGATGTTGTTGATTTCTTCCGTTCTAACAATTGTGCTGAACCTTGGAAAGCGAATGGGCGTCTTGGGGTGGCACATACCGGCTGCTCGGAGCTGACTCGGGCAGGGGCCTCGGCAGTCATCTGCTGGGCGACCATCTGGGGCTGAGGAGAAGACATTTTGTGTATTGTGGTAAAAAAGAAAGGCGTTGACCGTTTATAAAAAAGTAGCGAAAGTGATTTGTTATCGTATACGAGTAGTAAGTAAGAGTGGGAGGGAAAAGAGAAGGGGGGAAAGCTAGGTAGATGGGGTGGAGGGCCGGGACTCTTTTTAAGTCAGATCAACTTATCGTGGGAGGGAGCTGTTTGGGCCTTGGATAACAACGAAACGAGCGAGACGCAAACGCCAGCATCAGTCACACACTCCAGGGGCGCAGCATCAGCTTATTGCTACGTACATACAGTACTAGCCCATCAGGACGATCTCGTTTACCGCCCATCGAAGAAAACCAAGCCAAGCAGGAATGGCATGTTCGGCTGCTCGCTTTTTTGGGGGGTTTGATGTCTCGCGCTGGCGCTATAACAGGTATCCTTCATGCGTAGATACTACCACATCCCGCCTAGTCCGGGGGAACCGGATTGATATTGATTGACTGGACTGATATTGATTGACTGGGCCTTGGGAACTCGGGGTGGAACCGCTGAGCCCAGCTTTTTCTGGTTTTCGGGGACACGAAACGACATGGGCGGGCGGTTTGCACGGCACGAATGAGCCGAGCGGTGCTTAGCATGGGATTTGCTCATTGGTGGACGAGGGCTTTGGGATTGTCGCGATGGGGCTTAGTGGGTGTTTTGAGTGAGTTGCAAGTGTGTTGGCATTGGGTGTTTTTTTGGGTTCAATGCTTGTTTCTTTTGCGGCCTCCCGGGGGAATTCGCTGCCACTGATGGAGATAGCATCGTGAGGCGATGCAGGAGTACGTACGTACGTACGTCCACGGAGATTGTCCGTGAGAACCCGAGTCCGTTGAGGCAATCTCATACATGTGATATACTTGTATACAAGAGATGAATACGAGTAGTACTACTTCAAGCATAAACACCAGCCATCGGGATTCTTGCCCAGCTCAGGAATACTCAAACGCGTGTACCGGGTCTTGTTCCCACGGACGTGTCCGTGTCCAATTGCAGACGCTATTACAGCCACGTCTCAAGGTCACAGGAATAAAGATCTGATGCTAGCAACAGCCACACGCATACGCACTCCCACAAGAGGTATAAGCAAAGCAGTAGATGTGTCAAAAGAGGACAAGTAAGGAGTAAAATAAACAACACACTAAAGAAAAAGAAAAAGAAAAAGTTAAAAGAAAAAAAATACGAATAATGAAGCTAGTTTGGGAGAAGGCTGGCTGAACCTGCAGAAAGCAGCGGTGGTACACCGGTGCTTGTGTCTTCTCTCCGGCATGACGAACTTGCGTTACATCACAAGAGGGAAACAAAATCCCTGGCCAGTTCATTTTTCCTAAATCGAGGGGACACAGCTCAGGCGGGGCCCCATTGAAATCGTGGCTGTTCACGGCTTCTCGGCATTGTGGTGCCTGAAGCCGTGCCGCTGTCGTGCGGGATCCAGAACATTGCCGTTTGGACTCCTACGTACGTGTACTGTAACCGTACTTTGCCTACTGTACTCGGAAAATGAAGGGAAAAAAGGAATGGAAAGGAGATTGGCGGGTGTGTAGGTACGTCAGAGAGGCGAATTTGCCAGTAAAAATCGAAGCCGCGCCTGGTAGAGCGAAGATTGGATGTCGCATCTCCAGTGATTGGACTCTTGGAGAAAATAAAATAAATCGATGTATTCCGGCGAGTATGTACATGGCTGGTCCCTTGCGGTGGAAATCAGTCAGACCCTGCGTAATTGATGGTGGTCCCTGAAAATCGCATTGGTGTTATGACGCCCGACATGTTAAACCTGCGACACCGCCAATTGAACCTGTACTCATCGAGCTTCTCTATATGGTAGCCTTCAAGTTTCATCAATAATGTGGTGATTGTAACGCAAGCGTTGATCTGCAGTAAATGATTTCTGGCCATTAAATCCATCCAGTCTCTCACACAACTCGTGTCTCTCTCAAACACAGCTGCAAGCTCCAACCCGATTCAACACACATGTCAAAGCGTTTAGACTTGTCGACTAACATCATCCATCTCAAGTGGGACACGACACGCATCATCGATGTCTGTAGATTGTCGAACCACTGTCAATAAACTCGTTCACGACTACTTTCATGCTTAAAAGCCCAGCACACCCCTCTCTACCTACTTAACCTCAAAATCCCAGCTCTTGCTACCCCATAACCGATGCGCCGGATCTAGCCCATAAAAAAAGCCGCACCTAGCTAGATCGCCATCGTGACCTGATCTCTAGATTGTAGCTGTCAAAGGACCCAGATCACGCGGGCATGTTAGTACGAGTAGACGGACGCTGTCCGTTTTGCCGCTTAGCTGTTGGGCGGTGACCGATCAAATCAATGCCAAACAACAAACGAAATCTCATCTTGGCAATGCTGAACTGATGTTCCCAACCCAATCACATGGCCGCTGGGTCTTTGGGGTTTGGTGAGCTTCAGCAGAGATGATGCCTGACGCTCCATCTCCTGCGATACAGATGCGACGTGGATCCCAGGAGATCAGAGGTTAGGGCAAGGTCACAACGACAGAGGGGGTGTGCCAAAGAGAAGATCAGTCTAATTGATGTAAGGATGCCTGGCCGAAGAAGAAGAGGCAGGCCTCGCGACCAGATTAAATATACACAGGCTGCCTAAGGCAGCTAGAGCCCTGTACCAACAAACGGCAGGCGCAGCCCAGCACCAGGGGGTTTCTACTCCGTACAGAGCACTATTCTACTAGGTAGTTTACCAGCGAGCGAGGCTGGCGATTCTAGGCAGTCTTCAATCTCAAGGGCCGAGTGTCCTCTTTGAAAAGAGGAAAAGGGAAAAAACAAAAAAAAGGGAAATCTTGCGGCTTGTTCATCTCCCGTCATCGCTAGGCAACGACCAGCCAAAACCCACGCCCGACCCCTGTGTTTTTCGCTTGCCAATGTCTTGATTGCTCACTCGCATCGCATCTGGCGGTATCACTATCCATCTCCTGCGATTCTCTCCAGCGCGCCCCTCCGCCCTTGGCTAGTCCAAGTCCCAGTACGTCACCAGCTTGGGCCCTTTTCTCCTGCACCCAACGAGGCTGGCCTTTTGCTACACCATCGACACTCGCTCCTGAGACCGTCTCGACAATCATGGCTTCGTACGGCCATCGAATGCCCCCGCAGGCTCACCATCCTCACGCTGGATATCCAGCCTCGGGCGCTCCGCCGGCAAACGTGCCCCCGGCCGGCACCTTTGCCCCAGGGACCAAGATCCAGGTCGGCAACCATCGCGTCCAGATTCAGAAATACCTGTCCGAGGGCGGCTTTGCCCATGTCTACCTCGTCAAGCTGCCCAAGGCCGTCGACGGCACCGACCTGGCCGTCCTGAAGCGAGTCGCCGTGCCCGATAAGGAGGCTCTGCGGGGCATGCGAACCGAAGTCGAGACGATGAAGCGTCTAAAGGGGCATCAGGCCATTGTCACATACATTGACTCCCACGCGTCCGAGCTCAAAGGCGGCGGCTACGAGGTGTTTTTGCTCATGGAGTTTTGCGATGGCGGCGGTCTGATTGACTTTATGAACACCCGCCTGCAACACCGCCTGACCGAGCCCGAAATCATCAACATCTTTGCGGACATCGCCGAGGGTGTTGCTTGCATGCATTATCTCAAGCCGGCGTTGTTGCATCGAGATCTCAAAGTCGAAAATGTTTTAATCACGAATCATGCTGGCGGCAAGCGGTTCAAGCTCTGCGATTTTGGTTCGGCTGCTCCTCCGCGACCGGCTCCCTTGACGGTAGTCGACTGCCGCCTGATGGACGAAGATGTCCAGAAACATACGACATTACAATATCGAAGTCCCGAAATGGTCGACGTTTACCGAAAACAACCGATTAACGAAAAGTCGGATATTTGGGCATTGGGTGTTTTGCTATACAAGCTCTGCTACTATACGACCCCCTTTGAAGACCAAGGACAGCTGGCCATCCTGAATGCAAGCTACAGATATCCCAGCTACCCAGTCTTTTCAGACAGATTAAAGAAGCTCATTGGTATGAATGACTTAAAATTCCCTGACAGCTTCATTCGCTAAACTGCACTAGCCTCAATGCTCAAAGAGAACATGCAATCGAGGCCCAATATATACCAAGTTCTAAAAGAGGCCTGTGCTATGCAGGGCCGAGAAATGCCAATTCACGATGTGAGTTCCTTTGCAACCATCACCACAGTACCTGTTTTGAAGCTAACAGCATCTTCTTAGATTTACTCCGGCCGAGCGAGCGCAGATCCCAGTTTGAACCAACCTTCCGTTACAGACTCGAAATCACATCAGGCACCTGTTGTCGGCGCCGTCTTCTCGTCGGCACCCGTCAATGAACAGCAGACCCTCCCGGATATTACACCCATGAGAAGAGGGCGTCCGACTCCTTCACCATCTCGGACGCCTGGACCAGGAAAAGTCACCGATGGCGATCCATTTGCCGCCTTAGACTCCAAGGCTACCGCTGCTGCCGCCGTCCGCAGGGCAGATCCTGATGAGCTCTCAGCCAGATTCCCTCGTCTCGACGAATTCTCGTTGCTTCTCGACCAACAAACCTTCAACTTTGACAACACTGGCCCAATTTCGCCTCGTCCCCAGAAAGATTTGAATACAAAGGTTGCTGAACGACTGGCCGACGCAGCATTTGCATCCTCTCGAAGTCCCGCGCCTTCAACCCCGGTCCCAAGGCCGCACTCTGTCGCGCCAATCTCGTCTCGCCCTCCGCCGGATGTCTCACCGCAGGCCCTAGAGGTCAAGCCTCTTCCAAAGCTGGTGCCATCATCCACGGCGCAGTCTGGAATTAGCCGAGCACAGTCTATTATTACGAGCAACCCTGAGCTCAAGGCCATTGCTAATAAAACGGCAACCTCTTCATATGTTTCCACGGGGACAATGACGGAAAAATCTCCCGACAAGGAGCGACCGGTAGACGTGGAGAGAAGCAGACGTTCTTTGGATGTGGAAACCCCACGCGCGCCTGTAGCCCGTGCTGCGGCGGCCCTCACAGGACAAAACACTGCCAAGCGACACTCTGGTGGAAATTGGGCGTCGGGAAACACTCGATCTTCATCTGTCCAGCCGCGGTTGAGCCAGAGCACTGTTGCCTCGTCCAGGACCTCACTGGATATTCTGAGCTCCGCAGAAGACCTGATAGACATGCGATCTTCCGCTGGCGATCTTGTCAACAAGCCGCGGCCTCTTAGCTCTACATTCGAGCCGAGCACCCTGGAGTATTTGCGCGAGAGGGAGAATGCATCAAAGCCTTCTTCTAGACAGTCCTCTACGAACCGACACTCGTCTTGGCATCTGCCCTTGTCGCATGCCAACACTGGCGGAGCAAGCTCGAAGGAACCGGTTCCTCGTAGCTCAAGAAGCATCGAAGTGCAGGAATACGATCAAGACCGCCAAGGCCAACGAGCTGAGGCGGCGGCCTCGACTTCCAAGAACTTGCTTGCAGGCAAATTTGGCGGTGCATTCAAGAGGTTTGAAAACAATGCCTCATCCGATAATGAGCCAGAGAGATCTTCGTCGCCCGGCAAAGAGCAGGGACGCCGTGCCTTGACGCCCATCCAGGGTTCTGAAGCAGCTGACGACCGGAGCGATACAGACGGAGAGGGACACGGCCACATGACAGCCGAGATGCGTCGTGACATGGAGCGTCGCCAGTTAGAAGAGGAGGAAGCTAGAGTAGAGGCTGCGCAAGCAGAATACCGAAAAAGGGTTGCAGAAGGCAGCGGATCGCCCTCCAAGACTCGACCCCCCACGGCCCCGAAGCCGATGGGAGCTGCACGCGCTGCCAGTATACAAAACAGGGTCCAGAGTCTGTTGAGCGAGGAACAAAAGCCGGCGAACGTGCCACGGACAGCCCATGGATACGGAAGGTTTACGGATTCTGAGCCGGCACCCGGAGAGGACAAGCCCCGTCCTGAGGTGAAGCGCAAACCAGCCGTGGCTGCAAAGCCTATCGTTGTAGATCCACGACGAAGCGACGGATCCTTGGTCGATGGTAAACAGCCTGCAGGTTCAGCATCAGCTTCTGCGAGCGTATCAGCCAAGACTCAAGCCAAGCCAACAGCCCCCAAGAAGCCTGTTCACCTGAACAACATACCCACAGGAGGAGGTCGACAAGCCTCCTCGCCAACCAAAGAGAGGGATGACCCCACATTTGAGCGTTTGATAGCAATCGACCTCCCCGGGCAGCCGATGCTGGAGATGACTTCGCGGGACAGGGAGGATTACATTGAGGATTTTACGAAGCGTTTCCCCAGTCTGAGCACTATAGAGTTGAGCCGAGAAGGTGGACGGGAGAGGGACGGGACGCGATGATAGAGATTTTTTTGTTTTATTTTTTTATAACTTTTTATTATTATTATTGACCAACACAACATTTCACCCTTGTTCGGCAAAAAGCATCGGTTCGAAATATTACGAAGCAGATACAGAATATATTGAAGCATTTATGGGAGCAATTTATCGGTTGTGGAAATACAATATTTAATCTCCCCCTTTTTCTTTTTCTCTTTTGTCTGTGATGTATATGATTAATTTACTTGTAAATGTTTCTCTCTCTTTCTTTTCTTATGGAGGTTATATTTGATTTCAAGAGGGTCATCTCTTCACTTCCTTTACCACTGATGGCTTGACAAGGTCGCACCTTACTGGTCAATAAATCTGCAATAGCTAGATCAGAGCAAGGCTACGCCCCAGCCTTTGGTTCAAAATCTAGACTCACTTCGTAGCTCAACCTGATCGGCCACGGTCGACCAAGTTAAGCCTCGAAGATTCTTCTTTTCCAATTGATGCTATTCATCTAATTCGGCTGGGTGTTGGAAATTATGCATTAAGCTAGTCTTATGCATTAAACGTATGCACCAAGCGGCTTATCTTATCAAGCAAGGTACCCATAATATTTTTTTTTGCCGTTGAGAGGCTGCATCTGGATCTTGGATTGATCTCTCGTACCTCGTACATCAAAAAACATTTACACACACCAACACAAAATGGCGAAAAGAAAGAGACAAGCCGCTGCTACCAGCGAACCTGTTTCAGAGCCTGTATCTGCCAAAAAGTCAAAAACTGTCGAAGAGAAGACGAAACCCACCAAGAGCAGCGCAAAGGCTGTTGAAGCAAAGACAGAGAAAAAGACGAAGCCAACGACAAGCAGCAACAAGTTTGTGGAGGAAACTATTCAGATCGTCGCCGGATCCTACGACCGAGTTCTGCATGGATTGACCGCCACAATTGGTGCCAAGGGAGACGCCGAGTTCGCCGATACGTTCCTCTTCAATGCGCACGCATCCGCCATTCGATGCGTTGCCGTGTCTCCCATCTCACCCCCGGTTCCGGGCCAAACGCAAAAGGTCCTTTTGGCCTCTGGCGCCACGGACGAGCGAGTTCACGTTTACAATCTGTCGGCGCACCCACCGAGCAAGAGGAATCGCGATGCATTGGCCAGCGTGGCTCCGAGACCGATCCTGGAGAACCCCAAGAACAGAGAGTTGGGAACGTTGCTGCATCACGACTCGACAATTACGGCGCTGAGATTCCCTACGAGGTCGAAGCTTCTTTCGGCGAGTGACGATTCGACGATTGCTGTGACGCGTACGCGAGATTGGTCCATGTTGAGCAATATCAAGACACCGAAGCCAAAGGCACACG
Organism: Trichoderma afroharzianum; assembly: GCA_037893235.1. Classification (NCBI taxonomy): domain Eukaryota; kingdom Fungi; phylum Ascomycota; class Sordariomycetes; order Hypocreales; family Hypocreaceae; genus Trichoderma; species Trichoderma afroharzianum. Next base: position 829,356 of record JBBLXW010000010.1, read on the forward strand.
GCCGACCGACTGGTGATACAGCGCCGTTTGGTGGAACACCATCTGGAGTCAACGACTTTGCGATCCATCCAAGCATGAAGTTGATGATTAGTGTTGGCAAGGGCGAGAGATGTATGCGATTGTGGAATCTCGTCACCGGAAAGAAGGCGGGAGTGCTGAGCTTTAGCAAGGAGATGCTGCGGGAGGTCGGAGAGAGCAAACATGCCAGTGGCGAGGCGCGGAAAGTAACTTGGGGAACAGCAGACGGGGCGGACGAGTTTGCTGTGGGATTCGACCGGGATATCATTGTTTTCGGAATGGACAGTGTGCCAAAATGCAGGGTTATGCCGACGACTAGGGTCAAGATACACCATTTCACCTACGTTACGATCGATGAGGAGACTGGAGATGCGCTGCTGGCTGTGTCAACGGAGGATGGCCGTGTTGCATTCTTCTCGACAAAGGCAGACGACCTCTCAAAGCCCGAGCCTTCAGATAAAGACGACAAGAAGGCATCCGAAGCAGCTTTCCCCGTCGCCAAGTTCGTCGGCTACGTAGGCGGAGAAGGCGTTTCAGGCAGAATCAAAGACTTTGTGGCCATACCGAGCACGGGCAACCCGGGGACGTTTTACGTCGTTGGGGCGAGCAGCGACGGCAAGATTAGGGTGTGGACGGTGCAGGCGGAGGAGCTGCAGGAGGCGGCGAGGAAGAAGGATGCCAAGATTGAGAAGCCGGCGGGAGAGTTGAGGGGGACATATGTGACGCATAATCGGGTTACGTGCTTGGCGGCGTTTTTGATGGTGGAGAGGCCGGAGGGGGCGGAGGATAGTGAGGAGGAGGTTGGGGAGGAAGAGGCTGAGAGTGATAGCGAAGAGGATGATGAGTAGGGGGTTGTTTTGGAAGGTTATGGATGCTGCATGAGGATAGAAGATGCAGATTAATGAATACAACTCATAGCATGGATTTCCCACTGAAACAAAAGAGTGAATGTGACTGTGACACTGAACAGAAAGTGACTGCAATGTGAGCGGCAAAGTGAATGCGTGCCAGCTGCCGAAAGAAAAGATATCGGAGACATGCACGCTTGGCAGGCGGGCATGCAGTTTTCCTCCTTACAACTCCATCGTCTGCATCAACTACACCACAACCAAAACACTTTGCAAGGTTTCAAACTTTACGACATCTCTTCTTCTCGTTGATGTTTGAATCAAATTCCCCCTTCTGTTAGCAGCCCTCTATTCATCATGGAACCAGCAAGTCTCGTCACTATGCCGGACGAAATCCTCGTCAAGATATGCGAAAACATGTGTCGCCATTGCTCTGGTATCGACAATTGGGAGATTAAAGAGGGTGCTCTAAAGCGCTTCAGCTTGACGTGTCGGCGCTTGAGAGATATTGCACAACCGATCCTGTACCACCAATCAGCTCCCGGAAATATGATTCCATTTGTGAGAACTCTTATTGAGCGGCCGGACTTGGCTGCCCAGGTTCGCAATTTCTTCACCTACGAGGCCGATGATCCTGAGCTTTATGACACGGATATCGAGATATTCAGGGCGGAAGCACAACGTCTCAACCATGGAAACCGCAACAAATGGACTCGAGCGATGCTGGACGACAAGTACAGATATCAACAACGACTCTTTGAACTGGCACTAGCATTGCTCCCGAACGTGAAGAAAATAACCCTCATGGTGCCATCCAAGTCTCAAGAGGAACTAGACGGGTTATTCGGAGCCCCCGTTGTGCTAAAGTCAGTTCACAGATTGACAGTACTTCCCTGGGAACCGGTTGACTTTGGTCGCTTCAAAGACATTTTAGCCATGATGCCACGCCTTGAAAGATTGCAGATCGAGGAGTGCCATTGCATCACGCAGACTCTACCCCTTGCCGAACTACGCACCCTGATCATTGTAGAGTGTGGCATTAGCACGGAGAGCCTGCAGAACATTATCCAGTCTTGTCCTAACTTGGAACATTTTGAGTATCAGAGTTGGGCGAGAGATTATCCTCCAGAGTATTTCGACTTCGAAGAAGAGTGTACATGGGGACTGGCACAGGATATACTACGCTCGAGAAAGAAGACCCTAAAGCATTTAAATTTGGCCTTCAACCTGAACTGCCGTATGGACGTCGATGATTTGGGCCCAGATGATTACTTGAGCAGTTTCGACGATTTCGACGGGTTGGAGACATTGTGGCTGTTGCCGATCGGCTTTGGCAGGACTGACACTGAATTTGGACCTCCTATATTTCCAAGAGATGTGGACGACTTGGTTACCATGCTACCTCAGTCACTCATCTGTCTCGGCCTCTGCTGTCCGCGCGAAAATTGGCAAGGGATCAAGACACTGTCACTGGCGATTGAACAAGGGTATTTCCCAAAGCTCAAGTATGTGATGGTGGATCAGACTGACTGCGAGTATGACGAATCTTGCGAAATGCTTGCTCCTCTCAACGTGAGCTGCTGCAATTTATTTAACAAATGCCGCTCGATTGAATATTATTTTGAGTGTTATGTTCGTCGCACTTATCTATGGCCAGCCCATGACTGGCCCGTCAATGCATAAATGAGCACACCCTGGAGGGAGTTCGCAGTTCGGTTACGCTGCCACAGAAACTAGTACAGAGAATTGAGAAGTGCCTATGAAAGAAGATTATTGCATCAGGCAACTTTGCCATACTTTGAGTTACGTTGGGAAGAGGTTGCAATGACAGATTGACAACGCTGGATCAGCAGATATGGTGATAGCTTCATCTTTGTAGGATCTTATTGAAACGGAGTCAAGTAAATCACGAAAAGAAGTTTATGATTATAAAAGTATGAAAGAATTACGCGGCACGCTTGCTCATTACCATTGATATCTCGTGAACCATTTGGCGGCGGCTATATTAGCGATGTACGTATAGTCTCTTCTCTCGAGCCACAGCGTTACAGCATTATACGTACCTAGTCGAATGACTGGTATTAGAAACACTTGCAGCCTAGACAACCTGCAGAAACAAAGAGAGAACGTGACCCTGAAAAAGGAGACAGTGTAACACTGGAACAAAGAAAGAGTATGACGCTGAACAAAGAGAAATGTGGTACTGAACAAAGAGAAATGTGGTACTGAACAAAGAGAATGTGTGCCAGCTGATGCCTAATATCTCGCACGCAAGAGGAGATGCATATATATTTCTTTGTTTGCAACTCCCTCTGCTCTGAGCTTATAGAAATCATCAAACATTGTGCACAATCTCACTCTTTTGAGCTCACCTACAAGCATGGTATTTCGAAACAAAAAGCTGCTGCTACTATGCAAACGTATATTTGCCAAGGCACTGGGCAAGTTTGAGCCACCGCGTGGCCTCGTGGCGATGCCGACCGAGATCCTTCTTGAGATATTCGAAAATCTATGCTCGCATTGCTCTGATATCCCGATAACTTCTCAACAGGATCTATCGAATCTCAGCATGACTAGTAAGCGCTTGCGTGCTATTGCGCTGCCAGTTCTATACCATGATGCTAGCCCCAGAAAAATGCGAGAGTTTTCGCGGACTATTACAAAACACAAACACTTGGCTGCTCAGGTACACCGCTTCTGCAATAGTGGTGACGATCCCTCCAGTCTAAACTATGATGTCTACCATTTTATAAACTCACCCCACGGGAGTTCGACGCTGGATCACAGTATCTTCCGTCACCATCGAGTCCTTGGAGAGGTGCTGGCAGAGCTCACAAACACAAAGCATCTGGATATCAATGTACCATGTCACCATGGCTATCGATTGGATGAGTTACCAAAGATGTTGGTTTCAATGGAGCCCGTCACCACCCTATCATTGACTCCTTGGGTTGAGTTTGACCTTGGCCAGATGTGTGACTTCCTGGCCGCGATGCCATGTCTTGAGACATTGAAAGTGATGCGTTGTACAAACATTACACAGCAACTGCCTCTTGCAAGAATTCGCTCCTTGACATTTAGCCTTAGCTTGATAGGACCGAAGAGCCTGCAAAACCTTGTCGACTCCTGTCCAATATTGGAATATCTTGACCTTGATTTCGCTGACCGCGGTTTCATTAACCCAAGGGCACAATACGTCGAATCAGCACCGCTTACGTGGAGTCAGGCGCAGCGCATACTGCAGTCGAGAAGAGAGACTCTGAAGCATTTGAGATTGAAAATTGGTCGAGGTTCCCCTGATTTGGGACGAATATCGCGGGAAGAGTATTTTGGCAGTTTTCGCGAATTTGATGCGCTGGAGAGCCTGTGGGTGTTGACGGCTGGCTTTGGCTCAGTGGGCGACCGCGGGATAATTCCCACATTTCCCAACGGTGAGAAACAGTTGGTCACAATGCTGCCTGGATCGCTTACTTGCATCTATTTCGGAGGCGTCCCCAAAGATTGGAGGGGGACAGAGGTGATGACACGCGCGATTCTAGAGGGACATTTCCCGAGGCTTAAGAGAGTGGTGGAGGAGGCTTCTTCTGCATTACACGCGGCTACAGTGCTGCCACCTTACGAAAGGCTATCCAAAGCTCTCGGTGTGCGTTTCGAGTATTTAGTCAGTGAGGATATGCGTATTAGGTGGAGGCAATATTCTACACCTGCATATGCATAGAAGGATTTAATAATGGCATGGAGTTTCCAAAGGGATACTATGGCTAGGAGATGAAAGTTGCGGCTCTCTTCGATTATTTAGAAAGAAAAAAGGAAATAGGGTGGATCAAGATGATCAAATTGCTTCGCTGCTCTTGGATCGTATCGAGAGTAGTGTGCCCGGAAGAGGGAAACACAGAGTTTTGATGGTTTAGTCTTATGGGCTTACTGTGACAGAGCTAGGTAATTATCCTTTTATGAGTTAATCATTCGTCAGGCATACTTATATACTATGTACTTTGATACACATGTCTTCGTTCGAAGCACTTTAACGAAGTTCTTGTTGCTAGAAATGCCAATGTAGGATGTGATATGTCTAACCTTGTGTATAGACGCCCATATAGGCGCCTGCCCTCCGTCATTAACACTTCGTAAGGGAAATACTAGGCCGCATCCTGCGTCTCAGATTGAAAGTTACATATAGAGGGAGTAGTAATGTTAGAATGCGTGTTGTAGAAGAAAATAGCTATAGGAGCAGATGCTAGATCAATACAGCGATAGTAGCAGATGCTAAAATTGAATATGAATTGGAAGCTTGCCTTTGCATCCTGTTCTGACGCTTAAACCTGACGCAGTCTATGGACTTCTGGCTACATGTAGTATTTCCCTTCATAAACCAATGGCGACAGCTATCCTATCTAGCCTCTCCTCTCGAGCCACAGCTTTGCAGCATCATACATTCCCAAATACAAGCCACTACCTACCGCCGTCCAAGCAGAGCGAAATGCTCCTCCACGAAAGAAGCCCCGGATCCCCCTCTCACGCCAAACGTCTTTCACAGTCTTCGTAAAAGGTATTCTTCTATGACGCTGCTCCGATTTAGTCTGATCGTGCTCGCTATCAGCTCTCACCATCATCCGTGTTTTAATCACATCGCTCGGCGTGGTCACAAACGCAGCCAAACCCCCAGCCATGCCTGCACTGGCTCCGGCAATCAACCCTGTTTCGCCTACACCTCTTGTCTGATCCTTTCTTGAACTTAATCTTTGATCCCACAGACGTTTTCGTAGATTCTCAAATAAGGGAAACTGAAGCGCCGTGAAGGGCAGGTTACGTGCAACTAGGGCTGAATACCCCGTGAAGAGCCCACTCGCAGAACCAGTCGTAAGTAGGCGGCGGAAGGCCATCAATGAAGTAGATGTACTTGCTCCCTTGGCTTGCAGCATTTGAGCGTTTTGCTTGATGACTTCGCCTGGCGTTAGGACGAGGCATGAGGCCATCTCGGCGACTGCTGAAGCGAGTGAATGGACTACTGGCTCGGGCACGGGGAGATGTCGCCCAAAGACGCCTTTTGCAGTCTCATATGTTGAAAAGAATACACCAGCTGATAAAACATGTTAGTTTACTCACTTGGAATACGTATGGGATGCTTTTTGAAGATGGGGCAGAAGGGCTGTTGTTACACACCTGCTGGTAGAGTTGCGAGGATCACGCTGCCGATGCCTTGATAGAGGCCCCTTAAGGCGAGAGGTTTGGAAACGGGGGATTTTATGAAATCTTGGCTTTGATATCGCGTTTTCAGTGTGTCGAGGGGGTATATGAGCACGTCGACTGTGAAGGCCGCAGCGGCACCGGCCTTGGTTTACCGCAAATGTGTAAGTGTCCAGAATACATTATATACAGATGTAATTTATAAAATTGCATGGGAAAACTCACCAGATATACCTCTTTCATTTTGATACGTTGTGAAAGCCTCTCATATGATAATTCATGAGGTGAATTGGTAGCAATTGATAACAATGGGAACCTTGAGGTCCATCAACGTCACCGTCCATGACATCATGAAGCCGATATTTGCATCCAATCACAGCGCCTTGCAAATCCATTTTTGTAGGCGAAATGCACATCACAAGCACAACAAGTTTCCACTCAATTGAACAATATTCGCGATAAAAAAAATAACCGTTTGTTTGTTTGCTTTGTCTTATTTTATTTATTCCCAAATAAACTACTTAGTAATGTACAAGAATGGATAGCCCATGCTACAAAATTACTGATACACACAAAAAGGAAAAAAAAAAAACATAACCCTCCGTCTTCACCGTATTCTAGCCAGAAGAAGAAGAAAAAAAATTCTCTAAACCAAACAAAGTGTCCGTATGCTTAGCCGCTGTCTAAAATCTATTGCGCGGATTCGTGTCCTCCTCGTAAATCTAGAGTTTGCTCTTGATATCAGCCGCATCTTCCGAGACAACGGCAGTGACAACGCAAATGTCGTCGACTTTTCCTCCGTGCCACCCTTCCTGGGGATAGTACTTCTTCACCTCCTTGGCAAAGGGTCCGTCTCTCTTTGTGTTTATACTCGCTAGTTTGGCAGCAGTCACAATTTCTGTTGCCAATAAGCTCTGCAGCGTCACGGCTTTCTTCACAATCACGTCCTGGGAGTTGCTTTCGTGGGGAGAGGCTGTGAGATCATCTAGAGAATTGGCCACGGTGACTGCCTCGTTTGTAGCAATGTTCCACGCGCCCGTTTTGGCCATGACCCGGCTGGCGATCCGAAGGATATCCTGGTTGAAGAGATTGTCCAGCACGCCATCGGTAGCAAAGACAAGGACGTCGCCATGGCGCAGCTGATGGTGCGTTACGTCGGCATCTCGTGGCAAATCGCTCAATTGTGCTCCCCCAAAAGCAGCCATTCTCGCAGCAACACTGGGAGGCACCACTGAAAGCTGGAACGGGGTGTTGAAGGCATGGGTTTGAGGTTCGGAATAAGCATGCACTGCGTTCAGGCGCAATTGCAAGAAACCCGAGTCGCCCAGGTTGGCCACGTCCAGGACACCTCCAGGCCTAGCAATGGCGACACAAGCCGTGCTGCCACCTGCAGGGACATTCGCGTCCTTGCAAACCGCGTCATATCCCATCTGCATGAGCTTCCTCGCTGTGAGAGGTTTGTCGCTTGTCGAGGGATATTCATATGCTGCAGCCGCCATATAGTCGCAGAATCCGTGTGAGAAATCCGCAGGGTCGACGCCGGAATCTACCCAACCGCCTACTCCATCTGCAACACCAAAGGCCACAGAGCCAGACTCGTTAACTCTGCTCACGAAGAATGCATCGTGGCCGGATTCGGGCCGCGACGACTTTCGACGGTGCCGAGGTGGTTGAATTCGATTGTATGGATTGAAGTGGAACACGTGCGTGGAAGGGTCGTACGGACGGTCCTTTGCGATGAAGGACGCGGCAATGTGGTAGGAGAATTTCGGAGAGGAAGAAGAGGGCAAGTCGGAATACGAGCGCAGAGGCTGCGACATGTGTCTGTAGGTTAATAACTGCGACGCCTGGCGAGTCTTGGATGTGCAACTGGAGGCTATTCAGACGGTTAGCAGGACAAGAAGCTGCTTGGGACGCAGAGTCGCGTCGTTCAGAGCCACCAACCATTAAGCAGCGTTCGCAGTGATGGCGAGGCAGGCAATCTGCCAGAGAGAAACATGGCCGTCTAGAATATCTTTGCTGCGATGAATTGTCGCAAAGGGAAAACAAGCATTGGAGGGCGAGGCAGTCCTTGCGGGGGGCGCGATCGCCAATCAGTGCAAAACTTTAGACAAGCAGCTTCTTCGCCATTCTACAGCCAGAGTTCCGGCTTCGTCGAGGGCAAGCGGCCGCGGCAAGAGGAATCCCGCCGGCGCCGAAGAGAAAAAATTGGAAAAAATAATTGGAGAAATTGAGGCGACTTTGGGGATGGCAAGTGATAAGACAAACAGAGAGGATTCAATCGGGAGTAGTATTCCATACTAATGAAACCCCACCAAAATCCCCAAAATCTTTCCCCCACGGCCTTGGGTCTGTTTGCGCGCTAAGGCACGTAATGATTAGCTAATGTCCCCGGGACGTGCAAGATACCTAAGCTCCATGTACAAGATAAGATGCGGAAATATTACGACTAGGGGGGCTGCTTGTAACAGCAATTAGAAAGGGTGCCAATTGAGCCAATAGATCAAAAAGATCCGTCAGTGCTAGCAGCTTATGCTAGCCACTGCCCTTTACAACAGCTTATAGGGGTCCTTGTTGGAATCCCGTTACAACTCGTTAAGTTCTCTAGCTGTTTTAACTACTTCCGTCACCACATTATAATTCAGCTTGAAGCTTCGATCCTGCTGTCGCTCCCATAATACAATCTGGTCACGGGATCAGTGGTATAGTAAATAGCGTATAAATATTTTATACTAAATACTTCTCAGCAGTTAGATGTTAGGTCTTACACAACCCTAATACACATAATTGTAACAATTCCAACCCTGCCCCTTATGCCCCAAGAGACATCTGCTTCTTGATCTCGGCAATGGCCTTGCCGGGGTTCAGGCCCTTGGGGCAGGCGCGTGTGCAGTTGAGGATGGTGTGGCAACGGTACAGGCTCATGGAGTTCTCGAGCTTGGACTTGCGGGCCTCCGTGCGCTCGTCTCGGGAGTCAATCAGCCATCGGTAAGACTGCAGCAGGATGGCGGGACCGAGGTACTCTTCGGAATTCCACCAGTAAGAGGGGCACGAGGTTGAGCAGCAGGCGCACAGAATGCACTCGTAGAGACCGTCCAGCTTCTTTCGGTCCGCCTTGCTCTGGCGGTACTCCTTGCCCTATAATTCTCTCAGTTAGCAAATCTTGCTCGAGTTGAATGTAATGTCAAGTCAGGTCAGATCAGGTCAGATCGGGATGGTGGCGTACATCTTCAGCAGGGGTGTCGCGCTGCAGGTAGGGCTGAATGGACTTGTATTGCTTGTAAAAGTGCGTCAAGTCAGGTACCAGGTCCTTGACGACGTAGGTGTGCGGCAGGGGGTAGATCTTGACATCGGACGAGGACTCGGCGGGGATTCGGCACAAGCAAGCCAGGGTGTTCTGGCCGTTGATGTTCATGGCACAGCTGCCGCAGATGCCCTCTCGGCAACTCCTTCGGAAGGTCAAGGAAGGGTCCTGCTCGTTCTTGATCTTGATCAGGGCATCCAGGATCATGGGGCCCGTCTTGTTGAGGTCAATGGAGTAGGTCTGAAGCTTGGGCTTCTCGGTCGGGGTATCGGGATTCCATCGGTAGATCTGGAACGACTTGATCTTGGGCTGCTGCTCAGTAGTCTCGCTGACCGATGCCATGGACCGCGAGAAGACGGCACTGGGACGGAAAGCTGCCCTAGTAGAGGAGCTGAGAACTCGCATCGAGGAGCGGATAGCGGCCATGATTGTTGTTGTCTCGTGTTCCGAGTTTCGATGCTTTTTCGTCGGTTCGGTTCGGTTCGGGATAGCTTTCCTCGGAAGATGGAAGTGAGAATCACGTGTAGAACCACGTGATCCTACCACCTGCAAGCCGCCGTTTGTTGTTTGTTGAAGACAACGATGTCTTCTGTTTTGTTCATTCCCTTTCCTCTCTATAACTTCTTTATAATCTGTAGAAGTAGATCACTTATTTTTTTTTAATACAATATAAAGGCGCCTTGATGGGAAAATGCCGGAAAGTATTACCCTCAGGCGCGCAGCAATTAAGAGATGGTAGTTCTTACGATCTTACTATTGAGCCAAATGCTGGCGCCGTTTCCTACATATTTATATGTTAATGAACTTGAAAGCTTTTCTGCTGCGCATTTGACTAGAGCCCATCATAGTTTTTGAATGAAAAATTACTTTTGGGGCATATATGTAGATGAACTTTAACCGTAGAGCAATGTAGCCGCCACAGACTGCGAAGGCTGTACATTACCTACTATAGGCACTTAGGTAGATAAGGTAGGAGAGAATTCATTTGGAGATACACAAACGTGACCCCGGCAAGATGACCCTAACTAAGCGGCCTGATGTTAATTATCTTGGGCCTGAGGCGGGGAAGCGCGAACATCCTGCTGATAGAAACTTCTTTTAGCTACGCGTCTTACAGTAAAAGTGTCAGAGAGCTGGGCACAAAGAAGAGAGTGGTGAAGTCAAAGAAGGGAACAATCTGTTTTCTAGCCACTCTTAAGCAGCTAGGTATCCAATAATGACTGTATTTATCTCTGAACCTTCTAAAACAAAGAGGAATTCCTCTTCTTTAAACTAAAATTAGGCGGATATGTTGAGGAGTTATTGCCGCTATGTATGTATTAATCACCGAAGAAACTACCTAGTACTATTCATTGATGTTCGACTCGGGAGAAGAGTAAAAATATCTTTTATTTTACATAACCAGTTCATTGTATTCGCGCGACCCTTTTCTATATTTAGCATTATGAGTTTCGGTGAGGGGCTGGTGGTGAAATGCCATGAGTCCAGTCTAAACACATTCCTCGGTCAGTCTGGTCTGACAACGCCAGCATACCTGTCGGTCACTTGCCACCATCCCAACCACCCTCTCCCTTGCAAAAGTCGGTCCGTCCCGTTTCGCCACATGATTTCCTTGATGCACAAAAGCTGTCTTTATCCCGCCTATGGGTGCAGGATTTGTGGCAAGCAGGACTTTATACGGATTGTTATACGGAGAGGAGATAACTTGGAGAGTTTTTAGCTACTTGTTTTCACCCCTTGGACGTATTATTTCTTTTCTTATTAGTTTTGTTTGTTTCTGAAGAGATACTTTTCACCATGGCTGTAAGACGAATGGTGTTTGCCGTGGCTCTTGCTGGCCTGGCGATAGCCAAGCCAATCAAGATCAAGCCAACGCCCCCATTTTGTGGCATCATCTGTATAGACGCGATTAGCGATTGCGGCATACCATATGGAGGGTATTGCTCACTTTCTCTTCTTCCTTGTTATTCCTTTGTTCGATTTCCTATGATATGCTAACGTGAGAGATTGTGATAGCTGCTACGATCCTTGTGTCGACCCAGCTCCTACGCCTCTTCCCTGTGACGTGGTGAATTCAACTTCACAGAGTCCAGTCGTTGTGAGCCCAGTACCAGCGACACCAACTGGCGAGAATCCGTTTGCAGCCACTCCAGGCTCGGAGAATTCGACTTCAGTCACTCCAGCCTCATCAGGCACTCCAACCTCACCGACTCCAGTCATTGTGGTGAGCCCAGTCCCTGCGACGACAACCGGTGAGAATCCGACTTCAGGCACTCCAGCCTCGGAAACTCCAGAAGACGAGGAAACTCCAGACTCAGAGTCACCAATAGCAGAGGATCCAATCCCAGCAGGGGCGACGGCAGAAGGGGCAGAAGTGACAGACTTGACAGATGTGTCAATGGAGATAGGCTCGTCGCCAGAAAACCCACTTCCTTGGATTCCCGACGAAGACGAAGACTCATGGTGGTGGGACTGATGGAGTTATAAATTTGTTGAGCCAGCAGGTTCTCCCATAACTCCTCGCTGGCACAAGAGGGGAGGAGATCGCGGGTTGGAACTGGCTTGAACACACCTGCTCTTAGATACCTACGTAAAATAAAAATGAAAAATACAGGCAGTTAAACACCTGTTACCGATTACCGGGGCTTATTTTGTGGTATACAATGCTCCATGAATCCCATATGCTAATGCCCATAAATACATGTACCCAATATCTCTTCTAATAATACGAGCTTCTTGTCGTGGATCCTTCCACCAGAGTCTCATCATCAGAACTAAACTCGCCTCCAACATTTTCGCCCTGTTCAGGGGGTGCTCGCATAGCCTCTAGTACATCTCGATCTAAAGTAGGGACCTGATAGGGTTTGATGGTGTGAATCTCACGGCCCGAGGGCATCTTGTTTATTAAAGCGTTTATGGGCGGAATTGGCCGTGTGTTCATCTACATCACTGGTTAGCTGGGTGAAGGTGTAAAGGCATCGCGATGCTTACCGTATCATTAATCTTGCTCCACTTTGCGTCTAGCAGCTCGAGGATTCTTGTCTCTTCCAGCTTGCCAGCATCGGCTCCCCAGGTAGTTTCTTTGTCAACTCGACGATCTTCTCTCTTTTCATGAAGTCCTTTCATCGTACGACTCAAGCTCAGCCCTTTCTTTGCGTCCTTGACCTCGATGCCGAGTTCGTGTAAACCAGCACGTGCCCAGGCAATTCCTTCTGCCGTCTCACCACCCAGCTCGGCATCGATTCCGAAGAATCGACAAGCTTTTGCTCGGCTAGTCCGCCGTAAATCTTCCAAGTATCGCAAGAATCCGGAGCTAACGCCACTTGGTCCTGCCCTGGCGGATTGGCATAATGCCGAGGCTTTGGCAGCGTGTTCAGATGCGGCGAGACAGAGACGAGCGTAGAGATGGGCTCGAACTTTGGGGATGTCGGGGGCCTTGAACATCCATTCTTTGTCATTTTTATTCCTATCCTGTGCCACAGCCGCTGGATAAGGGTCGTCCTTTAATACGGCCAGCAGCGTTGCCTCGGCGTGGCAGAGAGAGGCGAGAGCACGAAGCATGGCAGGTGAAACATCGACGCAAGGCGGGCTGCCAACTACCTGCTCACTTCTTGTGGCGGCATAGTCGTATATGGAAGCGGCCTCTAGCAGGTATTTTGTGGCTGTTGTCATGATGGTCGTCCGCTCTTGTGTCCCCTGGAAATCCTGAGTTGTAGAATAAAGAGGCTGTAGCGCGGCTCGTGCCATGAGGACATGAGAGAAGCCCAGAGTAGACAGCGTAAAATAAATCTCATATTCCAATGAATTAATGTTCACTCGGGGACGTTCACGCCCAGGCACGAGGTCGCCAGAAAGTGTTGGTCTCCATGAGATGGAGGGTGTCGATTCCAACACTGTGTTGACCGTCTCATTGCTAACCGGTTGATTACTTAAGCCAGCATCAATAGCGATGAGATATGGGAGATAACTCTCTAAACTGGAAATGACGGTGCTCAGATTTGCCGTTTGAGACGAGGGAGGGAGTCTCTTGTGCTTCTTGAGCGCGTCTCTGACAACCCCGCGATAAGTGCTCGCGCTGAGGGGCAGCGATGGGTGAGAGTCACAGCTGACGGACGAGGAGAAGGAAAAGGCCGAGGTGGTCGGGAGGACGAATGGAAATGGCATTATCAGGGACGAGACTGTTCTGTTGCGGGCACTGGTATTCGCGTTCAATGTCTTTTGTGAGGCCTGGAATTGGAGAAGGTTGCAGAAAAAGAGACATTGATTGCCCCAGCGCCTTGGCATTTACACCAAAGCATCACCATACAGTGCATTTAATGACAACATTTCACACTGTAGTTGATATGATATTGGAGCTCCACTGAAATTCCCCAATCTGGAGATGCTACCAAAATCTCCAAGTGTCACTTCACTCGACTTTCAACTTCACCTTTTGCAACTCGCATCACCCGCCAAAATCCTCCTCCTCATGCGGTGACCAACAAAATGCCCGCTCCAAGTCCTTCGCCGCACAAGCCCCGGCGCAAAGCCAACAAGCCCGAAAATGAGGCCGACAAGCCGCGCAAGTTCGAAGCCCTCGTGCGCATTCCAGCCTTTCCCTTGGCCGCCTTCATGTGGCCGGCGCGCACGTCGCTGTCGCAGTGGGAGGTGCTGCCGCTGGTCCTGATGGTTGTTGGGCTGTTTCGATGGGCGGCTGGGCTTTGGGGGTACTCTGGTGAGAGCCAATTGGACTTGTTGCGTTTGGTGTTGACGTGATCTGGGACTAACAACAGGCGATGCTGCATCGCGAATACAGGATTCCAACGACCGCCCTTGTTTGGCGACTACGAAGCTCAGCGCCACTGGATGGAAATCACCGCGAATCTCCCAATTTCTCAGTGGTACTTTCACGACCTGGAGTGGTGGGGGCTGGACTATCCGCCTCTCACGGCATATCACAGCTGGGTGCTGGGCAAGATTGGCTCTCTCATCAACCCGGAGTGGTTCGCCCTCATGTCGTCGCGCGGTTCCCACGACCCAATCCTCAAGATTTTCATGAGAGCGACAGTTATTGCGTCTGAATATCTGATCTTTGTCCCTGCCACTACAGTCTTCGTGCGACGGTTCAGCAGGCTCAATGGCGTGAATACCTGGACGAGCAACCTGGCTCTCGTCGCCATTCTCATGCAGCCGTCGGTGATTCTCATTGACCATGTCCATTTCCAATACAACACTGTCATGCTCGGGTTTGTCATAGCCAGCATGTCGAGTATGCTCGCTGAGCGATACAAATGGGCAGCCGTCTTCTTTGTAGCCGCCCTGGGATTCAAGCAAATGGCCCTCTACTATGCCTTTAGCGTCTTCTCCTACCTGCTCGGAAGATGCATCACAACGGGTATTAACCCCAGCAGGCTGTTTGGCATTGCATTGGTTACCGCCGTCTCCTTCGGCGTTCTTGTCCTGCCCCTGGCACTTGGCGTGCTCTACGACAAACACCGCGGGATTGACGCAAGGCCCGAGCTCAATGGAGCTACGGCACCACTCCCCATTTTCTCCTTCATCACCAATTACATTGACCCCCAGAACTTTTACTATCCAATTGTTGAGCAGCTTGTCCAAATGGTCCACCGAGTATTCCCATTTTCTCGCGGTCTCTTTGAAGACAAGGTCGCCAACTTCTGGTGTGCCCTCAACACTGTCATCAAGTTGCGCAACTACCCCGTCGAGCTTCTCCAGAAAGCCGCCCTAGGGGCAACTCTTCTGTCCATCATCCCTCCTAACCTTATCCTATTCTTACGCCCACGCAAGTCAGCTCTTCCGGTTGCCTTTGCAGCAACTGCCTGGGGCTTTTTTCTCTTCAGCTGGCAGGTCCACGAGAAGAGCGTTCTTCTACCGTTGATGCCTATGACGCTGCTCCTGGCCGGTAAACAAGGTATGAGCGGCGAGGTCCGTGCCTGGGTGGGCTTTGCCAACCTCCTGGGCGCTTGGACAATGTTTCCTTTGTTGCATCGGGTCGATCTCCGAGTGCCGTATGCAGCCCTCACTCTGCTTTGGGCGTACCTCCTGGGGCTGCCCCCAGCCTCCTGGAACGCGCCTTTCCAAGAAGGACAGTCCAAGCTCGTTCAATGGGGAACAGCTCTGCTACAAAGCACTTTCTATGTAACCATGGCAGCGTGGCATGTTGTCGAGGCCTTTGTCGTGCCGCCACCAGGCAAACCTGATTTGTGGGTTGTCGCCAACGTCGGTGTAGGTGCGGCTGGCTTCTCCGTCTGTTATCTGTGGTGCCTCTGGAGGCTTTTGCGAGAGACGGAATTCTTGGCAAGCACCCCAAAGACTAAGACGAAGACGCAGTAGAAGATGGTTATAAGCGTGTGCTGTGATAGTTGGAGATGAAACACACCGACCTCCTCATAAGCTCTACATATCCCGTCGACTTCAGATGACGTTGGTCTAGAGCAGCTGCCTGGTGGGAGAGATGCGTTTTGCACAAAAGATATTTGCCACTAGAGATAGAATATGCATGTTGGACTTTATGTCCCGTTCAACTCTGGCAACACACAGGCAGCAGCGGTTAGGTATTGGTGGAAGCAACAGATTTCATTAGAAGAGAGGGACCAAAGATCAAAGATCAAAGAGTTGGTCGATGAAAGCCTCAACACCCTGAATAGATACTCCATAGACGATTCGTTAATCATCAAATTCGACGGCAAAGTTCTCGTGCTATTCTATTTACAGAACTTCCCTACAAACTAACGGCACTCATCTCACTTCCAAATCCGGCTCTCTCTCTGTGTGTGTCTCTTCACAACCCTCTTGCCAGGTCTACGCAAAGCCGTATACTGGCCTTTGCAGTCCGTGTCGCCAAGTGTCGTTTCCTTTGATGCTTTGTTCAAATATGGCTAGATCCGGCAGTGCAATGGGTGCTGTTTGTCTTTCAGATCTGATGCTATAGACAAAGCTACAAGACTTCTGGGCTCCCATCTTATGCTTTTATCCTTTCTACCAGTTATGCTTTGCGGAACATTTATGAACAACATCATGCGGTGATTTTGACGACAAGAGAGACTTATCTCTGTGCCATGATGTGGTGTTTTGGAAAGCTGCTGTTTGTTGCGGCAGTGTGCAGCGGAAGGACCTTGGGCAGAGCGACGGTGATAGTATCGAAGACTCCTGATCCTATTTACATGACGACAACTATAACGGTATACGATGGAACGGTGACGCCTACTGGTATGTGTTCATGATGGAGAGATTTGGGTCGGTGTAATAACCGTGATTCGCAGATCCTGTCGAGAGACCGACATCATTTTTGGATATACCATCTTTTTCTCCCACGCCGTCGTCTCATCATGCTCTGCATCTTCCTCATCCTGCTGCTTATGCTCCTCTACCTGGATTCATACCTAAACCTGAACCGGCAAACGAGGAATTCTCGTCTACTGCACGGCTTACAACGTTCATCACCCATACCATATCGCGAGAAACAACTACCGATTCGCTTTCATCTTTGACAGTCACGGCAACTTCCACATCTTCAGCAGCTCCGGCTCTTGAACAATCAGATACCTCCTCACCACCATCCTCCAGAGACCTGACAAAGGGCGAAGTCGTAGGTCTCTCCATCGGAGTTACCGTTGTCGTCGTCGTCGTCGTGTTATACACTATGTCGATTGAAGAATGTGTGGAAGATGCCCCCTGTTGCTCTCCTCGCCACCATCCCTGCTGGAACTTATGCTGCTGCCTTATGTTGGTGCCTCGTGCCGTTTGGAGGGGGTTGACATGTCAATATCGGAAGAAACAGGCTGATCCGCTGGAAAGCCTGAGGGTCGATGTCCAGAGACAGACGACACCGGTTGAACTTGATGCCACAAACGAAGTTATAGGAGAGCTCTCGGCGCCAGAGACTACGCCGTATCAATCTCATCCTCCTCCGATGGTGCCTGGAGCGAGGGAGTTGGAAGGGAGCAGTACGGCATCACTTCAGTAAGTTTCATTCCCACCATTGCGAGGAGGTTTTCTCTTTCTTATTGTAGCTATTACTAACGTATATATGTATAAAGAAGCCTCCCATCTACATCTCAACAGCCAGCTGGATTACCTATGTCTGTTGAACCGCCCGATTCGTCTTCACCACCGTCATATGAGGAGGTGGAGAGAGAAACAAATGGGAGAAGGGCCGTGTTTTCGTGGGCTCCGTCTGAGTCCACGTATCGACCAGAAAAACGAGACTCATGAGTGCAGCTGGAAAGTTTAAAAAGTCATGATTAATGCTAATTTGCGTTTATTGTTTGCAAATCGAGCATGCTTGGGATATGGATTTGAGAGCGAGTTTACTTGTTTAGCAAGATCGTCATTTAGATGGAACTACGGCCTGGTATGCTTTATTTGAACCAAATTTAGCCAATATGTTACCCATTGCTTTGCATACGACAATTATTTACTCCAGTTAGGCTGTTGTATAAAAAGACAGTGTCTGCATCTCATCCCCTGCCATCGTTGCGTCGTTGAATACTCTATTGTTGTCTCGTTGGTGGCCCCCTGGATACAGGGTAGTTGACTCCGTGCGTCTTGGACGGAGTGCATTGACCAGAATCAAAATACCAAGATAGATTACAAGATTATGAACCAGGTACTTTCTAGTTACTGAGAATCCATATTCTCTGGCTTCGTAGTAATTGGCAAGATTCACGTGGAGAGCAAAGAAAATAGCATTGCCCCATCTCTTCAGCTACGGCCCAGTCACGTCGACACCAACATCACACAGTTCAAGACGGGAGAGAAAAGTATTCGAAAAACGGCAAGTCGTCAATTTCACGATTGGACTTTATATGTCAGCTGATTAAGGCCGCCATGCCAGCCATGAGCAGTCAATCCTCCCACGACACCAGAGCCATGCTGGATTAACCGCACAACATGCTCGTAACTTTTCCGAAATTCGTAGAGGGTCGTAACTTTGCAGATCTTTATAAATAGATTGCTTAGTCGAAGAGACCGAAGCCCATATCCTCGTCGGACTCCTCCTTCTCCTCCTCCTTCTCCTCGGCCTTCTCCTCAGCGGCGGCAGCACCACCGGCGGCGGCGCCACCAGCGGCAGCAGCACCAGCACCGCCAGAGGGAACGGAAGCGAGCTTCTCAGAGCCAGCGGCGATCAGCTAGAAAAGAGAACGAATGTTAGTATCACTATCTGGGACAAGAAAAGTTTTCACTCAGAAGAGAATGCACATACCTCGTTGACGTCCTTGCCAGAGAGCTCAGAGATGAGCTTCTCAAGACGCTCATCCTCGGTCTCAATGCCGACGGAGCTGAGGACGGTCTTGATGTCCTCAGCAGAGGGGGAGGCGTTGCCGCCGAGGTTGAGCAGGAGGTAAGCTGCGAGGTGCTTCATTTTGAAAGTTCTGCGAAAGAAAGAATTTGTTAGGAATCCTGGTCTGTAATTTTTCCACACGGCGGGATGCGGCAGGGTCTGATTTCGAGTTGATTGAATTGCTGCAGCTTCTACAAAGGCAGAGAGGGAAAGGCACTCACGTTTAGGAGGTTCAAGAGGAACACGAGAAATCAATCACTTTAACCGCAAGTTGGGCGGAGACTGAGACCTTCGAGTTCTGGTGGTTTGATGGCTAGTTGTCGGAACAAAAGTAGAAAAAAAGTTCCCGCTCCTAGAAGTTGCAGGGCATTTTACATCTGTGGGCGCTAAAATTCACGGCTAGGCGAAAGGACGATCCGCTTTAGGGCGTGGAGTTCAGCCCCAATTTCTTATCATGATCTTTATCAAAATCCTTATCGCACCGCCACAGATGCGTCACGTGCATCTCGACCTCGTCCCCGGCAGTGTGGCGCCAATTATTTCCCATCCGTAGCTCTACCGGCAAAAGGTGCGTTGGCCAGCCTCTCACCTTACGCTTTTTCTCTGGACGTGCCATACCAACTTGCTGAAAGAAAAAACATCATCTCTATCTCGCCTGTCTCTGCTGATAGGAGCTTTGCATATCTTATCCATCTCTCTCACGCCTTTTCTCCCGGAATCTTCCTCCGATCATCTCGAAGCGCGCGCACGACCGTTCGATAAGCACCCTTTCAAGGGCCTTTTGTTTCTTTGCGTGAGGGGAGCGTGCTTCGGCGCCGATTCGCTTCCTCTTTCGCTAGATGAGCGGAGGAGCAACTTCATCCATGAGGCACGGCGTGTAATCATCACAAGAGGGCCACGTGAAAGATTTCGCTGGAACATTCACGATTTCGAAGCCAAGTACAGGTCTTACGACAGACACGATGCCGGTAAGTCGCCGCCTTCCCCCATTCTTTTCCCAGCCAAGCTTGGGCATCAGCAGCCGTGGTAGCTAATGCGGATTACCAGATCGGGGATCTTTTGGCCCAAATCAGCGGCGGAAAGTCCTCGGACAGCCCTGCGCCCGCTATTCAGCGGATTCCTAGCGTTTCTATCAAACGAAAAGCAGATGATGATCTTCCCAGGAATGACTCCAAGGCACCGCGTCTCTTCGCAGAGCCGGCAAAAGTGCCCCAGCGGCCCCTGACCGCTACTTTACCGAGACCGACTCCGATCCCTTCGAAGACGGTGAATATTGCTAGTCGACCAGCGAAGCCTGTTGTTGCTAGCAAACAACCCCCGCCCCCAGTCGACTCGGGCAAGCCCAAAGCTCCCCCGAAGAAGGGCTCCTATGCCGAAATCCTTGCCCGAGCTCAACGGGCACAGGCAGTGATGGGCCAAGTCGGCAAAATTCAACATAAGAAAGTTGAGAAAGGAGCCATAAAGAGGGAAAAAGAGAGGGGCGATGTGAAGGGTGCACCGTCGGGCGCTCGGGGCAAGGAGCGTCCTGCTGGCTACAAAGGATCGTCAAAGACGGTACAGCGCAATGGTGCCAACGGGAATGCTTCGTCAAAAGCTGATCGGAATGGTGCGGCGTCTCGACCCACAGCCAAGGGTATGACATCTTCAAGAAAAGCAGCCGAGCCCGAGCCCGAGAAGAAGGTGAAGAAGGCTGCAGTGGCAACCACCGGTTATACCGGAACAGCCCGACCGAAGCCGGGTGCTGTATCGAAGAAAGGCAGCGCTCCACGTGGCGGTGCCCTGCTCAATGCCCCTCCTCCCAGATCCAGCACATCCAGGCGAAAATACGAAGACGACTACGACGAGGACATGGACGACTTCATCGATTATGATGACGAAGAAGACGACGGTCAACGTTATGGTTATGCATCTGATGGTTCATCCGACATGGAAGCTGGCATGGACGACATTGATGACGAAGAACGAATGGCAGAGCAGATTGCTCGCCGCGAAGATTTGCAGGAAGAACGACTTGAGAAATCGCTAAAGATGGCAAAGGAAGAGAGGAAGCGTAAAGCCCTTGAATCCTTGCGGGCCAATCGACGCTAAAGGATGGGACGTGAAAGTTCCTCCCCTTTACTCAGTTCGATTATCTTCTTCTCACAACCCTTTCACAACCCTTCACTCTTCTGGACATTGGGTAATTCAGGTAATTGAAAACGGATCGCTTCATTGCGGACTTGGGGAAGTGGATTAGTAGGGGGTTGAGTTGGACAACATGGAGGAAGAAAGAAAGAAAGCATGAAGGAAAGAAAGTGAGCGTTGCAGCAGAAGTGGTTACCCGTGTGTCTACCGTTTCAGGTCATTAGCGACGGAGTTTTTATTTTCAAAAGTCTGCGCTACTCCCCCCCCCCCCCCCCCCCAGACTTCTGGCTTCCTCAGTCCTTTTTTTTGCTTTTGCTTTTGCTTTTGCTTTTGCTCATATGCTTTTTCTTTTTTGCGCCGTTTTATTGTTCTTTCGCTTTGGTTGTTTTTTTTCCAGTCAGCGGTGTTAAAAGGGTTGGAATTTGCATTGTATGGCGTAGATATAGGAAACTGACTCCCCAAGTGTCCTGGTTTCGGACAATATGTGAGGATAGCTAGTTCTTTTTTTGGCAGGGAAAGTCAACGCGTTTATAATTGTCAAATGATGCTTTGATATATACCAATCCAAGCAGAAACAAAACAAGTCTTATTGACTACCGTAACCTAGTATTGAAGCCTATGTAACAAATTCCCCTTCGCTAACTACAACTACATCCGAGAAACAATAAAAGAGAAAGTATATAACCACAATTCTAATAAAGCCGTCTTTTTTCTTTTCTTGTTCCACCTAGGTATGCAGTAATAGTATCAACCCCTGTACGGTTACGTCTTTTTTTCGACCAGGTCAATCTGAATCCTATAAACAGTCAATTGTAAGAAACATCATTATTCGTGAAGGCAGATGACTTCTTGCTCCTCGCTACACCCACAAGATACCCGATCAGTCAGGTATTTTGTGAACGCTCTTGGCAAGTCAAGAGTACACCAGCCCACGGAAAACATGAACAGGTGATGATCATGGTGTGCATCGATATCCAAGCCGAGGGTGAAGCATTGTCTCCTAGAGCATCAAGCCTGGAGCGACGCCCGCCATGCTAACAGCCATTGACGCCCCCCTTTGTTACACTTGCAAAAAAGAAGAAGGGATAGTAAAGTTAACGCCGTCCAATGATTTTTTTTTTCTTTCGAGCAAGCATGTATGTTCCGAAACAACAAGATAGAAGAGAAAAGTGCGACCACGAGTTTTGTAGTTGCGAGGTGTCAAATGTTCAAGTGAACATTGAGTGGTTTTAAGATTTTGAGAGAAAAGAGGAAATATATATGCGTGTGTATGCAAACCCAAACGGTGGGATCAAGGAAGATCGTCGCTCTGTGATTGCTTGCCACTTGAGCTGCCGTACGGCTTGAGGAGCCAACCTTGATAGTGCCGGACCCCCTGACCGCTGATACTATTAGCGGTGGGTATGATGGAGGGAGGCGGGTTGCTTCTGCGAGGTGGCTCCCTCTTGGCAGGCTGCGGAGGGTTAGCAGGAAGGGAAGACGTAGAGGGTGGCAGTGTAGAAGCAGAAACAGAAGCAGGCGCAGACGTTGAAGCAGGTGTGGATGTAGAAGCTGGAGTGGAAGTGGCTGCGAGTGTGCGCTTTTCTTCGCCGCTGGCTTGATTCGTCGCTGATGCGCCAGCAGTGTTCATGAGGCCTTTTTCGCGAAGATACTGAATAGACTGGAGGATAGCCAAGTCCTCTTGCTCCTTGTCATTGAGAATCAACCGCTGCTGGATGGTCAAACGGCCGTTATTAGCCTCGCGTTCTTTGATGGCCGCCTCCCTCGCTTGGGGATCATGAACGAAGCGGCACTTGCCCTTCTTCCCGCAAGTTCCACCAGTAGAGTAATATTTGCAGTGCCTGGTAATATCGGCCTTGTTGGCCGAGGGAGGAGGAGTAGACACCGTTTTGGTACGGCTAGACATGACTTCTGGTTCATCATCCGAAGAGTCATCAGAGGGATCTCGCATCTCGTCACCCTCGTCACCCTGCTCTCGCTTTCTTTTGATGGAAAACTCGACTTTGCGCAGTTGCTTCCTCAGTCGATCAGCCTCCTTCTCCAGAGAGGCAGCCTTGTCCTCTTCTTTTTGCGCCAACTCGGCGGCCTTTTTGGCTTCGACGCGCGCTCTGGTGGGAAACTTTTTCTTTCGCTCTGCAATGAAAGCCGCAACATCGCTAATGCTGAACCAGGGGAGTTCGGTTAACAATGATACAGGAGAAAACAAAAATCAGTCATAGTGTTACTTACTTGAGGGTTTCTTGGCCGATGAGTTCAGTGAGTGTCTTTTCTTCTCCCTCGTCATCTTCCGTTTCAGAATCAACTCCAGGAGTCAAGCCCAGGGTGTTGGTCTTTCTCTTCTTCTTTTTACCAGCCGAGGGAGATTCCGGTTTGTCGGGCTTTGCAGCACTGTCAACGCTGCTACTGGGTGGCTTTGGCGGGCGTGACTTTTCACCAGCTCCATGATGGTGATGGGAATGATGACCGCCTCGCCCCTTGTTGCCACCGTCTCTATGCCCACCACGCCCTCGACGAGAGTACTGGTTATGTGAGGAATCTTGATGGCGAGAGGCGGCGGGGGGTGGTGGAGGTGCTGCATAAGCATATTGCGGCGGAGGATAATGAGCAACTCGAGGATCAGGGGGGTACTGCTGAGGAAAACCGCTAATCATCGGAGCAGGTGCCGCATCATACTCATGGCCGTGACGGACAGGAGGCACTCCATGAGATGGCTTGTGGCCTCCGCGATCGCTGTAGCCTCCACGACCTCTGCTACCACCCCCGAATGCCTGGGGAGCTCCTTGACTGTTCCACTGGGGTTGATTCGGAGGAGGAGGGGGGGCTTGATAGGGGTAAGGCTGAGGAGCGGGATAAGCAGTCTGCTGGGGGTACTGAGACGGGGGATACAGTTGAGGAGCGTAGTTTGGATGGTAATTCGACGCAGAGAGCGGGACAGGAGCATGAGGGTGGGCGTGGTGTGCAGGAGCATGTCCATGCTCTGGAGCCCACTGCGGCTGAGGAGCTGGATAGCCATTCGCTGGAGGATGGGCGCTCCCATACGGCACTGCGTGTTGGGCAGGGTATGGCTGCCCAGTGTATTCATACCGCGGTTGCGAGCTATGATAGTCGCCACGGCCCCCGTGGTAGTGGCCACCTCGACGGCTGCCTGATCCGCCGCCGCCGCGATTCTGGCCGTAGGGAGGCGAACTCGACTGTCCGTAGCTGGCACCGCCAGAAGTAGGGGGCGGAGGGGGAGGAGGTGCGTAGTTGTATGTCGACATTGTTCACAGAGTCATGTACACTGCCGGCAGGAGGCTTTTTGAGGGTTTGGCTTCTGCTTGGAGAAGCTGATCAACCAATTCGGCGCAGTATCGGTGTTGCTATGTGTTGTTGTAGCAAAAGGGTCAAGGCAGGAGACGGTGAGCGTCGGACTTCGAGACTTCTCGGCTTCGACAGAGAGCGTTGGGTGCGGGAGGAGGAATTCGACAACAACAACGAAAAAGTAAATCAAAACAAGAGACGGATGATGCGGGATCGTTGTCCTCGATGCAATGCCACTGCCAAATAATCGGGACGGCCAGCGTTGGGGCCTCAGATGCCGCGCAGGTGCTTCTGAAATGGAGGTTTAGACGGAAAGTTCCACGATGTCTGACTTTCTGGGAAAATGAAGTGCTGTTGGGCAGGGTCCACTAGGCTATTATAAGCAAGCGGTGAGACGGCGAGTGGTGTCAAGTCGAGGGAAGCTAGCCGGAACAGGCCTAGTGCATTCCGGTTTAGCAATTGTTTCGCCGATTTTCTAACTTTTTACTGCCAGCCAGATTCGAGATGATGTACAACTGCTTCAGCTGTTGGTGAGCTGCTACTTTCTTTATTCTTGGTGACCACAGAGATGCATGCTATGATATGACGGCGTCTCATCCGTGATGGTTTCTTATTCTTATCTTCATCGACGCTCATGAACCACAGCTGAAGAGGCTTGAAATCTAGCCATCATGTTTATCTTGGTATGTCATGCCGCTGGTGCTCTCAATTCACTGCATTTCATTTCATGGATGCGGCTTCTAATCTACCGAGTCACAGACCAAATTCTCCGATCTGGTTCAGATCTCACCCGAAGATTTCTCGAAGCACAGTATTGTAGCAATCGAGGACAACATTAATGCCAAATATGCAAACAAGGTTGGGCTATACCACTCTTTCATCTGGCCCCGGGTCTCAGCGATGACTAACCACTTCGCCATAGGTTGTTCAAAAAATTGGACTGTGCATCTCTCTGTATGATGTTTTGTGGACGTCTGAAGGCTTGATAGGTCACGGCACAGGCCTTGTAAATGTCAATGGTAGGCAATCTTGCTCTTCTCTACGGCCATCCAGCATGCTTACACGGCGGCAAGTCGAGTTTCGTATGATAGTATTTAGACCTTTCAAAGGAGAGGTCATGCTTGGCAGGATACGCAGTTCAACGCCTTCTGGAATTCATCTGAGAACAGACTTCTTCGACGACATCTTTATCCCGTACGAAGAGCTTCCGCAGGGGGCTGAATAGTGAGTCCACCAACGGGTTCAATCACCAAAGGCCGAAAGAGCTAACGGCGAGAATAGCAATCACAGCGAACAGATTTGGATATGGAACTTTGATGAAGAGCGCCTGTTTTACGACAACCACGAAATGGTCCGTTTCCAGGTCATTGACGAAGAATGGCACGACCAGACTCCAGCCGGTCCCACTCAAGCAGAAGACACACCGGCAAAGACGCCTTACAAGATCAAAGGCAGCATGGCTGCTGAAGGTCTTGGTGTGTGTCTATGGTGGGATGGTGCCTGATTGGATTGTTTAGAGGCGTTTGAAGAGCACAATGTATTAATGATTATATTTCCATACTGCCGGGTCTACAATATTTTACACCTTGATTCTCTCCAGCAGTCGCTCCTCGATGCCGTCCAGGACGGAATAATGCTCAATGACGGCCAAGTTTTCGGCCTCGGCCTTGAACATCTTGTGGGGATCCTGACCAGGGGCCATGGGGCCAACGGGCATCTGTTGCTGCTGCATTTGCTGAGCAATTTGGCTCGCAGCTGGTGAAGTGTTAGGAGATATTCTATTATGCTTGATAGAGGATGCATGGTATTAGTATGCTTACCGTTGTCACTTCCAAGGAGGAACACATAAACAAATTGGAGACCGAAGATACACAAAAAGTACCAGCTGATGCTAGACATCCACCGCGGGTCCATGTCTTTGGTCAGGACACCGGCCTGGAGCATGCTCTTGAACTTGATAGTGATGGGGAATGGCAATTTCACTCGTTGCGGTCAGCACTGGCAAATGACAAGTAAGCAATACGATGGTGACATACTGATGGCATATCCGCTGAAGAATGCATTGATCCAGCTCATAATCAAGGTGTTGGGGATCATCATGGCCATGTTGTTTTTCATCATGCCCATCATGCCCTCCATGGCGTTGGGATCCGACATGGGGTTGGCCGGAGGCTGGCCCTTTTGGTTTGGCGCCTTGAGGTAGGCGCCAGACTCGAATCCTTCAATCAGGAAATCACGTCGAGTCTCAAATGCCTTGCGCGACAGCACATGGTAGTTTGTCCTTAGAGAGGCACCATGAGCGAGAGCACGCTGCTCACGGATGGCTTTGATGTCGGCCTTCTTCGGGGTCGTGGTCATGAGCACGGATGCGTAGTGGCGGAGGACACCAGTCAGGACCATGACAACGGTGATGGGAATCAGGATCCAGTAGCTATGCGTGGAAGCGCCATGTTAGCTGTCTCGTCTTCTGCCTGCTGGAGCTGTAAATTGAGGCCACGAACAAGAGCTGGGGATCCCTATGCAGGGTCTGAGCCGGTAATTGCGCCATGACGGGATCGTTGAGCTTTTCAGCCGCACTTGGAGCTAATGCGATGCTGTATTCAGTGTCGTGCGGACTCGGCGGTGGGCAACGATGCTGCGATGGAGGGGGAGATTATGCGATCCATGAGCTCATGGAAGATGCTGAGGTGGAAGATGCATAGCAGCAGCTCTACTACGGAGTATCCTACCGCCGGCAGCCGGCAGCCCCACATTTCGGCGCACTGAGCTCTCTGCTGGCCAATTGAACTCGGCAGAACCCCACGATCTTAGTGCATATGTGTACTGTAGCAACTCAGTTTACTGGCAGCTTACAGCGAAGCATTGAAGTCAAACTACAGGCCACCTCTGCCATAACTTGGACCAACAACAGCAACATTTCGTTGTTTTGATCACATCTGGCGATTCAATCTCCAGGAATATAACGCAACCATGGCCGCGGAAAAGATTTCTCTATATAATCTCGCTGGTAAGTTGAGCTATTCTTGCTGCAGCTTGTCGCCACTGGTTCCATCGCGCCTTGCTCTGACACCGTGGCTATAGATTTAAAGAACACGACCGACGATGCGATCCCCAACTACCTCAACTCCCTGAAATTCAAGCAGACACACTTCCTAAGCGATGTACGGCTAGGGCTTGGGTACAGCGCATTCCTCATTGCCGCCGCTTGTTTCGCGTGGGACTACAAGCTGGGCTTTGAGGATACCAAGTTCTACACAGCCATCGCAGTGGCCGTCTACACCGTTCTGAATGGTGTCTTGACATTCTGGATGATGTTTGTGGAGAAGGGTGTTATATATCAAGGAATCGCGCCATCGGGAGAAAAGGTACGCAACGGCAATGGCCAATCCAGCGGCGATGAGGTAGCGCAAGAACTGACGAGAGACACTTGCAGATCACAGTAGCCAGCGCAACGAAGAAGCTGGACCCTACGTACAGACTCAGCATCACCGTCACAGACAAGTCTTCCAAGTCACGGATCATCGAGGTGGCCAAGCCATTTGCTTCCTTCTTCGACGAGAGCGGCTACTTCGTCGCTGCTCCCTTCCAGCAGATCCTCGCCACTGCGGTTTATGTAGTCGGCAAGGCTGACCCCAAGCGCATAAAGTCAGAGTCTCAAGACATGTTGAATGCAAACCCGGAGCTTTTGGATGCGATTCTCGCTGCCAACAGCGGCTCAGCTACGGGGGCTGAGGCGGCGGAGGGTGGAAAGCGACGAAAGGCGTGAACAATTGGATGATGGATGGAGTTATACCCGGGATGGGAGTTGGGGAGGTTAAAAATTTACTATGAAGAAAATAAGGACACCAGCCCGAATCATATCTTTGAATCTATTCAAGACCGCCTCCAGTATGACGAGGCGTGTCTTACGATGTTATGGCGTATAAGCGAGTTGCATGAGGAGAACGCAACGGTCAAGATACCAAAAAAAAATATATGTAAAAGGCTGGAACTTTGATTCAAATGATGAGAATAGACATCAACGCTTACAGATGGCTTGTTGATTTCTTCTATTGCTACAGACGACACTCGAACGTACAAGTCCTACATACTTTCCTATCATCTATTCGCGGGCATACATCGAAGGTGGCTGATACCGAAATTTTTCCTGATAGTAGATGGAGTGTTTGGGTAGAAGCAAGGTCAAATTCCGAGTCATCGAACTATGAAGCCTTGATTGAACGGAAAACACCCGTTCTTCAGCATAGATATGTTGCTGGGAGAGCGCAAGTATCATATAGAGGCACTTAAATCAGATGTGTCACGCCCAAATCTATGACATGTAACCAATCAGTAATTGCGTTTCGATATAACCAGGTATTTACGACCAGCCTATATCAATCACAGTAAAAACAAGCAATTCTTTTATAATCTTCTATGAGAAAATGCGGGCATCTTCCCGAAGACATCATAAACTTTAGTGGTCCGGGCTATCGGTCATCGGCCGGCGACAGTCCGATCTTCCATGGACCATGGAGGAAAAGGATAAAAATCCGAGAGCACATTTCAGTAACATGCTAACCATGGAACAATAATGGCCTTTTTCCCCGTGTTTTTTGTTGAAGTGATACAAGAAACAGACGCCGCGGGACACAAACATTGGTAATACAGCCTTGTCAGCAACGGCAACACCATAACCTTCATTTGTAAGTTATTGTATCTTGAGGAATTCTTCCCCGTAGGGCGACGCTTTAGCCTACCTTTTGCTGCTTGGATACCGCCTATTTAGCAGCTTCCAAGAGTGGATCGGGTGACATACAGCACTGTAGTACTATAGCTCCGGAGATGGCATCGAGATGCTAGTCGCAGCAGGGATTTGTGAGGTAGGATCCAGGTAAGACAATGTGATGGGCCTTTTACTAGACGCCCATTATCACCAAGGCCTTGCTCGTCACAGCTCTTAATCACACTCTTTCGCTCGTTACATTCTCTGATTCATTTTTGCTACTTAGTACATCACTTGCGAAATCACAATTCGCCATAAATCATCCCGCCATGACAACGCCAGATCGAGTCGTTCCGATGCGCGTCATCGTCTGCGGCGTGCAACGGACAGGAACATTGAGTAAGTCCATCTCTTCCGGATTCAGTCACACCTCTTAACTCTTCTGCACAAGGCGTGAGGTTGGCTCTCAAACAGCTGGGCTTCAACGACTGCTATCACATGCACAACCTCCTTGAGAACCCTGAGCAGGAATGCCCGCAATGGGTCCGTCTCATCGAGGCCCGATACGGCGGAAAAGGCACCGTCACCAGAGCCGACTTTGACAAGGTGCTGGGCAACTCGCAAGCCTGCGTCGATGTTCCCGCGGCGCTCTTCGGCGTCGAGCTCGCGGCTCTGTATCCGGAAGCCAAAGTCATCATCCTGAACCGTGATCCGGAATCGTGGTACTACAGCACCCTGGAGTCCGTCATCTTGGCGGCGCAACCGGCGTCGCCGTGGACCAAGCTGCAGATGCTCTTCTGCTTCGTCTTCGACCCGGCATCGCGCGCGTTTGCCCGCTTCGGCATGGCCATGTCCGGGCTCGCCTTTCGGTACCATCACCGGACGGAAAAGGACAAGGCCATTGCCTGGTACACGGGCATGTACAAGCGCTATCGCGATGAGATTCCCGAGGCGCGCCGCTTTGAGTACAAGGTTCAGGATGGCTGGGGTCCCCTCTGCGAGTATCTCGAGGTTCCCGTGCCGATGGTCAAGGATGAGCAGACGGGAGAGGAAGTGGAGGCGCCGTTTCCCCATGCCAATGATCGCGAGACGTTCCAGAAGAACACGCTGAAGAGCAGGGCGCGGGCATTGAGGCGGGCACGGGATAATATGCTTGTGGGAGCTGGCAAGATGGCGGTTATCGCGGCTATGGGCTATGCTGGATATGCTGTGTGGAAGACACGCCTTGGAGGGAGACTTTGAAGAGTGTTCTGGATATGATTGTTGATTCTTGTAGTATATATTGCAGTGACTTATACATACATGCATGGTTGCACAGCATAGATGGCATAGAGCCTTCTTTTGTTTCATTTGCTTCTGCCATGTATTGATTGGTTGATTCATTTACATGTTCATCTATACATGTACCTCAGCTCACCTCCGAAATGACATTTGCGATACCAAATCCAAGCCGTAAATAAATCCCTTCCAAAGGAAATGCATAATAATAAACCTAGCCCATACAAAACACTCCGGTTCAATCTCGTATCCCATCCATCCAATTGTCCTAAAGCCGATCGCTCCCCAAAAGCGCCAAATCCCGGACGCTCTCATAGAACAACTTGGCCCAAATCCTTGTCCTTTATTTCCCCCACATCGTCGTCACTGACATCATCGTTCTGTTTAAACGTTTAAACCCACTCCTCAATATCATGGCACATGTACGTGTATGTATGTTCTCCCCAGAGAAACCACAAAAGAAATAACCCTCTTCATAGTAACATTGTCATTGAAGCCTATTTCGCAATCATCGCATTGTGCCCAAGAAGCCGGATCCCGAGTGGCAGGGTCGGGAATTGCTCAGTCGTCGCGATGCGGAATCATTGCTGCTTCTTCGTTCGAGATAGGCTTCCCTCTCAGGGCTGCTGCTCAATCCTTCGTGATGCTGCTGCTCTTGCTGCTGATGGTGATGATAATGTTTCTTTTGATCGAAAACATAACCCTTGGGTGGATTCTGCGTGTATGACGAAGGCTCGCCCATCTTCAGTGACTGGTCCATCTCTGTGTAGGTGGTATCGTTCAAGACGTGATTGTAAAGATTGAGTTGATCAACGTAGCATTAAGAATGGCAAATCATCTGCCTTTTCAACGAGGAATCTAAAGCTTTAAGAATGTGTCAATGCCTAATCCAGCCGTCTGATATATATACTTTCCCCCCGCATCTTGGAATGCCGAACAATCCACAGTTTGATCAGCGCCACCATCCAGTAGTCGCCCGCCATCTCTGACCTCTTGACCCCAAGCGCAGTCGCACCAGGTGCGGTAGAGGTAAAGATTTGCCGTTGGCAGCGGGTTGGTGCGTTCTGACAATTGGCTGGGGCCCCGCATCTTTGGGGATTGTTCAGACTTGGACGAATGGGGGCGCTAGAGGAGAACAATATGTATTGGGCGCGAGGTTGGAGAAGGGCTAGGTTTTTACCCGTCTATGATGTTTGTTAGTTCTGGACCGTTTCGATGGTGTGCTCAAGAACAATTGCGGCATATTTTCTTTTCGTCCAATTGAGAAATTGCCGACGTAGGGCAGGATGCCATCGGCTATGGTCATGAGTGCCCAGATCCATCTCCATTGATGGGGTTCTGGATCCTCTTCAGCGGACATGCCATCTCGCAGATGGTAAGGGTTTAGTATTACAGATCATATTTAATCCAGCGCACTAAGATGGCATAAGATTATCCTTCAGCCAATGGCAATCCCTCTCAACGATGACTTCCACTTATAAACAGTTCTTGGAGGGTCACTCGTGGAAGACTGCCATGATGGGGGATATTAACGCATCGGCTGCTAGATGCCTCCCATGATAGTTGCTCTGATCAAGAACTCTGCCATCACGGCAAGATATAGCCTTGAGCATGTCAAAACAACTGTGGTTGGCGGAACGGCTGCGGTATCAAGCGCAACGGGAGCAATTCGCGGCTCTGCCACCTTCATGGCCGACAATGAAGTCATCTTGAGTCTAAGAAATGGAGAATTTAGTCCTCTGGAGAGTGGCGATACGGATGAAGCTTGTCGGTTACCAGCTGCTCATTAACACTGGAAACCCCACGTCGAGTTCATTGCTCCGAATAACCTTATACAATCAGTTTGCTCACCTCCAGGCAAAGTGTCAAAGGTTGAAAAGTTGGCTCTTTTATATCAGTTGAATGTACTTCGACGAATCGAGCGCCTCTCAACCTCTGCCTACCTGACACATTTTCGCAAATGGCTCACTCAGCAACGGACAAAGTCTCTTAATGGGAATTACGAGAATGTCTCGGATTGCGCTCGTCTCGCTCGTCTTAACTCGAAGAAATTGAAGACAGAAATCGACGATACAAAGAAGCTCCTCCTACACACTGGCTGTGCCAAGATTTCTCTGCTTCTTAGTCGACTGGCTGCATCAGCTGAGGCAATCTTTAAGGGCGTAGAGAACGCCGACGACATACTCAAACAAGATGGACATTTCAATGATTTGGGCAGTTTTCTCAGTGGAAAGAACGATTTCTCAGTGCTTCTCAGCTCTATGGCTCATACAAATCCAACAATGAGAGTCTTGGAACTTGGAACTGGGTTCACCAATACCACTGCTGCGACTGTAAAGGCTCTCGTCAACTCGGCCAGCTAGCGCAGTTATAGTAAATACGTCTACACAGCCCGAAACGGAGAAACTATCCAGCTCGCAAGTATGGAACTAGAGGATTGTGAAAATATCGAGTACAAAATCCTGGACACCTCCAAAGATATTAAGTCGCAAGACTTTAACCTTTCTTCATTCGATCTCACCATTGCCAATACAACTCTTCGTTTGTCCCCTCACATTTAAGATATCCTTCAGAATATTCACAAACTCATTAAACCAAATGGTCGATTACTTATTCAAGAATTGCCACCTAGTGCAAATTTTCATAAATTTATAATGGGCTTCAATTCTGAGTGGTGGACAGATATGGACGATGATCGCATGAATGAGCGACTGCATGAGGCACATCAGTGGCATGACCTTCTGATGTTTGCTAGGTTCTCAGGGAATGAAGGTCTGATTATGGACGATGACCATATTATAGCGACTATTCTCAATACTGTAGCTACTGCTATTCGCGAGCCTGGAAAGGTCACTCTTCTTGGGCACTCATATTCTCAGGATCATACAAATGCTCTTTCAGAGCTACTGCGTGATATGGGCTACGAAGTTGAATTCCGTACTCTTTCACAAGAGCCTGATCCAGAGGCTGATGTCATCTCCCCTGTTAGACCTTCACGACACAATGTTCTTTGAGATGACTGAAGATACTTTCACTTCATGACAGAACTATCTTGGCAAGTTTCCTGCTGAAAGAGGGCTATTATGGGTTACCGGACACGCCCAAGTGGGAGCACAAGATCCTCGGTACGCAACCTCCATTGGGGCAACTAGAAACATCAGATCCGAGCTTTCACTAGAACTTGCCACGTTAGAGGTGGACTTGGCGAATTTCGATGCGGAAAGCATTATACACGTTTTCCACACATTCTGTAACAAAACCAAGGATGATGAGTGACAAAATATATGATCAATTGGCTTACTTCCCTACTAGACTGGTCGGGCAGAGAGCTTCTCTTTATGCTAATTTACATCTAGTCCCCTGTTACCGGCTTGTACAGATACCTTCATGGTTACTGCACCTTTTCAGCAATGAGTTTGATCCCGATTGGGAGTACGCAATTGTCAATGGAAGAGTCATGATACCACGATACCAGTAGATAGATATCGCAGAACATGCTGGAGAAACACCTTGTACAAAATCCGAGTCTTCTAAAAAGCTCAAAATTGCTCGTATGGGCCAACTACAAACGCTTCAGAGGACAGAAGACGAGACAAAACCACTTCAGGACGGTCAAGTCGAGATTGAGCCCTGCGCTGTTGGTATGAACTTCAAGGATGTTCTTGTTGCCATGGGCATTGTTGAAGATTACAAACCTGGTCTTGGGATTGAGTGTTAGGGTATCATCCGCAAAGTCGCCAAAAAGTGAAAGACCTTTCACCCGGAGATCGAGTAATGACCATTGGTCACGGATGCTTCACAACGAGGTTCATCTCAGAGGCAAGTCTTGTGGTCAAAATTCCCGACAACCTCAGTTTTGAGGATGCTGCTACAATTCCATGTGTTTATGCCACTGCGATCCATGCACTCATCAACTTGGGCGGACTGTGCGAGGGTATGTCAGCTCTCGTCCATTCTGCTTGTGGTGGCATTGGTATTGCAGCACTCAACATCTGTAAAACGATGGGTGCCGTTATATACGCCACTGTTGGCAATGCTGAGAAAGTCCAGTCTCTGATTGAGAATTTTGGGATTCCTCGAGAACACATCTTTAATTCTCGAGATGTCTCATTTTACGGCGACCTCATGGCTGTTACTAATGGCCAAGGGGCTGATTTAGTGCTCAATTCTGTATCAAGATAACTGTTGCACACTTCGTGGAAGTGTGTCGCTCCTTTTGGAAAGATGCTTGAAATTGGAAAACGCGACTTCATCGGTCGGGGTCAGCTTGGAAGGGAAGTATTCGAGTTCAACCTCTCATTCCGTGGCATTGATATGTCACAAATGGCTGTTGAAAGACCAGACATGTGCAAAAAGATTTTGCAACAATTCAACAAGTATTATGAGAAGGGTGCCATCAAGCCTATCGCACCTATGAAGCACTTTGAGGCCGAAGATATCATCGAGGCTTTCCGATACATGCAAAAGGGCCAATACATTGGCAAGATTGTCGTATTGATGCCAGCAGACCCATCAAAGCTCCAATCGGTAGCAACACCCCAAGCTGTAAAGTTCAAATCTGACAGGACGTACCTGTTAGTTGGAGGACTCGGCGGCTTGGGCAAATCTGTCTCCAACTGGATGGTAGAAAACGGCGCACGTCATATAATGTACTTGTCACGATTCGCCGGGGATTCTGAACAGGATAAGAGATTTATCAGAGAGATTGAATCACAAGAGTGCGCGGTCCAGGCCATTAAAGGGAGCGTCACAAGCCTTCAAGATGTTTACCGAGCGGTGGAACAGGCGGCAATGCCAATCGCAGGCGTTTTCTTGATGACTATGGTTCTGAGGGTAAGTTTACATAAATTTAGCACATTAATTCAAGGCTAACCAGGGCATAAATAGGTCCGTGGTATTCTACAGCTCTCTCACGATGACTGGTTTACGGCTACCAGACCCAAAGTTGACGGCGCCATTAATCTCCATCAAGCTTTGGAACACTGTGATTTGGACTTCTTTACCTTATTCAGCTCCATATCCTATGTCGTAGGCCAGGTGGGCCAGGCAAACTACTCAGCAGCCAATGCTTACTTAACGGCGTTTACTCAATCTCGTCACCAGCAGGGTTTGCCTGCAGGTGTAGTGAATGTAGATGTTGTCGACGATATTGGATACGTGGTTAAGAACCCGGCGCTCTTGGAGCAGTTCCGCGCCCTAAACTTTTATACAATGGACGAAACCGAACTCCTTGATGCTCTCGCGTATACCCTGTCTCATCAACATCTAGCTTCCCCTTCAGACGATGGCTTCTTTAACCCAGCGGAACTCACCATCGGCCTCGAAAGCACAGAGCCACTGTCCAATCATAATAACCGGTCTATTTGGAGGCGCGACCGACGCATGGCCCAAGCACATCTCCAAGATTCCGGTGCAACTTCCGGTGCTTCAACCGGATCCGAGGACTTTGGTCAGTTCATGAAGAGCGTCAACGCCAGTCCCTCGCTGCTTGATACACCGAACAACCTCGATTTTCTGACAGCTCAGATTGGCATGTGTATCTACAACCTCATGTCACGAGATGCCAAAGACCTGAACCTTAGCCTGAATTTGACCCAGCTCGGTGTTGATTCTCTTGTTGCCATCGAGATTCGTAATTGGTGGCGCGGTACGCTTGGGGTCAACGTCAGCCCGCTTGAGTTTATGGGTGCTAGAAGCATAGCAAACCTGGGCAAATTAGCTGCCAAGGGCATAAAGGAAGCTCACAGAGCCGCATAGGTATCACATGGCATCGATTGCTTACTGTAACATCCATCAGGTTACTTTTCAACCCCGCCCTTCCTTCGGCTCGTTTATTCGATGTTAATCCTCTTCCCGGGCAAATTTCCAATGAAGTTTAAGGTACATGTTTGTCACACCAGCTACCTGATTCGGGTGTCTTCTACTTCTGTTAGTCATATGCTCCCGACCCTACCTACCTACACACCATCTTCTATGCCAATTACCATAACATTTCGTTGTCCTTCGTTAGTATGTGCTTCTCCTAATATTTCACATGTATAACCCTAGTCCAGTCAGCTCGCGGTTGTGCTAGTTTCATAAGAACGATGTTTCCCCTGCATTGCTTTGTTGTCTTTACGATGTGATATAATCATAAGTCAGGGTCGAAACAAGCGGTGAAGCCATTAATATCGCCTTCATATTCTCCTGCATCCTTCATATTACACCACATTAATTGAGTGGCTAAATAGCATGCTGATGTATCACCTCCTTGCAGCAAGCGTCTGGCCGAAATGACGGTTGGGTAGGACCCTGGCCTTGCCTGTGAGAGTGGGGGTAGGATGTAAGGGAGGGAAAACATTGTACATATGTATCTTCCATGTATAAAGATATCGCAAGTATGTAAGTAGAGGAGCCATCATGCTTGTAGGCGTTAATAGGCATTGCTTGCATAGTGGCTGCAGAGCTCAAAACATGAACACATCATGCATTAATTAGCACAAATACAGGAACTCGCCAAGGCAAAACACAAACGGGCGATTGATTTCTTCTAGAGGGGTCTGATTGAGCTTATATAATCGCTCAGGGTCTTTGCGATCCCCCGTTGAGCTGCCGCATCGCGACTCTCTGCCCTCATTTTCTTCTCCTAGAAGTTGTTGAAGGAAGATCTTAGAAATGCAAACACACTTCAGGCATTATATACATCTTTTTATCATACAATTCAGTGATGTTGTAACCATTAAAACCCAAAACAATACCATCTATGACTGCACTTTGATGTAGTTGCCAATCTTGGGTATCACCCTGTCAATTGTAGGTGAAAACTATCAGAGTCGTAGGCACATGTATACCGTTTCATTAAACGTAAGAGGATAACACTAGCAAGGCCGGGCAAAAGATTCGAACAATCGAATAAGTATCACCAAAATCCGGAAACGTATATAGAGTGCGCCAAACCATGAAAACTTCGACAGAAAAGAATGTAGCACTGTGTATTTCCATGAGAAACAATCTAGCTCATGAGCCAATAACAACAGAGAAGATGGAACAAAGGTAAAATTTCCTAAGAGAAGCAATTAAAAGAACAACCTTTTCACCTTTCATTTTGCATCTCTCATCTCCCTTTATACAATAAATAAGGGGCAATAGGATGCCTTGCACATGAAGAAAATGGCGTCAACTTATCATGCAGTCCATACCACCCTGGATCATCCACCAAATGCAGCTAACGAAATTGAAATGCATCCAAAATGTCCGAGATCACCCCCGCTAGTTCATCTCATGTGTGAGCAAAGAACTCTAAATTTTCATTCAGTATAGTGAGTTTTCTAGTTGGCACCAGGCAAGTAAAGAGGAATCTCCATAGGCAGATCCTTGTGAGGCTTGAGCGAGTCGATGCCTCCAGACACGTGGGTTTGCTCCACAGGCTTGCGAGTGAAGAAGACAAGCATATCGCGGTGAGCCTCCTTGGTCTTGTCGACGGGGAAAACAGGTGACAAACTGTGCTTGCGCTCGTGATCGACGACCATGAGCGTATCAAGGAATCGCTTGTGCTGGACTCGACCAACCAAGTGAATGGGCTGAATCTCCTCCAGGCGGATGCCAGTCTTCTCTTCCATGTCATGCATGAATGTGGCAGCACTGTTGTCTGACATGTTGTAGCTTCCCAAAAAGGTGGTCATGGTGTGGTCAACACCATCAGAGTGCACACCCTCGAGCGCAGGCTCTCCCAGAATATGGGGAGTGGTTACGGTGCGGAGGCTGAAGAGGGTGCACACCCACTTGTTAATTCCGTACTCTAGCTTAGGGCGGTGAGCAATCTCCATGCCATGGATGATCATGGCCTTGAAGACGAAGAGTGCCTGGAAGATTGAGTTGAGCTGCAAGTCATTCTGAACCTCGTCAAAGCGGCGGATAGCACCAGAGTCGTAGCGGTTGAAGTCCTCCTCGACGGTCAGGCAAAAGGGCTGGAACTCTAGACGGCGAATAGAGTGTGTATCAAAATCGAGACAGAAACGGCTGTTGCGTGTCAGGCGGAAAGGCAGGGTCGGGTCGTGGTACAGCTTGTCTGAGACAGTCTTCATGCCGGGGATGTCAGACTCCTTGGCGCCGAGTCCGAGCATAAGCTCGATCATCTCCTCAGACTCGACGAAGATGGCACGATCACGCAGGTATTTTTCGCGAAGCTTCATGATCTTGCCGATGGTCTCGTAGAACTTGGGTTTATACGCTTGATCTCTGACGTTAAGCTGTGTGTAGCCCTCTACCTGGGGGGTTGGCTGCGAAATCTGGTGCTGCTGCTGTTGAACCTGTTGAGCCATATAAGGGGGAGGGGGCGGGCCGTTGCTCAGTGGCGTCTGAGTGGCGATAGCCTCTACGGCCTTGGCCTTGCTAGACTCGTGAAACAAACGTTGGCCACCCCGGTTGGTGAAGAGAGGTGAAGAACGAAGCAGGGGTGCAGAAGCACGAACTGCACGTTGGGCAGACCTGAATGAAGACATGATGTTGATGAAGTCAAGATGATATAAGATTTAGAAGAGTTTGCTTTCTTTTTATTGCAAAACAAGAAAATCTTCAATTTGTTTTCAAAAAAAATCTTTAATGATCAGGAGTCAGTTCAGGAGTGGCTCAGGATAGCCCCCTATCAGGATTTGTAAGAGTAGCTCAGGATAGCTCTCTGTCAGGAGTGTATAAGAGTAGCTCAGGATAGCTCTCTGTAACAAAAGAAATTCAGGATTTGAGTTTGTATGGCTCAGGATAGCCCTCAATAAAAGACTTGCTTCTACTGTCAACTTTCCAAGAAAACGAAAACGAAACGTAAAATAACTCCCTGTGCAAGATAACGAGTCCAGGAAGAAAAGGTGGATGAAAGAGCTCCAAGTGCAAATTGCTTGTGTGATGAAGGTACTGGTGGTGGTCAATGGAAGATGGGAAACGGGGCCTTCTTATTCTTGAAAGGGGTGCCTAGAGTCAATGGACTTTGAGACACAAAAAGGCGACTTGTGGTGGGGAGGAAAAGGGAGGGAAGGGGGAGGTGCGGATCAAACAACAGACTCCTAAGCGCTGTGATGCTCGATTCGGGACCTTTGACGCATTCCTACACAGAGTAGCATTGCACCATTCTTGCTGTAAACTACGTCGATGAGAAACAAGGCAAATCAGTTGACGCCTTTCCCCCCTCAGCCAGCCTCGAGACAAACACTAGCGTCGTGTTCTGATGTCAGTCGTTGCCTACGCGATGCCACACAAGTTCTTAGTATGCCACGAAGAAGCTTACTACGAACACAAGGTAGGGGTAAAGACCAGCCATACTTAGTTTGGCCGCTTAACTCCTCACCGACGGCTCTCGGGACGATACCTGGACATCCGGCACGTCTACTTATCGATATATGACACTGACAGACGGGGATATTACGATCTTCCTGTAATGGGCTCATAAATTTTGGGTCTATCTGACGACATGTAAGACATCCTTCTCTTCGCCATAAATGTTCAGATACGTCAGTTTAAGCTAATACATCAATACATGCTCCATACGGGTTTCAGTATCGGAAGCATGAGGCACAATCCGTGATGGATGATACGTGTATGATGAGGCCGAGACCAAGAGAATGAGGTGGATGTAATTACATAAACTTCACATGTTACATGACCTCCGCTTCGATATAGCGTTATTTGACGCGAGGGGGCTACCTCAATCACCAACCAATGAACCGCCTAGTGTTGTCTTAGATGGTGGGAGAGTAACCGGTGAGTGTTACAAGCGGCTGAACACATCAGCCCTGTGCCGTGCCGTACCAAAAGGGGATAAAGGTGCATACGGGGCTGAAGCCACTTCCCTACATGTACTCAAAGGGTGGTTTATTACTGTGATGGCTGAGTCTAACCATCGAGGCACACGCAGAAGTATCCCGATCTGGAAATATGGACACGGGAACTATTCAACGGTTCTTTTCGTGTTACACAGCCTCCCGTGTGTATGGGTATTGTATCTAGTCAGTTATGATGGCTTCATCGGGGGGAGAAAAGGCCCGAGCGTATGAACGAGAGGCAAACCATTACGCTCAGATGCCAGCCCAATCAATATACATGCACATCATAGCTTGTGTAAGACTTGATACGTCAACACAGTATTCTAGCTAGGCGGAATGAGAGATGCAACTCCGACGCAATACGTTGGAGCCGAAGCGAAGCGATTCGAGGTGAGAGCTCGAAAGACATACAATACTTTCCCTTTATTAGCCATGTGATGTACCCGTGCGGATGCATTCCAAGTTCTCAGGCGGCACGGGATAAATTGATGCCTAGGAATTTAATTAAATGGATTTTGATTCTTGGCTTCTGACTTGCCACGTAGTATGTTATATTGACTTGGGTTTTGTTCCTGAAACGCTTGTGGCGTCGCTCGCGGGATGTCTAGCATTAGTGTGTGTATTTACGTTTATACACGACATGACATTACTGATTGTGAGTGGCAAGGGGGGATATCGAAGAGATTAGATTGACTTCAAATGGATCAGATAAAGTAGTACAAAGATTTACAAAATTAATGGCTGCCTTCTGGCGTTGGTGTCCCTATCGAAAGTCAATACTCCCTATACCTACTGACTCGAGTTTTTGGCTTATAAGAAGTGCGGTTTACAGCCCCGGATCGAGTCGTCCAAAAGCGTATAAACGGAGTTTTTAATTACTACATGCTTATATTACAAGCCCTCCACAGGCATCCCACATAATCTAATAGGCCCAAACCACGCCGGTATCCGACCTTGTCTCCAGCACGAATTCGTCCCGTGTCTCATCCCTCGCCTACGTATTCCACCTATTACACCATTACCACCTGCATGTATCTCTGCCATACTCTCACAAACGTAATGACCGCCATGACGGCCCACGCCTCCCCTAGCTCACCGGTCGCTCCACTATTGATGAACTCGAACTTGGCAGCCTTTTTGCTCAGGCCCGTCGCATCCGCCCAGACGGCCAGAATCTCTCCGTCCGTGTTCTCATACGTCGATACGTCTCCATCATCATCATCCTTCTCATCATCCGAGCCCGCATATGCATCTGCATAGCTCTCCACAACTCGCCTGAGCTTCCATCCACGGACCCATTCATGCAAGTCCTTGACCTCTTTCCCGCCTGTGCCCACCCACTCGAACCGCTCGACACGTCGCGTTGTCTTCTCCCCCTCTCTCTGCGGCACGGGCACGGTAAAGGAATACAAGTCCATGAAGCGCTTCGTCCGGCGGGACAATTTCTCCTCAATGACTTCCTGGCCGGGCCCGAGAGGGGGCAGCGTGACGACATTGCCCATGGCCGTCTTGCCAGAGTTGCGCACTGCTGCGAGCGGGGGAGAATCCAGGGTAGGGCCGTTGTACATGATGAGGTCCCCCCACCATCCTTGTGGTAGGTTGAACATGTAGAGCGACTGAGAGCCGTGGTCGAGGGATAGCTTGAGTTTCTTCCATGAGGGGTCGTAGTTGAGCTCCAATGTCTTTGGGAATGTCACACCATCTAGCGAGGCTTTGTGGATTTTCTGGTGAGCTTCTCTTGATTCGGCACCGCCCATGATAGAGGATGGATATGGCCTGTCTTTGTGTAGCTACTAGTATTGATGCACTAGAGAGTTTCTTGCTGAAGATGAGATGAGAGTAAAAGAGTCCAATGATGAATATATTTTATCAAAACACCCCGAAATCACCAGTTATATATCCCAAATCCGTTTCCCTATTCTCATCTCCCGAGAATCCTCTTTTCAGCCAGTTGCCAAATGCGGTAATACCCAGCGCTGGTGACGCCACATGGCAGCTGTTGCTGAAGGATCATAACACAGCCACACTGAGGAGCCAATGGTGATGTAATTGAATGGACTGGAAAATGTTGGCCATGAGTATCGCAGGAATTGCGTTAAATCGCGTATCATCTAAATATAGCCTTGCATGGCGGTGATGATATCGATGATAAGCATCAAAGTTGATGATCACCTGGTTATAATTGACCAGGACACAATGGAGAATACCATTGCAGCAGTGTTTGCATTGGGCACGGAACTCCAACATCCATGTTAATACGAAGAAAGATGGAAGAAATAACTCTAATTTATGCATATCCTCTCTCTTCTACACAGTCCCTCTACGCATTCTTTGCGGCGGCATCAACCGTGTCGGCCATCTCCTTCATGTTTGTAAATTTCCATGAATACGACACCTTGTCGGCATACGCCTCTGGATCTCCGCCCATGACACTCTCAACCTCCTCGCCTCGCTCAATCCAAACACTCGTCAGTCCAATCTGCGCTGCCGGCACATGGTCATGATGCAAGCTCTGCGCCGTGTGCAAGATATTTTCCTTCTCAACGCCCAGATCCTTCTCACAGTGCTCAATGAGGTACCGGAAGTTGTTCAAGTCCGGCTTATATGACCCAATCTCTTGAGCCGTGTAAATGGCATCGAAAGGGAAGCCCTGGAACTGCTTCTCTAAGGTGCGCTTGAACGAGTCGAGGTCTACATTGGACAAGATCACAAGCTTGTAGTGCTTATGCAGCCGCTTCAGCGCCTCGAGAGTGTCAGGATAAATGGCCCAGTCGCCGACACCGAATCCAAACTTTGACTTTGCCTCCTCGTCGGCTGAAACGCCCAGCTCAGATGCGAGATTACCATATGCGGCGGCCAGTACGGCATGGTATAGGTAGGTTGGGTTGGCTGTCTGGACGAGTCCCTCGTGTCGGACCAAGGCCTTGAGTAAGCCAAGACGATTGTTCTTGAGGGGATGTGAGTCGGCGAGCTGTTGATTCAGAGGTTGAAGATTGTTGTAGATGCCAGACTCCCAGTCCACCAGAGTGCCGTAGCAGTCAAAGGTGAGGGCCTTGAAAGAAGTGATTGGTCGTGTCGTCGCCATCTTTGCCACAGTTGCTTTTGCTTGTTAATTGCTTGCCTCGTCTTCAGTCTCGTGGTTCCTGACGATACCTGCCTGGATCTCTTGGTTTATGTCAGGTTTAGAATTGAGTTTCTTGAGAATCTATTATTACAAAGAACGGCTCAAAACTGAAGCTTCACGCATTGCCAAAGCTTTGCCGCCCCGCCCTGTCCACGGCTACAGATCGCTACTGCGCCGATGGCGGGGTTGGTTGATGCGGGGCATTTTTCATATGACGCTCTCATGTCTTTCTCTAGACTCACTCATGTTTATTTCCATCTTGTTTCGTCACTTGTAATGCGTACCTGTGCTTTTATCACGTTGCCTAATTGGGAAA
The DNA here is from genome assembly GCA_037893235.1 of Trichoderma afroharzianum. NCBI lineage: Eukaryota > Fungi > Ascomycota > Sordariomycetes > Hypocreales > Hypocreaceae > Trichoderma > Trichoderma afroharzianum. The sequence goes on from JBBLXW010000010.1 coordinate 872,634, forward strand.
CTGGATATTATTCCATAGCTTGCTGAAATCACACAAAATGGTCACTATTACAAGAACTGCCTATTCTCAGATGCGGTAACTAATATCCTCTGCGGAATTGGTGGGGATCAATTCTCTTGAGTTTCGGTATCATATCCATGAGAATAATCGGCTACAGATAGTCTGCTTTCCTGTGGCAGCAGGCAGCAACAATTGCAAATGTCTCGAGGTGGGGAAGTTTTAGACAAGGCGGTACAATCTCATACTTGAAGGCAAGAAGTCCGCATATACTTACCTTGCATGCGTTCTTCTCTCCAAGATAACGACAATGACCAAATTGTATTACTACAGAGGAAGAACCGTCTTACGTACCGGCGGAGATGGTGTATAAGTCCCTGACTGGGGCTGGAGCGTGGCAGCACCACATCATGAGACAAAGATCCTGCATACTTGTACTCACTTGATCCGCCCCATGAGTTGTATGCAAAAGAGCCGCTTATTGTCGGGAGAAATAAACGGCCAGGGTGATTTAATTCGTCCGTCCGTGATTCGAGTATACTTTGCTGCATGCAAGGACTGTTATACCCCGTGCCTAGCCGACTTTGAGTCCTCGTCCCGATACGTCAGTTGTACCATTAAGACACTCCTCTCGAATCGCACCTGGCTACTCTTCTTGAGCTGGTAATGGTAGAGGACTGGAAGGATATAAATATAGACCATTTCGAAAGCATGGATATGATAGCGATAAGTGTACAGAGCGAAGGGTTGCATTCCCCTCATTCTACAGAGCAACTGGCCAAACTACAAAGTCTCGTTTGTGACGATTATGGTCTCTGATGGATAACAAGACAAGACAGTCACACATAGAAGTATTTCATATTCATTCATCTATTCAATCTACACCATTTTCTATGGCCCTGTTCCATCTATTGCTTCCTGTAAATATTATCTGCCATTACCGGTCTACCAGGTATACCTCTCCTTAAAGATGCCCTGTAAGACGCAAATCAATCTCAATACCACGTTCCGAGCAAGCACCGCACGGCCAATACTCGTTCTAAAAGTAATCCAGCTTTGGCTTACCACCGAAAGACGGGTTTGCAGTATTTCCAATGCTGTCTAGAATCTCCAGTGACAGGTTCAACTGTGCAGTGATATCTTTTATCTGCGTTTGTAATTAGTTAGTTAACTATGCTCAAGGTATTCATTTTAGGTTGATGTCGAACTTCATACCTGCGAGTCATTCTCCCTGTCAAACATCTCATAGTGGTTCGAATTCACGTCAAGCACCGCCTTGATGAAATCTGGGGCGTTGCCTGCCCAACCCAGTGTACGATCACCACGATACTTGTCTATTATGAACGGTTCTGTTCTGCCTTCTGGGAGTGGCATAGATTGAGTAGCTCGTATCAGGACTGTGGGTGGTGGTGCTATTGGTGTCCCTTCAGACTGCGACTCTGATGAGTTCTTATGCTCCGGCACTTCGATCGATGACCACGCTCCCTGGAAAGGCTTATACAGCACTTTGCCGGGGGCCACAGAGTATCGTCTTCCACCGACACCGAAGAAAACTGGCTTCCCATTGCATGCAGGCCCGTCCCACTTGGGCACTTCCCAGTTGTCAAGCATCTCGTCACAGCGGTCGAAGCACTTTTGGACTGGCGCTGGAATGCCTTCGAGGACGGGATCGTCGGTAAGGCCTTCAACCTGGCTGTAGGGGATATGATATGGCGAGTCCATCATGACGATACCCAACACTTTGATCGTAGCCTCGGGGTCTTCAGCCAAGAAGCGCGCGACGGCCAGGGACAGATATCCACCGAGGGACCAGCCTGCGAGTAGAACAACACAAGGATGTCAGTATTGCGGACACCGGGATTACAGATTACGATGCACACTGAGGACAATCATCTCCAGCAGGAATTCCGCCGGATGATGCGTACTAGTATGGCATGGCTTGCGCCTCCACTCTACACATACCGCCTAGCAAGATGTTTCCTTTGATGCCCGCGTCTTTCATGTTTTGGATGTACAAGCGCGCCATCTCATCCATACCGCCTTCAAAGGCGCCTCCATCGAAAAAATGAGGGTTGTGAATCGCCCATACTTCACGATACAAGCTTCCTAGCATGAAATATCCAAACGTCGTGCCGCCTCCATCGTGTATCAAGACCAATGGAGGAGGCGGGTTTGCCCGTTTGTAGGCGGGGGTAACCTGGACTTTGGTAGGATTGGGGCCGTCTTCGTACATTATAAAGAGATGTAACCTTCGTAAACTGCCTTATTAGAGGCTTGAGAGAGGATTATAAGATACTTCAACGCAAAGCAAACTATGCATTCGCTCGAGAAACAGAAATGTCATCAATTCATCTCTCCCCGGTCGCGGCCTGATGACTCGAGCTTCCTTCGTGTCTTACGTCCCACAGGATTGGCTCTGTTCGGTCGAAAGCTAATCCACCCCGATAATACACGTATGGCCTTTTCTCTACTAATGGGAGATCCTTGTCCTGCCTATCTGACTGCGATTGTAGTCGTTATGTAAGCTTGCGCGTTCTGAGAGCGATAAGTGGACTTTGGAGGCATCAACGAGATCTATACAGGGATGCGAAGCGGGTTCGTAGCGGGCCCGATATTCGCACACCAGCTAATCTTGAACCTTGGTTTCAAGCCCGGCAATGCGGTTACGATGATCAGATCAGCTAGGTGGGAGATCCGCTATAACTGGGCTGGAATTGCAAGTGCCGCCCCATTCAGAGATCGGATGCTCCATTTCAAGCTCACGAGAGTAGAGTTGATATACCATCTCCTACGGAACAGTTGGGTCACAATCTCAACAAGACGAGGAAACGTGTAAACGCCACAAAAACACTGGGTGATGGAGCACCTGCACACAAAGTAGCGAGAATTACGATAGTACCCCAACTCCTGATGCTCCCTGCAGCTACGTCTTTGGACTACCTACTACCATCCAACATCTACTTCTATTGCCTCTGACCGCTTCGTACTGGGGCTTGATGCTTTCTACTGATTGTGATCGGCCTTCTTACAGGGCGACAATTCAACAAAGTCGTGCAGCGATTGGCTTCGGCCTTCGCGCCTAAGAATTTCTTTTTGCCAGCCCGGCGAACAATCTCTCCCTGCAGCTCCCATGGTCTCAGAACGGCGTTAAAGTACCGCTTTGCTTCGGAGCCGCCCTGCAAGGCAGCTAGCTACAAGATGAGCTGGCACAATTTCTCTCCCTACATATGAGGCGGCGCCTCAAAATGCACATTTGCGCCCTCCCAGGTTTGCCGCATCCCTCTTGGCGAAATATTGCACTTTCCCTGCCCAGTGTTAGCTTGAATGCAGAAACAAGACGGATTAATTAAAATTACGACCTGAAATATCCTAGCTGTTCCGTGTGCATACACGAATAACAGAGCATTGCACCTCATTTCGAGATTTCATCCCGTGCGCCACGCCTGGAAAAGAGCGGGCTGCCTCATGCACATGTGTGGCAGCACCAGGCTTTTGGACGGCTGAGAATATCGGCTGGTGGTACAGTAGTAATACAAGATCCACTCCCGCAATGATCGTCGTCGGAGTCAGCACCAAAGGACTCAGGGACGGGAGCAAGGGTCAAGGGCGTGTGTCCTCCTTGCTCGCACTAAACCTTGCTAACTGGATATTACTCAGGTTGCAACCATCTGAGTAATATGATACCCCCTTGCGTCTGTGGCAGCTGGCTACGGCTGGGACACCATACGGAAAGCGGCAACGAATTCGGGTTGAGGACAAAGAAGACGGCCTGTGATCGAGTATGAGCTTCCCCGCTGTGTGATTCGAAAAAGGAAGGCTACCATTCAGCATTCCTGTAGAGCCAAGAGGAAAGAAAGGATTTAGTATTTTTGGAACTTTTGAAGGTGTGTCTACGAAAGCTAGATCATTGACATGATACATGCTTGTCAGTATCAGCCATAGAAGTATGCTGAGGGCCATAGATGACTTCTACTTGGGAATCATGGTTGCTTGCTACATTAGAGAAGCTTGAAATGGTAATTTCCTTCGTTGAAGACAATAAGAGAGAGATTGGCTTCTGAGAAGCTATTGTAGATATCACCATTGTAATATTAACCTAAATATGAAATATCACTTTTAAGTCTCAATTTAGTTGCATCTAGTTTGGCTTTGTCCCAGGATCTTGTGCTCTGGCTGTCTCTACTGTGCAGTACAGCTACTCATTGTTTCCGGAAAACAATACCCATCATGAATATGTTATTTCATTATAATTTCTTCTGGGGGCTCCCCAAGGTGTGTGCTCCATTAGGTTGATCAATCGTTTCATTTGTTGATAGTAAGAATCATGCTAGTGTCCATTACTATGGAGGCGAAGCATTGCCTGGACCCATGACCACGTCACATCGCATTAAGAAGACGAAACTGAGCAATTATTCATTTGCTTCACGTAAATGGGAAAACATCTGACATCCCATGTTAGAGTAAATACTGTTACCCCTATCATAGCCGAGGCTTCTTCGCTGGTCAGGCACCAAACCCAACGCTTGGCTTCGCCTACTATGCTCTGAGATCAACAATACCTTAGGCAAATATGGAGTTCTATATACCTAATTTCCCAACAGCTTGCCAATTAGCATGAAATTAAATAGATTAGAGTTACTTTTGATATGGAGTAGACGTAATTACAAGATCTTATGCGAGTGATCCTGCCTCCATCTGTCAGACCATATTCATTCCATTTCTATTAGAAGCTCAATCTCTATGATAATTATGCAGCTTGTCGATCAAATGCTGACGCAGGATATCGAAGTTGTTACTCAGACCGGTTGTTTAGAAGTATAATGTCTCAAATTCAGAGTGAAGTATGAGTGAGGCTGAGAAGGTGTTTACGATAAGGCCTCCATTCTGTATTATTCTTTGCATCTTCTGTTAGCTATGTGACGCCATGAAACCTCCCAACGGTAGGTTTCTATCTAATTATTCTTAGTAGAAACTCCGTGCAAGCTAATATTTGTTCTGCGTTAGGTAGATGATTGTACATGTCACTAAATTCTATGAACGGCAAAGCATAGCACTATGCAATACTGTTGTATCAGCCACCCTCTTGAATTCTTTTACGCCAAGAATCCGTATCTCCCCGTGGTTCACTATGATAACAAGAGTCTGACATCCCATACGTTGTAGGATTTCAGTGTGGTAGTAATGCATGGCATACGAAAGAATGAAAGATATCTATGACGTGTCTTCTCGATCAGGAGACCATTACGCCTAATATCATCCGTTAGGTGTCATGGGCTGTTTATCCCACCTCTCCCGTGGTTGTTCGTAGCTACGAACTAATATACAATCCCTAGCTCCTAGCTTAGCAGAAGAGGTCCAACGTGCTTCGGCACAGGGCGGCGATGCCCATGAGAAGTAGAGAGAACGTCTCATTTGTTGTTTGATACTTTTTATGGTATAAATCCTTCCCATGTTTGATCACTAATAGAAGAGACTAATACTTTTGCGACAGTGTTGTTCGAAAACGCACCCTTCAAAGGTGTTCATGTATCTGTCAAAACTCTTCGAGACTTTCGAAAATTCGACACTCCGACTTTTCTTAAACAGTCTAAGAAAAACTCTCTCATAGTCTTATTGTTAACTCATATTAGGGAACACGACTTACGATATCCACATCTGAGTTCCCCTGCGAGTTATTTTGCGAGCATTTGAGGTGAGGTTAGGCGATATCTGCAATGGAACTACAGAAGACTTACAGTAAGACAAAATTCCGAGAGACATATGCTGAGCCTATTTATTTCTCGAAAAGTCTTACTCTATTGTACTGTCAATGCCCTGAGACATCATCTGAGTTACGACATTCACACACGATTGAATTGTCTTCAAATCAAGCTCAATACACGGCCGTATCACATTGAAACTCTATATACTATTCTCTTTAGGTCATAGTCTTCATGGCTCATTGTCAGTATATTACGTTCAATTCTATTCTCTACCAACACATTGATACATCTCGGTCTGCTTCTAACATTGAAAAGGAATAGCTTTGTCTCTTTTGACGCCTTGAGATTCTTCCTCTATACTCACTTGTTGAGCATGAATACTGAACCTTTGATACAAACAACTCTCGAAAGCAACCGATCCTCTACAACCTTCCCTCTATAAATTTAGTTTACACACAAACCGATCTTCATGTAGACGAATTCGTGGTAAAGAGGGGCGAATACTTCATCATAACACTTTTACTCGGCGATATAACGTTGGCAACACCGTCAAGATCAACACTAGGCTTTAAATGGACAACGCTTAGCGACATATCTGAATGCAAAAAGGGCAGCCGAGGCGGAAACATTGACTCTAGGCTATATCTTGTGTAGGTATGAGCAACTTGCTCGGTGAAATTGTTTCATCTGCATACTATTACATATTGGTTTGAACACAACTAGCTATGCTTTCTCAACGCCTTTATCAGGCATTTACACTTCGCACGCAATAGATAATATCCTTGAGCTACTGGCAAATGACATCAGCAGAGAAACTCTCAACATAGCGTCGAAGCCGCGGCCATTTATCACCAAGACAAGCCGAAGAAGGGGAATCTTGCTGGTTGGGTAACTCATTCATTGCCTAGGGAACATATGTATTAGATCTCTAGAGCTTGTATATATAGCCTGCAGTAGCCACGGCAGACTTGCTCTCTCATCTTCCACCCTTCGACATTCAATGACTGGCAGGCGCCAATCTAACACTTATCTTGTGAGTCTACAGATACACCGCTAGCTCCCATATACATCTTCTCACTCTGGGTTTCGCTCTCTAGTTCTAGATGATACAACAACAGGCTTCTCTAACTTTTCTGTCTGATCTCTCATTGGTAGCCAAATCCCAATGCTCCCGTTCAATCAGGCCTCTACTCTCGCTGGCCGCCTGGGGTACACGACCCATCGATGGTGCTGTATTCTTAGCTTACATGCACTCTACACCGTATTCATGCACTGTGTTCTTAGTGCTGAATGCAACTCCAACGCCTGTCAGACATTTACGATGTTGAACGAATCGACAATCACAGATTTCAAGAGAGAACGGATTGAAATGTCTCGTTGCTTTGGTCCAAGCTCTGCCAATGTTACATCCATGCTGACAACAGCCTGACGACATCCCCCAGCCTATTCACTGCAGCATCCATTGCCCAGTACGCAGAAACAATGCCAAACTGCATTATCATAAGACTGGGTTGGAGCTCATTCCCTGTGCTTCTTGGCACATACAAGCGTTAGCTCTACCGTACGTCCAACCACTCAAAGGCGACTCTCCTTCACCGACTCATGGCATACTCTTCGTTATTGATCACTCCTCGACGTCCAGAGTAGCAGCCTATATCCGTAAACTGCCTATTATTCGCCGAATGGTACAGATTAAAACTCACGCAACCAATACTATTCTCGTACGATGCTACCACGTCCACCCTTGCCCCGACACACGTCGACCGTACTTCTTATTGCACACATCCAACCTCCAGCGCTTGGGCCTCTGAAAGCAACGCTGAATTATTTCTGCCCGACACCCCTGTCGGAAAATAGCATCATCAGCAGCAATAAAAGTCTTGGTAGCGGGGAAATACCAGTTCGTATGGACTGCCGCTTGCACTACCTACACTGCAATAAGACGCCCACTGCCTACAAGGGCAACTATTCTATCCAAACGACAAGGATGATACTGTAGAATAGCGGTAAAATGAGGAAACGAATCAAACCGTTATATGGCTGTCAGCATCGCTTGCCAATCCTCCACAGGCTTCAGCCCATATCGAAGAGTTACATCACAAGCGCCCGCGTCTCCAATCTACGGCTAAACTAGGTACACCACAAAGGAAGCGAGTCTCGAAATCTACATGAAGAAGAGAAAGGGGATGAAAGAAGGGAATAGCAAGAAGACGACATCGAAATTCTGGAAGGCTGATGGACCCAAATCCAAAGTCTGGATCTCTCCACCATTGGTCCTACCCTGAGTGAGCTCTTCGTATACAGTCGCTGCGCAAATCAGCTTACTCGTGCCCTTGGCGTATCGAAATAAGTTCCTGGTCCTCCCTTTCGTACATGCCAAGCGCTACACGTCCTCTCCAAATAGTTGGGAAGTCTCGACTTATTACGTTTCGTCATCACCAAGACACGATTTCTGGGAACCCCCTCTCCACAGCAAGGGTCTCAGCACGCATATCCCATACTTTGCTTACGACATCTAAGAAACCAAAGAGGCGCCTTACAGCAATGAAACCCACCATCTGCCAGGAGCCCTGACTGTTAGTGGGATGAAGTCGGAAACGGACCTGGGATAACGGTACCGATAATGCCAATCCTTGCCCGAAGCCTTCCCAGCTGGCATTGCTTCCTTCAGTGTGTCGACGGTGTTCGAAACAACCTACTCTGAGACAGTGAGAGTAACGGTCAATTACTTTCTAGTTCTCCCAAACCAGTTACATCCCAGGCTGATGCTCATATTTAGCACGGTCTAACATACTCATATTAGGAAGATGACAGACAATGAGAGAGATTCTATGAACGGTTTCCTGGTGGATATTGAGGTTTCAATCACCAAATTTTACACAAAATATGAGATACCGAACGGTAGATTAGCAAATAAATAAATTAACCTCCCGCTAACGGTCTGTGATTCCTAGCTTATTTTTGGTTGCCAACCCTGGCTGATATCCATAAACTCCCACAACGCCTCACGTTGTAAGTTTTTGACCTGCTTTTCGCCTAATGTCCCTATTACAGAGCTAGTCTGTAGCCATCCATCCAGATGTGCCCATGTACACCATGATGACATGCATCCTGATTATTTTTGGTGGGATCTATCCCCGCAAAAGTCCCTCGAAATCTCACCAATGGACAATTGATGTATCATAAAAAACCCCGTATCTTTGAGGTGTCATCACCAACGCGGCTTTGAACATGTATACTCGGGTATACGTGATTTGGTTTGTTGAGGATCGTCTTCTCTTGTTGTAGTAAAGGTATAAGAATGAAAAATGAAGGGAGTGTGAAAGCTCAACGTAAGTTGAGAAGAAGAGGGAAATGATAAGGAGAAAGCCAGTCACAAAGGGCTTGAGATAACTAGAGCCAAATTGATCTTGTAAAATAAAACCGTTGTAGATCGTCACCAGATAATGTATATCATAATCGCAATGGTGTCTCGAATGCGAGCTAGCACGTAGCTGCGATAGTAGTTTGATCTCAAATTTAACGGCTGAGCTGTGCCTGTCAGCCGAAATTCCAAAGGAATATGGGCTGCTGCGAATTGTCTTTTATAGGCAACGTACCAATTTGTTTCCGACCACAGTCCAGGCCAACCACACAAGACCTGCATGTTGAAAAAGTAACCACACAGGTGTGTCTTTAACCGATAAAGACCAACGATGCTTCCGCTTTCAAAGACATGCACACAAAATCTGCAGCAGCTGATCTTTGGGCATCCGACCTGAAAAATTGACGAGGAGAGTTGTTGCTAAGGCCGTATTTGAGCGGTCTCTTTGAAAGGAATTGCGGGTGCCAGAGGCCAGAGCCATTGTTAGAGCCCATGAATTGGGCAGCTTGGTCTAGTTAGCAGTTCATTTGTGAGGTCCCAAGAGTATTCAATCACGGTTTTGCTCACCTCATCTTGGATGGATCGTTTAAGATTGATAAGAGCGTCCGCGGTGGCGTCCGGGTTGGTTGGGTCGTGTGAGTCCAGTAGAGGCTCAATTTTGGACATGACAGAAGATCGGGCGCCGGCGCCCTCTGATATCAACATAGATTCGGCGGTTTTGAGTATCTCTTCCTGGAATCCACGGCGTTCCCACGTGCTCCATCCTTTGGTTGCTTGGAACACATCGGCAATCACCTTTGGCAGCCGCCTATTGCGGCTCAGACGTTGTTCATTAGCTAGAGAAGAAGCTTCTCCAAACGTATCACAGTAATATGCAGAGACAAGAGCATCAAAGCTATCAAACCCAGCTGCCTGGGCGGCCTCCATGATACTTCCAATGCGCTCTCCTAAAGCGGCTTGGGTAACTGGCTGAGGCGCGGGCCGCAGGTTTTCCCTGGGGCCCTCTGGAACGGGACTGTTTAGCACTGCGCTGGGAGTAGGGGCAGCAGGAAGTGGTGGGAAAGTTATGGAATTATCAGATGTAGGCAGGGGGCGACTCTTGGGCACAGCATCTGTCTTCCACAGGTCTTCACTGGACTCGTAGGAGAACTCCATAGCCTCTGCATTGGTGGGGGAAAAGGAATCTGGGCACTGGGCATGTTCAGGTTGGGCCAAGTTGTCTAGAGCTATATTTCAGTCAGTCAATGTGGTTTGTCTCTTAGCCATCTTGATGCAGTAGATCTAGATTACAACTCACTCTGTGGCGGTGCAGCATTGCTCGGGGTGTAAGAAGGAGTGAAATGGGCCTCTTGCTGCAGGTTATTCAGACGGTTCAATAGTTGCGTTTGAAAACGCAAACAGTCGAGCACGAAATCGTGGGGAACTTTGGAAATTCGTTCTGAGAGTGGTTGACCCAAAGGAGAGAGTAAGCCATTGGCTTCGGGGGAGGGCTGCGTTTGCGCTGGGCTGCTAAGAGTATTGCGAGGCAAATGCTGGAATACGAGCTCGGCTTCATTACCAGGCTGTTCATACATGGCTGGCTGCTGCACCTGGGATTGACCAATGGGGGCCTTATCCTGGGGCATAGGAGGTGGGGATGATTCGACGCCGGATATCTGATTGTTGATGGCTGTAAAACCTCTAACAGATCCGCTGGTCGAAGATGAATCGGCGTTGTCCGAATTTTCTGTCTGCTGAGCCTTGCTCCGTTCGTGGCTATCTAGTCGGGCTTGTAGCTCGCCAAGGCGTGCTTTCATACGGTGACCTGTATATTTAGATGTCCTTCTAGTTAGCAATGCAACATTCCCTCCACAGTTATGATCTTGTATGAAGATCATATCAATGGTAGTTAAGGTGAAAGAAACGGATATCTGATGCTAAGAAAGAGACGGATAGTCATACGGTATGTTCTCTGGGCAACTCGGTTCTGTATCCTCTTCTTTTCCTTGGGATCCGAGACCTTTGTCCAGTCGTCTTCTTCTCGGTACGGGCCGTGGTAAACGGGCATCAAAGCCTTCTTCTTCTTGCTTGAACGAGCAGGAGTTGTTGAAATATCCGCTGGGTCAACCGTCCCTGGAGGAGTCGAAATGGAGAACTTGGGTGGTGATTCTAAAGACACTGGCTGTGACTGTACTGGGAACACTGTGTCTCGCGGTGAAGATGAAGGTGAAGCTACTGAGGCGGAGGATGCACATGCCGTCATTGGAGGAGTGATGGAAGAGGGCGAAGGATAGTCCCAGATTCCAGCTGTAAAGGACATGTCGTCTATGGAATCCTCTTTGAAAAGATGCAAGAGGATGTATGTAACGGATGGGATATATAAAACAAGGCGATATGATATTATATGAGATGTGATGACTCGATCTTTATAGAGCTGGAATAAGAACACGAATCTCTCAACAGGACAACGGCAACGGCTTGATATATATACAGACGTCGAGGAGATGCGATGCCTCTGATATTATATACATGTAAATGTACTGAATACGATGTAAAAAGCAAGAGAGAGAGCACTAGTAGTAGCATCCCACCACTTTGGACAAGGATAGCCCTGGAGACGACGCTCCCGCATTTCTAGAGTATCTGAACCTTTCCTGAGCTGCCTGAAAGCGCAAGTACTTGCCATGTACAAGTACGAGGCAGAGGCTTTGTACTGCTTCCTTACCCGACCACAGTCGCGCATCCGCGATGTATTAGAGACGCCGTCCATACTTGGTAACCAGGGGTGTCTTGGGGGTTCACTCATCAACCAGGCTCAAGCCTACACGCCCCCAGCCAAATCAAATCGGTAGAACACACCTCCCCCTCTGTGGGTGTTCCGCAAGTGAAGGATTCCCTCTCTGCTTCCACTAGCTTGCTCAAGCCCTGGTCCACACCTCCCTCAAACCCCTGTCGGCCTTTTCTCAGCAACTCCAGTGCTTGTTTACACCCAGCTGGGCAGCTGCCCAAGCCCGAGGCACGAGATGCTACTACCTACAAGTACGTAGTCGTAGTAGGTTGTATGCGGTGTAAGTACACGGCACGGCAAAGGCGAGGCTGGGCTTTGGTTGTACTGATGGCTTATATGGACCTTTTTCAAAGCGCGGGGGCAGATTCGGCTGGATGACACCTCCACAAGCCTCTTGCTGGCTTGGCTGAATGACACGAAGGAAACTCACCGTCTAGCGGCCATGCGGCCGGTGTAATTGAGCACATCACGTTCAGGCACCAGAACACAGGCATTAGTTACTACCTCCTCCCAGTACTGACCGACTGCTGTACTGCTGCAGAGCATCTGCAGGCTCAACTTAGGCTCCTGTAGCCCTGCTGTAGCCCTGCCGCTGCTCTGATTTTGCTCTACAATGCTTGGATACGTTCAGGTATACCCGCGTACATGTAGGTACTTCATTCTCGTACATGCTGCACATGCGCTGGCCTCAATGTAGGGCACAAGTCCTGGTAAGGGTCTCGTTTTAGCAGAGTGCTCTGAGAACTAGACAAGGGCTTGTAGCCACTTGAACGCGCCTCATCGTCCTGGTTTACAGCCGCCCGTTCGTCCATGTTTCATCCGCCCATCACCGAATGATCCCAGCAGCTCCAATGGACCAATGACACCCACCAGCACACCAGTGCCTCTTCTAGTGACGCTCTTATCGCCGACTATGCTCTAGCTTCGAGTTTCCCGGTCAATTCGTCGCAGTATGAAGTCATCCAACAGCACGCAATGCGATCCCCATATGGGTGCCCCATCTCAGGTCCTTAGGCGAATGGCATCTAGCATACTATTAGAACAAGGTACGGGGAGATGGACAGGTCAAGATATCAATGCTCTTAAGAAAGCAATAGGTAAGCATCAATCAATGGATGAGTATTGACCTGTTTCGCCTTGAATATCTCAGTCTGTATGTGTTAAAGTGATGTAATAAGAGCGTCAAGTGCTGCTGAAGGGAATTTCCACACCCCTCAAGCGAGCCATGGCTTGATGGAGCGATATGAGACCTAGAAAACTAATGTAGGGACAGCCGGTGTCAGATATCATATTTGGACTCTATCCTCATCGTACTTGTAGGTGCTTTTGATCTGGCATCTAGCAGATGGGTGTGCGGCCGACGGTTATGACATAGCGCTTTACAGCCAACAGAAGAGAAAACTCATCCTCCATTACAGTTGGTGCTACGAGATGCTATAGAGATGCTGTATCAAGGTTTCTGTTCAGCCGACCGAGGCATCAAACCAACAAGTTGGCAGCTTGGTGCATTTACGAGTACTTCGTACGACATCCCATCTGCCGGGTCTCTGGATCTCAACTTGAGAGCGGAAAAGCATGTTCTGGTCCAGCTAGCCACACGCATCCCTAGTTTCCACTTTCATGCTGTCTTGTCTCTTGTTCAACATTGCCTATCCTTTGCCAGAGACGGAGCGGTTTCCGATGCAAGCACACTCTTCTCCAATTAGTTTCCTCCAGCCTTCAGTTTTCCCTTTGAATGTCTCGGCCGATCAGCGACGGCGCTCATATAGCCGCTCGTTGTCTCTCCTTTTCGCCCGCCTAATAGCGGTCTGGCACTATTAGAGACACCCAACGGACATTAAGGGGAGCAATTTTGTTCGTCGATGGCATGTCTTGCGCTAGTAGCTGCATGTATGAGATGGAGCCTGCATTCCCAAGTCGGTGGCGTAGGCTCGTATGAGCTCATTGAGAACCGATATGGCGGCCATCATCTCGCTTTCTCTTAGTATGCCTGCTAGTATGCAATTCCGAAAATGGATTCTTATGCGCCCATTAGTCGCAAACATCTTTGAGATGGATATCCCGCACCTAGTCAAGGTGGCACAAAGAGCGGGCGAGCTGGCTCACAAGGCGGCTGTATCACCGCCGCATCTGCCAGTTTAGCATCCAACTCCCGAGTTCAGAATGCCTTGGTCAAGAAAGGCGCAACATGGCACATTGTCGCTGTCATCTCGTGGCTGTACGTGCACTGTTGAGTTGTACAGCAGGTGGCGAATGGAGAAAGGGGGGAGGGGACCTATGGCAGTTGTTTTTTGCCAAATTGTTCCGTCTGAGGTGTCGATGGGGAATGTAGAGCATGACGAAGCGGGAACTTTTGTGTTACCTGCTACCGACCAGGAGATTCACGAGAAGATTCTAACAATTCCGTTCAAGCTCAGGGCAGCCGTCTGAAGAGAGAACACGCCGCTTGAATTGTCAGAGAGACACCCGACCAGAGTCCGTGCGGTGAGAAGAAAATGAAGCTGGAAGAGAGAAAAGAAAAGAAAAGAAAAACCCACTCAGAAGTCTTAATCATGTGGCTGTCCACATTGATTCCCACTTGGCTACCTCGGCTCTCTTGCCGTGCCATCAACATCCTTGCCAGACTTTAGTTGAGTGGTACCAGAGTCGCAGCCCAGCTGTCCAGTCGCAGGTAAGCTTTTCCTGACTTATACCTATGGCAGGGCTACGGCATACAGGTTCAGCACAGCAGGCATAACACGGAACCAAATCCAAGCAGGTGTGTCCTTTTCCGTCCTACCGGTGCTTTGGTTTGCCTTGCTGCATTTTGTGGCTGTCTCGGTGAGGTAGCATGAGCAGCGCCTGAGACACGGTACGTCCAAAGAGGTGCGCGCATCACATCGTGTCTCGGGGTAAGTAACCGCATTTTGCCGCCGCCCATCTGCTGTCCGTCGGTGCTCTTTGCGGAACCTGGTCTCTGCCGCCTGTGAAAAGAGACGGCAAAAGGGCTGAAAGAAAGAAGGACAAGAGAAGAACGAGGAAGATACACGGTACTTTGAGCTAACAGAGCGGCAGATGAGAGCAACGAATCTCGGAAGATAAAGACAGGAACAAGGACAAGGACAAGACCCAAGTGCTACCACACGGTGCTCGTGCCTACATTCCCAAGCTCAATGTTCCGATAGGTACCCGCACCCATGAGCATCGGGTCCGCAGCTCATCGCCCAATGGGGACGATCTACTAGTTATCAGATGGAGGCAAGGGATGTGTTTAGAGGAGGCCCACAGAGCAAGGGCCGGGACCTGAGAGATCTCTCCTGGCGCCAGTCCAGTATCGAGATCGCTTAGATGCGGCCAGAGTCCCCTCTCCTTTCATGCCGTGCAAGACGCGAATGATAAACCTCTAGGCCAAAGCTGTGGCTGCTTTCAATGGCTCCAGTATGTTGGCTCTCCACTTCGCCTGTTCTCAGCAGACTTGGTTCCAATGGGACTGGGTTTTACTCTTTTCTCAATAGGATGGGTGGGCCAAAGATGCAATGCGACGAAAAGGAGAAGAAGGGGGCTGCTGCAGTGCAGACCGGCCACTGGTGAGCCAGAGACGCCCTTCGTGCTCGTCCAGCCGTTGCTCGTCTTCCCTTTCGTCTCATTTCACATTCACATATGCAACGGCAGTACTACATAGTACGCTGCCATTACTACTTGCTGCTAACTGCTCGGATATTTTGCACGGTCTACGCTAGGCGAGCAAGGACAGCCCACCGCTTCATGCAATGGGATCAACGCCATGATGGTCCCTTCTGGGGAGAGGGAGAATTCCTTGATCCCCGCTACGGAGCCGCTACGGCACCATCCGCCTCTCCATTTTCGCCTGCTTCGGTAGAGCGTCACATTGAATCCACAACCAAGACCTTTATTTGCGCACGTGGGCCTTTTCTGAGGTCATGGTCCTCGACTCTGGTTCGGCCAGTCCATCTTCCGGCTATCGGTGACAGCAGGGCACCAAATGATGGGCCAGGGGGTTCTTAGGTGCAGGACAGAGATGCCCTAGGCAAAAGAGCCTTCATTGCTCTGTCTTGTGATAGGAGGCAGAGGAGTCGGGGAGACAGCCAACTGCAGCCACCATGTTGCCAGTTCGCATGCATTACCCCTTGTCCAGCCCTGCTTACTTGCTTCCCGATATTGCATTGTAAACGGCGTGGCGCAGGTGAGAATTGCGTCTTATTCTCGCCGTCAAAGCGAGAAATGCCCACTAGCTAGGATAGGTAACATACCTACGGAGTAATTGTCTGGAAACATGTAATCAACCAGACCGGCTGAATTCCTAGAATCTCACGACTCGTCACAATCGCAACCTCTTGATTTGTTTTTCTTATTCTCTTCTATTCTCTTCTTTTCCTTTATTATCGGAATATTCTGCAGAAGCAATTTCTTTTCGGTGATTATTCACGTTGCTCAGCTTTGGCGGCGAACACAGCGTCCCATAACTCACATTGGTTGAGCAGCAATTCACTACTGCATCTATATCCAAGGTTGATATTGAAGTGAAACCACAACAAGCACCCTAGAATGCCCAAGTAGAGCTCTAATGTCGTCTTTTTTATCCCGCAAAGATCAGGAAAACGCAAGAGAAGAAAACATCCTATTTCAAGACATACTAGTGCCTACTCTGTCTGCGAAATATCGTTAGTCGTTTGACCATGGAAATCAATCTTGAGCGCCGGTGGCGCACGGCAAGAAGATAAAGCAGAGACACGCATGCCGGGAACCTTTTGCTCAATACGGCACACATCATCACTGCATACCTTCTCTGTTTGTCTCTCACTTCCTAGGATGTGGCGTACGGCATACAAGTTCTCACTGCGAATGGGTAATGTGGGATGGCTGGCGACGGGTCAACCAGCCTGGCACTTGACGCCTTGTGTGCTTGAGTTTCGACGAAGCAGAAGCTATTTTCTGCGTGTCTCATTAAGCCTACATTAGGTGCTGCAACCATCCAGGCACTGTCCAACTCTTCGACCTTGGATGGTCCGTATAAGAACGTAAACGTAAACGCCCAGCATCTATACAATACTTCGCGAGTAGAATAGACGTAGCATCTAAACCATGGTACGTGGACACTAACAGTATGATGAAAGATACAAAAGCAACCATCACGGGTACTCATATGGTAACAATTGGCACATAAAGCAATACCTAGTCGTGTGACGATATTTGCAGCATAAGCTCTATACCTCTTTGAAACCGGGGACGAGGAGAAAGGATTTTCGCGTCGCGGCCAAGAGCTTAAAGGGCTGATGATGCGACGCAATGTAGTTGGAGGGTGCTAGGAATGAGATGTTTCATTGGCTTTGGTCTCAATTGAGGCTTCCGATTGGAGTGGTTTTTTATGACGCCTGCAAGCCTGGAGCGGCGCAACCGCATCCTCTTGGGCCTTGAATCGGGCTGGTCGCCTTCAAGCGCTTCCAAGAGGAACCTTTGAGAGCTTTTGGTCAATAAACATGAACTGGGTACCATTTTCATTGCTTTCCGAATAAGGCACATGAAAACCAAACAACAGGAGCTCTTGGTCTAGACATGCCCATGCGATACGCACACCACTAACATCTGACGAGGGATGGCATGCGTAAGAAGCTGAAAAAACTGTTCCTCCCCGCCAAGATATCCCCCACACTATTACAATTTGTACTATTTTTTGAAGCCTCCGAAGGCCACTCGCTCTCTAGCACAAGGCAGCAACTTGGGGGCAAGTTTTTATTCAAGCAGCTGCCCATCTTCAACGGTGGCTGAGCAGCATGACAACATGCCTCAACATCCCCCAATATCTGCCTTCGCGTTCATATTCCTTCACTGAGGCCCGATCCGGGCGCATTAGCGGCGTGTCGTTCCGAGCCTAGGCGGAAGGGAGGGGGCGCCATGTTGGTCTAACGCCGATGATGCCTCTAGCCGTACAACGGGGCAGCAGAAATCTAAGGTTGTACTACGACCGGACGGAAGCAATTCCTGGGTATGTATCTATACTTCAAGTCTTTTGTGAAAGATTTCCTCGAGGAATGCACATGTAGTAACTATCACGGCCGATCTCGCTCGGGCATGCCGCCCCTTACAACAGTTCTTACAGAAGATTCACATGGCCGCTCGAGCTGTTAGCGAGCAATTTGATAGACATAAACATACATGTAAATTAGCGGCACATAAGAATACCTACGTGCGGAGACGCGGAACAGGCTGCATCCAGGCTGGTCTGTTGGCGGTTAAGTGCAGCCCTCCCGGAACCGTCCCGAGGTCACACTCAACGTAGATGCTTCCCACGAAGGCCGTTTGGCGTTGCATTCGAACGGCTGTGCAAGGTAAAACGTGGCAAATTACGTTGTCACGACACGTTTAGGAAAGTACAAGGCATTTCTACAATTAACGGCTAAAAGCCTTTTACTCCTTTTCATCTTGAGGTGAATTAGCGAGGAGCTCTGGAGATACACAGGCGCGTAGAAGTAGTTAATCAAGATGGGTCATCAGCCAACACGACTGAAACAGTGTATTGAAGATCGGAATTATTATTGCCTTCCCAATATTCTGGTTACTCTGCAAGGGGTGGCAAGACAGGATTTGGAGAACATTTCCACGGAAGAAGACTTTGGGAATTGGTGGACGGCACATGTATCAGCCACACCTCGGTTGCTGAAATTGCACCGTTGGTGTTCTTGATTCAATGGCGTTTCCTTGCGGGCATATCCATTTCTGCTTTGATTAAAAGCAGTGGCTCCTGCATGCCGTGGCAATTAGATAGACCTCGTAAATGCGAGGTCCATGTTCATATCCTACTGCTAATGGAGGGCACTATGGCAACACTTACAGAATTGAGGGGTGGAGGGGGAGGGAGAGAGTCTGTGGGGTGTTGGCACGATACCACCTCACACCACATGTATCTTAATCAGATAACACCCTTAAGCATTGAGGTAGTATTCGTTTTACATCAAAACATCGAGCTAAGGAGAGTGCTTTCACTCGTACAACTAAGAACTAAGCCTTTTCTGGTATTCTCGAGGCTCAAAAATGGGAATGAAGCTCGAAGGAGTGAACCGTCCCGACACTAGCTCTTCCACACTTTCGGAACACTACAGCCGGAGACGTGAGTAAGCACGAAAATTAAAGATGATGCCATGCCACCCACAACGGAAAGGTATCTATGCCCAATGACCAGCATTTATAGAAGATCTTGGGTGCTTGAGTTACATAGCACAGTGTTATGCGCAGATTGAGTCCGTATAGAGGTTGGTTCAGTGGCGTATGTAGATCCGGGGGCGAGCTGAGATCAAATGGGATTGTATAAGAGGATGCCCTTCTATAGACTGGAATTTCATGACGATGGTTTGAGCTCAAGAACGGGTTATATACCGATCTTGGAGTTGCGAGATGTTGTCTCAAAGTGACTTCCAGCGTGATTGTCCCTGTCTCTTCAACGCGGCTCCGTGTCCTACCTAGGTATTGTCCATGTATCTACCATGAGTGAGGTAGATATGTGGGTACAGGTACAAATAGCACGTATGTTGATGTGTACACCACGAAACATGCTTGATATCTGGTAGTTCATTCGCTACTCTGGAAGCCCTTCATTTGCCGACAGTGTCAGGAGAGCCCATAGCCCGTAGCTTATAGCCACGTTCCTGCAGCTTGCAAAGTGGGTTCGTGGAACACATTGGCTTACCAGTATGCTTTGTATCCATGGATATTTCTGTGTAGATTTCTGTGAAAGGGAGGGACCCTGATCTCTTACAGCAATACCTGGGTTGCGATCAAAAGGTCTGGTTGCTCCTACCACAGGCAGTACGTGTAATTTAGGACCTAGAGGATTGATAGAGGTATTGAAAGGAAGGAAACGTGCATTTAGATGGAGTAATTGGGACTTAAATTCGATTAGCAGAGATATATGTATAGCAGGCAGACAGCATGAACGCAGCATCACACCCGATGAGTTGATGGACATCAGATGAACCAATGGGTGCCTCTCGTGCGGGGAGACTTATTCTAGATGAGACGCTAATTGGAGTTGATCACTGAAGCACGACCGCTGAATTTGCCGCCTGTAACCACGGGATATCATGCTTGGCGTTTAGAGCATGAGTACAACACCTCCTCCATTTGTAGACCCATGTTTCTTACAAGTTTTGTACAGGAGCTGGATTTCTTTGGTATATTATAAATAAATTGAACCGACTTCTCAGTCCAATCAAGGGGCTACAAGTACAGACCGTATGCAAGTCTTCTTTTCTCGCCACTGCGCTTTGGCCACACGTCAGGCGATGCTCGGCGATTGCTGGAGCTCATTGTTTCGCACGGACTAGCTGACCAACAGTATCAAGAACAAATGGACGGGAACAAACTCAATCTGAATTGGATGAGACATGAAGAGGCAGGAGGTGCATGTCGTGTACTTTGACCGTAGGGATACGAGGACTTCAAAGACTCTGATACGGTGACGTACAGAGTCTTGCTCAGATGGACGCCATTCGTGGAATGAATACACCAAAGTTGCCGTTTCTAGGTAAACTACCAAAGTTGAGCATTTCCTTGATGCATACATCAGTGATTCTTGCCTTTGATCGGGAATATTCTTGCTCGGAACTTGCTCCAACCGAAGACCCCTTCCCCTCATCCAAGTCCTGGATTGCACACACCACTCTCAATCCAGATGCGAATGAAACTTTTGATTTACCGCAAATTCTTTCCTCTTGTACACAAAACACGAATCATGGACAGTTTTCAAGACCGATTCGCCCGCATTGATTCGGTCTAATCGAAACCCGACTCTACTGCCGAGACGCGAGCTGTCCATCTGCTGTCAGCAAGTGGCAGACCCGTTGACTGTCCAAAATTGTTATAGGAACTAGGGCAATTTATGCGTTCTGAACTTACTAAGAAATCTAAATTAAGAATTCCATGAAGCAGCGTTCTTGTATTCCTCGGCCGGAGTAGAAAATGAGCCTATCCCATGGCACATACTAATTCATGTGAGGTATCAAAGTAATACTGCAACCCCCCTGCATTAAATAAGAATGTTGGTTACATGTACTCACGTAATCGCGGCACATCAGCTAAAGGATGGTCAGCACTCAGCGCCTCTCACTGCCAAGCGGCCATCTACTACCCGGAGATGGTATGGGCCATCACCGCTGCCTTCTCCTCCTTGTAAATGCTTCCCATTCACCCGGTTCAGCTGAATCAACTTTTCTTGACGCGGATATCCCGAATGAGATACTTGGGTGTATCCCCCGTCTCAGCATCGGCCGATGAAGCTGGCAATCTGGTATAATATATAGTACGCAAGCCACCGTCCGCATCATGAGCCGATTACGCCTCACAAGTTGAAATTAAATCAGGACTAAATGATCGGCACATCTCGGCCAGCGCCGCGGATCTTGAGGTTAGGTTACTAGGCCGCGTTTAATGAAGCGGCAGCAGGGGTGCTCTCGTACTAAGACTCCATCAATCTGAGTATTACCCGTCCAACCTCCCTTGGCTTGCGCTGGCGTGCTGTCATTGCCATTAGCATGCTTAGTGTCGAGGTGCAAGATTATCACGGCTGCCAATCAAAAATACGAGGCAGCTTGGGGTGCTGGCACATTTCAGTAGCGTCAGTAAGCTGCGTTTCAAATTCTCCGTAGGATGTGTGCTACGATGGTCATAAATTCGTCCTTAGAGTGATGAGACAATCTTGCCTGTTTCAAAGCAACCAGCCACCAAAAACTCGAGGAAAACTTGCCAAGCCGCTCGTGAGGCAATCAAGTCGTATTTTGACTTCATCAATTCGGTACATGATTCCAGCACACAAATACTCAGATATCGTTCTTCGTAAACCGACCCATTAGGAGCCTGCAATTTTATGTCTTACTGCGAGCCGCGGGGGGCTCAACCAGGTGAGGCATCTTTTCCTACCTGTCACAAAAGAGCAACCCGAGCTGCCATGCCAAGCAGGGAGAGAATATCCAACTCAACTCTGCCGTCCTTGGCACAGATCCCCAGCCAAAGCTCGAGTCCGCCAATACTGTCGCTTTGTTTGAATCAATCGCCGAACATCTATGTCTTACTTCTCCAACCCATAATGCCTAGTGTTAAGCTATCACTCCAATAGTTCCTCGTAGGCTACGGAGTACAGTACATCGAGCTCACTGCGGAGAGGATGCTGTGTGCTCTGTCACGTCATATGTCCAGAATACAACAGGCCTTCAGGTTTTCCTAAAGCGCTAAGCTAGATCATGCAGAGATCATTCGCTGCCGCTCCGGCTTAGTTAGAGATAATCTATGAAGAGCAGCCACCAGTGCTATGCCATAGAATAAGTTTCCACATGAAGGGAGAAAGATGTAACACCCTACACTTCACACTGGTTCTTTTTAGGTTCCGATTTTATGCAGAAGAAGAGATTCCCATAGTTGGAGAGCGCTATACGACGTGAATGCTCCTTTCTAATCACCTATATGCAGAGCTGGGAGAAGTATCGTGCTATCCACACAACAAGGTAAAGGCGTCATAAAGGTATTGTTATGCGTAAGAGGTCTGCTCGTGTACGTAAATCTGTTGCTTGGCTTCGCATTGCGATGTCGGCACTCTCATCCCTTCCTTCAACATTCTCACCTAAGTCGCTGTTCTACTACTAAGCTCGGCTACAGTTTGACGTTTCATCGTCGAGGCTTGGACTCCTGAATCCTGTCAATTATGCATCTCTAGCACTCACATTGCCTTTTACCCTAATGAATCCCCCTCCCTTCATTTGGCTAGGTCGTCCTTCTTTTTTTTTCTTCGGACATTTTCTCGTTTTAACCTTTGATCTGTCTTAGTTTCACATGAATGAGTAAATCGAGACTTCTTCCAGAAAATCGCTTTTGAACATCTGATACCTTCACATCACCATTTGCCGTGTAACCGCAGCTGGACTGAAACCGGTGCTCGGCCTAGGCACGAGCTTACGCTTTGTCTGTAGCGGACAGAAATCAGCCCTACTGGTTAACCGATTTTGCGAGGCCGGAGAATCTACCCTGGCGCTTCCAGCATTTCTCTTCGAAAGTGGTGTCGTGCGTGGAGGGCTCATTGGAGCTCGGGGGGGCAATTCATTGGCATTCCCTGTAACGAGATGCATTTGGGGGGCCACGGGTAAGCCCACGTTCTGCCTTTTGCCACCCCTCTTTTCTCCGCATCCGCTGCGTTTCCGGAGCGGCCAAGGCTGCATCGCCGGCCGGTTGCTGTATGAGAGGTTATTGACGGCACGCGAACTGGTGTCGAGTGGCCGCGGTACCATTGGCCGAAGAGACTCGATTCCTATGAGAGAAGCATTGTCAACCTGAGTAAGAGCCTTTTTATCTCTTTTTTGCTATTAACAAGAGGAAGAGGAAGAGGAAGAGGAAGAGGAAGAGGAAGAGAAGAAGAAAATACTCTATTCACCAAGGGATGACTTCTGGCGTCTAATTTAGCTCCTCAGACCAAATCTCCGGACCTGCGTGTCATCCGCACTCGGCCAGCCGCTACTTAATCTCTGACTACCCCGATGGTGTGGAGAAAGTCTCTTTCTTGACCATTTCGAAGATACTCGGCATCATATACGTTCGAAGGAATTCTACTCCAGCTCCCAAACCATTTAAATCAACTACCGCTGTGGGAAGCTGAACAACATTAGAAGAATACACGCTGCCGTCATAGCATCTACTGTTTTTGTCATCACCACCATACGAGCAGCACTTCGCGTTTGGTAGCCATCAAGAACTACTGGCGAGTTTCGGGACATCTTCTCGCCCCAATTATCACCGTTTCGACCACACCAACTTTGTCCCAGGTTCCGAAGGAAGCGGGCTTCCGAGGGCGTGTGCACACAACAAGTGTGCCACCAGGCTAAGCCTGAATAAAAATTGCTCTTCCTCCGTTGCCACCATTTTGTCGTCAAAAATCATCATCGACGGCAGTGAGCCCCTATCCATCTGGCAGCAGGCTATTGAGCACGTTGGGGTATTTTGGAACAGCTAGCCGACGGTTTTGTGTTAGATGCCGCGCCAGAAAACTTCCAACATGACTCCTGAACTTCCAGCTGTGAGTATGATCTTGACTTTTAAATTGTCAAAGTAATTCGTCTTTTCGCTCATCAGGTTGCTAATACAAACATTCTTTAATAGAAAAAAGGTCCAATCTGGGCAACGCCTTGTCGGCCGTGCGCTGGTCGAATGGTCAAAACTCCCGGCCATGTATGTCGTGGACAAGGTGGTTCGTCTTCTCCCCCTTTTCTATATCAAGCTACTTTATTCCTCTTTCTACCCGAGGGGTGTTTCGCTACGGATCCCTTGCGCATCCGCTTCGAGTGAGATATGATATAACTGACATGGGCCCTGGATGCTGGGCTGGCACTTAATATAGAAAAGAGCGCCAAGTGTTCTCACTGCGTCGCCGGCCACCACAAGTGCGAGGACGTACGTGGTTCCTTTAGCCGTCGTCTTTGCCGTTGTCTGTATCCGGTATTCTTACTATTAGGATGCCTCCAGCGACGTCATTCCCTTCTTTACAATACTCCTGCTGAACACCTCCTGTACATAGTTGCTTGTAGACAAAGATGGCAGAATCAAGCCCGCCGCGCGCGCCGTTGCAGCTGCATCCCTCAAAGTGTCCCAGGGTGAGGAGGTTAGTGTTTCATTGCGAAATTATTTGCCGATCCTGTTGACTTTCTTGCACGCTCAGTAGTAGTGTGCATATTGGGGGGGAGTGAATGATTTTGCATGAGTGTTTCTCACAACTCAAAACTGCATTGGCTTCATCGGCCTTGGCTAACAAGTCACACGTTGTTTAATCAATAGGTCCCAGAATACGAAGACTTGGCCACCAAGTATAACTTGCTTGCGCGCCGGGAAGCCAAGCGAAGATCACCGACAGCAGCTGGCTCTGCTTTAGCTGCTGGTGCTGCCGTGAGCACGGATGCTCTGGCGGAGCTTATGCGCCGGCAAACTGAAATCCTCCTGGATATACGAGCTGAGTTGAGCGCATTGCGAGAGAGGACTGGCGCGGGGACGCCCCCAGTGGAAGACTCAGATACGTATGAAGACGACTATGGCTTTGACCTAGCAGTAGATGGACAAGCTAGGGGGTAACGAGTTGAGTCCTTATACACGCAACGCTTTTTATTGGATCACGAACTGGTTACATTGGTTTCGACTGTCTTACAGGCAACAGTTGTGTTGTTTGCGTGTATTTTGTGCGTATTTGGATATATTTGCTTAGAAAGATAGAAAAAGACCATTTCAGAACTAAACATTAACGTAAATGGGGCTACTTGGACTTTCGTACCCAAAAGCTTATATTTTGAATATCGATGAAGTTTTAGCCCGTTTTGGTGGAGAGAGAAGCTGATCCAAATGTCTTCATGAAGACCTCAATCTCTAAACGTTTATTCTACATGTGGGGCAGGAGACCAACCTATAGAACACCGACAGAGCTCGGGGAAAATATCTTGAAATAAGCTACATAGCGCTGTTGAGTCTCTTTTTTTGTTAACAAACAATTGCAATTGGGGCATCCATAAAATATTTTGCGTGGGAGCAACTTGGCTTGCCACGGGACCTGAAAGTATGTACGTGTGACATGCATCGCGAGTTATTCTAGGCCTATTTCCGTCGCTTACTTTAAAATATTACTTTGTGCATGTATGGGGGCTAAAGAAGCTTGGAAGATGAATGGTGATGGCGGTGGTGAGGCAGGTTGGACACGTGGTTGATTTGCAATGGGTGCGTCTAGGCCGAGATGATGCCGATGTTGAGGGGCTTTCTAGTCGGCAAATGGAGTAGAGAAACGGCGTTTAGCATATGGTCAAGCATATGCAATTGAGCTAAGAATGCTTTGGAGTTGCTAGTTATCCAACAGGCAGCAGCATAAGGGTAATGCCAAGTGTAAACATCGTGAGCTGTAGTTGTAGTGTTTTGGTGGGATGATATTTAGGTGTGTGAAAGTGCCAGGATGATTGGCTACTAGTTTTGAAGCATGACTGTTTCTGTCCTCCATTCCTATCGCACGTTTCCTTATCTCAGCTCACAAACACTCCACAGAAACAGTTCTATACTCCGATTGAATTAAAAGAAAAATTTAAAATGTAAAATGCCATGTTTGCACTCGTTGAGCCTGAGAGGAGGAAAAGAAAAAGTAAAAGTTTTCATGGCTGTAGTAACATCGGCGGCTGGTCGCACAGCGTTTTCATTGCCAGAATGTGAAACGTTCAGGCTTTTTATCAACATGCTTTCAGCCAAATTGAAAATTATAGTCATATAAGCAGATATATATAGAGTTACACATAGGGAGCATTTGTGTTCTTCGTGTCATGATGTTTTTGCTCGCTTCTACGGATTCCACTGCCGAACCCGGGAGATTGCCGAATTAGGAAATCAACCTGATACATGGACCAATTATCGTTGAGCGGATAAGGGAGGTGGGCCACCAGAGTTGGCGGATAAAAAGACCGAGTCATGAGCGGCAGATTTCAGAATAAAGCAATGATTCAGTATTTTATTATTCTCTTTCTCAGGCAAGCAATTTGATTAATGTTACAGCTGTAGCTTCCAACACCAACTGCGGTGCTAACGTGGATTGTAAGAAAAAAAACTTGCTGCAGAATTGCACTCCGTAGACGAGCGGTAGCGGGGAAGCTCCCTAACGGATTTCCTGGTAATGCGTTCGTTTTGGTCCCCCGCCATGGCTGTGATACACACCAGATACCCAATATTATTCCCTTTAAGCCGCAAAAGTGAAACTGAAAGACCTGAACCCCCAAGTAGGTTGGTCATAGTATCTACAAGTGAAGTTTACCCCTCAGTCTTCCACCTTGTTCTCAGGCTCATGTGAATAGTTCAATGACGCGATTGGTTCGGGGCCGCCAGGAATGGAGGGGGCTTCTGATGGTGTGGACGTAATGAAGAAAACCGTTAGGAGGGTTGACAGACTGCATCCCCCATGAGTCCGTTCAGATCCAAAGGATCAGCAGTCATTTTTGCACCTTATCTCTGTGAGAATAAGATCGTCCGCCAGTCAGATGCAAACTAAGTATGTACAGGGTCTACGAGTATGCCCCCTGCGAGTGTGAGTTGCTGGTGATAGGTGGATATAACGGACAGGTTAGCAGTGAGGGAACAGAGCTAACGAGGTAGTGAGAAAGAGATTCCCATACCGAAGTTAAAATGGATGGTGTCTAGCCCTAGCAAGGTATCATATAAATGCCGAATCCTTGCATCGACTCATCATGAAGGTGAGATATTCGGAATGTAGGAAATAGCCTAGCCAGAAAATTCGCCGTAGTTGGAGGCTCACAGGAAGTTTGGTGCTCCTTCAAGGCTAGAAGTTAATGCAAGGAAGGGATGACCAGCTTGGCTTCCCAAAAGAAGTAAAATGACCGTTTAGAAGGTGGGAAGGTGGAGAGGAGACCTCGGAAGTGCCACTAAAGTCAGCCGCAAAGAGTGCAACTGACCTACGACGAGTCTTGGGTGTGCATTACAACTCTGGGGGCTACTGCTCACGCGCAGCAGTTTGTAACGCTTATGAGAACTTGTCGGGGCCGCCGAGAAGCACATTAGCCCGGGCGTGTAGTAGCGTAGAAGCCAATTGGAACACGGCTGAAGCTGCCAAGCCTGCAAAGTGATGGCGCTGGCTGTGGTAGGACTACGAAAACTCGTATGTTTTTTCTCGACTTACTAGGGGAAAAGGAACCTTCTTCTTTTTTAGCCTGCCTTCGGACTAATAATCCCATTGGTACCTATCATGTTCGGTATACGATTTTGTCCAAACCATCTCGATTGTGATAGTACCCCGCAATGATCTGCGACAAAGAAGCCATAATCATTCCACGCAGGCACAACTGGTTTGGTTCAAACCTCAATGCTGTGTAGCGGGGCTCGTGTGGGGGTATCTAATGGCTTATTAGTCGCTTGAAGCTGGTGGCCCATCAACCGCCGGGCGTGGACACGATCAACATCAACAGCCTCAAAAAACAAGTTTCACGTCTTGTTAACCGGTTCCTTGACCAGGAATCCTTGTGTATACCGCAGCAGACACTGGCGTGCTGACCAGCTCCCCGTTTGAGCGCGAACATGCGAACACTCCATGAAGGACTTACACGGCAGTGTGAAAATAAAATAGCTTCAAATCCAGGTACACGTCGCTAGCCTCCGAAGGAGTCCTACCCCATTTCACGAACCCATGCGGCCAGCAAACCCTGCTCTATCTTCTTTAGGTTACCCATGCAGACTTGTTGTTTGCTTTATTAGTGTATGTCTTTCGCAAGAGCGGTTGGTATTCTAATCACCAAAAAGATGGTGTATACCATC
The DNA here is from genome assembly GCA_037893235.1 of Trichoderma afroharzianum. Classification (NCBI taxonomy): domain Eukaryota; kingdom Fungi; phylum Ascomycota; class Sordariomycetes; order Hypocreales; family Hypocreaceae; genus Trichoderma; species Trichoderma afroharzianum. The sequence continues at coordinate 900,775 of JBBLXW010000010.1, forward strand.
CAAAAAAAAAATCGCTGCGTTCACTTAATTTTCTGTTCAAGGGTCTTCAGATTGTTTACACAGCTTGACGAAATATAATGTGAATCATAGCGCCTGTTTTGCTGGAACAGTATCCAATAGCATACTTTACTAAAGGGAGCCCAGAAAGATTTTCGAGCCGAAAACCAAGGGTCACGATGGACACAGCAATCAACATGATCATACCTGACATTCATACTCTTGATCGCATTACGATGCTCAGACTTCAAACATGTGAATCTTACATTGTCATATGTGTAGCTCCTCCGAAAAACGTATTTTATGATTTGTCATTTATTGCCGTCGTTCCCCGGATTACCTAGCGACATCTAGAGGATCATAGAAAGCAATGTCAAAGGGGTGATGCCGTTTCCATGTTCACTCCTATACAAGCTTCTCGGTGGCCGAATTTAGTCTCGAGGTAAAATATACATGGAAAAGGTTGGAAGAGTCGTATAGTAATCAACAAATAACATGCCAAGACGGCGTGTTTCTCGTGTATGCCATGTTATACCTACGCCCAAAGTACCCCGATTGACGACAATACATGATATTTTGGTGCCATACTCCTCACATCTTACTCATAGGCTGAACGGACGTGAGGCAACCTAAGTAGCTCTTACATGTCGCCATAAAGACAAGATATTGCGGGCGTCTACCAGATTGATCCAGGTCCCGATCGGAACAAAGCTTTGCAATATAAATCATTGAACTACCTTGCATTTTCTTATCCACCCAATCAACAAAAAGTTTGGTAATCGTAATTATATTCGTATGCAGCCGATGCCACTAGTATCTGGGGTCTTTTGAAGAGGGTGCGTGATCTTACGTGCTGGGATCCAAACAAACGGGCACCCGTCAGCACAGGGTTTCATCTGATGTGGAAGAAGCTAAGTAAAATCCGAACTGACTCCGACATATTAACAATACCTTTGCATGTTTAATTTGACCCTCCTTGGAACTTGTAAACGATGGAGTGTGCATAACCAGTTTTAGTGCAATATGTTGTCAACTGGGAAAGGAGTATCCGGGGATACTTGTGAGATCTTCGGCTGTTTTTGTAACTGACATGTCAAATCAACGGAAGCATATCATTCTTAGTTCTAATTTACTTGATGGTTGAGCCCGATGCCGAGTAGCAAGTACTGGATAACTGCTGAAGGCCATGTTCTCCATTAAGAAGGCCATATAAAGAGAGGCTTGAAGAGGTTCAATGATGGCCTAGCTAAGAGCGGATATATACACCAGCGAGGAAAGAAATTGTGTTACAAAAATAATAAGGGCCTACATTGCTTGTAGATGATATCGTCGCCATTCGGTGCTACGACTGGCGTTAGACACAATGTATTGACAGCAGAATGTCTTGTATACGCCCGCATAAAAAGAGCTAATGAAGCAATATCACATATTCTAAGCTAACCATAAGTGTGGCTTACGGCGGTAGATCGTTTCATTTGGCGTGTGGGATCAGATTTCTTGAATATCAAGATTTCACATCAAAACAAGTCTCTTCTAATGTAAAGACGTTTCAGATATGACCAGGACTCTCCTCCTTGTCTAAACTGCAAAACGTGGACCTAGTCCCATGGATAATATGTGTGTCTTATAAGACTTTCCCTCAATTCGGTGAAACTCCCAAATCTTAGCCTCAGCCAGCATTGATGATAGCATTAAGTAGGAGCTTGCCACAACCTTATAAATAGATAGAATTCAAGTCTTTTAGTAACCCTCATTGCCCCGATCAAGGAGTAATTTGTAGGGAATTTCGAAATCCGTACTCTATCTCAGTGTTAATCAAATATTCAGTCGGTCTGCTGGTTGCTCCTTAGTTAGAATGAGAGGCTTTGGAGCTTAGAACTCATACGTAGGTACTAATTCTATGCTAAAGTAAGGCATTTATATAGTGGTTTTAATTTATTATAAATCATCTACTTAATTTCATCATTGAGAGAAAACTGAAAAGGTTTCTGTTGGATACTGGTGGGCTTTACTGATTCAATTCGTGCTTACGTATAATTAAAGCTCTTTCGAGCGCATCGATAAGAACACATAAAGGTAAAAGCCGGCATCATTATAGCTCAATGTTGAAAAGTAGTAACGAATATCATCTTAGAGAGTCTCTTGTTTACTCTTGTAATATGCAATCAGACTGCTTAGTTCTCACTTAGTATCGTGAGATTATGAACACGAAAAACAGGCTTGAACACGAAAGTTATCTTTTCGATCAATCTATGTGATGATGGAACACCACCGTCCCTTTTGACTGGCTAGTCCACAAAGTTGGGATTCAAATGTGACAGCAGCAAGAGATCCAATCAACATTCCCACTGTCTCTCCCACTCCAATGCTTCCAAGTACAAATTCTGCGTCGTCGTCTGGATTCCTGCTAAGATACTCCATTGCGGCATTATATATATGCATATACATCATTCCACTCAGCCAACCAATGAAGTATATAAGACAAAGCACAACATATTTGTTTGCGCTCAGCATGAGTGATGTGTTGAGGACGGCAACGAGACAGCAAACGACCAGCAAAGCGAAGAGGAGTCTCGGTCTTCTGCTTCGGAACAACAGGGCGGTTGAGCGAGCAATAACATCTCCAATCTGGAACGCCAGACCGTATGTGGCTGAAAATGATTGGTATCCCGAGAAACCTCGTAGTTTGCGACTGGCACGAGGTGTTCCTGAGGACACTAGGGCTTGTACTGCAGTAACAAGAAGAAGGGGGTCTATGCACAATCGAAGGAACTTGCCGCTCATCAGCTGCATGTTACGATGAATGCGTTCCCAAAAGCCAATCGTTTGCGAATGATTTTCCGCAGCGAGCAAGGAGGACTTGGGACTTTCCATCTCGACTGTATCTTCTTCCCCAGCCAGTTCATTGACTGCCATATTGTCTAGCATAGGAGGAGGCAGCACCAGGAAATAGGCAGCCGCCATGGCCGCTAGGAAATAGTAGACATATCTCGTAGCATTACGCATCATGAGACGCATATGAATCGTTAATATTGTCGGTAGGACGGCGCGCAATGCATCACCAGCTGCGGACCCAGTTCCCCATCCTGCGAGAGCCGTCTTGCCGTAATGAGACAGCTGGCTCAGGAATAAAACCTCAGCAACTGCAGTATTCGCCGAAGCAAGCACAGCGATCAGAATTCGGATAGGGGCAATAACGTTTGGAGGCGCGGCATTGGAAGCGATTGTAGCCAAGATCCAGCAACCCGAAAGCAAGGCCGGCCAAACCCAGTGCGGCGTGTAATGCAAGATATGTGGAACGAGGAGCTTGACCGCAATAGCAGGCAGCAACTCTATGAGCAACACAACAGGCAGCGAAAAGGGCACAATGAGATAAAGGCTAGAAAAGATGATATACGGAAGAAGTGTATTCGCAAAGCCTAGAGCTAATGTTAGCTTACATGCGGTCTCAGGCGACGGTGCCTCCACCAGCCAGCACAATACGTGTACTCACCAACGATTCCAAAAGCAGTAAATGTGCGCAAGTCCCATCCGGCAGTAAAGATGGATCCGGATCCGTGAAAAGGAGGCTTCGCTGCCGGCATAACGGAGATGTAACGCGGGAAGACAGCGGTGTAAGCTGGCGTTGATGTTGGAGCTATAACTAGCCCAAGTAGCCGTATTAATCGGTGTAGAGTCTGTCCTCCTTTCTTGGTTCTGCAAGTCTGTATTGTATCGTAAAATCTGAGGCTCTGGCCAATGTGAGGTAAATCGCATGAATGTCATGAGTTCTAAGCTGTACTCTTCTCTTATCGGCACTCAACAGGCCCCGGCCATGGCTTTGATCACCCAGGTAACCAAGCTGTGGTGAACTGTCCTCAACCTTTTCAAACCTCTCAGCCCTTTGTATGAGGCACATTCAATTCCACACCCACAAACAGAGAAACGGTCAAGGTTTAGAAAATAGGATGACGCTGATGGTGTGGAAACTCGGCCCCTTAGAGCATGATCCTCGCCCACGTGCGGTAGCGCCAAACAGTTCCGGATCCGCCTGACTCGAAGCTGCAGAGACGGACGAAGATAGCACGACTAAGACCTCTTATGTATATACGGAATGCCTCAAACCGACTCTCAGCTAATCAAGTGCCAAGACATGGCGACGCGCAAGCTACTATAGCCTATATCCGCCGCATTCTCCGTTGCCGTTGAATCCCCTGGATGGAGAAGCCAATCACTGCTTGATTCGTTTACCCGTCGCCGCAACGACCCACGTTCTGTAAGTTACATGTAAGCTGTACATAACAGACGTTGAGACTCGCACATGGTGATGGGCAACAAATCAATGGTACAGTACCACAGGCTGCAGACAATGAGGGGGCTGAGATATGATCAGCATACAGAAACAGATAACCCGCACATATGCACCACACTAAACTTGGGCTAGAATGGTGAGCGTATTCTCCTCAGGTATACCCATATTAGTTTTGCGGTCCCTATTTCTTTCATGCCAACTACTCGAGTACATGTACATAGACACATCCTGTCCGGCTACAAGGGGAAAATAACTATTGTTCTTAGTTTAGTTGATACTATTCTTCTCCTTTCTTATCCTAGCAATACTGTGACCAAAGAGACAGTATCGAAGCATGCGTTGGTTGTGGCGTTCTCTCAAAGCTCAGTAATTGTTCAAAACGCCGAAGCATCTCGTCGGTGTTTAGTGAAGATGAGACGCGCGTCCTCTCGAATCTTTGCCAATGTGTTTAGCCGATCCGCATCAAATAGAGAGTATCGCGTTCTACCAAGTCACGAGCATCATGAACACCAAACTGTGTCTGCCAAAAGCACCGCATTGCGGCGATTCTCACTGTTAATATGCCAAGCTGCGATATGGCGAGTGTTGGGTCTAGTGGTCCTCACCATCAGCCTCTTCTTTTCTGCTCTGGTAATTATGCGCTTACCCTTTTCTCATTCTTGATCTTCAAATTAATCGACCGATAGTCTGCTTCTGCACAGCTACGATATGATACCTCTTCATCGAATAAGGCACCGCTCTCAGGTGTTCTACCACGAGAAGCCCTAGAAGCCTTCAATTCCATCACCGCCAAAGATTCAGGCGGCGACCGACAGCTGCGAATCTTCATGCCCGCTGATTCGCCTCACATCAACTTGTGTAAAAGCATCATGTCCGCAGTCGCTCTGGGCTATCCTCTGCCTACCTTGCTCAACTGGGATGGCGAATTTAACCGCCCAGAGTGGCACTTTGCAGGAAGCCACATCGCCAAACTCGAGAGCTTGCTCGCCGTGATTGAGGAAACCCTGGGCGGAACCCAAGTTGATGGAGGCGCCGACGAGGATGACCTGGCAGTTCTTGTTGATGCGTATGATATATGGTTCCAGCTACCCCCCTCGGTGCTCATCCAGCGATACCATCAGCTCAACAACGAGGCCAACGAGCGGCTACGCAAAGAGTGGCAAGCAGCAGGTTCTGCCTTTCCAGTATCGCCCCCGAAACAATCCATCATCGTCACCACTGCCAAGGATTGCCAGCCAGACAGCGAATCCGGCTCCGACCCTCATTACGACCACTGGCCGCAGTCCCCCATGCCAAGAGATCTATATGGAGAGGGCACCGACCAAGTCCTGCCTCTCCTCTTCGACCCAGCCCGCAAATACAAAAAGATCCGGCCCCGTTGCATCAACAGCGGCATGATCATGGGCACCATGCGCTCCCTCCACCAGGTCCTCAGGCGCTGCAGACGCAAAATCGAGACCGTCGCCCGCAGTGGCCGCCAGCTCTGGAGCGATCAGGCTCTTCTTGGAGAAGTCATTGGCGACCAGGAGATATGGCGTGAGTGGATGCGAGAACTGGGCAGCTCGTGGGACGGTAGCGGTTCAAAGTTCGACTTGTCGACTCTCAGCCCCGAAGTCCGTGACATTGCGGCAAAGGCTCTCGTGGGAGAGCAGTTTGAGTTTGGGATTGGACTGGATTACAATTCTACGACTATTCCGGCCACATGTTCTGCAGAAGAAGACGGTTACTTTGTCAAACTCGACGACAAGAAGGCCGTGAAGGAACAGTCTCTGAAAGCTGGTGTGCCCAACGGCGCTCGCATAAGCAGCACCCCAAAGGAATTAAAACTCGAAAACCCCATCGAAAGCCCTCTTTCCAAAGTCTCATGGGGCAAGGTTCCTCTCTACACCGACTTCTTCTTCGGCGTCGCCCCCGTAGGAATCCACCACAACGCATACATCAACGGCCTCAAATCTTGGCGACTAAACAACTGGTGGTCCATGATGTGGTTCCATCCACGGCTACGAGAGCTCGTTTCTGCACATCTACAACCAGCCCAGAATGATGATGATGTAAGACCGCTTCTAAACATAACTTCGCAAAAAGATGGTGAAGAAAACTTGGTCTACTGGCCACCGAGGGCGCAGCGTCAGGACAAGCAAGTAACGGTGTTTGAATTAGCAAAGGAGGAGCACCCAGCCAGGCTCAAGCCTATAGATTGGGACGGCGTCTGTCAAAAAGGAAACCAGCCGTGGCATGAGATGCTGTTTGGAGATGGAAAAGGACCATTAGAAACACAACGGTCCTGAAGATTTATCATTGCTGCACAGCTGAGATTGTTATTCCGTGACGCTCTTGGCAACGTTGGCCCTTGAATAAGATTGAATGACACCCTTTGATGCTTGGTCTAGTCCATAACATAGCTTAGGATTTATGATTTTTAATGAAATATCCTCTTAACGCCGCTATACCCTCCTATTTTCTTTCGCGTGAAGACTACATCGGTATGTTATGATAGCCTGATACGACACGCAGTCAAAGAAGGGCAACTCATTTAGCAGTATCAACATAATAACCTTTCTCTTTCAACTCATAGAATAAATAAGATTGATTTATAAACATCCTCAAATTTGACACATGATTTACAGATAAGCCGCTTCTTCATTCACCCTAACAATCTCGCACAGACTGCGCATAAACAGCACGTCCGCATCTTCAATGTCCATCTCCACCATTTTCTCATCTACACCATCACTTTCAGCCATCAGTCTCGCCGTCGCAATCAGACGCCGTATGCACCGCAGCAGCTCGGTCTGAATGCTCCTAATCGCCATATCCTGGTGAGGCGAAGTAGCCAAAGGGCTCGTGGCCATGAAATCCTCCCTGCCCCAGTGCGAGGAGCTGAACCTCCTTGCAGAGCGGATGGATGCAGCCGAAGTGGAGTTGGCCCTTCCATTGAGACCCAAGAGAGAAGCCGCCTTCTTGGGGATGTCGTCATGTTGTGATCCAACGGGCGAAGAGCATGAGCGCCCACAGCCAAGTGAGGTCGGATACCGCGCAACAAGGGCGGAAACGTAGTTATAGGCGACAATGTGGGAGTAAAGCGCATCACAAATGTAATCAGAGCAGTTGCCAAATACATTCTTGATCGATGTCCACGGCTTGGGGGGTTCCAGCGAGCTTAAGCTGGGTGATTGCAGCAAGCTTGCAGTTGGGGTGTGCACATCACGCGTCCGTTGGTTCGACTGCTGTGATCCGCGCTTTATCACCCTTCTCCATAACGACTGCTTCGACGTAGGGGTCGAGCATCGTGACGTTGGGGGAGGAGTGAATTCTGCCCCAGGATTCCTAGCTTTCCTGGAATACGCTCGAATCGTCTCAATGGTCAAGCTAGAAGAGAGGAGCATTGTCTCTGGAAAACATGCCGTAGTGACCCTCAGTGTCTCCATAATATCAGGTGGTAGAGGCACTACCCGAGCCAACTCATCGCTCTGGAATGGCAGAGAAAAGAGCTGCGCGCTCCCGTTGAGCCACATCTGCACGCTGGGAAGAGGTGATGGAGGGGGTGAGGGGCGGATGTAGACACTATCAGCCCTTGGTGCATACTTTGAATCAATAGATGACACAAATTGATTGTATTCCGTTCTGGCACAGTCGTCAATCACTGCAGTGTTGGTGGTATGATTATTCGCTGGTTTTATAATTGACCGGTTACTTGCACGCCGAGCGAGGCCACCGTCGGGCATATAGTGCATACTCTGGGAATGCGGCGTAGGAGGAGTGTATTGGGACATGGGCAGATAAAGGCTTTCGGGACTGTCGGGGCACTGCATTTGAGTCTGAGAGTGCCTGGAGTATTGCGTGGAACTTGGCCGCCACGCCGGGGCCGTCGAGTTGCTCAAGTGTTGCCCTGGAGGTGACGCGAGCACGGCGGCGTCTGCGACCGAATGTGATTTCCGATGCAGAAATTTATGCATGTTGCCGCTTGAGGATCTAGAGTCAACTCTGGCTTCGAACTCTGGGGGCGTTGGCGGCCTTGGTGAAAGGTGAAGAACGGCGCCATAAATGGCATCTTCCTCTCGGTCATCCTCTACATCTGAATCGGTTTCAATCCAGCTGCTTTCGCAGCGAGAGCTCTCCGACGGCGACATTGTTGACAACCTTGGCGGAGCAATCTTTGCTTTTACCGGATCCATCGAGGGCACATTTGTATCAATGGACTGGCGTCGTAGGAAAAAGGAGGGGGGAGCCGCGTCGTATACAGACGACGCATCGGTTTCGGTTGCAGAGCACGAATCAGATGCTGCATCACCAGACCTCTCATCTTCCTGCTGATCGAGGAATGAGACCATTGAGTTTCGCTCCTGGATAGCTCCGAGAGTCTGAACTCGTAGATAGCCTGATTGGTAGGGCGATAGAGAAGAGGCTCGATAAGGGTTCATGGTGTTCATGGTGTTCATGGTGGCTATTGACTTGTTGGTGCAGTCGTCAAATGGTAAGAGTGAGGAAGAAGTAGGTGAGCCAGCTGTCATACTTCGAGCTTCAAAGATGATCTTGGACAACTCTAGGTCTTGAACCAAAAGTTCGGGGAAATAGTCATCTACACGTTGTTCAAGAGCTTCTTCAGGAAGTTGATTTGCAAAGCTCGTACAGGAGGATGTCGACAAGGTAAGTGGTAGCAGGCCCTTCATACTTGATACCGATCTCCGCGTGGCCTTGGCCAGGGGCTTGTTGGTCGGTGCGCTCTTTAAATTGTTGGTAGGTCGTTCTAGAAAACCAGCTGGCGAAGTCGCGATTTGTGAGCTGGCCTCCGACATCTAGGCTATCTCTGTCACAATATTCGTCCCGGCAGTATCAGACTTATATCATGAAGGGATCGGCCAAGCTATATCTATCAGAAAGCCTCGGCCACTGACGGATGGTAGGGTTGTTGAACGGGTGCCTAGTAGCAGAAAGAGCGAGACACGGACAGAGTCAAACCCAAGGGATGAAATGTTGATGAGGCGTCTGTTGTGTTGCGTGCGTACTAGAAATTTTAAGAAGGGGAGGGGAGAAGAAGGAGAAAAGGGTCATATGATGGCGCTTGGAGAATAACAGCTTGAGATGGCTATATTTCCAACAGTATAGATCATACTCGTAAAATGTGGTGAGCGGCTGAAACTGAATACACTCAGGACCGGCTGAGAAGCCGATCTGGCACATGCATACATACGAGAGCAAGATATCTCAGGTCTCGACTAGAATAGCAGCGTTCCTGTAGGGAGCCTCATTGGGATGGATGAGCATGGGAGCATGGAGACTTTTGAAAAGGGTGGCTGCATCCTAGTTAGTGGCACAACCAAAACGAGCAAAGACCCTCTCCAGGGGTTGGCGCGGACCAGAAGAAAGATGCAGCTCTCGTTTAGCGCAAGGGCACTGCTAGCCCGTGATTTATTGACTCCGAGGGGGAGGGTTAGCAGAACAAAAGCAAAACTAGAACATGGCCAAGATCCAACTGCTCAAGGTCAACGCTCAGGCCGCCACCTGGCCATGGATCCTCAGATGGCTGACTGCCGGTTCGTTCCAGAGAAGCACCGAGCAGGAATTCGGCATACTTGTATGCCGTCTGCCTCAGACTTGTATCATTTTTTGTGAGTGGCATGAAACAACGGCAGCCCGTGAGAGGGCAAATGTGTGTCATGGTCGAGAGAGTGCTGGCCCATGTTGCCTCTTTCATATGGTATCTTCCCCTCCTCCATAGGTTTCTGCAAGGGATCAATGCTGCGCAGCCAATCATCCCTCCTAGCTATCATAGTCGGGTTGAATCCCAGCAAGCGAGAGCCAAGGACGAATAATGCCTGCTCTCCTCGATATGTGCGAATGATGTATATCATGTCGTACCAAGATGGCGATGGCAAATCTCGGCTCGGTATGAATCCGTTCAAAGCGCGACAGTCATTTCCCGGAAGCCAGGAGCCTGCTGCCTCGGATAGCTAGGATAAGACAGTCTTGTGCGACTAGAACCCGAAACCCACGGAAGCAACCCCAGGACCAAAGCCAGAGAGTATGCAGTCACTCGACTAGTAGTGGTCCTTGTCAGTGGCTTTTTTTCTTTTTCTTTTCGTCTCTTTTGGCCGTCAGAGAATGGCGTGAGGAGCGGAGTTTTCGGAGCCCTTAAGCAGGACTTGTAATTAGCTGCGTCGTATCCGTCTTCGTGCACGGCCAGCAGGTCGGAGCAACAAGACATAGAGATGTGGGCAACACTCCGCAGGCAGAGTCAGTTAGCCACAGCTTTCTGGTACGATTCCCGACAGGTGGGAGGAGCACGGAGCTCTGTCCCGTGCCATATGGGGCGCTGAGGCTGCCACCCCTGCACTTGTTGTTGGCTGTTAAGAGAAAAAGAAACGAAAGAAAAAAGCAAAGTAGAGCCACGAGTCCAGGCCTGGAAAGGACAGGGTCCGCATCGTATCTCGTGCCTTGCAAGGACAATAGATAGTTATTGAAGCTGGAATGGTAATTGGCTCGTCGGCACCTCACCATGGGTATCCTTGAGGGCATCCAGGTATAAGCAATGCAAGCCATTTCATCTCATTGTGCTTCGAAGCTGCAGTTCCTGTGGGGGCTCAAGGCATCCACCACCACATGGCCTCGCTCTGGGTAATGAGCTGAGCAAGTCCGGAGACCCCACAGATCAACCTGCAGTTAGATTAGATATGGCGGCAGAGAAGGGGATCGGGGATTTGCCAAGGGAGAGGCAGTCCAGGCAAGACCAAGGTCTCTCGACGCAAGGGACGCAGGTGATGAGCTGGCATCTGGTTAAGAGCGGCCATATGCAGGGGCACGGCCTTGAGGGGCTGCGGCAGCAGTAGATGCAGCCATTTGGACGGGTGGACGAGACATTAAACTTGACAGCCACAGCAGCAGGCGATAGATTGAAGGCGGAGATGAAGTTGAGGAGACAGAGATGAGGTCATGCAGGGAGAGCTTGCTAGAGCGGCAATAAGGCACATAATCAGATAAGTCACTTGCATGAGCGCTAGATCGGGCACCGCCTGGCAGTAGTCGCCACTAAGGATTGAGCGCTAGCGGCCGGCTTCAGAGGGCCGAGTGGGCCTGGAGGAAAGGCCTGGAGCGAACAGCTGGAGCTTATACTGGCTGCAGCACACAGCGGGTCACCATGCACTACATCGGACCTCAAAATTCTTTTTTTTTTTTCTTCCAACGGCTAGCCAGCCTTTTTTCCCTTGCTTCAAACAGTCGAGCGTGAGAGATCATACGACGCCCACAAGACCAAGCGGAGAGTTGTCAAGCGCTTGTCATTTTAGTATAACGCACGTCTGCAGCCAATTCTACTATAGCGAGGGAACCATTGGCAGTACAGCAGCGCCTGAAATGAGTGTCCACGTGTGTCCGTTTTGTTACTGTACTGTACAAAGGTAATGTAAAGTTTCCATGTTCTCTCCGCACGGACCATTTTTGTGGCGCACTGTGGCTGGTACCGTGCGCAGCTTCCAAGCAGGTCGTACCCTCAGCAAAGGCTACCTGCCTACCTACTAGGTAGTACTAATATAGTATGATACTACGAGCCAAATCTTGAAACACTTATTGGCGTCATTTTTCCCAGACATCAAATGATATGGAGTGATACTAGACGCGATGTTTAGGGTCCAGGCCACCAAGCTGGGTACCAAACAGGGCTGTGTAGACACCCAGAAAATGCTGGAGCCTTAGAAAGAGGTGGCTGTGTCCAGCGCTTCAGTCGCGGCACATTAGATCAGCTGTGCGCTGTCCAACATACACTTGAGTAGCAACAGACGTCAATCGCCGAGGGACAATTTTTGGCGGAATTGTTAGGCTTTAATTTGACGTGCAAGTTTTTAACCTCTACTGGGACGTAAAATGCTTTTTAGCATCAGTGATACATAGTAGTCGTAGTCGTGCGAGGGAAAGGGTCAAGCCAACTTCAATTTAACTCATTTCTTGGAATAATACTATTGAATACCCGAACTACTCTACAGAGCGGCTATTGGAAGAAACACCATTCTCGGAAGTATTGGGTCATCTTTGAACACAAAGTATCGTCCGATAGTGGCTGTCGCAGGAGGTGGCCAACCATTTTCTGGAAACACCCTTCACTCACCCCAGGACTAATACAAAGTCATATCAATCCCACAACACCGCTAAAAAGGTAATGTGACGTCTGTCTTAAGCTCAACCAATAATTTCCCGTACCAACTTCTCAAGGTCGCCAATGCTCATTCCTGAAATCCCGAGCAGATCATTGTCAAGTTTCTCACTGAAATTACCTCCATATCCCGCGCCCCAGCACGCCCGGGCAATAAATCCGAGCGCTGAATTTCCGACCTCCTTAGGGTCGCTGCTTTTCAGCATTTCATGAGATTTTTCTTCAATCTCAGCAGTCGAGACAACATTCGTCGACCACTCTTTTCCATCGATGCGCTTTGCAATGTCAATGAGCTGATTCTGGGTAATAGCGATATCGTGGAAGTAGACATGTTTATTTCTTGTGGCTTCGAGATTTTGCATCACACCAACCACGGCCTTGCCAATGGTGGAAAGTCGAGTTGCGGAGAACAAAACATCGCCACCATCATATAGCGTAGCACTGTGGTCTTTAAGATTGACCATAAAGCCGATTTGGAGTTGCCAATCCAAGAAAGAGTTGTTATAACACATGGTATAGCTGAAGCCTGGGTTCTGAGCAGCTTTTTCCTCCAAGTACTCTTGGGTCTTGATTTTGTCCCCATAAAGCGGCAGCTTTCGGACGAGAGGGTTTGCTGAATCATTTCCAAACTCCGAAGGGATGAAGCGAGAAACTTTCGCCTCCAGAGAAGCGTCAATAAGCTTTTTCTGCGTGCTAAACAGGTCTGCAAAGCCGAGAGTTGACAGAACCACGTCGACAGTTTTGAGTGCCGAGACGAGGTTGTCGTGCGAGTTGTAATCTACCTCCTGAACCTTTAATAGGCTTTCCGATCCAGCTGGTACGGAGACCTTGTGAGCACTCCCTACTCTTGTTAAGACCGTAGTTTGGAGCGAGGCCGCAAGAAGTGCTTTCAGGATCACTGGGCCAAGGTTCCCTGTAGCGCCGACAAGAGCGATATGTGGTGAAGGCATACTGTCGGCAGGTGCACCAAGGTTTAAAAGAAAGTGGCAAAGAGTGATGTTGTAACCGTTTAGAAAACTAGCGAAGAAAGTGATGATCCTGAGGTCAATGATGTTCAGAGACAGAAATTGCGGCTCTTTAAATACTAGTTGAGGCAGTCTCCACGCAACTGTGCAGTTCAGTATCTCGCACTCCAGGAGCAAAATAACGAATCAGAGCAATAGTGTCCTGTGGTAGTAGGCACTGCATTCTGGCGGCAGATGAGAAAGCCGGAAATTGGATAATCAAAGGCTTTCTGTTTACAAATCACGACAAAGCCAAAGTCATGAAAATCTCCAAGCCAGTCGGGCGACTGAATGAAAGCTAGTGTGTTAATAGCTCATTCCTTCCAGAAATCAAAGCCAGGGAGTCAACTTGGCGGTTCAAATCGCCCCGAATGTTAATGTCGAAAGGTTGCTGACAGAAATCTGTATGTACATCATGCGTCATGTGGGCTTGACTATCGAAGAAAGTAAATTCCTCTTCAGGAAGGTGGAGTCATCGGCCGCGGAGTCCTGTTCGGAGAAAGAAGCATGCGCCCCACCTTTGGCATTTCTAATATCGTTGGTCTCTTAGTAACATGTATTGTACAGCATCATTTTGAGCGTCTTAGTGACTGGTGAACACCAGAAGACAATGCCCTAATACAAGAGTCTCGTTGGAATTTTGTTTATAAAGTCCCCAAAGCTCCCATAATCATATTCGAAAATCATGCTTGTAGATCACTTCTCTTTCCATCTACTAGATACCAATCACCGGAGTACCAACAATGGCGTCCCGCTTCCCTTCAGCTAGCGAAGATGTTTCACCACTGGCACAACCGCTGCGCTTCGAGTTCAGCCAGAGGATCGCATCTAATCGATTCTTGAAAGCCTCAATGACTGAGAAGCTCAGTTCCTGGGATCCTCAGAAGAAAGAGGCTCGGGGAATTCCCTCAACAGAGATACACAACGTGTACCAGCGATGGGGAGAAGGTGGCCTCGGGCATATCTTGACGGGCAATATTATGTTGGCATATGACCAACTTGAAGCACCTGGCAACCTCATCATTCCTACGGATGCTCCATTCGAGGGACCGCGTTTTGAGGCCTTCGTCAAGCTCGCTTCTGTTGCACGGGCACATGGTAGCCTTATTACTGGGCAGGTCACACACCCAGGGCGACAAGTCGACCGAAGAATCCAGCCTGACCCCGTCTCTGCCAGTGATGTTCATCTCCAGGGTAAAGTTCTTGGACTTGAGTTTGCCAAACCTCATCCTGCTTCTCAGGAAGAGATAAACGAGATTGTGCGCAGCTTCACCTTTGCAGCACAGTACCTACACCGAGCCGGTTTTGACGGTATTGAGCTGCAAGGTGCTCACGGGTACTTACTCTCGCAATTTCTCTCGCGAACGACCAACCTCCGGACAGATGCATATGGTGGTAGCCTGAGGAACCGCGCCCGTCTCATCATGGAGATTGCTCAAGCTATCAGGGCTAATACACCCTCAGACTTCATTTTGGGAATTAAAATCAACAGTGTGGAGTTTCAGTCAGGTGGATTTACGGTGGAAGAAGCAAGAGAGCTCTGCCACATGCTCGAAGAGGCAACCTTTGACTTTGTTGAACTCAGTGGCGGCACATACCAGGCAATGGCTTTCAAGCACGAACGCGAGTCAACAAGAAAACGAGAAGCGTTCTTCCTTGAGTTTGCGGCCATGATTGTGCCTGCACTGCACAAGACAAA
Source organism: Trichoderma afroharzianum (assembly GCA_037893235.1). Taxonomy (NCBI): domain Eukaryota; kingdom Fungi; phylum Ascomycota; class Sordariomycetes; order Hypocreales; family Hypocreaceae; genus Trichoderma; species Trichoderma afroharzianum. The sequence continues at coordinate 915,909 of JBBLXW010000010.1, forward strand.
AACGTACGTTACCGGAGGTTTCAAGACCATCAGTGGGATGCTAGATGCTTTGAAAACAGTTGATGGTGTCGGCCTTGGTCGGGTGGTTGCACAGGAATTTAGTCTGAGTAAAGGCATGCTGAATGGTACCATCACTGGTGCCATTGACCCAAAGGTAAATCAAGATGACTTCGCTTTGACCAATATCATTGCAGGCAGCCAGATCCGGCAAGTGGGTAAAGGGCAAGATCCGATTGATATGAGCCGAGAAGAAAATGTGCAAACATTTCTCGGGGCGATGAGCACATGGGCTCAACAGATGGCAGGGGATGCCCAGACAATGAATTTGTACGGCTATGTTGACTTGGACTTGTAGATAGAAACTTAGCAAGCTGAAAGGTGCAAAACTCTCTGTGTTCTGCTATCTTAATAATCTATGAAAGAGGGGAAAACTAGCTGCAAACAGAAAGTAGGCTTGACCTAGGAGAGTAGTCACACAGATCCACATGACAACTCAACAAAACTTACTCCTTATGATTCTGTTTAGAAGTACTCTAACGCATGTTAAACCTAGTTTAGATCCTGATAATTCGCCCAGTGCCTCTTCCAGGCAGCGAGAGACTTCTCATCCCATAGATATCGCTTGACTGTTCTCTCAACATCAACCCAACCACCAATCCACCTCTCCTGGCGTACTAAATCTACCATTAATTGGCGAGCACGCTGCTTAAGAGTTGCACCAGCCGTAATCGATATCTCAGTACCAACAAGCGTTGCCCAGACCCTCAATTCACGGTAACGCAACGTCCCTCCCGTGCTAAAAGATGGCATCTGGTTCGCCAGCATCGCCAGCCTGTTGATACGAGCTACTTCAGGGAACATCTGCATTTGTGCCGTGCGCCGCGTGAGGAATGCAACTGTGCCCAAACAGGCCAGTTGTTCCACCGCACTCTGCGACCGGTTAGCCAACAGACGAGCTCCCTTGATTCCCTTGGTTTGGCGTTCCGCAGACTGATTAATGTCGTCGTACTGCTGAGACTGCTCTCCAAGAAGGAAGATAAAATCAGCGCTGAGATTCCCCGAGATAGCCAAGTCACGGAAGCCCTCTGGTAAGGTATCAATCGCGGACTGTAACGACCGATCGAGCTGGAGAACTGGCTGAGGGTATCGCAGTGCCATGGTCGCTGTAACAGAAGTGCCATCAGCCTGCTTATTGCTGGATAGTTGAAGACTTCCTTGAGTAGTTTCATGCTTGAGACTAGATGCCATTTCTGTGCCCTCAACCAGCCCAACCGCCTGCATAACATAGAGGTCTTTCAAGCAACCACTCGCAACTTGACCCCTTAGCTGCATCATCCGAAGCAACCCAAGGCAATGGGCTTTAAATTCAGATTCATAACCGAATCTCGCTGCTCCTTCCATCAAGTAGAAAGTTGCCAGGATTGTCTCGTTGGCTGTCCAAGTTGCGACCTTGTCTTCTGCCTCTGTTGATATCTTGGCTTGCAGTGCCTTGAGCGCTCGCGCCTTGTGCCACAACATGGTGGTGTTAGGTGTGATTTTGTCTTCCAGCGTAGTGATACGTACGCCATGTGTGAAGGCGGCCACTGAGTCAAATAGCGCCATGTCACCACAGACCATTTGCACCCAGCAGCGAACGAATGGGTTGGCACCAGGACCCCAATGCGTCAAACGAGCGGCAAGATAGTGGATATCTGCCAATTTTTGTTAGTAGCTGGTGTAGCAGAATATACATGTAGCCTTGGGACAACATCTGAGACAGAGTAGAACGTACGGAAATCGAGAACATTAAAGACCTTTTCTCGATGTTCAGTCGGATAGGCTGGAACGAAACACTCTATTACCGGCCGCAGTAATATAATGCTATTTTCAATATTAGAGCCCGGGGACTCGGGAGCTTCCGGCCCAGCATTATGTTCTATAGAGCGTCGGTCGCCTTCATTACTCGAACGAAGAAACTGTGACCCCCGGATGACAAGCCGACCCTGTGCCTCTACCGAGGGGACTAGTGACTGCGGAAGTGGCCTATTTTCGCTTCCGTTGAGGGTTTGTTGTGCTCGTCTTGCAGGGGCCGAACGGTTTCGGAAGTGTTTTCCAATGTACGCAGACACTGCTTGGCGCTGCGTGCGGTTTGGCCGGGGATCAGATGGGTCATAGTTTATAAAAGTGTGCCTTTGCCTTTCGTCCATTGTGGTACTGGAGGGTTCACCTGATATAAATTGCGAATAAATCGTAACGCCCACTCTGACTTACACTTGTACAGCAGTGTCCGAAATACATGATAACTCTGTGCTAGAAAGTTGAAATCTAGGAGAGCCCTACAGCAGGACTGTGTCCTAAGAGCTCCGTCCGTTTTATTAATAAAGTGCAGGTTATCTTATCAGCTGACTCGCAGTATGGCAGAAGTGCTACCTAGTAGGTACCTGTACATAATGACGGGAGGAATTAGCACTGTACCAGCCACAGCTTTGCAAAGTGGTCTGTGCGGAGAGAAACTTTACTTCGGTCGCTAGGTATTGTACAGTAGCATCTCCTTGGCAGAAACTGAACCGTCTGTCAACCCCGGCGGCATTGATATCAACCTGGTTGCTTCAACATTACGGAGGCACCCAAAACGCCACTGTTCCAACGTCTATCCAATCCCAAACCATAGCTGTTATGCTGTCGGACGAGCTCTTTTCGTCGGTGTGCGGCCCGCCCATCGCTGCCAACACGGCGATATCAAAAGACGTTGGCATCTACGCACACACACTCACTCCCACGTGGGCCGTCAAGGCATCCTTCAAGAAATCCTCAGCTCCGGTTCACTGCCTGGCTCTAAGCGACAGCCACGTGTACGCTGCCCAGGATCAGAAAGCCCATGTCCATGTTTATTCTCGAGCTCGGGGAAATCAAGAAGCTCTTGTGCCCTTCCAGGAACGGATCCGGTGTATTGCCCTCGCTGGTGATGTTCTCGTTTTGGGAACAGCCGAGGGCCGGCTTATTCTTTGGGAGGTATGTTTAGCTTTGCTTTTTATGTTCCTTTATTCCTTTGTGCTTCTATGATAGCCGCCAGGGTGCTTTAGTTACCACCGAGAGAGATGGCACACATGCTGACAACCATTCTCTAGACTTGCACTGGGCGGCAAATCACAACGCCTCCGTGCCATGTGCAGGCAGTAAGCTGTATTGCTGTGTCTCCCCACCATGTACTCTCTGCCTCAGATGACTCCAACATCAATGTTTGGTCCTTGCCGCGTCTTCTCGAGCCTGGACAGGATATCGGGCATGAGCCAGACAGGACACTGTCCAATCACCGAGGTGCCATCACCCATCTTGTCCTGGGTCCAGGCTCGAACCCCGAGACAAATCTGTGTGTATCTGCAAGCAAGGACAAGACTTGCATCTTGTGGAACTACCAGACAGGTCAAGTGCTGCGAACACTGCTGTTTCCTACGGCACCTCTCTGTATCTCCTTAGATCCTTGTGCTCGGGCCCTCTTCGTCGCTTCAGAAGATAGAAGCCTCTATCTCGTCGAGTTTTATGGCGACAAGCCGCTTCTGGGATCCCGCAGCGCTGAGCTGGCATCTATAGTTATGCAAATCAACTCCCCTTTGGGTGTGGCTGATGAGGACGTTGGGCCTGCCTCTTGCATGGCAGTAAGCTATGATGGCACCTCAATCGTCACAGGTCACGTCAAGGGTAAGATTCTGAAGTGGAATCTCATCGACAACAGTCATCCCACAGAACTGGCAAACCTCAACGCATCCGTCACCAACCTCGTCTTTACTCCTCTCCTCTCAGAGAAACAGAACAGCCAAGCCGCCACAATCATCAAGCCGAACCAATCTCAACGTCAATATACGCTGACAGCTCAGTTACAAGGGGACTTGAACCATGACACGAGATTTGATCGCATGCTTAACACCAATGGCTTCTCTGACGAAACCATCGCACAGGCTTTGGCTTCATTTGGTGCCTCTGCGTCCAGTTCATGACCGGAATTAAACATTTTACTTTGAGAACTTTTCGGCTACGCCACGCTTAGAGGGTTTCTTTTTTTCGCAGTCAACATTACCAACGCTGCAGACGGATCAGTACATTGGAGGATCATTAAAAGTTATTGTATTTTTTTCGGGCCAGGAGGGCTCCGGCTCTGCCTCGATGTCATCTTCTGATAGGCGAGCATACCATTCCTACACGTCCTCATTTTCAGTTCAGTTCTAGCGCATGCCGGCTTGTTTCGGCCCGGGATAAAGATCACACAGGAGTTTGGCCCTTGAGGATTGCATTTGGTGAGGGCATCAATACTCTGATACCCAAAGGAGCTTGATTGCATGGGTTTGTAAGAGTTTTGGGTAATCACAGCAACAAATCAAGTCGATGCGGGAACGCGAATCATGTATCAGGTTTCAGCCCACCCACCTTCAACATTTCCAAAAGTTGGTATACGGCATAGGTGACATTAGAGATGCAAATATAGAAGTCGAAATCTAGACACCCATTGTAAATACACAACATATGCACATATTCAGTAAAGCATAGAAGTGTCTACAGCTTCACCGGCATTTTCGCTCATTCAAGGTGCAGGGTGACAAGTTCATCCATATTGTGAGAAGGCTTCTATTTGGATTACATGCGCACAAGTCTGCGTAAGACGTACTGCAGTCATGCAGAGCTAACGCTAGCAGGCACTTCCACGTAGGACATGATCAACTTGAAGCCCTGGCTAAGACGAGCCACAACCTCAATATCCCGAATCCTCTCGGCTTCTCGGAGACAAGGCCAGCATCGAGTTGAAAAAAGCGGCGGCCAAGGCTCAAGATGCGGAAGAGATTTGCCGGGCAAAGCTCGGATGGAGCAGCTTTTTCGGAGCAGGGATTTCTCCGGCCCGACTAACACCGAACCGCAGGATTCCCGGCTCGTCATTATCAATGTTCTGGGATATGGGAATTTGAATGCCCATAACTTGCCGGAGGCAACAACACGCCAAGTCACCAGCATACAATGTCTTTAGTCCGCACCTTACGGGGTGACTTACCGCAGCAGGCGCGATCACTGGTACGTTGGACTTTTGCGATCTATGCGAATTGCGCGAGCAGCTTTGTTGCGTCAAAGCGGCGTAAATGATGGTAGTGGGGGAAACGGGGAAAAGAGCAATATTGGGTCTTTTTCAGCTTTGGATACAGTCTCTGGCCTCGCGATACAGCTCAGCTAACCCTACGCGCCTCTCTAGTATCGACAGCTACTGAGGCAAAGCAACGAATTCGGCTCTTACAATTTCCGCGAGTATGCGAAGCGACGGACCCGAGATGCTTTCCGAGAAAACGCTGCGGTAGAAGACTCGCGCAAGATTCAGGAGCTGATTCAGAAGGGACTGAAGGAGCTTCAGACGATGAAGGTATGCTAGAGGACTGCTCACTTGCGCTTCCTCCAGCGCAGAAGATGCTGACAGCGCATGGCAGCGGCAAACGGTTATTGGACAGTTTTACAAGATGGATCGATTAGTGGTCGAGGGAGGACAGTCGGTAGGTTTCGATTGCAACTTGGTGACGTTCGACACCATCACTAATGCAAAGGGTTCAGGCCAAAGAAACAAAATCAGGAGAGATAGTACGGCAAAGGGAGCAAGGGTGAGTCAGGATTCTTCAGCAGCGGGGGCAGCGCGCTAACATATTCACCTTCAGCTACGACTGAGTTAATGAAAAGCATGCGAAAACGACAATGATAAACACGGAGGAATTGATGGCTGTATAGTAGGGTGGCAATGGGGCTTGTACATCATACATATATCACAGGAGCATCGAGAGACCGGCTTTTCGGCTCGGCTTGGGAGTAATGCGGGATCGTTTCGGGACAAACTTTAGACTACACAATCTCAACACCGATTGCGATAACTCGCGAGCGCCCAAGCTGGGCTCACCCAGAAAGAGCTTTAGCTGGTCTGTATGATCTCGATGCTTGGATTTAGTGCTGCAGGTCACCAATTGAGGGCATAGGAGTGTGTTGCTGCAGTATCTCATCTTGCACACTAGATGCAGCGCTCCATGTGAGGTTCTGCGTGAACTGTGAAGGTGGCGACTATCACAAAGTACAATGCAAAGTCTACGCCATTCATAAAAGTTTACAGGGTTCGTAAGTTAATCGGTCAACTTCTCATAACACTATACGTCTTCATCACAATATCGCATCTGACAGTAGAATGCTCAATTATGAATTTCCAGCTTTCATGAATGCGCGGGCACTAATAAAATATGGATGCATTGGATCCTTCTCACTGCAGCATGCGTGCTTATGTCATCGCCCTACGCTTGCTTCCAATTGGCTGATAGGCTGTAGTCACATTCGTTTTCGCCAAACACTTTGGAGCGTGTTCACCATCAGTTGACTCTATCACTAACACGGTCACTCCAGCCGTTGCAGCATTACTCTACTCTGGGCATCGTCGAATTTCGCCTCGCCTTGCTCAACGATTATTGATCCCCTACCGCAGTGCTGATTACAGTGTTGCACTGTAACGGACAAAGGCCTCCACTGCCGCAATTCGCCCAGGCGCAATGGCTCCAGGAGTACGCTTTTCTCGTGTCCATTCCCTCGCGGCGCCCGTAAGCTGACAATATTGCTCCAGACTAGACGCGCAAACCGCAGTGGCTACGTTGAGCACGACGATTTCGAAGGTTCGCCGCCGTCGCGCATCCCATTGACACGCGACACCAGCTAAACTGATTGACGCAGGTCTCCCCGTCCGACAATGGCGCCACGAATGGGTCAACGTCGCGCCTCCGGTCCAGCAAGAGCAGCAGCAGCAGAATGACATCTGGGCCATCGAACTCATCCACGGCATGCCCAAAGACGCGACTCTGCTGCCTCCCCATACGCAAGAGCTGCTGCGCGCTGCGCGTTCCGGTCGCCTCTACAAACGACCCCATCCCAGCGAAGATGATGAGGCAGATGGCGAAACAGCCATTCAGGATAAGCCAGAGAAGAAGGAGGAGGACGCGACCGCCCAGGGCTACCAGATAAGGGTTTGGAAGCAGCTCCCGAAAAATGTTGAGGCACCGGGCATCTCGCACCTTGCGAAGCGGAGGAAGAATATCGTTACCATAGCGAGTCGGACCGTGGAGGAGAAGGTCCAGGGACCTACGGTGACGCGGGCCACGGTCAGGCGGATGGACGCAGCCGGAAATCCTTACACGGAAGAAGTTACACTATCAGAGGGCCAGCGTGTGGAAGGCGAAGTCATTGCGACCAGAGTCGAGGCCATCGCCGCGCCACAGCAAAATGCCTTTGCAGCCCCGCCACCATCGTCAGTCAGGAGACGACCACCGCCGCCTAAGAGAAAGGCAAAGGCAGGACCTGGAAGAGGCAAGAAGAAGATCAAGCAGCCGCTGTCAACAGAACCGCAGGTTGCTGGAGCTGCTCCCGTCGCAGGAGCTGGAGCCGGAGCCGCAACAGCGATCAAGACGGAGCCCAAAGATTTGCTCGTAAGTGGCTTTGAGACAATTCCCATCTAATGATGAAGCTAATTTATGTACAAATAGACACCCGTACCGAACGAGAGCGAAGCGCGGAACCCCGATAGCGAGATGGGTGATGTTGATGGCGATGATGACGAGGAAGAAGAAGAGGAAGGTGACGATGGCGATGAAGGCGAGGATGGAGATGAAGGCGAAGGCGACGAGACTGAGCTGCCAGATGACTCAATCCTTGATGTCGCCAGAGACCAAGACGAAGAAATGGTTGATGCTTCCCATATAATCGATCACCCCGACACCGAAATGAAGGATGAGCAGCCGGCACCATCAGAGCCTGCGCCCAAGGAGCCCTCTCCTCTTCCGCCACCAAGCATCCCGGCGCTTGAAGAGCCATTGGAACGTCTAGCTTCTGTACCACTCAAACAAGAAGACACACCGCCCAGGAATCCTGTCATTGTGCCGTCGCCATCTGAGCCATCGGTAGTTGCCGAACCCACAGTGGAAACGATTCAACCCATGTTGGATGCGCTCCCCGATAACACGGCGGACTCCACCATCGCTGAACCCCCTTCGACAATCGTCGGAGAGGCCCCTCAGGAGGCCATTGATCGTGACGTGCCACAGGCTGAGGATCTGCCTCCCCCTGACCAAGTAGGCAACATCTCCAGCCCAAAGACTGAGGATGAAAACTCCCGAATCTCTGAGGGAACGCCCAAGGGACAAACGAGCAGCCAGCCAGATCTCAGCGTCCAAAAACCGGTATTATTGCATACACTGTCTACCATGACGGAAGATACCATCAAGCCGGAGGACTCAGTCTCAGTAACGGCACCTTTACCTGAATCGGAGGCACCCTCAGAGGTTGGAAATGTGTCAATAGATGACGCAAAAGAGGAAACTGCCCCCGCTAACACTGTGGCAGAAACCACCGAACCGGAGTTGACAGCTCCCGAGCTCGATGGTGACACCCACATGACTCAGGAGAATGAGCCGGATCTGCTCGGTGGCTTGATGGGAGAGCTGGATCGTCAGGCGGCAGCATCACAGCTGTTGGAAGAAGCTATGCCGACCACTGCACCCGCCGCTGAGGTCAAACCCGAGAGCCCTGCTGAACCGACACTACCTGAAGTTCCAGAGCCGGCACCTCAAGCTGCACCCCCCGTCACCGAAGAGGCCCCCGAACCTGCTCCGGAGTCAGAGCAGCAGCCAGAGCCGGAATCAAAGCCGGAACTAGAGTTGGAGCCAGAACCTAAAGCTGAACCAGAGTCTGAGCCCATGGCAGAGGTTGAGGTTGAGCCTGTGGCAGAGTCCGAACCTCTGGATGAGTCTAAACCTGTCGCAGAATCCGAACCTGTCGCAGAATCCGAATCTGTCGAAGAATCCGAACCTATCGCAGAATCCGAGGCCGTTGCGGAACCCGAGCCCGTGGCTGAACCTGAACCTGAACCCAAAGCCGAGGCAGAGCCCGAGTCTGAATCTCTACCTGTACCCGCGCCAGAGGAGCAACCCAAGGAGGAACCATCACCTCCAGTGAAAACAGAGCCTTCTGTCGCAGAAGAGGAGAAGGGAGAGGAGAAGGAAGACCCGCCCGCCAACGCGTAGGTCGTCTTGGCGGCTCAGCATTGGATTCGACCTCTTTTGCACATAGGGAAATGTACTTGTATATGGCGGCGTTTGGATTCCTTGGGTCTTTTGGTTGTGCTCCTCCCGATATTGATATACGAGTTAGCTTTTAGATGAGAATGCCTCAGTTTTCATTATGACGGTCTACGTTTTCTCTTTCTCGATGCCTTTTATGTGTCATGTTTTCCTTTTATTTGATGAAAGTATTTTCTATTGGTTCGTCTTTATACAACTGTTTACAAAGAAAGGGAAGCCTGATATACATTGTCGAACAGAAAACAAAAACAAATCCCGTTGGTATCGCTCGTGTATATCTAAGCCTAGCATGCGCCGCCTTTCAAAAACAGTCCGAAAACAAGAATCCTCCTCTTCAGTTACTAACCACCGGCACGATATGAACAGGCATCCCGTCCGCCGTCGTGTCCACCTGCCCAGACACCGCCATGCCCGGGTCCAGCGGCGCAATCTTGACCTTTTCCACCTTTAATCTCCCGACGCGCCGGCCGTGCATCTGCATGCTCGTCGCATGGGCATTGCTCAAGCCTAAAAGACCCGCGCTGACGAGCAGTAGCGACATGAGCACCACCGCGCCCGCTTGGGAGAGATTGCCGCTTAGAGAGGCCACCATGTAGACGATGAGCTTGGACATTGCCTCGAGGTAGCCTTCTAAAGTCGTCTTCGCGCGTAGCCAGGCTTCGGTGGTGACGGCTCGTAGATCTGCGGCCTCGCCTTTGAGGATCACGCGTCGGTTGTCACCCCAGTCGATGGTGTACTGCGTCACGCTCGAATCTTGTCGCTTGAACGTGAGCGGCAGCGCCAGGCTCTGCTTCGACTCCCCCACAGCCATCCCCTGCGCAGGAGGAGGCGAAGGAGGCGGTGGTGGTGATTTGGGCTTCTCGCCATCATCCAAGGGAGGCAACGGCGGCGGCGGCGAACCGCCAGGCCTCGCCCGCTCCTTGATCGCCCAAATATTCGCCAGCCGCGACACCATGAGCGCAATCAGGAATCCCAACCCCCACCAGTCCTGCAACAAGACCATAAACATAATCGCCGTCACCGTGAGCAACGGACTCAGCAGATACAGCGCATGGCTCACCCAGTCCATCTCCAAAACCTCCCTAACATGACTCTTATGCTCCTTCTCAAGCTGCCTCCTCAGATCCCTCTGCCACCGCCTCTGACTCCTCCTCCGCGAATCGTCCCTCCCCAACAATAACGACAGCGACGACGCAAACGATATCCCCCCCACGCCATTCTCCGCCCTGACATACAGCGTCACGACCCCATACTTGCCTTCCCTCTCCCACAGTCTCCGCAAATACTTCACCATGGCGACATTGCTCACGACGAACTGCCTCGCCCCGCCGTCCAGCGTCAACAGCACCAGCTTCCCGGAATCATATTCAGGTGTCAGTAAGTCCGCCGCCTGCTGGTAATGCAGACCCGGCGCGAGCACAAAGGCGTCTAGCCACGATGATCCGCCAGCAATCGCCGTGCGCTGGGCAATAGTGTTTAAGTCCGCGAGGGCAAGGAGACCGCCGGCAGAGAGGGAGAGGTTCGGGATCGGGGTGGATGTCCAAGCGGCGATTAACGGATGATTAGGCTCCATGGAGGTTTTATGATATATAAAAGACACCTCAGTAAAATGTCTAAATGCCAATGCGTGAGAATAAGAGCCAAGAGCTCATCAACTCAACCCCTACATATATATAATATATACCAACCTACCAGGTCAGGTATATATATAAGCCTCAAAACACACCACTAACTCATCCAAACAAAAGAAACATACAAACCCAGACATTCCGAAAACAAAAGACGCCTATTCCAGGCAGTCAACGTCATTCACTCATCCCCTCAAAAAAAAAAACGCCCGCTCAACCAAACCCCAAACCCAAACCCAGCAGCATAAAAAAACAAAAGAGCAAAAAAAAAGCAATCATTCCCCCATACGAGCTCACCTGGCCAGAAAATCCTCCTCCCGCCCATGGGGTCCCTAAAAACCCACCACAGGCAAATCCCGCCCCCACGAGACCAGGCCCTTTGTTATCAGTCTTCCTTTTACGGGGCCAGCGTGCTGATCATCGTTGGTCAAGTGCTGTCGGCTGATAGGTGGTGATGAAAAAAAAAAAGGCTTGATTTTAGTCCCCGTGTGCTTAAGAGAGAGATCTTGTGACTTGAGCTGCACGGGTTCTGCGGCGTTTCGGACGCCTCGATGCTACCCTACACGACAACCACAAAGACACGGGGCCGGGCATTTGGAGAGGAAATCAAATACTGGTGGTTGCTGTACTTATTTGTTTGTTTATGCATGCTATCTAGGTAGTTGTTAATTTTGAGTTTAACTCGCTTTGCATCGCTGATACACACTTTCATCCCTCATACAACCCATGTCGAGAATACATGTCCAACTTAGCCACAACTATATCGTCGTGGCATGTGCCTGCTCGGCATTTGCCTTGTCCTTTGAACAGGCTCAGATCGAGCCCTGTTTCGTACATTCATGAGACCTTCAGCGTCCTCTTCATCGCCGTCATCAGGCTCCGGCGTCGTCCTGCTTGTGGAATCTGAATCTTCTCCGTCGCTGCTATAGCCACTGTCATCAGGCCAACAACTCTCTTCCGAACCCCAGAAATCGCTGGAATCATCCATATTGCGTAAAGTGCCATCACTTTCATTACCATCGCCTTCATCACCTCCGCTGGGACGAGTCTCACCACGCTCAGTTGAATCCTAAGGAACAGGATTTGCGAAGCGACACTGTAGCAGTTTGTCTACAAGTCTAGCCATTACGCTGCCCACCCACTCCTCTGCAGTGGGTATCATCAAGGGCTCCAGCACCCTGTGTGGTGTCGTCGGCCGCCGTTCAGAGCACTCAGGGCACTCCCAGGCATCTGGCTGGTTATGGCACCTAGGGCACTCAAAGGAAAACTCCAAGGCACGGTCCAGTGCCCTTGCAACGCCGTCGACATCTCCTCGGGGGAACAAGATCGCTCTTGGTAGCTGGAATCTTAAAGGACTAGTTTCCAATATGACGGGTCGTTTGTTGCCTCCTCGCTGGCAAAGCATAAAGTCTAGCCCTGCCTTCATCAGGGCCTCAGGCGCAAAGGGGAAGATGGTTGCGTCACTGGCTCGTAGCAGAGCATAGTGTTCGGTTTCTACAAGCTGGTCTTTGAATAATTTCTTGTTGCTGTTTTGGGCAGCCAAGGTATCGACGAGCGTCCCATCTGACTCAGAGGCCCCTTCGTCTCTGTACAACCATGGCAAGCTTGTAATCTGTAGCATGACTACCTTCCCTCTCCACCGGGGGAACAGCGTTTCGAGTCGATCAAAAGCTTGCGTCACATAAGCCGTCTCTTCGTTGAAGCCAGGCGTACTGTATGAAACGATAATCTTCTTATCTTCGAATGCGCTCTTCAGAGAATCACATATTTGGGAGACCTCTTCGCTCCATGCCACCGATATGACTCGGGATGCATCAATGGCCATTGGATGTACGAAACATGAATTTGCTACCCCCGCCACCGAAAAATCTTGATGTGGTGCCCATGCAGGAGACTCTTGTGCGCACCAGCCTAGAAATTGATCAGAGTGTATGAATGCCTGGAAGGTCATGAGATCCGAGCCGAGAGCACCTTGCAGCACTTTGGAGAGTAGCCGCATATTTGTGCCAGGAGGTATATGGCTGGGGCAGCTGGCGTGTAATGAAAAAGTGAGATAGATGTCTGGCAAACGACTTCGGAGGATTTGAGGAAGCATCATAAGGGCATAGTCGTGGACCATGACTATATCTCCAGGGTGCCACAATTCACATACTTTGTCGGCCAAGGCATCCATCAGGCCGAGGTAATCACACCATCCGCCCTCTCCCTTAGTAATTGTCATTTCAGTGGAATGACCCTCGTGGAACAGCGGAAAGAGGAAGCCATCGACAAACCGTCGCTATCTGGCCTGGTCTCCCAAATCGATTCCTTTCCTGACAAGATCCCGTGAACTCGCCATCCAGATTGGCACTGTTGACAGTTGCTCGTTGGCTAGCTGTTGTTCTAGTACCTGCTGGTTGTGGCAACTAACAAATACGCCATCTCTCGATTGCGTCAGAGTATTTGCGTTATTTGCGTTGTTGCTTAACCAGATGCCAAGGTCATCCAGGTGGCCATGAGTCGCATCAGAAGCTGAGACTTCTCCGGTCCAGCCGATGACAACGTGATGCTGAGGGCCTTTTGCCCGACAAAGGTGGGATAGGATATCGAACTGCACAGAATGTTCCATCCGGCTACGAACCGACACCTCCTGCTCGGGTTACCCAACAGATTCTCAAGAAGAAGGCTAATGAGAGATGCTCACCCATCCTTGGTCTTGGTCTCCCGGAGCTCGTAAAGAGTATGGAATGGTAAAAGTGACGGATATCACCCTCCCACTTAGCGGAAGTAATGCGGCGTTGTTGCTTGGGACGGGCGGTACATATGAAGGCTCCGAACTGGGTCGTGGCGCGTCAAAATGTTGATATTCATGATTGGGTTGTAGTACCTCAACATGTGAGTATTCGTGACTAGGTTGTGGTGTCTCAACATGCGAATATTCATGACTAGCTTGTGGTGCCTCAAAAAGCAATCGCTGGTTAGGATCCCCCGAGAAGTAGCCAGAGTTGTCTGACATGGCTTCATCGCCGTCGTCGTCTAGCTGGACTCTAAAGTAGTACCTCTCGTCGTCCATTTTATCCTTCTTTTTCACAAAAGATTGGTGTCCTGTGTAAGTGTTTGAGATATGTTGTTGTAAATAGCCTAGGTGCGGATATGGAAAAGACTGGGGATCAAATATATTCGCTGATGATGTCGGAAGAGAGATTTTGTTTTTCAACAACATCGAATTGAGCCGACATGTTATCAACCCTATAGAGTTTACCACTTTGTATGAAGGAAGGAAGACTGATGAGACGCTGGTTTGGTCAAGTGCTGCCTGCTGCTATTTTTCTCTGCTTGACAGTCGCAACGATGGGAGGTGATGCAGGAGAGCGGTACGAGGTGAAATACCTACACTGTCCAAGTTAAATGTTGATGTCTATAACGATCATTGAAGCTGAATCTCCCTTGACGATGTACGCATCAACTACGTCTTTCTTTCACCTCCAGCAAGGTCCAACGTTCACCTGTCATGTTTAATATCATTCTTTTCTTCAGTTTCATCCACCTCCTTGCAGCGTCTCCAACATTGACTATTGTCCAATAAACTAATGCCGAGGCACGCTTTGTAAAGATGACTTCATCCCGCCCAACCAAAGAACAGCAGCCAAACCCTAAACAAAGTCCACCAGTTCTTGCACCTCAGCTCGCCATAAATCGTCACTGTGCTGTCATACGCAAAGCTAAACCAGCCATTTTGTATAAAAGCGGCACGGACGCCATTTGCTCAAACTCCCATCCTTCAATCGCAGCATCCCATCCGTGCTCTTGATCCAAAAACCAATTGACACCCAAAGCTTCAATAACCTAACCAACCCTCTTATCCACAATGAAGAAAGCTGCGCCTGCGGCAAACGCTGCCCGAGATGCCGGATCTCACGATCATATGCTCCAAGGAGGCCATGCCATAATGAAAGACGACCCTGAAGACTTCAACGCTCCCAAGCTTTCCGAGAACATGTCGAAGCAGACTGGTCTTGGGGGATCCAAGCAGGGCAACTTGCAAGGCAGCGCCGGCACTGGCGATAGTATGAGGCAGCGAGACACTCAAAGCCATGTAGGTCAAACATGCGGTGGTATACAATTGTGCTGACTAGTATGAGTGATGAATACGGCCACGTAAAAAACGAGAATGCATTGCCGATTCGAAAGGCTGGTATCAGTGGGACATGCACACGATGATAGGAGTTGACGAGAATCCCGAGTTTGAAACATGTTGAAATAGGTTGTATAATATCATGGCGAGCAAAACCAATATTGAAACTATTTATAAACGCTTTCGATTCGGATGATGATTGTATAATGCACGACTATTCACAAATGCCCGTCATCTAAAACACCCCCTCCCAGGACGCATCATGCCTCTTACATGAGCAGTCTCCAAGCACCAAGCAGCAGCGCCGCAAAACCAGTACACACACCCATCAGCCACTGCAGCGTCTGGAACTTGACCTGCTCCAGCTTCTCCCTCAGCGCCGCCACCTCCTGCTCAATCTTGGTCTCCGTCTCCTTGATCTTGAGCTCCTGGCCCACGGCTTCTTCTCGGATGCGGCCCTTTTCCAGGTTGAGGTCCAGCCGCACGCTGGCCTGGGTCCGGCCAATCTCGTCTCGTAGCCGGCTGCTGAGCTTGGCAATGTCGTTGGTGAGGCGCTCGTGCGCACTGCGCGTCGTGTTGGACTCGGTGCTGTCTGCCGAAGTGAGCTCGGAACGGAGCTTGGCGAAGTCGACCTTTTGCGTGTATGTGGTTCTGGCAGCATCGTCGCGGAGGACCATGGTTCGGGTCAGGTTTTGGATGCTGCAATTGAAGTGTTGGTATTAGCACTAGCAATGGC
This sequence comes from Trichoderma afroharzianum, assembly GCA_037893235.1. Classification (NCBI taxonomy): domain Eukaryota; kingdom Fungi; phylum Ascomycota; class Sordariomycetes; order Hypocreales; family Hypocreaceae; genus Trichoderma; species Trichoderma afroharzianum. The sequence goes on from JBBLXW010000010.1 coordinate 931,497, forward strand.
ATGCTCGTTATGAGCCCTTGAGGATTGCAAACACAAACCTCTCCTGGATGACGTCGTTGAGAACCTTCATCATGGCGACTGATTGCTCCTCGGTAAAGCCCTCATCCTTGAGCTGCTTGACAAACTTGAGCGTATCGAAATGATGCTCTCGGGATCGTCGACTCGTCGCGTGAAACCCTCGCCTCAGCGCCGGTATCTGGCCATTGTTGTATCTTCTGGCCGAGAAATTGGTGTTGAAGGCGGGCACTGCTCTTTGGTTCGTTGGTGCTTGTAGAGGGGCAAAGGGTTGGGCTGCAGCAGATCGAGATGCGGCGAGCGGCGCAGTCCAGCTGAGCCGTGGGAGGAGGAATCGGGGCAGCGTCTCGACTGCAACAAGGCCAGTGACGGCCATTTTATTTTGAGGCTGAGGCTGAGGCTATTGCTGAGGCTATTGCTGAGCTGAGGGAGCTGAATCTGGGAGTTAATATGGTGTCTCTTCAGTTTCAGTGGTGCAAGTTGTAAATTGGAGCCTTGCTTCAGTGGTGGTGGCTAGCTTCGGATAACCGCCCATGTGCCGGTTCTCGGCGGCGAAAACATTTGCCGAAGTGGCAGATGCGCTGCGGTACCTGGAGATTTTAAGGTTAATCGGCTTTGATCTCATTGTGCTTACTGTAGTTGCGATTTGCACGAGCTGAAATAGCCTGATTATGGATAACTCATTGCAATTCGAGTTTCTTCACTGCCATGGCCTATACTTACACCGGAGAGTTGTGGTGGCATTCCTCTTGACAGCAATGCTTCCGTTGGATTGACTGACTACAGCAGCCTCATTTGCTCTGTGTCTGAGTGTTGGCCTCGACGTCTACCTTGGATATTCGTCATTGGTATTTTCGCAACTGAGCTAGTATCAGAGCCAAGACATTGCTGATTTTCAAATGTCTTGCTCGCAATTCGCCCATTGAACGAGCTGGACTGGCCCCTTGAACCCGTTTACTTCCTCCGGCCCCGCCCTCTCACGAACCGGAAATCCAGCAGGGTTGATGATACGCAGCACAGCCTCAATCCTTTTGGAGAGGCACACAATCTACAAGCAATCGCCAGTTGCAACGTGCTGCAGGATCAATGGTTTACGACTCTTTGGATTCACTCGATTACCGCCCCAATCAGGCTTGTCTAAACTCAGTGTCCATAATGGCTACCTGGTACATATCAATACACGGCATTGGAGGAAGCGCGCTCTCTCTCTCGGACTTCGGAATGCTAACCGCCACTGGGACTCCGACCACATCCCAACCAAGATGCTGATTCAGCTAATCCTCCAGGCCATGCTTCTACTACTGTAGGTACTGTAGGCACGCTCCAACGAACCCCGTTGCTCTCTGCCAAACGCGAGAGTTTCCATCCACCATCCTCTACGGAATAAGGGAGTCGCCCCAATCCCGGCTGCGCGTCCCCGTCGATGCTTCGCTCTCACCACTGCGAATCTTTGCGTCGGACGGGTTTGGCTCATCGACTGTGTTAAACGCCTCTTGGGTTTGGGCTCCATTGCACATTGCATCCCGTGAGACAATGGCCCCGGCGCCGCCTCCCCCAGACGCGGCCTCTGCTGCTGCTGCTGCTGCCGCCGCCGCTGCTGCTGGCATCCCGGCGGGCTATGGCCGTTCGTGCACCAACTGCTCGCGCGCCAAGTGTCGGTGCATCCTGAGGCCAGAGGGCGGCAAATGCGACCGCTGCCATCGCCTGGGCAAAGAGTGCCAGCAGATGGTGACATCGCGCAAGCGGGTGGCCAAGAGGACCACCGCCTCGAGGACCGCCCAGCTGGAGGAGAAGCTGGACGACCTGGTGTCGATTCTGAGGGCGACGCAGCAGCAGCAGCAACAACAGCATCAGCATCACCAGCATCCGCATTCTCAGCAGGGGCAGCAGGCTCATCATGTCAACCATTTACAGCAGGCTCAGCAGCCGTCGTCTTCGCAGCCATCCATCAACGGCGTGTCCAACTGCGACGTCCCTTCGTCGTCCTCGACCTCGCCCAACTGCCAGCCCTATGTGAGCCGCCTCGACTCGTTGGCCGACGCAGCAACGACATCGCATCCACGCTCCTCGAGCATCTTGAGTCTGACGCCCCGGCCGTTGGATAGCGATAGACTCCCAGAGCCGACCCCTAGCGAAGCTGAAGTCTATCTGGTCAAGTTTCGCCAATGGCTCGAGTACTTCCCCTTCATACACCTGGACCCCGACCTCACGGCCGAAGCTCTACACAGAGAACGTCCTTTTCTCTGGCTCTGCATTATGAACGTCACAAGCATGTCCATGACGCAGCAGGCCGTCATGCGAGAGAGAGTGCGTCAGGAAATTGCACAGCGGATGATTATCAATCACGATCGGAGCCTAGAGATTGTGCAGGGTTTGATCGCTCTGATGTCTTGGTAAATCCAACCTTCTCATGTGTCCTATCTCCTTCATATTAATGACTGACAACTTTATTTCCATAGGGCAACACTGAGCGCTGGTGTCGGCGGCAAACCTTTTCTGACTCTGTACATGCATATATGCAGCTGCATCATCCACGAGACGAGCCTCACAAAATTCCCCAACGAAGAGCAGTTTTCAACTGTCTGTTTCAAGGCTTGGGGAGGCAGGCTTGCCCCTCCAGCTAAGGAGCGGACAATGGAAGAGCGGAGGATGGTGCTTAGCTTTTGGTATCTCACATCAATGTAAGTGACTCCCGCCGCCCGTCTCTCTTTCGTTTTTCGCCATCTTTCTTAACCATTAACAAAGTAGATATGCGGCTTTTCTCGGTAAGGCGGAGTCATTGGTATGGACGCAGCACATGCAAGAATCGTTGGAAGTTCTCGAGAGCGAAAAGGAGTACCCATCAGACGAGAACTTGGTGGCAATGGTGAAGCTTCAGTTGATTGCAGAGGAAGCGCGAAAACTCCTAGTATGCGACTTCGTCGGCCGTGATTTTGGCAGAGTCGACCCCGACAAGCCCCCCACATACGTCTACAAGAGAAGTCTACTCCTCCAGTTGCACAAGATTCGTGATACTCTACCGCAGGGAGTAGCGTCCAAACGTAAGTCACCAATATCTTGAGTTTAACCAAAGTCGGTGTAAACTGTGCTAACTCTTGTCGGTGTTCAGCCGTGATACAAATGCAGCTCTACAGCACTGAAACTCAGGTCCATTCCATTGGGCTCTTCGGGGCACCGAGAATTCCAGATACACCGCGAATCGATGCAATGTATGCGGGCATCATGGCAGCCCGGGCCTGGTATGACGTCTTGTTCGCCATTCCGCTCTCAGAGTTCATTGGCATGCCGTTTACTCTCTACGTGGAGCTTGCCCAGATTCACGCTTTGCTATATAGAGTCACGACCCTGGATGATCCTGCCTGGGACAAGGAGATTGTCCGTAGCACGGCAGATCTAGGTAACTACCTGGACAGGACCATTGACCTATTTACAAAGGCGGATGCACTGTACCCCTTGAGAGGTGGACCCGAGGATATATCCATCTTTGGGAAATGCACAAAGGTGCTTCGCAATCTGCGCTCGAATTGGGAGCCAGCCATCGTGCAGCAACCTATGGGAGGGCTCCCAACGCCCAACAGCTCCGTTATCCCGGGCGCGGCGCCGCAGCCTCCTTTGTTGGTGGACCACTCTATGCTACCTGACCAAGACATCTCGGCCGATTTTGGTGACATTAACTGGATGACGCAGGTGTTTGGGCCATGGGAGTTCTAAGAAGTGCGTACTGCACCTTTGATGGTGAATGTATAGGGTGACCTTGAGCATTACGCATCGTGGTCAATGCTACTTGGTAGCATGTATATATTCCCGGAGAGGAGGTTGAATGAAGACACCGGGTCTGTCAACAAAAATGTGTGAACTTGGACGAAGGGGGCATACATCCCAACGATATTGGAATGACGGACGTCAACTTCTGTCATTGATATGGAGAAAGAGTTGCTAGGCGCAGCGGTTGAGACACTCGCACCTTGGACGATTTTTTTTTTTTGGAGTTATTGGGACCCTTTTCATCATGGATGAGAAGCATATTAGCGGCCGGGCAAAGTTTGTTTTGGTATTTGAGGATCGACTATCTAGACCACGGCTTTCATGTTGTGTATAATTCTCGGATCACGGTTTCGGATGTTTTATACGGATAAATAAATCTCTATTCACTATTTACATTGCAAAGCTGTGGATGCCATATGCAACTGTGATGAATTGGGTACTATGTCTACTAATCTCAAGGACGGGGAGGTGTGAGTTCGCGTTGTCGCCCATAAGGTTGGATGGATGGACTATAAGCCGAGCTCCCATATGATGCATCTGTTAGTCTCCGATTTCGCCGATGCCATGGATAAATTGAATTCGGCAACGGCCATCCGATGCGTACAAACAGCATGCAGTGCGCGTTTACCTATAGCCGTTCATCAGGTACTCGACCATCTATAGCCATGAGGTCGACTGTTGACTCGCCAGATACATGATACATTCCATTGAGGACACGGACAACCCTAATCAGTCCCGGGATAATTTCCCACCCGCACAATGGACATTTTGAATTCGACGAGATTTGCTATGATTGTATGTGGGTGTGTCCAGCTGCAGATGTAATTTCTCCGTTGAATGTCTGGCACACTTTGTCTGAATGGGGGGACCTGGTTCGGCGGGAGATGCCCGAAACAGCGATGTAGCCAAGATGTTGCTGAATCCACCAGATACATACCTTAGATATCTTCATTCCCTCGAGCTCTCTGTTGTTGAAATCAGATACTTTGTGTAATCAGACATGAAATAGATGGATCCAATTGCAAGTAGAATAATGTCAGAATGTTTTTCTTTCACTCTATATGAAGCAACGCTGTCCTCAATCTCAGCAGAAACAAGCAAATGATAAAACAAGACAAACCCCCCGCTGAATTTGACACCAAAAACCTCCCCCGCGCTATGGGACCCAAGTGTCTCAGTTGTTAGTGAATTTTACCCCGCCGAAACGGCGCCTTCGCAACTACAGTACAGCCCACTTTGACGGCGATGATGGAGGGACCCGGTTTGATGAATCCCATCCATTCTTTTTTTTTTCTCTGCTCTGCTTTTCTCCTCTCTTTTTAAATCCTTAGACTTTGTTTACTAGATTTCGTCTTTTCGTTAGAATTCCAATTCCTTTCTTCGTCTCTGTTTCTTCCTTCTAGATCCCCCCACCTTTGACGCTGGTGCAATTGCATCATTCCCTCCTCCTCTTATCCAATTCCATCTACACAAGACAAGACAAATTACTCCACGATGAGCCGTCCCAAGGTTCTCCTCCTGGGCAAGATTGACCAGTAAGTCGGGAACTACCCCCTTTAGAACCTTTTCTTCTATTTCTATTCTTCCAAGTCAAAGCTTGCTGTGCATAGTTTACATGCAGAGCTGACAATCATCTCTCGTCCAGTGCTCACGTAGCATGGCAAACCATCGCCGACATCGCAGACGTGATCCAGCCCAAGGCCACCAACCGAGACGAGTTCATTGCAGAGTGCAAATCCGGCGCTCTGGATGGCATCAGCGTCGCATACAGAACATTTGATTCCGTCAAGATCACGGGCAAGATTGACAGCGAGCTGCTGGATGCGTTCCCCAAGAGCATCAAGTTTCTGTGCCACAACGGTGAGAGAACACTCTCCCATCTATCTATACCTCGTCTCTACCCCCATTACCCCTCTAGACTTATACTCCAGAAAGACCATCAACATACGAAACAGAACTGAAACCATACTAACTTCTATTCTCCCTATCATAGGCGCCGGCTACGACCAAATCGACATCCCAGCCTGCACCGCCCACGACGTCCGCGTCTCAAACACCCCGACCGCCGTCGACGACGCCACCGCCGACGTCACCATCTGGCTGCTCATCGGCGCCCTGCGCAACCTCCCCATCGGCATCCAAGCCCTGCGCGCCGGCAAGTGGCGCGGCTCACCTCCTCCCAAGCTGGGCCACGACCCCCAGGGCAAGATCCTCGGTATCTTGGGCATGGGCGGCATTGGCCGCAACGTCGCTACCAAGGCGAGGGCCTTTGGAATGCGTATCCGATACCACAATCGCTCGCGCCTGAGTCCTGAGTTGGAGGATGGTGCCGAGTATGTTAGTCTCGAGACGTTGCTGGCGGAGAGTGACGTCTTGAGTCTGAACCTACCCCTCAACGTAAGTTCTACTCCTGTGTTTCCTTACCTCGCCAACGTCACTTATTCTCAGAGCAACAACAACAACACCTTACATATATATATATAAACTAACACCCCATTCACAGCCCAGCACCCGCCACACCATCGCCGCCCCCCAATTCGCCCTCATGAAGCCCGGCATCGTCATCGTAAACACCGCCCGCGGCGCAGTCATGGACGAGGCCGCCCTCGTCGACGCCCTCGCCTCCGGGCAAGTCTCCTCCGTCGGCCTCGACGTCTACGAGAACGAGCCCGAGATCCACCCGGGCCTGCTCGAAAACCCAAACGTCCTGCTCGTCCCCCACATGGGCACCTGGACCCAGGAGACCCAGCAGAAGATGGAGGAGTGGACCATTGACAATGTGAGGCTGGCGGTTAAGGAGGGGAAGCTTAAGAGCATTGTGCCTGAGCAGACGGGGCTGGCTGCGTGACTGCATAGCAGTGGCGGTGCGAGGAGCTCGAAGCTGTGAGGCTCGATATTGTGTCTGATTTGTTGAAAATGCGTCATGTCATGTTTATAGAATTAGAAGAAGGAAAATACAAAAGCGTGGTCTGGAAAAAATATTGGCCACTAGATGGGCATTGTTCCGAGGTTATGGCCAGAAATGTGATGTGAGCGATGGAATAGATAATTGCTGTAATGCTGATAGCTCAACCGCCCTGAGTGAGTCCTACGACGTCTTCAGATACTCATTGCGCCGACAAGAACCCAAATTGATAAGTCCACGTACATGCAACCAAATCGGTACCAAACATAACATCTCACACATTCATTCATCACTTGCAACCCATGAAAACATTGCTTTGCCCAGACAAGTGACAAAAAAATCTTTGCCCGCCATTTTCATTTTTTTCTAGTTGCTATGTCCATCCACTGCAGCCGCGGTTGACGGGCTTCCTCAAATCGCGCCCAAATCTCTGAGCGCCTCTCCCGTGTCTCATAATCTTTGTTGTATCACGTTTGTCTCGCCATTGGGGGGAATCATCATTAGCAAAAATAAATTTACCCGACGCCGTTTTTGTTGAAAAGGCCATATTCTTTTCTGCCCCATCCGCCCAGCGAGAAAAACCCCAAGTTTTTTGAGGAAAGAAGAAAAGGGGACGAAAAATCAAATCATAAAAAAAAACCAAAAACCAAAACCCATGGGCTTTTATATTTTTCCCTGCCCATATATATGCCCCCCTGCCAGTTCATGATGCTGTTGAAATCACAAGTGTTCCCATTGACCGGGGAATGGACCCGGATGAAATGTCGTTACACGTAGGAGTCCAGTTGAAGGATCCTTGGGGGTATGTATGAATACATGAAAGGTGCTTAGTAGCGGTAGCTGTAAGGAAGAAACTTGGTCAGTACATGTTACGGTTTATCGCCAATCATGGATAGAAGGAATGCTTACATCTCGGCCTTGAAGGGGCCCTCGACGGGAAGGCCAAGGTACTCAGCCTGGACGGGGGAGAGGGTGGTCAGCTCAGCCTGGACGTGGGCCAGGTGCAGCTTGGCAACCTCCTCATCCAGAATCTTGGGGAGGACGAAGACGCCAACATCGAGCTTGCCAGTGGTGCCGAACTCGACGTACTTCTCAGCCCAAGCCTTGTCCTCGGCCTTGTACAGAGCAATCTGGGCAAGGACCTGGTTGGAGAAGGAGCAGGACATGACGAAAGAAGAGTGGCCGGTAGCACAGCCAAGGTTGACCAGACGACCCTCAGCCAGGAGGATGATGTGGCGGCCGTTGGCCATGGTGAATCGGTCGACCTGGGGCTTGATGTTCTGGACAGACTTGGCGTTGGCCTTGAGCCAAGCAACATCGATCTCAATGTCGAAGTGGCCAATGTCTGGTTGCGGCTGTTAGCTCACATGCCAAAAAAAAATGAGACGGTCATGATGGACTGTGGTTCAAACTTACTGCAAACAATGGCGTCGTTGGGCATGGCCTCGAAGTGAGCACCAGTCAGAATGTCACGGCAGCCAGTGGTGGTGACGAAGATCTGGCCGATAGGGGCAGCCTTCTCCATGGTGGTGACCTGGTAGCCGGCCATGGCAGCCTGGAGGGCGTTGATGGGGTCGATCTCGGTAACGATGACACGGGCACCCATTCCATGGAGAGCCATGGCGCAGCCCTTGCCGACATCTCCGAATCCAGCAACAACGGCAACCTTGCCAGCAATCATGACATCGGTGGCACGCTTGATACCGTCAATGAGGGACTCACGGCAGCCGTACAAGTTGTCGAACTTGGACTTGGTGACGGAGTCGTTGACGTTGATGGCAGGGACCAGCAGCTTGCCGTCCTTGAGCATGCGGTACAGGTGGTGTACACCAGTGGTGGTCTCCTCAGAGACACCGTAGCAGTCCTTGAGCTGCTCGGGGTACTTGTTGTGGACCAGCGAGGTCAGGTCACCACCGTCGTCGAGGATCAGGTTCAGCTTCTTGCCGTCCTTGAAGGCAACGAGCTGCTGCTCGAGACACCAGTTGTACTCCTCCTCGGACTCGCCCTTCCAGGCGAAGACGGGGACACCAGCGGCGGCAATGGCAGCGGCGGCGTGGTCCTGGGTGCTGAAAATGTTGCAGCTGGTCCAGGTGACCTCGGCACCGAGAGCGACGAGGGTCTCGATCAGGACGGCAGTCTGGATGGTCATGTGCAGGCAGCCAGCAATGCGGGCACCGGCGAGAGGCTGGTCGGCGGCATACTTCTTGCGGATGGCCATCAGACCGGGCATCTCGTTCTCAGCGAGATCAATCTCCCTGCGGCCAAAGGCGGCCAGGGACAGGTCGGCGACCTTGAACTTGTGTGCGGGGGCAGACATTGTGAAGAAGAAGAATTGAGCTGGAGAAGAGGCTCAAGGGATGATGAAGAAGAAAATGAAGAATAAAAAGACGTGGGAGGAGGAATTGAGGTGCGGGATGGAGAGAGCAGAGAGGTAGAAGAAGAAGAAAAATCGAGTGGGATGTGCCCAAATAAAAAGAAGTTACAAGCAGCGGCCGAGGAGGGGAAATCCCGTTGAAAAGCGGGCGGTGTGTTTAGAGGGGCAAAATTTCTCACCAAGCGGGGCAGATTAGATTCGGATGGATTTCGATTTTTCGAGGAGCGAATGAGAAGGGCGGCTGGACTGCACACTTGACGGCTTATGGTTGTTGGGGATCCCAATGGCACCGACTTGCTTGCACATGCAAAAAAGCGAAGCCAGGCCGGGCCACGTCTCACCAGGAGCCGGGGGGTTGATACGCAGGATGCTGGGATTTATGCGGTGATTATGGGCGGTTGAGGCCTGTCAAGGCCTGTCAGATGTCAGACTGTGGTGACGCTGGATGGATTGGATGGATTGGGATGGGATGGGACATGGAGAGGACAAGGACAGGCAGAGAATGGTCCGGGTAGTATATGCATTTGGGCATCAGCGGGATGAAGATTCATCTGCATTTCTGCATTTCTGCATTTCTTTTAGGCTCTCAACTCAATGGGGAAGCAAATCAACAAAATACACGCAAGTATATACATGCATACCTCATACAGACAGACGCCGATGGACCGACCAAAATTCAGCTACTAACACTAACAGAATCCCTCGCTCTCGTACTCGTATATACTTACTTGATTCCTTGGGCCTCTCTCAGTCGGCCTAATCGCCGTGTGTCCTGTCTTACTCGACTGTTACGGCGATATTTCGTCCTTCTGCCGCCCACTACTGCTGTTCCCTATCGGTGCTTTTCCCCTTCAGGATTCCCCGCATGCATCCTGCGTATCAGCAACAGGCCCAGGGGGAAAAGCCCCGAATTTCGTTATAAGCAAACAGGAAGGTCCAGACAAGAAAGGCGAGGTGATCAATTGCAATAGATATGGAGCCAAAGGGCGAGACATGGACCGTCTGCCAGTAAGACACACCAGCGGGCAGTCAAGATAGGAAAGACGAAGCAAAGAATTACCTAGGTAAAGAAGAAAAAAAAGTTCACAGTGGTATCTACCTTAACAGCAAAATACAAGTCGAAGCCGTAGAAATCCTTCATTTCAAACACTTCTTTTTTATGACTCTCTTGTCGCTGCAGATCTAGACCAGAAGTACTTTATTATATTCCACCCAAACCGGAACGCCGTCAATGCACCCTGCCGCCAATTGCCTCACCCCACTAAAGACCTTTACAAGAGTTTTGAACTTGAGCACAAATCCGCTTACTGAGGCAGCAGGTTTTCCCGAACAGCAAACATCTTTGCGCTGATGTTGGCCGTGAATCCGTCCACCTGCTTGCTGTACTGCTCAACCTGCTTGGCGTTGAGCATGCCCTCCAGCCGGCTGGGCTCCTGAGGCAGCTTGAACAGCCGCTGCCACTCGTCTTCCGGTAGCGGGGCCTGCTTGGCAAGAGTGCGCTGCGCATTCTCCGCCTTTCGCTTGGCCTGCCATTGTGTGATCTTGGTCTGCTCACGCGCCAGCTGGCGTTGGTAGAACTGGAAGTTGTTGAGGTCCACGTAGTGGGACTCGATGCTCTCGAGCAGCAGGTCGCACGTCTTCTCGAGGAAGGGGTCGACAGACAGGTCCAGGTTGTCGATGGAAGGGTATAGAGGAGCCTTGATGCGGTCGTTGTTGAGCTCGCTGAGGGTAGGCTCCTTGGCCTCGGCGGCGACTGCGGGCGAGGGCAGCTGGTGGAGGAAGGAGGTGAGGAGGTGTGAGTTGTAGACGTTGAGAGGATACTCCTGGAGAATGTCGCGGAACGAGAGCTTGGACTTTTGCAGGCTATTTCAAAAAACACGTCAGCATTATATCCAACCCACTAATGGCGAATTCCCGCGTTCCTTGCACAAAGCGACTCACCTCTCGGTAGTAAACTTGCCCTCCTTGTAAACAGTCATGAAGAGGTTGGTCAGGCGGTAGGCCTTGAGAGCCAGGGTTCCTTGTGAGCTGCGGCTGGTATCATACACCAGGGCAATGGTCTTCTCGTTGTCCTTCTGGTAGTGGAACTGGTTCTCGATAAAGGCAAGGTTGACAAAGTTGCCCATGGTTGCGCTTGTGTACCATCCGACGTTGTTGGCATCCACATTGACCTCCTTCAGGTGTCGGATCATCTCGCCCTGGTAGGTGATGTTGGCCTTTGCGCGGGGTGCCGCGGCGGCAGCGTTTGTGGCATCGTTCTGGTGGGTGTCGGCGGCGGAGTTATCGACGGTAGGGAAGGCAAAGGTGTTTGTGATCTCCAGGGTGCCGTTCTGGTCCATGCCCACGAGGGAGCCGGTGGCCACGGTCGGGAAGGTCGACGAGCAGTGTCTGGCGATTTTCAGGATGACCTTTGCTAGGCGTCAGTCCTTGGATCATCATCGTCTTCGAGGCAAGGTGGGGCAATGCGAGCTGCAACTCACCAGAGCATCGACCTGCACCGCCTGAAAAGGCGCATCTTTCGGAGCTTCGCTCATTTTGGGAGGTTCTGGGAGGCGAGACGGAGAGAAATGGGCGGGTGACGAGCCGAGGTTGACGCCGAAAGTCGCTGGATGATGAGCTTCAGGAGCGCTCGCTCTTGGTGTTGGGAATATCGAACTTTTCGCCTACCAGATTTGTGGGCGTTGTGGGTTCGGGGCGGTGGGCGGCGGCAGAATTTGAGGGGGCCAAATACGCCGCCAAACCGCCAACCTTTTACGTCCTCCAACCTTATCTTGCGACATTTCCAGCATCACACGGGATTCGCCGCCTCTCGAAATGACTTTTGCGACACTCTAGAAATAGCCATAAGTAGACGAATACATCAAGATTTACATCTCACAATCGTTCAGAAACCAACATGCCCAAGCCAAGCATTCGGGAGTCCTGATGCCATGGCTGTCAGCGCGTTTCGCGTCTCGCGCCTCACTGCAAATCGCTTTCTTTTTGTCAAGTCATGCAAGTATTACTTCAATCTATTTCTATTATATCCTCCAGTTGCTTGTTTCTTGTTTTGAAATCCCAACACAATGCTCGCTTACCCCTCATGATATCATACATAAAGAAAAAATTGCACTTTTGGCAATGACGCTTTCCAATCCCAAACATATCCCAGAATGCTCCAAAGTCCCTTTGTTTCGTTCCAAAAAAAAATTATCGTCCTTGTCTCGCTCTCTCAAAAGTTAGGACCAGGCAGCCAAGCAAAGTTGCTCAGCTAGATGTCAAATGCCCATCAGTTCACTCCCAGTCCTCAATCACCCAGTCGTCCACATTGTCGCGGATGGTGAGTCGGTGCTGGTCAATCTTCCAGAAAGCATACAAGTTTCGGGTGGCGCCGACTGCCTTGCGGTGCGCTGGTCCTCTACCACCGACCATTGCGTCCTCTCTCGATCTCCAAACGCAGGTTGCCAGATTTCTGAGTTCAGCATCAGGCGAACCAAACCAATACCTGTTTCATTCGGTTAGCGCGACGTCGAAGTGAGCGGCGAAGCACCCGGGCGTCTCTCTCTTACTTCAAGAAGCCTCCACTGGCAACGGCTTCAGCATGGGAAGCCTTATCCAACACGCCAAGGTCGCCATAATGGGTGCTCGGCTTGATCTGCGACCGGAATGCGACAATGTAGAAAGAAATCTCCTTGAACGGCCTTCTGGATTGCTGAGCCAAGCGCTTCACCTCATCGAGGACTTCAGGCCAGTTGAATGATTCGACATAGGGTGCAGTGGCATAGTCATCGCGAATTGACTTGAAGGTTTGCAAAGCCTTCGCCACTATGGCGCCTTCATGAGAAAGGGTATCCAGGTCAAGCAGATGCTCCTTATCTGTGTATGGCGACTTGACAATGAACCTCTCTTCGTCAATAGGGTTCAATTCCAGAACCGGGGTGGTCTCCTTGGGCAATGAGGCCACGTCCAGAGGCTGCACCAACTCGACTGAAGCGGCCATGATGCTTGATTATGGATATCCTGAGGATTGTGTTCCAGAGAGAAAATCGTTCGGCGTGGGAGGATACAATCCGACTTCTATCGAACCAATTCGCTTTTCTGGGGAAGAATAAAGACAGAAAGGGGGGGAGAAGAGGGTCGAAGATGGATGGGAGGCCAAAAGAGTATTTATTTTGCAGTGGCTGGCTGGATGTGACACAACCCCGAGCCGTCTGTACACCGCCCGGACTTCGCAGAGGAACTCGTCTCAGCTCCCAACGGCGGCTAAGCTAAGCGGTTGAACAGGAGCAATCACGAGATATCTTACTCAATGATGCCACGAGTCGTGGGGTTATGGGCCCAGAGGCAGATGCGTACCTACTTTATCGAGTACCAAGATTGATTGCGTGACTGGTACTTAATGAGGTGGACCGTGGTTCAAATTTCGCAATACCGGATCTGCGCCAACAATCCTTCTACAGTACAAAGTGCGACGCACAGGACACGAAACGGTGGCCATTGGCATGCCAGAACACCTTATATGAGATCCGAATCAGCTGGAATTAGACTTTCTGCTACGTGCTGATTCCTCAATTGGCCTCGGAAGACCCTTTTGGACACTTGGAGAATCTTACAGATAATACGGCTTTTCCCATTATTCATCGGGATTTCTCAAGATTTTGCCCCGCGCTACTTCCAGCGGTCGTCTTTGGAGAAGACCAGGGCGACAACGGATCCCGCTTTAGCGTGCAACGCCACGCATGGTCTGAATGACACCATTCTGGTGGCACCCAACCATGAATCAAGAGCGCATTTGTTTTAGGTGCGAGAAATTCTATGTCCGCAGTTTGACAGCCCATGGGCTCGCTTGGCTGCCAATAGGAAGAAAAGGAGGTGAGATTTGGATGTGCGGCTCGACTCAGAAGAGGTTAAGCTGCCTACGCAACAAGCTGGCCTGCATCCCTAGGGGAGACAGGCATGAACCAATGCATCCCGGCCTCTTGCAACGTGGAGAGGGAGTTCCCGACAACCGGCCTGCCTCGAAAAGCTTTGGCGGACGGAATTTTCCCTACTTATTGGCCCCATATCCCGGATCTGCCATTGGCCACTTAGATTTCTCCCTCGCAGAGTTTGCACAAGTCAAAGGGTTAGCCGGTGAGGACCCGAGCAAGCCGGGATCGCCGATGCTGGCGCGGAACAAGGAACATGGTCCCTGAAGATCAATAGGGCCCCGCCCACACTGTTGATGCATTCACATCCGTCCCAACATGACCGTTCACAGAGTGCAGACAAGAGGCGCACACGCCGGCTTGTGAAAAGATTTATGGTCGAGCTGTTTTGGGGTCTAGGACAGCGACGTTACTGCGCTAGAATTTTCGGAACGACTTGCCGGATCGGACACTGGCCGGCAGTGGCTTCGGAGTGCATGGCCTGGTCTCAACGCGATGTCTGCAAACTTGAGAATCGGCGTCTGTGAAGAATTCCGGCTTTTTTTTCACCTCGTGGCAAACATTTAGCCCAATTTGTCCAGTATTATGCCATTGGGTTGAGATGGTCCAAGTCGCTATTACTAGATGGCGTCGAGGCTTTTTTGAAGTCTCCCAGCTTCAAGCTGTCTACGCATTAGTCAGAATAACTGGTTGATGCAACATGATAATGGCCCCCAAGAAATGATAAATTGGCACAAGGTAGCTTGGACTTTCTTCTTGTTAGTTGTTTAGCCTATCCAAAGCGGTCATCCGTAAATGCAGCATAAAACTTGCAGCGCCCTCCCACGTCATCTCGATAGGGTAGCTTCTCACATGGTGTGGATACAGTACAGCTCCTCAGGGCATGCTCACCTCACACTACGGCAACAACTCAGAATACTCTATACCGAAATCATCTCTATAATTTGGCTGCATTATAGTTTATTCGCAGAGCCATTGCGATATTTAGAGCTTCATGCCTTTGACGTGAATTCCCACCAATTCGCCAGCGAAACCAACAAACAACGACGCAGATACAACTCATATACTAGATGACTCTTTTTGATGTTTCCTTCTAGCGGAATGCTCATCAGCTTCCAATCCGGAAGGTGACATGCTCAAGGCTAGAAAAACTCGTGTTTCACCCCGCTGTCAGAGTTTTATCCTCTTGGCACATCTTTTGCCATTCTTTTGTGCTCTGTCTGGTTTCATCCGGATGTCGCGAATACCGGTCACATGTGAGCCTTTGACTTTGTTGACTGACAATTAATTTGACAACTTGCGGTTACATAATCGTTTGATGAGACTAGATGCATGGATGGATGTGGAGAGTGGTTGGTTACAATGCCCTAGTGACAGCGTGGAGTTCAAGAGTCTTAAAAAATCGTGGAGGATGCGCCCCCTCCATCTACAAGATACCTAGTCCTTCAAGTGTCTTCTGATGATTGCTTGTGTTTGTTAGGATCTAATCTCCCCACTATGTATCAACATTGGAACATAGAATACGGGATAGCCCTATATGAAGTTCCGTCTGCTTCCTAATGCAGCACACCAACGTTGTGCCTTTCAATGCGCAAGATGGCGGCCCACAGACTTACAACGATTCAATCTTGAACATTTTACTTCTTGAGTGCTTCTACTACTTTACTATGAGCAGTATCCAGATGGCGTCTCTGAGTCAAATAATGATTGTCCAGTTTATTTCCTCTTTCTTCATCGTTTCCAGAGGAGAAGTTTGAGCGTGCGATCTTTCACCAGTACCACTCGTTAATTAGAAGATTGCATCGTCAAATAAAGTGAATAAATTAGCACAGATACTGTTCTTTATGATCTTGATATGGAATATAGATCCGAGAACACTCTTTGCGGTGTGAAAAGGCATTCAGCTACGCCCTAGTTGCACATATCTATATCCAGTATTTTTGCAGCTACACAAAATCGAACTTGTACGTAGTATATCAGTAATTATAAGTACAACAAGGTGCTAAAGCTGTTCTTATAATTATCTACTTGAAGTCCTTTACGAGAGTCGTAATGGGTCATCTCAGAGTATGTCTTGTTTATACAGAGTTGCATCGAATTTGTATCGCTTATTTGCCGGTTATTGAGTATACCATTCACGTAGTTTGATACATGGCACAGAGGACGGCAACCACAAAAGAATTGCATTAAAAAAAATTCCAGCTGTCACGACCTGGCTCTTATGGTCGCAATAATAGGCCTACAGGGTAGTCGGCCTTAGATAAAAGATAGACTAATTAACTAATTAGGAATAGATTATTAGATTATTAAATAATCTAAAAATCTATAAGCAGATTACTAAAATGTTAAGATAATCTATAATAGGATTATTAATACTTACTAATAATCTAGCTTAGCTAACTAAGTATATAAGTCTACTTTATATTACTTATTAAAATACTTAAATAATTAGTTATTATTACTTAATAATAACTAAATTAAATATTTAAATACTTTATTCTATAGTTAGTAATAAAATTACTTATTTACTAACTTAATTACTTTACTAATATAAACTATAAAACTACTTTAAGGTTTATTCTTTAGAAATAACTAACCTATAATACCTATAGGAACTTAGTTTATTATATAATAATAACTTTTATTTAAATAATTACCTTAGACCTATAAATAATAAAATACTAAAAACTTAATAGCTTATAAGCTTTAAAGTTTTAAATAATAATATTAATTATAAAAGTAAAGCTTAAAGTAGTTATAATAATAATATTAAAATATAAAATAATTTTAAAAATATCCTTAAAGATATTAAAATAACTCCTTAATTATTAACTAATATATAAGAAGTTAAATAATACTTCCTAGTACTTAAAGCCTTTATAAAGTAATTATAATAAATAATTATTACTTAGGAAACTATTATTATAATTTTTTAAAAATAATTAATAGTAAACCTTATAATAAACCTAGCCCCTATAATATAATAATAGAAACCTAAAGAAATTATTAAACTACTACTACTTAATAAATTTAAAAAAAACCTTAAGTAAATTTAAAAGTTTTTTATAAATATAAAAAATTACTTTAGTTACTTTTTAACTATTATAATTAATAATATTATAAAAATCTAAACTATAGGAATTTACTTAGTTAAAATAGCTAAAGATTAGTTTAAACTATATCTTAAGGACTTTAAGTAAGAAAAAACCCTAAAAAAACTATATATAATTATTTTATTTATAAGCTATATTATATTTAAATAATAGCTTAAAAAACTATATAGAAAAACTAATAAGTTTAAAAAAGTTAAAAATATACTTTTTTAAATTAAATAAAAAAAACCTTACGTAAAGTATACTACTACTTTTATATACCTAGCTACTAGGATTAATTTTAATAATAAAATATAGTAAATACTTTACTACTAAGGATTTAACTTAAATATTAAGGATAAGCTTTTTAAAAATAAAAAACCTAATATACTTAATAAACTTACTAAAAAAACCACTTATATTAATAAATAATAATTCTAATAATATTAAAAACGTAAGTAAAAAGGAAATCTTTAGAAAATAATCCTAAGGTATTTTTACTTTAGTAATAATATTAACTAAGGAAAAAAAAAAAATCTTATAATATATAATAATAGAAAACTAGGATTTATAAATCTTAGTATTATTAAAGTATAATATAAGAATATTAAATATTATAATTATAAAAAAAAAAAATATATAAAAAAATACTATTAAGTTTTAAAAAAAAACAGTAATAAGAAATTTACCCCTGTCCTAAAACCTAAGGAAAACTAAGCTATTAATATTATATAACCCTTAGTAAATTATAATATATTATACTTTTTAGTATATTATAATAATAAGTATTAAACTTACCTTAGTAATAAATAAAAATTAAAATAATACTTTAAAGGATATTTATAAACTTTAAATATACTTAAGGAAGTTACCTAAGAGGAAATAATAAAAATTAAAAATTAATATATTATACTTATAAATAACTAATACTAAAAAAGTATAAACTATACTAAAATATTAGTTTAATAAGCCTTTAATAATATAAAACTTATAGTTATTTAACTATACTTAAATAGTAATAAAATAATAAAATAAAAAAATTTACTTAACTTTAAAAATAAAAAAGAAGTTATTTATAAATAAAAATAAAATAAAGCTATATAATAATATAATAAAAATCTTCCTAATATAGTACCTTTATTATAATATAACCTTTATAAAGGAATAACCTAAGAAGAAATTAACGACTTTAAAAAATATATATATAACTAATGTAAATTAGTAGAACTTAAAAGCATATACTACCCCTATAAAATAACTATAGTAAATTAAAAATACTTTAAAGATTAATATAAACTTAAGGGTATTATTAAAAAAAATAAATAATATAATAAAAAAATCTAATAAAAAAAACTTAAGGATTAGAAACTTTTTAAATAATAAGGCTAAATTAAATAAATTAATTTAAATATTACCTATAACTAAATTAAAATACCTAAAAAATAGTTTTAAAAATATATTAAAAATAATATAAATAAATACCTAATAGCTAAATTACTAAAAATAACTTTCTATTATATTAATAATATTTTATTTATAAACTAATATAATAAAGTTAATATTATTAACTATAAGCTATTTTTATATAAATAATATACTTTATATAAACTTACTAAATAGTATAAGGATTATAAAATTACTAACTATATATAAAATAAGTTTATACTTTATAATAAAAATAATTATATAAGATACTAATACTAATACTATATACTTATATATATTACTAAAAACCTAATATAATAAAGTTTTAACTTTAAAAAATATATTAGTAAATATAGCTATAATACTAAAATATAAAAAATTAATTAAAATAACCTTTAGAAATACTATAAGCTTATTAATAAATATATCCTAAGACCTAAATATATTTAGTATAAATATTATAATATTTAAGCTTATAAGCTAAGCTAAATTACTTTAGAATTAAATAATATTAAAAGTAATTTTTATAATAAAAAGTAAAATAATAAAATAACCTAAAATAATAATAATTATTATAATAATATTAATAATATAACCTACTATAACCTAAATACTATAATAAAAGGAAAAAAATTATAGAAATTTTTAATAAATAAATAATTAAATAATAAACTAATTATAGTTTATATAGATTCCAGAGTTATAATAAGTTATATTATACCTTAATTAATTAACTACCTATAGTTAAACTATTATAAAAAAAAAAAACTATATACTTTTATAAATATTAAAAAATAATAATTTACCTATAATAATAGAACTATTAACTGTAAGATTAATTATTTTACTATTTAATTTAGTAAAATTAAAGATATATTTAAATTTAATATTATAAATATTATAGGATATAATATACTTTTAGGATATAATTAACTTAAGTTATATAACCTTAATATTAATTAAGTTAAAGGCTAGGTAAAATAATAAATTTACCTTAAATTAATTAATTTTAGAAATATACTATAATTAAATTAAAAAGATTAATAAAATATTATAATATTCTTAATAATAAGATTAATAACCCTTATATTATATAAAGAAATAAAAAAATATATAAAAAAAAGAAAAGTTATAAAATAAATATAATTTATAAAGCTAAAAAAGCCTCTTAAAATAATTAAATATATTAAGAAACTAAAAAAAAAATAACTTAGATTTTTTAACTTAATTATATAAAAAGTTAAGGAATTATATTACTAAAACTAAATATTAGAATATTTAAAAAATATATTAATAAACCTTTAATATATACTAATCTTTAATAAAAAACTAAATACTAGACTACTAGAATATAACTAATAAAATTACAAAATTAAACTTATAAATAATAAAGTACTAATATTTAATAAGATCTATAACCTAAATACTATTAAACTTAAAATATTTAATAAATAAATTAAAGACTAGCTAAAAAAAAAATATATTAAACCTTTTAAATCCTTAATAAGATATTTAATTATATTTATACCTAAGAAAAATAATAAACTTTAACTTATTATAAACTATAGATAATTAAATATAATAATTAAAAAAGATATTATATTATTATTATTAATTTTAAAAATTAAAAATTAATTTATAAAAGCTAATATTTTTACTTTATTAAACCTTAAAGAAGCTTATAACTTTATTTAAATTAAAAAAAATAAAAAATAAAAAACTACTTTTTATATAAAATATAAACTTTATAAATACTAGGTAATATTTTTTAGGTTTATAAATACCCTAGTAACCTTTTAAAAAATAATTAACTATATATTATAAAATTATATAAATTATTTTATTATTATATATTTTAATAATATTTTTATTTATTTTAAAAACTTAGAAAAATATAAAAAATATATTAAAAAAGTATTATAAATACTATAAAATAATAAATTTCTAGTAAAACCTAAAAAATATAACTTTTATATTTAGAAAGTTATATTTCTAAAATATATTATTACCTTAGGAAAAATTTAAATAAACCTTAAGAAACTTAAGGTAATTAATAATTAAAAGCTATTTAAAAATATTAAGTAAGTATAAAGCTTTTTAGGACTTATTAACTACTACTAGTACTTTATTAAAGACTTTTTAAAAATTATTATACTACTTATAAACTTAATAAAAAAGAATATTAAATTTAAACTAATATAAAATACTTAAAAAACCTTTAACTACCTTAAATAAGCTTTTATAAATATACTAGTATTTATAATATTTAACCTAAATAAACCTATTATAATTAAAACTAATACCTTAAATTATATAATTAGTAAAGTACTTAATTAGCTAAATAATATAAAAAAAAAGAAACTTAGGCTAATTACTTATTTCTTTAAGAAATTATATAAACTAGAATTTTAATATCTTATTTATAATAAAGAATTTTTAGCTATATACTAAATACTTAATAAATAATATTAAAAATATTATTATAAAGGAAGTTAATTTTTAATAATAATCTTTATAGACTATTAAAATATTACTTACTTTATAATAATATAAAAATTATTTTATAAATAAATTAAATACTATAAGTAACTTTTTAAATTTAAGCTTATTATTAAATATTATAGTAAATTAAATAATAAATAAGCTAATATATTTAGTAAATACTTAAACTATTTTTAAAAAATCTTAGAAGTTAAAGCTTAAATATTAAAAAAAAATTAATATAATAACCTAGTAATTTAATTAATTAATATATTATACTAAATTAAAATAAATAATTTAATTATTAATAATATAAAGGAATATATTAAAAACTAAGAAAATAAATAATATTTAAAAAGTATTTTTATAAACACTAAATACTTAATACTAAATAAACTTATTTAAATACTAAAAGATTTATAAAGTAAAGTAATAAAATTAATTTATATATATAAACTTAATAAATATTATAAAATCTAAAAAACTATATAGTAAGTTAAATAATACTTTATATTTAAAGGTATTAAAATATAAATATAAAAGGTTATATTAAAATATATAATATATAAATAAGCTAAAAGCTTTAAGTATAAACTATATAAATAACTATAACTATTACTTATATTATAATAATTATAAAAATTAATTTTATTTAACTTAATTACTAAATTACCTTTTTTAAAAAAACTAATTATAAAAGTACTTTATAATAGTATTTTTATAATAGTTAATAAACTTATAAAAATAATTTACTTTATACTATTTAAGAAAGTTAGTAATATAAAAAAACTAGTATATATAATAATAAAATATATTATAAGTAATTATAAACTACTAAAAGATATAATCTTTAATAAAGGAAATATATTTATATTTAAATTTTAAAAAGTACTTATAGTTAAATTAAAAATAAATTATAAAGCTAGTATAGTCTATTACTTATAGATAAATAAATAAATAAAAAAAATTAATTAAATAATTAAAATATACTTATATTATTATATTAACTTTAAATAAAATAACTAAGTAAAACTACTTTTTATTATATAATTTATATATAATAATATAAAATTAAAGTTAATTAAGAAATTACTGTTTTTCTTAAACTATAGATTTAAACCTAAAGCTTATTAACTACTAAGGTAAGGGGAAAATATTAAAAAAGCTATAATTAAGGTAGAAAATATAATTAAATTATATAATAAATTATAATAATAACTTAAATTTATTTAATAAAGGATAATTAAATATATAAATAAATATAGGCTTAAAGGACTAACTTTATAAAAAAGGGATATAGTTTAGCTATATTAATATATATAAGAAAATAAATAAGTAAATATTAAAATAAATAAACTAAATAATAAATTTAATTTTAAGAAACTTAAACTTTATAAAATTTTAAAAAAAATTAAAGATATAAATTATAAACTTAAACTTTTAGAATAATAGGAAAAATAAGGAAAGTATATATATTTAATTTTTTATATTTTTTTATTAAAAAAAGTATAAATTAATAAAAAAACTAAAAGATTTATTTAAGATAAAATTATTATTAAAGGAGAAAAAGAAAAATATAAAGTAAAAGATATTAATATAATAAAAATAAGAGAAAATAGTAAATAATACTATAAGGTATAATAAAAAAAAGGAAAAGAAAAAGAAAAAATATAAAAACCTATTAAGTATTTTAAGAATTTTATAATACTAGTAAAAAAACTTTATTAAAGCCTAAGGCTTAAGTTAGCTTAAGATCTATTATTAATAACTTTAAATAATCCCTTAACCTTAAAAAAGTAAAAATAACCTTAAAAAAACCCTTTACTAACTATATTATAGCAGCCTAATAAGCAGCCTTTACCTCCTTATACTTAACCTTATTTAACTTATTTAAATTAATAATACTTTATATAATAGTATAATATATTTATTTATACTAAATTTTCTTTTATTTTTATAATTAAAAAACCTTTATAGCTAATTTAACTAAAGTATTTTTAATAGATTTAAGCTTATTTTTAAGTCGGAAATATTAAGCAAATACTTAATTTAATTAATTAGTAATTAAACCTCTTATATTATAATATAACTTATTAAGTTATATATAATTTAAATATTATAAAAAATTATTTAAAAATAATAAATATTTATTAAACTTTTTTAAAATATAAAAAGAATAGTATTTATTTATTTTTTTAATACTTTTTAAAATAAATTTAAAAAAACTTTTCTACTTTTATATTTTTAAATAAAAACTTTTAGTAATATAATCTATTATAATTAAATAAGTTAGCTAAATAAAAATAATAAAAAAATAAAATAAAAAGTATTTACTTATAAATATATAGAAAATATATTACTTATAGTAAAGTCTTAGGGATAAGATTAATAAAAAAAGGGTATTATATTATAACCTAGCTTTTATAATTATAATAATAGGCCTATAAGGTAGTTAACCTTAAATAAAAGATAAATTAATTAATTAATTAAAAATAAATTATTAAATTATTAAATAATCTAAAGATTTATAAATAAATTACTAAAATATTAAAATAATTTATAATAAAATTATTAATATTTACTAATAATTTAACCTAGCTAACTAAGTATATAAGTCTACTTTATATTACTTATTAAAATACTTAAATAACTAGTTATTATTACTTAATAGCAACCAGATTAAATATTTAAATATTTTATTCTACAGCTAGTAATAAAATTACCCGTTTACCGACCTAATCGCTCTGCCAACATAAACTATAAAACCACTCTAAGGTTTATCCCTTGGAAACAGCTGACCTATAGTACCTATAGGAACCCGGTTCGTTACACCAGCAAAATATCGTTTCCAGTATCTTGACTGGATGAGGAATGTTCCCGGTGAGATCTGGCACCGATTAGCGACCGGGGCTACGTGTAACTCCGGCCGTCAGCAAAAAGCGAGGAGTCTGGAGAAGACTAGTGCTGAATCGATACAGTTCCGGCCAATCATAAGGCGAATGATCCGAAGCGACCAGTGGATAGTCTTCACGAGTTAGTCCAGGGATCGCCTACCTCGTTTACTTTGGCATCTGAGCGGCCTACATCTCAGCAACTTGCGGCTCTCCGAAAATATCCCTTTTCATTTTTTTCTTCTCATTATTGTTTTCGGTTTATTCTGCTTTCAGTTGTTTTCATAGAATTTTACGAGACCTTAAATTGAACCAGTTTGAAGAGCGTGATGGAAGCTCCTAAAGTTCCGAGAACTAATAAGCCCCAGAATCGCCGCAAGGTGAAAACGGGGTGTCTAACTTGCAAGTACGCGTTCCATCCATCATGAATTTATCTCGGTCAGTCAGCCACAGTTCGTCCAGCTGACGAACCGAAAAAAGAAAACGTCGAGTAAAATGTGATGAGGCAAGACCTTCTTGTGAAAGATGTCTCTCAACGGGTCGTGTGTGCGACGGCTACGGAATCTGGGACAGTATTAGCAAAGCCCCCAGCAAGCCGAAAGACAAGCGAGCCACTGCGCTTTCAAACACCATTGTGCTCTCTCAACTTCAGGGGGTTGCTGGGAAATCCCACATCATAGGGTTTGAATACTTTCGCAAGTATACTGTCAACAAATTGCCTGGGGTCTTTGAATCCGGTTTCTGGAATTCGCTGGTATTCCAAGCTTGCGTCGAAGACCCTGCTGTTCTTCATGCGGCAACTGCTCTTGGTGCAGCACATAAGAATGAGGAGGCAATCTCTTTGGTGGAGTATAACCAGGCAATACAACATCTTCGTCGACATCTAAATCGTCTCGACAACGACGCACTTCGACTGTCACTGATAACATGTATGATCTTCGCCTGTCTTGAGCTGCTCAGGGGAGGCTTCAAAACTGGGCATGCGCACTTGAGCAATGGTATGCAACTCCTTCGAGAAATCCAAACACGTCAGGGCATTACATCGTTGGACGGTCCTATTATTTTGCGGACGCATCCTCAGTCTGTCGAGGACGCCTTGGTCGAAGTGTTTTCTCGACTCAACATCCAGGCAATGCTTTTCGGTCAAGTATCAAACCATCCCATTTTTGTTAGTGAACCCGCGCCAGACGGACCAAAATACAATATTCCCTCAAATTTCCAGAACCATACTGAAGCTCGAAAACATCTTGACTCTCTCATCAACGGCGTCTATAATCTAACACAGCAGGGCAGAAATATCCTTCACAATCAGAGGCAGGTCTCAGAGCAGTTATATCGATGGAAAGAGGAACTCGACATCGCCCTGATACGATGGCTGGAGGCGTTCAACTCCAGCCAGAAAGGATTACTTGCCAATCTCACTCCGCGGAAAATGTATCGTACACCTCTTCTGCGTCTATATCATACAATGGCCACAATCATGGCCGCAACGTCTTTACGCGGCACCGATGAGATGATTTTTGATTCGTATAATTCAAATTTCGAGGCCCTTCTTAGACAAGCCACCGAGTTATGGGACATGATGCACAACGCGTATCTAGCATTCAAAAAGCTTACCGGATATGAAATGCCTGCGATTTTTTTTACGGCAGATATGGGTTTTATTCCGCCGTTATATTACACAGTTGCCAAGTGCCGTCAGCCCAACTTGCGGCGGATGGCCATCGAAATTCTCATGTCAGCTCCTCATCGAGAAGGGGCTTGGAGCGGCCCTCTTGTGGCTCGTATGGCAAGACATATTATGGCTATAGAAGAGGATGGCATATATGAAGAACTTGACATCACGCCTACCTATCGTCTAGAGCAGAGTAAGCTGCCTGTTGTACCTCCCTTCCTACGGTTCAACGATATCAGCGTATCTCTGCCTGAGCGTTCCGGCGGTAAAGCAATTTTATTTTGTAATCGATATCGGGGGAGAGGGGAGTGGATCACAGACAATCAAGAGTTTGAAGTAGCACTGGAAGAGAGTGTCAGTTCTCGCATCTGGGACTCTGATGCTACCGCATATTTTGCCAGATTGTGGAATGGACAGAATTGAGACATTGTTTTGAAATGAGTTGAATGAGGTGACTTAAAAGTCTTCGCAGCCTAGAAGATAGAGATATTAATCTTGTAAAATCCGGCGAAACGCTACACATGCTGCTGTATCCCTAGAAGCTGGTATTCTTAAGCTGATTAATAGACGGTCGTTCTCATGGATTCCGTAAGATGTCTTCATTGAAGAAGAAGCTACAAAATAGTTACGTTTGAAGTTAAAGAAGTTATAGTTAGAATCGCTGTATTGAATTTTTGTATAGCTAACAATCAGGAATTCTCTCAACTTCCATGCTGCAATATGCGTGGGATTAGCCAAAGGAGAAAATATTCACAATTTCCTTCCGCATTCCAATCGAAAGTAAGCTATTCTTCAACCCAGGATGGCGAAATAGGCTATTGAAGTTAGTGGTAATCCAGCATGAATATATATATCCAGGCTCATGGCCGATTACGTACCTGTTGCTCTGGCACGTACTCAAAGTTGCCAGCGTTGTCGAGAATATTAACATCCTGTACGGTGTAGGGGACTTTTGCACCCCACAAAATGTCATGCGGAAAGTTCAATGCAAATGGCACTGCAGCTTCAATCTCCGCAATGTCCTCATCGGTCAGCTTGAGCGTCAGGGCTACGATATTCTCCTTCAGCTGTTCCACCTTGCGGCCTCCGACGATAGGAAAGACATAGGGCGTTTTGTGCATCACGTATGCCAACGCAACGCTCGTTATAGTCGAGTTCTTGCGAGTGGCAACATTCTCCAACACTTTGCTAACCTTGATCTCTTTTTCGGTTGCCACCACATTGCGTCCGCCGGGGGCGTTGCGTTGCTCTTCGGTCTTGAATCTACCAGCTCCGAGAGCACCCCAAGGGGCTAGACCCATGCCTTCGGCTTTGCACATGGGGATGATGTCTTGTTCAAAGTCGCGTGCGGCGGCGGACCAACGCCCCTGGTATACAGAAAACTGTCGAAGGCCATGGTTTCTTGCATACTCATTTGCTTTGCTGTGTATTTGGTTGTTAATCCAGAAATCTGCACCGATGTGCTTAACGAACATACCTCACAACCCATGCCGGGCTGTCACTAATTCCAAGATACAAGACCTTCCCGGAATTCACAAGGTTGTTCAGAGATATCATCATCTCCGAAGTTGAGGTGCTAAAGTCCCACCAGTGGACATAAAGCTAAAGCAAAAGTCAGCGCGAATGAGTGACTGGATAGTAGGGTGCTCACGAGATCGATATAATCAGTCTGTAGCTTCTTTAAGCTTGCTTCGACAGAAACATGGAGGCTTTTAGAGCCGTTGCCGGTATAGTTGGCTTTTATTTTCTTGGAATCGGGCTTGTTTTCGTAATTTGTCGTGTATTTAGTAGCAATAACTTGGGAGAGACAAATCCGTTAGCATAAAGACGACTTGATGCATTCGTAAAGTCATTAGTGAATCGTACCCATCTCGTCACGGTTCCCGCGTTTTTTCATCCATTCGCCAATAATCGTTTCAGACTCTCCCAGTTGATAATTGTTGGCCGTGTCAATGAAGTTGCCTATCATGAAGATGTGAGCCACGCATATCCGAAAAGAAGAAAAAGCCTGATCTATTCAAGTGCAACAAACCTCCCTAGTTAGGGCTTTCGTTAGTAAGTAGTCCATTATCATCAAGCCTTGGACGCATATGACTTGCCTGTTGATAAAAAACGTCAAGAATTTCTTCAGAAGCCTTTTGATCGCAGTCTCCCAAATATCCTTTCCTAACGCCAAAGTCAGAGGATATCTATCTTCAGCAGCGTATGCAACACGAACCATCCCGAGCCAAAGCTCATTGCTCCAAGACAAAGGGGGCTGACTCTCACAGCAGCAGATGGGGATAGCAGGCGGTATTTGTTCAATGGGCTAACTGGAGTAGGTGCTGCCCCCAGAATATTTCGGCTGACTTTC
Source organism: Trichoderma afroharzianum (assembly GCA_037893235.1). Classification (NCBI taxonomy): domain Eukaryota; kingdom Fungi; phylum Ascomycota; class Sordariomycetes; order Hypocreales; family Hypocreaceae; genus Trichoderma; species Trichoderma afroharzianum. The sequence continues at coordinate 959,380 of JBBLXW010000010.1, forward strand.
GGTGCCATTTTGTATTTTTCAGGTTCAAGATGAGCAAGACTAGAAGAGTATCTTAATAATGATTCGGTTGTAAGAGCTCTGTTGAATTCGAATGGATTGATCTCAGTGAAGAGAAAGGAAGTGCTATTTATACCAAGCATTCAATGTGATAAATCTCTAATTCATCTAATTCTACCCTGCATTGATAGACATTTCTATGACATCAAAGTTGTTGGTTATTTACCTCGTACTCGCGTTGTCGATGAAACGGAGATAGAGGGCACCAATCTACAAGTGAAAGATCCGACCGAACCAATCAGGTGCGTTAGAATCCAATTTCAGATACTACATCTGGGATTGGCTCATCGGCGGACTTAAGATATTAACTCCAAAATTCCGTGATTCATTTCCTAGACTTGATAGATTTTATGAAATATATATTGCTATATTTATCCAGGCTATACCCGCAAACTCTATCATTGGGATAATTAATTGCCCATCACTGTTTTGGATGTGTTGCTGTTGGCGTTGCATTAGATAACCCTGCAGCTGCAGTTAGCGTGGCTTTCGATCACGTCTGCGGCCTTGTCTCCTTTTCATAAGTTGTCTTACCGGAGGAACGGGATCTCCGCAGCTTCATATAGATCGAACGGTTTCTTGACTTGTTCTTGTGCCTTGGTCTTTATGGCAGTTTGGCCAGCTAGATTTATTGTGTTGTGTTTTGCGACCGTCCATCTAGCTCAACGGTGTCAATTAACTATTAGTAAAAGATTCAAAGCTTACATGTATTTACGAACCCAACCGACTGCTAATATCAACTTCAACTGCCTGTTTGCACCCTAAACAGCTCACCTTGGATTACATAGAGAGGCGCGAGAGGATTAAGTAAGCCTTTTAACGCTCATAAATCCCAATTCCAGAAACGGCAACACAATCGTTTATTAGCGCCGCTTGTGTTATACAGACGATCCGCCGTTAAAAAACCTCGGCACTCCACAGTATACAGAAGAGATGGCTGAAAATGGAAGACAACTCGCAGAGTAGCGCAATGATGTGTGAAAATCAGCGCCAGTTCGCATGTTGAAGTCGCAAATAAGCTTGGAAACCATTAGAAATGTATGCCCTGTTCCTCCCTCCACCTGAGCGTGACATCAAGTATAAAGCCATGCCGCCATGTCCAACGTAATCGTCCATCAACTCAAACTCAACACCTAAAACTCAAAAGAACCTCATTCCCTTCATCATACCAGTTTATCTACCAAAAACAATGGCCACCAAGCAAAGACTCCTCCGCTTGACACTCATGCAGTACAAAAACCCCAGCATCAGCGATGAGGAATTCCAAAAGCACTGGAGCGAGCACCACGCACCAATCGCCTCTAGCTGGCTCGCTCGCAACGGGATCGTAGGATACACACAGGTAAATCAAATCTGCCTCTCTCAAAGCAATCTTACTATCCCTAGGAATTCATACTAAAGTGAAAACAAATCAACTATCGTGTAGTACCACACACCTCCCGAAACACGCAACCTAGCCTCTGCCCTCGCCGCAACAGTGGGAGCTACTGTTGCCCCGTTTGACGGCTACGTCGAGTTCTTTGTCAACAACCCTGAGGATCTGTGGAAGGCTACTTCGGACCCGGAGTATCCTGTTAAAATGCACCCTGACGAGCAGTACATGTTTGATAGTAGCAAGATGCAGGTCACAGTTGGGTGGGTCGAGGTGTATATCCAGGACGGAAAGGTGGTCAACATTGTTGATGGCAAATCTGCATATGCCCAGTAGAGAGCTTCATGAATAACGCAGATATATCTTTGATAAATCGACTATAAGCCTGGATGTTGGCACCAATTTCCGTGGCTATTTATTAATCATGGTAGCTCTCGATCTGATGAACAAGCGATGACCAGAGGAAACAAAAAAAAAGACACCCGTTATTATACAAGTGCATCAACCAGTAACTCATTCAATTTTCTCTGCCCACTCGACTCTTTGCCCTGAGACATCTTCCCAGCACCAAAGCCTGCCCAATCCCCCACCGACTCCCCATGAGCTCAAGCATCTCACTCAACCAATCGGCATCCTCACCGCCGATATCTCCCAGACCTATCAAAACCTGTATCGAGCCCAGTAGCCCAAACACTCCCGAATGCTCAGGCGACAAAGAATTGCTTGATTCGTGCAGCCCGAGAATATACGACACGCTGCCGCGAATATCAAGCATCATCATCGCCAGAATCTTAAGCGACGCTTCCTGTTGCGAGGCATGAGCCGCCATCAGCACGGGATGTGCCTGCGTGACTGGTAAGGCGAGGGAATCGAGATATCGTAGCAGCATGGTATGGACAAGGATTCGGCATACGCGGTACTGATTCCAGATGAACACTTGCCAGGCGCATGCATAAACATGATGAGAGTCTCCGTGGCCCTTGTCAGGATCGGTATATCTACATGTATGCGGGAGATTTGACTCCCACGATAGTAGCTCTTCTTCTATGCCAATAGCTCTGGAGACCCTCTCAGTGATTTTTGTCACCTGGTCGGTATTCTCTAATGAATGTAAATCCGTGAACCTGCATATTATGCCGAATAGTTGCCTAGCGAGCAAGAGCTCCATGTCTGATGTTAACGCGGGAGAACAGCGACAAAGCTCCCGAATGTGAGTAGGAACAGGTACGCGTCTGATAAGACAACTCATCGCCTATGCAGCAAAGCTCAGGTTAGAACAAACTCGTCATATATCTTTTTCGTAAAGGCATCAATTACCAGTAAGTAAAACAAGTGCAGAGAGGGCCGCACATCGATCGCTCTCTTGCACTCATCCTCACCCCAATGCCGTATCAACGTCGCCGCCGCCTGAATATGGCAAACCCAAGCCTCAAGCGCCTCACTATCCCGACACGCAATAATCTAATTCAAAGCTCATCATCAATCTCCCATTCCTCTCACCCACACACACACACAAATAGAGAAAGAAAATGCTCACCTCAAACATGGCCATCATCACCACCGCCCCAACCGTACACTCCGTCGTCGCCTCCCCCCGCTTCTGAATAGCTTCATTGATCGAATGCAGCGTCAGTCCGTACTTTGTCCTCGCCAGCGCCATCACGCCGTGGTCCTTCTCAGAATTCGCCACGCCCGCCAGCCCCACGGCCCAGATCCCCAGCATCTTCGCCGTCGGCAACCCCGTCGAACTCTGTATCGCGTAGAACTTGTTCGCGCCCGTCATGGAGTAGTGGCGGAAGAAGAAGACCTGCGCCACCGATTCCGTAGGGATGGAAAAGTTGAACCGCGGAAGCGATAGCAGCTCCCCGTGCTGCCGTCGACGTGCACTTGATGATGAAGAGGTCTTGTCGGCTGTTGAATCAGAGTCGTTGCTCGGGCTGGATCGCTTCTTCTTTTGCTTCTCCGTCTTGCCATCTTGCGTCCCCGCCATGTTGACGATGCGCAGCTCCGTCTGGCTTCTATATCCCCAGCAGACCAGTCCGGCCCTCGCGCACTGCGCGCACCGCGGCTTGGATTCATTGCACTATCCGCATGGCTTCTTAGTCTTTGTTCTGCTTCATGTATAGACCTAGACATACTTTGATTCGCCGGGACCTGCAGTTGACGCAAGCTGTGCTTGTCTGTCGCGAACCCATTGTTCAACACCAGCTCACCACTATCAAGAGGGGGAAAGAAAGCTCAAGATTTATAAGCCAACTTCACTTATACACATACAACTCAGAAGATTCAAATCACAAAGAAAGCACATTCAAATTGTCGCAATGAAGTGATAAAGTTGAATGAATAAAAAGGTTAGCAACGTCGCGGTTAGTTGAATCTCCAACTCTAGCAAGTAAGCTCAAGGATAAAGCAGTACTAGTCTAGGGGGATTCTCTCAAAGTCAGCCAGATCCTCGTACAGTAGGACATAGTGAAGCTGTTACGGGGATCTGGCTGGTTTTGAAGCCACTCGGTGAGTCGGAACAAACTCTCTCCCCCTGCGGAATAAAGCAAAGCCCACCCTCAGATTTATAAGCGGTGTGGACTTACAGTAGATCTCGAAAGTTCAGCTTCTCACTAATCCCTCACAAATACTGTGCCGCCAAAGTCTGGCCTTCACATCCAACACCACCACCTCTGCATTCCTTCAGTTCATCTCAAAACAGTAAAAAAAGACGCGAATCCATTTCCCGGCATCATCTGTGAATTAATTGATTTATTGTCGTCTATGTGAAAACATAACACACCCCTCCCATTCACAACTCAACACACAAAGTCCATTGAATTTTCAAACATTTTTGTTTTAAAAAAAAAACCGCTATCTTGACCCTCCCAACTCTCTTCGCTCTCACTCTCACTCTCACTCTCACTCTCACTCTCACTCAGTCCTATCTGACATGTTTGATTTCGAGGACGCCGCCTCAACGTCCCACCTCTTTCTTTCTTTCTCTTTTTTTCTTCTTCAAAGTAAAAAAAAAAATTCACTCCAAGAGGTTGCACGACAACGCTGGCCCTAGAAGGCATCGTCACAAGACCATCTATTCTCATTCCAACTCCGGACAAGGCTAAGAATATTAAAAACAAATGCCAAGATCCACCAGGATGGAGCCAAGAAGAAGAAAGCAATGGTCGGCGCCATCCTATAACAAGGTGATCGGCGTAAGTGTAAAAAATAATGGAGGAGTGGTCAGCGGCCAAGGATAAAACCCCCACTGCGCGCTGGACGAAACTACCACAAGGAGGAGGCCCAAGCAACCGGGAGTGTGTTTTTCAAAGAGACCCGGACAACTTGGTAAGACATCAAGAAATTCGTAGACATCGTCCTACATCCTCATGAGCAACAGCTTCCCCCAAGGGTATCGAAATTTAAGTAAGGAAATAAAAAATATGATGCACGGATATCCAAAAGGGAAAAAATAAATAAAAATGGAGGCGAAAAAAAGGCCGATATAAAAGCGTGTAGATCATCAGTTCCAGCCAAGGGAGTTCTCAGCCGCAACGGGAGCGGAGATGTTGGCAGTGCGAGCAGAGCTGGTTCCGCTGTTGTGGCTGTTGCGAATTCCGGTTCCGCCATAGCTGGACATGTCGCGGCTCATCAGAGCACCGCCCATGAGGGCAGGGCTTCCGTTGCCAGCGTACTGCATGCCAGACGAACGCTGGCTGCCATCAAGGGAGCTGCTGCGGCGGTGAGCCTGCTTCTTGCGCTTGTAACGACGAGCAATAATGAACATGGCACCACCATACAGAGCACCCAGGCCGACAGCACCGACGGCAATACCGGCGGTGGTGGCCTTTTGCTTAGAGGTCTGGCTATCGGTGCTGCTGGTGCCAAAGGCGTCGTTGTTGCTGGAGCCAGGGGCAGGACTGTTACCACCGTTGCCGCTGCTGCTGCCATCGCTGCCGTCGGTAGAACCACCGCCGGTGACTTGGCCAAAGATGTTAATCTTGGGGTTGATCAGGGCGGTCAGGTTGCGGACAATGGGGTCGGGGTTGTTGTAGATGAGAGAGTTGGCCACCGACATGTCCAGCTGAAGCTTGTCAATCAGGTTCTGGGGGTAGTTGATCTTGGCAAGAGTGGTAATGTAACCCCACTGAGCTCGGGTGTCATAAGGAACAAGCTTGGCAACCTGGACCTTCTCCACATCGATGCCAGCAGCGTTGGCCAGAGCTTGGGGAAGGTACTTGAAGATCTGAGCGGCAGCAACGGTGTTGCCGGAAACGAACAAGTAGTTAAGAGGATACAGGAATCCAACCTGGATCGGGACAGTGCCTTCAGCAGCGGGGGTGTTGGGATTATCGGGGTAGATGATCTTGGGAACATTTGTTGGCAGTGCTGTCGAGGTAGAGGCAGTCTCAGAGGAAGTAACCGGGGTGAACACCATTGTGGTAGGCTCAATGACGATGGTTGTTGGCAGCCAGTCGGCGGTGTTCGTCAAGGTGGCAGTAGGTCGAATGCTCGTGACGGGTTCAGCGGTTGATGTCAGGACAACAGCGCTAGTGACGACCGGGGTGGAAGATTTCGAGACAGTCACCAGCGTGGATGATGAACTGCCAGTCGCAGTAGCACCGGCACCTGATGTTGCCGGGGTCGACGATTGGGTCGCGGGAGCAGAGGTCTCCGTGTTGTTGCCCGAGATACCGGTCTCGACGACAGAGGAAGAGGCGGTACCGGAGGCAGTGGCCGAGCCGGTGACTGAGCCAGTAGCTGAACCAGTAACTGAGGCGGTAGGCGAAGAAGTAATCGGGCCAGTCGGCTCGGCGCTGGTGCTGTTGCTAACGGGAGAACCTGTCACTGAGCTGGTGGGGGCGCTTGAGGTGCCTCCAGGAGGGCTAGTAACAGTCGCAGAACCAGTAACAGTCGCAGAACCAGTAACGGGGGGCTCAGTGCTGGTGGAGTTGCCGACAGAAACGTCAGAGCTCGTGGCGGAGGTGGCCGAGTTGGTAACTGAGACCGGGATGGTGGGGAGCGAGATCGAGACCGGGATGCTGATGCTAGGGGTAGTCGAGGGCCCTGCGGAGGAGGAAGTCGTGTTGGCTCCATCCTGGGATGTTGCCGGAGCAGAGCTGGAGACAGCAGACGATGAGGTTACGGTAGGAAGCACCGGTGGCAGCGTAAAGGGCAGGGACACGGTAGGAAGAATGCCTCCATCCGAAGAGGTGGTCTCCTGAGCAGACGTAGTAGATCCGGTGCCAGCGGGAGATGACTGGACTGGCAGGCCAGAAGAAGTCTCAGAAGCAGGTCCCGTCGTCTCGGCGGCGGAGGTGGCAGAGGTCCTTGTTGGGTTAAGGATGGGGTCCAAAAGACCACCACCAGTGGAAGACGGCTTCGCAGAGGTGGAACTGACATTGTCAATGGTGGAGTTGCCGGAGGCGCTGCTGCCATCGGGAACACCGCTGCTGGTGGAGGAGGCAGCACTGGTCGAAGGGAAGCGGACGCCAGTGGGATCAATCACAATTCCAGTCTCACTGGCCTTGCTAGACGTGGCACTGCTGTCAGAGGAGGTGGTCTGAGGAGGTGTCGTCTCGGCAGAGGTAGCAGCAGAAGAAGTCGTAGAGGACGTCCTGCCTCCAAGGGGGAGGCTGAGGCCAATGCTAAGATCCAACCCATCGCTGCTGGAGGAGGACGATGGCGCAGCAGAAGAGCTGGTTCCGGCAGGAGCGGAAGTCGGAGCAGACGATGAGTCAGAAGAGGACGACTGAGAAGAAGAAGAAGCTTGGCTGGAGGTGCCCGAGGGTGCCGTTTCGGACTGGGAGCTACTCCTAGTAGGCTTGAAAGGAGTGGGCGAGCTGCTGCTGCCGGTGCCTTCGGGAGTAGGCGTAACGATGATTGTTCTCCTCGTAACAATGGTCGTCACACTGCCCTGAATCGAAGAGGAGGTCTCGGAAGAGCTGCTCGAACTCGACGATATACTGCTCGAAGAGCTGCTGGTGGAAGAGACGTCGCTAGAAGAGCTGCTGGTGGAAGAGACGTCGGTAGAAGAGCTGCCGGTAGAAGTGACGTCGGTAGAAGAGCTCGTGGTGGTGCGGTGATGATGATGCCCAAAGCGGCCAGGAATGCCATCAAAATCCGACGACGTCGTGGTTGAGTTGGAACCACCCACGTCGCGCTTGATCTTGTGGGGGTAGTAGATGCGAGGGCGATCAGCCTTTGCGACCACCGACGTGGCCAGGGCGGCCAGCAGGAACAGCGATTTGGTCTGCATGGTTGCGAATGGTTTCCCGATAGTGTTGTTTAAGTAATGAATGTATATCCCTGTGATAAAGGAGCGTGGAGTTTTGTATTTTGAGGTGAATATACTGGTCCCTCCAGTTAGCAATGCGTAATTGAATAGAAGAACAAAAGCTGTAAAGCTAGACAGGGTGCCTCACTGTCAGAAACAGTTTTCAACGAATGTACTTGACAAGTGTCAATGAGCGTGTTGGTCTAGAAGAGCCATGTTAGCAGAGATTCTCGAATTCTCTTGTACGCCAGTAGATTTCCCATTCGAGGTCTGCGTCATCCCCCAGGCCATTGTCGATTTCTTCTTCTTCTTCTTCCTCTTCTTAATTTTGTCCCTCTTCTCAATCGAACAATTCCATAAATGGCATTAAAGAATACCAATTGCCGGCCAGACGACACCCTCGTATGCGTGCGCAACCACATGTCCATTGATAGCCCCTCATTTCCTCGCTCTTATTGTCCTCGCCCAACAAAGCCCTCTGATCCAACCGCCTGGCGCATCTGATGACTACTCACATTTTATCTTCGTATACCGGTGCGTATGTGCGACGAAAAAAAGCAATAAAGGAGCGTCTGGGTGTTGAATCAATCGTCATATAGCGTCCGTCACCGGGGAAGCGAAGCGGCGTTTTGGTTCCGCAAGAAAGTGGTCGAACGAAGGTGTACTCGTAGAGTCGCGAGGAAGCTCCCGAAGCCCCAAGGTCATTCAGTCATGAAAAACCGAATCTCGACAGAGGGCGTTGACGCGCGGGCGGCGCAGTGTCGAGAGCCGAAGGGGGAACCGTCGCCGAGAGGTTGTCGAATGAGCGGGATGGCGATGGATTGGGAGGGGGGAGGATGGGAAGGGCGGGAGAGGGAGAGGGAAGAAGGAAATAAGACGCAGCCCAGCTTGTGAAGATGACCCAGAGCCAGAAGGTAACGAGAGACAGTGGATGGGAGACACAAACAGGACAGGACAGGACAGGGCCCCAAGGGGGGGTGTGGCATCTGGCAGGGGAAGGGAAACGAGAAAGAGGAGAGACGACAGGACAGGACAGGACAGGACAGAGATTGTGTGCTGTGCTCTAGCGCCCGTGGCAGTAGGACCGACCGTCGTGGATACCGCCTGGGCCGTAGCAGGCAGGTACTGTTTGGCAGCGGGTGCGGTGTGGAGGTACGGGGCAGCGCACGGGGAGGGATGTAACAGGTACGGGGGGGGGTGCTGGGCTGACAGGGGAAGTGCAGGTACCTGCAAACTGCTCCCCACAGAGTTTCAAGGCTACAGGCCGGAGAAGAAGCTGCTTGGCTTGGTCTCTGTACTGTAAGTACAGGAGTACGAGTACCTGCAGCAGTTCTCGTACAGTACAGGTAGGGTACGAGTATTCGTCACCTCCAGCAAGAATGAGTACAGTGCTGGACTGCTTCGCACAGGCCCCCCCCCCCCTCCCCACGGATGTCACACAACGGGCTCGGGTTGGCCCTGGACGGCTTTGTGTGGAATGGATTGGAATGGAGGGCAAAAGCGCGAGCCAACGTCGCGATGCTTGGCCCAGTACCTCCACGATGGGCGTCCACAGGAGCGGCAGTACAGGGCGTCAACATGCGTGGACCGGCGGCAAAGCAGGTACCGCCAGCAGCAGCCGAAGGTCTCTGTCGCTCTGCAGGTACATATTCGTACATTCGCGATGGATACCAGAATCCAGGATCCAAAATGCCACTTACCAGGTTGATACCTGCACAGTTAGCTGGCCTCTCTCTGCAAGCGTAGCCGAGACTCCAGGCTTCCCAAGGATTCCCTTGTCCCAAGCGAGCGTCAAAGAAACTTTTTTTTGATTCATGCGTGAGCCTCCAAGAGAAAGCACTGCCACGGTTGGAAATTGCACCCGCCAAAACGGGCCTGGTACCAGCTCGTCGTCGCACCGGTGTGGACGGCCAGAATCCCGAACAATAGCGCAGTACCTATACGGCGTTACGAAGTTACGGCCAAGCTTTGCGGTGCGCCCATAGCCGCCCTCCACCGGCCTTAAACACGCGTCAGGTACCATCCCTAACATGTCCCGACCACGTTCACTTCGGGCGGGCCAGGGGTAAAACCAGTGACCTTCTGATCCATTGGGCCAGGGATCCACCGACCCACGCTACGGGTGATTTTTTTTTAGATGCTTGGTGCGGCGGCGAAACGGCTTCGGGTACCTCGCAAGTACCGCCGCACCGTTTCTGCCAACCTCGCCCTGGACTCTTTTCCTCGTCCTTCTGCACCTGTCGATCAATCGCCATGCCTCAGATTGCCGTGAAGGATAGGCTGGTCAAGCTCATTGCCGAAGGTGGCGGAGGCATGCCGTGCAACGACGCCAGAGGTTTGCGATTCAGCACCGGTGGCTTGCGTTCAGGTTCAGGTTGGTTGTTTACACACCACGTTCAGTATACATGTACTTGTATGCACTTGTACTTACACCGACAGCCAACAACGCGCATGAGGATTCCTTGGGTGCAATTTCATTCTGCGCCCAATGGTCGAACCGCGTGAGCTTCGTATTACACACTGGTTCGATGAATTCGTATGCCGCCACAAGCAAGTTAAAGCACCTGTAAGCAGTAAGAGCTCACGGCATCTCAGCTAATGCATCCCGCACAGCACGGTACCTACAGAACAGAACAGAACAGAACAGAACAGCACCGTACAGTATCGATCACAGAAGCATGTCGAAAATGCCTCGCTCTCGCCCGTGGAATCCGGCACCGTCTGGCGGTGGAGAGACAAGCGTTCCTGGAGCTGCCCTGCCCATGCAAGTTTTTGTTTTGTTGCCTTGATTCCCACGACGGGGATCCCACCTTAGTAGCTCTCGTGGCCTTCTCGGTGATGTGCGACAAGTGACTTGCCAGATACCTTCGCACCCTGAACGAGCACCCGCGCGAACCCCTGGCGCCCGGAAGGGTTCCTGGACCAATGGCAAGGGCGCTAGGAGCCTTAGCTCGTCTCGGGGCAGGATTGGCGTCGTACCTTTAATATTAACGACCAGGGGGGCCAGGGAGCAAGTACTCTGGCACTGTAGATTGCGCGGCGAGGTACTTGCTTTTCGCGGCCTTACTCCAGTCATGGTCCACGATATCCTCTTCAGTACGTACACGTACCACTTTTTTCTGTCCCGTTTCTTCAGTTGTTTTTTTTTTTTTGTTCTATCGTTTTCTGTTCAGGTGTTCCGCACACTCCCACCGCAGCTGCTTCAGGCTCGCCGTTGGCATTAAATCGCCTCTTTTTCCTGCAAGCCATTTAGCTGTCACCGGGCTTAGCGTCGACGGCTCAATAGTTCCTGGCGCTAAAGATTCCATGAGAGCAAACGAGGCTCGACGCGCGCCATCGACAATGATTCAGATGCTGCAATGGAATCCTGCTTGTGTTGCTACTGCACTTGTGGTACTCCTAAGCCGAGTGTAGGTATTCTCTACATGATGATGAGTGTCCGGCATAGAGCTGTTGCAGGTACTCGCTACACCGTCTACCACGAGCGTAGATCAATTACTGCTATCAGATGGTCATTTCCAAGGAAGCGAGCCGCTAAAACCAGATAATTCATGCAAATCAGATCATCCGGCACCTTCCAGACCAGCGGATAATCAAAAGACATGCACAGCAAAATCAGCTCATTTAGATGGCTTCCACGGCTTATGTAACTGGCTGCTTGGCCCAATAACGGCCCCCAATTGATACAGCAGTGTAACGAACGCGTTGCTGCGGTTTTTTACTCGTGCTTGATTAATGAGATTGGCGCATAGTACAATAGATAGCCAAGCATATGCATACATTCGCTCAATATTACTTGTTATTGCACTGCTGCAGGCTCACTCACACACTCTCTCTCCCACACATGTAGGCACCGGCCAATGCGCGTGCTTTCTTCGGCTTGTCCCAGAAATGAATGTCGAATGCACGTGCGGGCCTCAGTTGGTTCTCTGATCGTCAAAGCGCTCAGAAACGGCAATGGCCGCAACTGTAACGTATGCAGCCCACCGCCTCCGTACGGAGCTTCAAGTTTCAATCAAATCTTTTTTTGGCTCGCGGGAAAGGCGTGAGATTACGGGGCGGTGCCAAGCTGCCGCTATTGCTATTGGCACACACGCGCACCGTCAACACCGCAGACGCTCATTTCAACGGCACGGTACCTCGTACATGTAGCCACTGTACAGTTCCTAACTCAGCTGGAATGCGTGCCAACTCACTCTGTAACAAGCCCGATTTTTTCTAGTTTCTGCTTTTTTTTTCCAATGATCGTTCACTGCGCTGAAGAATCCATAGTCTCAGACCATCGGTGGTGGTGCCCAATGTTTTTGTTTCATCGAGGCTAAAGCCTCTCCTCAAACCGAGACATGGATTGGCCTCCTTTTTTTCAGGCATGCGATGCTACTCTAGTCTACCGTAATCGACCAATGTCGACGTAGTGCTAGTAATACGAGGAACACTCCCACATGCCGGACAAGCTGTAATAGCTCCATCCGTAACAAGATAGTGCCACTCGACTTGTTCTCAAAGGGGACATTCGTTGCGCTTTGACCTCGATCTTGCAAGGCTAGGGAGCTATACACCCTTGAGCTGTCAGAGGGCAAAAGAGCCTCAGCCTTGTCAGCTCGGCATCGTCACTTGCCGTCATCCGCAATCCGAACCGGAATGCTCCGTATATACCGCCAAGGATTTGTACAGCCTCTCTGTTTGTCATCTACTTGCACCTATTTGGGTTTATTCTACGACGCACCTTCGGTATGAGTGATGGTTACAGTTAAAACAGAAAAGAAAAGGGGGCATTTCTAGGACCACATGGTATCGGAGGACTACGAGGACTCGTACTACGAAGGATACGAGCCATGCTAACGCAAATTGACCATCAACGCCTAGCTTTAGAGTAAGTCTTGGCAGATCCTTCATTGATACGCAGCGGCGCGAACCAGCGATGAATTGCTACCGTTCAAGTGCCTAGGGAAACAGGGAAAGTGTCCTTGTGAGACTAGAAGTATGCTCTAACACAATTTTAGATACAAAAGGAGAGAGAAATACGAGTATAGCACAGTGACTACAAAGGTTGTTAGTTGCAAAGCGGCAGCTTAGTCTCAGTCTAACATGTTGATGTGCTCAAGAGTGGGTGGCTTGAAGACTCGATGCCTCCCTGGTGTTTCTCTCATCCGCCTTCCAGTGGTCTGAATCGCGTCCTAGATTGACGTCATTTGTAGAATATGTAACGGCATATATATATTCCACGTTGTACGTGGAGAAATCGCTCTTATGTTTACTGTTTGTGTTTGTTACCTTGCATAACGAATCGCGAGATGGAATGTCGACCAGAATGCATGCCGAGACGAAGGCTGTGCATTACCTTGATGTCGGCAGTTGTCCGTGTATTGCTAACCAGGTACATGCTTCTTGTGGTTTCTGTTCTTTGTGCTGTAATTATGACATAAACATCGGACATACCCCCTTTCGAGTCCTATACGCGTGATTGCGGCGAAACGATGTCGCAGTTTGAGCAGTAATGGCAAGTATGGTGACCTATTGTTTCGTTTCAAGCTCTTTCAATTTTCAGTAAGAATTAAACTATTGATCACGAAAAAATGTGTTATCATGATGGGAACCACCTATCGTCAAGTTAAGAGCCTGTCGGCCACTCAGCCCAAGTTTGGTCGCCAGTCACCCGCCGGTTATGCAATTCAGGAGATGTGGTATGCGGTACACAATCAGGGTGCCGTCCCAACGCGTAGTGCTGTTTATGGTGATAAGTCTATGTAATTTCTATTCGGCACACTGGTCTGACTGTTCAACTCCCTCTTAGTTGCATGAAGTTCAAGTGCAGTAGCAACATAATACCGTTTGTCTGTTACAAGATATCAGGTTCCTCAAGTACCTACCTTTACTTTTGTTGCCCTCTGCCAACATTGCTACTTTCTTCTACTTGTCTTCTACTATCTACCAAATTTGGGATGCAAGATGCTAGATAACCATCTCTTAAGTTTATCATGCCGGATATTTACGGATGCTTTCGCCTCCTGATTTCGAATTACGGCGAGCATATTGACTTCGCCGTGCCATGTGCCAATTTCATAGGTGTGATACGAAATCATCAGGCTCTTAAATACAAACATGTCGATATGGATGGTAAAGGCGCTATAGTTATTATACCATGACCAATGTTCCTTCATGAGATGTCATAGTCGCGGAGAAGTACAGCCTTGAGCCTCTTGTTTTATACTCTTACGTTCGCGATGGGCATATTCTGCAACAGATATAACTCTAGTAGCATAAAGACGCTACTTGATTAACTGCAGATGTAAGGATCTGTGGTTTGTATACGTATTGAATAAAGTTTTCTACCTATTTTTCCAGTATCTTCGGCCTAGAGAGTAATGTACTGGCAAATACGCTGCATGGCCATGTGATTATTGATTCAAATAGCTGTTTGCCTAAAAAAGACAGACACTCTATGATAATATGTCTTCTTAGGAATTGTTTAAATGCCTATTCAAATAGAACACTCAAAACATCCCCCCAACTCATTCGTTTGTATATATGTAGAGCATAAATCGCACCTCTAAATTCCGTTGTAGGGTAGCTCAATGAGATACCTCATCTCAGCCACAGATCGATCTCCAAACGTGCGTCTCATCATGGCGCACCAAAGACCCCACTACACCAAAAAACGTGGTCCCATCAACCTCCCTTGTGGCGCCCCCCCGACCGCGGTGTGGCGCGAGCCCATCATGCGACAATTCAAAACCGTGTCTGGATTTTCAACCCTTATCTCATGAAGTGGTAACCACTCACCAAAGGGAGCGGCCTCTCCCTGACATTCATTCCACCATGGCGCGCCGCCAGCATCTCACAGCGTCCATCCTGTTGGTCGTCGTCCTGTTCTTCAGCTTCTCGTATTTCCTGTCCGGCTCGTCCAGCCACGATGTGGACCGAATCCATGAGCCTGCGGGAGAGCCCAAGTCGGAATTCAAAGTGGACCTGGGTGGCATGCCAGCTAGTCTGCTTGACGGAGAGTCTATAGCCCCCAAGCTGGAGAATGCAACACTCAAGTACGTCTTTACACATATATATCTCTATACAGCTGACATCTGATGCTGTTGTTCCCTTGGCGTACATACAAGGATTACCCGTCTTCTAACGCTCGCTTGCAACGCATAGGGCCGAGCTGGGTCGTGCAACATGGAAGTTTATGCACACAATGGTCGCCAGATTCCCCGAGCAGCCCTCAAAGGAAGAGCGTAAGACTCTCGAGACGTTCATCTACCTCTTCAGCCGCCTATATCCCTGCGGTGACTGTGCGAGGCACTTCCGGGGGCTGTTGTCAAAATACCCTCCCCAGACGAGCAGTAGGAATGCGGCGGCTGGATGGCTGTGCTTTGTGCATAACCAGGTTAACGAGAGACTGAAGAAGCCGATATTTGACTGCAACAACATTGGCGACTTTTACGACTGCGGCTGCGGAGATGAAGATAAGAAGAAGGGGGACAAGGGCAAGGAGGGAGGGAAGAAGGAGGAAGCCAATGCTGGAGAACTCGTTAAAGAATAGACTGAACTAATTGTAATAAAGGCCATCTAGAGGCCGATACAGCTGACTCCTTTATAATGGATATCACTAGATTAAATACACCAAAGCAACATCTCTGTCCATATTACCTGGGTGATGATCAAGGCATCATCTCGATATGACGTATAAGACAGCTGCAACAACAACGCTCCGCCGCCAGCTTCAACGCAACATGATACATGATTATGGACAGCGATTTTGGGAGACAATCACTACATTGCATAGCCTACTTTTTCTACTCCATGATTGTCGAATTGCCGATGTTTCGGGTTCGAGCATGCTATTGTACCCAAATTTAATGTCACGTGCAAAGTCATGTGCCGATATGAAATTGTGGGGCGACGGCGCGGCTGCGCGTTCTCAGAGCTGCCTGAGCTTTGATGTGGCGGAACTGCTGGTTGAGCTCCAGCCTTCCCAGACAACCTCCGAACCACGACGAATCAACAGCACACGACTCTTGTTTTTTTTTTTTTTGCAACGCTTACGAATTACCTCTACCTCTACGATCATACACTGCAATTCATCTGCAATCATGGAGTTTGGCCGTGCTGGTGTGCTGAATGAAGGTACGATTGCGGCACTCTGTCCGGCATTCTGCCGATGACCCCTCGCTGACTTGATGCTTGATGGGACAATTAGATGGCATCCATGTCGATATGGACCGGTTGAAGAAGGGTGAAGTCAAGTGAGTCGATGCTTTAGATACTGTCGAGATTGCTTTTACTGACTGGTGGTAGCTTGGGTACTTCCATGTATGCTCCTTGACCCCGCCGAAGCGACCCATTGGATTGATCTGACGACATGACAGTATGGCTGTGACTTTCAAGGATGGAGTTATCCTGGGTACGTGGGCACCGACAGAGATTCACTGCTACGGTTACTACTAGGAGAAAGCGCTGACCACGGGCCTACAGGAGCTGATTCGAGAACAACGACCGGTGCCTACATTGCCAACCGAGTGACAGACAAGCTGACCCGAGTACACGACACCATCTGGTGCTGCCGATCCGGTTCAGCCGCCGACACACAGGCCGTTGCCGACATTGTACAGTACCAGCTGGGTCTCTTTTCCATGACCAGCGGCCGCCCTCCGATGACACAAACGGCAGCATCCATTTTCCAGGAGATTTGCTACGCCAACAAGGACATGCTATCGTCAGTAACATGTCTACTTTTCTCGACTGATATCTGATACGGATGCTAACGCTGCGTAGAGCTGGTCTGATTATCGCGGGCTGGGACGAGAGATTCGGTGGCCAGGTGTACTCTATTCCCCTAGGAGGTTCATTGCACAAGCAAGCGTACGCCATCGGCGGTTCAGGATCGACATACATCTACGGATACTGTGATGCCAACTGGAAGGAGGGCATGGAGGAGGAAGAGGCAGTCTCATTTGTCAAGGGAGCGCTAAGAGAGGCCATCAAATGGGACGGAAGCTCTGGCGGTGTCATCCGCATGGTGGTGTTGACCAAGAAGGGAGCCGACCGACACCTGTACCTGCCGGATACAGACTACAAGGTGCGACAACAGTAGAGGATAGACGATGACGGAACAAGTTTTAACCATGGTTTATAATCCATGAGCTCTATGCATGATAGCTTAGGTGAAGCACCCCGCATGTGTCGACGTTCGACAAGCCGACTGGGACTGGGCTTGATAGATATGAAACAAAGACAGCCCAGCAAGTGCAGACTACCTAGGTAGATGTTGAATTTAATCAACTGGTATGCTAATGGCTAAATGAGAAGAGGATTGAATCAACCCATTGCTACTTTGCAGATTCAGGGTGTTTTTGTTTTGTGCATGAGCGTGATGTTGAAAACAAGGTTACGGGAGTGGGGATGGAGGCGGCCCGAGGCAGGATGGCACAAAAGAGGAAAAGGATGAGGCTCATTGGGAGTTTGACGCTGGGTGATGTGTTTGTACTGCAGTATTATCGATTTGTATAGGTAGGTAGATATGACGCAAAAAGGCTAGGCACGGCTGGGGAAACCGGGCCGTTGGTAGTGTTTTGTTGCGGGGGGAAAAGAGCTTAGACTTTCAGGCTGGCACGTTGATGCTGAAGCTTGACAAGTGACGTATGTCGGAAGAAGGCTGCTTATCCAGGCAAAGCTTCATATGATATGATGGGTATCCAAGGACTCCGCTGTAGGTCATACGAGCACGCTCCATCTCTGGCACCGTGGGGGAAGAAAAAAAGATGATGATCTGTGACATGTACGATGAAATCAGTAATCTCGATGCTTGCGAGGCTCAACTCGCAGCAGACTATAAAACTACAGACGTTGAATGGCCAATTACAGAGTGGACCATGGCTGCAACTTTGAACGGAACTGATCTGCAACCCCACTGGCCGCATCGCAAGCAAGACCCCCCCCTTGTTGCGCGAAGTCGACTGGGCTCTAGGGGAAGATGGAGGTGCAGATCAGCGAGAATTAAGCATTCGGGTGACGCCTGAGCCAAGTCTTGGGAGGCGAACTTTTTTTTTTTTTTTCTCGTTACGCCTGGGTGTGTGCTGGGGGGAGAACTGACGTATACTCCATATACCATGGGAGAGGATGGGCGTCATTGGCATCAGGAGAGGGGGTTCTGTATTACCTGTTTTTTCTTTCTTTCTTTCTTTCTTTCTTTTTCTATGGATTCAGTTCAGCTCGGCATGTATCGTGTTAGTCAAGGGTCATCCATGCCCTTGCCTGGTAGTATCTGGTGCTGCACGAGAAAGGGAGATAGCATGATGCATGAACAACGAACGGTATTAGAGTACAGAACAATTTCGAAAGGCCGCCGAAAATCGCCATGGCGCTGGTTGCAGCTCAGGCTGTTGCTGTGACGCTTTCAACTGGCTTTAGCCGCACGCAGAGAGGACCTGGAAAAAAAAGAAAAGAAAAAAAAGAGACCCTGGTTTTGGACAAGCCCACGTGCGGCATGTCTTGGCTGTGAGCGCAGCGATTTTGGAGGGTCCCGGGGGACTGGCCTATGAGATGCAGGGCAGAGAGGCACCAAGCACGTACAGGAATCGGGGAGCTGGGAAAAAGTGCCAAGGGCCACGTTGGACGGGGGTTGGACAGCGCTGTATTTTTTGTTTGTTTGGCCTGTGATTTTTGATGAGGATGTCGATTTTTGTTGGTGCTGGCTTTGTCCCTTTTTTTCTTTGTTCTCACTTCTTGCTACTGGGATAACGAGTATCTTATTGGTGTTGGCGGCAGTGACGGAACTTTACTTTGTTCGTGTAAGCGAGCCGAGAGGGAATGGATGATAACAAGAGCATATACTCACTCGTTCATGTATCTTGAGCATCGAATTCGTCGTTAATCACCTTAGTGGACACCCCGTTGTTTCCCGCTCCCATGTTTGTTTTCTGAGCCCTGACCTGACCGAGGGTGGCCCCATTTCCCTTTGTTCTAACCTTGGTTTTTAATTCCTCTATTATTATACCCGTTGCCTTTTGCTCATTCCAATACGCGCTCCCGATATACTCGTACTCGGTTGCTTGTGCTTGTTGCTCTGCTGAGGGCCTGGCTGAGATCGACCCCAAGAGATCCGAGCTTCGTCCCCATCGCCAGTTTGGCTGGACAGGCAAGCCGGCCATCTATTTACCATCTGGTGGACGACATCTCCACCGCCAATCCCTTCTTGTCATACGTACTCGTACATATCCTCGTACATACACGCATACCTCACCTTACATATACTCGTACCTAACACGGGCACAACACATACTGGGTTGGCACGTCCGAGCAGATAGGGCCCTTTCCCTGCTCTTTTGTCCTGTCCGTGTCGGTCCCCCCCCCTTTTCTTCTTCCCTCTCCTCTCTCCTCTTGCAGTTCTGTTCCCCCCCTCCCCTCTTTTCGGAACCCAGAAACGAGGCCAACGGCTGTCTATCCACGCCATCAGCGCTGCTCGCGAGCTTGACGAACGAGCTAGCTACCTTAGTAGCTTATCTTGGACGCCCCATAGCTATACACAGGCAGAGACGGACAAGTTGCTTCGCACGGAGCTGAGGCTGGCAAACTCGTGGTTAATTAACGGTTTTTGCCTCGCGCGGAGAAAGACAACCCTTGCTTGCGAGATCGATCCGATCGCGAGCTGAGTTGAGCCCTGCTCGTTCTGTTCTATCCTATCTTGGTTTTCGCCGGCGTTCTTTTATGCTCTGCGCTGTGTCCCGATCAGTCGACGGTGATTTTTTTTTTGTTGGAGCCCAACCCCTCATACGCCGCTCTATTTTTATATAAGATACCACGATACTTGCATCTGCTATCTCTTATACACACCCACACGCATACACATTGACGCATCATATCATTGATATCAAATAGCGAGCTTCCCCTTGACTTTGCCATCTAACCCACCTCATCCACATAGACTTGTGAGTTGTCTTTTCTATTCTATTCTATTCTTGTTTCCCCCATTTCTATTGTCTTCTTCTTTTCTCTTTTACTCTCTGCCCGCCCTGCTTCTGCCCCTCCTTCTTCTACGCGCATTGCATGCCCATGCCCCCGCTTTCATGAACCATTCAATCCATTGCATGGGGATTTTCCCGAGCTCAGGCACATGCTAGCAGTTTAAAGCCTCCCTGCCTTGCTTGCTCGCATCTGCCGCCATGCCATGCCATGCCCATACCTGCCTATCTCCGCCTAGCACGCACAGTTGGAGAGCTCCATTGCCGTTCATGGCATTTGCCACCTACTGTGAGTGACGCTGAGCGGCGGCGCCACAGGTGCGATGGGCCACGACGCCACCGAAGACCGGGCGAGTGCCATTCGGGGTCGCCTCGAGGTTAATGGGAGATGCCGGCTGGAAGGGGTTGCTTTGGTTGTCGATTCATGAGTTGTTTCTGGGGCCCCAAGGCATCAAATCAAATCATCACGGGCGGACGGAGAGCGATGTCGGGGGTTGTCGATCCGGTCTGTTGCTGTTGATGATGTTGATGGCTGAGAGACTCAGAGCCTGATACCGACTGTGCATGTTCAGAAGATGAACAAGACATAGTGAACAAACAAACAGCCTTATCAGCACATGCAAAACCCCTTGATGACAAGCGTCATCTTGTTGGTCCCCCTCCATCCCTTCCGCCGTCTCCGGCTTTTTGTCGCGACCTCTGTCTGTCTGTCTGTCTGTCTGTCTGTCTGTCTGGCCCTTCGTTCTGCCTGCTGAGTCGTCGACAATTGCATGTGGTCGAACCATTCTCCTCACTGGCTGCTGAACAATCCCCACTGCCGATACCACCGTGGTCCCCTAACCCGCTCCCTGCAGCAGCGCTTCTTCACTGCCCGCCGCCGCTAAAGCAGTGGTTCGCCTGCGGTGCAGCTCCCTAAACCTCCATCTCCCCTCCCCAGTGCCTACAACTCAACTTGCCTTTTTTTTTCTTCTCTCTCTTCCTCTTCCTCCTCTCCTCTTCTAACCTCAACTGCGCTTGTCGCAGCTGTATTTGTTCGAATCCTTCCTTAACGACTGCCCACGTCTCCTTTTTGCTAATTTTTAATGATTTGCCCTGCGCTTCTAGTTGGTCGCCCTTTTTAATATTCTTTCCCTTGTGCCTCTCTTTCCCACCTCTGCCGGTCGCTGCCGCATCTCCGCCCCCCCCAAATCCAAACCTCCTCCATCCATCCATCTCCATCCTCTACTCCAAGCGCGCGCGCTCTCTTCCCCCGCCATACCATCCGACGCAATGGCAGCCGTCATCGGCGACTTTGTTCCTGACCTCTCGCGCTTCCACAGCATGATCTCAAGCTCTTCGACATCGACAACCTCCACCCCACAGCGCTCCGATAGCCAGGCCCACGACTCGGCTGCCCCCTACCGCTCGTCCAGCCGGCACCGGTTGTCTGGCTCCGTGCCGCGGTCTCAGACACCAGCGTCAGATACCTCCAGCAGAGGAGCCAGATCGGCGCAGCAGGGCCAGGCGCTGGCAGGACAGTCCGCATCGCGCGCGGCATCAGGCGGAGCGTCGCGTTTCCCCTCGCCGCCGCCGTCGTCGTCCCCAGCAGCTGCCCCCGGCCCTGTCGCCGCCGACGATGCGAATCGTCCGTCCATGGCAACACAGATGGGAGACAGCGTCTCCGCACCGGTCCTGCACTCGCAGCCGTCATCCGCTAGCATAGCCGCGCTTCAGAACCAGCAGCCTTCTCCCACCTCGGACGACTACCCGCTGCGATCTGGCCCGCCCGACTCGTACCTGGTTTCCAACGCCGAGGCCGCGGCCGCCCCCGAGCAGAATGTCATCCACATCCGGGACCTTGCTCACATAGAACAGCTTGCCCAGGCCGACCTGGCGGGCGCCGCTGACCGGTCAGGCATCCTCCATGACCCGCCGCTGCACCAGACCAAGTACGAGATCAGCGCGATGCCCATTGCAGACGTCATCGAAATGGTGGCCGCCCTGCTGACCAAAATCACAACCACAAACGACCTACAGCACGATGCCATGCAGCGCAATGTTGCCCACCAGCAGCAAGCCAACCAGACCGCAGACCCCCACGGGGGCTCCCAGATGAGTCCGCTTAGCCACTCGGTGCTTGCGTTCCACGGAAAGAATGTTCCGGCTATAACGATCCTGAGCTACCTCTCGCGAATCGACAAGTATTGCCCGACCACCTACGAGGTTTTCTTGAGCCTGCTGGTCTACTTTGATCGCATGACGGAGAGGGTCAACGACATGGTTTCTCGCACCGAGCGCAGCAGGCGGTCGTCAACGTCGCAGACACGAGGGTCGGCCTCTGCCGCATCCCACGACACCCCGATGGGCGAAACCTCTAGGAGTCCCGAAGAGAGCGACGAGGATCTGGCCGACGACGACGATAGCGGCGACGAGGTCATGGTGGACCCTCCGACCAGATTCGCTCGGGAGGCGGCCAGAAGCGCCGCGACGCACGTTCCCGAGCGCTCCCTCGGCCTGCCGACCCCGGCAACGTATTTTGTGGTGGACAGCTTCAACATCCACCGATTGATCATCGCCGGAGTAACTTGTTCCAGCAAGTTCTTTTCAGATGTCTTTTACACCAACTCGCGATACGCAAAGGTAAGAGGCAAGACTTGTGCAGATTATGTGATGATTGGGTATTAATCCTTGGGTGATAGGTTGGTGGACTTCCTTTGCCCGAACTGAACCACCTGGAACTCCAATTCCTAGTGCTCAACGACTTCCGACTTGCCATTCCGGTGGAAGAGCTGGAGGCATATGCCACCATGCTAGTGGAGTTTTACGCCCGAGAGGTGGTGGCTCCTCGAAGTCGTCGCACGTAAACCCCGGGAGACCACAGCGAAATCCGTGGTGTCCAGATAGGAGCCAAGTTGGGGAACCAGGAACATGACGCAACGACAATCCATCTTTGTGACGGGCTCGGTGACATGGGTGTATAACCGTCACTGGATTTCAGTCGGCGCCACACGATGCTTCAAATTGAACCCTGGAATGCAACAGGAGAGCATCATGTAAAGCGTGCGCGCATTGGAAACACTTTTTTTTTTCCCTTATCAACGAGTGGCTGTGGCCACCCTGACCATGCAAGACCAAATCAGCCTTGCGATCCCTGGAGGATCTTATATGGCGGCCATCAGAACGATGAGAAAAGCCTCTTGGAGGCGAAACTAACACCACTCTGTCTTTCTTTCTCTTCTTTTCTTGATCTAAAAGACGCAAAATTTGGGTCATTATACCAGCGAACTTGAAGAAAGTAGGTGAACACGCCGAGGATGTCTTGAGCCGTACAGCAAGACTACATGGAAGAGACGTTTTCTTAATTGATGGCGAGAAAGAGGGGAGAGCCGTGTGTGTGTGTGTATGACATGTTAGCAAACGACTTTTTGGTTAGACCTGGGAGAAAGGCTGCATAGGCAGGCATGACATGGCAAGGAGGACAGAGGGGGCGCTCTGATGGGATTGGCGAATTCATTGCAACGGCGCTGGGGTTTGTTAGGCCTTGGGATATTCTTTTTATTAACCTTTTTTTTTTCTGTTGTTGTTCGTTTTTGAAGGAATAGGGGGGTGGATGATGTTAAGAAGCTTGCGTGGCGATGGGAATTTTTTTGGCATGCTAGATAGGTAGATTTTATGACGCACAATACGATATATTACGCTCTACCTGTTCTTGATATAATATTACGCTCTATCTCTCCTTGATATAACACGACAAACAATTGGAATTGTTAGGGATTCATAGACGAATTTGGATGGCAATAGTGAGATTTTGATTGAGAGAGATTTTGCAATCTGAAACCGTATATGACGCGTACCAGGCCGTGTAACAATAAAAAGCTCTATCTAGGTATATATATATAGTATTAAAGAAATTCGGTTCAATCGACTCATCGCTATAATGGGAACACAAAAAAAAAAGAAACATATAATGATTAGGAAATTAAACAAAAACAAAAAGGAGAGAATAGTTGTAGTTTCCGAGCAAAGGGATGGGGTTTATACAGAATGATCAAATAAAGAAAACAAGAAGCAGAAAGACCGTCTTTTAGAAAGCAGAAAAAGCAAGAAGGAGAAAGACCGTCTTTTTTTTCGTTGCCGTGAATATCAGAACACCACTCTCTCTTATCGAAGTATCGAAAACGCCTCTTTTGCTCGATTGTAAAAAAAAAAAAAAAAAAAAAGATTGGAATTAGGGAGTGTGGGTTTGTTAAACGAAGATTGGTAAAGAGAGTTTGTTGTTGTATGTCGTGTTATGTGTATGTGTGTATATGTTAGGTCCATGGATTCTTGATGATTCAAAGCCCCGATCGATATATTAGAAAAGAAGAATGAGTAGCCCCCGGTTTGCCGTGTTGCCGTTTCTTTGGATTTCCCCGTTAATGCGCCGTGGTGTATATTTTTGATCGTGGAAAAGACTGCTGCCCCCTTTCCCCTAAGCCAACCGAATCTTTTTTGGTCCCCCCCCTGAGTGACAGTAGTACGAGGGTGTTTTTTTCTTTGGGTTTTTGTTTTCTAGTTGAAATAGTCGTTTAGGAAGTTGCCGGAACCCCATTGCCTCGGAGTTGATGCCGCTGCCTCTATATTTACTTGCTGCGGCATCAAAGTATTTTCGTCCATCGCTCTTGGTGTCGTAGCCTCGCCAATCACGTCGCCCCTTTCCCACGTCTCCTCCGGAATCTCAAACGTCAAGTCGGCGTCCTTCATCTTCAACCCAACCTGCCACCTCCCCAACCAAGGCAAAAAGTTCTCATGCCCACCACAAGCCTCCCCGCCGTCGGGCTGTTGGACATCATACCAGCCGACGGAGCTGCTGGCGCAGTACTGCTTGGTGACGAGGCTGATCCAGCGCGAGGTGGCGGGGAGCTCGCCGTAGGAGCCGTTGCCCGCGGGCAGGGGCGGCATGACGAGGGTGGTGTTGAAGCCGAGGTGGTCGACCCAGCTGGTGGCGAAGGGGAAGCGCGGGAGGAGGGACATGGGCTTGAAGGTGGTGGCGAAGAAGGGTCTGGGCGAGGGCTGGGACTCGTCGAGGTTGGCAGGGTCGTCGTGGGGGAAGATTTGGATGGTAGTTGAGCCGTCGGAGTGGTGATCCCAGACGAATTTGGCGAGGTGCTTGGGGGCGTTCCAGTCTGAGATGAGAGTGTTAGTTTTTGTATAAGTTGAGTTGAGGATGAAGAAAGGTGAAGAGGGCTATGACAACGAAAAAAGGGGGGGGGCCAAGGGGGGCTGATGATATCCCATAGTTCCATCACACAAAGGTATAACATCACACAACGGTATAACAACAACAAACAAAATCAAAAAAAAAACTTACTCGTCCTCCCGTTGAAGCAACTGTTCGGTGTTGATACATAGATCCTCGTAATCTTGGGGTTGCAGCCCCTCTTCTTCTCGCCTCCAGGCTCCGTCCTCTCCCATTCAAAGCTGCCCGGTGCCACCAGCATCTCGTCGTAAGGCCCCACGGGTGAGTCCGTGTAGCTCAAGATCTGGATCATGCCCAGGCCACCAACCGGCCTGCTCATTGTCTCGTCGGCAAACGACGTCTTCCCCTCAAGCGGCGAATAAGCGTGTTCGGGCAGAGAGCTGGCAGCCGAAGGAGGGGTCCAGAAGGAAAAGGTGTAAATATCGCCTTTGAGGGCCCATTTCGGCGGGATGTGCTTGATTGGGCCCCCCATTGATTCAGGGGGCACCTTCACATCTGTGGTTTCTGAAGGGGGCGACTGAGATGAAGGCTGGCTGGTTTTGCTGGGAAAGTCTGGGAGTAGCAGAGGGAAAGAGGCCGTATGCAGAGCATCGTTGACGCTGACTTGCGTTGTGGGCGTTGACGGGATGCTTGCTTCGGTTGATGCAGCCGAGGCATCTTCCCAGGGCGACGCTGACACCGGTGACAGGGGTGAGCACGGCTGGTCGTTGCCGTCGTCTTCTTGCGGCTTCATGGTGGTATCGACGACGTAGAGTTGAGGAAGCTTTGATCTGGCGTTGGGATAGGGCGATGAACGCAGAGGAGGAGTTTGTGGAGAGTCGTTATGAGACATGATTGGTAATTGGCGAGAGAGGATGAGTTTACGTCCAAGGGAAGAGAGGTATCGCGAGATAGAGATATAGGGAGGGAGGAAGGGTCAGTTAAGAGCCTGACTTGCAGGCGTGGGAATTGATGCCGTGGCCTAGCTACAAGCAGGAGAGAAGACTATGAAACGGAATTGTAATAAAGCGTCCAATGTGACGACGATGAAGATGGTGGGACTGGAAAACAAAGAAGAAGAAAAAAAGGGAAAATTCCAGACTAGAGAACGAGAGCGAGAGAGAAGACGGCAGAGAGAAGTCTCTTGGACTACTGCATAGGCGAGGCGGTGGTGTGTGAGTCGGCTGAGAATGAGCCAAGGGGGGTGGGTATGCCAGCCGTTAAAGATCTAACAAAAGAGACAGAGACGGAGTTGCAGGAATTCCGGTTGCGCTACCCAGTCTCTATCATTAACAAGCAGGACGCCAGCTAGTGCAAAAGGGCCTCGGGAGCCAAGTGGAGGCTGTGGACGCCCGGCCTCGATCTCGGCGCGGCAATAGGGCTTGATGTCCGAGTGTCCTTTTCAGCTGGTTTGTGCTTGAGGATCTGGAATGCTTGTTGCGGAGCTCATGTATGCGCGCACCGGGAATTGATGCGTATATACTGAGTATACGGGAGTATATATGTATATATACAGAGTATATACGGTATATATATCAAGCAAGAAGAGAGGAAATCATGAAGAAGAAGATGATGACGAAGGAGGAGGACGATGATGATGAAAGAAATGCAAATGGTCGAAATAAGGTGTGTAGCCGAGGTGGATTAAGGAACGGGTACAATTAACAAGGACAAGAAAAAAAAAAGAACCAAGGCTAAAAAGAGAATGACTGCAGATGCAGCAAGAGAAAAAAAAAAGAGCCAGGAAAATAGTGCCAGACGCAAGTAAGTGAGACGATGCTCTGCGTTGCTTGGTCTCAGGTCTTAGTCTCTGCTTCGCCGCGGCATGCGGGCTTGGTTAATTGGGGGGTCCGGGTCCCCAGAAAGAGACCAGACAAGATCACGACGGCCGGACGAAAAAAAAAGGGCCTGTCCCCAGCTTTTGCTCCCCCCTCGGGTCGAAGAGAGAGAGAATATCGGTTCAGGATTGGTCCAGAACCAGCAGCTTGGCAGAGCTTGTGCGAAGCCTGCATGGGATTGGGAAGAGAGACCAACACCAACCACCAAGTAATGCAATGCAGCTTCTCCGCACTGCTGGGTTCAAGGGAGTTCTGCAAACTCTCGTGCTTTTTGTGTGTATGTATGCACAATACAGTATGGATCCTGGGGCTTTTGACACGCAGAAAGCACAGCGAGTTACTGTAAAAAGAAAAGGGAGTGAGAGAGAGTGTGTGTGCATGCAGTGAGTGAGGGGGTGAGAGATGGGGGGAGGGATTGGCTGCAGAAAAGCTGGCCGAAGCGTGTCAGAATGGGGGAGAGAAGAAAAGAAGGAGGAGGAGATTGGGCAGAGAACGGGAGTGTCCCAGCACAAAGTTTAGGCTGGCTTGGCGATCGAGCAGCGGGATGGAAGGGATGGGATGGAAGATGGATATGGAAAGATGGAATTGGATAGGATATACAGGTACTGTACCTACTAATACTAGCAGGCCTGGGTCCGGGTCCGGGTCCGTCTGGGCCAAGGAGCTTGCACTCGCGTGTAGTGTACATACACGGACACTTGTATGGATATGGCTATGGGTTATGGGTTATGGAGATATGGATGGATAGATAGGTATGGATGTTGATAGGATTGGTAGATAATGGATACACGTACGAGCACTGTAGGGAGAATTGAGTGAAGATGGAGATGGAATGGGGTTTTCATGGACGTGAAATTGTTACTCTTTGTGCTTGTAAGTGGTTGTTGGTGGTTGGTGATACTGTGCCTTATGCACGTACTTGGCGGTACAGCTGCGAGGCAAGACAAGACAGAGGCCCCAGACAACCCAAGAGAAGACACCGAAAAAAGCACAGCGAGAGAATGAGCGAGGCAAGACAAGATGGTTGCGTGACGGGGCAGGCCAAAGCAAAGCCGTTGATCCTTGTCCTTGTCCTTTATCTGAATGATCCCGGCCTGGATACATGTTACATTGCTAAAGTCCAGGTACAGGTACAAGGGCCGTAGGGGTCCCGTTCTGTCCTGGGTCCCGGGTTTTGCAGCTGTTCCTGTACCGGTACTCGTACCTGCCTCTAGGGGGTACCAGAGAGCTACTGGCCGGTACAGTTTAAGATGACATACATGCGTGGGCGAGACGTATCGAGGAGTTGCGGCAAGGTAGACCGACGCGAGTGCGGATCCGATACTACATCTGTCTACCGCAAAGGGAAGCTGTAATTAAAAGTACCGGTAAGGGCTGGCACGGAGTTTATGCAGCCGTCAAGCCAGGGGGTTACTTGAATGCTCTAGTCGAGCAGGGTACCGGTACTCGCATAGAGGGTCTGCATCAGTATCCCGTCAGTACTGAGACGTACTCAGACACGTTCATCTTGCGTTGATACAGGTCAGCACGTGGGAATGCATGCACTCGGACGCGTGCATTTGTGACTAATACGCCACGATACCTTTTGTCTCTTTTTCATCTCGTCTTGCACTTTGTAGGCCCAAAAGTATTCGCGACAGCCGGGCGTGGAGTATCCCGATTCAGCATCACCGCTTCAGGAGTCTCTAGACCCCCGTATCCCGTACAAGTCATTATACAAAAAGAGAACCACGCTTCTCTTTTGTCTCTCTCCCTAGCAAGGGAGACGAAAGAGAAAGCAAATGCGAAGCAACGGAACGGACACTTTTTTTTTTTCGAACGAGCCAGAACCAAAAAAAAAAAAGCCCACTAATAACGGCGCCTCCAAGCCGGTCTTGTGTCTAGGGCCGGGCCAAGATGCGCAAAACAGGGTAGAAACTCGAGCCCCAAATCTCAGAAGTATCGCACGGACGGACGGGCTGGTTACTTTTTTTTTGCTAGGCTTGACAGGGAACTAAAAAAAAAAAAAAATCCAAGAGAGACGACGCGAGGCGAGATGGTGTCCATCGGGGCTGAAACCCAAAGAAAGAGGCGCGATTTCGCTAGCTAGGCCCCGGCTTTGGCGGCGCAAGTGTACGAGATGTACGAGTAGGTGTAAGAGAGGGACCAGCGTAGCAGGCTTGGGAATACTAATCCTGCGGAAGCTACTATCAAATCCGGGTAACGGTAACCTGTCAATAGATTGAGAGGAGCACATGGCAATAGACTCACTTTGTCGGTTAGCTCCAAGAAGGGCCGGTTGACAGGCTGCAGTAGCTGATAGAAACCATCTGTCTTGGCTGCTGTCTTGGTGGTCTTGGGACGACATCTCGGGAGCACACTAGCTAATTCTTACATGAGCGTACGTGTGCGTGCAAGCATTGATTTTCTTGGAACCTCGCTTGGCGCTCTCAGCAATTCAATGGTCAAACTTCCTTGCAGCATCTCAGCCACGGAACATGCTCCGGAGGCCACACTAGCAGAGGCCAGGGGTCCCGTCCTTGCTGGCCAGATGACCACATCTCAATTGGCACTACGAGCGATGGATGATGGCTTGGCTCTAGCTGGACTAAGACAACGTGATAGAAACTCCCAGGCTAGACAAAAGATAATCTATCGTGCAGTAACCTCCGCGTGGCAAACATCGCATCAAACATCGCGCCCTTTTGCTTGTATGTACGTGTAACACAAAGTGGCCAATTCAAAGGGTCCAAAGGAGAAACAATGAACCTAAAATCACAATACCCACAAGCATATGGGTACGGGTCGCCGTCTAATATCAACCCAGCTCCGTACCTCCCTAGGTCCGCCGGCGACTAAAGAGAACATAGCAAAGTGATCTACCTACCACTAATACGCTTCCACTTGACTTCGCAAAGGAACAAATAACTAATCTGGTTTCCTATCAGACGCCCCCCTGTCATTCGTCTTCCTCTCTTCTTACTGTATTCTTGCTTCACATGTCTCCGGGGTTAGGTATTATTACAAAGCAACACAGCAGAAGCCCAAAACAGCTGAAAAAGAAGGCGACAAATCCCAAAGTCCATGGACTTTCCATCACGATCAATGTTTCCGCCTTTGTTGGCCCTCCCCCCCCCCCGGAGAGTTGCATTTCCCTCGCGTTTCCGTTTGGGAAGACGCCCCTCTCTTCCCTCCATCTACTTTTGGCATACAGTACGGAGAACACCTTTTTCTTTCTGGATTGATTTTTTTTTTCTTGTTCTACCGGGAATTCACGCCCCTCCCCTGACGTCGAGTCGTTTTTCTTTATGACTCTTATTCGAGTCGTGTTTTCCGTTTTGGCTCTTTATTTTCCCGTCCCGGTGGAGAGGACGAACGGGGGAGTGGAGCAATTCTCTGCTTCTTTTTTCCCCTTCTTTCTTTTTTCCCACCCCTCGTAAAACGGTACATCTTTCTCTACTGGACTTTGGCAGATGGTCGTCTTTCTCGTTAGATAGGTTCGCTCGTGTTTCATCTCCGCTGCAGGTCAGCACCTAAAAAGACAACCCGAATACACGCACACACACGAGAGAGAAGCTAGCCCGGGACCTCGGCACGACTTTCAAGGGCGGCACTCCGACCCTACAAGTACGGCATACGAGTAGTAGTAGCAAGAAAAAGAGCCTTTTTTATGGAGGCCATTCTATTTCATTGACTCCGTAGTTTATTTTTTCTTTCTCTTCTGCCGGCGCTGTCGTTTCGTAAGGCTAGACTGTTTCCTGCTATTTGCGCAAGGGGGCGTGGAACAGACGGAGAAAATAAAAAAAGGAGGTAAAAGACACACAAAGACAGCATTGAGGTTAACCGCGATTAGCTCGCCAGCTGAAAAGCCCGCAGAGTTTAAACAACCCCCAGAACCCAAAAAAAAAAAAAAAAAAAAAAAACATACAGTAAGAAAATACGGAGTAAAAAGGGTTGGAACTCGCCGAGGTTGCTTATTCCTGCTTAGTCCTTTTTTTCCCTTTCCTGCAGCCCAACCCGGTTTGCAGTGCAGTGTTGCATCCGCCGGCCACATGTCTGATATGTATGTGCATTATGTACATGTACGGATACAGAGCGTTCCGTATATGGAACTTGGACAAGCATTGCCTTTCTCTTTTGCGTTGCAGAAAAGAACCAAGGGGGGAGGGCGGGCATAAAAAAAAACGGGGTGGGAATGGGTTTGCCGCCATGATACGCCAACACGCGACTGTTCCTGATTTTTTCTCCGTTCTGGAAGGGAAGGGGAAAAAAAAAAGGGCCAGCGAAGCATACGGATGCTGCATGGAGGGGGTGCGGCTTGTTATTGTTGCGTTTTTGCTTTTGCCCAGCCCTTTTTGACGTGCGGAGTCTCGGATCATCTTGTTTGACAAGTTTGCCTGCTTACACGGTTGGTGATGGACGAACTTTGGTTTTGAAGTCTCCAGCAGGCCGGTAAGATGCAATGAAAACCGCCGACGGCCAACAGCAAATCTGCGATGATCAACCCCCCCCTCCTCTCTTCTCGAAGCAGAACCAACAGCAGAAAAAAAAGAGGCTCGGACCGGGCCCCCTTTCGGTATCCCCGGCCGTAGAAACCTCTTTTGTTCTCCATTCCCACCCCCCCCCTTCGCTGCAACTCTGCGACTCTAATACGCAACACAACCTAACAGCTTCTTTGAGTGCTTTTTGTCCCTTCGCTCTTTGGGACTCTTGTTTTTCAATCTACTCGTATCTTGCCAACCCAACCGCAAACACCCCCCAGTGCCGGATCCCGAGGAGCTGGTCCCGACCCCCCCCGTTCCCAGCTCTTATTTTAGTTTGCAAGTGCTTTTTCGTAACCAACTCCCTGGTCGTGCTGGTTGCTGCTCTGCTCTACCAAGACGTCTCAGCTCACTCACACACACAAGCTTTCAAGCTCCTTCCTCTCTCTGTGTAGATGCTCAGCGTCCGAGCGTACAAGGGAATGTATGTTCGATCACGACCCTGTTAAAACGGATTCCGTTCCCTGTAAGCACCCCCCCCGGCGGCGCCGATTCTTCGGCATCAGAGCTTCTTCTTTCTGCTCTCTAGGCTTCCTTTTAAACAAGCTTCCATTTTTCGTATCGCAAATGGGTGCTTAATCTCATCGCTTTGGTTTGTTTCCACCTGTACTGTAGATATCCTCATGTCCACCATGCCGAGCGGGCAGATTCCGAAGGGCGTTTTTTTGCCCTTTTTCCCTCTCCACAGTCACGTTGCAATGTAACAAGTCGAGTCCCTTACCTCCATACCTAGGTACCTTCTCATGCCGCCGTCGCGATCTCGCAAGTGTCGGTGTACTCGTTACTTTCGCTGGTGCTCCGGTCCCGTACAGTAAACTGCATCTTGTCATCAAATTCGCCCATCCATCAAAACCAACTGCATAATAGCTTCTGACATAATGGAAGGAGGGCTGACGAGATATCCGGAAAGCCCGCAATGTATGCATCAGCTCGGGATATTTTCCGTTCTTCTTCATCGCATCATCGTCGCCTCATACAGTAAATCAATCATACATTTGAACTCTCGCATTCGCATTTCGCACTCTGTCGGAGCTCCGGATTTCCAATTCCGCCCCTAATCGTGATCGGAGCATTTCCTTCTTTTTGTCGCTCTCTCTCTCGCAGTCTATTTTCCCTTTTTTCTCATGCTCGCTGCCGAACACCAGGAATCCATCGCGCATACATGGCCGAAATATACGCATACCCATGTACTTGAACTTGGTGAGCACACAAACAACACTCGATTGGACCCTCCCCCCCCCCAAAAGGCCCGCGGACCCTCCATCAGCCTCACTTGGGAACCTTGTCCGTGGGAATAGTGTAAAGAACCTGGCCCCCGAAAACGTGCAGCAGCCACACCCTTCCACCGCGCTGGAATTCCGTACAAGACACGTCAAAGAATCTAGTGCGGCCCCCCCAGCCCATACCCGTTTCTCCCTCGCCAGACGACCCAACAGCCCAGGCAAATCATGAGCTTCCGTCGGGTTGGACTAGCAGCATCAATGCATATATAGCACCGTGAAACCACATGTATGGCTGCATGTAACACGCTGTGTTTCCCAAGACAGCCCAATGCATTGATCTGTTTCCCCCCCTCCTCCAGCCACCTGCACGTTTTGCTGTAAAAAAAGCACACATTCCACGCAGAAAACGCTAGACATACAGCATGGCTTCCAGACTCTCCAATCATCCGCCCCCTTCTATCCGAACGAGCTCCCCAACATGCATAACTTCCAAGACAAAAGATCCCCAAAAATACCCCCTCTAGAACATACGGCTCTGCATGCTCTGCGTCATTTCCCAATTATCCGCATTCCATGGCGTTCCCAACCTCGGTAGCCCATCAACGCACGTGTCTCCCGCCGGCTGATTCACATGGCCCTTCTGTACAGCATGAGGCTGCAGTGCGCATTCACATGGCCCTTTTGTACAACATGAGACCTGCAGAGCGCATTCCATTAGCTTCGTGCTCCCTCGTCATCGTCCCCTTCGGACCCTTAGACTTTGCCAAGTGACTTCCCCAGGCCATTGCCCTTGTCTGGTACACCATCAATTCATCTCGGTCATCGTCCTTTCGTGTTCATCGACCCGCTTCCTCTTCATCGGGACCCTCCTGATCAGCACCCCGCAAACCCTTGCTCGGCAGATCACTTCGCCACCATCGCAGGTTCCTTCGCGCAGTGACACATGCATATCTTTCCAGTGACTTGCCACTGCAAGTCTCATTGATCTCGACATGATTCAATGAAAGCCGAGGTGGCGAGTGAGAGTGCCGGCCATGTGCCAAGTATCCACCCCGTAGGCCTAGAAGCATTATCTGTATCACAGTATCATCGACACGGCATCGAGTATCAAATGTTTTTGGTAACTAAATCATCAAGGTTAATGAACTCGCAAGACATTACGTACATTACTTTGTGGTAAACCACCGCCATGCAAATACCGTCGTTAATAGACTCCCAAAATCACCTGCGACATTACCCCCCTGACCTGAGATACTCGAACAAGTAAAAGCGCCTACATCCCTTGGTTATTCCCAAATTGTCAACCTCAAAGTTGGCTGACCCCATTGCGGGAATTCGGCCTCGCTCCCAGGCAACCTCACCCTACTGCTGCTGATGCCAATATAGAGCCCCATCACCTGCTCTGGGTCGACCTCCTTGTTATCAATGCTAGCAATACGAAAGTGTAGAGTCTTTTGAAGAAACGGCACCACCGAGCTTGGTTCAGCATCTTGTAGTGCTCCTAGGTCAACAAGCCTCATCAATGCCACGGTCAACGGCACTGTCCCGGAAATTTTGGAATGAGAGCCGCTCATTCCGCTCATGGTGAAGATTCCAACTGATCCTATGAGATTTGGAGCCATCCCCCAAGTGCCAGCATCTTCTGGTGGTTGACCGGCAAAGACGTAAATGCTGAATGAACCATCTAAAGCTCCGTGGTTCACATAAATATTCGCGATCCACTCTGTATAATGGTCATCTGCTGCATTATTCTTCGCATCCGCTTTAAGGCTGGGTTGAAAGCCTTTGACACCTGGACTGCCCTTCCATAAGCCGCTTGGCCGTCGGTGTTGCGCCTGGCTCTTGACTCGAATCATGGCTGGGCTGTTCAACCCAAGCCATTTGTTGATCTTCCTGATCAACTTGTTTCGTGGGTTCTCGCCGTCTCCGGGCAGAGCTGATGTGTCTCCATATGAGTAGCCAAACACTTCAGTGGTCCTAGACATGTCAGAATCCCAGAACGTGCCGTCGGCAGAAGACATGAAGGGGGTAAGGGGTGTGCTGGAGTTTTGCATGGTTCCTTTCAACGCAGTGTATGTAGCCTCTCCTGATACCTGGGGTGTTATCCATGCCGTGGGGTTGAGAAGTTGCCACATCGATATCAGCCTGTCTGTCATGGCGTGATGTAAGAAGAAGAGCGGATCAAAAGAAGACAGCGGAACATAGGTCATATGGCCTCTAGAGCCTCCATATATGTGAATAATGTCGTGAACGGCCTCGATGGAGTCCAGATGGCTGAGATTCTGGGAGATGGCGTAGTTCTTGTTGCTAAACGAATCGAACTCGTGATAGCTAGAAAAGAGTATGTATAAACGCTGCTGTATCTCGGGTAACTTGGCGAGTAAAGCCGAGTTCACCTGGTCGTTCATCGAAGGAGGTTCCAGCTCACTGATGTCGGTGTTTGGAGCTCGCTTTGTCTCATTCCAACTTCTCAGCTATGAAATGTTAGTATTTCGCAAAGTCCATGTCGCTATTCATTCACACGCACCGGAGGCCAGATGAGTGCCTCGGCATCCAACGGATGAAATGAGTACGAGTACAAAGGATTACGAATGACTTGGACGCCATTGGGGCCATATTGCGCCATTGTAGAATCCCAGAAGACATCTGGAAAGTGGCTTTGGCCAGGCGGTGCAGGAGATGCCCAATCCCAGTACGGTATTCGAAAGTCCGATGCAGCTTGCATATATAGCAAGCGTTCAGTGACATTGCTAAACATGCGAGAAATAGCATCGGCAAGCTTGAACAGCTCTTGCTGTGAATAAGATTTAGTTAGTACTTGGTCTCAAAAATGATTTACGAGCTGTCTTGACACCGGCTGTCTGGATCTGAGAATGGCTCACCTCGTACAGGGCAAGATATGGCCGGTGCCACGTTGGAAATAAGACTGAACTATGTGGACAGTAACCTGACTGGCTCGCTCCGGCTGCTGGTCCAACATCATTCCATGTCACAAAAGGCACACCGTGTATCCCTACACCCAGAGAAATCCGTTAGAGGAGCGAAGACAAAGACATTTCGATGATAGTCTCACTCACCGGCAACCTGGTAATACGACAGGGGATCGTCCTGACTGACTGACTGAAACATACTCAGAGCCAGAATGAACAGATCCCACTTGCGCTTGTCTGCCTTCATGTCGCGAACCTCGAGTCTCAGGGGTGTGCTCCCGTTGGAGGCCAATGGAAGGCGACTGACGACAATGGGAGCATTGGGATCTTGTCGACGAGTGAGAGACACCACGTCGACACCAAAGTCATAATCCTGGGCAGACACCAGAGAGATGAATAAGTTCAAGACCCAACCAAGATAGATAAGGAAGCGCATGACTGTGTTGGGATTGTTTTCGTTCTGGAGACTCGATTATAAAGGGGTTGCCGAGTTCGGCGCCTGTGCGCAGATGCTGGTTCAAGCTCACCAATATGCCAAGAGTGGTGAAGAGAGGATGGAGAGAGGATGAAAGAGAGTAGGAGAGGAAGAGAGAGAATAAATGGCTAAAACGAGAGGTAATGGTGCTGATGACTGTTTGTCGTCTGGTGCCAAAAGATCGAAATAGCGAGAGTGAAGATTCTTGCGAATGATGGCCAAGATACGAGAGACGAGGCCAAAAAGAGATGCCAATCCAGCAGTGTCTGATTGAACGAATGTGCAACAACCTTCAATGTATTAAGAGTCAAGAAAAGAAAGAATGAGAGAGGAAAAGAAAAAAGAAGATTCAGCAAGGGAAAAAAAGACGTTGGGGGAATAGCTGGTTCACAGGGAAGGCAGGCATCAGAGCACCTTCGCAAAAGATTTGGTACCACTGCCAAGGTAGCACTTCGGCCTGATGATCCGGATTTCCAGCTTTTGGGGAAACCACATGCAACTTCAGGCCACGTGAGGCTGTAAATCAGCTCAACTTTCTCACTTCAGATGCCAAGTCTCGAGTCTCTCTTGCCTTTGCCCTTACCTTGCTTGGTTGCGTTGACGCCAACCTGAGCCGATGAGCCGATCATGAGGCAATACACTGTCTTAGCTCAAAGAGAGAGAGAGAGAGAGAGAGAGAGAGAGAGAGAGAGAGAGAGAGAGAGAGAGAGAGAGAGAGAGAGAGAGAGAGAGAGAGAGAGAGAGAGAGAGAGAGAGAGAAGTGAGATAGACAGGAAGGATGAGTTTCTGTTTCTTATTCTCGCGTGGCCTGGGAAGTTTCAGGGCTCAGGGGCTAAGACACGACATATTGCATCTCGAGGGAAACAACGACAAGAAGAAACAGGAGCGTCTTGAATCGTCGGACTTTCTGTTTCGTTACACCAATCTCTTAATAAAAGACACAATTTCATCAGGTCTGGCCGCCTTATCCGTCCCCACCCAGTCGACGGAAGCCTGCATATCGACTACCCTTGCACAAGAAAAATGAGCCCCTGATGTCGTCAAGCTGAGGCCTTATCACCACTGAGCCATTGGCTTTCATAAATCGAGAATTGGACTATAACATCAATCACAATCCAGCTGTAGTTTAAATAAACAGTAAATTCTGTGTCACATTGCCCAAATATGCATCTAATCCCTTACTCATGCAGCCATCATCAACGTATATACAACCCCGTTTTGTACACCAT
Organism: Trichoderma afroharzianum; assembly: GCA_037893235.1. NCBI lineage: Eukaryota > Fungi > Ascomycota > Sordariomycetes > Hypocreales > Hypocreaceae > Trichoderma > Trichoderma afroharzianum. The sequence continues at coordinate 996,434 of JBBLXW010000010.1, forward strand.
CCAATCCCATTACTTTTCTGTCTCAAACAAGCTAAGCAGCCGCCGTAATCTGCTTCAGCGGCTTCATCGGTCCCTTGCGAGGCTCGTCCGTCCGGTCTATTCTGTACTTGAGCTTGACGCCCATGGCCGCCAATTCCACATCCAAAAACTTGAGCGCACCAGGCACCACAACCTGCGTCGTCTGGTCGCCGCCGACCCAGCAGTTGCCCTGGCCATCTTCCCAAATCTCGCCCTGGATCTCCGTCAAGTCGATGCCCTCGCTGTCGTCAAGCCTGACGGCACAGTTTCGGCAACGGGCCATGCTGGGAGCCTTCTTCTTCCCAGGCGCAAATTGAGATACTGTGGGCTGCACGGACAAGAATGATCCGCAGCGACGGCAGATCCATGATCGAGTGTAATCTGAGCAGTTGAGCAGTCTGTCTTGCAGCAAAAAGGCTGTTCCGTGCGCCAACAGGGCATCACGCTCCATTTCTCCCACACGGATACCACCACCTCTCTTTCGGCCCTTGATGGGCTGGCCTGTTGTGGGCACCACAGGACCAGTGGTTCGCACCTGGTACTTGTCGTTAACCATGTGACGCAGTCTCTGGTAGTAGACTACACCGATGTAGATGTCGGCACCGAGCTCCTCTCCTGTGATGCCAGAGTACATGGGCTCGTTTCCATGGTAGTTGAACCCGGCCTTCATGAGCTGGTGTCCAAAGTAGTCTGCTGCCGTGTTCTCCTCGTCAAATCTGAATGGAGTAGAATCCTGTGCCAGTCCATGTAGAGCACCAGCCTTTCCGGCTAGCGACTCCACAAACATGCCAATTGTCATTCGAGACGGGAAAGCGTGAGGGTTGATGATGACATCAGGCTGAATACCAGTCTCGGAAAAGGGCATGTCTACCATCGGCCATTTTTGTGACAAGACACCCTTCTGTCCGTGTCTGGATGAGAACTTGTCACCAATGACGGGCGAACGAGGGATACGGATCTTGATGGAAATCGTCTGCAGAGGCTCAGAGCCCGATTCAGCACCAATCAGTCGGACCTCTTCGATGAATCCAATCTCCGAGTCCTTGTATTTCTCGTAGTGGGTGATTCCGTCAAGGTTGACCAGATTTCCGTTGTAATCGGGGGTGACTGTGTGATATGCGCACAAAACATCATCTTCCTTTACCATTCGGCCAACGTGCGGCAGACCATCGTCATCAAGCATGCCCTGGTACGCCGCGCTGACATAGCTGTGAGGGGCGAAACCAAACATTTTGACAACGCTCTTGGCAGCCCTGGTTCTTGAGTCGTCCTTGAGCGTGATCTTCTTGGTCTTGTAGACGGTACCGTGACCGAAGCCTCTTTCGTGAGCAGACTTGTTGATGATCATAGCATCGTCCATGTCGTAACCGGTGTAAGAAATGACAGCAACCACTGCGTTCATGCCGTTGGGGAAGTTGTCGAAGCCATAAGTGTTGTGAAGAGGTGCACGGACAATGGGGGTTTGGCCCGTTTGTATCCTATATGACTTATTGTCTGTTCGGTGTCGAATGGCCGTACCTGGAGTTCCCATAGTCTGTTTACCCATCTGACACTGATACATGTTTCGGGGAGATTGGTTAAAGTCGGAGAACGGCGTCATGTTGGCAAGGATGGAGAGCATGTTGGTTGGGTCAAATTCAACGTGTGTAGACACACCAGACTCAATCTCCTGCGGAACGACAGCGATTGACATGTAAGGCTGCTCGTAGGGGCCAACAAAGTCTTCTTTCTGTAGGGGCAGGTATTTGACGGGTCGAACCATTCTGGATGGGGTGGACGTCAGATATAGACCCGGGTATGAGCCGCCGTTTGATGGAGGTACGTATCCGATCTCGAGTTGCAAAGGTACGTTGTGCGAGCCCTCGACCTTCCAGTATCTCAAGCAGTCTCCGATTCGAAGTGACTCCTTCGGAGTTGACCATCCGAGGATCTTGCCATCCAGCATGACAACAACGCTCTCATCAGTGGACGCGGATGACGTTTCAACAGCACCGAGCTCGGCAACTAGCGCAGGAATGCTAGAAACATCGATGTAATCTGTCATAATCTTGCACTTGTGCGTCATGTGGTTCAGCAAGCCGCAGGGAGAACCATCGGGTGTGTGGACGGGGCACATGAAGCCCCAAGATTCTGGCAGCAGCTTACGTACGGCTGTTGTCTTGAGTTGGGCGAAGAAGGCACCACGATGAACCATTCTGAAGTGGCTGATGAAACGCAAAAAGTTAAGCTTCTCTGCCACCACGGTGAAGCCTGCTGTTTGCTGTAGATCCAGACCAGAGGCACTCACCAAGTTGCCGGTGGAAAGGAAGTATTCGAGTCCATTGGCAATGTTTTCGTTTGATTTTCTGAAAATGCCACCAGGGAACTCCTTTCGGAATTCTTCCGAGGTGAAGTTCACAGCAGGGTGTCTTCTCAGGTAGTCTCGGATAGCCGTACGAACGTTCACGCTAAGGAACTCGTCTAGCCTCTCCTTCAAAATCTGCGAGTAAAGGAATCCACCGAGCAGAATTTCCTGGTTCTGGATGGCATCGGGATTGTCGACGGCGCATTCACCAGCGGCCAAGGCGTAGAGCTTCCGAATCATGAACAGCACCATGTGGAACTTGTCGAGATCTTGCTTCTCTGTGACATCGACGTTGCCCAAGTGCACACAGACAATCTTTCGCAGGAATTCAGTTCCGACCTCGTAATCCGACATGGTCTCCGGAACTCCCAAGACGACTCTGAACTTTTGGCCCAAGTACGCACGAGTTTCGGACTTGCTGTAAAGGCGATAGGCCTTGTATGTTCTCAAGAGGAGCTCCACACGATCTGTGAGGAAAGTGTTTTGGGCCGACTTAGAGCCCATGGGTCCAATCAGTCCCTCAAAGATTTCTCGGTCGTTTGTCTCCACCAGTGCCTTGAGAATCATGATGACGGGGATAAGGTATTCGTTCTTGCGCCAAGAAAACCTAAATGTCACGTTTCCGTCCTTCAAGTAATGCAACACATTTGTCTGCGACGTCTCGTCTGGTCGTACTGATCGCAGAATGATACCGTATGTGGTGTATCCCGCACCTCGATTTGTGAAACTCGGACGGTTGATGGCCATGGGGAAGTTTCGCTTGTTTACCTGCAGGAGACGGATAATTTTTTCATTACCGTTGACAATGAAATATCCACCAAGTTCTTCGGACTCTTCTTTTCGTGAAACCAACAAAGCAGGCGAGTTATTCTCGAGGTGACATCTGTTTGACTGTTTGTAACTCGTGAGTAGGGCTGGCCGACGCTAAACAAGCAGGGAGAGGTGTAGGAGGGTCATACCTTGATCATAATAGGAACTTGGCCAAGCTCTCTGGTAAACTCAATGACATCGCCTCCATTGATGCTGTATTCGAATGTGGCGGAGAGCTTTCCTCTGTAGGTAGCGTGCCTCTCTCTGCACTCGGCAGGGAAAATTTCTCTGTTCAAGGCTAGCTTGTTGGACGGCGGCACCTGCGGCTTCTGCAGGGTCACCTCCTTGATTCGAATCTGGAGACGGTTTTTGCCTTCTGGGCCAGCGCGGTCGTTGCCATCGAGGAAAACTTTTGTGCCAATATCCGCCAGGCCATGGGCGAGAAGACCGGGCTTTCCATCGCCGCGGAAGATGGCGTTGAACGACTCAATGTGAGGGTTGACTGCTAGCTGGAGGGCAGGATAGGCGGAATGATCGGTAGGAGGATTGCGGAAGAGATCCTGGCGACGCAGAGTGTGAAACTGGTGGTCCCATTCCGTGCTGGTGGCTGAGGGCGCCATGATGTCGAAGAAGCAGCTTTAAGCTCGAATCGCAATTCTTGCTTGAAGATGAATGACGAGGTATTGGGGAATTTGTGAGATGCAATGCCTGAATCTTAATGCATCGAGACAGGCAGCTTCTTCTTGCGCGCGGTGAATATTAATGAAGCGCCTGTCCCAACTCAATTGCAATTGGAGGCTATCCGGCAGGCCCTTCACACAGGTAGCTTGCGATTGCAGAAGAAAAAAAAAAGTTGACGATAAGACTGGGTCACATGAGATAGCGCTATCGATAGTGGCTGTCCACACTGACATATGTCAGCAATCAAAAGCGAGGCGGGGCACGTTTGATGCCACTTTGGGCTGCGGGGTGGCTTCACTTTGAGGTACCTCTGTACAATCTGTGGCTTTACAGGTTTGATGCGCCACTCCAGGAACAGCGTCTGATATGATGGTTTTAATAGTCTTATAAGGAAATTGCCAGCCAGCATCCCAAGTGTGACATCTAACATCTCATGTCTTAGATCTAATGCTACATGGGTAGGTAGCGAGTGATGATACCAGAAACTAGAGGGGATTTAAAGGTATGTAGTAGCAGATACTAGAAAAGTATAGCGATAATAGCAGATATTTGAGCTGGGTATTTACTCGTTAATAGACTGGCAATTGCTAGAAAGAGGCTTCCTTTAGCATTCTGTTCTGAGACTTGAACCGCTTACACGAATTCCCATCCTTACATCAACTTAAGCCTGTTAGTTCGTCAGCCGTCTTCTACTTAAATCTTTAGTGCTATAGGCAAAATATCACTCCTTCGCATCCTTTTATAGCCTACAAAGCCATCCATCGTATAAGCTTCATCATATCATCATGGCAGCTGCGCAGTCGATCCAATCAGATGAACCTCCATATCCCTCATTCGAGGAGCTTCGGAGTAATGAGCAGCGTGTCTTCTTCTCTCCCGCCGCCAAGCGCCTCTACTGGCCTCTAGAAGGCGTCTTACCTTCCACAATATCCGTCATGAAGACCGCTCGCAGCGTGGGTGAGCTTGATCCCTTCTTCAAACTAGACAACAGCGGCAGCAGTAATGGCACCTGGCATGAAATCTCATCGCTGCCTCTGACTGACCCAAAAGTCTCTTCTATTGAGGCTTCACTGCGCGATCTTGATCAGTGGGAGTCTGATTGGCTAGCATGGCATAGGGACCATACTGCACCTGAGTTTAACGCTGAGTATCTCACCTATGGAGATCTTAGCGATGAAGACCGGCCATACGCAAATGATCCCAATGAGAATGGAAGCTGGGAGGAGGACTCGGATACAGAGTTTCTCATACGATGTTGCGGAGATGATAGACCGCTCAGGAAGAGAGGTTTGAAGATCAAAGTTACTCCTTCCGCAGGCAACGACTTTGTCACTGTGTATGACTATGTCAGTGGTAAGTCTTGAAACTTTTCTCCTAGGACTTAAAAGAGCTTTTCCAACCATCACTCTTAGCTGTGCATCCGTGGCTCATGGGCTTACGTGGGGATGTTATACGAGCAAAGGCTGTTGCTCGTCCCATGCCTTATCCTGAGTCAGTGCCCAACATCGAATGGATGGTTAGCAATCTGACAGCACCGCAACACGAAATAATGACGAAAGAATATTGGACTGAGATGCATCGCCCGCCACGTCCCATGGACGCTGCAACTTCAAGATTCTTGCAAAGGATAGGCGCAAGGACGGCCCAGTAATTTACGGTCTATCTTGTCGTCTAGTCCAACACCCTGCCATACTGGACACCGAATTTTCCATCCAACATGTAATATGTTCATCGGAGTTGTGAAGGGGATCAGGGTACAGAGTTGAAGTGCCAACCACATAGCTGAGTAAGTTTAACATGCATATGTGGAATCTGGGGAATGTCGTGACTGACTGGGCTGCCAACAAATATCAGAATACGAATATATGAGAGATTCGTTTATTTATATCATGTTTTTGAGTTCAATATATCGACTCGGAAAGCTCTTCCAGCCTGAACTATCGGTCCCAGGTACCATCATAATTACCTAGTATATTAGAGGGGCTAGCCATTACCTGTTATACATGGCCTCCAGCCCAACATTTCTTCTAGATCTAATAATGGAGGAACCCTGCTTGCGGGCTCTTGCTACAGATGCCCGAGTTTGTCTCACTCCACCAACAGACACAACAAGATCCTGACAATCTTTTCTGAAAGGCCCTTTGAGTAGTGGTGAGCCGTAGCTGATCAAAGCCACTTTGACGATTGTCCCAATATTGCGTGCTGAGAGCTCGGAAAACATTTTGAGAAATGCTGTCGGCCAGAAGTCCTTGGTCAATGTCCCCAAATTTTGGCTCAAGATTTCGACGTCAATCATGATGTAGAGACGTGGTATACCCTGGAGGACTGATGCAAGAATGCTAATCCAGTCTTCTTCTGATTTCGCGTCAATATGACCGAGACGAGGAACCAGAGCTGCATCGGTGTGGATACTCTTGTTGACAGAAATGGCCTGTGAAATTACATACTTAAGTAGGTCGATTGTCGACACTTGTGCTTGGTCGGCAGCCGTTCTGTCACCGCTGACAGCCTTCAATGCCCAAATTACCGGACACTTTGCATCAAAGAGTATAGCAATAGACTTTGCGCAAAAACTCTGGAGATGGAAACGTGTCTTCCATGTTCCATTAATAATAACGAGACTCGAGGCTTTGTCTTTATTCCATTTTTGGATTTTCGAATCAAGCCAAAATGCCTCTCCCTTGATTGACGATTTCGGCTGTCGCTTCTTAGACACGAACAGCAGCAACTGAAAAGCTTTGATGGGATCTGGAAGGACAGCAACAGATAATTGGCTTAAGAGTTGCATAAGTTGGACTTCGGATAGCCTCTGTCGAAATTCGATTCTTGCCGACGCATTGATGCCTTGTTCAGTCACCATAGAGAGTTTCATGTCTAAAACCGCTGTTTTTAGTTCTGTAATTCTTTCGAGACTCAGCTTTTGCTCATGCAGAATTTGAGTAATACATCTGTGCATATCTCGCTGCTCAGCGTGACTGCTGTCTACAGCCATCTTGGACATTGTATCGGATAGGGACGATATATCTGCCAAAATATCACCATATCGCAGCTCAGCAGGCCTCGTGAGTGCTTGCAGCATATGCGTCAGTTTACTCTCCCGGTACCAGCTAAGGGCCCGCAAAAGAAATTGGAGTATATGGACATATATTTCAACGATGACTTGTCTAATTTGCTGAGTTGGGTAGAGTTGTATGATAAGTTGTGCGCGCGATATGACATGCGCAATGCTATTGAGCGCACCACAAAGTTGCGAGACAAGTTTATGATGGTTTTTGACTGACTAGAAGCTTTATCTTAGATGACCTAGGACAAACTGTACTGGTTATGGGAACACTCACCAGGAGAAGACACTTCATAGCACCCCAGCCTAACGCTGAGTATTTTGGTTGTTGCGATAGTAGCAAGTCCATGATACTGCTGTAGTTGTATAACTTCTCCGATAGTTGTACTAATCTTTTGCGGGCCTTTGAATCGCCTTTTCGTTCTTCGTAGTAAGCCCGAGCCTCTTTGACAGAGGCGAGGACACTTTCAAAGTTAGAGTCAACGATCCACTCCTGCTGCTTTCCATCTTTCGAAAATTCTGAAGAAAATTCGGCTAAAGCTTCGTCGAAGATACTTTCGATGCTGATCATACTTTTGATAAGATACATTGCGTTAGCTGTAATTGTCTTTTAACACTGTGATGTTGAATTCTCACCCTCCAGTACTTTCCAACGAGGCATACCAAGCGGTAAACTCTTCAGTTTCCGACGCAGCCATTTTAAGAATAGGCTCTTCGGAGTCGGATATGGAAAATTTGGCGAACGCCTCTGGTCTGCAACGAAAATGTGTCGGGACCGCAATTTATCTGCATCATTTGGTGGCGAGATATTGTTATCGGAATGTCAAGTGGGACGACGTAGGTAGCCTTGAAACGGACATGCATATACGATACAACTCGCGGTGTACATAAAATTGCGCCACTGCCTGTGTTACACCATGCCAGTAGGTAGCCGAGAGTGATAACTACTATACATATCTCGGCGCATAACCTATATATTTGGTTGGTCTTATATATAATTAGTAGGGGGTCTGACGCGCTCCCTGGCTTGAAATAATATTTTCGCAACCAAAATCGTCGCGGATTTCATTTCTTCAACAAGCTGATCATATAATGCCTCGGTGGGGAAAGAAAAGCACAAGGTTACCAACTGCGGATGCAGGTACACTGTCGATTCCAAACCAAAACCCAAAACCGGGTAACGACTGCCACCTCGCTGAGGAAGGAGACAATCATAATGGAAATAGCAGCAAAGCCAAAACTGGGAGCGATGTCTCTCATGAAGAGTGGCGTGAGGACCGGTATATAACTGGGCATGAAGAGACATCGTCCAGACGGTGTGTCGGCCGATGTCGAAAGTATCCTCATTCAATGGCATTAAATGCAATGACTCCGGATGCAAGTAGCCAACGGAATGAATTTCAACATAGCGGCCTGGCCTTGAGACAAGATGTGGCAAATAACAACTCTTCGATTGATCAAACTTTTACTGATACTTCTGGGCGACGAGAAATGCTACTGCAGCAACAGCCGACGCAACAACCAACACAAGGGCCAATGCAACAACAACGACAAATGCAAGCTATTCCAGAGCAGACAGACTCACTAGCTAACGCTCTTGAATCTGTTGCGAGGGCTTTAAATATCCAAGACAAAGATTCAACGTTGACTATGGAGACTTTGCAGACATATCTTTCGGATCACAACTCAAAAAAGGAAGCGCAAAAGTCAGCTGTCCCGATGGTTCAAATGATCCACCGCGTGTACAGAAGGACTAAACATGTATCATCAGAACATCTTTATCTTGATCAACCCCAATGGATAGAGGGAGAAACATCATCTAGAACGGCTTTTGCTGGTAGCCTTTCTGTGCACAACATTCCAGCGTATCTCTCAAAACACCCGGAAATCTGTGGTGTTATATACCGGGACTACGATATTACCTCTTTCATTGGAAAAGACGACCCAGATGAAGATTTGAACACTAAAGTCAACCCAGAGCAAACTGGAGAGTTTATTGAGCCGATAACCAGGAGTCTCAGCAGCGCGATAAATAGATTCTTTGAGTACTACAAGTTCAATACGGATGCCGTGGCTAGCTTCAACTCATTAAAGCTTATAGCTCCGTATGTTACGATTTATTATGCCCGGAAAGATGGTATACCATCCTTTATGGCCACTCTGGAGAGGAGACAGCATGCTCAATTCCAAATACTGCTTGATTACATACTCTCTCGATATGAGGATGACTACAGCATTCTTGATGAGATGACCAGCAAAGGCAAGATCTCGCAGGCCTATATCGAATACCTCTTCAAGCCCGGTGACACTCTAGTACTTGGAAAGGACCAAGAGGCAAGAGGCTGCTTGTGCATGACTTGGCTTCGGAAGAATAAGCCCAAGAATACAGATTTCGATCAAGAAGTTCCAAATGGGGATAAGCCCAAATCGACTTTCAAACTGGAAGCCTGGTCTTGGGACTTGGACGGCGAGTTTTTCAAAAAGGAGTCAAATATTCTCGTAGAATTCGATGCCAAAGACTTCTCAGAGAAGAACATTAGTGATTTGAGCCTCCGACCACTCCGCTTTGCGGATGGCGCTACAGAAATAAGATTGAAAACGAGAGGAGAATGGTTCTGGAAATGTCGCGAGAGGCAAATGGTATCTTACGACGATACGCTTCAAGGGCTTCACCACTCCTCCTATGAGCGATATATGGTCGACATGGCGATGTATCGTGATCTACACAAATCGGAGTCTGGCGCCGTCAAGCGGGATGGTGTTAGCTATTTTTCACTTGCAGTGATGAAGCAGGAAAATCCTCCTGAGGAAAATTTCACTTACCTGGCACCCCTGACGCTAAAAGCATACAACCTCAAGAAGAAAAAATGGACGAATGTAAAACTTGATGGACTTCGCCAAGTTTCGTGGAACACAAGAGCGTTTGAGAGCCTTGTGCTCAAAGAAAAAACGAAGCGACTGATTCGAGCCCTTGTGAGCAATCAAATCGAAGCAGAGAAATCCACAGATCTTATCAGTGGTAAAGGAAACGGCTTAATCATGTTACTCCATGGGGGACCAGGTACAGGTAAGACCTTGACCGCTGAAAGTGTGGCCGAAATCGCCAAGCGGCCACTGTATCCCGTCACATGCGGAGATATTGGAACAAAGCCAGAAGAGGTCGAGAACTACCTCGAGTACGCCCTTCACCTCGGAAAGACTTGGGGGTGTGTAGTCTTGCTCGATGAAGCAGACGTGTTCCTGGAGCAACGCGGTTTGGAAGACCTTCATCGCAACGCGCTGGTGTCGGTATTTCTGCGAGTTCTCGAATACTATGATGGTATTTTGATCTTGACGAGCAACCGGGTTGGTACCTTTGACGAAGCATTCAAGTCACGTATTCAGCTGGCGGTCCATTACAATAGCCTGGACTTGGATCAAAGGACCCAGATTTGGCGCAACTTCACACATCGTTTAAGAGACCTGAATGAAGAAGGCATCGATTTTGCAGACTTGATGGATAACATCCCACAACTTGCTCGCAAAGAGATGAACGGGAGGGAGATTCGCAATGCTATTACGACGGCGAGGCAGTATGCGAGGTGGGAGCGACAACAGGATCAAAGTTTTAAGCTGAATTATAATGTGGTGAAGGAAGTGATTGAAACGGCCGGAGAGTTTGACGAGTATATTAACATATTGAACGGTGGATTAACACAAGAGCAGTTGGCAAAAGATGAGGGAATACGGTAGTGATATCTTTAGATTGTATTTTCTCATTAGTACCTTGATATTATTTCCTCTTGCAAAATTATTATGGAAGATTGTTACCTTTGGATCGATATTTGATTAGATATCTATGAAAGGCAAAAATCACATGTTCTGTGTAGTAGATGGGATCGAGAAGTCTCTCCCCCAGTTGATGTATTTGTATTAGTCATCTTAATCAAAAAGAGGCGATTCGGGGGAACATATGATATCGATGCAAAGCTGGGTCCATATAGCGTGACGGTTTAGCATTTGCCAAGCTGTAGAGGGCTGCTAGGCCTCATTGCGTATGAATCGACATTCCTAGCACCTTATGTGTGTTCTGATTCAAAGACGACTTTTGTATGCTGTGTCTGATTCCGAGTTAGTGCCGCTATACTTCTCTGTACTGGGTGGGAGACTAACACTGGCCGAGCATCACAGCCCGCAAAGTGACGGATGACCTCGAATGTTGGTTGGTGTGCCTAGCACTCTATTTGGGAGATATCAAGGTGTCATAAAGTGGTGCTCGACGTAATAATGCCTAGCTTCCCCCTCCAAAGCGGCCCCCCTGGTCGTGATATTTCCGCATCTTGTCTCGTACATGGAGCTTAGGCATGTACGTTCCACATTCAACCCATCTTCTCCATCTTGACCTGGCTAGGAATTGCAGGTCCCATTACAGTGCTCTGTATCAGTCATCTTCCTCAATTTTTTTTTTCCAGGCCAGCTGCTCCTACTGGGGGCACTCGAGCTTGCAAATGCAGCACTTGTTCAGAGCAGGGTGCCAGAGAATTTGAAAAGCTGCCGGGGTCCCAGTATCTCTCCCGGTTCTCTAGGCGCCGGGACTTTTGCCTCGAGGGCTGAGACCTCGCTTTCGATGCCTGCACCTCACCTGTCGATAAAGTGCTAGGCGCCAGAGCAGGGGCTCCAAATCGGAAACGTCGTCGCATCCATTTTCTGGCAAAGAGGCGCCCCGATCGTCCAGATCAGGATGCAGCCCTCATAGGAGGCAAAAGAGAGCTAGCAGGGCCTCGTGAACAGAGCACTGGGCTCGATGTCTTCGTGTGTGACGGGAGGTGCAGCATCCAAGTTTATGCGGTGAAAGAAGCGTGCCCATTTTCTACATTCTATTTTCAATTTTCCACATTGAACCCATTGGAGAACATGGATATAACACTGGTATTTGATGATATTTGATACGGATGGAGCCTCTATCAATACTAGACCCCAAGCTATGGACATGGACATGCTACATACAGTTACAAGTCCCAGGTTCAGTGGCGGGGCAGATGGACAAAGATAAAAAAGAACCGACGAAAAAAAATCAATAAAAATGGGCAAATAAATCGCTGCCTGTCATTGAACCTTATCCGGCCCGCCAAAGCTAGCAGCGGCAGGTACTAAGCAGGTCGACCACTTTCCACTTTCCAACCCCGCCATCGTCAGACGCGCATCTTCATCCTCCTCATCCTTATCGATATTCCGCCATCAGTCATCCATTTCCGGCTTCACGACTCGGCTGCTCCTCCTCTTCTGCTCCTCTACAACAACATAACATCACCATCGTCATCGCCATCATCACCGCCGTCACTACAGCATCGATCACAACAGAACTAACGGCTGCAAGAGACACAGACAGAGACACTGCAGCAGCTGCCAGACCAGACCAGACCAGACCAGACCTTGCTACTACGACTACTGTAGGCGCTGTGCTCCAGAATCCACCGTTGCAAGGCGCTGGAAATGGCATAGCACAGCTGCAGCCTGTCACTGAGAATCACCACATACTCGTACATACATACATCAGTCCTGCCCCAAGGCAAGGCAATCGTCCATCATCAGGCCTGTCCTCGCATTACTAGCCGCAGGACTAATCACCTTCTACCTTACTATCCCATACCTGCACAGCACAGTACGGGGGTTGCTGCCAGTGAGAGTGAGTACCACAGACAATCCATCTGAGACACACTGCGCCAAAAGGTCCAGGTCTGCTTGCACAAGATACGGGGTGCCTTTTATGCATCCTCACGAGCCAAACCCCCGGCTCATGATCGGCCCAGTCCGCACAAACGAATGAAACGGCACACTTTGCACAGGGCAGCGGTTAACCCTCGATTGGCAGCGTAGGTCTGGTGACTCGACAAACACAGCATACCCGCTTCCATACGACGTCCCGAAGTTGCGCACGCACGCACCGTACAGCTTCTCTTGGTGCGCCGCTGCGACAAACCACAGCTGCGCTTTGGTTGGCTGTCCCTTTTTTCCCTCTTCTCTTTTGGCCATCCTTCTGGCCACTAGCCGTCCAGATAGCGGAGCAGAGCAGCTTGCCGTCCTCATGCTACCAGTTTGCCAGCTTCGGACCTACGTCAACAGGTACTAGCTGTCGTTGCGATACGCCATCTCTACGCCAGGCCCTACGCCCTGCTCTACACTCCATTTTTTTTTTTTTGGTTGCTCCATCTTCATCACCCTGCTCTCTACGCATCTTCTACGCATCTACGCTCATCTCTGCCGCCTCCTTCGCATTCCAGACGAGCTCGCGGCAGCACAGGTTAGCTCTCCCAGACCCCCAGGAGCTCGTGCTTCGACGCCCGTCAGCCCGCTCGCTGCTCTTGTCTCGACCACCATCCATCTCCCAGGTGGGGTTCCCTCTACTTCTGCCGCCAGGCGTCACCTCAAGCCCTCTTGTCACTTGGACCAACCGTTGCGCAACAACCTTGAATCTTGCTCTCTCCGCATCCCTATCTTGCCCCATCTCTCACTTTTTTCTCCCTGATTTTTTTTTCTCTTCCCTGCAAGGGCATTACGCATCGCCCAAACGCAGTCGACGAGCTTCGGCATCGAGCTTACCTATTCTTTCGCAGTTATAGAACGTCGACCTCCGCTACTGCTCCATCTAGCCGCATCGGCCCTATCGCATGCCAGGCGGCAAGCTTTGCACCCGCACGACCTTTGCGCCGTTGTTGGTAAATCGATAGATTTGTCCACGAGCTCACGCAGCGACGTTTCCGCGACTGTACCATTCGTATTATACATTTGACCACGACGGCCGCCATCGCGCGACTTCCTGAGACATCGACAAACGTTTAACCGCCGGTCGTACCGCCGAATCGACTTCTCGCAACGCCATCCGCTGATACCGTTTCCCCTCATCCTCATCCTCATCCTCTCCCCCTCCCGCTCCTCCCTCTTTTGTACCAACATCCGATCGACGTCTCGCATAAACGATTTAAACATGGCCGGGCTATTCAGAAAGGTGTATGACTGGTTGTTGAGGACGTTTTGGTGAGTCGCTCTACTGCGCCGGAATTAAAGGCGGGGGTCCCACGATACACTGCTTGGTGGTGTGCGTGTGGCGTTGCTGTGTGTAGATGCTGGCCGTGCTGCGAACCCGAGGCCTGTCCCGTGCCTGAGCCATGTGTGTGTGTGTGTGTGTGCCTGTGAAATCTGACTGGTGACGATAGGGCGATGGAAATGGAAGTGACCATGGTTGGTCTGCAAAATGCCGGAAAGACATCGTTGCTGCGAGTACTGGCTGTAGGTTTCCCCCTTGCCACACCTTGCTGCTTGGGCCAGGCTGACTGAGTTGTTGGGATGATCCTTTAGGGTGGAGAGTTTACTCTTGAGTAAGTGCATGCCCTTCCATTGCCCCATCCCCTTTCTACCTCTCCCTGCTGCCATGGGGGATCTACCATAGAGGATCTGCCGTGGAGGATCTGCAGTGGTCAGCTGCTTCCTCTTGGAACCATGGCAACCTCTGAAGATGTGTTGAACATGTCGGTCCAGTTACTGACTGCGAGTCTTGTGTAGCTCGATTCCGACGGTCGGGTTCAATATGAAGCGTGTGCAACGGGGGCATGTTACACTAAAATGCTGGGATATTGGGGGGCAGCCGCGTTTTCGCACCATGTGGGAGCGGTATTGCCGTGGTGTCAACGCCATCGTCTTCATCGTAGACATTGCGGATGTAGAGCTCATCCCCCAGGCCAAGGAGGAGCTTCACTCCCTCATGGCCCACCCGTCCCTAGGGGGAATCCCCTTGCTTGTTCTCGGCAACAAGTCTGACCTTCCAGAGAAGCTGTCCGTCGATGAGCTGATTGATGAGCTGGACCTGAAAAGCATCCAGCACCGTGAGGTCTGCTGTTACGGCATCAGTGCCAAGCACGAGACAAATCTCGACGCTGTGGTGCAGTTCCTGGTGAAGTGGGCTGGTCGATGAAGGCCTTTGCCTTGTGTGTGCCTGGACAAGCAGACGAGTGAGCAGCCGCCTGGTGGTCTCAAGACAGCACATGACCTATGCTTGGGAGCAACAAGACCAGGACGAAGAAGGATGCTGACCATTAATCCCCCTAATGCCCCAGAACTCCCCCCAAGTGCGAGAGGTCGACTAGACCTGGCACCTTTTTGAGCGAACCCACAGCCTCTTCCCCCCCGCCTGTGCGGCGTGGAGGCGAGATATTTCCGGACGGACGACAGTTGGTATATAAATTTCCTCTCTCACGAACTCTCATGACAGATGATGGCGACCATGGCAACATTGTTTTTGTTTTTTTGCCCTCGACGGGGGCTGGCCCTTTTTGACTAATCCCCCTTTGGCTCCTGGCATGGACGGAAGTAGAGACGGCGGCATCCGGAGGCATCGAGTGTGAGATATAGAAAACGGAACCGGGGCTTGGAGCATGGTGGGCACTTGCCCGGTGTGTTTGTGTGATTTGTGCTCCCCCTTTTCCCAGTTTCTTTGGTTTGGATAAGTTGCGATGTTTTTTGTTTCCCCTCCCGCGGACAAGATCAACTCCAAGGCGCGCCTATGTATAGCAAGCGATCCGGGCGATGAGATATGAATGATGATTTATAGCATTTTGTGAGAACAAGGAAAACAAAGACAAGAACAAAAACAGAAACAGAAACAGACAAGCTCCTCAACCTCAACGGGACCCGGTGATGCAGGTCGATCAAGGCTGGCGACGTGCGAGAAGCGAGAGCTTCTCATTCACACGCCATCAAGCAGTGAGTGAGCTGTAGGCCTGTATATGTAGAATGTAAAAGAATCATTATCTGGAAACCTGGAAAACAAGAAGATCCGTGGAGTGTCCCGGGTGTTTGGTCCTGGCAGCCAAGGTAGGAAAGGTTCATGGATGGGGATGCGCGGGGCTTGGACGAGGGATGGAGATGATTGGTGGGCGTGTGGGGTTGGTGATGCCATCACCACCCAAAAGCAAGCGAAAGAAACTCAAGAAGAAATGTGGCTTGCTGATTGACGAGGAGAAAGAAAAGGAAAAAGAGGGAGACGGCAAGAAGGTGAATAGCACCGATCCAAGTATAAAAAACAAAAAGAAACGAATGTAAGGAGGGGGGAAAAGGAAGAAAGAGAAGAAGAAGCAGCACGGCAAAGACGGTGGGTTGACGGATCTCGAGGCTACACACGGACCACTTGATGCGTTGGCCAACTCATCACTGCAGTTGACAAGCGCCGCATTCCCTGTCTGGTGATTTGCTTGGGGGGGTTTTTTTTTGTGCTGGGGGTGCTTTTTTGATGGATTCTTTTTTTTTTTTTTTTTTTTTTTTTTTTTTTTTTTTTTTTTTTTGGGTTTAGGGATCGGGAGGGGTTCTTTCTGGTCTGTTTCTATTGTCTTTGATTTGCTTGTGATTTTTGGCTAATTTTATTTTATTTTATCTTATTATGTTGTAATATCATGCTGTGGTTGTCTGATTTTTTGTTTTATAGAGGTAGTGGTAGTAACAGTAGTA
Source organism: Trichoderma afroharzianum (assembly GCA_037893235.1). Lineage (NCBI taxonomy): Eukaryota > Fungi > Ascomycota > Sordariomycetes > Hypocreales > Hypocreaceae > Trichoderma > Trichoderma afroharzianum. The sequence continues at coordinate 1,012,825 of JBBLXW010000010.1, forward strand.
ACAGAAGTAGTATGGCGCATGTGCATGTGCATGGTGCAGCAGCGCATGTCTTATGCTCTATGATGTGATGGCCCTCTTCCGCCCAGAGAGACAAAACATCCATGTACTGTACATACACATACACGACAAGAGAGGAGAGAGCCGAAGAAAAACACATGTGTGTGTGTGTGTGTGTGTGTACCCGTCAAACGGTATCCGGAAACGGGGGGGTTAAGAGAGAGAGAGGAGAGACCGGGGTGGTTTGTGTCTGCTTTAGTGGTGGGATGAGCAGAAAAATGCCAGCGCATCAAGTAGGGGTGGGTTATTTTATTTGTCGGGGGTGGGCATGGGAGGCTGAGAATGGAGATGGGACATGGAACATGGAGATTTTTGTAAGGTTACTGTGACTGCGGGTTTGTTTTTGTATGGATGGATGGGGGGGAAGATGGGGGTTTTTTTTGGTGATAAGATGGGATATGTTTTACGGGGTTTGTTGATCTTTTTTTGTTAGGTGTTTATGTCTTTCTAACTGGGATTCATGGATTCTGTTGTATTATGGGCGTTGATGGACGGGAGAGAGAGAGCATGGGGGGCTGGACCAAAGGTGAGTTACCATATGATGATGATGCAACAGAGCATTGAACTATGAAGCAGCTGGTCATTTGGCCTGCCGTGCGGGACCAATCTCGTCTCAAAGCGAAGAGAATTTTTTTTCATTTTTTTTTTTACTCTCCCTTCCGTCTCTTGCAGGAGAATTTTTGTTGAGGTTGCAGGAGGCTGAAATGCATGCATGGATTCGCTGTTAAAAACCGCTGCTCCATTACTGAGAGAGGCTTTTTCTTTCGAGTCTTTGGACCGAAAAAACGCCCATGCAATGTATATGCCATGTAAATGTAATGTAATGTGGTGCGCATAGCAGAGTGCATATGCAGCATGAAAAAAAAAATAATGTCAGAGGAAACGTACGAAAAAACGAATGAAATGCAAATGATAGGATATGATATGACAAGAAGAGATAAAGAGGGGGGATGTGGGTGGTGTTTATAGGGTTCTGCAGGTAATAAAGTGAGAGAGCCCGGTTTGATGACATGGCAGCGGGTGTTTGGGCGGATAAGGGAAGCACGATGTAAGGGAGTTGAGGGTTTTTGTTTTTTTTTTCGTTTCTTAGGGGACATGCTAATGCGATGTAATGTATGTAATGCGTGTGTGCGTAGATGGGTGGGTTTTATGTACTATGTTATGTGGTTTGATGGGATGGATTAAGTCGAGGTCGTGGTTGAAGGGGATTTGCTCGGGTGAGGGCTGGTGTGAGGAGGGGGGAAATGCGGTGATGAGGGGTAGGAGATTGAAGGGCTGAGGATGACGATGTTGAGGGTTTTGAAGAGAGAGGGAATGAGATTTTAGGAAGAGGAGGGAGTTGATGTTGATTGATGTTATTGTGAAGAGAAATAGATGGTGTTTAGGGGTTGGAGTGAGATGTATCGTGGGTATAATACGGTGTAGAAGAGAGTGTAATAGTGTAAAAGTGATGCTCGGATCCCGCTGTGATCAAGTGCCACAGCCGCATCTCTCACGTTAGATAGGATAGTTCACTAGCCGATACAACAACTGGAAGAGTCTAGATTTCACCAAAAGACAACGTATTCGAAAGATGCAGCTCAAGTTCACCCACTTCGTCCGTTGGGCAGCCAGATACTGCATCTGCGACTATCACAGCAAACGACGTCACTGTTTTGGGTGTCAACGAACAATACGTCCCGCCCCCACCTTTGGATGAAGGCAGGTATTTTTAGATATTCCCTTGATCTCTCCTCATTTTGTTTTCCTTTTCTTTTTTTTTTTCATCGTGGCTTTTTTTTACATTGGAGTTTGGGGACTAGATTGGGGAGTAGACATTGCTTTTCTGTTTTCTGGGTGTTTCTTTTTCTTTGTTTAAGAGTTGACAAAGGCGTTGTTTTTAAAGGTTGGAATTGCTTTTTGAAAAAGAAGGTCGGGAGAGGTGAATGTGAGTATTGATGTGATGTTACTGAGGTTGATGACTGTTTTGAAATGGATGACGGGACTGACATGTGAAAATATAGCCAGGCACCTCTTAGAAAATGGAGTTTTGACATTTGACTGGCGAGACACACCACGCTTGATGGCGGTGGGTACCAACCAACACCAATACCCTTCCTACATTGATGAGCATTGAGAAACTAACTCTACTTTTTGTTATACAGGACGTGTGTCTTTAATTTCCAATTTTCTCTTCTTCACCTTCATTTTTTCGGCTTTGTTTTCATACAGTAAAGCAGTGTGAGAACAACAGCCAGTGGCCAATGCGCCTTTTGGCTGGGCCGAGGAGTAACAGACAACACGCTGCTCTAGTCGATAGGTATACAGAGAACAGCGTCAATGACACTTCTCACGCGACACTGACAAGTGTCGTTGATGCTGCGCATATGTAGGATAGGGACGGAGCAGTCTGTTCTTCTGGCTTGCTCCCAAAGGGAGTGTTGGCAGCTCTTATTTCATCATCGACTTTCTTTTAATGGGCATCAAAAGTGGCATTAATGGTAATGGGATAATAGGGGGAGGCAGGACAAGAGAATGGCTGAGGCAAACATTCGTTTTTTATTCACATTCGCTTCTTGGATTGTGTGCTTTTGAGCATCCATTCCTTGCTTCATTAGACAATATCGGTTATAATGGCATACACGTCTCAGCTCTATTTGGACTGTTTCTCTAGTACAAAACGCATGCGTGAAAGAACCTATATACCTAGGTACCTAGTAGTAATGACCACGACTCCCTTGTACACCTAGCCAAAAAAAAAAAGAAATAAAAAAATAAAAATAGCAAATAACAAATAATCGTAAAAATATCATGTCCTGATTGCCTCCCTTCCAATAGATAAAGCATAAAGAATCAAGGATAATCCGTAAAACCAGCCGACTTGCCGCTCCTGTCCAGCAGGTACTTGTACTTGTCGCCCTCCCTCCGCAGCACCGGCGGAATGTCCTGGTTCCGCTCGATCCTCTCAAATGTGTCGATATCCCGGCCCCAAACGTCCTTTCCGTCGCGGACAGCCTTCGCAATGTTGTCCTTGTTGCGGAACTCTTCGTCATTCATCCACACGTGGGAGAAGCTGGCCATCTTGTTGAGGAACTGCTCCATGGTGGCGAAGCAGCTGCTGCAGTGCCAGGCGGCGTTGCTGAGGCGCGACTTGTCGAGATCGCGTAGGAAAGGAACGCCACCGTCGCCGTTGCGTAGATTCGTCGGGCGGACGGTGCGCCAGCCCGTGTAGTAGGTGGCCTGGGGGTGCGGCCACTCGGGACCGGAGTGCAGAAACTGGAACGAGTAGTAGTAGAAGCGCGAGGCCAGCGTCAGGCGGCGCGGGAAGTTGCACGTCCGCAGCAGGAACAGCGACTCGGGGCGCGGGATCTCGTCGACGTCGGCCACGAGGATGACGTCCCCATGGACGGGGGCGGCGCGGCCGGCCAGCTGGGGGAAGACCTGGTCGTACATGGCGTCGCGCTGCAGATCCTCATAGTCCCAGGGCCGCTTGGGGTTGAAGCCGGCGGGAAAGGTGAGCTGGTGGTAGACCATCTTATCGTGAAAGCGGCGGAAGCGCTCCCAGCTGGCCAGCACCGTCAGCGGCTTGTCGTTGCCCTGGAACGTCTTGGGCGACTCGACAATGACAAAGTAGTCGACATGGTCGTAGAGCGTCTCGAGGCGGATCTCCATCCAGTCCAGCTCCGTGTTGACCATGAAGAGGTCGTAGATCTTGCGCTCGCCCGACTGCGACTGCGGAGCGAAGACGGTGTAGCCGTGGGCGTCGCAAAAGGCCCGCGCCTGGGGGGAGGCGTAGTAGTCGCGCGCTCGGGAGGAAAAGTTGAGGTGCGAGGGCAGCTCTTCGCCCAGGACGAGGTCGAGGTTGGAGATGCGGCGGAGCTCCGGGTGCGAGGCGAGGAGAGGCTGGCCGAGGAGCCAGTAGGACAGGCTGAGCAGCCCGGCGACGAAGACGAGAGAAGTAACCCGGGAGGCCATGTTTGCGGGTTTCTATCTCATCTCATTGCTGGAGGGAGGAGAGGAAGAGGAAGAGGTGCTGTTGAAGAGCGAGAGATTGAGAGAGAGCGAGAGAGCGAGAGATGATGAGCTGCGTAGGATCTCCGGAATACGATGGATGGGCGGATGAAAAAAGCCACGCACAGGGATCGACGCGTAGAGAAAAAGCCTTGCAGCAGTAGATTATCGGATTATCACGCCAGCTCTGGTACTGTAGTCGAATCGAATCGCGGCTATTGGAACAAGGGTCCCTCTCCTCTCTTTTTTTTTCTGCTTGTCGCACCTCTGCCCTTTTCTAGTCCATGATTCGCACGAGTGAGATGATACGAGCAAATATTGAAGCTACGACACAAACGGCGTTGGTCGTCAGCAGAGCATGAGGGTCCAAACATGGTGCCTGGCTTTACTTTAGTTGTTTAGTGTCACGGTACATGTACCCGCAAGCGGAAGTTGTGTTGGATTATTGATGGTGTCAGATTCATTGCGACGCTGGCAAGGGATGAACAATTGGCGAGAGAGAAAAAAAAAGATGGTCAGAAAGAGAGAGGAAGAAGAAATTTGAGAGATTGGTTGAATTGGGCACACGAGGCCTTATAAGGAGGCTTTGATGCGCTGGAAAGGGGGAAAGGGAATTGATGCCAAGAAGCCGCTCTCCCTTGGCTGCGGTACGACACGGCGCTGAAGAAATTGCGTAGCGAGAGACTTGCAGGGGGTTGTTTATACGTGTATTTACAAGTAATTACAAGCTATCAATTTGGATGTCCTGTGACTGATATTGATGTTAGAGGAAACAACTTGAGGTTTGTGCTTTTTTTTTAAGCACATGGTTGGATATTAGAACAGTCTGAATGATGCTGCATACCTAGGTAGAGAGATGAAGCTCCAAGTACCGCTCTGATAGACTCATTGTATGTGATTTGACTGGAATGGAATAGTAACAGCTTGGCGCAGAATGATGATGACTAAGCTTCCATTGTCAACTCTGTGTCACCCAGACAAATAGATTCAACTAAGTTGTGAGATGATGAGGCATTGGCTGCAAATGTAAACTCATCAATGGATCCAGTCATGCAACCACTGCATTGAACCAACAAATTAAAGAGCCGAGTTTAACAATTGCTGCATTGCCCTTGTGCTCTTGTGTCAACAGAGCAGCACTTGAGCCATCAGATCAGCCACAAGTATAGCCACAAGTAATTATAGTGCTGATGAACACAGTTGTAAACCAAGAGTAACAACAGTAGTTCAACCAAAGAGATAGTCAAAGAGATATTCAAACTAACTATCCATACCATATCCTTTCTAGAAGCAACTAAACAACCAAAGGGCGTCCGTGATTCCCACGGAGGGCGCAAGCGACATGTCCCGGCCCCCGGAGCCGGGGCGGAGCGGCTCATTGTTTAGCCCCTCCACAAACTGGCCCTCGAAACCCCTCCACTCAATGGAACTCAATAGGTTCAATTTATATTAAGATATAAAACCACAGCATTTCAATGAGGGGCACGCTCTCTTCGCTGCATCTCGCCTCGGCGTCAAGCTCACGGGCAATTGTATATAAACAGACCGGACACCTCTTGAGACGCCAGTCGCCGTTCCTGACTCGACGACATCTTTCCACCAGCATCATCAGAAACAGCGCATCATCAGTAGCCATGGGAATTGAAGTAGGAAATGCCTGGGTGGGCGTCAAGGGCGCTGGATCGCTCGACTTGCGAAGTGAGGACCGGGGAATTAATAGCAATGGTCACTTAAGACCAGTCTGCTAACTTGCTTCACTCATAGGCGATGTCATGACGGTCCCCACGCCGTCTATGCTGGCGGCCATCTCCAACTGCACCCTCAGAGACGACGTCTTTAATGAGGATCCGACTACACAGGACCTCGAGGCTCATGTTGCCAAGTTGGCTGGCAAGGAGGCCGGTCTGTTTGTTTTGTCGGGCACAATGGGTAACCAGGTGGCATTGCGAAGCCTCTTGGTCCAGCCTCCTCACGGCGTCCTTGCGGACCATCGCTCTCACATCATTCTCTACGAAGCTGGAGGGTTAGTGATTTATTTTCATCATCGCCTTCTTATTTTTACTCCTGTTGTTTCTATATGTCATTAACATTCATCAACCAGCGTCTCTTCCCTGACTGGCGCCACTGTCAAGCCCGTCGTCCCCAAAAACGGCATCCATCTCACCCTCGAGGACATCAAAGCCAACGTCATCATCAGCGACAACGTCCACGACTGTCCCACCCGCGTCATCAGCCTCGAAAACACCCTCAACGGCATGGTCACCCCCCTGAGCGAGGTCAAGCGCATCTCCCAGTTCGCCCGCGAAAACGGCATCAAGATGCACTGCGACGGCGCCCGGCTCTGGGAGGCCGTCGTTTCCGGCGCGGGCTCCCTGGACGAGTTTTGCGCGCAGTTTGACACGGTGAGCTTGTGCTTCTCCAAGGGGCTGGGAGCGCCCGTTGGTAGCATCATTGTTGGAGATAAGAAGACGCTGGAGCATGCTCGGTGGACGCGCAAGTCTATTGGAGGCGGCATGAGGCAGCCGGGCTTCATCACAGCTGTGGCTAGGGTAGCTGTGGACGAGACATTCGGTACTGATTCTAAGGGAAGTGATGGTCTGTTGAAGCAGACTCACGAGATGGCGAAAAAGGTTGAGGCGCTGTGGACGGGCATGGGGGGCAAGCTGGTGCACCCGGTTCACACAAACATGGCCTGGGTGGACATTGAAGCGGCTGGTTGCAGCTTGGAGAAGTTTACAGAGCTGAGTGAGGCGGAAGGATTGAAAGTGGGTGGTGGGCGGTTGGTAACTCACTATCAGATTGCGCAGAATGGCGATGAGGTGCTCAAGCGGTTGGAGAGGGTGTTTAAGCAGGTCTTTGCTTAGAGGAGATGAGATGATGAGTCTCTTAAAGCAGATGGATGTCATCTAGGTATACACTGCTGTTCTCATTAGTACATACATACATATATACATGCTATGAAGCGACACGATGTTTATGCTATAGCAACATGGACCCTATGCAAGCGTTTTCTTGATCGTTTTTTCATTGATACTAGGAAGCAACGTAAGCCTTTAACTAATAGCTTCGGTCAATTACACGCGGCATGCCACCAATTGCCACCGATCATCACATCCCATGAGCCCGCCAACAGCCACAACTACCGACCATCTTCCCCAAAACCTGTCCTTGTTTCCCTCACAACATTTAGTTGTAGCTTCTTAGGCCACAGAGACTAACGGCCCGTTTACCCCAAGGCGGATACTCCGAAGGTGGTCACAAAGGTGAGCGATTGACTTTTCTTGCCGCCAATGATCTTATTTGGATTTACCGTGCCGTTGAGTTTAATGGGCCAACGGAAAGCGTCGGATGACCAATTGGTGCCGCCACCTTTGGGGGACGGAATTTCGGTGCGTGATGGTTTGTTGGTGCTTTTTGACGTCATGCAGTTTTTAAGTGTTTCGATGGAAGCATGGGAGAAGCCTGGATGGGATGGTAAAGACAATACGGCTCTCTCTTTTTCATCAATTGCTTCCTTGGAGACATTTGAATGAGTGAATTCTCTGTGTCGAGGGTAACTTGATGAGACGCCGGAGTGTTACTACAATACCACGTCTCGTACATCCATACTCTGTCCATATATGAACTCCCGTGTCATACATCAGCTTCTAAATAAGCATCCCGAGGTCATCATTTTAAAGAATAGGTGCATACAATTGCGCGTGTGGGGGCTGAGCTAGCGCTGAAGAACGTTGGAGATGCTGTGGAGAAGTCGTCGTGGGGGATTCGAATTGGCATCTGCATGTCTCACGTACCTCCATCTCCGTGTACTTGACTGAGATTCTCTCAAAAGTTGGTTCAGAAGGGGAGATATTGAAGACATTGTGTTTAAACTGTAGACATAATACAAGTATATATAGGCATCCAATTCTATATATATATATATATATATATAATTGTCAACGGGACTTTGCTTCATCTTAATCACAGTCCTTTGGCCTAAGTGACAACTCCAAAAGCCTCGTACGACATACCAAGCCACCACACCCCAAGCATCACAATAGTTCCCCCCCGCAAACCGTCAACCACGGCAAAATCAAGTGCCAAGTTGGAGGGTGGACCAAAGACTTGGATTGGGCCATGATGATGCCAAGAGTCATATACTCTACTCTGCTTATATTGATGTAACCGACCTGTTCACCTATATATGACAGGTAGCGAATTCCATCATCTGATAAATATCCCCGCGTAGCCCGTCGTCTGCCGTTTTGTGCCAATCCCTTCTTGATGAGAGGTATCTGCTGGGAATAAGGTTCAAAATGCCTTCGCTTCAATCACTCGTAGTCGCGGTCCTGGCGACAACTCTCTCCATTCATGTACACATAGTGTACGCCCTCTTCATCAACGGCTCCGTCATCGCCCCGTGCGACTCGCCCATCTACTGTCATGGCGATATCCTCCGCGAAGTCGAGCTGGCTCATCCCTTTTCCGACTCCAAGACCTTTGTAGACATGTAAGCCCCGTCAAGAAACTCATTAAAGTCCATTCAAAAGAACCATTGGAAAGCTCACATGTTATATCAGGCCTGCAAAGAGACCCCTCTCAGAAATCCAAGCCGCCTTCAACAAGCTCAAAAAACCCCTAACAAACGACTCCTCCCTCCAAACATTCCTCTCAACCTACTTCGCCGACGCCGGCGGCGAGCTCGTCGAAGTGCCCCGCGCCAGCCTCGCCACCAACCCAGTCTTCCTCTCCAAAATCAACGACACCGTCATCAGGCAGTTCGTCTCCAAAGTCATCGCCATCTGGCCCGACCTCACGCGCCGCTACTCTGGCAGCGCAGTGTCGAACTGCACTTCTTGTCCGAACAGCTTCATCCCCGTGAACCGCACGTTTGTCGTTGCGGGGGGACGCTTTCGGGAGCCGTATTATTGGGATTCGTATTGGATCATTGAGGGGTTGTTGAGGACTGGGGGAGCGTTTGTGGGGATTGCGAAGAACACGATTGAGAATTTTTTGGATTTTGTTGAGAGGTTTGGGTTTGTGCCGAATGGGGCGAGGTTGTATTATTTGAATCGTTCGCAGCCACCGTTGTTGTCGCGGATGGTTCAGGTTTACATTGAGCATACGAATGACACGAGCATCTTGCGGAGAGCTCTGCCACTACTGGTGAAAGAGCACGAGTTTTGGACGACAAACAGGACGGTCAATGTCGATGTCGGCAATAAGACGTATGTCCTGCAACAGTACGCCGTGGAAAACACTCAGCCGCGGCCAGAGTCCTTCCGCGAAGACTACATCACTGCCAACAACCGCTCCTATTACGCTGCCTCGGGTATCATCTATCCGGAGACAAAGCATCTAAACACCTCTCAGATGGAAGACTTATACGCGAATCTAGCTTCCGGCGCAGAGAGCGGCAACGATTACACCTCGCGCTGGCTGGCTAACCCGGCCGACGCAATGAGAGACGTCTATTTCCCTCTCCGTTCCCTCAACAACAAGGAAATCGTCCCCGTCGATCTCAACTCCATCCTCTACGGCAACGAGCTGGCCATATCCCGCTTCTATAGACAGACTGGTAACAGAACAGCCGCCCGCACTTGGAGCGCCCTCGCGGCAAATCGCAGTGCTTCCATCCAGGCTGTCTTCTGGAACGAGACGCTCTTCAGCTACTTTGACTACAACCTCACTTCTTCATCTCAAAACATCTACGTGCCACTAGACAAGGACGCTCTCGCCGTTGATAGACGCACAGCTCCTCCCGGCAAGCAAGTCTTGTTCCACGTTGGTCAATTCTACCCCCTATGGACAGGCGCCGCCCCAGACTATCTCAAGAACAATCCATTCGCAGTGAGCCGCATCTTCGACCGCGTATCAAGCTATCTAGATACTCGTCCCGGCGGCATCCCCGCCAGCAACGTCAACACAGGTCAGCAATGGGACCAGCCCAACGTCTGGCCGCCGCACATGCACATCCTCATGGAAAGCCTCAACAACGTCCCCGCAACATTCACCGCCCGCGATCCCGCGTATCAAGACGTCAAGCAGCTTGCCCTGCGACTCGGCCAGCGGTACCTCGACTTTACCTTTTGCACGTGGCGTGCCACGGGCGGCTCCACGTCCGAGACGCCCAAGTTGCAAGGGCTGACGGATCAAGACGTCGGCATCATGTTTGAAAAGTACGACGACAATTCTACCAACGCTGCTGGAGGAGGAGGCGAGTATGAGGTTGTCGAGGGCTTTGGATGGACTAATGGTGTCTTGCTGTGGGCTGCGGATACGTTTGGGAACCAACTCAAGAGGCCGCAGTGCGGAAACATTACGGCGGGCCATCCGGCGCCCTCGTCATCGTCTTCGAAGAGGAGTGCTGTGCAGTTAGATTTGTGGGATGCGAGCAGGATCAAGAAGTTTGGAAAGAGGGCGGAGGGGACAGTGAGGAGGTCGAATACTTTTTGAGTCGAAAGCTGTATATCTTCTGATTATAAATAATCAATATTCATCTGGATTTATGTTGAAGAAGCATTTCAATATGACAACTTGAGCAAGATGCCGTACGAAACTTGAAGGGTAATTCCACTCGGACCCGAGTGGCGAGAATTTCGCTCACTGAGTGATGTGCAGTCCCAAATCTGTCTCGAGATTAATTGGTCATGTGTACCTCCCGGTGTCTATCCCAGTATCTTCGCAGTGTTGTTGGGCGTGAAGCCCCTGACCGCCTCATTTGGACTGTACCCTGTCGAAGTTCACTTGGTGTTGTTGATTTCGAACTGGATGTGAGGTGTTGTTGCTCTCCACTGCGTTGAGTCGTCCATGTTGGCGATGTAAACTCGAATCGCCGCCCCTATCTGCTGCATCATACGTTCCGTCTGTCCATCTGTCTAGGGGGTGGTCTGCCGCTGTATACAGAAGGTTCATCTTGAGTATACGCCAGAATGATGTCCAAATTGCAGAAAGGAATTTTCCGTCTCTGTTGGAGGTAATGATTATAGGGGACCATAACATTTGCTTCCCACAGCAAGTCAAACATAACATTCCAGCTCCCAATCTATGGATAAATATATTTACAAGTGAGCATTTAGCAAGTGATAGCGGAGGAATATAGCAGGCATAGCAGCAAACATTAGAAGGAAGGAGTGGTTGAAGCAGAAAGCAACGATAGCAACGGATACTCAAGGAACTAGGTATCTGCTACCTAAATAAGCATCCATAGGTAGTTGTAGATTAAAGGCCTTCCTTCGCATTCTGCCCCGAAACTTGAACTCCACACAGTCGCTAGGCTGTTGGATAGCCTATCGGAGGTGCTGAATCGCAAATATGTTGCTCTGCGCATGGTGTAAACTCACATAGCCCAATGTACCGCGCATATAAGAAGAAGCGTCGTTGATTTGATCCATAGAGATGAGAGTAAGAGAGGTATGTACAAAAAAAAAAAGATTGTTGAATAGATAACTAAAGAAATATCGTATCGTCATGTCTGTTTCAATCGGCATCCGTATCTGTCATTTTTAAGCATCCATCGACCCAATCAACTCGTTTGCGATTCGTCCACCACATTAATTGAAAACCTCATCACGTCGTAAAACCCCTCAATATGTCTTCCTCCATGTGAGTCATAAGGAAAAAAGAAGAAGAAGGAAAACCCCATACTTTCTCAAATCAAGTAAATTTAACATCAATCTGTAACAACGATTGTTACATCTGATCGCTATCCATATCCCTCTCTGCCCTTAGTTGATCTTGAAACTGAAGCCACTCCTCAAATCCGTCAATGCTCTCGTATTGCGGGAAGCTCTCTTCCACCTCTTCTTCTCTGTCAGGATACAGCACCATCATGGTACGTATAGTTTCCTGCTCATTAGCGGGCAATCGCCGTCTCATGTAGCAGAAATACACATAGAGGACCTGGCAGAGGTGCTTGAGGCGGCTCCTAGTAGTGCCATCTCGACCATCATTAAGTTGCGATTCAGGCTCGGGTGTCGTGGAAGGGGATACACGTTCCCAATGATAAGTCCACTGGGTTAAGCGGCGGCGGAGAGACATGAGTGTGCGGCCGACATCGAGAACTAGTTCACGGCAGATGCTAGGGTTGGCAAGGGCCTTTTTGAGCTGGTCGTAGAACTCGAGCTCTAGCTTACGCCCTATTATTCGTGATAACTGGGCTGCGGCGATGATAACGTGTCTTTGGTATAAATCATCTGGAACAAGGGTTGTCCCGAATTCATCATTTATCGGCCCGTAGGCGCCATGAGACTTTGACCTTAGAGCGTATGTGACCCATGGAGCCATGTCATCCAGCGCGAGGAGCGCATCGCACAGTTTTTCTCTATTCAACGGTCGACCGTAGCCATCTCTGATGCATGTTTTCCACGTATCTTGCCTCTGAACCTTGAGTCCATTGATGAATTGGCGGAAGGGATGCACTATAGGGGAGCAGTTGGAGTTGATGTATACCCAGCAGGCGTGGAGGTCAAGCTCGTAAAGTACTCCTCGTCTTCCGTATACGCAGATGGTGTCGTAATTTTTTCGCAGTTCGTCCATGGTGCTAAGCAGGTGTCTTATGTTGATTTCTGAAGGTAGCTCGATTTGTTGGCGGAAGGAGTGGGCGGAGAGAGGATAAATAATGTGGAGAGCTATCATAAGGGCCTCTCGTTAGTAAAAGCTGAGAATTTATTCCTGCGCAGGATGCCTCTTACCAAGTAAAACGGTGCTGCCTTGTTGAACAAGTTCAAAGAAACTCGCAGGCGCACATACAAACGGCTTGGGGGCACTACTGCTGCTACTAGAGCATCGCGAGCAGTCCCTCCCATCTTCTCGACCATCACACTAGCAAGAAAGCATGTTAGTTATACACGCTGTATAAATGAGTAGGTGAGTGGGTTGATTGGTTGGCTATACAGAGAGATCAACGGGAGCCATGGGTCTGAGATGGTCCGAGACGTTCACTTGATTCATGACTTACCATGACTTTGGCCATCTTGCATCCAATGCATACGGTCCGCTCGTTTCTCCTTCTATTTGCGAGCTGCCGCCCCCCCTCACCCAAAGGCCCGGTGCGTTTCCCGCGAGGCTTCTTTGGAATTGGCTTTCCACTGGTCATACTTACACCACCTCTATCAGCCACCCCATGTGGTTGAGGTCTGGGACGTATAGGGACTTGTCCAGCTGACAGACGCCTCTTTGATATTCCGGCAATCTGGGACCGATCCTGGGAATGGGCTCCACGGATTCCAATGGGATAAAGATCCGGATCTGAAAGACGACGGGGCCGTGTCAGACTTGCAGCCCGAGGACGTTTGCCTTTACCATTACCCCGAGAGAGAATACTCGAGTTAGTCTCCGACGAGGGATAACCAGTGCTTGGATCGACACTTGGCGATGGTTGCCAAACACCGGGTTGAGAGGAGAACTCAGCACTTCCAATGGCTTGGATATATGCCTGAGGCTTGGCGTCATGCATCAAGTGGTTTGATTTTCCATAAACGCCTTCCTGGGGATATTCTGGAATGTCCAGCAGGGACATATTAGTCACTGCATCCTTCCTGTCACCAGGATTGGACATAGTGACTGAGAGAGCGTCTTCTTGAGACGAATGGCTAGAATTGACGCTTGGGCTGGGCTGACTGTAGCTCATGGCATGACGTAGCTGCCCTGGAGAGAAGGGAGGCTGCGCGACTGGGATGCTTGGCAAACCATCGGCTACAAAGGTCTGCGATAATCCAGGCCAGGAAAATGAATCTGAAAGTGAACCTCCTGGGAAGGAAGATGCAGATTTCTTGTCAGAATACAGGACATCACGGTGCAGTTCTTGACCCGCGTGTTCATGGCCTTGTGGGGGTCCATATGGTGCCAACATGTGTGTTTCTGTTCCATATTGCGGCCGATGGCTGCGGCCGAGGCTGGACCCTTGACGAGAGGAGCTGAAAGCCTGGTCATCGTTATTGGCTGCACAGCGCTGCTGTCGAGGCCAATCAGAAGGAGAGTCAACTGGGGTAGAAACACCAAGAAAAGAGGAGTTAAATGCAGGCTGCGGGCTGCGCACATTGTTGCTCAGAGGAAGAGCATTGCGAATAGCAAATGGAAGGCTTGGTCTAATAACTTCGGACAAGCTTGTGCCGCCGGATGTCGCATGATATTTGTGCGTGTCGTCGGCCTCGGCTGCGAAAGAGCTACGATTGAGAGCAAGTTAGCCGTGGCAATAATAGGATGCATACCGATCACATTAAATCGTCACCAACTAGTCAGTGCTTACCCATAAGAAATGTCGTTCGGGGCCGCTTCAAGCATGTTGCTTCCTCCGGTGAAAGAAGTCAGAAGATGCGATGGTAAATCCACGACCATGTCTTGGTGAAAAGATTGTGGGAAGGCCATGGCTGTTTAAGCTCTTATGTGAGCTTTCTTATCGAGGATAGGAAAGAGAGGAAAGAATATAGAACGGGAGAGAAGGTTTTAACTGCTTTGCTGGAGCGTTGGAGCAGTAAAAAGGTCGAGGGCGTGTATCCACACAAACCCATGCTGCCCATGTTGCCAGAGCCTCGCCATCTGCTATTAGTGTGGACGAATGGTGCCCAGTGTGTTGCCTGACTGCCTTTCGGTGAACCAGTACCGCGCGCCTTATTCCCCTTTGCATCTCGTTACCTGCATGGTCCTGAAGGTCCCCCCGTACACCTACTATACACTCCCATCAGGACCGCCACCTCCACCCAGAGGCTCTGCGAGATGACATGGACAAGCGAATGCCAGGGCAAAATGCAGGTCCCTTCTGACGAAAGCCATTGATGCTGTTTGAGTATTTCCACTGAATTGCGACGATACAGAAACGGCCAACAGCTACGGGAGGCCCGAGAAACAGTATTACTGCTGTCAGTCTCTGTTTCGTCCAATATCGCACATGCGGCTCTGCGCGCGGTTCCGCAAGTTTTCTGCGTCTGTGACTGGTTGGATTCCGACAGCCCAACCTATGTACGCCGCAACCCGCCCACAGAACCAAGGCGCAACCAGGCGTCGAAGCTTAATTGCGCAGTTTTCTAGGTATTCTCCCAATTCTTTCATTAATTGAAGAACCCCCTGGGTGTGTTTTCGATAGAGAATCCCTGTAGAGCGCCTACCACTTCGCTTTTAGTCCTTAGGCTGCCTTGTTTCGCCTTTTTTGCTTTGCGCGGGGTGTGGTGTCGCGTATCGTTGCCCGCCCGGTACTCTGCAGGGGGGGAAAGCTTTGCCGGGTCCGAGGCGCATCCCAAGAATTGTTGTCAAACTAGGATCCAGCCACGTCTTTGATGTTGTTATATTGCTTGCTAGATGGCTTAGCCACCGCTGTAAGATAGACATGGAGCCGATGCACAGCCAGAAGGGCGGTGGGAGAAGAGAAAACCCATGATAATCATAAACTGCCTTGAGAGATACTTCGAAAAGGCAATGATGTCCATTGCTGACATAGGTACCATCTCGATTGACCAGTGTGTAAGTGTGCTGGCATGCAGGAGTGCCTATGCTTGCGGCGCAATCAGTGAGCTGAAGGTGTGGCACCGGAAGGGGCGCGTAATGGCCCATTTTCGACTGTCCACTCTCTGACTGGGGAGCTTGCATCCCCGCCAGAGGTCTCATCACAAGGCTGTGAGCTGCAGCAGCTTCGGTCGCCACCGGCGGTTCAAGAAGGGACGGAGCACGGAAGACGAGTGGGCTCCTTGCATTGGACCGAAAACGACATCTGTTAGCCGAGACTTATAACTAACATTACGTACCAAACAGTGTATACCGTAATTGGGTGGCGTTGGTGATGCGAGCGAAAAAAAAAAAAAAAGGAGGGGGATGGTTGAGGGTATCCCCAAGACTCTTGGCTTTGCGGAAACAAACTCCTTCCCGCGTGTAAGAGGTGTCAAATACGGCCCGGTTATGCACATTGGTAGAAAATTGAATGATTCAGATGATCAAAGGCTGAATATTTTTGGTGCATGAGCAGAAGGAATTGGCATCGGCACGGCCGACGTTGTAAATGCCTCGTGGTTGTATGGATTGCGCCATGACTCGATTATGTCAAGGATGGTCGTTTGTCGGGAAGCAACCGAGGCTATTCTAGACGATGTGCATCAACCTTGTCTGTCATGACTTTTTCCCCGTAGTTTGACTGCCCAAAGTAGTCGCTGTCAGTTTAGAAGTTGGTATAAGTTGACGGATCTCCGCAGGAGGTGGAGAGCCCGGGGTCGGGGCCGGAATCGTGGGTCCGGTCGTTAGTCCGACCCAAGCTGAGAGCGACGAGCCGAAGCGGGTGCCGAATTGAAAGAGAAAACTTCCATTCATTGAAACTTTCTATGATGGAGAAGTGGATCAAAAGGATCTTCTCCTTCTCAGCTGGTCAAGGGTTGCCGCCGAGTTCTTTTGTTCTTTTGTTCCGTGCCTCGCCAACGGTTTCTCCAAACTGAGCTTAGCAGGCTCGCTCCAACAGCCGGAAGGAAGAGAGATGCGACATTTTGGGAGCATCTCGACGCCTAAACGGTCATTTGTAAAAGTTGCCGAGTCGAAATTGTGTCGTTTCGTCGATTAATAGCGTCATTATCGTGTTGCAACGGCTCGTCGGTGAATCCAAAAGAGTATAGCATAGGTGTGGACAGGACGAAAAGAGTTGGGGGCCATACTATAAAGGCAGTTCCGCCATGAGCATTAGTCCATTGCAGTCTATACCGCGGAGGCATGTGTGTTGTGGTGAGAAATCATGGCTATTATATTGCTCAGACCTAGAACTTGGCAATGACTCGGTCCATCTTGACATTTGGTCATGGCCTCCCAGGTCACTAGGCATCCCACCGGCGAAGCTGCTATAACTGTAGCATTCACAGCAATTCTATAAGAGTCTTTCATCCTCCATGGTGTCCATACGTACCTCGACTTCAAACAAGGGACAAGTCCAGACAAATTTGTTCTCCTCTGAGATGCTCTGAAAGTACTGGCAGCCTAGAATTCCACAATCCCATTGGACGAACGAGATACCTTTCAACTGGTCTTCTTGCTAAAAGAGATCTCCAGAGAGGCTGTGGCGTCTGGAGGTGGGCTGGTGTTGGTGGCGCGTCCCGCTGTCGGCTACGTATCATTTCGCAGGGATATGTGGATGCATCGCTGCGCCTCAACCTGAGATGTAAAGCTGCCCAGAGAGACGAAGAGGACAAAGACATTGTGCCTCTGAACGCGACTGCGCCAGGCCAGGCTGGAGGCGAATGAAGTGGCTGCTCGTGATCGATGTTTCTTGCAAGTTTTTTGCGAGTAGGAGGTAGTTGGAAGTTGAGATGTGGTCAAAGTTGGTACCTCAGGCGTTGAAATTTGATACGTCCAGTGTCAGTGTAGGGTAAGTGCTGCCGCCAAACCGCCGTGTTGGATGCATCCCCAAGGAGAATTTCCATGTACCCGCCCAAGTATTAAATGTCCCGAGGGCGGTACCCCGTAATCTGTAAGGTACGGGTCAGTGTCCGTGTGTCTGGCCTGATGAATCTCTCTTTGGTTAGTACTGGCTACCAGGCCGCTACTTTCTAGGTAGACTGTATGCAACATGACTCTTAGCCTTTGATACAATGATGCACGTACCTCGCAGTAATAAGAGAGCAGTAACGCTATTAGCGGTGTAATACTGCAGAGTAAGTAGGTACCTGTATGTTACATGCTGAGCACCGCAGAAGGCAAGGTACTGCCCTACCTTTAAAGCAGGATCAGGCGATTTGCGCATATCATTATTAGTCAGATGATGGCTACGACATCTCGCATGAAATCCTCCTCGCTTGATGCCTCTTGAGCGAAAATCAAGAAAACGAAACAGTAAAAAAAGTCTCTCTACAGCTTTTACGGTTAGGCTGGCTGTTCAACACACCAAATGCGAGCAATACGGCGGTTGGCTGTGCCCCCTGCAGCAGGATCGCCCTAATCCATGGCGCTACTTATATGCCGCTGGAATTGGACGGATTGGGCTCTATGGCGCGATCGGCCGCTTTAGAGGCATTTTGCCCCAAGCCATGCCATCATCAGTGAGGGGATTTGTGAGACGGTCAGCGATGGGAAATGCTCATGATGGCGGAAATGGCTGTAATGCCAGCCTTGGTTAGAGCTTCTAGAACAAAGTATAAGTAGAGCTGAATTCGCCTGGAGGATGAGCAGATGATTCAACAAGTCTCAGATGCTTTGAGCAGCATTCATATTTCTACTACAACGTCACAAAGGTCATAAACGCCAGAAAAGCCCACCATGGTATTTGGAAGAGATAAAGAGCCCAAGCAGCAAGAGACTGCGGAGATTCCCGATCATCTCACTGACTTGCACTGCTTCACCGAAACTGAGGGCGTCGTGACAACCAGTAAGCCAACGATGTGACGAATAAGCCTTGTCACTGTGTGTTGCTATTAAAAAAAGATACAAGAGATTGCTAATGACATATTTTCCGTCTACTTTGTCTTTAGCCATGATGGATCTCCCTGGTTACCGCATCGAGCAAGTCCTCGGCACAGTCTACGGCATCACAGTGCGGTCGCGTAACATCGGCGCCAGCCTGGGCATGGTCATGAAGAGCATGGCTGGCGGAGAGCTTCGCTGGTTCACCTCCATGCTGTACTCGTGCCGCAACGACTCCATCAGCAGAGTGGTGGAGGAGTGCAAGAAGCGGGGAGGCAACGCCATCATCTGCCTGAGGTTCGATGCCGGTGATATGGGCGGCTTTGCACAGACGGCGGCGTATGGAACGGCATGTCGGGTGGTCAAGATTGACGATCCAAGCGTCCATGTCCCCCCTCAGCTGCAGGGCATGACACAGTAGCTGGAGCGGGTAGAATCCGGCGCTAGGAGAGGCTGATGGCGGACGAGTGATGGCCATCTGGGGGATGATTGTGAGTTGTGAGTTGTGAATTCTGAGCGTCGAGGCTGCGGTAGCCGAAGAAGGTGGTGTGTATAACAGAGCCCATGGCGCTTTGGGGAAGCTGAACGATTGGATGATGGTGTCATGAAATTTGCATGAGATTTGATAGGTTGCTTGTCTCGTTTATATCTGTCTGCTTTCATTGGTTTCATGTATTTTCTGCCTCTTACTTGATCTGTATTCATTCTGCTCTGTTGATTGAGATAGCCTTACTCTTACACCCCATCTGTGCCTTGTATGATCCGCGGCCAACACACAGCAAGGCATCTTTGACAGAAAAATAAAAAAATACAATAAAAATAAAATAAAATAAAATAAAAATACGCCGTACATGCAGACAGACTTACAGAGAAGAGAGGAGGCAGCTTACAGCCAAACAGGCCCAGCAGCCGCAAAGGGCGTCCTCGTATAAGCAGTTTGGCAGCATCCGGACTCCACTTCGGGCGGCGATCCATGCGGAGCCGCTAAGACATGGCAAATGGCAGCTCGAGGCGTAAGGCGATGCAATTTGGACGCCTTGTTTTGCTGATTTGGCACTGCATCGATCAGATTAGAGCTCCATATCCGATGGACCATGTACTGTATAAACCGTGCTCCGTGCATCTTACTGGGTGGACACAGGCAGAATGAGACTGAGGCTGAACAGCGCACATCTTATGTAGATTCTCATAAGGTACACTGATAAGGCTGCTTATCGCGGCTGACCAATCAAGCAGCTCCAGCCCTTGCTCTATGCTCTACCTAGAGAGGCGACAATAGTATCTGAATAGCAACAACAACACCAACAACATTACCGGCAATTGACCGTCTTTCTGTCATTGCGCCCCCTGCAGCACCCGCCACATCTCAATCTCGATCCATCATTATTCGCAGGTTTACGATGCTGCGTGATCCAAGGCGTTCTTCCATCTAACTGAGACGAAGACACGCAAGTAATCCCCCTTAGGACCGCAGCCCCCTGCGAGAGCGTCGTCTCCAGCCATGGCGCCCGAGCGATCCCCGTCGATGGATTCGCTCTCGTCCGTCTCGACGACCAGCATCGTCTTCGACCGAATACAGGAGGAGATGGAGAAGGGAAAAGTGCCGCGAAAAGCCCGCGCCAGGCTTGGATACACCGACGTGTACGCTGAGGATCCCCTCAAGGAGGAAGAGGCATCAGACGACGCCGAGACCGAGGCCTTCCTGGGCTCAACCGGCGCGGGTCTGCAACGCCGGCCAATGGACAGGAAACTACGCCGAATCCTCTGGATCGGCGCCCTCCTCTTCGTTGCTGCCTGGGTTGCGTCGCTCGTCGTCTTCGTTTCGACAGGATCGTACAAGCACGCCAGCGATGTGGAACATGACCCAGACGCCGACTCTCGAGGCTCCGGCAAGCCTGTCACCTTGGAGCAGCTGTACGATCGCTACTGGTCGGTCAAGCAAAAGTCCATCAGCTGGATCGCAGGTCCTAATGGCGAAGACGGTCTGCTACTGGAGCGTGGAGCAGAGGGCAAGGATTATCTCGTCGTCGAGGATGTTCGGTCAGCTGTAGGAAACGAAACCACCGCTGCTTTGGCACAGGATGCGGATTCTCAGGTGGCCAAGTCTCGAACCCTCATGAAGAATACCGATTTCGTATACGATGGCCAGACTTATGCGCCCCAATGGCTGGAACCTAGCCCGGACCAGACAAAGGTCTTGATTGGGGTTTCTCGGGAGTCAGTTTGGAGACATTCCTTCACGGCCATCTACTTTGTTTTCGATGTGGGGACGCAAACCGCCGAGCCACTCATCTCATCGGATGCGCAAGCTCGAGTTCAGCTCGCAGGCTGGAGCCCCAGGAGTGACTCCGTGTCCTTTACCAGGGATAACAATCTCTACATCCGCCGCCTCACTGGTGACAATGAAATCACACAGATCACAAAAGATGGCGGCCTAGAGTACTTCTATGGCATTCCCGATTGGGTGTACGAAGAGGAGGTGTTTAGTGGAAACTCTGCAACCTGGTGGTCTGAAGACGGACAGTATCTGGCCTTCCTCCGAACTAACGAGACTGGAGTTCCCGAGTACCCTGTGCAGTTCTTCATCTCGCGCCCGAGTGGTCACCCTCCTGCCAGTGGCGAGGAATCCTATCCTGAGGTACAGCAAATCAAGTATCCTAAAGCCGGTGCGCACAACCCTGTTGTAGACCTCCAGTTTTACGATGTTGCCAACGGCGATGTGTTTTCGGTCTCAACTGGCGACGAGTTTCCCGATGACGATCGCATCATCAATAGTCTCATCTGGGCCGGTGACAAAGTCCTTGTGAAGCAAACCAATCGCATCAGCGACCACCTCAAAGTGATTCTCATCGATGTCGGTAAACGCCAGGGTAAGACAGTCAACAGCATCGATGTCGACAAGATTGACGGTGGCTGGTTCGAGATCTCTCACTCCATGACCTACGTCCCCGCAGACCCCGACAACGGGCGACCAGAGGATGGATATGTAGACACTGTCATCCACGACGGCTATGAGCATATCGGATACTTTACGCCGCTCAACAACTCCGAGCCTATCATGCTCACCTCCGGAGAGTGGGAAGTAGATGAAGCTCCGTCAGCTGTTGATCTGGTTAATAATCTCGTATACTTTGTAGCCACCAAGGAGTCTTCTATCCAGCGCCACGTGTACTCTGTGAAGCTTGATGGCTCTGATTTGAAACCCTTCACAGATATTTCCGCCGAGGCCTATTACAGAGCCTCCTTTTCGTCAGGAGCAGGCTACGCTCTACTCACGTACCGTGGACCCAAGATCCCTTACCAGAAGGTCGTGTCTACTCCGTCCAACAGCATCTCTTACGACGTTGTTGTCGAGGACAACGCCGAGCTCGCGGACCGTGCCAAGAAACACGAGCTCCCGGTTCTGAAATATGGAACGCTTGATCTCGGTGATGGAATCGTCGTAAACTACCTCGAACGTCGTCCCCCGCACTTCGACCCCAAGAAGAAGTACCCCATTCTCTTCCAGCAGTACTCTGGACCCGGCTCTCAGCAAGTCACCAAGACGTTCGGCGTCGACTTCCAGGCCTACGTCGCCTCCAACCTCGGTTACCTGGTCATCACCGTAGACCCCAGAGGCACGGGCTTCCTTGGCCGCAAGCATCGCGTGCCAGTCCGCTCGCAACTCGGTGTCCTCGAAGCGCAGGACCACATCGCGGCCGCCCGCCACTTCGCTTCCCTTGACTACGTTGACGAGACGCGTCTTGCTATCTGGGGCTGGTCATACGGTGGCTTCACCACGCTAAAGACGCTCGAGCAGGACGCTGGCCGGACATTCTCCTACGGCATGGCCGTGGCGCCCGTCACCGACTGGCGCTTCTACGACAGCATCTACACGGAGCGGTACATGCGCACGCCCCAGGAGAATGACAAGGGGTACTCCCTCTCCAAGGTCTCCAATGCCACGGCCCTTGGTGAGAACAAGCGCTTCCTGCTCATGCATGGCGTTGCAGACGACAACGTGCATTTTCAGAACTCGCTCACGCTCCTGGATAGCCTGGATTTGGCCGGCGTGGAAAACTACGACGTGCATGTTTTCCCCGACAGCGACCATGGTATTTACTTCCATGGCGCAAACCGCATTGTATACGACAGTATGTTATCCCCCCCCTTTCCCCCAAACGACTTCATACTGGACATAATGCTAATAATTCCATCTTAGAGCTGAATAACTGGCTTATCAACGCCTTTAACGGAGAGTGGCTCAAGATCTCGCATCCTAAGCCCAACGGCAAGAAGATATAAATTTTGTTTTTTGTTGTTTGTATTTTCGGGCATGGCGTATGTAGCAGCAGCCTTTTTGGATATGGCATAATAGAAACTGTTTTATATAACCCCCCCCCCCCCCCCCCCCCTTGAGATTGATACTTAGGAGAGACATCTGTGACTGCGTGGGAGAAATAATGACACATAGGTAGATATAGCAAGACATCTTCTTGATATAGAGCTTCTACTAGAATCTCTAGGTGTGTATCCCAAAAACCGCTTCATAACAGGACCTTATTACACAATTCCTCAACTTACACCATCACAAAGAAAGACAGTCAGAGTCGTCTCAGACGTCGCAAAAATAAAAAAGTAACAAAAAATGAATTGCCTATCATACACATACCGCATCCTCGCAAATTTCATTTCTGCGTCACTCCCCCCAAAAAGCTAAACGGATTTTTCTCCTCCATTCTAACTGCAAAGGAAATAGTGAAAAAAAAAAAAAAGAGAGCTCGTGATTAACGAGACTCTGAGCCAAAGATCCTTCGCCTCCTCCAGACCATGATCCTTTTTCTTTATCTCTAACCATCATGATTCTTGATGAAGGAGTGTTAAAAAAAAGATGCTCACATATCATCAATCCTATATCGCCCTTCCAACTATCCATATCTCTCGCTCGAACAACAGCTAGCTATGCCGCAGCGGAAAATAATGATTACGCATTACATGTTAAGGAATAAACGTGCTGCGTCTCGACCCAGCACCACACTGGCACACGCATCTAGTAATTGTAGCCAGTAGGTTGCGGCGCAAAGCCATTAGGTTGGCCATAAGGAGCTGGAGGAGCGGCTCCACCCGGACCGGCGGTGATCATGAGTCGAGCACCGCCCAGGATGGGCGTGTTATCCTCCGTCTTCTCGTGGTCCTTCTCCTTGGACTTGCGTGCCTCGTTGTCAGCCTTGAGCAGCGCAAGCTCCTTTGTCTGCTGAGCCAACATGTTGATCATGTAAGGCATGGTGAAGTCGTTGAGGCCGTTGCGCCATGAGAGCTCAAGGACCAGATCGGGTCGAATGAGGTCATTGCAGGCATACAGCATGCCAGTGTAGCATTCGCGATGACCAATATCAACAAACTAAAATAACATGTTAGTCATTGTCAGGTTAAGCACACATATTTTGGAGAGCAACATACATATCTGAGAAGGTCGTCGACAATATCGTTCTTTGCTGAAATGGCAGCGGTCTCGATGGCATCCTTGTAGAGCTTGTCCTGCTTCGACAGGGCAATGGACTTTTCCCAGCGCTTGTTCTTGCGGTAGATGCTGGCGGCAATTTGGCGGAAGAAGATGAGATCGTGCTTCTCCAGACGACCAGCCAGCTCCATGGCATCGTAGTTGTCGTAGTTCTGCACAGAGTCACGCAGGGTCTTGTAGTCTTCCTCTTCAATCAGCAGGTCGTTGACTGCTTCGTTGACGATTCGCTTGTTCTGGCTCTGCACGTTCAAGAGGAACGGCTTGATGAGTGGCAGACTGTCATTCTTCTGGAACATCTTGACAACACGGTTCACGTCAACACGGGTAGTGAGAGCAGCCAAGAGATCCGTAAGAAGTGACGGGTGCTGCTCAACGTAGAATCGGATGGCGCGGTAGTAAATCTCCAAGTTGGCAACCTTGACCACAATCTCCTTGAACTGCTGGTGATCCCATGAGTTCTCGGGTCGCTCGATAACGGTAAGAGCGGCGTTATCAAACTCATCGTAGTGGTAGTAACAGAACACCAATTCAGGCCACAGATTAGCCTCCTCGCACGCTCGGATCATCTTGGGCATGTTGACTCTGGACCAGAAGATCTTGATGTGCTCCATGAGACGCTCGGGGTGGTACTTGGACAGGGCAATACCCAGCTCGGTGAACATGCCCATATGGGCACGCTCAAGACCCAGGCCCTGCTCAAGGAGGCTGATGAGCTCATCAAAGTATCCGTTGTTCTCATAGTCCTTGACAAGTTCTTGGAGTTGCTCGGCATCGACAATCAAGTTGAGACCGCAAATCTGGGCAAGTCTGAATTCCTTCTTGGTAACGCAAGCTTCGTGGACCTGCTTCCACACCTTGATGTTGTTGGCCTTGCGGGCGCACTCGACAGCGGCCTGGTAGTCGCTGAGATGCACAAGGGTGGTGGCCAGCTTGGCCCAGTTGGAGATGCTGCTGTAGAAGATCTTGGATGCCTCGTACAGGCCCTCTTCATAAGCCTTGTCACCAGACTCCTCAATGTTGGCGACGTTGGTTCCGCGCAGGAAGTCCTCCAACTCGGAAAGCTGTTCGAGCCTTGCGTAGCAGAAGGCAAGGGCCGTGTCAATGACTGGCTCCCGAAGAGTCTTGCGAGCCATGCGGAGATACTTGACGAGGTCCTCGTTCTTTCCAGCATGGGTGGCAATCTCAATCACCTCGGCGTAATTAGAGGGGTCCTCAGCCTTGATATATGATTCGATACCGTCGGAAACACGAAGACCATCCAGCTGAGCCTTGGCAACCTTGCTCCAAACCTCGGGAAGGTCGACATCTTCAGCGTATGCTTGAGCACGGTCAATGCTGACGACATGCTCAACGAGGACATTGACAGCAGCAGACTTGTTATCAGCCTTCTTGTAAATCTCAAAGGCTTCTTCAAAAAGACCGACATCGATACAGGCAGTCGCAATCTCGTCAGCATTGTAGTTGTCTAGCTTGTGAATATAGTCCATGACACGGGCCTTGTCAGCCTTGGCAGCCGTGAACATGAGCAGGTTCTGCAAGTTCTGATTATCGCTGAAAGGAGAAGGCTCAAGAACAATCTTCTCCAAAAGTTCAATGAGCTCCAGAGGCAGGTCGTTCTCCAAGAAGCATGAGACGGCAACAGACACCTTAGCGGGGTCGGTGGACTCGGGAACAGCAGTTGCGGTGACTTGGTCGACAACTGATCGCCTGTGAATGTTGTTTTCACTGAGGACAAAGCGCCAGAGCTCGGTATCCTCTCTTTCGAGCAAGTATCGAGCCTGAGCCCTGTACATGGAGTTCTCATTGGTGATGTTGACAAGCTCAAGATCGTTCTGGCCCTTGGAGTAGGCAATGTATGCCAGGTTGGGGTCGCGCTTCTCGCAGTATTTACCGACGACAAGGGTGTCGTATTGGTCGTTCTCCTTGAGGAACTTCTCGGGGTTGTTGTTGGAGTCAATGTAGATCTTGGCCAGAGCATTGTAGACGGCCTGCTGCTGGTTACCAGCCTGGAGAGTGGCCTCGAGGAAGGGCAGCAGAAGCTTCAAGCGGTTACGAGACTCAACTTCGGAGACAAGCTGGTCGATGTTGACCTGCTGGGCATCGACAGTGGCGAGAAGGTCCTTAATAATCTTCTCGTCGCAGTCAACGTCGAGCAATCCTCCGATGACGGCAGGAGTTCGGGATGGGTTGACACGCTGGACATAGGCCTCGATGGCCTGGAACTGCTGGTTCTGGTAGAGGAACAGAATCAAGTCATGCACAAAGTTGAAACGGTCGCACACGATGATGAGAGGCAGCTGCTCCGGCAGTTTGGCTTCCTTCAAGAAGTTCTTGACCTTCTCAGGGTTGTAGTGAGTGCTGTCACGGCAGATGCGTTCCACCTCGTTAAATTGGCCCATCTTGGTGGCAGCCTCGATGTACTTGAAGTGAACATCAGGGTCCTCAGAGAGGTTGACAATGCTGCCAAGGTAATAGAAGAGACCTTCGGCAGTCTTGTACTTTTCAAAGAGATCAATCAAGCGCACAGCACCGAGGAGCTCCGAGTACTTTGTGGCAATGTTGACAACGGACTGCAAGTTCTGGCGAATGTTGTGCTTCATCATGGCATCGAGACAATCTAGAGACTGCTCAACAGAGAGCTTGCCAAAGAAGGTGGACAGCCACTCAGGGTTGAAGTTGGCAGTGCCAGGAATGTTGACAATGACACGCTTGATGGCCTCGGGATCTTCATACAGCTCGAGAGCCTTCTGGGCCAAGCCAGCCTGTTCGCACAGCTGGGCGATTCGGCCCTTGTCAAAGTGTGTGAACATGTCGTTGCCAAGGATAGCGTCAGCTACCTGAGGAGCGTGCATCAGGTTCATCTCTAAAAGGCGAGTCTGGAGACGAGCATGCTCAGGCTTGTTCTCCTTGAGAGCATCGAGGAGGAAGGCAGTGGCTTGCTGGACCATACCCTGAGACTGGAAGATATCGCAGACTCGCTCGAGGTCAACCAGAGCACCGCCCTCGTGGTTGGCGAGAGCAGTGGCAAACTCGGTTCCCTTGTCGGGGTTGGTTCGAATGATGTGCTGGAGAAGCTGGATATAGTCGGGCTGGTATCCGGATTGGGCAGCATACGGAAGAATCTTTTCAAACTGGCCAGTCTCGGCAAGGCCAGCAACGGCCTTGTGGTGGACCTTGGCCTGGAGGTAGATGCTCAGGGCCAAGTTGACGTCGTAAGGACGCACCATGTCACCGAGCTGCTCAGAGCAGTCCAGCTTGCCTTCCTTGAACCACTTTTCGAGAAGGTGCTTTCGGTTTTGCTGCAACACAGGCTGGGCCAGCTCAAGTGTTTCATGCATGTTCAGCGCGCCCTTGTCGAGCAGCATTCCGAAGTACTGCAATGTAATAGCCATCTGGCCAGGCTGGGTAGGGAGGCGCTTGAATTTCTCGATCGTGTCGGCCGTACGCAAGAATCCGCGGGGTGAACCGGCAGCAACCTTGGCAGCCTCGAGGTAGTTTCCGCTGTTGAAGAGCTGATCGAACTGCTTCGCGTAAAGGTTATCAGCACCAGGAAGGCCAGCTCTTGAAGCCAGCTTGATGGCAATCTCTGTGTTGGCGGGATTCTCGAGCAAGTAGGGGATGATGGTGGTGTCATCGATAGTAACGAAGAGGACCTGACCCTTGCGGTTGATACCCACGAGGCCAGAAGACTCATCGTCAGCGCAGCTGGTGAAGATGGTCTCGCTAGAGATGCGGTTGATGAAGATTGACGAGCCCGTTTCGAGATCGTACAAGTGGATGAAGCCGTACTTGGTGACCATGAAGATGACACCGTACTTTTGTGAGACTTGTAAAGCGACTGGGAAGTCGTTTGTGGCCTCGGGGGGGAAGAAGATATCGACAGCCTTCTTCTGGAAGACTGGGTTCGAATCTGGGTGGTCAACCTCGACAATGTGCAGCTTGGCGCCGGTGGCTGTGCGCACAGCAAAGCTGAAGATTTTGGTGTCCTGGGGAGCACCGTCCAGTCTCAAGGTGCCGAAGCCAGCAGCGTGACCTTCAATGGCCTGACTAATGCCACGGTCTTTGGAGTAGAGCTGCATGGCACCAACCACTCGGCCCTGCTGAGAGGAGATTCCCACGACCACCATCCACTTTCCATCGCTGTTAACTCGGTAGTTGATGATTTGGCAACCCTATCACTTTGAGTTAGTTGGGAAGGGGGGAGAGGGAAATACAGGCGGGAATATTGACGCACGTTGAGGTTGGCGTTGCGCTCAAAGACCTTGACGGGCGCATCCTGGGCGGCGTCATAGACGTCCCAGTGGTAGACACTGCTGGTTGTGATGAGGCCCAGAGTGGACTCGCTGATCCACTTCCAGAACTGAACATCCTCGTTCATTGTGCAGGACTTGAGCTTCTTCTTCTGCTCAAGGTCGAAGATCTGGAGGGTCCGGGACTGGGCCTTGAGGGCAATGACTTGCTTGTTCCAGTGCATGACAGCACTGTCGGCCTTGATGGGCCGGCGCGTTACGTGGTTGCCATTCTTGAGCTCGACAATGACAACTTCGGGCTGGGCGGCTTCGTTCTTTTTCTCCCGAATGCAAACGAAGGAGTCGGACTCTAGTGTCTGTTTGGGAGCAACGGCACGAGCTTATTAGCATATTGTTTTAAAGACAAAACAAGACAGAGGACAGAGAGGACGGAGTGACTTGGACTTACGCAAGAGTTGAAGCCGATGGAGGCCGTGTCCACGCCCAGGCTGCTGAGCTGCACCAGCTCCTGGAACTTGATGGGTAGAGGCGCCATTGCGCCAGTGAAGCCAAGAATGAGATAGTATGGGCCGTCGTCGACTCGGTACTCCTAGGGAAGCCGCCTGTCGAAATTGCCGCGGCTCACAGAGTCGGTGTTGAGGCTGGGGAGAGCTAGCTTGAGGCTCGAGGGGCGGATGGAGAGGCCGTCGACAGCTTCCATGCGCCGAGCGGCACAAACGGACTGACTAAAATGGGGAAAAAAGGATCGAAGCGAAGAAAAAGAAAAAAAAGGAAGAGCGGCAGCAGGCGAGTCGCGATGATGCCCTGCCGATGCGATGGGGGAGGTTGATTGGCGAAAAGAGGAGAGATTTGGTTGGTTTTGGTGAGGGTAAAGGAGAAGGTGGCAGGTCACCTCGCATTAACTGCCAGCCGTGGAGACTATTAGGTACGAGTACCTAGTAGTATGGAGTTAGCAGCAACAGCCCACTCACTGCAACTGCACTGCAACTGGCTGGTCCAGTGAATTGGTCGTCAACAAAAGACACTTGGAAGCAGCAAGGTGGCAGGACTGATTACGTGGAGGAGCGAGGACCCGGGCCGGCCAATCGCAGCGCGCGGGTGCACACAAGATCCGCTCCGGGCACGCTAGGCCGCACGTGAATGTCATTGACAGTGAATCGCGGCCAGGGGGAGCTCCGGATTGGATGCTGCAAGCAATTGAGCTGCATCAAGAAGAAGACAATGCAAAATAACAGCTCGATTGTGTTGATACTTTACTCTACTCTGCAGTAATCACCTCCATGTGCAGCATCTACGCGTGGTGGGATGGGCAATTGTCGTCAATTTCCTCTGCCTGCCTGACAAGGCTCAGCTCACACGCGGCAGTGTGCATTATTGAGCTCCCCATTTTTTTTATTTTCTTTTGAGCGGCAGCCAAGTCAGCGCAATTTCTCGTCAACAATCAGCCATTGAACATGAACCCAGGCAGCGACATTCTCAATTGATGTGAAAAGCGACTGCCTGGGAGGACGTCCAGTTGATATTCTCATTCCTTATTGCCTCTTGCCAGCCAGCGAGCCTCTAATCATGCATATCCAAGACTACCTACTATAATCTCATGCCCATTATTATCAAGTGCTGAAGAGTGGCTGCAACCCGGTTTCACTTTGTTTCACCCTTGTTTATCCTGCCTGCTAAAAATACAGACACCCCGGTCCGTCGCCCGGCTTTTACGGATCAAAGCGACATGGCCGCTGCGATTGAGATCATGCAGGGCTGCGGATACTCATTGCTGGGTTAAAGACATGAACCCGTGGGATGCACGTACAGTAATCATCTTCACCAGGATGAGGCTACCAGTATCTCATTCTATCACCCTGACTTGAGTTAGGTGCACTAAACACTATTACATCATTGACACATGATAGAAGAGCACAATCGTAGTCTCTATGTGTATGGATTTGATTTTAGTGACATACAGATTAACGCTTGCTTTAAGAGAGAAAGACGTCGACCGTGAACGCCTGCAACGCCATAGTTTCCACCCAACACAGTTTGCATATACGCCACAAATCTCGCCAAACCAGATCTTCATCGTCATAGGAAAATGCGGTTGACATTGGCCATTAAAAAAAATCGTAGCTCATCCAAAGTGTTCTCGTTCCAGGTGGTGCGTGACTGCGGCTTCGTCTCCTTCAAACGCCTCACAAATCGGGCAAACAGCCGTGCCTTCATCCAAGCGAGCACCTCCGGCTTCACTTGAAGATGTGCTGGTTGTTGGCGGATCTAAATCCGGCATGAAATCTGCCAAATTTCTCGGCGGTGGCCCCTCCAAATACTCAAAGTCGTCATCGTTTCTGATGTCTGTATACCGGCTGCTGAATCTTGAGTTCGACGCATTCGAAGCGCTCGGAGTCCACGCTGTCCCATTTGATGGCTCTGAGGATCCGTCATCAAGCCTTTGCACTCTACCTATTTGGCCGTTCCGTAATCTGACTTTGATGCCGCGAGGATGGTCTCCCGATGTGAGCACATCCTGAACAACTCCTTGCGTTTCTCGGCCCGTTGGCTGGTCTTCCTTTAAAATGATAAAAACTCCAGCACCAGGCACCACCTGTCTAGATGTTGGTACGGTCCCAGCTGCTTGCTGCGGCGTCCCGGGTGCCCGTCGACCCGAGTTTGAGGATCTGCCTCCCCGGCCTCGGTCTCGGCCTCGGGGTTGATTTTGTCCAGAGGGTCGAGACTGGCGATTGCGTGGCCTGTTCATTGCCCAAGAAGATTCATATTCAAGGAGTTCTTCAGAGGGGGAGCAAACGGAAAATGCATGAAACTCTATCCAATTTTTCGTTTGCATTGTCGATTGGCGGCTGATTTCACGCTATTAGTCAGCATCTTTTCAAGCATCATTACCGCCAGAGCACAGCGTCCGTTATATGGTCGCCCATCTGGCCAATGTGGTATTGGTCAAACTTGAACATCCCTATAATGCCATAGTAGGAGCACGTAGTCATATAGCCTTTTCCCTACTGACATTGGTAATGACGAGGCGAGAGCCTGAGTAGATGCATCTGCAATACTGAGTACAAGTTGCAGTCACAAACCAAAGTACACTGCGAGTTAGCACAGCCAATTCTTACTACCCGGCAATATTTCCACTGCCAACTGTGATTTGCCTTATATCATGTCTTTACAACCTAAGGAGAGCCAATGATGTAATGAATCGGGAACTTTCCGTCTATGCAATTGTGTTTCTCCAGGTTTACTTTATAAATTGGGTATCTCTCCCGAGGGCTTACATCATTTCGAATCCAACAATATCAACACTCCATGCATTAAAGCCATCTCTGGCGTCATGGATACATATGCACGGCGACCCTGATGGTTAACTGTGTGTATGTTACTTGTGCCACAACGAATTCTAGCCCCGAACTAATAGCCAAATCGAAGAACTATGACCGATTCTTACAGCGAAGCTAGAAGCAGGGCAGTATGGGTGAATTATGGATATAGATGATGATTGTAGCGGCCCCCCGGAAGAGGAGGGCAACGAATACGGGCAGCATCATCGACACTGAGTATATACGTCATGATTTCGAATAATTGACAACTGAATGATAGAAATCCATTGTAATTGATTCTTTGTGGCGGCTGATTGTGCTTTTGACTGCTGCCGACCGAGAGTCGGAATCACATGGGAGTGACCTCAGAGGTAAACCAGCAAGACCCAATGACGACAGCCGAGAAAGAGAAGAGAGAGAAACAGAAAGTATCTGGAATTAAAGGTGGAGGAGATCAAATATAAATACCGTACTTTCTCCAAGGGTTTCCATTTGTTCATGCACTTCCTATCATCAATTCATTGAATACAATTTACAACAGCAACCTAAGCGCACCTAGATATCATGGCGGACAACACTAACCCCGGAAACTTTGCCAACCGGTATGATATCAACAGCGGTTTTAAAAGTAAATCATTGACCAATTGTTGTTAGCCCCAAGGAGGAAGTGCAGTCGATTGCATCCAAGGGTGGACAGGCGAGTCACCAGGGCGGCTTCGCTTCCATGGATCCTGACAAGCAGGTTTGTAAGGACTCAAGACAGAGTGGAAGGAGACTGTGACTAACCTTTCTGTTGCAGCGCGAGATTGCGTCCAAGGGCGGCCAGGCCTCTGGAGGATCTTTTGAGCCCGGAAGCAAGAAAGCTCAAGAGGCGGGCCGCAAGGGTGGTTTGCAGTAAAGCATGACCGTAACTCTAGTGTCGATTCACTGGTAGACGGTGAGATTATCTCTTATTGTAGATAAACATACACTAGCAATTTTGCTCTAATACAAACTGATTGGTCCTACATTCGTTCAAACTCACCTTCAATACTTGCGTAACTACTTAAGAAATTTGATTCAATGATAGGGGCAAAAGCTGCTTGTGATGTCGTAGGCTCATCGGATACATAAAGCCGGCGATCTAGGCGCGCGACCCGATCGTACCTCATTCTAATAGCCATTGATGTCGTCCGAAATTACGCAGGCATTTCTTATACATATTGTCAACAATTCTACGAGGGTCTCCTATTACGATTGACAAACATCATGTGGCTTTCACGAATCTCGACTTGGCAATGGGCAACCCCACGTTCATCGTTTTCTTACCACGTCTCGTCAACTACTATTTGATCACATCGTTAATCACTTTCAAGACCTGTATGTTTCCCTCAATTATGTCGCTGCATGTTTTTTGTAACCACTATTTTAGTGAATCTGCATCATGTCCAAAGTGCAAACGTTACTACTCAAGTTTTGTGTCACAGAAAAGATTTGGAGACTACCGCATCCAACTTACATGTATTTAACGGCATTTCAGACCTTGCTATTTAAAGAACACATGGTTTCCACCTCCTTTTGTCGCTCATATTTAATAAATGACAGCCTGCTTACAAGAAGTATGCCCAACGAGCCCACAGAAAGAGATCTCTCATTCCTACTCATGGCTTATTTCTTTCTTTCTCGCCTGCTTGAGTAGTCTTTTTAGAGAATATGTGAGATAAACAGATAGCTATCTGGTTGTATATCAACTAGATATGCCTTTGAGACCAGACCAGCTTGTTGCTTATTTCATGTAGATATTGTGAGATTATTCCTCTATATGCTTGAGCTTATTGATGCCGAAAGCATAGCAAAGCTGCATAGCCTGAATTAATAATATATAGCCTAGAAGGCAAAGTAATCCTCATCTTTTTGAGATATTAGCCTCAAATTGGCTCTCAAAATAAGGTCGTATTTGTTTTATGTCATCCAATCAACAGGCGTGGCTGTGCCTAACTGATACGTTTCAAGCAATTATTACGAGTCTTCCTATTTGCACAGACAAAAATTCCTATTTGCACAGATATAGTCTGTGCGCTGCGCTAAATGGTCTATGCATTGGAAATTTCTAAAAGCACTTTCAACTTTAAATATAAAAATAACATTAAGAAAAATTTAAAATAAATATTTTAAAAATACTAGTATTTAAATTACTATGTAATTTTATATATTTTATTTTTAAAACTTATTTTAGCTTATAAACCAGATGAGTTTTATGTCATCCAATCAACAGGCGTGGCTGTGCCTAACTGATACGTTTCAAGCAATTATTAGTTACAATGTGTCAGTTTTAGACTACGAAATACCTTAATTATGCAAGATACACTTTGTCCGATGTCCACCCCATGTTGGTCGTAATTTGACATATAGTGCTATTCCCATTCCATCTCCTTCTGTGGCTCTTTCTCACAACGTCTCTACGAGTGATAGAATCAGCATAAATTTATCATTATATGCCCTGCTTGACATGATTATTCTGCTAATCACTATGCTACATTACCATATCGCCACCTAATGCAAACTCGTCCCTTTAAAATCTTATCATTGGTGCGCATGTCATAGACAATTCAGTTCTCCTATAGGTAATCTATCAAGTTTCAGGTAGATTCTATTAGTCCAATTAGGAAAGTCAAAGACGGGCTAATACATCGGATATTTTCATCGCAATATATAGATATATAACTTCGTAACATCGTTCCAGGCACAATTCAGCCTAATTATAGTCCTATTCAATCAGATGCAACAAATTCTCATTTATGCTAAGCCTCTAGAAAGGATTCGGGACAATTCATATTTGCCCGATGAATATATTAATTTTCGGCATACTACAATAGGCAGTACAGATTGTTAGAAATGCCACGCCTTCATCAGACGGAAAGGTGTGATTTACTGACGTTGCTGCAAATATAAGATAGCTTGGATCGGGTTTCTAGTCACAGACGGCTCCTCGATCCTCAAGGCTCAAAACAGGTTCACAACAGTAAAGTCTTGCACGGTTCCAATCACATAGCCGCAATGAAGTTCATTCAGATCTTACCTGTTATCTTGCCAGTGGCCGTAGCTCAAACCAGCTGCGAACAGTATGCAGTGTTCTCTGGTGGCAATGGCTATTCAGTCAGCAACAATCTCTGGGGGCAATCTGCCGGTAGTGGCTTCGGCTGCATCACCGTAAACTCACTCAACTCGGCTGCCTCGTGGCATGCAGACTGGCAGTGGTCTGGTGGCCAAAACAACGTCAAGTCCTACCCCAACGTTCAAATCGCCATTCCCCAAAAGAGAATTGTCAACAGCATTGGCAGCATGCCTACGACTGCTAGCTGGAGCTACACAGGGAGCAACCTTCGCGCTGATGTAGCTTATGATCTCTTCACTGCATCAAATCCCAATCATGTCACTTATTCTGGGGACTATGAGCTCATGATCTGGCAAGTACTGGAGGCCGCTTTTCACGATATTTGACTAACCACAAATTTATTTTTAGGCTGGCAAAATACGGAGACGTTGGCCCTATTGGATCTTCTCAGGGCACAGTGAATATCAATGGTCGGAGCTGGACACTCTACTATGGCTACAACGGAGCCATGCAAGTCTATAGCTTTGTGGCCCCTAGTCCTGTCACCAATTGGAGTGGAGATGTGAAGAACTTCTTCAACTATTTACGAGACAACAAAGGATACCCGGCATCAAGCCAATATCTCCTCAGTATGTGGATCTCATATTCAGTTTACTTAGATATGCTTTACGGCCATACTAACCATACGCCTCATAGGTTACCAATTTGGTACTGAGCCTTTTACAGGCAGTGGGACGCTGAACGTAAATTCCTGGACCGCATCCATTAACTAAGGCGGCCGTGTTGCAAAGTGCAGTTAGTATATACTATTTAGCTCAGGTAATTGAATGTATATATTTGCTCCTCCTTATGTTATTAGTATGCAGTCAGCCAATCATCTGATACCAATGAGCGACATGCTACGATATCGGCATCCGTCAGATGGCCGTCAACGAGCAAATAACAACTCGGCCGCAATGAACCGAAGCCCGAGTACTTCAGCCGGACGGTGGATCTGCAATCTACAGCCCGAGAACGGCATGGCGATGGCTCCAAAATGATCGGCCAAGTGCTGACTCCTCCTCTTCTGTTGCTGGTCCACAAAATGGCTATTCATTCCCCCACGTAGGCTGGCCTATGTTACCTGTTATACCCCGGATAACCACAGTCGTGCAGCTGTGTCCCCCGCCACCTTTTCTGCTTTGGCTCCAAGGTTGATGCATGAACGTGTTTCCAAGCCTTTTAGTACACGAGATGAGACTCGGAAAAATTGAAGCAAAGTCTTTCCGTGGGGAAATCCAGGTTTAGCGTACCTAGGTGGCTTATACGAAGCTTTTAGGCGCGGTGCCTTGTCCAACGTCTCTAATCTAGAGCTACCTACGCTTATGTTACCATTAGATTGCGGGGAAGCAGAGAACATGTGAGGGACGACGACGATAGCCCGCATTTTGAGGTTACACGAGTTGGCCGATGTGAAGATCTCATGCATTGATAGGCGAGATGTGACTTCGGAGCAGATAAAGGTCTCCGATTACGGGTTGGACCTGAACGTGGTCTCTGTGCACATGCATCCTTTGTGTAAGTCCCTGTGCCTGTAATATTGCCTATATATATATTGTATCCCCGGCATTGTCGATCCCATCGTTTCAGGAACAACATCAAAGCTCCAACCTGAGAATTCTTTACCGTTTTTGGAGACCAGCCTCGCAAACCATGGCTAAAAAGGCAGAGCCTTCGCCATACGGCGATGTCGAAGCCCAAGATGCCATCTCTGTTGCTGCTGCTCCCGTCAGCGCCTTCGACAACTATGATAACCAAAAAGTGGACAACGAGCAACAGCATATCGGCACTCTTGATCGTAGACTCAAAGCTCGTCACGTTCAGTTCCTTGCTCTTTCTGGAGCTATTGGCACAGGCCTCTTTGTTGGTAGCGGCCAGGTCCTCTCTTTGGCGGGTCCGCTGTCCGCGTTTATATGCTACATCATCACGGGCTTCAACCTCTACTGTGTGATCAACAGCCTGGGAGAGATGGCAGCCTGGTTACCGATTCCAGGTGCGGTACCGGTTTTTGCTTCACGGTTCGTCGATCCGGCGCTTGGATTCACGCTGGGGTGGAATTATTGGTACCAGTTTGCTATTGGTGTGCCGATCGAGGTGTCTGCTTGTGCCATCATTGTTGACTTTTGGCCCAACGATGTGCCCAAAGCTGCGCTCATCACCGTCTTCTTTGCTGCCATGGTCATCATTAACTGCTTGCCGGTACGCATTTACGGAGAGGCCGAGTTTGCGTTTGGC
Source organism: Trichoderma afroharzianum (assembly GCA_037893235.1). Classification (NCBI taxonomy): domain Eukaryota; kingdom Fungi; phylum Ascomycota; class Sordariomycetes; order Hypocreales; family Hypocreaceae; genus Trichoderma; species Trichoderma afroharzianum. Next base: position 1,049,653 of record JBBLXW010000010.1, read on the forward strand.
GCCATCAAGTTGACTACCATCGTTGGCTTAATCCTGCTCATGTTCATCATCACCTTGGGCGGATCTCCATCAGGCGATAGGATCGGCTTCCGATACTGGCACCATCCTGGCCCAATGAATACTTACCTGGAAGATGGCGCATTAGGGCGCTTTCTTGCTTTCTTCAAGGTCTTTATCTCAGCCACATTTGCCTATGGCGGCAGTGAGATTGTGGTGGTTGCCTCGGGTGAGACCCAGGATCCGCGACGAAACATCAAGCGCTCCGTTCGACGCGTGTTTTGGCGTATCCTCATCTTCTACGTTCTTTCAATCTTCCTCGTTGGCCTCTGTGTCTCATCTGAGGATCCCTCCCTCCTCAATGCTATCAACAGCTCTGCTCCGGGTGCCGGTGCCAGTCCGTTTGTTATTGCTATCAAGAATGCCGGCATCAAAGTCCTTCCGCATATTATCAACGCGGTTGTTCTCTCCTCTGCCTGGTCAGCCGGCAACTCCTTCTTCTATGCGTCCACTAGAGTGCTCTATTCGGCTGCCTTGGACGGCAAAGCCCCTGCCATTCTCAAGTATGAGAAGTTTGGCGTGCCCTATGCCTGTGTGGCCTTGACTACCGCGCTGAGCTGTCTCGTCTACCTGAACGTCAACAATCAATCCGCCGAAGTTTTCTTCTGGATCAGCAACCTGAGTGCTGTCAGCACGCTCATCGTTTGGGCCAGCGTGTCATTCATGTACCTCCGCTTCTACTACGCCCTCAGATACAACGGCATCGACCGCGATACTCTACCCTTCAAGGCCCCATTCCAGCCATTTTTGGGCTACTTTTCCATTGTCTTCTGTCTTGTTATTGCATTCTTCAATGGATTTGATTGCTTCTTCCCCGGCCGATTCAGTGCCAAGTCGTTCATCCCACCATATATCGACATCCCCATCTTCTTGTGCTTGTTTTTCGGTTACAAACTTGTCAAGAAGACAAAGTTTGTTGGTTTGGCAGAGATGGATCTGTGGTCAGGAAAAGCCGAGATTGATAGACTGGAATCCAAGTGGGTCAAGCCAGTGCCACGTAATTTCTTGGAGAGGATCTGGTTCTGGATTGCCTAAGTCGGAGAATCTGGTAGAGGGGCTGTTTAAGTTGTTTGTCGTAATATTGAAGTATGAGATTACATATCTGCCTATGGCTCGCTGATTCTCGATATTGTGGGTGCGGATCGCTTCATGGCAGAAGAGCCCCGTTGGCCTTGTCTGCAAGACACTCTGGAATGTGAAGCGGTAACTGGTAATAATACCGGCTGCGCCCTCTTACCACCAAACTATTTTGAAGCTATTATTAGCGCAGGCCCGGCCGCTTAAACGGCTATGACTGTGTGCCACTACTGTTGTCCATTCTAGAAGGATACGATACTAGTATATTACAGGATTTGTACATAGGCTAATTACATGAATACAGCACGAGCCGAATTAGCGTGCTCAAGGAGCCTGGTTAAAATCATAGCTGTTCCCGAAACCACGGTTCAGATATGTCTTCATCGCCTCCTCAGAGCTAACCCAATCAATGGGAACTTCAAGGCCCAACTTGCCCTCTTGGTCGAGCTTTTCCAAAATTGGTTTCATATTGTCTCCGAACTGCAACTTCATGGGATTCCGGTACCATGGGGCGAAATGGATCATGGCGAGCATGATCCGGATCTGCTCAGATGGGTTCGGCATACCAGCATGCCACAATCTTAGGTCTCGCAACACGACCGATCCCTTCTTCACGATGGGCTGAATGGGCGGGCGGACAGCCTCACGCTCACGCAAGAAGTTCTCTTTGATTCGACCACTTGCTCGCTCTCCATGTGCGCCTTCTTGAAAGGAAATGTCTGTCTTGTGTGTTCCCAACCAAAGCTCGGTCGAGCCATTCTCCGGAGTCATTGTTACCAGAGGTACGTTGACAACAAGAGCGAATGGGTGTGCTGGGTGAGCGAAATCGGCATCTGAGTGCACCGGCTGTCGCTGAGGAGAGGCGCCGGGGAGGGGAGGCATGGCCGAGTTGGCAGAGCAAAACGTCCACTTTGGTCGAGGGCCGAGGACAGCTGAAGTGACTTGAGTAGCAACGGTATCTGTATGGGAGAATGAACGGTTAGAAGGCGATGTTTCGCAGGCCTAGTCCTATCAAGGGGTCTATCTTACTCGTGAATATTGATGGGTAGAAGAACTCAGCGACCGGGGGCGCGTCTTGCTGCAAGTTTCCCTGGTTGTAGTTGAATGGCCCCTTTTCGCCCATATTCTGAAGCACGCGAGCATCCTGTACCATTTTGGCGTTGAGGCTGTCAATGTCCTCATGCGGTACGACATCCTCAATCACCACAAGACCATCTTGATGGATATGTCGCACGGCTTTTTCAAGGTTTCGCTCGTCAAGCCTGGCATTCTTTATCTCGCTGGCACTTGGGCGTACCACAGCAGGCCAGTGAAGGCCGGGAGCTGGCGAAGCTTTCGCCGCAGAAGCAACTGTCGCAAGACCCCGACTGATGAGTCGAGGCGCTCGAAATCGGACTGCCAGCATCGTAACTTTGTGAAGGGCGGTAACTGATAGCAGGCAGGTTTTTTGATATAAATCAATTCAATAAGGGCTTGAAAAAAGATAAGGCGTTCATGCATTGATGCAAAGATTTACACTTTTATACCCTCCCTTCCTAGTCATGGGGCCGCAGTAAGTGATGCTATACTGAAACCCGAGCTCGGGATATCTTGCTGACTTGGATTAATACGAAGCGGGGGACATGTCGCTAAGCAGACCCGGACTCGGCCCCGCTTCCCCAGAAAAAGTTGGAGATTCCAGCTCGGGGAGTCCTGCTGCTGCCCATGAGTTCTTGAGGCTGGAGATCAGGCGTTCGACGGGCCATCCGACAGGCCGTTTACACGCTGCTAGGCGGCGTATGACCTCTTGCCTGGCTTGTTCGGAGCGTATGAACTTGCCGCCTAGGAAGTTTTGCATCGTCAGATGGAGAACGAGGGGGCGGGATATGGATTTTGTGGCGGGCCACTTACAGTAGGCAATAGGGCCGAAAGAGTTCACAATCACCGAAGGTATGTTGGTTGTGAAGGCGATCCCACAAATCTCGAGAGCATAGGCGTCTAGCAGCTCGTCCTTGTTTGTTTCATGGCCGACAATGCCGACATCGTTTGCCACTGAATGGAGAAATGAAAGCTGGTCTGGCGGTGTAAACACGGCGAGAATCGAGAGTGAGACGAGAGCGTATTGCCTCGCAGATGCTAAATACGAAGCAAACCCGAGTATCAGTAGCGTAGAACCTACAGTGGTAGAGAAAGCCTTCAATGGGCAACATACCGTGAAAATCCTGTAGAAACCAGAAGCTAGGTAGTTCGCCAACTGTTGACAAAGTCACAGACCGTCCCCTGGAGAATGGTTTGACATGTTGTGGTATCTCATCGAGCCAGGCGTGGACCATGCCAACAAATTGCCGCCACTCAATTGCTGAGATTTGGTAACTAAAGGCCTTGTTGATGATCTGGCCAAGTATGAGTGAAATGGAGTGGAGTTGGTCGTGTCCATTCGTCAATCTCGGAGCGGCGGATCCGGTCACGTCCATCTTCAATGGACAGCCCTCGAACAAGCTAAAAGTAATGTCTTCCCGAAGGTAGTTCCAAAATCCAGCGGCGAGGAGGCTTTCCGGGGGGCTCCCTGCAATGGAACCTTCACATGATGCCAGTGAGTATGCGCCTCTGAGATGTCTGTTGGGGTCAATGTCCTCTGATCCATGTTAGCCTGGTTCTGGAACCCCAATTACATCTGTTTCCAATGGATTCTCTTGGCTCACCATCGAGAATCTCGTACGACCGCAACAAGCAGGCCGCTGCTAGCGCGACGCCATTCGTCAGCAACTCGCTCTGTTCATCCAGTTTGATGAGGTAGGCGACACAACGGCTGTGGTAGAATCCAGCCATTTCCCTTGCAATCTTGGGCCCCGTTGTCTGGCACAGGTGCTCAGCTGATAATGCAATCACGGCGCTGAAAAGGAGTGGCTCGTCAAGGGCCAGCTCCGGCACCTTTGTGGCAAATTGTCGCAAGGCATCTCCAAGGTCGTACCATTTTGCCAGCTCCGTGATGTAGTTGTGAAAATACCAAGCCACATCTGGCAGCTCGAGGGCATCTCGGGGACTCTCGGGAGATGGGAATCTGGTTCTTCCAGCGGCCCCTACGGAATGTAGCGGCTGAGTTAGCTCAGAGAATGAGATATTTGAGATCCCGGGGAGGCGGGAAATGGCGGGGGGATGTAGCAAGGGAGTTTTGAGAACATATAAAAAGACTTCAGGTTGACCAAACGCACCATTAGCAACAGCAGCAGTTGGTTCTGATGGATGATGATATGCCAGCCATCTAGATGATTTTTGTGGACGCGCGCAGTATCTCCTTGATCTTGTGCACTGGCCGCAAATGGGGCTTGCCTCGTCGCCTGTCAGAAAAGGGGCACATGTCAGTCATTCCAATGACGTGTATAACGAGGGCGAGTGAATATTCTGATACTTAAGGGGTGTATAGGCAGCTATGGGGGTCTGACGAGATCCAGTGTTACTCACATTTTACTTTGCGCTGCCTGCACGTATCGCTGTTAAGCAGAAGCCGACGGCAGAAGCGATTAGACACTGGCGTCGATAGTCTGAAAGACGAATCATTGCTTACCAGGCTGTGATACCACAAGGTCAGTAAGAGTAACAGCGGCAGGGTATGGAAGCAGGGGAGTCGATGCAAAGATAACATGTCCACACACACACGCACGCACGCACCGTTGCATGCGCGACAGTACGCATATCAGGATACATGTATGTACACACTCAGATGCATAGGAGCAAAGGAATGGACCGAACCTAGCGTCCTGTTTGACCACCAAGCGCTTACCTGCTATATTCAATGCTCGAGGCATTGGCTCTCGATGGTATTCACAGAAGTGTTGAATTGACGAGCCCTTACTCTTGACGTACCGCGTTGTCTTCACTCGAGTGTCAGATGGGAAGTGGTTGATTAGGTACAGGTAGACAAAGGCATGAAACCTGATTCATATCAACTGGTGGCCCACCAGACGTATGTAACTGATTGAATAGCTTTTGCGGGGAAGCAGACAGCAGTAAAAAACAGAGGTGGAAAGCGGCGCGTCTACTGCAGGACGCAGAAAACCTCCATGAACCGGCGTCTACTGTGAATAGGCGTCTTCTCTTAGTTGTCTAGCCTGTACACTAAAGAGTCTGGAGCTGTCTAGGGCCGATCGACCGTTTAGCCGCACAGTAGAGATCTGGTATCTGCATAAATGCGTGGCTGACTCTAGGTTTGGCCAGCATATAATCTCAGATGTTGTTAGTCCGTCTGTCTGTACGATGCATACTTTGGCCAATAACTCGGCAAGTACACAGGGCGTTGCTATATCGATCCATAAATTCGGAACTGGGATGCTGCAAATAATCTTTGCCGTAGAGTTTATTCCTCGAATTACAGTTAAACCCGAACAGTTGAAGACGTAGTTATGATGCTACTCTGTGGTATGCTTTCCGCTACCCTACAAGCATCAGATGCAATGTCGTGATCTTTCCTGCTGTGCAGTGAAACGAGGGACAGTAACGAAATTGCACCGCATGACGCATGAATCCCTGCTGGAGGGATGATACATGGAAGTATTGTGCTACAGGGTCCCGAATCATTTACACATGCAGCACTATCAGGCTCCTAACTATAATACCCACGTGCTCATGTTTCTTTAACGAGATGCGCATATTATCTAAGGCGCTCAGAATAGGCAATTAGTATAAGTAGGGGTGCCATCGTCCACCTCGCTTCTCTCATTATCGACCTACCCTTTTTGGCACCGCATCGATAGCTCTGAAGCAACGCCGGCTTCTATAGGACGACGAAACAGAACTCGCGTAGCAGACATTGCGGAGACTTGAGTAGCATAGGATTGAGGGGGGTATCATTTGGTTACATCTAGTGGGTAAAGTTCAAAGTTTCTTATGCAGACAAGAACCCGCGAACAGAGGCATCCTTGCCTCGGATTTCCCATTTGGTGGTGTATTCTTTTTTGTGCAACATGCCGAAGTTAGCCGAACAGTCTTGTCAATGAGTTGTCGCCTCATGTACTGATCTATTCTCTCACGTCGCTATCTATCTCTCTTGGCAGCCAAGCCGCCAATCTGAGACTTTATGCGACGATGTGACTGATAGGCCCAATAGCCCAAGGAAAGACGCGGAAGCCACCTCGTATTAAAGGCTGGTTTCGTTTGTGATTGGTTGTTTCTTTCGCTTTCGCTAGGTTGGCAACATATTTCTTTCATTCGTTATTGTATCCGTAGTGAATAATGAGTGGCCGTGCAAAACCACTCTATCCTACTCCCTCGCTTGCAAGTAAGGTTATTTATTTATGGTTCTGAACAAGCATCAATCGCAAGGTTAATAAATCCCCTAAGTACCCCACGAGCAGAGATGGGGTGCATGTGTACTGAGCGCGGATATACGCGTGGGCGTCTCCTGGTTCACTTCGTAATGCAACTGAAGTCGAAAGTTGGATCGCATGGTAGTATTTATGAGGTTGCAACACAGCTGGAACGATTGCATCGACCAATCAATCTACCTCGTATCCTCGGCTTTACTGACGCGCTGCGCAAAAGATCCTTTTAAATCTCGCTCAGTTCGTATTATTGTAAAGAGGTTGGATGTCATACTGCATGAACTATACCGGCGTCAAGCACATCGATTGACACGCTTGGGAAGCTTATGGAGCACGTCGCGGCTGTGCGTGGATGTTACTCGCTGATAGGATAATGTATCCTGATTTGAGAGAAATATGAGCGCTACAGCTTATAGGTACAGCCAAATGCTGCAGTGATACAAATGCATCTACGGAGTCTATGCCATTGGACAAGCCGTAATATGGCGACCCTTTCGGCTTTTCCCTCCCGCCTCGGAGTCCCGGTATAAATCAGCATTAAATTTCCGAGCCTAAACTTCTCCAAGTGGTGCCTACCTGGAATCAGATAACGGCGAGCTCATTAAACAGGAAGGCCATTTTGAAGATCTGCAGCCATCAACGGCAATCATCTGCATGGGGAAGCTCATCTTATCCAGCCCCTCCTGATGTGCCCAACAACTACAACTTTATTGTATAACGTTCTTTTCGGAGACTAAAATGCCGCTATTGAAGCTATGGGTCTGGTCTCTTCACATGCTCTCGTACGTACATACGGAGGTAGTCTGCATTATGACAGATATCAGTATGCCCCGCAAGTGGGATCTGATGGCACGCAACTACATCATATTGTTGACTAATGGACATAGTAAAGATTGGAGACTGTTATCATGAGCGCAAAGGCTATAAGAGATTTCAGAATTTAAGCTGTAGAGTGTGGGATAATACTTGCACATGGACATATGGGCGGCAAAGGGAGGATGGGGGCCACACCCCTCGGATATTAGATGCATACCCGGCCGTTGTGCTTTTGGTGCGGCCGCTCCCAGAGTAGTTATCAATCACAAGGAAGTGGTATAGCGGATGCCGTTGCCGTCGAAATGAAGCTGGCATTGTGGTTGGTTCGGTTTCTACCGGCGGTATTTAATCGTAAGAGCATGATCATTATTCTGCGATAGGAAGATGAAAGTTGGGGGTGTAAATTTCCCTCGTTTCGTATAATTCCTAGCCCAAACTGTAAAACAGCCAATCGAATGAAGAAGAAGGGCAATGATCGCAACTTCTTGCACGTCGTCCACGATTTTCTTGGCATGTTGTGACTTCGTGTGTGCGGCTCATCAGCATCAGATACGCAATATCCCCTGACGATTGAGACATTGGTACCCAAAACCCTATCTCCTCACAAAGCTCCATGCAGATGGGGATCTATAGTATCTGGCACGACTTTTGGGCCATAGAAGACCTATAACCAGTGAGTTACATCAAGATTACAAAGACTCGGGGTCTGCTGGCCCGTATTGATAGGCAGTGTTGCATCCAAACGTTAGATACAACACCGAAAAAGCGTGATATGAACGAGAGTATATCATGATATTCTATAAGTTTCTTTATTCTAATGCTAATACAGAAAAGTCCAGATGGAAGTGCCTTGTATGACAAACTAGACCCATGTCTGATGTGCCAACGTGACGGCCATTGAGGTAGTATCGTCATTTTGTCTATCCAAAGGCCAGTCTATCTTAATATTAGCCTCATTCAATGTTGGGTTCGCCATCGAAGCACCATAGAGGTTCTTGGAAGAAGTCCCAACATTATCACAGCTGCTGTGGATGGTTTGCTTTCAGCACAATTACAGCATCGTACATGCGTACTTTTGTCTTGACAGTCTCGCAATCTGCCTTGGCACCAATAGATAGCCATGCAACATCGGTGGACTTCCCAAACCACCATAGTCTATGGACTATTGGTGTCTTGAGAAGAAGTATTTAGTGTTACAATACGGATTGAGCTCGTACAGAGCTTCCAGACCAGGAAGGTGATGAAGATAAGGCTCGAATTCAACCTTTGGAGTATCGGAAATGTCGGCAACAACATGATGTTCATCATGGAAATATCGAGCTCGTGGAAAACACATAAATAGACGTGAAAGTCTTGATCATTGTTCCTTTTCTTCATCCTTGGATCATCAACAAAAGCTTCAAGGACATCAGATCCGGTCTCCAAGCACCTTCTCACAGCTCAATACTCTAAGACAAGAACTCAATCCCCATCCTTCAAAATGCGGTTGTCCGTCCTTCTTTCTCTCCTTCCCATGGTGCTGGCCGCCCCAGCCACCGAGAAGCGAGCAACGCCTGCACCTCTCCTCACTCCCACCAGCAAGCACGGCCTTGTTGCTGATCAGTACATTGTCAAGTTCAAAGATGGCAGCTCTCTCCAGGCTGTTGATGAGACTCTTACCAAGATTGCCTCTGATGCCCACCATGTCTACCAGCATGTTTTCAAGGGTTTCGCCGCAACTCTGGATCAGGAGACCCTCGAAGCTCTTCGTAGCCACCCTGATGTAAGTATAAGTCTCTTGAAAACGATCTTGAACGAAAAGGTATATGTACTTACAACGCTTTTGAACAGGTTGAGTACATTGAGCAGGATGCGGTTGTCAAGATCAACACCTATGTTTCGCAGACTGGCGCTCCATGGGGTCTGGGACGTATTTCCCACAAGGCTCGTGGCAGCACCACCTATGTCTACGATGACAGTGCTGGTGCGGGAACTTGCTCCTACATCATCGACACTGGAGTTGATGCTACTCATCCCGTACGTGAAACTCGAGCTTTGAAGAAGACAAAATGAGAAATCATTGAAAGCTTACAAAGACCCTTTATATAGGAGTTTGAGGGTCGTGCTACCTTCCTTAAGACTTTTGTTTCAGGCCAGAACACTGATGGTAACGGCCACGGAACCCACGTCTCTGGCACCATTGGCAGCCGCTCCTATGGCGTTGCGAAGAAGACCTCAATCTACGGTGTCAAGGTCCTCGACAACTCTGGAAGCGGTACATTCGCCAACGTCATTGCCGGTATGGACTTTGTTGCCAGCGACTCACAGACCCGAAACTGCCCCAACGGCTCCGTCGCCAACATGTCTCTTGGTGGTGGCTACACCGCTTCCGTCAACGCTGCTGCTGCCGCCCTGATCGATGCCGGTGTCTTCCTGGCCGTCGCAGCTGGTAATGATGGCGCTGATGCTCGCAACACCTCTCCCGCTTCCGAGCCCACTGTCTGCACTGTCGGCGCCTCGACTTCTGCTGATGCTCGAGCCTCCTTTTCTAACTACGGCACGGTTGTGGATATCTTTGCTCCTGGCCAGGATGTCCTCTCGACCTGGCCCAGCGGACGGACTAACACCATCTCTGGTACCTCAATGGCAACTCCACATATTGTTGGCCTTGGTGCCTATCTTCTTGCTCTTGAGGGCCCCAGAGGACCCCAGGCACTTTGCTCGCGTATCCAAGCGCTTTCTGGCCGCAGCCTCCTTTCTGGTATCCCTTCTGGTACCATTAACGCTGTTGCTTTCAACGGCAACCCCTCCGGCTAAACGGAGAAAGCAATCCAATGAAAGAAAGAAGCAGAGCACGCAAGCATGTTTTACATGAGAGTTATCGAATAGGCTGTGGGATGATGGCACTAACTTGGGGCTGAACATTCCTTTCGATGTAGACAAAGCTTAGCTTAGTATGAATCGACGATGCCGTGCTTATTGATATGAGCTGTTTCATTGCGTATTGTATTGTGACTATCGAGTTGAACTATACGCGTCATTTGCTGGAGCAGAGAGTTTCGTTCCTTGGCATTCCGATTACCTCCATGAGGCTGCGGTAGTTAGAAAGGCATATCATTTCCTCGGGAAAACAATAGTAGCACTGACTATTAATCGTAGTATGTTACAAGTTGGATGTGTTGTAAAACATGTTGACCTCCCTCAAGGTAACCTTGATTTATGCTTACTCTGCAGATCGAATGTCTGTACCTACTTCATGGTTAGTGCAAAGAGGTAGGAGATTATGCTCCGAGAGCCCATTCTCTTACCAAATATAGAAAAGGGCAATATAGCAAATGGCAGTATAGAAAAGAGCTGCTGCATCTATCTGTATCCATGGCAGCTAAATGATTCGTATTCGTCATCACTATAGACATTCGTGAAACGTTTTATCAGATCGTATCACTACATTCGCTTAGAGCAGACTTTGTAGGGAATGAAAAATCTGCGATAGATTGCATTCCAACACCGGAGCGGTAAGCAGATAGTAGCGTCTTGTTGAATACCATCGAAGAGCTCCGGCTTTAGCTGGTTGGTCTAAAGTTACGCGAAATTTGTTGATAACTTGCATATCTTGACATCATCGCAATGCAACTGTGTTTTGACTATTTAGCCAATCATCATGCCACCCTACAAGCTGGTAGTATCACCTAGTGTGGTTATAAATGTTGGTCTTGCCAAAACTTTCCGAACGGTAAAGGATCATCGTCGTGTCTCACTATAGTCGAGCGATAGGTTGAGACATCTGCCCTACATACTGCTATAGAGACGGCATGATCAACTAAGTGCGACATGTCTAAGTCGCTAAGTCAAATTTTACTCTAACGTTCACATGTCAACCTGGCTTTTTATAGATGAACGTCTGGAATCGGTCTATCAGCAGACCTTGCTTTTGCCATGATATGGAATTAAACCTATATGCTAGGAATTCTACCTACATCAACATTGCATAGCTACTGTGATTCAACACTCAACTGTATAATCAGGGAGTAGAAAGCCGTGGAGATATTGAGTATATATTGCATCGTCTCTCCTCCCCAATGCCAACTCCTTCTCATCTGCACCTCGCTTCAGAAGCAACCAAGCATCTGCACCTCACTCGATAACAAAAAGAAATCGTTACTCAAGGTTTATAACTCATACAAAATGCGTTATACTGCTGTCCTCGCTGTCCTCGGGTAAGAACATGAACCCATTGCCCACCAAGTATACACAATGCTAACCTCACTAGCTTCTCCGGTTCGTGATTGCATAACTTTAGATGTATTCATACATCTTCATACTAACCCTTCCTAGGAGTCATGGCCAACCAAAACTTCGGACCCTTCGGATTTTTCGGACCCTGGTTCGATGGCGACTTAACTATCGATGACCTCGCTGACTTTCGGTTTCCCGAGAACCCTTGTGAGTTCATTGGTGGTACTTGCGAGATCGCCACTTCCCTTACATTCTGCGCTGGTCGGGGCGACTTCAGCGTTGATTTGCCTTGTGGCCTTGGCCTCGGCTGCTGCTGGCACAGGGACACCAGCAATGTTTGGTTTGAGCAGTGGAAGGAGTGGCTCGAGCGACACAGGCGCATCAACTAAAGCCGCTTTAATGTCTTGACGCTTTGATGGCTTGACGCTTTGATGGCTTGGCGCTTCTATGGCTTGATGCTTTAATGGCTTGACGAAGTCTTCAATTGGCGATTTATTGATGTACGGTAGTTGGTGATGGTGAAATTAGCCGTACTGAACTCAATGAGAGATTGTTAACCCCGATTAAGTAGCAAAAAAGTGACAAGTAGAGTGTGAGATGATGATGGAGCTTTGATTGCTCTTATGATTCCAAGATGGGCAGTTGTTCATTGATCAAGTCGAACAGTTGAATGCCGCTTCATGTCTCCAGCCAGGGTTAACCTACGTAGTCTATATTAACACCTTGATTGAAGTTGTACTAGAATTTGCTGCATTGGCCAATTTCGAAAAAGCATCAGGTAGTCTATAGAAGAATTAACACGTGCCCTTATCAAATCGCGAATACGGAAGAGTCGCTGAAGTGAGTTATCGTTTTCATTAGTTTTGACCTTCTTACGAATCGTCTGTAGTGGAATTCATAATGTGATATTTGTATTCATGAATATTCTCTTAATCTGCAATTTCGCAATTGTGATTCTGATAAGATGAAGAAACGACTTCAGTGTCTGACTACGATGAAATGAATTGCCATGTGAAATGCGTAAGAAACAACTTTCACTCGCTCCTAAGTACTTATATGCCTAGGTACAATTACGAATCTCATGTATGTAATGCTAACGACTACTGACTAAATTATACTTGTACAATATATAACATCTTTGTACGAAGTAGTTCCGATTATTTTGCATATTTACTTGCTCGACTTTTGCCCCACGGATGGGGCCGCTTTGTGGATTATGAGAAATCGCCCCTGAGTGTTTATCTTAAAAGTGGACTGGCCCACTAAGGCGATATAAATGGGTGACGATTAAGTATGTCTCGGAGTCGACTTCTAAGCTCCGTTGCGGATGTGCGAAGTTCAAAAAAGATAGATATAAGTTGCAGATACGATCCGTCAAAACAACACTCAATTCTGAGGTCCAAGCAGAAGCCTCATGAACTGTCTTAAAGAGTACATGTGGATGGATATGAAGCACATGTGAAGAGGAAACATGCGCTGTCAATCTAACTCTACCAAGTAATTAGATAGCAACGCTAAAAGACCACACACTGCCTATTCCGTATATACAATGGAAGCCTTCTTTTTACGACCCAGAGTAGCGGCGCCCTATCAGTGGCATTTCAGCACTCATGAGTCATCCGCCTCATCTTGACATGGCTATAAACAACCCAGAACCAGAAAGCTGGAGAAGAAAGGAAACAAAGTTGAATCCTTCAAGCCGTGCTCATCAGCCTAAATAAAACTTTGTTTCTTGGCGCTCAAATACCCCGAAAATGGATGATTCGCTCGGACCGCCTGTAGCGTCAGCTGAACCGGCCCTTCTGCCGCCACGGACGCCGCTTCACGGCCGCTACACATCCGTGGTTCCGCTACAGCCTGAGCATTGGAGAGCGATATACAAACATCTTGGAGGGGAAGAAAACGCCTGGAGATGGAAGTACATGCCGCTTGAGGGACTCCTTACGGAGGAGGCATGTGAGTTGACAATCAAGGCCTGGTGCGCTTCAGCCGATCCCCTATACTATGCGGTACTTTCGGGTCCAGCTTCCGATCCCGCTTCGGAGCCGGCAGGCATCCTGTCATACTTGTCGATGGTTCCAAATCACCGCAGAATTGAGATTGGATGGGTGATTCTGGGTGACGCTTTGAAGCACTCTAGGGAAGCGACGGAGGCATTTTTCTTGTTCATGAAGCATTCGTTTATGGATCTGGGATATCTACGTGTCGAATGGAAGGCCAATCATCTCAACGAGCCGAGCTTGGCAGCGGCTCGGCGACTGGGTTTTACGTACGAGGGAATTTTCAGGTGAGATTATGATCAAACGTCAAACCGCAAAAAGGCCCATTCATTACGGTATGGTGGATATGCTAATTTTTCTTGGCGGGTTTACAGGAAACATATGATTGTAAAGGGCAGACGCAGGGACTCGGCTTGGCTGAGTATCATCGATGATGAATGGCCTGCTGTGCAGAAGGGATTTGAAGTCTGGCTGGATGAGAGCAACTTTGACGAGAATGGGAAGCAAAAGAGAGGGCTGAGAGAATGCAGAGAATAAAGCGTAATTGAAAGAAAGATCTGCATTTGCTATAGGTTGAAGGGAAAGACTCAACGTGCGAGATGATGCAGTTATTGATAGAAGTTTGATGAATCAACGACGCTGTTTATGACGTCAAGGGGCCAGTTGTGACGGCAAAGCAGACATCATCAGTAGGGCTGATGACACGGAACGGAGATTCGCCGATCTATGGCACCCACGACTCGTATTTGCTGAACTTCGAGATATTTTTAGGAATGGCTTTGCAACGCCAGGGCGGCGTAATTAAAGAGACGGATTCTCAGATGCCATTTCCCCCGATGCTAATGGAAATTGTTAAAAATAAAGCGTCCAAATGTGTTATGGCGCTGGTTGTCGATGGCTTCTCTTTGTGTACCTGGCAGCTCCCAGCGGCCTGGCCGCCAAAGTTTGACCGGTGGCGGCAGCTCTACGCGCCGGCGGTTGCTTCGATTTCCCAAGATATGGATCGACGCGCGTTCATGGCAATTGACTATGAAAGCTATTCTGGCCTTTTAATATATCAATAGTGTCATTTAGTTTACAGCATTAAGTGAGCGGTGATGGGTGAGAAGAGAGAAGACGAGTCTCATTGACGAGTGTTAGTGCATGCATTTAGTCGAGATAACATGAAGCAATAACCAAGACGCTGGTAGACTCCGTCTAATTTACTTGTACAGCAAGAGCCACAATAGAATACAGTAACAAGCACATGCATTCCAGTTGATAATTACCCATTGACTTGGACAGCTCTGCCAATCCCGCCCTGGCGCGCACAAAAAGAGCCGAGACCCCAAAAGACCAAACCACCAAGTCAGCCACATGCCGAATGGCCGAAGCTTGGAATGGGGCGCGCGTTGAGCCCTTGAGTTATTGGACGCCGTGGCTGGCTGATGGGGCAAGGCAGCGGCACCTCCGGTTCGCCAGGACTCGTAAGATGGCGGCGAGAATTGGTGTTAAACTAGAATTAGACAAAGGGTCTCAGATTCGTACTCGAGGTGACGGCTGAACGGCAGCAGATGCGCCATCACCAAGAAAACAAGGCTACTCCCTGGTCGGGGTTTCTCTTTATTTTGTGGCCTCTTGCTCCCTTACATGCCCCCTTTCCATGGACTGATGAAGAAAGCCCAGTAGACAGAGAGATTCATATTAGTCTTCAAGTCAAGGGCCGGAGATAAAGAGAGACAAACCTTGGAGATGAGGTGCTGATCTTTCTTCCCCAGCGGATCTTCGCTACTGCTCCTTCCCGTCATTCCAATCTAATTCTTTTCACCTTTCCAATTTTTGATTCTCCTCTTGGTATTCTCCATTACTATTTGTCCGCCGAGGAGTCGGTTACTTCTCAGACGGTCGACACTGCCTCATTCTCACCTCTAATCGGCACGCCCTCTGCCTGCCCCATGGCTTCGACCAAGAGTGACACAGCCTCAATTGAGGAACCACGGCACGCTCCGCCAGGCCCCATTGATGGTGCAGCATACATGGCGGCTATTGGCACTGATGCTGATGCTGCTGATGCCGGTACTCAGAAGGCTGATCCTGTTGCGACCCCTATTCCTCCAGATGATCATCGGAATGATGCACGGCAACAGTTGTCTCAAGAGGCCGATGAGAAACAGCAACAGTACATTCCTCGTCGAGATGAAGCCCGCACACCTGCATTGAACGAGAAAGTCGACGCCTCTCTTGCAGCACCAAAGGCCGTCGTCTTGCCGCGAGCCGGCACATTTTCTTCCACCCTTACCACATTGACCGCCGCATCTTCCTCCTATGGTCTGCTATCAACTGCTCCTTTATGCGAGATCCCGGAATCGGTGCCGCCAGATCGCGTCACCCTAGTCAAGGCCAAGAAAGGGGATGACTATGAGCCCCAAGGCAGCAAGCTGAAGAATAACCTCTATCCCGCAGTTGGTTTCTTGGAGCTAGCTAACGCTGGCGATTTTGCTGCCAATGTGTGGAACCAGTATCCAGTCCCGGTGTATGCAACTGTCTTCATGGCGGTTGGGGCGACCTTTGCCGGCATCATGTCTGTCTTTGCTGCTCTTGACTCAAGGCGTGCCTGGCGGAATGTGAAGTTTCTTCGCAAGCAGCAAATTGAACTGAAAAAGGCGCATGCTGACAGAGTAGCAAAGTCTCAGCCGACTAGGGACCTGGATGTGCTGTTGTCTGTCATATTCCGCGAACTGGGCACAGAGGCCGTCAACCGCTGGGGACTCAACATGTTTATGGGCGCTGGTGCCGTACTCATCTGCGTGGGTACATATCTTGCCATTGCCGGAGCCAACGATGCAATCTTCTTGGCTAGTAACCTTCTTTCTGGATACGTCGGTAACGCTCCCATCGCCCTTTTTGGCACAATCAACGCTTTCTGGGCATATTACATCTTTTGCAAGGCCCAGGGACACATCAATGCGGCATCGAAAGCTATCCCTGGTACACGGGCCTTAGCTCTGATCAAGAGGCGCAGCAGAAATGTGCAAATCTACACCTCCATCAACGGCACTGCCACGCTCGTGGGAGGCGCTGGATCCATGGTCACCGCAACGAGATGGTGGGGATATGTTGTGCTAATTCCCGTCATCTTATCCTCTATATTTTGCAACTATTGGTGGCGCACAAGAGCAGGCTATACGCGCCGTGATTTGGTACCCGCTGGGTTGTCAATTATGAATGTCGATTCACTTTCTACTGCTTTGGAGTTTGCTTCCAGAGCGGAAGGCAAAATCAGGGAGCAGAAGAAGACGCCCATCAACGCCTTTGTTTCGGACCCGACATCTCTAAAGTCTGTCCTCGCATTTATCCAGGAACATGAGCTGCTGGAACCGTTCAGTCAAAGACTCGTAAAGGATGAAGCTTTGCGGAAGGCTCTTGGCTTTACCAATACCCCAGCAGAAATCGAAATCGATCTTCTATCCCTCTTGGCTTTACCTAATGATCAGCATCCTGCAATTATTCAGGTTGCTCAGGACACGGTGCGGAAAATCGGATCAAAGCATTTTAAATATCGCGAACGTTATGCAGCTGAGCTGCTTGGTACATATTTTGCTGTCTCACGACACGAAGCAAAGCGCTGGGAAAAGGCTAGATCTCACTCCGAGAAATCCGGGTCGCGATGAGACAAGACCATACAACTTGTAGAGCTGGTTTCTAAAACTTAGATACTTTATTGTCTGGAAAGCATTTGAGCGAGGAGTTTTGATTGCGTTTATTTTCTTTTTAAATTGACATGCATATACCGGCGCAATGACAAGGCTTTATTACAACCCTTATGGAAGGCCTTGGGTTGGTGTAAAGAGTATAATAAATCATATTGAAGATTATTTCATTCTTGAATTGTCCATAAGCTGATATTTTGTGCCAACTGTTTCGTCAAGTAGACTCAAAAAAACGGGCGACTTTAGCGGCGCCGCCTTGTCTACCAAACATCTCCCTCAAGTCGCTAACAAGTTCATCGGGACACTCGTACGCAGCGAAATGCCCGCCTTTCTTATGAGCTGCATGAAAGACTACCGGGCCAAGATATCCACCCCATGATTTCGGAGGCACAATGACGTCCTTCGGAAAGAGTGAAATGCCAAGAGGAACATTGGGGATATACTCCGCTATCTTGGTCAGTTCATCCTTCTGCTTGCCAATTAGCTCGTAGTATATCGTCACGCTGGACGCAGGGCCCGCGCGGGAGAAGTAGTATATGGATATCCATTCCAAGATTTCTTGATCGGTCCAAGGGTACTCGTCGGTCCATTCTTGCAGTTTCTCATATACCCATGCTAGTAGCGCGACTGGAGAATCTGCCAGTGCGAATCCGATCGTGTTTGGCTTTGTGCTTTGTAAGATCATGTAGCCGGAGCTGTGTTTGAGATACCAGAATGAGCGAAAAAGACCCTTCTGTTCATCTTCGGATAGTAGGCCAAGATAATATTTAGCAGCAAGCCAAACGGATCGCCAGAGCGTTGGCCTAGCAGGCATAACGTTGACATGGACCGCAAGGCAGTGATCCGGATAATGAAGGGATATGGCACGGGTGACCATGTAGCCCCAGTCGCCGCCTTGCGTTACTAGTAACTCACAAAATATGAGTACCAAGTTTGTGTAAAAAACTTGGAGGAGAGGCAATAAGATTCGAATGATTACGTACCATACTTGTCGTATCCTAGCTTAAGCATGACTTTATGCATCGTCTCTGCGTATTGTTTAAGACCAAAAGCCTTTTTTGTGACCTTGTCAGAGAATCCGAAATTTGGTAGAGAAGGTGCTACAACATGGAATGACGGTACATCGTCACCCTTGGGTTCCGAGAGTGATTGTATAATTTTCGTCACTTCTACGATGCTACCAGGCCCTGGAGGAAAACGTCTTAGTACTTTGGAAATGTCCAAAATGGAAATCTTGATGTTGACTTACATCCATGAACAAAGAGTAGTGGAATGCTATTCAGTCGGCTACCTTTTTGGTGTATGAAATGTATGTTGAGCTCCTCATATCCGTCCACAGAAATATTTGTCGTGAATTGCGGGATTTTGTTTAATTTCGCTTCGTAGGAACGCCAATCGAAGCCGTCTTTCCAGTATTCAGTCAAACGCTTCACATCACTCAAGGACACGCCATAGTCTCGGTCATCGGAGAAGTCGGATTCAGACGGAAATGTGGCGTTGGAGAGCTTGTTCTTTAGCTGCTCCAGCGCAGAATCTGGGATGGCAAGCGTGAAGGGGGTTATATCTTCGGACATTTTATTCACTTGCGATTAATTGAAGAGGCTGCGAAATTGTTTGAAAGAAGGGAAATGTGGCTGTTTCATTGAGTTAAATATCTTGTTGCGGAGAAGAATATTTCCTCGAGTCCTTGCAACCGAGGATGCGGGGGAGTGATGATGCGACCTTACGAACACGATTGGGCGAGCATGCAAGGCTGCCAAGGCTGTGACGGAAGGGTTGCGCTTGTTATGATAGAACTTATCGACTGGCTGCAACAATTTTAAGTTATGGATGAAAATACCGCCTGTCAATTGGTTAGATCCGCCTTTTATATACATGCTCTACCCTATCGCAATGCACTGTTGACCTGCTTTAAGGGAATAACAACTCAGCACACCCTAATCTTGCTATCTAGCATCCTGTTTCGGAAATCATACCGAATACTACACGAATATAGTGATTGTAGCAGATATTATGAATATATAGCCATATGGCAGATACAAGAGGAATGTAGCTATAGTAGTAAATACTCGAGGAACATAGCGATAATAGCAGAGACTGTTATACAAATCTCATATGCCAAGGGCACTGAAGCCAGCGACAACTGAGGAAAAGAAAAGTATTATTATTACTGGGTCGATACTCTTGATGATTGAACTGATCACTATTAACTGTGCAGTCGCAATGTGACCTTGATTAACCAGATAGCTTTGTCGTAGCGGAGTAGTCGTTATTGAATGAAGGATTGGCTATCTATCGACCCAGCCTTAGAGTATGGGGAAATGTTACTATGTGTGGAATCGGATATCTAACTCAATAGTTTCTCTCAATATGTGTAGCAATTTTACTCATGGATCATTAAAGGGAAAAGTGAATAAGAAATCCATCCATAAATCTAACTCAATTTACTGCATATGCTTATCAATCTCAGCATCAGACAAGAAATGCCCTCCCGCCGAACACCGGTAACCTCCATTCTGTTTAATCCAATTAAATCCCGCGGGACATATTCCAAGAGCCCTGATTTTTGCCTGTTTCGCAACTTCCTTTTTTCTCCTTTCTTCTTGTTCCATGAGTTGCCGCAAAATCTTTTCGCGTGCAGCTTCGGCCTTTTTCTTTGCTTCCTCAAGTTTTCGGCGTTCTTCTTCTTTCAACTCTTCCTCCTCCTTGATTAGTTCCTGTACAATCTTTTTTCGAGCGGCTTCGGCACTTTTTCTAGCTTCCAGGAGGTCGCGATATTCTGCTTTTTGGCGTGCTTCTTTGGCTTGATCTCTTTGCAGCTGTTCCCACACTTCGTCGCTTACACCTGCGTCTCGCACTACTCGCCGAGATTCGTGATCGTCTGATAATTCGGGTTCTTTATTCGCTTCTTCAGTCGACTCATCTGTATTATTCCGTTTATCCGCAGCCGTCGATTGCTGGGCTTGGGTACTCGCGCTGGTTTGATTGGGGCCCGGTGGCGTGGATGAAGCGTCTGCTTCGTCATCCATAGGAACAGGAGAGTCGGATTTGTTCATCCTGGATTGACGGTCTCGTAGCATCCGATTAAGCTCCTGCAGAACTCGTTTCTCTTCCAATTTGAGTGATGGCAACGCCAAATTTACTGTTTGGAAGACGTTTCTGGCAAGCTGCTTGACGTCTCTTGCACTCGCCCATCCATCTGCTTTTGATAGCTCAGCAAGGATGGCAGTACAATCGCTGAGAAACAATACAGAGGGTTCTTCCAAGCAACTGATATCCATGCTTTTGCCTCTCTTTGAGATCTCCATTTTCCTTTTCCGCAAAAGGTCAGCAAGGAATCGGAAACAAGCATCTGGGTTGAGTGGCTTAAAGTCGATGCTTTCAGGAAAGCGGCTTGTCAACCCGGCGTTTACGGACAAAAGCCGGTTTATATCGTGTTCATACCCTGCCAAGATAATAATGAGCTTGCCCTGATATTTGGGCGTTGTAATGAGGCCGACGAGCTCATCGATGGCTTCTTTGGCAAATCTGCCCTCGGCGAATCGGTAGGCCTCATCAATGAGCAACACCTTCCCCAGCGACTTTTCGAGAACTTTTTGAACTTTCGGTCCAGTTTGGCCGACATACTCCCCAATTAAATCTGTGGCTGAGCATTCTTCCACCGTAGCCTTGGAAAGGAAGCCCATATCGTAATAGACCTTGCCCATCTTTCGTGCCGTGGTTGTTTTCCCTGTACCAGGAGGGCCTCGAAATAGGAAATTGAATGGGATCTCTTCCTTGACGTCCATTCCAAGAGCTTTCAATTGCCGCACTCGTGACTGAATGCTTTCAAGCTTTTGGATAATCTCTTCGCGCCCAATGTCGTCTTGGAACAGCTGTTTCACGTTCGTCTCTGTTCTGGTGGATCGATCAAAATCTTCGTCAAAGTCTTCTGCTTCCAACTGGTTCCTCTTTTTTATCTTTCCTGCGGAATACCTTTTTTGGTAAGAAGCCTTTGCTTTGCTCAGAAGATTTGTCACTGCGCCTCCATTGCCGAAATGAGGCCTGTTTCGTTCTCTGATGAGCACATCGAGTGCAGCTGTCTTGCCTTCGCCCGTGGTAGTGAAGCCTGAAACTTTTAGCTTGAGACCTAGTACCTGTCTCAGCCCATCGTCGTCAAAATCTTCAAACACAAATGGTGTGTCTACTGAGAACCGCCGACTCAGTCCTGGATTGACGTTCTGGAACATTTCTTCCATCTGTTCCTGGTAGCCTATGAGAATGACGCAACGGTCATCACCGGGCACGTTTTGAACCTCTGCGACAATTGTATCTACGACGGATGTCTTGTAAGGATCGGTAACTCCCTTTCCGCCGTATAATCCGTATGCCTCGTCAATTACCAGCACTTTGCCGATTGTTGATGCGAGAATTCCTTTCGTTTGAGACTCTGATTGCCCCAGATGAGAGCCGATGAAGTCTGCGGGAGTTTTCATTACCAATTCTCCATTGGACAAGAGGCCAAGAGTTGCGAGAATCTCGCCATACAGCTTCGCGACCGTCGTTTTGCCTGTTCCAGGGGATCCGAGGAAAACCCTGTTGAGAGTAAACTCCATCGGTGGCTCTTCAGCAAGTTCGCGTTCATAGTTGGTCGTCAGCGAGTCGAGTAAGATTTTCACTTGCTCTTTCACTTCTTTGAGGCCTATCATCTCATTCATCGTTTTCCACGCTTTGCAACTCTGTAGAGACAGCGATGGTTCTGGTCCGATAATGTCTTCTTTGGTAAAGAGGAAGTCGTTGGGAGATTTCTTGGCCCGGCGCTCAAGCCGAATCCTGTTTGCCTGTCTCTTTTCGATGCGAGCAAGGTAATTCTCGATGCTCCGTGCATTACCAAATCCCTCTTTGCCTCTACCTTTTCCAACTCGGCGGGCGGCAATTCGGAAGTAAAGACCGTCTGGACCATCTTCAATTTCCATCTGGTTATTATACTTTCGATTTACCTGACGCTTAAGAATCCTTAGTAGCTCCTCGTCGGTATAGTCTTCAAAGTTCATTGTAATGGGGAACCGACTGGAAAATCCCTCATTGTGTGCAAAGAAGGATTCCATTTGCTTAGAATAGCCAGCAAGGACAAAAACAACCTTTCCTCGAAGATTTTCAACTTCTGCAAGAAGATAATCCAAGACTGCTTTGCCGCCTGGGCTATTTCCGGATGAAAGCTGATAGGCTTCGTCGATAAACAGGACGCCGCCACCATCTTCTTTGATCTGCTCCAGCAGATCTTCGCAACCTTTGACACCCATGTTTGCTAGCTTTGATCCTGTGGTTTCTTTGAAGCAATTGCCGGGAATGGCTCCTATTCCAGTGAGGAACTTTCCCCATATACGGGCCACGGTTGTTTTCCCTGTCCCAGGATTTCCAAGGAGCGAGCAACTAAGTCTCGTATCGGAGAGAGCCACCCCTTGGCGGATTTTGATGTCGACATTGGTTTTGACTGAGAGAAATTCCCTCTTCACTGATTCCAAACCAATGAGTCCCATGAGATCATCCAAAGCGTCGTTGCGAGCTCCATCATCTCGCTTCATGTCCTCCCATTCCTGCGCTGGGAGATCCAGATCCGCATAATTAGTAGACGGTCGCTTCTGTTGGCTCTTCTCTTGTTCTTTCTCGATGGCGTTCTTATGTTTGCTGGCTGCGGCTTTTGAGGCTTCCATTCTGGCTTTTGTTTGTTTGAGACTCTCAAGGTGTGATTTCTTCTCCGCAAGTTCTTTTGCTTGATCCGCCTCCTCCTGCTCATATTTCATAATGCGCCGATGATGATCAATTTCATCATCCATTTCTTGCAGATCACGCTGGTATCTATCTTGTCGCTCTTGTCGCTTTTTCTCCATATCCAGATCTCGCTGGACTCTTCGTCGCATTTCTTCGTCTTCTTTGGCGCAGGACTTACAGCCTTGGTTCTCCTTTCCACATAGATACTTGATGTTGTGGCCACGTTCGCATGTCTTCTTCATCATTTTCGTGCATGGCACTTGTGAATGATCTGTCAATCGATGGCATCTGCGTTCGCACGTGTGCTTCCCACAGCCAAGAATAGCGCCGCTAAGATATAAAGTTAGAAAGATGATGGCCAATTTATGAGCTGCAACTTACCATGACTCTGCGCAGCCCCCATCAGGACAGTGCTGACCAAAATCTTGAGGTTTTTGAAGAACAGAAAGTCGGTCCGGATGTTGTTCGCAGTGAACTGGTAATCCATCGAACAAAAATCCTTTCTCCTTCATGGCATCGAAATACTTCTTCCAGAGCTCACCACCTTTTTTGCTAGCCAGGAAGGTGTTCATATTTCCATATAAAATGATACCTTTTCTCGCCCGTGACATGAGCACCACTAATCGTTCGCATGCGACTAGGAAGCCAATGTCGCCATTTTTGTTGCTTCTGGCCATGGATATAATCACAATGTCACTTTCTTCTCCCTGGTAGTTATCCACCGTTGACAATCGCAGTTTTGCTTTGGCAGCCTTGGAAGCAGCTTGTGTCATTAATCCGGCGCGTACTAGGTCATGGGTATCTAGTTCGTTCAGATATGGGTCATTTATCTCACTCAGCGTTTGTCTCAGCAATGAAAGCTGACCCATGTACGGTGTCAAAACGACCATATCCTCGGACTTGTAACCCTGTTGGCTCAGATACTTGACTGTTTTCAAAACCATTTCCGCTTCAAATGTATTTTTCTTGCTAGCTTTTGAAGTCGGATCTCTGCGGTCAGAAACATTATTTAACTGCTCTTCTGGATGTTCGTGATGCACAAAGACAACTCGCTTTTGCAGTCCGCGTATTGGCTTGTAGTGGTGTGTTTTTGATACATCTTTTAGTTCCGGATATGCTAAAAGACGAGCAAATTGTGAGATATCAGGATGAGAGCGGAACTGTTCTTGCAGGACGGCAAACTGGTGACCCTGCCTAATGAGGCGTTCGAAAAGTGACACATTTAAGTCGAAACCTTCGCCTTTCTCCACAGTGAGATTGTAATTGTTGACCTTAGGACGAAGTTGCTTGTGGTCGCCAATAAGAATCAGCTGCTTGACAGATGGGCTGAGAGAAGTGATGACATGAGCCTCGAGAATTTCACCGGCTTCTTCAACGAGAACAATATCTGGGCTGGCCGCTCTGATGATAGATTGATACATTGCTGCACCCGTCGTAGTACAGCCAATGATTCGTCTATTCTTCACCACATTTCTCTTACTTTCTTTGAGCAGGCTGTCGATCTGTCGGTAGAGGTTGTTGGCAGTCTCAGCCAATTGGGCGAAGTCATTAACTTGCTCTTGACGAACCTGATTCGCCCATTCGCTATAAAGGGTCTGTCGGCGCTCTGGTGGAATATTCCAAATTGGATAGTCTTCAGGATCAATACGTGCCGCCAACATCCCTAGAGACGACAAGTTCTTTCCTTTCAACCAGCGATCAAAGACGTCAACAGGATTTAAAGGCTTATTCTTCTTTCCTGCAATTTGATCCCCATCAGGAACTTGAAAAGCGCTCCAGTAGCGCATTCCAGAGTCGGAAAATTCCAGCGTATCCAGAATTTCCTGCAGCGGAACCTGGGACTTCAATGACTGTATAAGATTGTCCAACCGTGTCGCCGTGTCTAGCTGTTCACTCCTCGTAGCCTTTAGCATTGGCCAGATATCAAGGCTGGGGCGACCCTGAGGAAATCTTGAGAGGTTGTCGATTCGTAGCGCATCGGTCCTCGCTGTAGCCTTGGAACCAAATCGTACGATGTTGTTTTCATCGATTCCAATATCCATGAGATCTTCTAGGAACTGATCCAAAGCATGGTTTGTATAGCTGAGAACCAAGATTCTATATTCCGTAAATTGCATGAGAACTTTCGCAATTATGGCCCCGATGAAAGATTTGCCAGTTCCCGGAGGACCTTGAATTTGGCCCACAGGATTCTCCAAACCCTTGATTAGCGACTCGAGCTGTGCATCCTGAATATGTATAGTGCGCTTAAAGCCTAGCTTGGGCCCCAAATCTGCCCCCAATCCCTGTTGGCGACAATTTTTGAGTTCCTTGATAAAAGCTCGCAGCTTTGGGGGAGGATCGTATGTCGATGGAGGTCCCGCTGGATCGAGGATCGCATTCTCAATCGGAATCTCTGTGACTTCCTTCAAACGCTGTAAAATCGGCTCATAGGAAAACGTCGCGGTATCGACGACGTAAAATTTGAGACGAGAAAAATCTTGACTCAACAATGCCTTGACGGCCAGTTTCAGACCAGCATTGTCGGTGACTTGTATCCCGACCACTGGCGGATCCTTAATAAGCTCTTTTACATCTCGTACGATAGAGCCAAAAGCAATGATATCTTTCTCCAAGCAGAGAGCTCCGATCGCACCATGCTTCACAAAGTTTTTGTACTCCTCAAGGTACTTCTTTTTGGCCTCAGGAGAGCGTTTATTCTGAGGAAACTTGATTCCCTCCCGACACTGAACCATCAACGTGAAAGGCTTCGCTCGAGTATCGGCTCCGAGATCATACCTTTTCAAGCTGAGACCGCCTAAACAGAGTGGCTTATACTTGGCCGTTTTCTGACCCCATGCGATCTGCAGATCCTCTCTTAAATCTGCGAGCATATCTTCGCGAAGAAGCCTGAATAGCCAAGAGATATAACTGCTTGTACGGGACTCTCTTGGAATCTCAAATACGTCATCCAATCGTTGGAGAAACGGCTCTTCCTTTGAGCTTACTTCGTCCGCTGTTGGGAATATAGAGATCTTGCGAAAGTCCTCGAAATCGTTATCATGTCTGCCACCGGGGCTGTAGTTCATTTTAACCGATGCAGTTGCTTGTCCCTTGCGTAGCTGAATCACCTTCTCGATGCGATAACCAAGAGTGCGCACCTCTTCCAATGGCGATTTCGTCAATGGAGAGTTTTTCATGAGGGATTCCACGTCGTGGGAAAGAATTTGGATGTCGGGCGATGTTGAAGACACAATTTCCAAACAGAGAGATGCAAAAGCAACTAAAGTCTCGCCTTCGAGTTGGTTGCATTGATAGAATCCAAGGAATGTAGTCCAGAAAGTGGAAGGCGACAGAATTTCCACAAGCAGCTTCTCAAGGAATAAACCATCATTAATGGTTTTAACATCATGGTGTAAGACTCGTTTGAGGAAGGCCGTTGTAGCAGTTGTGATGAATGCACGCGAAAGGTTGCTGCGAATTGCAACCCGTACAGTGCTTAAGCCCTCTTTTCGCCCAATAATGCGTTCAACGCAGGCCACAGCAGAGGTATGCTCGCATAAAACATCCACTGCTTCAAAGAATTGTTTGGCCTCTTGCGAGTTCTGCACAGAGCGATCGCCCTCGATGAATGAGTAGAAGAGGCTCTCAAGCTTGGCAGCGCGACCGGAGAGAGCTGGCTTTGTGGACATTTTGTAAAGTTGTCAAAGTCAAGAGACTGAATGGTATAGAAGGTAGTTGTGAAGGTAATTGTGAAGGAAATTGTGATGTGTGTCATGCGTCGATGATTACGGGACACTGGGGTAGTCTCTGTGATATATATGGCATCGCCACGCCAGTAAACTATCTTTGTATCAGTGAGATACTGCAACGCATCAATTCAATAAGTCAGGCATACCGAATTGGCGCCGTGATGTTGGAGAAAGATACGTAGGGAGCCTTGCTGCGTCTCATGCTCTAGAATTGGTGAGGGGATATCTCCTCTCGTTGGCCCGAAGTCGTAGACCTCCCGCAGCAGCTTCTGCAAGTCGCAGCCTCGCCATATAATTCGGCCACGACAGGGGATTTTCGCGCCCCGTTAGGCTGCAGTGGCCTGATAGAGGCCTAGAAGATAAATGAATGGCACAACGTATGGCCAACTGCCATTTCACAGCGTAACCGCCAGGTGTTGGCCAAAATCGGCGGCCAACTGCGCCTCTACACGTCTGCACGTCGCCGAGAAGCCGTAGGCCTCCCGATATGAATTCACAATGACGAATCTGATTAATTTTAGTAGGCCTCCGTCATTTTTAGACGGCAGACTTCTTTCGTTTATATGGGAAGCGCCTATTCAGCATCCCAAGTGTGCCATCTACAATTCCAGCTACAAGTATCACCCACCTTTCTGCCTTGATGTGTCTCTAATCTCTGCTACCATCTATTACTATCTACCATTATATACCACTATCTGCGACTATCTGGCCCTTTTCGCCATATTGCCAATTCTTAGAGAGTGATTGACAGGCACCATGCCTTACTACAACAAAAGATGGCGCGGCCGTGGGGGCCACCAGGACATCAGACCTCGAAACCCTCTTGCGCAATCGGAGGAATCTCCGCCGCCTCCCTTAGGTGAACTAATTGAGATAATTAACCAGAAGGATCTTGAAGATGCCTCTGAAGGAAATGTTGTCTTTGGAATCACTGAGAGTGATGTGGTAGCCTCATACAATTGGGCTGATCAGAAAGCTCCAAAAATCATTGTGCCAGGTACGTTTCTGAACATAATCTCCATTGAGAATGAAATGCAACTAAGTTCAGTCACCATAGGCCGTCCACCTCTTTGGACGCCGCTGGAGAAGCCTCGAGCACTTCTTGAGGATAATGGCGTCTATTTTCGTGATAACAACTCGGCATTCTTCCCAAAACATCCTCTCGAGCCGGCGCTTGTTGCCACTATGAAGATGCATCCGACTTCACTTCATGTCGACCTTGTTGCATGCAACAGCACCATTGGAAACCTCTTACGGTTTGTCCAGGGCACACTGGTTCGGGGCGTCGACCGCTCATTTCGTATGGTTGTGGAAGTCGTGGGTAAGACTGTCCATTTTATACGAAGAGAGAATTCGCCGACAGAGCAAATAATGGGGGTCAGAGGATTCGGGCATGCATTCCCAGAGGCCTATACGACATGGGCTCCTGATGTCCGACCTTCCAAATCGCACCATAGACTTATCAGATACAAGTTTGGTGGGCTTGACATACTGCTACGGTCAAGTGCTGATGGATACATCGAAGAGAAAGACACGAATGCCCTGGCAGTTAGTAAATCCGCATCTGCCGGGGACAAAGATCTGACGAGTCTCTTCGAAAATGTCTCCATTGGGACCTCGTCAGCTTCACCAGCCGACTCTGGCAAACTCGAGGTGGTTAATGGTGGTCAGCCAACGTCTCAAAAATCTGTTTTTGATCTAAAGACTCGTTCAATTAAACTTATCGAGAATGACACTCTCGCAGAGGAACTACCACGCTTGTGGCTTGCTCGTATTCCCAATTTTATCCTTGCGCATCATACACGAGGGACTTTCAACAATATCGAGATTGCCGATGTACGTGAAGATGTCCAAGATTGGGAAAAATCTCATCAGCAAGATCTTAGCCGTCTGAGCACTCTTTTGCATCGGATAATCGCCACGGCTTTAGAGAAAGAAGGCACTCTGTTAGAAATTGTCAAGTCGCAGGGAGGCCCTTTGGAGATTCGAAAACGTCTTCCAGATGCGGGTGTTGCGTTCTCAGAGAAGGTGAAGGATAAATGGCTCCAATGGCTCGGACATAGCGATGACGTTGAAGAGGCAGATGACAGCGGCAAAAGCTGCGGCGACTGCGGCAGAGGCAGTGACAGTGACAGTGATGCCGGCGACTTTACTGCTTGCAATGAAGAATGTGGATATTGTGGTAAATGTAGCTCATGAGTGTATGCCAAGAATCATTGATGATTCTTAGTCAACCAGCTTTATCATTTTACAGGTGTCTCTCGTAAGGTGAGATATTTTTGCTACAGTAATTGGCAATGGCTGGGAACGAACAGCCGCAAGTAGTGGAGAAAGCTCCATGTCTGTATCCTAAACAGCAAAACCACCATAAGCTTAATTATCTAGAAGAATACGAACCTCAAAACTTTTAGTCAACTGCAGCCTCGTGGATGAATGATGAGGCGACAAGGACAGCTCGGATATCCGTATTTACCGACTTCCCCGTATCATCTAGTGTTGATTTTGTATGGAAGATTTGTGCCAAGTCATTGCAACCCTCTGGAGCGTTTAACCATTTGGTGAAGATTCCTAAGCAATTAACAATAGCCATCAGCTGCCATCCCATCCTCGCGCCAATTAAGCTCAGCCAGAAGGTTGATGCTAACAGCAACACCGCTGAGTAAGATTACATTTCGGCCTCTGAAGAAATCACCGCTCAGACCCGAGAGCGAGCTAGGCGTTAATTTCTCGGCGCTGATCGGGCATTGTAGCACGCGAATTGTCCGCTCGCGAAAGTCGTTAAGCATAATTTAGCGTAAGTACACTAAGTAGCTCCGCATCGTGACAATTTCAACTGTCGTTGTATTAAGAGCTACGTCATATTGTGTATACAGTAGTTGTTTATAAGATCCAATTTCCCAACCTCAGAATCTACAATTCATCCATTAGTCTCAGAACCATCAACAAGTACACAACTACCCACCGAACAACCAATAAATCTGACACAACCTCACCCAATCTCATAACTTATTTAATCTTATTATTGCTCTTCCATAAACCAGAATGGCCACTTTTCAAGACCACGAGGAGATTCTTGAGGCAGCCTTCAAAGATCCCAATAACACCCCGATTATCTTCGAGCCCTCCAACGTGAACCAAGTCATCAAAAGCAGCCACTATGATGCTGATCCAGATTTGCATTACTCAAAAACCCAACTTTGGGACATGGAAGTAAAGAAAGCGCACAACCCAGCCAAATACCTTCGACATCTCTTGCGACCAGGAAGTCTTCAAGTTTTCAACCTTCAAAAGAACGGACCCACAGAGACTTTTGTGCGTGTTACCGATCAGAGAACTTGGGTAGATCCCACCACCTACAACACAGTTATCGAGCAAGTCTTCTTGGACAATGAAAACGAAAGAATCTTCTTTATTGGTGTGGCGGAAGTTGAAGGCCCGGATGGCCGCAAGATTGTTGCTGGAACAAATCAGCCTCTCTTCCATGTCGAACACTCTGTGACTGGCACTGAAGAGGAGCCCCTGAATGTTTGGCGAGTTGTTCATTTGGACAAGGATGAGGATGGAAAACTGAAGGAAGCATTCAAGAGGCTAACGGATTCACCCTACTTGAGGGAGTTTAACGAGGTCTACATCCGCGAGGACCTTGGGAAGAAGTTGGAGCGCAGATAAATATTGGGGACATAAGACTGGGGATATGTCGCTTCAAAACATATACCTACGTCTAGGGGTTACCCTTACACAATATAAGATAGGAAATAGACACTTCACTTAATTCATTTAAAAATAAATAAAAAATAATCCATTAATTCGTTCAAATATTAAAGAACACACTTAACGACAAGTGTTCTTCTTCACTTTGCAAGTCGCAGTTGCCACCACACTTGGATCAGACTCTGATGTAGCCGTCAGCTTCACAACACCAACCGCATCCTTTGCGCGAGCCTCAGCAGCCACCGCTACAAAGGCCTTTGCGGTTTGCCCATACTTAACGGGAATCACTGCGTTCGGCAGGTTCGCCTTCCACCCAGAACCCTTAACATCGGCTTTCAATCGGAAAACATCCCACCCAAGGTGATCTGCCTGAACCTGGCCATTGGCCGCACTGGAGCCTACGTATGTGCCATTATTCGTGAGTTCGAATTCGCAAAAGATGCCTCCGGTTACTGGGCTGCTTTTTTCGTATGTGAATGGAACACCAGAAGACACCTGGACGCCATATTGGCTTGCACTGTCGTCAACCAGAGAACGCACGCCAACGGTATAAGAGAGAACGCCAGTTTCATCTCGGTGGACATCCAAAATGTAGATATGAAGGCCATTTGGCTCATCCACAAACTCATACTTGCTTCCAGATCCAGTGCCGGCATGGAATAGCGCATCAGCTAATTGACGGTAATCGCCCATGGTGATATAAGCATCGGTTCCGTTAGGTCGGACAAAGTCGACGAGTGCGATATCTTCGGGGTTGGCATCGATGGTCCATTGGAAGGGCTGGCTGTTGCTAGTCTTTGACTTGCTAATCATCACACCAGAGTCAGGTTGGAACGAGTCGGCGCCCATCCGATCAATTACTTCGATATCATAGCTGTTGTAGCGACCTCCGTCACAGAGCACGTCAGTCGAAATGTTGCATGCTGGCGAGCGATCTTGGTCAATTACAACTCTCAAGCCAATGAGGTCAGACACGACGGATCGCGCTGTGATCTGTGCCACGACAGGGCCTGATTCGGCCAGGGTGTCTCTTGTTATGCTCACCACGCTGTCGTTGGAGATGAGCCCAAGAACGAGCTTGTCTCGAACAGTGTGTAAGGAGCCCATCGATCCACCCTGAAGCGCTGGGATTTGGTATCGAGTATGCGGGCCTCCAGGGCCATTGAAAGACCCGCGGGACATCATTGAGAATGGGCCGGTATAGGATCGCCGCAGAGGAATGCCGAACGGGTTGTTGTAGTTGTCTCCGATATTCAGCAGGTGGCTGAGCTCGTGGGCATAGGTACCCATTCCAGAGCTTTCGCATTGAGTCGACGAACCACCGCCTGCATTTGGCCAAATAGTAGATGCAGATACCCACGATGTCCATGGAACATATCTGGTAGATGCGTAGTTCGGTATCGAAGAAGAGCCGTCGGCATTCTTGGGAGACCCGAAAGCATCGGGTACGTCCTCGGGGGATGAAAATCTCATCTCACCAAACTCTTGCCATGTCGATGATTCATCTTGTCCTGCGGAGAGGATAAATACCAGCTCAAATGAATTGCTCGTAGTATTGCCCACCTCCGCTCGCCAAGCTGCATAAGCATCCGTTCGAATATCGCGGTTACAAGTATTATTCGTCGGGCATGCTCCGGGGTTAAAGCCATTATCTACGCCATACTGATACGACAAAGAAGGCATGCGGTACGGTCCAAATGCTGTCAGGTCGACTCCATATCGGCCATGTGAATCCTCCATCCAGTACTCATGTAGTGTATGACCGCGGTTAAGGTCAGTCGGCTTGTTGAGTAAATCGCGATAGTAGGCTGGTACGTCTTCCCGGTCGATGCCGGATACTATGGGAAGAGGATTGCCAAAGACTGTCGAATTGGGTTCTCGGGTTACAACGAAAGTCTCATCGGCGTAATCCACGGCTATTAACGCAATATTGAAGTTGCGGCCAGAGCCCTTCTTCGATGCATCGTTCCATTGAGTACCAGGTGGCGCTTTGAAGTCGTCCCATGTCATATCGTCAGGATTCACCCAGACTTGCGGGTCAATGGGTTTAAAGGGATCACCCCATGGTGTTTTTGATGCTGCTTCTGCTGGGAGGCCAAGCAGCCCGATCAAAAGCACTGATGCAAAGGCCGAGGCTCCCATCATAGCACGATTAGGGATTGCCATGTTCTTTTTGGAGCTGTCGCGAGACTTCGACAGATGGGATATCTTAAGAAATCTGAGGAAGCCATAATTAGGAATTCACACCGCCTTTATATACGTTTCCATTATCGAGGTTACCCAGCAGGCATCTCGTCCAACATCAATTGACCCCGCCCGCGGAATCGTTGAGTATTCGAAAATCTCCATCATTGAGTGATTGCTCTACTATTATGTTTGCTGGGTTTATCCGTTACCGTTCCCACCTGCTTCATCAGGGATAACGGCCGGGTGATTGATGCAGTGATCCAATAGGAATATGGCTTGGCAGTTGATAAAGCGCGTGGAGTTGGAGCTGTTGGTGACATTCTGTGCTAGTAAGAACTACTTGGATAAGCATAACATAACAGTCTATTTAGTATGAGAGACAAAAGTACTGCTCATTTCCACCCAAGATGCCAAAGTGCCGCTCTCTTTGGAAATGGTATGTTCTTGGCAAACATGGGTATTTCGGGACTTCGGTATATTTAATATGTCTGGGCAGTATTAGATGGTCAAATATTGCCATCTTGGCGTACTAGTAGTACTATTACAAAGAGCACCGTGTGTAGAGGTCTCAGTTCAAATCAAGCATCATTTTTCGCTATATGTATTATACCTGTATGCTAAATATATTCTATCCTTCTCTAGTAATGGAAAATCCTAACCGCTCTCTTTCGTCGTGTGTAATTCTTCCCCACTCCAACAACAGGCGGAACATATAGATCTGCATGTCCTCTTTTCTCAGCGCCTTCTGCGTCCACTCTCTCCCCTGCTCTGCAATCTTCTTGGCCATCTCAGGTCCCTCGCCATCTTTGTCATTAGCACCCCCGCTGAAGAACTCCAAAATGGACCAAAAACCCGATCCAAGTCTAGTGTCGACAGGAACGTAGTGGTACCAGGCTTGGAGTCTCTCATCATACCAAGTACGAAAGAACGCCGCACGATAGGGCAAACTGCGGCTCTCCAGAAAAGGCAGAAAACGACCGCTAAATCCCGCGCCATCCAGGTCCATCAGGTGCTTGAATTTCCAGTGTTCTTCAAATGGGACACCGGGGGGGAGTTGGTTTGCTTCCTGGTCAACAACCGAATCGTTGCTCATTGCGACGAGACCCCATTGCTTATAGTTTTCCAACTCAACAGCGCAATCCATTCCATCACATTTGGACATCTCCCCAGTAAAGGAGACATTGATGTGAACAGGAGTCTCAATACTGGATGATTGCAAAGCCACAGTCTTCTCATAAGCTTCGTGCACGAATCGCGGTCGTAGAAATCCAGGCCATCGTCCATGGGCAGAAAATCCATCTGATCGCGTTCCACGCCAGAATAAAGTGTTTTCTTTATCTTCCCACGCAACGCCACTGTCCTCCTTGAAGGCGCTCTTGTCATCGAAATGCCACGGCGACGGTATTAGAATATCTGAGAAGCCGCCGACGCGTGCCTGGCTGAAGATGGGGAAGAGTAAATTTGTGCCCACTAATGCTGATGGCGAATTGAGAAATCCATCCAAGTATGCGACGTCCGGCTGATGGCAAAGATCATGAGCAAGCGATACATCTGCTAATATCGCACCGCTGGTTGTAAGCAGCGAATGCGGCTTAAGACAGCCAGCGCAAGTGTTGCTCCAATCCCACCAACGCCTATTGTGTACTGCCGATCTTCGCGGACAGGAATCAGCAACGAAATCGTAAAACATGGGTCTTCGGATATAATTTGTAAAGAGAGGATCAATGGCATCTTTTCCGCCTTCCGTGGCCCGAGGTAGAGGCTCGGGAAAGTCTTTAGGCCATGGAAATTGCGAAAATACGCTGCTCGGCCAGCCGTTCTGTTCCATTTGGTTGGAAACTCCTCTTATCGTCTCCTGTCCGAAGTATTTGCGAGCTTCCAAATGGTCAAATGGCACGACCATACGGCATTCATCGGCCAGATTGATAGCTATATCCATGTCTGGTAACCACTTGGAAAAAGGCTCAATCATCCTCTGAAATGAATCCGTCATCCAACGATGCGATCCTGGAATATATGGCGACTGCTCTACCGAACCGTTCTTGATACGCATGCCGCCCATTTCCGAGCTTCCGTAGTTGAAGAGCCTTACAGTCAAATCACGTATTTGTGCAGGTTCCATCCCCCAGAAAGGAAGTAAGTCATTGTTGATCTGGTCAAAGTCGTCCACAACGATAGAGTTGTGCTCCTTTGCGAATTCGTACCATTTGTCGAAATTTGGTGGAGGTGGGAGTTTGTACCTTTTCGTGTATTCATTCACAGCGTCAGCCAGTGATTCACTAGTTGCGGCTTGTGACTCCCACGCGAATATCTCTGAAGATGCTTCCGATATGAGTGACTTGATGGCTATATCGATCAGAACCATAGTTGGAGGCCCAACGAAGAACAGTTGCGCCAATACCACCAATGCAATTACTGCAAACCCACTAACGGATATTATTAGCCCCTTGAAGATCTTTCGTGACGCGTTAGAGTCTCCAGTATGGTGAATGCTAATGGCAAGGTACCATAAAGGCACTGCCAAGACAACTGCAAGAGTCGTATGCTTCACAAATTCTCCATAGGAGGCGGGAGAGAGAAGCGGAATCGCCTGGTGGACAGGTATCTGTAAGCCCATGAAGGTGGCAGTAATTATAAGAAGCGCGAAGCATGATGGATGCACAGACGGTAACAATGTTAAGCCGGAGAGGACACCAATCATCGCAAAGAAACCATCAACAGCAAAATCTCCATTGTCGAGAGCTCGAAAGGTAAATGCCATGAGAAACTCTGAATCTGAAAGCCAAGATGGGAATGAGAGCAACAGAATGCTTCCAGCCGCGACAAGCGAGAGCTTACCCATGAATTCGGAAACGTCAATTCCATCTTCTGTAGCTGTGCGCGCCAGATGAGATGTATGACTTATGATCACGGCATCGATTAGACATTTGAGGAGCTGAGTGAGTACGACGAAGCGCCCCCATCCAATGGGACACACTGTCCCGGTAGCAATTTTCGAGCTTTCTTCTGCGGAAATGACAAATAATGGCCACACTGCGGCAAGAAATGTGAAGATAATCTGCGATTTAGATGGCATGGACCATTGTGACTGTCGCTTATTGGGCTGTAGTTTAAGGAGTCCGAATCCAGGCCCTATTGCTACAACAATAAACGAAAATAACGGTAGAAATGCCTGCACGAAATGTTCAGTTTGGAAAGGGGTTGTTTATGCAAAGAAACCTACCTCTAAACCAGACCGCGAGCATTGCGAAGTTCGGATAATTCCCCAGTAGAGCAGCGTCCGCAATGCTATGCAACATAGGAGGAAGGGAAAGGACGGATGTAGATGTTGAAAGTGTTCATGCCCAATTCTGAAATACTTGACGATTATACTTGTTGGGTTGATGATATCAGTCGAGCTCTTGTGATTTGCAACGACCGTGAGATATTGGGAGTCGGTTTGGGTCCCCCAGTAATATGCAGAGCCCAACAGCCAGATCCCAGTAGCAAGGAGAGTGATGACTGTAAAATGAACGGGGCGTTCTATAAGTTGGTCAGCACCATTGGTATCATAGTTTCGTAGGGCCGTAATCCATACCAAAGGAGGCACTAGTATAATATCTAGCGGATAGAATGAAGACAGAGAGCGACAGGCATCTTGAGCAAGGCGTCAATAGGCAACAAAACCGGCACATCTATGGGCATACATACATGAAAGCCCGTGAGTGAGATACGGCCCCTCGCATACTGAAACTCCACGCGTCAATAGCGCACAAAATTCTGCGAGTGCCGATCCCAAACAACTTTCATTCGAGATACGTGAGCGAATACCTCGAGCATACGCGAGTCACTCATGCGGAATAAATGAATCTCGGCCTCTGCCTACACCTGCATCTGAGGATCGCCGACTGTGGTGAGAAGAGATTGAAGATTCTTAGGTGCCATTTGTTTGCTCAAGAAAGACCAGAAATCACCCCGTTAATG
This sequence comes from Trichoderma afroharzianum, assembly GCA_037893235.1. NCBI lineage: Eukaryota > Fungi > Ascomycota > Sordariomycetes > Hypocreales > Hypocreaceae > Trichoderma > Trichoderma afroharzianum. The sequence continues at coordinate 1,086,147 of JBBLXW010000010.1, forward strand.
CTCCTATTTTAGGTCTAGTCGCAAGCGGTCAGCAGAATGCCAAGAACACTGAACCTGGTGGGATTGGCAAAAGTTCACCAACTGTTGCAGAGATCAGCATTTGAATTTGTCTTAAATCACATATATTCGTATCATCGTTAATTGTGAGATTCTCAACCAAAGAAAAACTAGTCAAAACATGCGTTATAACCGCTCCGTAGCTTAAACAAAATACAGAACATTACCGCACTGCACCTCTCCACGTCTAATACCCCATGTAGAGACACTCTAATGCTGAAATCTGAAGTCGAGCCTCTTGTTTCCTTCGTCAGTTGTTGTAGCAAGATAGTTGAGCCGCTGTTCTTCGGTCATCGCATCCCATTTCTTTGCTCGGGACCGGTTACGCCACACATAGTACAACTTCGTCAGGATGTATATCACTATGTTCATGCAGGCGATACCAAGGAGTGCGCGATTGCCGTGAACATAACGAGGAGCATCGCCTATCAGAGCTTCGTTAGTAATGTAGTATAGAAGTGGAAAGGGCAGCTGCTTACTTGCTACGTAGATGTTGGCGGAGACAATGCCACCAGCTTGGACAAACATGTTGTAACATGCTGCTGAAACCGTCCGAAGTCTGACCGCATTGCTATTACGCGAGTTCCATGCTACTTGAATTGGATGGGCTACATTGATTTGTTAGTGGCGATACTTGATAAGAGAGAAACTTCCTGGATTGGAATAAACTCACCATTCGGGTATGCAAGGAGAAGTGTAACCACCACCCAGAACACCCACTTGTTGACTTCCGTAGTATTAACAACATTGAGATAGATTAAGAACGGAAGCAACCAAATTTGACCAATTAGAGCCGTCAAAGTAAGTTCGCTCCAAGCTTCAGCCAGGTATGTAAGGCCCAGCATCATGAAGACTAGCGCAAAACAAGTCAGCAAACAGAATCTCTTAAGCTGCTCATATGTTTCTTACCGTGTAGTACTGTTGATGGAATAGTGAGTAAATTGGTCTGGAAAGTGTCAAAGCCCAAACCCTTGAGCGTAAGAGTGAGATAATTAGCCGGCGGTGTCGCAGGAACTTGGAACACAAGTCCAAGAATGTATATCGGCCTATCGCATTCGTAAACGTTAATGATACTCTTTTGACTTCTCAATGCTCCGCTTGATACTCACCAGAGATCATAGTCTTTAAGACTCTGCCACAGCAACTTTGGTGTAACCGGTTCGCGGTTATGCATCGAACTCTTGCTGGGATCTTCGCGAATAACTCTGTTGACGATAATTTTTTCCTCCCGTTCAGAAAACCAACCTTTTTTGCCTCTGAACCAGCTGGCCGTTTGACAAGGACCAGCAGGCATGAGAACCCAGGCAAGTAACCCAACAACGAGCGTCAAGAGGCCCTAATGATATCTGTTAACATATGCTCTAAAACGTCTCATGAGCACGAGCATCGCCAGGCGTGACTTACTTCAATAAGGAAAAGCCATCTCCATCCAGAGCGTCCCGCAATACCTCGCATGTGCAATAACCCGTACGCGAGCAATGCCGAGCATATGTCTGCCAAGCTCAGAGCGGTCCAGAAGAAACCCAGGCGGATTGTCAACTCTGCGTGTCTATAGAAATAGGAGAGGTATAGAATGACCTAATGCTCTCAATTAGTGAATTGATCCAGGTGATGATGACGGTAAGTAGCTTACATCGGGGATAAATCCGCCCTGAATAATTCCAAGCAAGGCTCGTGTGGCAAGGAACGAGCTTCGACCCGACAACCAAAACTGGGCGCCCGCAACGAGACTCCATAAGCACATCTGCATGGGGATCCATCGATCTGGGCCCATCCATTTCGACACTAGTTGCGAAGGGAGCTCTGCGAGAAGAAACGATAGCTTGAACACCGTGTTGCCCAAGTTGTAGTCTTAAAGATAAATCGTTAGCGCACTTGGAAGTATTAGCTTGTTGTTATCGAGCATACCATTCGTAGTCATATGAAGATCCGAAAGGAAGTTATCGGTCAATGCTTGTGAAAGGTTGGACCGGTCAAGTTCGAGAGCCATGAACATTATACATGCCCAAAACGTAATGTAGAGGTCCATTTTCCGAATGAGCCTGCCCTCCTCACCCCATGTCCATCGGAACGAAGGGTCGAATCTATGAATATTTTCCCTAATTAATTGCCCCGTTAGCTATATTATCTTCAGGGCAAATGAGAATTGTATTTAATTACCAGTCTGGCCTCGGCTGGTATTTTTCAGCTGTGTCTGGGTCGTCGAATACTGAAAGCTGCAGTCCATGTCAGCGTAGCTACATGAAACAATTGATTCGATAATAACATACCTGCGTTGCAATGGCCTCTTTGTCGACTTTTGTTCCCTTCTTAAACCATGAGCGTCTCTCAACAAGCGGAGCTCCCAACGGTGGCGAAATGCTATCTAATGAGGTTGTTGAGACCGAAGACGGGTCCTTTCCGCCTCTCGCAAGTACGGTCGCCATGATGCTGTTGGCAGATGGGATGGAGAATGCTGGAGAGAGAAAACAAGAGGACAACCCTTCAGTATTTACACATCGTCGCTTTTTTTCCCAAGGTTGGTTATATAATACTACTATCTTCAAAGTCCGCCTTGATGTGTGAATGTGGCGATCGCACGCAACGAGCCAAGGGACTATTGGAGACCCGGCAGGTGCGGGAAGGTATGATGAGAATAACCCAAGCAATTACGACGAGAGGGCTAGACTCGATGGAACCTAGGATAGCTATTATTCAGATATACCGTCTGGGGTACCAATGAGCAGCTAGTTGTTACCAATATCGAGGTAGACTTGAAACCCGGACCCCGGCCTCCATTCCTCAGATCGCTACCCCGGAGGGATGAGATCATGCATATGCGCAGTAGATACAATTGCAGATGCTCGGCAGTATACTTCTTATCAGTTTGAACTATAATCCCAATTAGTTACGTACTTTGCCGCTCTTTTTTGGTATTGCTTTGCTATTATGGAGTTCGACTAATTGATACAGTAGAAGTAGTTGAGGCCTGCTTAATAGGTAACCAAGACTACATTTATTCTCAGTTACACTATGACTTGGACTATTTCATCACAACTTCAATTGTTTCTTCTTTTTCCAAGAGCCCGTCTGTGGAATAAAGTTCTTTCTTCATCTTTCCTTCATGAAAGCTGACATTTCCAGGTGTTATGCAGCATGATGCGCCTTATCTCCAACAATTCATTGTGCGAGTGGCGGGCACAATCACGCCATCACGACCTTGATTCTCACCACAAACGGCAACCCGCAACTCACCAACAATCCAACATGCCCCCGAAGCACGCAATTCTAGGTTATTTACAGGAGCTGCCGAGATAGGGGGTTTCGGGCACATTTTATCCATTGGGGGCGCAACGCACATGTCGCTTTTGCCGCACGCGACTTTCATATGACATATCCTCGCCTCGACGGCCTAGCAACAGCCTATTATGCTTTGGTGTCGTGCTTCGACAACGAGTTGATGTGATCCTATAGCTGAGGGGTCTCATGCATTGCACCCCCGCGTCCGAGAAGCGCAGCTGATTGCCGTTCGAATACGCCATACGGTGAATCGCTCTGTTTGCGGTTATCGCGTAATGATGCGATATTTCCAGATTCAGAGACATCCGCACCGTCGCTTTGGATATGTGACTAGTCGTGCGAGGTCCCGGATGTTGGCCTTGGGATGCGGACTTCTCGACATGATGGATGCCTCTACTATTCCGACAGGAGCTAGATATCATGCAATGCAACTGAACCTACAGCTTGCTGATGACCTGGTAGAACCGACAGTCCGACTGAATGCTCCAATCGCACGCTTCATACGCCGAAAGTTGCAATGACCGAGATCCCTAAATCCGTAGGGATACATAGAATTCGATATCACAGGCTCTATTAGTGATCTTCTCTCCCCTCACTGACGCAATTTGGGAATTGATGTCGCACAAATCGGCATCAATTATTGGTTTCATGTGATTGAGGCTAAAGGATGCAAACATGGATGGTGGTTTGATTCCTAGCACGCAAGAAGATGGCTTGAACGGTGTTGATGGCATGCTCATAGGGAACAGACTTGGCAATACCCAGGGCAGGATACGAGGAAAAGGCTGGCATCGCCATATAAGTATGGATTGAATTCCACAAAATCATATCTTGAGGGGAAATCAACCCGCTGCTCATCAGATATATCGACAGTGTGCAGATCTTTGATTATACAAACCCACCAGTAACAATGGCTCCCGCAGCAGTTGAAGCACCTGTGGTCATCCACGATGTCCCTATCAAGACCAAGGTTCAACAGGCCGTTCCCCTCACGGGTGCACTGGATCAGTTTGAGTCTTTCGACATCACTCCTGTCATTGGTCGTGAATTTCCCAAGGCCAATCTTGTAGATTTGCTCAATGCCCCCAACTCCGATGACCTTATTCGAGAGCTTGCCGTCACCAGTAAGTACACTTGAAGAAAATGAAAAGCAAAATCAGAATGGCTCATCTAACTCTTTATAGTTTCACAGCGTGGTGTCGTTTTCTTCCGTGCCCAGGACAACCTCACCAACGACCTCCAGAAGGAACTCATCCTCAGACTTGGCAAGCTGACTGGACGACCTGCCACATCTGGCCTGCATATCCACCCTCTCTTGAACAATGAGCGAGAACTTGGCGGCAATGATCCCGAGATCAGCACCATCAGCTCTGTTCAGTTCGACAAGTTCTACAAGCAAACCAAGCCCGATGAGCTTAGCCCCAAGAAGCAAAAGGCTGCTGGCTGGCACAGTGATATCGCCTTTGAGCCTGTTCCCGCTGATTACACTTCCCTTCGACTGATCAAGCTTCCCAAGACTGGAGGTGGTAAGTACAATTGAGCAATTATATCTACCATCCGTGACACAGTATCTAATCATAAGATAGACACCCTCTGGGCCTCTGGTTATGAAATCTATGACCGCATCAGCGAGCCTTACCAGAAATTCCTTGAGTCTCTGACTGCTACCTTTGAGCAGCCCGGCTTCGGTGATATTGCTAAGCGTTCCGGCTTCGAGCTGTACGACAAGCCTCGTGGAGCCCCTGAGAACGTGGGCACTGAGCTCAAGGCAATTCACCCCGTTGTACGAACTAACCCCGTGACTGGATGGAAGAGCATCTTCCCTGTTGGTGGCCACGTTAAGCACATCAACGGTCTCACTGATGAAGAGAGCAAGAAGCTGCTGCAGTGGTTCTTGGATCTCGTTCACGACGGCCATGACTTGCAAGTCCGCTTCAGGTGGCAGAACCCCAATGATATTGGTACGTCTCTTCCGTTTGCATTGATATAACATTTCCAAAGCTAATTACCTGAAACAGCCATCTGGGACAACCGGAGTGTCTTCCACACTGCCACCTATGATTACACAGGTCTGGGCGAGCGATTCGGCGCTCGCACCGTCGGACTCGGTGAACGACCATACCTTGATCCCAACAGCACGTCGCGACGTGAGGCATTGAGCAAAGAAGCATGAAGTTTCTATACAAATAGTTAAATATAATGAACGTCGTTACGAGTCCATATTCCATATCTCTTATGTCCTTTGCTCGTAAGATCTCCCCCTTTGACGTTTTCGTTATAAACGACTACCAATAAGTCGCGAATTTACTTCCGCCACTGATCACGTCCATAAAATTCTGAGCTACTACACGGTGGACTTGTTCAGAAGGATGGAGCGAGTCATAGAACATGAACGAATCTCTATCACCTGGTAAGTTTGTGCAATTTGCCGCGCCCGCCTCGCAATGGTGCATAAAGTCAAGTACATCCAGAGGCGTTGTGCCATTTAGATAGTTTTGCGGGTTCTGATGAATGTCTTTAAATAAAGAGTTCACATCTGAAAGTCATATTCAAGTTAATAAGCTAATACTGGAAAAGTTACAATGAGAGAACAAGCTCATGCTTACCATATATTGCCCACTTAGCACCAGGATATCTCTTGGCAACATGTTGCTGGAATGGGACTTGGAACTTGAAGATCTCATTCACTGCGCTCGTGTATTCATACATCTTGAAAGAAACCTCGGTTAGGTTAGACGGTTTATTTGGCCAATCTGGTGTACCTGGGGGAACTCCTTTGTTTTCAGGCGTCGCGTAGATCGGATGCAGCTCCAGCGGGGGGACATTCATCAACACAAACTTCCGTCCCCCATTCTTATAGATGCGGTCAAAAGCGGCGAACACACAGTCAGTGAAAGTTGTGAGCGAAGTTCCAGGCGTCTGGCTGTCGATAAATATGTTCTTCTTGCAAATGTCATTGACGCCAATCCACATGGCATAAAGAGTGTCACTGGCTGAGCCGGTGTAAAACTTTCCGTGTGGCGAGACGGAACTTGCTAAGTGAGATTCAGCAAGCCAAGTAGGCATCTCTGTTTCTAAAATGGCTGCATAAAGGTCTTTCGGAGTTGCTCTGGCTCGTGGCACGATGCTTGTTGTACCTGGCCGGACGGATATTTAGCCTTCGTCGTTACTGTATGTGCTCTCGCAACAGATGCTGCGTAAAGTGCAAAGGATTACCGACATATCCCGCCAGCAATGGCGTAATTGTAAAGCTTTGCGCCTGAGTATTGGCTGACATCTTTTCCTCATATGTTAAATAATTCTTTTGCATAGTAGTGCTCAAATGGGCAATGCATACACCTGGGCCAAACGCGTCCACCATCAGATGCATCAAGGGATTCGGGAAGCAGTAAGCCCACCGGTGGAGGCGTATTGTTATGTGCTGTGAAATAGTCCAACCTCGATTCATCCGTGTAACTGTCTCCGAAGACAACAAGGTTTTTCAATTTACCCCCAAACCAAGAATGTTTATTACTGCTTGATGGTTCCTCCATCTCGGCATAATTGTCCCGAACACTAGCCAAGCTAGCTGCCGCAAAAGGGAGAAAAGAAAGTAGCAGCATCTCGATACGTTGTGTATTTGAGTACTAAATTATGGGTTAAACAAAGTAGTCCCAAAAATAGAATTCCAGAATAAGGATGTCGAAGACACCGGAAACGGTTGGTAAACATCGACCATGAAATCCTTATCAATAAATAACTTTGTTACGGTGGGTAGCTCAGTTGCATATATTCTTTTCTTTGTCAATAGTGAGGGGTAAAGGCAGAGACAAGCATGAAGCTTCCGGGGTCGGCTACTTGTTTATTCTTGGTCAGTATTGCAAGCTTTAATGCGGTTAACCTGTACCCCTGCAAATCTGCATTCCTGATCCAGCTCTCGCCGACACAGTTTATGCGAGGAAATGGTCTAGACAAAATGATTTTCTAAGTTTGTCATGGCACATTCACCTAAGCAGGGAAAGAATCCAACTTACGGTGAGTGGGACTTCCTACCATGGGGTTTGTAGCCTGCCTGTTGTAGAAGTTTCAACCGGAGATTATGTGAAGCTATGCGGCGTTGCGGGGATGACACTACTCTGTTACTATAATAAGACCAAATAGCATAAGCATATTAATGTGTTAGGGTGACCGTTTTTACAATAGCCAGAGGAGACCATGAGAGCCTATTACCCCAATTAAGACGTTCTGTTCGTTCAACTAGTCAATTCTCTAAATAAGCGTCATGGAGGTCTGAAGCAAACTCGACGACAAGTTGCTAATCGTCTGTCTTTAGTTTTCGTAAGTAGCTCATAACTGACAATCGCGTAGAGCTTTTCTAGGTCTCATTCAAATCATGATAACAAATTGAACACTATTTAGAAAAACACGCCACAGCCATTCCATGATCATTTATCCACTGCAATACTCTGGCCAAATTTTTCTTTCAGCCATCGCAATACTTGCTGATTTCCTCTGAAACGCTTCAGAGAGGCTAAATCGCCCTCTACCTTCAGTCCCGCCAATGTCCTCACTCTAGATAGGGCTACATATATTTGACCGTCTGTAAACGCTCGGGTCACGTTCACAACTGCGTTATCCAGTGTCATCCCTTGGGATTTATGGACAGTCAACGCCCACGCAGCAGCTAATGGAAGTTGAATTCGGCCCAGGAGTGTATATGGCCTTGTGTCCCCATATAAGATTGACTGGCATATTGGGTATATCGTCTTGATTCTGCCATTCGCAAACTGTACAATCGGCCAGCCCTCAGCTTTCTTACATCCCATCATAAACTCTAAAATCTTTCGCTCGTTCAAATCGTCTTCTGGCCAGTATACCGGCAGACCCTCATCGCGTATCTCAAAGTCGGGAGGCACATCCTCGAATGGCTCAAAGCCTATGATAACACCTTGAGCGCCATTGACCAGGCCGTCTGGAATACTGATATTGTGTAAGAGCAGGACCAGCATGCCTTCTTTCAGATTAAGATCAATCTCAAACGTGTGATCCCTTAGTTCTTTTAGAGAAGTGTCTGCATTTCTTGTTCCCTTGCGGTGTAAATGCGGATGTTCTTCCTCATTCCACACAAATACATCTACGCACTTGTAACTCTGTACAGGCGCATTGATGCGCCGAAACTCAGCATCGTTGACTTTTCGAACTTCCTCCCGCGTGGGAAAAAGTCTCACTGCATAAGTATCCGTGGGTTTGTTACAGTTGGCCAAAAGAGCAAGCTCAGAGTCGTTCATCCCCAAACCAAGTCGATATTTTTGTAGCAGTTTAACAAACCCTGGATCTGTTTGCCGATGCACCTCTTTGAGATACACATACTCAAAATTGCACTCGTCCCATGCTTTGCTTCTAAAGGCCCATTTATCATCATCATGGTACGAAGCGCCGCACTCAGTGCTTGGACATTTGTATATCTTTTGCTGTTTGTTCGGTACAAGGTCACTGCCGCATTCGAAGCAGTGTAAGAACGGTTTGACCGGGGGCAACTGGCAGAAATCTCCCGTAACAATGATCTGAGTGCCGCCAAATGGAAGAGTAGATCTCTCATCAAATGGAGACCACGCGGCTTTCATAATTTCATTTAGTCGATCAAAATGCATAGCTTCCACCATGCTAACCTCATCGAGAATGATTGTGTCGGCGTTCCTAAATCGATCCAGCAGCACTTGGCCTGGTACAAATGCTTTTAGCTCGGACAGACTGAATTTGTGCGTATTGGGCGTCCACCCGGCAAATGACCAGGTCGTCGAGCCGCGATTTGCCATAGCTACCTTGCCTGTCGGTGCCAGAACGTGGACAGCCTTACCCATTCCCAGAAGGCGGTCCCTCATTTCTCTTAGTACTGTCGATTTCCCACAGCCTGCTGAGCCGGTGTAGAAGATATTGTGACCCTCAACTGCAAGTGAAACCAATTTCTTCTGCTCCGCCGATAGTTCCGGACTCTCTCCGATCTTATATGGTTGCTTCGGCATCAGGTCCACTGTGGTATTAAGCGCTTCGGACAATACCGACGACCCAATTTCTATGGATTCGGCGTTATCTACAGACCAGACGAAAGCTTCACCATTTGCGGCCTGTTTCTTATTCTTCTTCTTTTTAGAATTTGCATATTCTCTATAGCAGCTTGGTATTCTTAGAGCGTAAATTGTTGATGCCTTTAGCTGCTGGCGGGACCTCATTCGGACCAGGCTACTAGGCGCCAACATAGATAACGCTGAGCGCCGCCATGATGGAACGAGTAGCATGGCGATAGTAATGGCACCAGGCCACGGCTAGAAAGATTTCACTGGTATTGATGCGATTGAGAGTAAGTAACATTAATAGATGAATGTGGATGTGATGATGCGAAATGGAGGCAGAGAGAGCGCTTGATGTTAGGCTGTCGAGTAGAGGTGCCTAACATGCATCAGGCTATGGTACGTACCTCGCCAACACGACAAAGGATTTCAGCGACATGATGTACCGATTGTGTCGTTTGGAAGTACCTTAGCTTATGCAACGGAATGATTTACAACAACGTGGATAGTCCATAATATTAAGGGCTACAAAAGTGTTAGGAGAGATGAGAGTTTGCCGATGTAGCGACGTTTCTGCGGATGTCCGAGCCCGCAAAATGTGGTATATTTGGGGTCTATAGCTCAATAACATGCTGTATAAATCGCACCGATGTACTTCGGCTAGTAGCTCTTAGATATTCGTAGTGATCTTCGGTCAAGATTCATTGTGAACTCAAGTATTCATTCAGCTTCAATTGAAATCTGGAGGGTAGCTTCCTCAGCACCTCAAACTTGCTTTCAGCATCTCATGTCTCCATATCTCGAATATACAGCTGGTAATACTACCCAAAGACCAAGCTGCGCGGGCGCCAGCAGACAACCCCCTTCCAGATGGACAACTAAGACCGAGCTCAACGCCAACCGCACACATGATTGGCATTTCACTGGACTTCAGAGCGAAACTCCGGAACGGGTACAAAACCGATCCAGTGTGAGCGAGGATAATACAAACTCTAGACGATTACCTCAAACTCGACGCAGTCACTGGGAAGCTGGATGGCAAAGTTGGGCTGCAAAAGAGCTTCTTTCTTTGTTTACCGCCGCTCCCGATCATTAAACTGAGAGTGATGGGTGGGTAGATGAAAGGGGGATGTAACAAAGACAACTAAGCATGACTTGTGATGACCAACTATGGTTTCCCCTTCAGTGACTAAGAAGGAGGATAGTCAATTATGCCGCATCGACCTATAGTGAATCATTGTGATCTAAGCATTGTTGCTGATGACTCGAGCTTCTTGAAAGATAACAAGGAGCATGGCACTTGTCATTCTGATTCTCAACTGTACAGGCTTCCCTTATGCCACTTACAGTGCAAAATCACGCGAATTGATACCATGTGCCGACATCTTTCCAGCTAAAGAACCCTTATCTATAAGACGGCATGTACCGAGTTCATTATATTCCTATGTCGGCATTCTAGATATTAAAGGTGCCTTGTTTGTGCCTTATGGTTACAAGGGTATTATTTGCCCAAAGAAAAAAACAAAGACCACCAAATTGGTCGCTCTCCCCGTATGTAGTATTTCTTCCCCCCATTCAACTCCAAGGTTTTCTCCCCGTTTGCAACTTTTTGGTGTTCCCAAAACCGTCTAGAAATAAACCAATGCCACAAGCCCAACTCCATGTTCGCCAGAAAGAAAGCATCGCTTTGAAATTTTTAGAAGAGGATGTACATAATACATTTGTCGTGTGAAAATAACAGCGGGGGACAAGAAGAGAAGATCCCAGATCAAGGGATGTTGTGATTATCTAGGACGGGATCCCAAAGTAAGGGCCCCTTGCAGATATTTTCTTCAGCATAGATCCGGTAGCGGTCAAGAACGTCGGTTTGTTCAATTCGTTCGTCGCCAGCTTGGGCACCGAAGCTGAAATGTGCCACAACACCGCCACCATCAGCAACAGCATCTGTACAGAGAAAATGTTAGTCATTGTGAATACAACATTATTATTTACAGGGGGGAAGACATACGTCTACCAGTCTGCTCTGGCATAGTGACGGCAAAGTGATGCTCGTCGTCGGCTGCAATGGGCTTGGCCAGATTGATGTCCTTGCCCATCATGCAGATAAACTGGATACCCATACGTTTCAACTGAAAGTCCCATGTTCCGAAGCGGTATTGGCGCAGGTTGTTCTTCTCGATGTTCTCAAACAAGCTGTAGTGCTCTTGGGCGGCGACCTGCCACTTCTTCCAACCAGGACCGAAGGGGTCGTACTCGGTCTCTACAATGGGCGTGCGGTCGAGAATGTGGTCGCTGTGGCCCTTGACGGGCAGCCACCGGTGCTTCTGGTGGTCGGGGGGGTTCCACTCGCTGACTTGGAAGTCATCAGCCCCTTGCCATGAAGGGAGCAGGGAAGGGCGCCAATCCAGCTTGCTGCCGGGCTGGGGAGCAGGATACGCCTTGTTCAGTTCGGGTAGATAGGCCTTGACGGCGCCGAGATTCCAGTGTATCCAGCTGATGAGAGGTTGGTTGATGACGTTGGAGGACACGACAAAGAATTCGGGATGTTCAGCTCGGGTGGTGACGATGGAGGGGATAGCGGAATCTTCGATATAGACCTGGCAACACATGTCAGCTCAGCAAGTCCAGCATCCAGCACACAGTGTATTTTTGGGTTGAGTTCATACAATATCGTCGTCCATCTTGATATACATAACGTCATCTTGTATCCGGTCGTATGACGAGGCAAAGCCGTCTTCGTTCATGTCAATTACCCATTTTGTGTAGTCGGGCTCGCTTTTGAGAAGTTTGTCGAGGAACTCGAGATCGTCTTTGTCGGTTGTTCGCTGGAGGAAGATGACGCCGTCGAGGATGCCTCCATTCTTGACCAAGTTGCGCTGTAGTTTTCGCCGATTAGCATCGCCAGACGCACACACACACACACACACACACCGCATTGACCGCCATACCTTGAGATAGCAGTCGAGAATGGACACGGTCGACCGGCGGCCGTAGAAAATCAGGCCCATGATCTTGCTGGCGTCGGCCGGTCGCTTCCACTTGATGCCGCCAATTTCCTTGGGCACGCAGTACGTCGAGTTTCCATGCCGCCGCGAGCCCCTGGGGCACATGTCGTCCCGGTCGTGGTCTCTGTGGTTGCGGAAAGCATCGCCAGGGATAAGGTGGACGTTCCAGACGTAGATGAGCAACGACACAAAGACGAGCGATGCGGCGAGCAGCGAGTGCACAATGTGCTTGTTGTTGAAGCTTAGCAGCATCGTTTCAGTTTTCGGGGGGCCTCAATCTGCCGGTCCCAGCGAAGAGGGAGGAAGAAAAGAGGCAAAGGAAAGCCCTGGATCAAGACGATCAGGCTGTTGTGCGAGGGTTGAAGCGTTGCAAGTTGCGCGCGACAGGCGCTAGTAGGGAGGCGATTTGAATTGGTTACCCACGGTTTTAGCGTCCGACCGAACAATTTCGACGCGACCCGCCCACACCCTCTGGAGATTGGGGATTGGAGGCTGAGAAGTGAGAGGTGAGAGGTGAGAGGTAAGAGGGGGGTTTCCGGACCGGACAAAATATTCTGGAATCAAAGGGCAACGATGGACAAAGGGAAAAAAGGGGGGGGTTGAGTGTACAAGCTGGTCCTCGTATGCTCAATCCAACAACTGAATTTGTCTGCAACTGCATCAAGTATTAGAAGTATAAGGGGGAGATCAATGATGATGATAATCAGCCAGCAGGGTACATACATGTCCGGACATGATCAACTTTCCTTGTATCCTGCCAATGCGACCTCAATTACCTTACATGTATGTAACCTTTTCCAGTATCCACAAGGCCGCAGCCTCGTATTGATTTAGGGGTCCATTCGACCCCTCGATGACCATGGCGTTTTCAGATGCAGTTGTACCTACTACTAGGTACCTAAGGTATCAAAGGGAGTGCTGCATGTACCAATCTTTCAGCATCCCATGCCGCAAACTTAATAGCAATAAATACAGGTACATAGGCAGATCCAACAAAAGAATGCCACTGTCGAATTACGGGCACTTCGAGGTCCCTGGATGGATGTCAGGCAATTTAGTAAGGTACAGGTAGGTACTAAGGGTAACCTCCGCATGAGTAGTACCTGTAATTGCTGCGTGCTAAAAGGTACAGTACCCGTACCCGCAACGTGTATCCGACACCCAGTCTCTACTCCCAGGAACCTCCCTGTACATCCATAGCCTGAACTGCATCTCTCTTTAGTCTACTAGGTAGGTACCAGTAAGTCTCCCAGTAAGGGATTGAGACCAAGACATGTGTGTCCATGTCTTCAATCTTTAATGTCTCTCCTTCTACCAACAGAGCTACTTGCTATCAGGTACTTCGTTCTCCACGATCAAGTCAGCATCCCAAATAGGCAGTACGGCTTCCGAGTGTGCCTCAACCGACACCATTGCCGGCCATTCGGTCATTTCCCACTTGGGCCCTGCATTGATCGTTAAACAAGGTGATGATGAATATCATGCGGGTTTTCGCTGAGTCTCTTGAAAGAACAGCGGGCACCATTAGTTGACAGGCCTCTGCCAAGTGTCATTGATTGCTCCTTTTTATAGCTTGTGTAAAGGTACGCACGCATACCTGGCATATAAGAGAGTGGATCTTCAGCACTACAGGTCTGCGATCCAGCACACCAGAGACTGCGTGAGGTTCAAGCATCGAAACAGTATGCAAAGACGAGTGTTACCAAATATTTAGTTACTTGTCTAATACTAGGTGGGTGATAGATGTTCTGCACTTTTAGCATCTGCCTGCTCCTGCCACTACATAGGTACTTTTATGGCTATTGATAAACATGTTCTTAGCCACAGTCAGCAAACGCAGAATATCTACTCGATATTCACATGACGTAAATATTTTAGATTAAACAACAAAGAAAAGAGCCATCGGAAGTGGGCTCATGAGGAGTGACTGTTATCTCAGGTAATATCACCCAAATTATTGAGGGTTGGCACCCCCTTGCATAGCAGCCTTTCGGTGTCAACATTTCTTCATAGTATTCATGCCCTCCAATTCCTCCTGCTCTCCACTTACCAGCACCGAGGCTATCACACCCGTGGACCCCCTGCCTTCGCGCTACATTTACCTAGTGCTACAGTGCTACAGTTTTGTGCCGTGAATATGAGAGGGCGGCTATGTTCAGTACAGGAAGCACGAATGGAGACGGAGTGTTGATTGAGCACCTGACATTGTTATGAGATTAAAGTATCACAAGAACCAGCATCTTCTTATCAACGGCTTTCTCTCTCGTTTCCCTCATTTCCCCCCCTCTCGTGTAACATACATCCATATCTGACAAGGTCGCCAATCGTGCTCATAGTCAGCGATTGCCGCCCGAAGCGTCGAAATTTGTGCCACCACGCAAAGTATACCCATATTTGAAGTGTCACAAAGTAGGAGCCTCATGCGAGTATAGGTATCGTCCGGTTCAGTGCCCAAGTCTAGACCGCTCAGTGAATGCAGCGCTACTGCTACACGAACTTCGTGTCCTGCCGTGTACCAACTAAACGCGTTATGGAACACCAAAAGGACCTCGTATAGCAACGAGGCTATGCGGGGCAGCTAACCTAGCTGGCAAGTTGTGCATGCGACGATGCTGCCATTTCCCACTCCTTTGCATATCCACTAGGTGCTCAATATCCCACCAAGAAATACGAGTTACCAAATGGTACCAGGCGATACCTCATGGGCTGCGGACATTCTTGCCCTTTCGTATTGACATTTAATGGGATAGCGGCAACATCTCTCTTTGGGGTAGGACTGCTGTGATTGTGATTCACATACCTCTTGTCTTGCTACATCTGAAGCCCATAGGTAGTCAATGCAAATATAACACCAGCATCCAATTGAGTAGAAATAGGCGGCGATAGTAGCGGCCACTAGAAAGAAGTGCTAAGTGATAGGAGGAGATACTAAAGAAAAAAGTTGTCGATCCGTATCCTATCATGTCACATCTTGGCAGGGCACAAAAAGCTTGTTTCGCAGACCCATACCATCGATCCCGGGTAATACACTTTTTAAGGAGTGTGGGGTCGTTGCAACTTTGATCATGATCTCTTGGCAGATCGTCATCGCTTCACTTTTACTGCGATTAACCGAAATCACGTCCTTTTAACACATAGTCCGTTTGTATGCCCTTCTAGTAAAAGTTGGCAAGCGGTATGTGCCGAGTCCAGCTTGTTGTATGTCTACTCTACACTGGACGCTCTTGATAACCAACCGCCGCCTAATATGCACTTTACCTTGCTTTAATCGAGTCAAAACTCTGTGGTTTCTACAAATTTATTCCATTTCTCCTGTAATTCATTATATTAGTAGCCAGAAAAAAAAAAAAAACCATCCAATGTTTGTAGGTAACCTTACCCAATCCACTGTCGTAGGGCTAAGCCATCTGGCTGCCTGCAACTGCGCAGCAAGCATTGTTGAAAGAGGAGTCGACGGTTCACTCTCACCAGAAAGTGGGAGCCGAACATGGCCCGCTATTAGAGATCTAAATGAAGGATTGAGCTCCGACTCTTCAAATGTATGGTAGGGATGCTTACTGAAGATACTTGAGAATTGAGTATGCTTTGGCGCAGATTGGGCTTCTTACCGAAAGAGATTGGAATCTGTTGATGCATTTGTTTAGGATTGATTGCATCTCGTAGTTTGATTCACCATCTCTGTCCTGAAGGATAGCAGCCGCCAAAGTCACTGCACCATGGAATGCATGAAAACTCCCCAAGCCGAATCCGTACCACCGGAATTGTCTAAAACGCTGTTCATCAGACAAAAGTGCATGGATATCCAACAGAGCAGTCGCAGATGTTATACATCTAGCCCTAGATCGCTGCAGAAAGCCGCTCTTGGCCGGTTCGCCGAACAAAGGTCGGTGGATTAGCAGGTAAATTTGATGCGCATGGCTGTGCAGAATGTTCCAGTGAACTCGCTGAAATCCCTGGATTTTATCGCTCCGAAGGTGGCTACGGTATATTTCATCCCAGTGTTCTTGCTCGCGCTCAATGGCCGCGTCAAGAGCAGCAATACTTGCATGTGAAGGAGCTTCCACGCCGAGGATTTGGTCAGCTATCTGATCCACGAGACTGTATAGCTTAACTTTGAGAAGCATGTAAGTCATCTGAGTTGGTCCGTCTACCTGGGTTGGCAGCGAATCTGGATGTATATCATCATCGTCGACATCCATCGGTAGCTTGATTTGGAACTTTGGTAAGGCGAATAGACCGACATTACCGAAAGACAAAGCCTGTATCATATAGAGCACCTTCAGGGCGGCCCAGCATCGTCTTCGCTGCTCAATTTCTATGTAATTCATCCCTAGGCGTTCACCATCGACATGGCAGCCCAGGGATATCGCAATATGCACAGTGAGCCCTTTGACTATGTGTTAGTGGGAACAAAGACCGAGAGCTGACTTGTTGAAAGGCTCTGCTGCATACCTAACAGAGGCCAACTTGAACCACTCCCTTGAGAGTGGTTGATGGCATATATCATCAAAATTAAACACTGTAGAGTAGAAAGCCTGTGGCGGGACATGTAATCGTCTGCTTCAAGGGAGCTCATAGCAGCCTTCCTGAAACGGGTGGCGATGGCTTTGACGTTGCTCGGACCATCGGCTTCTCTACCCAGATCGTCCAATACCCAATCATCGTCATCCAGTGTCATAGTCGCCAGCGACAGTATAGTGAATAATAAAGCCAGCCATGAAAGCGGGACGGATTTAGGATCTTGTAAAAAGGTATCGTACTCGCGATGGAAAGTGGGATCGTGAAGCACATGGATCAGCGGAGAAAAGACGGCAAAAAAGCGCGACACTAAATGTTTGCAATGCTGTTTGGCGGGTAAAGATAAGAGGAGATGAGAACAGGCTTCTGTATTACCCGCATTCCGATTCGTTGAATCAGACCTGTCAAGTTGTAAGGGAGCGAGGTGTGGCGATGTAGTCGATAGTGTTGGGGTGCTGAGTGTTTCTGACAAACTTGGCAAGGCAGATGACCAATGGGATTGCCGAACCCTGTATGTGATATCCCCATTCTCATGCTGATACAACGTCCCAAGGGAGTTATAATTAGAGCCATTTTGTGAATTTCTCCATTGGCCGGTATTATCCGCGAAAGACGTGGACGAAGCCGATGCTCCTGGGCTGTCAGATGACGCTGCTGTAATAGCATCGTGGGCGTGTTTCCGCTGCTTCGCAAAGTAGTAGCACAAATGCACCATTTTTCGGTTTTTGCAGCCGGAACATGGAATCTGCCTATCGCACTTTGACTTGCGCTCCCGGCATGGAACACAGCTCAATGCTGCTCGATTTCGACGCTTCTTCTCGCCATTGCGCTGTCGGCCTCCGGAGATAGATTGCATTGTCCACCATGCCAAACTGAGCTACTATTTCCCTGCAGAGATGTGGCTGTGGGAAAATAGCATTCCGAATTAGTAGTCGTACTTGGACAACATAAAAAAGGGAAGTGTTGAAAACTTATGTCCGACAATAGGGGGCATGGGTGGTTCGTTGGCTTTATATCCGAACCCTGCAATAGGTACCGGACTTATGGAGGGGGACCCCATTAGCAAATATCAGCTGACATTGGCAGCTGTCTGCTTATTCCTGTGGGACGATTTGCTTATATCCGGCGCTCAACTACACTAAGTATCTAGGTAGTAAAGCCAAGAAGACCTTCCAGGTTCTCTAATAATACTCTGCTGCAATTCTTCATGCTTACACAGTAAAACCATCAATAGCACTTTATTATGACGAGTAGTGGCACCAAGCACACAGGGATCACTAATTCCAAAACAACAAAGCAATGCTTTCACGATCCCTGATATAGTTATCATAACTCCGGTGATTTACGTCATGTGCTGGAATGATGCTCGGAACTTTGAGAAATGACCAGCCATCTGCGTGATAAGAGGGAATGAGTTGGATTATAAATACTGTCAGAATCTCCTCAAGAATTGACACATTCCTCACCTCTCAAGCCTTCTAGATACATGCGTAAGATTGAATTAGAGTTTACGGGACAAAATTTATCTTCTGAGCTGCCAATTCCCTTTACCATGGTCGAATCCACCTGTCTTTGCGGTACAAATCGCGTCTCCTTTGAAGGAGACATAATTGTGAGGGTATGATGCTGCTTTTGACTTCCGGTATTTATGTTATGCTGAGTCAATTATTCTCTAGATGCGATGCCACTGCATTGACTGCCGCAAGTTCTCCGGTTCTACGAACACCAACAACATCCTTCTGCCCCTTGAGGGGTTCAAAGTTCTTCAGGGGACTCTCAAAACCTATGCCAAAGAAGTCGCGACTGGCAATACTATGACAAGCTACTTTTGCGGGGACTGTGGATCGACTCTGTACCGCATGTCGAGCTTCAACGACACAGTGGCTGCAGTGATGATTGGCGGAGTTGACGGATTGGAAACTATCGAGAAAGGCAAAGCGGATATTGAGCTTTTTGTCAAGAACCGCCCGAGTTGGATGAAGGCGATTGAAGACGCAAACCAGGAGCAAGGCACTTGGCTTCCGAAGCATTAGATAAATTGCTGTAACTATAGAAGAAAAGTTTATCTGTATGCCATCTTTGCAAATGCATTTGCAATGAAGTAATACATCATTCCTTGTATAGATATTGAAACAGCTAGACTTTCCCCCAATCGGCACAACACGTTGGAACAAAGTCGAACAAGGTGCATATGTAGGAATAAGAGTAACCTATTTGGTTAGACCGACATTTGTGTAGTGACATTCTTGTGAAATCAACTTACTTGAATCACCAGTGAAGCTTTTCTCGAATCATTTGTCTTTGTAGTTCATACTATCGCAGTGTTTGGATAGTTGAGCTGCATCCCAACTAAAACATGGAAGTGGCTATCTAGCACCCCAAGCATACTATCCAGCATCCCGCGTCTCACACTTAAGGCCACATGGAGTGATAGTAGTGGGACGTAATAATAGTAACGGATACCTAAGAAACCGGTTACCTGCTGTCTGAGCAGTCAAGTGCCTACTTGGGTAGTAAATAAAAGGCTGTCTTTCTCATTCTATTTCGACAAATGACTCCATGCAGTCTCTGGGGCTTTGAATAGCCACTCTCTATACCAAGCCTCAAAATGCAACGACATGTCTTGAATAGTCTCTGGTACGGTTGGAGAACTATTAGGAAACTATATCCTAGTATAGAGAGGCTATATTAGCTGTATGCATCGGGAAACAAACTCATGCAACCTTGGCTCTGCGATCCATAAGTTCCGCGACGTTCCAACCAGCCCATAAAAAATTGTTCTTCGCAAATGCGCCTTGACCGTCAGCAACTAGATGAATGATCGGCGTGGCAAATCACCTATTGGAAGGTGACATTGTCAAAATACTGGTATATCTCCGGAGAGAAGAGCAATCGTAGTATGACAACAGAAAAGGAAGGTCTGATGGAAATAAAACACGATTATGTCTGTAGTAACAAAGGTGGGACTATCTTCGGTATTCTATTACAAGCTAACTGCATGAATTGCAGGAGTATCAATGCTGAAGTCACGTTTCCTTTTGGGGAATGTAAATGCGATGATGATACCCTTCAACGAGTGGAATTTGCAGAACCATTCTCACTGTCTGTGCACCAAATAAGGAGGTCGTTGTGAAACTTGTAAAAAGCGGTCTACTACCTTAGGTTACAGCAGGCTGTGCGATGCCACATTGAATGAAAGCGCTGCGGTGCCTCGGGTTTCTTAACCTCATAGGGCTTGTCTTACTTTTTTCATCGACAGGGTCACTTGGTTTCTTACCATAAATAGAAGTCAAAGCCAGCCATATGCAACGACTAAATAGGATCCCTACACCTTCTTGTCAAGGTACAATTGAAACAAACTTAGAGTTTAGGGAGAATTGTCCTCTTAGTTACCTAAACACGTCTTCAACTGTCTTCACCGGGCACAGTCTTCTACAGGCTACCAATCATCGACGCAGTGTGCCTTTTTCTGCGCACCATGCACCATGTATCCATGTAGGGTAGTGCGTACAACTAGATATGCATGGTGAAGTTCTGTAAAAATGCATCAACTCCAATACAGAAAGTGTATTTACCATGCTACTTTGCTGATACGAGAGCGTTTCTGGAAACTAGATAGCTCTGTAGTAGCTCTCAAGATAAAAAATGCTGTTGTTGACTTATATATAGATGCTTCATCTGTTTTGGGAGATTGGCTGCGCTCAACTTTTCCTATTCAGTTCTACAGGCAATCATGATTTTGCAAATTTGGGTATATCGCATTCTCGCTAATTTCATCCAGAGTGCCACCATACTCCATGAACCCATCTCCACATGTTATGTATGTACTCATGATCCATCAAGCTGACTCGCATAACAAACAGTGGATACGAAATACCCATGTGCAGCATGACTATCATCCGCAGACCGCGTGTCTGTGCTGTCACTGGCATGCAACCTTTCATCCCAAGCTCTTTTGAGAGCGTCTTCAAACGCCTTAAACTAACCAAACATTGTATTCATTATAAGAAAGAGCAAAAAAAAAAAACCATCGAACTTTAATAAGCGTAAGCACGCTGGACCGTGATAGTAGCCCCAACATCGGCTTCTGTCTGTATCGTCTGTGTCGTTTCCGTCGTCTGAGCCGTCCCTGTCACCTTTATCGGTTTGTCACCGCGGTCTTCAAAACTGACCCTGTACGACTTGGATTGGTAGATGTTGAAGTCTCGGTCATCTAGGGATTCGAGCTCGATGGCTCTACTATTTCGATTCGCCAATCGTCCAAATTTCCCAGAGCCAGTCCCATGCTTTGAGTCATAGTCGGATACAGCCTTTGTGCTTTTGGAACTACTACCAACGAGCCACAAGTAGAGTGGTCCGAGAGTAGGAATGCAAGCAGCGACGTTGATGGAAGCCAGCTCTACACACGACCAAATGACCAAGGGAACGGTATCATCTGTATACAAGTCAGTCTCCATTTAGTATGTTGACACCGATCATGAGAAGAATTACAAGTAAAATCTTGGTGCGACCCTAAAGTCCAAGTATAATATATCTTGAGAGAAGAACACACGGTGGCGAAGACGCCCATGCTGAGGGCAACGCCTATGGTGATTTTCTCTTTGAGGCCCATCTGAAGCTTCCGGAGGTAGAACCAGGGTAGAACAGCAAAGCAAAAGTCTGTAAGGGCGCCGATAGCTAGATATCATGTCAGCTTGGAATCTGTATAGATTAATGAACGTGAGGCGAGACTTACTGCCAGTGAGAAATCCCCAGTCAACAACAACTCTTGAATCCCAGCATTTGCCTCCCGGGATAGTGTGATCCCACTGAAATGCCACCGGCTGGCATTGGACCAAAATCAAGACGCAATCAACATAGAAACAGATGGCATTCGCGGCAACAAATGACCACAAAAACCACTGTAATTTCTTGCCAGGGAAAATGCGCTGTAGCAGATATGCGATGGAGGCTTTGCCGGATGGAAATGAAGCGATGGCAAAAAACTGGCCGATGACTTCTGCTTTAATCGCCGACGTGATTTGCGCTTCCGTCAAGGCCTCGCTGCGTTTCCCATAACCTCGTTGAATCGAGACGAACATGCACACATTGTAGCCTAGAATAATGAACTGCGACGACAAAGTCAGTTGACATCAACGAGACATTTTGGGCCGAGAAGTGCTTCCGATACATACCCAAGTAATGACTATGAGGCCATCATCCCAACCAAAATGTGGTCTGATAACTGTGCGAGTGAGAACGCGAGTGAAGACGAGGATACCTCCAACAGCCAATGTGGCGATGATGACTGCGAGACAAAGAGGGCCTTTGTCGCCGCCTACATCGGCCATGATGGAGCGTGATGGAAACAACTACAAGAAAACAGTACAAGAAACAAAAGAAAAGAACGAGGAATTTCCACAGTCGAAGCACTAACCGAGGATAGGTTTACGACTAGTAATAGAGGAAATAAAAAATAAATAAATAAAAACAGAAAAAAAATGACCGCGTGGGATGACGAGGCTAAAATTGGGAGTGATCAGAGATGATGGCGCTCTTGGCTCAGTGCATGCAGCAGTTTGCATCCTTGTCACTGTTCGCAGCGTGGATTCACAAAGATCGATCAGAATCTCTACATATGCGGCCCTCTCCGCACCGTATGGTTGAACGAAAGATATCACACCATCACGCCCCCGTCTACATAGACGAAGATTGCTTCGACGCAACACAGTACGTGAACATTCAGTCGATACTATAAACATGAGGGAAATCCAGTACATCTCGGTCTGTTGGTAAGACCAAGTCGTACTGTACATCGCCAAGGCCCCCCCGGAGATGTGATTTGACATGCCTGCTTTCGTGGTGGAAGGTAGCAGCGGTTGTGGCTCATATGTGAGCAGCAGCTTAAGATGCGACATTTGAGCGCGGAGCAGGCCTCGCCGAGGTGGTGTTCCAGGTATGATGTTTTCGGTCTGTTCTGGGATAAGATGACTTGGGTGTACGGACCCTGGGTGGCATCAGCTGGTCATCCTCCTTGCCTCTTCGCTCCAGCGTCGTATTAAAGACTGAAAGCAGGCACTCGGATTACGCGGTCCAGGGTCAATGAGGGCCAAGGATGTTCCGTAGTCCGTAGATTAATATAAGAGTAGCCTCAAGCGAGCAAACCCCTCTACAGGTCTGCAGAGGGTACCATGTCAGCAGTCTTTGTATGTTTGCATTGTCCTTCTGTAGTTGAAGAAGATCGACGTTTTCTGACCCCGTTATCTTCTTGGCGGCGAAAAGACAATATGACGTATCTGGGGAAGCAAAATATCACATTGACATTGCTACGATACGGCAGGAAAGCATTATGTTTGATGTGATTAGTATCGGCTTTTTCTATTCAGCCGAGAGGCGGGAAAAGAAAAAAGTTTTCTCAACTGCATGCAAACCTTGTGAATAGGGGGATTCCTCAATCCTGGCAATAGTATCATACTTATTGCATACCATACTGGTTGGTCTGCACATGCATTAGGCTCCTCGATAAGATACTAATAAAGATTCGGCATCGCTTTACAATTAAGTCTAGCTGGCTATTTGATGAGATGGTGGAGTCTGGCGTCTGATTTTTGCCCCGGCTGCAAATCTCGTCCCGTCTCGTCCCGTCTTACTAGTACACACAACAAGTGCTCCTTTGATAGACCAGGTTGTGTGTCATGAAACGCCATTTCCGGGCCATTCCCGGCCCACTCGGCATGGGGGAACTCTGTTACAGCATTAGAATCGGTGAGTTTCTCTCGAGGGAGAATCCAAATCAGACCTGCTTAATTGAGTCTGCCGTGATAGTCTCTTCAATGCGCTTCGGCTTCTGGATATGGGGCATCACCGAGCACATGAACCTCCGCTCCGTGATCCGGCTTGGCCGCCCTTTGCCTACGGCCCTGGTCAAGCCGCTTTGCCGTGGAAGGATTTCATCCAGCTCCGCACAGTATGAAGTGAATCATGTCAGACCTTTCGACGGCATTGTGTCTTTAGCGCGCCCAGGCATCTGACCGGGATGTGGCTCTCGTATCCGCAAATGATCAGGTTTAACCCAGAATAGGAACTCGATCCCAAATGAGCCCAGCTGATTCTGCTTGGCCATCGAAAAGGTGGCAGATCATCCATGGCAGATTTGGATTAGATCGCCAAAGCTTGGTAAACGTGGCTGCCGCTGTTTGTGATATGTGACTGCTAAGCAGACTCAGGGTTGTCCCTTGAAAAGCTGTCTTCGCTCATCTTGCATACAGTTCTGTTATGTGTATCAGTATTGAAGGGCGTTACATTGGTTCATTGTGAGGAACTGTTTCAAGAATGTCTTCATTAGTAGCGTTGGCAGAAGAACTGCTAGCTCAGGCAAAAGAAGTTGAGCAGCTCCTTGAGCAAAACAATCTTCCACCAACATCCTTCGACAAAGACACCCTCGAGTTACTGCCAGATAGTGCTCAAAAGCTACGATGGGATCTTCTTGATACTAGCCATACAATAACGCAACTCCTTAGAGGTGCCAGACTCTCTGGACTCGATATAGCTTTTGGGGTATAAACTCCCATCTCTTAGTGAATAATGGGATATCATTGCTGATCCATATGTGAAACAGTGGACGGACCAACTTATCCTGCGTATAATATGGCGGTACAGACTAGCTTCTGCCGTACCTCTCGATGGGACAGCAACCTACGATGAGATCTCGGCTACCAGCGGGCTGGGTAGATCTCTCGTTACTCGAACAATTCGATCAGCCATGACGTTGAACATATTCGACGAACCAGAGCCGGGCCGTATTTGCCATACTGCTATATCTAGGCTTCTAGCTGCGGACGATGGCTACTACAGTGCTATAGGTCTTCAACTTGAGGACATAGGTCCAGCGAGTTTGAAGCTGATTGAAGCCTGGCAGAAGTTTGGCGACGATGCTGGAGAGCCTGATCAGAGTGCCTTCAGTCTTCAGAACGGCGGACGATCGCTCTTCAAAGTTTTGGCTGAAGAGCCGGAGCGTGCCAATCGCTTCGACGGGGCGATGAAGTATTGCGTGGAAGACAAAGACTTTAATTTCTTCGACATCATCAACGGATTCGACTGGTCAACGCTAGATAAACCTGGTGCCCGACTGGTCGATCTTGGTGGTGGATATGGGCAAATCTCCCAAGCCTTGGCTAAGAAGACTCAAAATCTGTCTTTTACCATACATGATCTTCCTCATGTTGTGGAAAAGGGTCGAAAACTGCTCCCAACCGAGTTCAGCGAACGAATTTCTTTCCAGGAACAAAATTTCATGGAACCACAACGGTCAGAAAACCCGCCAGACGCATATTTGATCAGCCGATGTCTTCATAACTGGAGTGATCATCACAGCGCAATCATTCTTCGAGCTCTCATTCCAGCCTTGCGAAAGGGCTCCAAGATCCTTATTTGGGACTCAGTTTTGGAGGACAGGCCAGTCAAGAAATTATCCGGCAAGTTCAATTTCCAGCAGGACTTTATCATGGCAACAATCTCCAATGGAAAGGATAGATCAGCAGAAGAATTTAGACGCATCTTAGAGCTAAGCGATCCACGGTTCACGATGGAAGGCGTCCGAAGACCAGAGGGTTGTAAGCTCGCAATGGTTGAAGTAACTTGGAACCCGTAGCATCAGTCTCTAGAATAGTCACGAGTCACGAATTGTATCCAAATCCTCGCATCAATGACATATATTGAAGTATATAACCTCTTAATTTGCTGCTTCAGGCGGAGCAAGAGTGCCGAAGAAATCATACTCGGCAAAGTTAAGGCTGGGTGCGACGCCCTCCAGCTTCCAAACTCCGTCAATCTTCTGGTACCAATGAGTGGTGAGACCGTGGCCATGCCCATGGTTGATCACCTCTGCGAGAGTCTCATCGGCATATCGCTGATGGGCCGCCCGGATCTGCCATGCGACGCGGACAAGACCGTCCTTCTGGAGCTCCCATTGTCCCGCGCCAAGGAAATGCTGCGTCTTCAATCGCTTGTCTCCGATCATGCCAATGAGGATTTTCGAGTATTCTTCCGGGTTTAGGTTCTCATGGTATGCTCCACGGAGACTGCGAAAGTCTAGCCGGACTGAGGGTGCAAGGCATTCTTTCAGACGGCCCCAGTCCTTAGTGTCGTAGCTCTCTGCCCATTCAAAGGCGACGTTGCGGATGCTAAGATAGTCTAGATCCACAGTCATCAGCATTGAAGATGCTTGTCGGTGAGGTGAAACGGGGTGGTTCATACCTGAGATCGAGATATCGACAGACATTTTGTGCTACGGGCGAGTAATCGAATGGCGAAGAGTTCCTCGTTTTGCAATTGGCATGTGCGAATTGCGTTCAATATGTTATTATATACAGAGGTTTCACCAGTGTCCAACGGTTGAGGGGATTTACAGAAGATCCTGGGTGGAGGTTGCTCCGATGCAGACGCTACATCGGAGCGGGTTAGGATTGACTGGGATTCAACTCCTCCAGTTGGGTCACCCCGGTTTCAGTTTGATCTTCGCTAGGTCCGTCCGTAGTGGTATATGTGGCTCGATTGACGCCGTTGTGTAACCACGAGTACTACGTATTACTATTCATCACGAACCCAGTACAGGAACGGTTGCTATCATACTGCTTGTACTTCATTCCAAATCCCGGTCCTAGTCTGTCAAGCAAGTGCCGCGTTAACATACTTGTATCATTTAGCCACCAATTCCGTAACGGCACGGAGCGACCCTCGGTGGAACCGATTGGTGCTGATATCATCGACAGGTGGTATTGCATACGAGTACAAATTGGTTCGGTTGGCTAGCACAAACCTGTGACAAAAGTCCTGTCCGGTGTAATTCGGAGTCTTAAGATGTCAAAGTCTTGTGGCGCCACCTGAAGGCAGGGGGAGTGTCAGCACGATCTATGAACTTGCAAGGGCCCCTTCATTGAGGACATCATGTCTTATCAGAATGATCTATCTCTTTTACGCTGATGGACTGATACTTGGCCCTCGGGACTAACTGGTTGACACGAGGCTAGTAATTGCCGGGTTCCTAGCCCTAGCGAGAGACTTCGACGGTGATCAGGACCTTGTATCTCAGAGCATGATAGAGCATGATAGGATCAAAACCCGAGAAAAGCACACAGTGCTTGACAATTAGCGCCGTTGAGCCCATCCCACTTGGTCGCAGCCGATTCCCGGGGGTTAAATCTACACGACCCACGTCAACCACTTAGGTCAGTTGCTAAATATGCAATACCACCTGTCGCTGATATCAGCCCCATGTAAAGCCATCAGGAATTTCCAGTCCTCAGCCTGTGAAACAATGTGATTTGTTATTGTAGCGGCCGAATTACGGTCACTTCGCATGTGCCAACATTGCTATGGAGTTCAGAAAAAGACCGATGAGGAACTGTTACTTCCCCTTTTCAGTTAAGAGACCGCTGATCGCGAGACTCGTTTAATTGCCAGCTTCCTTGCGTTCACATTCTCATAGACCGGATATAAACTGGATATGAAATCGTCTGAAGTGGCAGCCTGAATCACAGGTAGTCAAGCTTGCCTATTTATTGTTTGAGCCACATTGACTCTTTTGTTGTTATTGTATAGTTTATGTATGGGCTTTCAGCAAGATGTCCAGCATCTAATACATATTCTCAGCCCCAAATTATCTTTTTTTCGGTACGTATGCCAGCATCCAACATTTAAGTTCTTATTTAGCTCACACGTTACAAGGATTTTGCAATCAACGTCTCGAGTAACGAGCTGACCCACGCCATTCTGAACTGGGCTGCCCGCAGAAATGGCCGTTCATGATGGGATGGGCCATGGCTCGTCCACCCAAGGCATGGATAATGCCTGGAGCAACAAATATGGGAACGACACCTTGGAGGGTGGAAACCCAGAGATGGATGCATCTCCCTCCCTACCATACTCTGAAGACTCAGCCGTTGCCGTAACGGGAATGGCATGCAAGTTTGCTGGAGCTGAGTCTCTGGAGCAACTATGGCAAATTCTCGAAACAGGAACAACACTATATCGTGATCTCCCCAAAGACCGTTTCCCAGATGCCCGTTTCGCACGTCGGTCATATGAAAGGCCGTTCAAGGCCAACACGATTGACGATGTAGATGCTTTCGATCACAAGTTCTTCAAGGTAGCCAGCCGCGAAGCCACTTTCATGGATCCTCAGCAGAGACTGGGGCTCCAGGTCACATACCAGGCTCTAGAGTCAGCAGGCTATTTCAGCCGTGACACCTACACAACGGGTACAGAGCGGGACATTGGCTGCTACTTTGCCACATGCACAAATGAGTATGCTGAGAATGTGGCTACCCATCCGCCCTCAGCATTCTCGCTCACCGGCTCAATCCGGCCGTTTATCGCAGGCAAGATCAGCCATCACTTCGGTTGGACTGGCCCTGCCATCATGTATGACACAGCATGTGCAGCGTCAGGTACAGCTATCCATCAAGCCTGCCAAGCCGTTGCATCTGGAGACTGCAACGCTGCCATTGCAGGGGCCACGAACATCTTTGTCAGCCCTGATACCTTCCAGAACCTTGCCAGTGGTCAATTCACAAGTCCGACAGGGGCATCTAAATCCTTTGATGCTGCAGCTGATGGATATTGTCGAGGAGAGGGTGTGGCAGTTGTCGTGCTGAAGAAACTCTCTGCCGCCATTCGAGATGGTGATCCTATCATGGGAGTTATCGCTGCTACTGGCGTTAACCAGAATGCAAATGAACACTCCATCACGGTGCCTCATGGACCTACTCAGATGAATCTTTACCGAAAGGTTCTACGGCGTGCTGGGATGCATGCCGATGACATTTCGTATGTCGAGGCTCATGGAACTGGCACAGCCCTTGGAGATCCAATTGAGTCTCGAAGTATACGAGGCGTATTTGGCAACCATTCTCGCCCTCACGGTGATAAAACTTACTTGGGCTCATTAAAGAGTAACATTGGACATACAGAAGCTACTTCTGGATTGTCTGGGCTGATCAAGGTTATCTTAATGATGCAAAAGGGGATAATTCCACCGCAAGCATTGTTAAAGAATCTTAATCCAGCGATTGGACCCATGGAACCCAGTGGAATGGCCATTGCTACAAGCAAGGTTCCATGGAATGCCCAGTTCAAAGCTGCATGCATCAATAATTACGGCGCGTCGGGAACTAATGCCGCAATGATCGTTGCTCAGCCGCCAAATATCAAGAGCCGATCTTCTTGCACATCGGTAGCGACCTATCCTGTGTCAATTACGGCTTTCAGCCCTTCAAGCATGGCAGCATATTGCTCCGAGTTGCTGAGCTTCATAAACCAGTCAGACTCACCTAGCGATGACTTGGCATTAGATATTGCCTACCACTTATGGCGCCGTAGGAACCCCAATTTGCCGTACACTGCATGCGCAACGGTTTCATCGCTTCAAGAGCTCAAGGATTTTCTCTCATCTACAGTATCTAGAGAGCCTCTCAAGACTGAAAACCAACAGCAACCAGTTGTCTTGTATTTTGGTGGGCAAACTGGCAAGATGGCTACCGTTCCTCGGTCTTTTTACAACTCTTCTGCCATCTTCCGCAAGCATCTGGATGATTGCGATGCTACGTTGCGTGCCCTTGGATCTCCGAGTGTCTTCCCGGATATTTTTGAGCCTGGTCCGCATGAAGATGTCGTCCTCCTTCACTCTATTTTATTCAGCGCACAGTACGCGAGTGCTATGGCCTGGATAGACTGCGGTCTCCAACCAGCTAAGCTTGTCGGTCACAGCTTTGGCCAACTCACAGCTCTCTGTGTATCAGGAGTATTATCGCTTTATGACGGCTTACAACTAATTACTGGACGTGCTAGATTAATCAAGGAGCATTGGGGGGATGACTCTGGCTCAATGATTGCAATCGAAGCGGACCTGGACATGGTAAAGAGTTTTCTGGCGCAACATGCTCATCTCGGACTCGATATTGCTTGCTATAATGGGCCACAATTCCTAACTATTGCGGGTAGTACTTCTTCAGTAGACGCTCTGGAAGCGTTCCTGAAGTCTGCACCGCAGCCATTCCAAGCAAAACGATTGCGAGTCACAAATGCCTTCCACTCTTCCTTGACAGAGCCCCTACTCCAACCTCTGCAAGATATTACCGAACAATTAAACTTCCAGCCTCCAAGGATTCCCCTGGAGACTTGCTCTGAAATTGGCACTTGGGAGACTGCCACTCCAGCTCTCGTCGCGTCGCACATGAGGGATCCAGTATACTTCCATCAGGCAGTAGAGAGGATCGCGGAACAGCTTGGCCCCTGTACGTGGATTGAGGCTGGTTCAGGCTTCGGTGCACCCATGGTACGACGAGCTCTAGGGACACGAGCATCTGCAAACAACATCAAGTCTATGAGCTTGGATTCTACATCGTCCATAGAGCCTCTGGCAGAAATGACAGCGCAGCTTTGGGAACTCGGTCTGGCCATACAGTACTGGCCATTCCATCACAGCCAACAACAGCAGTATAAGGTACTAAACCTTCCTCCATACCAATTTGACAAAGCCCGTTTCTGGCTTGAATGGAAAGACTTGGCTCCCCCGGCAGTGGAAGTTCCAGTTCCAGTCTCAGAGCCAGCATCACTCTTACACCTGCTGCAAAAGACCAATGATGGAGGTGAATTTCGCATCAATACTCATTGCGAGAGTTGGCAAACCATCTGCTCCGAGAACTACATTCTTGATGTTCAAGTTTGTCCCATTTCTTCGATAATGAACCTGGTCTCCAAAGCTATTGACACCATCCGAAATTCTCCCACCCAAAAGAATAATGTTTACAATGTGGAATACCTGGCACAGCAGAGTCCGATACCAGCCAAGTCAGAGGATAATCTCAGTCTGACAATCACCAGAGTCAAACATTCGCAGTCTTGGGACTTTATGGTTACGAGCGCTGCGAATTCCAATCGAACGTACATTTCCGGAATTGTCTCCGCTCCTTCAGTTAGTAGTGAGAGAGTCAAGGCGGATTTTGCTCGCTTCCGAAGACTCATTGATACAACTCTCATCAAAAATCTCACGAATGATGACGAAGCGGATTCTGTCAAGGGAAAAGCCGTCTACAAGAGTGTCTTGAACGCCTTTCAAATCCCAAAATCCGGGCAGTCAGTCAAGGAAGTGTCTGCCAAAGGCAACGAAGCTGCAGGCTACCTAGTGTCTTCATTCAATAACAAGTATGAGGCCATTGAGCATTTCATCCAAGTGCCTCTTCTCTGCTTAAACGGCTTGCAAGACATCCAAGACGATGAGGTTTTTGTCAATATGGCGATGGGACAAGTCATATTTGAAGATTCTCTCGATTTATCGTCTGGTAAGAACGCTTCTTGGGCGGCGTATCTCAAATTCTTCGGGCTTGACGCCCCAGAGACGACTTGCGATATTTTTGTATGCGATACGCAAAGTGGACAGCTATCCGCAGTCATTCTGGACGTAAAATTCGCCAAGTTACAGGTTGAATCCCTACGACAAGTTCTTGGCGGTCCTGTCACGATTGCAACCACTCAGTCTAACAAGCGAGCTACAATTATACCTCCTCAACCCAGCAGACCTGTTGCAATCGCAACCCCACAGCCAACCAGGCATATTACCATTACCGCTCCTCCTTCAAACGCGTCTTCTACTATTCCATCCCCTCAATTCACCCCGAGATGTCACTCAATTTCATCAGAGGAGGTCATTGAAGATATTGAACAGGCCACGACACGACCTCAAACTCCGGATTCGTCCGTCGACAATGAGTCAGTCCTGTCACCAGGTTCGCCGGATGTTTCTAAACTGCTGTTCGAGTTGCTTGGCCGCATTGCCGACGTCGATGTTGGCTCCCTTCGCAGCGATATCTCCATTTTTGATCTCGGCATCGATTCATTGATGGGAATGGAGGTTGCGGACGAGATCAGCAAAGTCTTCTCTATCAAAATCGGCGTGCGGGAATTTGAGAGTGCCCACAGCGTCGGCGCTTTGTGCAAACTCATTGCGGACCGAACAAGTGGCTTCTCTTACAATTCGGAAGTTAGTGCAAGATCTCCATCTGATCCAGATACGATTGGATCCAAGGACACATCACTAACTTCCGCGACGTCTAGCATAAAGCTTTCAGGGCATGAGAATCCATGGCCAACCAAGGAACTATCCACTACAGCTCACAAAGCCTTCGACCTAATACGTGAAGAATTCGATGTCATTGCTCGAGAAACAGGATGTGACAAGTTCTGCTCAGAAGTTCACCCTTCTCAGTCGGGCCTGATTGTTGCCTACATCACTGAGGCATTCGCCAAGCTTGGGTGCGACCTTTCCGCCATCAACGCCGGCCAGAAGATTCCAAACATACCCCACTTACCAAGAAACGAGAAGCTTGTGGCTCAGTTAATGCGCGCTCTTCGTGATGATGGCCTCCTCACTCAAGTTCACAACGACTGGGTTCGTACGTCTAAAGCTGTGGCTCTTCAACCAACATCATCTGAAAGATATGACCGGATAATCGCTGAGTTGCCGCAATTTGCGCCTGAACACAAGCTCCTGCACGTTGTTGGCTCCAAGTTGGATGAGTGTCTCTCTGGCGAGTTGGATCCACTTGTATTGCTTTTTGGTAGCCCAGAAAAGCGCAAGTTGATGGCAGACCAGTACCTCATCGCCCCCATACAGGCTTCTGTATCTCAGCAGCTCGTGAGCTTTATCAAGACATGTTTCGGCTCACAGACACCACGCCAGACTGTCCGGGTGCTGGAAATCGGAGGGGGCACCTGTGGAACTACTCTTCCCGCAGTCAACGCGTTTGCTCAGCTGGGTATCCCTGTCGAGTATACTTTTACAGATATTTCATCATCTTTCATTACCGCAGCTAAATCCAAGCTACGAGAGCACGCGTTTGTTAAATTCAGAACTCTTGACATTACGCAAGACCCTTCCGCGGATATAAAGGGCTATTTCGACATGATTATTGCAACAAATGTCATGCATGCAACTCCTGACGTTTGCAAGAGTTCATCAAACGCTCGCCAACTGCTACGCCCAGGTGGATTTCTCACTCTTGTGGAATACACTTGGAGGAATTACTATCTCCTCGATGTCATCTTTGGACAGCTAGATGGATGGTGGCTCTTCAATGATGGTAGAGACCATGCTACTATGGATGTGAGTGACTGGAAGAAAACACTTACTCGTGCCGGCTTCGGGAAGGTAGATTGGACAGAGGGACAGACTGAGGAGTCAAAGATCTGCAGGATCATATTAGCTTATTGAATCAGCTCGTTTGTAGTCGTATAATGTTCCGTATATAATATTTTGTAATTTCACACAGTAATACAGCCAATATTCTACGATATCACGGGTAATCCTTCTACCATGTAACTCGGTTGTGTAGCCTATGAAAAGATGAACGCCATCATTGGGCTGATCCTAGTGAAGCTCAACAGTTGAGCTGCGAACAGGACAAGGATCGTATGCAACGATATCGCCGTCTACTGATTGGCGCAGAGATGCAGAGTTGCAATCTCAACGAAGCCTCATCAGCTCTAGACAAAGTCAATTAGACGAGTTACACGAGCGACGGCGCATGCAGATCCATCAGCATGGCTGTTGATCGTGATATGCCGGGTGCAACAACACAAATACTACCTGTAGTTGGATGACAGTGCTATGCCTAGCTGGACCATGCAAGCCAACCAGGGTCAATAACACTCCTCCAAGCCGCGGTTCAGCTTGATTAGTGCCCTTTTTCTTTTACCTTTATTTAGAGGCGCAGCAGCCACGTATGACCCCAAAATGGCTGATGTAGGGAATTTTCCCCCTCTTTGGAAGACAGCCAGCCGCGGCTTTTCGACACCAGAGCCGCGGAGTTATCGTGATGGCTTCATCGCATATCGGTGAAGGCAGAATTAAGAAACCGGAATAGAGAATTCATGGTTTGTTCTTTGAGCTGATCCCTAAGTCCGATCTAAAAAAAGAGTCTACTCGTACGCCCTTGCACAATGCCGTCCAGCCTAGTTCATGCTCGTCCTAGGAGAAAATCGGCCCAAAAAGTCTCCGTCGCACGAGACGAGCAGCTTTCCCCGAGACGCGGTCCGGCTGAATCTGATTGGTCGCACCCAAAGGACTGAGAAACTCGTCAATCGTAAGAAAGATTCGGAAACCCGGTGGCTAGTTCGTTGTCGTTCGGCGGCGTCCCGACTTGGCGAAACTCGTAACTGGCTGGCCAAGATATCTTGGCCTGCATTGCCGGAAAGAAACGCCACGCTTCAGCGTTCAAGATGGGATGGTTCGTTTTTCATTTTTGGCGTGGAAAACAAAGAGAATGGAGTTGCAGAAAAAACGCCAGTGGCTTTAAAATTGAAGCGCTGCTCGGCAATAGCCCCGGGAAGGAAGCTGGCTAGACTGCTTCTCCTCATTTTTGATGGAGACGTGCCTCGGTTCAGATTTCTCTAGTGTCTGGTGGCTGTCGAACAACTTCCCCATGAGTCATGGATTGGTGATGCCGTTGCCTCCAATCAACCACACAAGTCCACAAGTCAGCGGAACCCAGGGAGACGTCCGTTGGCTCGCCAGAAACGCGGGGGTGGACCAAATGTCGTTTAGCACAAACGGTCAAGCCCGTTGGACTCAACGGAATTAAACTATCAGATAGACAACTGCGAGAACCTGGAGTTTGCCTTGGAGTTTGTGTGGGGGGAATGAGGTGAGGTGAGGTTCAGCACAACGGACAAGGGTCTCCCCACACATCCACCATTTCGCAGTACGGGGTAAATTCCACGGGCGATCTGGCCAAGAGAGCTTTGCCGACGAAATTCATCAAGATGGGCTGTTTAGTCTGGACATGCAGTAACAATGTTGGGGTGGCTAATAGTCTAGTAGCAACAGGGCGCTTCTCTCGCTCTTTTAGCCTCCTACCTGTAAGTACCTTACATTCTCAGGTTGACTTTGGCTCGCTAAGGAATGAAGTTCAACGAGTTCAAGGACTTTACACCGGTTGATCCGCTTTTGGCAATTGGCGCCCTAGTTTCTGCTAGTAATGGGGGCAGGATACAGGCAAAGACGGAGAACCCAAACAAGTTTCCGGACGGTCACGCCCTTTGCAAGTCGCGACAGAGGTCAATAAAGGGAAAAAGGCCACTTCCGCATACAAGTGTCCACGTAATGAATTTAATAGCCCTAGAACAATTGCCCATTCCGCAGCCACCAGTTGGGCTTTGTTAGTCGGGCAAACTAATGGGGCCGCCTTGTGTTTAGATACAGCCAGGAGGCGGACTTTGTTGATATATCCGTCTCAGTTCGTCTTAGTCCTCGTCTCAGCGGGAACAACCTGCGTGACTTGCCTCGCAACCAGCTCGTACTTCGTACTCCCGCTGTTTAGGGCTAGCGACAATCCGTCATGCAACCCGGAGAGATGGCCTGAATTATCGTTAGACTGCGGGGGAACATGAAGGCGAGGAGGGGCCAAGGTGGGCACCTCCTGTCCGGGGTAAAGAAGCAAGACAAGGACTGGGCTTTGTTGCGAAATGTTGCCTCCAATGGGCGGCCGGCCGAAAGAACCGTTTCATGTACAAGTTCAGCCACCTGGTGGTAGGGGGGGGATAGTCGACGCAACTCCTGTCAACTATCGAAAGCAAGCGATCCAATGCCACCAACGTAGATTCAAAGCTGGGGGCGTCTATTTCTAGGGAGGGGGGCGGACAGGGTTGGATCCCGTACGGAGTGTGCGACGCTTCCGACAGGGTCTGACCGTACATTCATGGTAGTTTATGCTGCTGATGCTTGTATGCGCGACGTGACTACGAGCATCTTGTCGGTGCCCTGCATGAAACTATATAGTCTCATACCTCTTCCTGTTGTGACGATCCTTTCTTATCTTCTTCCTCCATTCAAGCGCCTAATTGGCTTTGGTATACACAACACAGGTGGAACATCAAGTTACTGTTACACAAGTCAAACATCATGTCGTCGCCAACTGAGCAGCTGAATCGCCTGCACACCCATGACTGTAAGCATTATGTCCTTCCTCAATTGGCTTTGAGTTAAGCTCTCTTGTCGATCTCAGTGCGGTCAACTAACACCCCATGCAGTAGAGCTGGGAACAACTGATGCAGTTCAAAAACATATCAGCCGCAACGTCGTACCCCCAAGACGCGTCTCGCAGCGCCGACTCGACTTTGAACACCGGCGTCCTCGCTGGCTGCGTGAATGCATAGCTGAAGCCACCGGAGTGTTCATGTATGTGCTGCCCGGCATCGGCGCCATCACCTCCTTCACGATCAATGCTACAAACCCCATCGGCTCCACGGCCTTTGGCAGTCTCTTCTCCATTGGCTTTGCCTTTGCATTGGGCATCGCCTTTGCCATTATTACATGCGCACCAACCTCTGGCGGCCACTTCAGCCCGGCCGTTACCATTGCGCTGTGGTTTTGGCAAGGCTTTCCCCTCAAGAAGGTGCCATACTACATCTTCAGCCAGCTTCTCGGAGGTTTCATTGCCGCTCTTGTACTCATGGGCATATACCACCAGCAACTCGATGAGATGAAGGCAGTGCTTCTTGCTGCTGGCAAACCTCTTGTTGCAAACGGTGCTCCAGCCAGTGTCTTATGTTCGTTCCCTAACCCTGGCCAATCAATGGGATATGTATTCATGACCGAGTTCTTCTGCGACTGTTTCGTCGGTCTCATCATCTGGGCCTGCCTTGACCCGGCGAACCCCTTTGTCTCTCCATCTCTCGCCCCTCTTGTCATTGGACTGGCTTATGGTGCCATGGCTTGGGGTTTTGGAGCCAACACTCTCACCATGAACATGGCTCGAGACCTTGGCCCCAGAGTTGTTGCCGCCATCTTCTACGGCAGGGAGGCTTTCTCTTACATGAATTATGCTGCCATTGGCATCTTTACCAGTATCCCGGCTACACTGGTTTCCAGCGCCTTTTATGAGTTTGTTATGCGAGACAGCTTGAACGTCATTGGAACGGGCCATGCTGTCCACGCAGACGGAGATGAGGCCTTGGTGAGGCACATTACTAGAACTACTACTGTCGATGGCATTGAGGAGAGGAGAGGCGAATATAAGTCTTAGGTACCTATAGCTACGTAGAAAATTAATGACATATAGCTATACAAATAGCTTCTTAAATAAAATGACTACATATGAACACATTATCTTGCCTTATACCGAAAGTGACACTGCCATGTACACAACTCATTAAATAATGTCTTCTTGGCTGTTGACTAAGCGCAACTAAACCTCCCCTTCCTAGTGCCGTAATCGTATGCAAGTGGCATAGCGATATAACTCTACCCACAACTCATATTCAAACATCTTTGCACAACATCTCAACCATGTCGTTAATTCTTGATGCTTATTCATCTAGACTATCTCAAAACAATAGGCTTCTTACTAAGATAAACCCCCACCCTTTCAGTATCATTAAGATTTAATGTGACGATCTGCCGGTACCTGCATTTCTGATTATTAAACATGATCTCCAGTATCGCAGGGTTTTACCTCGGTCAAGAGCTAGGCTGGACTTGGCCACGCGATACTACTTCAAGACGACCTGTTTATCAAGGGCTTTTGCCTGAAGTCTGTACCATCTCTCTGACTGTCCTTGTGAAGAGATCTGGCTTAAAGTGATCTTCTTTCTACAGGATGAATAGCCCGCGGGTTACTATAAAACTTTATCCAAACCTTCTACTCAACGGCCTCCTGGTTGGAGGGAGGCGCGTCTGAAGCACCCCCTTCCTCGACACTATCTTGCTCTCCTTCATTAGCAGAGGCAGTCTTTTCTTTGTTGGTCGCATCGACCTCTCCTTCAGCGGGCTCCTGGGCGGCAACGTCCTTCACAGCATCGGGTGCGACTTCAAGCTGTTCTTGAGCGACAGTGTCGTCAACATCGTCGGGTGGGACAGCAGCGTCCTCGGTGTCCGAAGCGAAATCCCAGTCCTCGTCTTCGTCTTCGACCACCTCACCATCAGAGTCGTAGTCGTCTGCAATCTCGATTTCCTCAGTTAAGGCCTTCTGACGCTCCTCCATTCTGCGACGGTAAAATTTCGCTTGCTCCCCCTTCGCCTTCTTGGCCTCTTCGATGAACTTTGTGAGCCTCGGTTCGAGAACCACTCTGAGCCGGCCTTCCGCAAAAGTAAGCCACTCCTCAAATATACTCATGGGCTGGCTGGCGACCAGGTCTAACATAGCAACAGCCAGGTAGTCGTCGTGCTCAGTATAGTAGGGTTGGTTTTCGGATATGAGGATAAGTTTCGCAACGAGTGAGCAGGCGTATCCTAGCTTAATAGACTCCTCAGAGTAGTAGTCCATTTGTTTTCCGTCTCGCTCAGACAAAATGACCCAACCGTAACGATTGAACGGTTGATGGAAGTAGGAACGGACAAGCTCGTACAACATGAGTTCACGTAGAGCTCCCGTCATCCATTCGGGCAAGTTGCACTCAGCAGAAAGTTGTTTAACCCATTTCATCAAGAGCATGCGCTCTTGATGGTCATGAAATGAATCTTTCACCTTGATGTTGTGCCATATGACGGCCTGCTTTTGTCCCAAACGGTTGAAACGACCGTGCACCTGTTGGAGTGTCTTAGCGTTAAAATGGAAGGTCGCCAGAATTCTTCGGTCGCACGCGTGATGAAGATTAACACCTGTCGACATGATATTAATATTTGCAATGAATATTTGCGTGTCTGACTTGGGGTCGGAGAATGTCTGGATTGCAGCTTGATCTTGGTCGGCGGTATTGCGAGATGCAACTCATGGCGACAACTCCAAACCGTCAATACATACCTACAGAAATTGAAGATAGTCAAGCTGAAGATCTTTGGTAAGAAGTTTCTACTTCTGTCCGTCAAAATACCGAGCCCACACCTCATGAGGCGACAACTCCTGTCGATATCCTGGACGGTCGATACACACCTACAATCATCGAAATCCCAGACAGTCAGGCTGAGGATCTTTGGTCAGAGATTTTCACTCCGTCGAAATTGAAGACGGTCGGGTTCTCCTGGAGGAAGCCACTGCTCCTGAAGTTAAATCACACGCCTTCAAAAGGAGTAGCTGCTATATTTTATTTCTCTAATAACTGCTACTATATCTATATTTCTCTAACCACTGCTACTATATCTATATTTCTCTAATAACTGCTACTATATCTATATTTCTCTAGTAATTACCACTAGATTTATATTTCTCTAGTAATTACTCCTATATTTATATTTCACTTGTGATTGCTACTATACTTATATGTGATAGAATTTGGGTGCTGGCTGAATACTAGTAGGCGTTCTTCTATGGAAGTACTACTCGATGAGTTAACCAGGTGCTTATATTACTGATTGTATCTACTTATTCATTTTGCGGTCTTGCTTTTTCTGACCTTTGCTTGGCAGGGTATAATGACACATGCTGATGAAAGAACACAAAGGTCACATTTAGTTCCGAATTTAGTAATACCGTGCTCGACTCCAAGAAGCGGCATAGGTCCTGGTGGGAATAAGCGGCGTCTTGAATAAGAAGATCGAAGCATGTGCGTGAGAGCTGAAAGGTGAAAAGAGGAAAGGGGTGATAATCTGGGAAGAAAGAGCTATAATTATATATCGATACTGAGGAGCTCAATCACGTGCTGGCGGGCATTCGCCTTGAGATCACAACGAAGACGGTAAGTCATAGTAAACCCCTACACTCACAAGTGTGCAGCAGTGAATCATCTTGAACAGTAGATGCGTTCTATTAAAAGGCGTTTCCACAACGAGACTAATTTCCAAGGTTAACAATTTGAGTGAAAGAAACTTCAAGATACTACTGCGAGGTGGGGGTGCCTTTCGTGAGAAGTGTGCTGATGGCCATAGGCGCCCTTGGCAGCCAGTAGAAGAAAAGAACAGTCACTTATATGAAAACGTTCAAATATTTCTCTCCACTTAGCACTCGATAGCTGTTTGCACTTAGAACTAGTGTAATAATCGCGGTGTATTTCTACAAACCCGTCCCGCGCACGAGGCTATATAACTATAATAGTTGTCGTAATCATATCTCATGCTGCCCATGCCCAAAGCCGGTCGACTAGGTTTTTTGGCTTCTCCTCATAGTCTGTAGACTCATCCAATTGCCGTCCAGTGTCAAGATCAATCTCCTTGGCGTGGCGGAATTTGGTCTTCTTAATAATCTTCCAGCCAAAGAAAAGTATCAAAAAGATGCTATAGGTAAGTCAGTACAGAAACTCAAACAATAGAAGACGGGCTGACAACTTACGGAATTCCAATATATGATACAATTAGGTGTTGAGTGTTCCAGTGGCCGTGGATAAAGGTACTGAAGCCGTTGAAGATGAGGACGATGATGAAGAACCCAAGACTGATGTAAGAGAGGTAAGGTTGGAAGCGACCACCAAAGGCCAACTCTTCTTTCCGGTTTATGCCTTGAGCACGAAGTGCGCGGTCAAAACCCATATAGGCAATGCAAATGCTGCACCAAGTAAATAGAGCAGCAGTTGTGACGAGGTTGGCGAACCACGAGAAGACCTTGGCGCTGTCAGAGCTGACGGCCATGTAGGTAAGCGGTGCGAGAGCACCCGTGGCAAGAACGCAGTAAATAGGGACTCCTCTCTTTGTGCATTTGAGCAAGAACTTTGGGGCTTGGCCACCTTCAGCGAGGGCAAGGAGGTATCGGCTACCGCTGTATAGCAACGCGTTTCCGGCCGAAGCAGCAGACACGAGAACCACAGCGTTAATAATGTGAGGAAGCACCTTGATACCAGCACGGGAAATACCAATAACCCAGGGTGAGCTGGCAACACCAGCACCGCCGTTTAGAAGCCTGTCATCAGTGTATGGGACAAGCACACCGACGGCAAGTGTTCCAAGGACGTAGAAGAAGAGAATTCGCCAGAAGAGTCGGTTCACAGCCTTTGGAATGTTGTGTCGAGGGTTTTCTGTTTCTCCTGCTGCAACGGCAATCATCTCAATACCTGCGAAAGCAAATCCAGCGTTGATAATGGCGTTGAAAAGTCCGAGGAAGCGTCCGGTGTCGCCACTGACGATGTATTCCACCATAGCTCCGGGATTCTTCCAATACCTATACCAGGGATTGAAGTTAATTTTCTGACTCTATTTTCAAGAGAGAAAGAGTAATCCAATGAAAAGAGGACTTACCGGAATCCAAGTCGGTCGTGAGTTGGGCCACCACCCAAGTCAATGACAAGAGACAAGATGAGAAGTCCAACCAGAGCCACAATCTTGATGCAGGAGAATACAAATTCGACTTCTCCGAATACTCCCACATCGATGAGATTGAATATAAAGATTAAAACGAGGATGATTGAGATCCACACCGCGGGCTATATATATACAGTCAGCATTCATAAGAGAGTAACCACAAGAGTGGCCGCTGAAGTAGCAAAACAGAGAAGCACCTGGGGGCTTACGGAAATGTCACTCCAAAATTGGATGACCGCAGCTGCGGCCGATATCTCTGCGCATACAGTGATTGCACAGTTGTACCACTGGTTCCAACCAACTGCAAATCCCAATGCCTCGTCAACAAAGCGAGAACAGAATCTTGGTGTAGCTCCGGGAAGTGGTATCCAAGTTGTCATCTCTCCCAGACATCGCATCTAGAGATGGAGTCGGTTAGCATCAACACAATACCATTGCGGCAACTATAGCCTTATGTAAGGAGCAATCATCTGAAACTCACCATAGAGAATATAAAGACACTAGTAATTGAGTAGCCCAACAAAAGAGACAGGGGACCCGCCTGGGCGAGGCCACCACCAATACCCACGAAGAGACCCGTGCCAATGGTACCGCCAATGGCATAGAACTGCATATGACGCGATTTAAGCTTTCTCTTTACCGTCTCCCTCTCCACCATTGGGATATTAATCACTCCCTCATAATGGGTTGTATTATTGACGGAGGCATGTTCTGATAGGTCGGATGGAGTTGCAATCTTCTTCTCGTCCATTGTAGATGCAAGGATTGAAACTGTTTACTTGAGTGTTGTTGAATTTGAGTTTCAATGAACAACTCCATTCGTATATGTAGTATTTGAAGAGGACTTACAAGGTCTTTTGAATGCCTGTTACTGTCATCACAAGAGTCGCTATCGTGAACTAGGATGATACCCATTTCCCGATTTTGCCGATGGCTAGGTCTCAATATGCCGACGAGCCATGCGGGCTAACCCACGCTAAGCATCACCGCTATAAGCAGCATTTACCGATGCCAGATGATCCCCAATGCCCGAAAAGATGGCCCCGATGCACCTCCAAGGCTGGTAAAGGGGAAAAGGAAAGCTATTATATACAGATAAGGAACGCCGCCATGAAACTGCCCTAGTGTTGTGGCTTTAGACTTGGTCCCAGTGCGCAGCAACTGTGTTTGCATATATCGCTTGGCTTGAACAATGACTCCTATACTATTGGAAGACCAGCCTGTAAGTCTCGGTTTTGCCTCGAATACCCCTGGCCCATTCTTATCTACTATTGACTTAACTTGGACTGACCGTTCGCACCAAGGTCTGGAATAGGTTAATCAGATTTGAAGATGTTAATGGTCAAGAGAGATACGGTGAACCTATTGACGATGATCTCGATGGTACGATGCATTACACTTTGATTCCAAAGCACGGGATAGTTACAGGCATTTGCTGCAATAACTAACATGGGTATTTTGGTTTAGTTGGCATTGCTTTACACCGTGGCGAAGACGTATATGCTAGGATTGTTCGAGCCGAGTCAGCTCTAGACCTATCCGCCGCCCTATCAGAAGACGTTGTGCAGGTGAAAAGGGTCAGCGGCGAAACCTACAACTGCCGGAACGTGGATCAGCTTTGTTGACGGAGTAACAGATATTGGCACCGCTCAGACCAGAGGAAGCGGGTACAATACGATGCATTGGACTCAATTACCGCGAGCACGCTGTAAGTCCCGGCACAACTATGAGGAATAATTTTGGATAGAGGTATCTAATTTATGATAACAGGCAGAAATGAAGTTGTCAATTCCTAAGACGCCGACAATGTTTCTCAAGGCAACCGAAACAATCAATCACCCTTCAGGCCACATTGTTGCCCCTCACTGCGCAGATCTACACGACTGCCATTTGGACTATGAAGTGGAACTCGCAGTTGTAATCGGAAAGACATGCAAAGATGTCTCCGAGGATCATGCCATGGAATATGTGCTAGGTTACATGACCGCCAACGATGTCACCGCACGGACACACCAGAACGAAGTCTCGCAGTGGGATCGCGGCAAGGGCTTCGACGGATTCGCACCAATCGGACCAGCTCTCGTTTCGTCAAGGGTCATTCCCGACCCGTCGGTTTTACAGCTCCAGACCGTCCTCAACGGACAGGTGATGCAGCAAGGAGAAGCGAGTGACATGATTTTCACCGTTCCCAAGATAGTTTCGTTTTTGTCTCAGGTAAGGAAACTAAGGAGAATTTACAGGGTGTATATTTGCTTACGATCGGATATAGGGCTGCACGTTACAAAAGGGGACTATTATCCTGACTGGGACCCCTTGCGGAATTGGTGTCAGCCGAAACCCGCCAGTTCGGCTCGTCGAAGGCGACGAGTTGTTTGTAACTATTAGTCATGGTCTTGGGTCGCTGACAAACCCCATTGCGTTCAAATCTTCAAAGCATAATGGACACCTTATTGAGGCGGCGAGAATTTAAGGGGGTGTAGACGTTTCTCTCACGAGCGTACATCTGATGGGACAGTTATGAAGTTTGGTTTAGAGTACTTTCGACGAACAGAGTCGAGTTGGAAATCTAGAATAGCATTACTATGTAGGCCTTATTGCCCAATATAGCTATCTTCCGCAATATCTGATATCATCTGCTCCCAAGTGCTAAAGTCTGCTGCACCAGGAAATGAAAACTGGTTATCTTCCCAAACAGTTGGCCAATATATAGAGCTCATATCTGAGGACATGGCCGGAGATTCCAAGTCTGGAGGTCGTATACGCGCAGAGCCATCTACAGTGTTGATTTTGGTGCTAAGAGGAGGCTCAGATGGAGAACCAGATGCATAAACACTCATCGAAGTACATCTGGAATCCCTAGCCTTTGCAATACAAAGCTCAATTACCTTTAGCTCCGCCATGCCAAATTCGTTTAACCAGGGGTCTTGGTGCAGGTTTTCGCAGTATGCTTCCAGGTCTTCTAGGATAGCACCAGCCTGTGACGAATGAGGGTTTTTAACCGCAATGATTCCTAAAATCATTGCACTGTTGAATAGATTATGAGCTCCAAAAGCCCATCTCAAGTTATCCGCAGTCGTGCTATTCATTGTGCGTAGCCTGATTTTCAAATCTGCCAACGCTGATGACATGCACGCCTCGTGGCTCGATCGGAATCGATCTGTGATGGACTCTCGGAGCAAAAATGGCCGATGTAGGATGATTCTTGCAAAGTGGAATGATGTGTGTAGGTATAGTCTGTGCCATGGAAGAAATGGAAGGGCCTCGTCTCCTGCAGTGTCTGGGTTCTCTAGGCTGAAATATGGCGGAAGTTGTTCACTCCACATGACCAAGTCGGCATCGAGCTGAAGAACAGCTTCGTAGCTGGCTCTTTCTAATCCAAAGCATTTCTCCTGAATTTTCCCAATGACTTTTGCAAGTCGATATAGTAGGAATGATAAGACACTCGGTGTTGGTAGATTCAGCGGCTGAGGAACAACGCGAGCAGCTTCTTCGTCTTCCAAGTCATCTAGCCACACGTTCTCAGCCTCGTGTGTAAGGCAGAATTCGTCATTGATAGCATAGGGTCGACCCAATGCGAGGGATATCATACGGTCGATGGCGTATATATGGCTCCAAAGTCGTCTCCGCTGCTCCGTGCCTTTCCGCGACATGCGCCATCTTTCACCGTCAACCTAACATATGTGAGCTTCTCTCGTGTCATACACCATATTGGATTGTTGAAATTCTTACGTGCATTCCTTGGGCTTGTCCCATTCGTGAAGCAAAGCCGATAGTCAACCATGATTCTGAAACTCGTCGAGTGTGAAGGAGATAGCGAGTGACCAGAAGCCCAGCCCGTACAATATCTGTGCTTTCTCCGTAAAATGACGGAGCAATAACGATTGCT
Source organism: Trichoderma afroharzianum (assembly GCA_037893235.1). Taxonomy (NCBI): domain Eukaryota; kingdom Fungi; phylum Ascomycota; class Sordariomycetes; order Hypocreales; family Hypocreaceae; genus Trichoderma; species Trichoderma afroharzianum. Next base: position 1,131,135 of record JBBLXW010000010.1, read on the forward strand.
CTCCTGGCTGCCCACTGTAAAGTATCTCGTCAGCCGCTGAGTACTTGCAATATTCAAATGCACCAGAATCAGTAAATACGTACGTAAAACCTTAGAGATGCCTCTTCCCGCTCTCGCTGTACATCCAGCGTCAGACGCGGTGGAGTGTCTAGCAACACTCCGAATGCCAGTATTATGAATAAAAGCCCCAACCAGCGAAGGTCAACGTTGGCCAGATCGTCAAATCCAAATCGTCTTCCCCAAAACTCGTCATAGCTGCTCCTAAAGGTCGCCTCGTGAACCGCATCCAAAGACCAGTTCACTTCGGCCAGGAAAATGTTCACCAGACGATCAACTGTCGACTTTTGACGAGGCAACAGACCAAGTAGATCCCAAACCTGGGCAAAAGAGCTGGATTCATCTCGAAAAGACTGTAGCGTGTCCCGACCCCGTGAGATTCCTGAAGGGAGATCCTGGCCCTCTTCGCTCAGTATTCTTGCTGCTACTTGGTGTCCAAAGTAGGAAGAGCCGTAAAAGGCCCTTGAACCCCTATTTGCGAACAAGGACCCCAAACGAGGACTCATGGGTGTCTGTATGATCCTTCTCGGTCTTGGGGAATATGGCTGGGTGATGGCAACCATCTGGGGGGTCTCAGAAGCCTTGGAGACTCCATTGGTCGTAGAATCGCCGCAGAGGTGAGCAACTCCACGCTGCAGGCAGCGATTGCACGGCTGATTACGATCGCACTTCTGCTTCCTCAAATGACATTGCGTACACGAGGTGGGTTTCCGGCCTCGTCTGCTGCCTCTACTGGCCGGTTTTCTCGGTTGGGCCACCACAACGTCCGTCATCTCGGGGTTTCTCCACATACACAACGGGGATCCGGTTCCGAGGGCGATTGTTTCTAATAAAAAAGCAGTGTCGGCAATTAGAATATTGTTGGCAGGAGGGAAGATGAGCTGTTGTGTGTTGGAGGCGAATTTGCCGATATAAGAGTCTTATGACCAGCGGGCCTGCTCTAGATCTGCGGTTTTGTCTGGGGGATCTGGGGAAGGGTCCCCGTTCCTAGGGATAGCTCGGACGATTGTGTCGCCAAATCACCAGCTGAGGATGCTTAATGAGTCAGGGATTTGGGGAAGCTCGACGCCATTCCGCAACCTCTGCAGGGCTTGTTTGGAGAAGGAAATGCGAATGCGGAGAACAGGTTGGCTCCATGGAGCGCCCGTTTTCAGCTTGGCCACAGGAAGAAGCCGGCACATGTACGTAATCAATCGCTCGCCTGTCAATTGTTGTTATGGACAAGACGACAATACTACGGGATGCTGGCGAGAGAAGGAGAGAAGGCGAGAGAGAAGAGTTGATCATACTTCGGGGGGGGCTTGCTAGCTATTTGCACAGTGATATCGAGTCAAATCATACGTGGAATATTATTTTGCGATCCATTTTCCGAAAAGGGTTCGCGCAGGATGACAAAACAATCACTCATGATTCCACCAGCATTGAACCAACCCATGCAGCCAAGTCTATGTTACAATGCCTCATTGGATCGCTCAACCCTTGCAACCGATTGATTTCAACTCGTACTTGTACTATCAACTGCCGCGCAAGTGACAAACATCAAGCAACCGTGCTCTGAAGACCATGGCCCATGCTCCATGCCTGGGTTGCGGTATGCATACATGCCCTTGTCAAAGGTCTGACGCAATGTCTTATCCGTAAGATCGCCCTCCACGATATAAATCTCCTCAATAAACGTATGCACAAAGGGGCTTGAATCCGGGTTTGTTGCGCCAGGTTGCCATCGCTGGAGAAGTGTTTTGCGACCAGTTGCTTTGTCCTCGTTTAGAACCAGCTCGTCGATTCCTGGCGAGCACTGCCGCCAGGTGGAGCGCGTTGTGGGATCATGGAATTCGAACTGCTCCATTGTCGGGATTGGTGATGATTGTCGCGTTTGCTTTGTGCTAATTGGCCTGAATGCGCAGATACAATTGTTGATACGTTTGGTGATTTGCTTGGTGGCGTGGACAGCTCTCCAACCCGACTCTTTCTCTTCTTATTACTGTAGCATCAACAGCCACCTTTTATCACCAGCTGATATGAGGAGAAGCTGAGTGGAACCGCCGCTGTCGGTGAATGGGCGATTAAGCCGATGCTCACACTGGGCGCTCTATTGAAGCCTCAGTATGGAGTAAGACAGAGAACTAGAATGCGCTATGGGGCAATAGATTGGAACTGTGGAAAAAGCCGAAAAGCCGAAGACATCAAAGCTGGTATGACTTCGCCTCTGGCATATCTTGTTCTTATCATTGCATGGATAGATATTTTGATGATACTGATTATTATTGACAAATTCCAAGTGGCGATAGACAAACAGCTATTCGTCAGCTATCCAACAGACGTTCAATTACGGTCTAATCTTCATTAGCTGTACAGAGCCATTCTCCAAGTCAACTTCCATCCTCCGTCAAAATGGCATCCACAGCTCGCAGCATTCTCAAGAAACCTGTCAAGATTGCTATTGTACAGCTGTCTTCGGGTCTCGACAAGGCTGCAAATCTGAAGCATGCTGCTTCTCAAGTATCAAAGGCTGCCTCGGGAGGATCCAAGATTGTCGTTCTCCCAGAGTGCTTCAACTCACCTTATGGAACCGATTTCTTTCCCAAATATGCAGAGACCTTGCTGCCTTTGCCTCCAGTAAAGGAGCAAGCCCCTTCCTATTATGCTCTGTCGGCAATGGCAGCAGAGAATAAGGTATACCTTATTGGAGGCTCGATTCCTGAGCTCAGCCCTTCTACAAAGAAGCATTACAATACTTGTCTCATATTTGGACCCGATGGTGCCCTGTTGTCGATTCATCGCAAGATGCATCTCTTTGACGTCAATATTCCCGGCAAGATTACCTTTCGAGAATCTGACGTTCTCAGCCCAGGCAACAAGGTCACCTTGGTCGATTTCCCCGAATATGGAAAAGTCGCTATTGGTATATGCTACGACATTCGATTCCCTGAGCTTGCAACTATTGCTGCTCGCAAAGGAGCATTCGCCCTCATCTACCCTGGCGCGTTCAACCTCATCACAGGTGCCCTTCATTGGAAGCTATTAGCTCAGGCACGAGCCGTTGACAACCAAATTTACGTGGGAATGTGCAGCCCTGCACGTAACCTGGATGGTCCCTATCATGCCTGGGGCCACAGTATGATTCTCGATCCAATGGCTGGTGTCTTGGCGGAGACTGAGGAAGGGGAGGCTATCATTGAGGCCGAACTGAACGAGGAGAGAATTACGGAGACACGCAGGAACATACCTTTAGAAACGCAGAGGCGATTTGACATATATCCTGACGTCAGTGAGGGCAAAGTGGCATACGAGGATCCGGATCTATTGGGCCAGATCCGTAATTAATGAAAATAGTTTTATAAGTCGAAATTTTACAAGCCGTCTATATGCTGATTTTCCCCTGATTTAGACATGCTGCTCCGAGGATATGATACATTCTGATGCATATTACTAACAACGGGTGCCGCAAACTAGGCCATTTATAGATATATAGGGTAGTCTTAATTGTAAGAAATATCCTGTCTAGCTCTATACTGCGTGTACGTTCTAAAAGGAGAAAAGCAATCAGTCAGTCTTATAGTATCTAGTTTCCATCTTCAAGGCCTCCATGTGCCTTCATATAAGCTGCCTCGACTTCCTCCTTGTCGTCATCTCCAGGCAATTTAACCACACCACTTCGTGTAAGTCCACGATACTTTTCTTCCTGAACCTTGCCCAAAGTGCTCTTGGCCAGCTTTCCTCCTCCCAGGCCATATAGCTCCTGGAAGGACATGATCATGGGCCGCCACTTGTCGGGATCGATGCGGTTGGGGTATCCCGGCATCCGAATCGAATCCACAACATGAGTTCGAAGAATCTTGAGCTCAATGCAGACGATGACGCCCTTGAGATCCGGAAAGTCCTTCATAACCTGATGGGCTTCGGCTAATTCGCATTCCATCTGAACAGGACATTCCAAAATTCGACGCGGGCGAACAAGATCAGATTTCTGGGGCGTAAGGTCCGCGCAAGTCCATTTGTCCTTGACGTAGCGGTATCCTCTGTCCTTCTTCGAGTCAGAAACATTCTCGGTGCCAGTTGTATCGGCTAGCAGGTTGACATGGCGAGCCATGCTGTCGTCGGGAAGATTGACGACACACTGGCCAGTTCGAAGAATGTTCACTGGCGTCTTGCTTTCGGCTGCAAAGCCAAGGATGCATCGATGTCCCAGCCAAAATGCAGAAGAGATGGCACAGATGTTTTCAGACCCATCTTGGTTCTCGGAAGAGACAAGGACGACGGGAGTGCCCCAATAGAGGATAGCCGGAGAAATGATAGAGTGCGACATTGTCAAGTAGTTTAGTTAAGGTGTGACAAATTATTAGGTGTTTAAGTTGTTGATCGAGTCAGGGAATAGAGTATTGATGTAGGAGGGATCAGGGCGTTTTAAGCTGTGGTGTTTGTCCTTTCTATGACTGCGCTTGTTGTAGTGATTGTTGTGGTGATTAAAAGTCGTCGAAAGTGAGAAGAAAAGGACTGTCTTATAGCCACTTCAATACGCCTGCTTTACCATCCGTCTCGATTTTCCTTGTAAATAACATTCCTTGAATGCTTATCAACTGTCTTATTGCCTGATTTAGCACTCAAGCTTGAATGGCCATATCAAAAGCAATCCAGCTCCGTAGTGGGGCCATGACCGGCACGGCTGATCTAAATTTGAGCTCCGGCAGATTCCTTCCGGCAGCTCAGTTCAATAGTCTAGCGTAAAGCTGACTTTTGTTGGGTGTCGCGGAGATGTTCTTTTTCTCTCGCAAGCTACTTCGCGAGCAACAGCGGAAATGCCGCAGAAATGCTTCATCTATCATCGGGGCTTGGCGTGAGCAATTGGGTGTTTACCTGAACTCGATGAACCTTGTCTACCGGAACAGAATAACATTCTATTGGTGGATAATTGTGACTAGTTTCAAACAATTGAAGCAAGCTGTCCTGTTTATGTTGCTTGATATGAGTTGAGGTTTGCTTTCAGTATTCTGCCAATGGGAGGATTGCAATGACGACTTTTAGGACGTCTCACTACATACTTGGTAAGGTTGATTTAGAGACGATTGTATGAGTAATGAGCAGCTGCGCAGCTGAAAGAAAACGATGATAATAATATCAATAGAGAACCTAGCCGAATCTTGTTTCCCCAATGGTCACTATTTGAACATATCATTGAAAAATAATGGAAACTTGGATATTGCAGGGTAGGATATTTGCCGTGTCGCAAGGCTGGGGACTCTCAAAAGTGTGGCTAATACTGCCGGTGGCTGGTGCTTCAGCCACAGCAGCCTGCGCAAGGCTGCAGATTGGCTTAGGCAAAGTTCCAAAGTGAGCCTCTGCCAGCTGAGCGATCGTCAACTTTCACAGCACTTTGGCCCTCGTGTTCCCACCGTCAAAATGGTAATAATCTCCCCTTTATTATGGAGAAAGTTTGCTCACATATTCTCTACAGGCTCGAAATTCGGAAAAGGCCCAGTCTATGCTCTTCCGCTTCCGCGAAGCGCAAGCCGCAGACCTGGGCATCATCGACGCCGGACGAACTCGCCGCCCCAAGGTCATCACCGAAGTCGACTCGATCCCATCGTGCGAGAGATGGCGTGGCCAAGTGCTCAAGGAGATTTCGCGCAAGGTCTCGAGGATCCAGGACCCCGTGCTCAGCGACTACCAGATCCGCGACATCAACGATGAAATCAACAAGCTGATGCGGGAGAAGCACATGTGGGAGGTGCAGATACGGAATTTAGGCGGGCCGAATTACATGAGAGGGGGCGGGAAGATGTACGACGAGCAAGGAAGAGAAATACCGGGCGGAGGGAAGGGATACAAGTATTACGGACGAGCCCGAGAGCTGCCCGGCGTCAAGGAGCTCTTTGAGGCGGCCCAAGCGAAGAAGCAAGAGGACAAACCACTCGAGACCAGCAAAGACTTACGGAAAATTGTAGACGCAGCGTACTACGGCTACGCTCCTGGCGAAGAGGACGACGCCCTGCTACAATACGAGGCAGAGAAAGAAAGGGAGGCGGCGGAGAATCTCGTCAAGACAGGGCCTCAGGGAGTGCCCGACGGCTGGGAACCATTACCTGGGGATAGTGGGGATGGCCATGGGTGGGCATTGCCAACGATGGAGGAGGTTCAGATGGAGCTTCTCGAGAGAAGAAGACGGAAGCTCCTCGACCAGCTTTAAGGCGACATTTCCTTGCACGGCCTGGGAATACGATGGGAGTTATTGCATACGAATCGATGACGGAGATGTAATGTTTGGTGCAAGAATACTACCACCCGACGGAAATACAGGGAGAGAAGCCAGCATTCAAGACATTACCGTCTAGGCGAATTGTTTACTGCGTCATGGTTTTATGGGAACTTGGATGCGATGTAAGCCCTACTGATTCGCTTCGTGCGGGCTACTGCTGGGGCGCAAGTATCGCATCGCACCGGAATTTCAATACCCGCGAGTGCTTGGTTGTCTGACAATCTTTGGCAAGGATCTCAAGGAGGAAAGGGAAAGGGAAGAGCCGGCCGGCGCTGTGAGCTTGAAAATGGGCGGCTGTTGTGATTGCCGTGGAGATGAGAGAAGGACTGTCTTGAGGATGTGGTTTGAAGATGCTGGTGCTATGATAGATGGGCAACATGTGATGGGATCTTGATGGCGTTTTAGGGGAACTGTCTTGGCTGCATTTTGGAATTTTGATGCGATTTTCCTTTTCATCAGGTAGCTTGTTTAGCGCAAGGGGAATCATACCGTTGTATTCTCGCCACTGGAATATTGATTGCACGTGCCCATCATGCTGTCTACTATCTACTAGTCTGACCAATATTGACCTGGGTTGGATAATTGCTTGATGAGGTGAACGGCGGACAGGTACTAAGCCGCGAGCATAAGCTGCCAAGTCTCGAGTACAAAGAGCCACTGTAAGCAGCGAGTTGCTGCCGATGCTAAAACGGGCTCTCGCCTAGCCGAAGCTGACGCGTGGATGGAGTACAGAATACCAGACATCAAATGGAGAGGATCAATGGCCAATGCTTGTGCTCCGTGCTGTACTCGTACGGCATATTCGTGCCTAGCACAGGCTGACCCCCGGTGAGATGAACGTCTACCGGAACGGTGGTGGACATTAAGATGACCTAATAAGGCCTCGCGGTTGAGTTGAACCGAGTCTCACCTGGCCTTGAGTCGCCGCCAAGCGAGCAGCGGTGCAGAGTACTCGTACAGACCAGACGCAGAATCACATGTTGATCCATCAATTCAATAATTGGATCGCGTTTGTTCAATGTAACTGTACCGCCTTGCCGAGTGCGAGTACATGTACGAGTATCAGATACTACAGTATTGGTACTTGCGCAGTCCTAAACCGGAGCATTGCCTGGTTGAGAAGACGATGGAGCCTGTCCTTCCTTGTCGGATTTGGCCGGGCAAGCTCGCTGCTTATCACTAATGGATCGCTATCAGTACTAGTACCTATTCTTGTACGGAGTATTGATATGAGTTCCCATTTCTCTTAGCTCCCTCTTCCTTCCAAGATGCCTTTTTAGCCATCATGCCCTTTCTGCCAAGTTTTGCATGTCAACCTCAATTCTTTCCAACCCCCATGCAGGCCATGTGCAAAAACGGTCGAGCCGCCAAAGACGTGCATTAGCTTCAGGGGCAACGCGGGCACTGGCCAACCACGGGAGGGGGCAACTGCAAGGGGCCCATGGCGCTAGAAGACGGCGGACAACGTTCTTTTTAGTGGGCGCTAGCGGTGAGGTGAGGGAGAGCTCGTCCATTCTTTGGCTCATGTGGGTGTTTTGGAGGGCCTCCAGGGCTTTTGTTTTTCTTGGTGCTCGTACCTGACAGGCGCATGTAGGTACTGTACTGTACAGTAAGCAGCAGTGAGGGAACAATTTGATGCCGTCCAATCCATTGATGTTCATGTTGCTTTAATTGCCCGCTCGGGCGGTTTATGCGAACCGGCAACATTTGATCCATTCGGGCTTCCATTCGCTGTTCCATCATCAGCATCTCTCGTACCAATGTACATGTACCTGTACCACTCAGGACAAACTCCCCAACCCACCCCCTGTTCGGCTCTGCACAGACGCTGGCCACTGGCCATTAACAGCTGTTTGTTTGTTTGTTTATGTCTTTGCTCTCTTCTCTTCTTTAATCCTTTCATCCTTTCCTCCCATCCTCGCCTCTGTTTGCTGCACCACAAAATGGCTCGAGGGATGCGCTTTTCAATGTTCCCTGCGTGTCGCCATCGTTGCAAATGGCATAGCGCTGTCTAGCGCGCGGAGCTGCCCCAGAACCCCCTGGCCTGCCAATAGCGCCAGCATGTCGCCGCTTCATTTTGCTGCTGTGGTGAACACCAACAAATTGCGAGACGCCATGCCACGATCCACCAACGTCTGGTCCAGAGCCGGGGGCCTGCTTGTGTACTAGTAGTCCTACTGTGGTACCTGTACCTGGACGAATCAACTGTGAGGATGCGTACCTACTGTAGTAGAGGTAGTCGCTCAGGTGCAGTACAGGTACAGGTACAGGTGCGAGCATCGTTCAACCCTGGCCCCGGGGCTAGGCGGCACGTCAGTCAATTCGTATCCTCGCTTCCCCGTGCTCTCCACGAGTCGAGCATCCAAGCCCATCTCGACCAGTCATTTCTCTGTAGCCAAGGTACTGGCACCTGGACCTGGACCTGGACATGTACTCGCACTGCAGGCACTGCACGGCCAGAGGTCTGGTCTGGTCGCATTGAAGTGGACGGATGCTGCACTCCATCCATTCAATCGGCGCTCGTTCCTGTATCCGTTCCTGTACCTGTACCTGTACCTGTACCTGTACTTCCACCCTTTACTGCTGGTACCTTGCAGCCTTGGTGCTTGTGCTACCGCACGCTTAGGGTCTGGTCTACACTTCCAATTCGCCTGGCCTGGACTCAGACTGCCTCCTCCCCTCTTCTGTTTGACATCAATCAAATTTCTGATCGACCGGCGACGGCCTCTGAGACTTCGTTTTTTTCCGTCTCTATTTTTGTATGCTGATTCTGCGGCTGGTCGCGCGCTTGCACATCCCTCGTTTCTCACTGTTGCCGTCGCCTGTGTCACACTCGACACGTCCGTTCCTTTTCGCATTTCCTCACCCAAACTCAAGATCCACGACGACGAAAATTTAACACAATAGAGCGTGTCTACGAACATACCGCATACGAACCACGAAACCCTTGTACTATACCGTCCCGTTTTCTTCTACGCTACTCCATTCTCTCTCTACTGTTCTATCCTATCCCTTCCTACTGAACCCCGGACCACGTACTACATACTGCTGGGGTTGAGGGGAGCCTTTCCATCTGTTCATGGCACCTTTGGGTAGCCAGGGCGGAGAAGGAGACCACAGAGACTGCAAAACAAGCAGGTGATTATTCATCGGGAGGCACCGGCGGTGTTGATCAAGTCGGGTAGCCAGTCGTTGCAAGATGGTGTCCTTTTTTGGCCTCAGGTTCGGCAGCGACAAAAAGAAGTCCCAGTAAGATGATGATTGCCTTTGCTTCCGCCCATTTCTTAAGCCATCTGGCTTTCCTTGTAACTGACTATTTTTTTTTTCGCATAGGAGCAAGTCGTCCGATAAGAAGCAAGTGGCTCAGCAGCCACAGCAAACTCCGCGATGGAACGGGAACGGTAATGACAGCTTCAAGTTCCCGAAGCCGCAACCCCCATCCTCGCGACCAGGCACCTCCACCTCGAATGCCCGAAATCTGGGCTGGCGTGCGACTTTCAAGGGCGTCCCAGCGGCGTCGTCTATGGTTGATCTATCAGTACCCCGGAAACCTAGCGAGAGCAGCCTACGCCATGGCATTGACGGCGCTGGCTTTAAGCCCTGGATGAAACCTAACGCGAGCATGACCAACCTTGCCGTACCGGATCCTTTTGGAGTAAACGGCGGTGGCCGGCCGGGGATGCCATCACGGCCCGCTGGCTCTAGGCAGTCGGAGTGGGTGAATCCTCTAGACGTTCATTTTAACAAGAAATCTGGAAGTATCTCAAAATCTTCCAACCGTGCCAGCAGCGGTGGTGTCCAAGCTGTGGCGAGCAAGAGCCCGTTGAGTAAGCCTGATTCGAAGGCAGAGCCAGAACCGGAACCAGAGCTAGCCAAAAGAGCCTCAGCTGGCTTGGATGGACTTGACGATTTCGGTGAACCTGGGCCCGACGTTGGAATCCGTGGTTCTGGATATGCTGGATATCCATCTCCTCCTCAATCAGTCGAAACCGAGGACCAGTGGCCCCCGATGGCTTTTGCGGGCGGAGACACTGGAGCAGAGACCGATATAGAGGCAGAAGCAGAGGCAGAGGCAGAGGCAGAGGCAGAGGTGGAGGTGGAGGCGGAGGGAGAAGTAGAAGTGAGCACAAGCGAGCTGCAACAAAACCAATTCGTCGCTCCAGGATTCGCCAACGGCCCTGGTCCCACGATGCTGCCTAGTCCGTCATCGTCAACATCACGCAAGAGCGAAGACAAACGAGCATCGCCTGTCGTTAGAAACGTTCAAGCGAAGCGAGACACGCTGACGTTCCTGTCACCACGGAGGAGGAGCTTCACAATGGCCATTGAGGCAGACGACCTCGAAAAACACCGGCAGCAACAGCATCCCGTAGAGGGTCTTACAGGCAACTTTTCAAATTTCGATTTCGGCGACGGGGTGACGAAGCAGCCCACCGTGGCTGTTGGGACGCTCGGCTTGGAACTGGTGGAGAGCCCGATTCAAATGAAGGGGCCACATCCATTTAGAGAAGTTGCGAGAGCTGATGAGGGAGAGGTTGAAGAAGCCACGGATACTCAGGATGCTGTAGGTGCAGAAGATGTCGAAGATGTTGCTAGTGATGGCGTGATCGAGCCAAGTGAGACTGCTTCTTTGGTATCGCCCATAGCATCGGCCATTGGCTCACCTATGGCTTCACCAATGGCATCGCCCATGGCATCACCGAGAGCATCGCCCAAGCAACATCAGGTATATCACCAGGCCCAGGAATCAGTCGAACAAAATAGCCCCCAGCGGCTCAAAGTGGCGATTCCTGACGAGGACTCGCAGTCCCTATCGACAAATCAGCCACTGCCATCGCCCTCTGCTGTCTCGGCTGGCATTGAAAGCCCTCGACAAATCATCCGGAGACCATCCCAGGCGAATATCGAGGCTCCAGTCGCACTGGCCTCAGTGTTGAACTCATTCCCGCCGTCTACGCCTCAAGGCTTCAACACACGAATGACGTCTGATTCTCGTTCTCGTTCTCGAGGCCCTCCACAGCCGCTACAGCATGCTACACTCTCCAGCCTCGTGGCTCGCATGGAGACGCCTACACAAAGCCCCCGAAGCCCATACGGGCCTGCTGCTGCAGATGAGGACACTTATGTGCGTACGTACGAGGCACCTCGGCCGCCCATGGACCGTGTGCCACTGAGCCCCTTTGCTGCCAGAACGCCCATGGAAGGAGAGTTTCCTGTCATGAAAGGCCTTCCTCGAGGACGACAGCCTCCCCGCCCACAGATCCCCCCTGGCGATTCCCCGGAGAGACAGTCTGAGGAGCGGAGCCCTCGACCATTTTCCAAGTGGGGAGGCTTTGGCCGTGACCGCTCAGAGTCAAGAAGCGCTACAGTGCCAATGCCACGAACCCCCAAGGGCCAACGACCGAGTTCGCCAACATGGTCTCTTTCCACACCAACGTCGGATGTAGCGCCACGAATCCCCAGTCCGACGTTCCCATCGCTTGAAAAGGCCATTTCGGCATCGAGTGAAGACTTTGCCAAGTCGTTTGAGATATCCTATGATGCCCCTCCGCGATCGCCTCTCGCCAACGAATTCACCGTCAACGATGTGCCCAGCCCCAGCATAAAGCCGAGCCCCGTCATACGTGTTGAAGCAAAGAAGGCGCCTCCACGACCAACGCCTTCACCTATCAACTTGCCGCCGTCACTTATTAGGGATAAGGGCCCGTTGACACCGAATAGCCTGTATTCTCCATCAGGATCGACATTTATCTGAAAAAGTTTTTCCTTTTCCATTGCTTTTTGTCCCATTTTCTTTTCTTACTCTCGCTCTCTCTCTCTTTGTTTGTTTTGTGGGTGATCATTGGGTGTACTTAACGACCGTGTTGACATGGGATGATGGAGTAGGATTTTGTTTGTGATGCTTTTTTTTTTTTTTTTTTTTTTTTTTTTTTTTTCACGTCACTCGTTTTTTTAATCTGTCTGTACAGAAGTTTTTATTAGATAATTGCCAGCTGGACTAGTATTTGAAGTCGATTGCCGCAGAGATTTGTCAGTTTACTTTGTGGGAAGGAGTGACTTATTCTTCCCCTTTTTTTCTTCTGAGAAAGACTTGTATTAGTATGCCTGGAGGATTTTTGGCGCACGACATGTATATGTATGGGATTTTTTGAAAAAAAGGAATTACTTTTTTCTTTCTTAACATTGTACCCGACAAATGTCATGTGTGCTAAATACGCAAGATCATCCCGAACATACTAACTGTTTGATTCAGGAGGCAAAAAAACATAAAAAAAAGGAATATACATTGGTTAACAAAAATGGCTGTTTCATGTTTCATGTTTCGTGGCTCTATCATACACCGGGCTCTTTTACGCCTTTTTTAGTCGAGGAACAACCGTAAGTTCCCTCCTACGTTCTTCAAGTCCAGCAAGAACGTGTCGTGTCCGAACAAACTCGTCTCTTCGCTCAGTTCTACATGAGTGACGTTTCTGTTTCCGCCTAGGCGGAGAGACTCGGCAATCTCACGCTGCTGCCATGCCGGGAAGAGGATGTCGCTGGCAACGCCCATGACGAGCGTGGGGATGTCGCGGAGGGGAGACAGGCCGCGGATCAGGTCTGCGGGAGGGCGAGAGGACGCGGGGTTCGCCGGTGAAGAGAGTGCTTCGGAGGCATCGCTGGGTGAAGACGACGTTGAAGAATCGGGCTGCTCTTGGTACGGCTCGCTGGGGAGCGTCAGGCTGCAGTGCGGGTCGGCGGTGACGGATTCTGAGGGGGAATAAGACGAAGTGGCGAGGGTGTCTTCACGAGCTCTGCGGCGGGCCTGGGTGGCCACCTGGTTCTCGTAGCCGAGGTCGAAGAGGTCCATGGCCTTGCTGACGTAGAGCAGGCTGTTGGGGTCGTACGTCAGGCACCACTTCTCGCCGGCGTGGTCGAGATATGTCTCGATGAGGAAGTCTGGGCACAGGGCGGGTGGTTTGCTGGGGTCAGCCCTGCGACGGCCGAAGCGCTGCTCCCACTCCGGGCCGGAGCGGTACGTGACGGTGGCGATCTCGCGGGCGAGCTTCATGCCGGCGTGGGGGGGCACGCGGCCGTAGTAGAAGCCTCGGTTCCAGTTGGGGTCCATCATGAGCACCTGGCGCTGCGTGTGGCGCATGGCGATGCTGTACGGGTGGCTTCTCGCACAGCCGCTGATGGTAGCGACACGAGATACACGGTCAGGGAACAAGGTTGCGGCGGCGAGGGACTGCATGCCTCCCATGCTGGAGCCGACGCTGGCGTAGAGACGATCGATGCCGAGGTGGTCTAGCAGACGGAACTGAGCACGAACCATGTCTTGCATGGTCAGGATGGGGAACCGGGTCGCGTAGTTCTCACCGTTGCCCGGATCGACACTGCCGGGACCGGTAGAGCCATAGCAGCCGCCGATGACGTTGGTGCAGATGATGTGGAAGCGGTCCGTGTCTAGAGGAGCTCCAGGGCCGATGAATTTCTCCCACCAGCCGGGAGCAGGGTTAGCATCCGTCGAATGGGCGTGAGAAGAAGCTGAAAGGCCGGTGTGAAGAAGGATGGCGTTGGACTTGTCAGCGTTGAGGCGTCCCCAAGACTCATATGCGATGTTGAAGGAGGGCAAGACGCCGCCCCAGTCGAGCAGCAAGGGATCACGGCAGTGGTAGTTGAGGGTGTCGCCAGAAGTGTACGAGGGCTCGGGGCCGGCAGATGATGAAGATGAAGATGAGGAAGAGAGGCCGGCCCGGGAAGCGGAGCTGGAATCGGCGCTGAGCCGTGCGGAGCGGGACTCGATTGCGTCGAGGCAGGGGAAGTTGAGGGCAGGATTTGAGGGGGCGGGAGCAGAAGGACGGAGAATTTGTGCTTCCGTTGCGGAGGATGAAGCTGCAGCTGCTGAAGCTGGTGATGATGAAGACGACGAGGATGAGAATGAAGACGAGAGAAGAATCGTTGAAGCCGGTCTCGGTGGTGACAGAAGCGGCCGCTGCAGTCGTCGCCCAGCCAATCGGAGAGCCTGATGCGCCCTCATCTTGGGTTCTCTCTCTTACACACGCAGGGAAAGGATTCTCAACTCCAAACAACAAACCAACAAGACTGAAATCTATGCCGAGTGACACACAAGAAAGTGAAGTGATCCACCTCTCTCAGTGAAAAAAGAAATCCGGGGTATTTCATCATTTTAAAGCAACGATGGCGCGCTTTGTAATGGGACGCTCGAAATTGCTGCAATCCGGGCCATCGGCGTGGGGCGGCGGATTCTCGGCCTCGCACACCATTTCACGTGCTTTTGACGCTATTTTCACAAAGACCTTGAAGCGGTTATTATTGCGAATGTTGATTACAGTAGCAGGCGAAATAAGTTGTCGCTAGATTTTTAAATAACTTTATTAGTGAAGTAGGTCAGCTTGTGGGCTTTTTCTATGGCTTTGCGAAATATCCCTTGTAGATGAAGGCTCTCCGTACCTACATAATATGGCATTCCCTAACAGGAGCCAGAAATCGCTGCGAATTTGCTGAAAAATTCAGGGTATGCTCCACTAAAGAAATAACGACCCCCGGAAAGCGCTGGTCTGGTGTTTTGTAATCCCACCTCTCTAGGCTGTACCGTTAGGATCCTTGCTCATCCTCCACTCCTTGTCTTGTCAAATCAGGAAATATTGTATGTACATGTTCGTTCGTAATGAGTGATTTCAACACCTATGGGAGCGCTTGCTACAATTAGAATCCATGCTACCCGATCGAACGCAGTGCAAGCAAAGCCCGATGCTCTCATGAAAGTTGTCCAGACTCGAAGTTCGGTTTCTCCTATATTCTGGTGCGGCATGCTTGTACCCATAGGTGCATGCGGTACTTGATTCCTCAGGTACCGGATCACGCATTGTGTCTGCTGACTGTAGGGCCTCGGAGATGGAGATACGGGATAATTTTGCTGGCCAAAGACGCTCGCTTTCCAACAGCTTTATATATGCATATGCATATTTGCTTGTCCATCCACACTTGTGACAACAATACCCAGTCCCATCGTTTACTCCTGCTAGGAGAATTTCTGCCACCCTCAGCCTTGCAGACCCTCTCTGCTCTTCCAGCAGACCTGTTATTTGTCCGTCAGTCATATTTCCAAACCGATCCTCTGGGTACTTACAAAAGACCTTCCACGGCATAGCAGATTCAACTTCTCTGCACGAGAGAGTAAGATAAGGATCTTTATAGTCAAGTATCAATGCTTTTGTGAGCTCCTTGAACGCTTGTGCGTTCTGGAATAGATATGCCGCGGCAGTGAGAAGCATGAGATTGCCAGCTTCGTCTCCAGAGGGTCGAAGCCATCTATCGCTCGCCAATTCCAGGGCCTCAACGCAATCATACTTGTCTGCGGCGACGGCAACTGCGAGGACATCGTCTGCAGCGAGAGTTCGAGGTACTTCACTTCTCTGATGGTGAATAACAGAACAGATAATCTTCATCGCAGCAGCATTATCTTCAGGCAGGGGTATCTCGGTAGGTCTATCGACAGGTCTATCGACAGGTCTATCGAAATCGAGCAAATCACGGCCTTCTTTCCACTCTGGCCTGAACATGGCGGAGAAAGGTTTTGAGACTTCTCTCAAGCACGTAGATTTAACATGTAGTTTTGCCTTTTCTGGCCCAACTATTAGAATAAGGTCACCATGTGGAGCAATTTCGACGATTGTGTTTGTCTGGGTGTCTTCTGGGGTTTCCATTCTGATTTTGATTGTCTGCCACTGTTTTGTAGAGACGGCGTTGAAATAGCATAGATAGTTGATCTTCGCGGGTACCCTGTTGTGCCTGTTAAGCATGGAACGCCCAGTCTTAAAGGCCGCTGTGAAACCCCGCATTTTACTACATGTATATCCTTAGCCTTCTCCGGTCTGGCGTTATGTGAGAACTACTGTAATAATTACACAACTAATTTTCCGAAGCATTAGCGATAACATTGGAATATGCTGATGACTTAATTGGTTCATTCGTTCGTTCGTTTACCCACCATTCTTGTACTGTTTCATGCCATCTCATCTCATCTCACCTCGCCTCATATTCTCTTCTTACACCATGACAACTTGTCCCATCTCCCATCTCGCCCGGTTCGTCATCCGCTGTCCCTCTCGGAATATCCCGATCCTCACATACTCCTCCACGCCCTTCTTCTTCTTCTTCAGCATCAACGCATCTTGAGTCATGATCAACGCCAACAACAATTCCTCATCCTCCACAACCTCGCCATCAACATCAGCTTCCACCACGTCAAACATCAACGACCCATCAATCTCATCCTTCATCTGCTCGTCCCACAGAAACCACCCATACAATCCCTTGCGCACCCTCGTCTGGAATATCAACGTCTTGATCTCCAGTCTTGCACTCGTCACCGAACTAAACTCATCGTTTGGAATCTGCGTCCTCACCTCATACCGCACAAGCTCCAGCAAATGCATCGTCGACCCAAACGTAAAGTCAATCTCCCCGCTGAATGACGCCCACGACCACGACGGCGCAACGTATGTAGCGTGTCTGCTCGCCTTTTCCTTTGCGTCTGGCCCGTGATTCGGATGCCACAGAAGCGTCTCCCCCAGAAACTCTGTCCACAGCCCTGCAATGTAGTGCTTGTCTGTCATTTTGTTCATCTTTCGGGCAATGGCAGAGATGGCTAGTAATTTGTCCTGATACCAGCCCAGACCGCGGCGCGTGTAATGAGACACGAGCGTCTGCCATACTTCCACAAACTTGTAAGGTTCACCCAAGCCCGTCCAATCGATACTCGACGTGAGTGGGTGAGACATGTTTAGCTGCGCAAATGTCCTCGAGTGTCCAACCCAGCCGTCAGAGCGCAGTGCCAGCGAATGTTGTGCGTCCTGTACTCAAGTACACGCGGCGACAATATGGACTCTTGAAGACACCAAGACCGTTGATCGATGGGCTCCCATGCATCTGGCTCTCTTCCCTGCCACAGTATCACGGCACTCGTCTGGCCATTTTGGCAGGTAAATGGCATGCGGAACCCCTTCTCTCCAGCTACGTATCGATCGTGGAGGAAGCCTTCTGGTACAGCGGTTGCTCTGGCCGCAGATATAGTTATATATGACTGCTCATAGATCTCAGCCATGCGTGATATCTGCTCTGCCTTGTCCTGATTCGAATCCTGAATGATGCACAAGGCGTCAATCCAGAGATATTGTAGGTCCAGAGCCATTGTTACTTGAATGGCATCTTTTATTGTTTGCGGAAACTGGTCATACGGTATGTCTTTTATCCATGACTTGACGAGATTCTCTTTGAGCTTTACCAGTTGATCTCCTCCCCAGCAGTAGCTCAATGCGGCGTATTCAACGAAAACGCTGGAAGATGAGTTTTCTTGAAGTCTCACTTGGGGATGTGCAGCTTTCCCGGAGAGGTGTAAGAGGCGCCGAGGACCTGCTAATGATCCATCGGAAGGCCGGTTACTCTTCTGAAGCTGCTGGCATTCGGCATGTGTTGTAAAGCATTCCTGGAGCCAACTCTTGATTGTTTCCACAGTCTCGTTGGACGACGGGAATAGATTAGGAGGCTTATATGTAACCTCTTCTGCAGCCAATTCACTTATCATTGTCAGTCTTTGTAATAAAACCCCCCCTTCATGAATTGAGGTCTCACCTCTTTTCCGCACAAACAATCAGTTTCCGCTTCAATGTCCCCCCATCAATGTGATCATCCAACTCATCCACCCAGTCCAGCACCATCTGCTCCCTCGAATTATGCGCGAAATACGCCCTCAGATAGCTCTCAGAATGCGTATCGTCCCGTCGCAACGTGACCAGCCATTTGAACAATTCGCAGCCTTGGTCCGCCAGCGAAACAGCCTCATCATATGCGATATTAAAGACATACGCTTCTCCCGTAGCGAAGTAGTTTTCGTCTATGAGCTCGTACCAGCCTTGGTCGGAATAGTAGTTGCCAAAGGTGAGAATAAGTCTCGATTCGCACAGTTTGCATGAGTGAGGCTTTGCGGGAGAACTCATCGTGCTTCGATTGACTAAAGAGTAAGCAGAGTAAGTGTCAATAGTTGACAACCCCGCAGAACAGCGAAATAATAGGCAGCGACATCTGAAACGAGATGCTTCGCCACGGTGCGGCCCTCTTTCACATGCTGCTTACTGCAGATGTAGCGCCATCATCGAATACGTGAGAATCTTTCATTGAGTGGCATCATTGTGGCTATTCCGCAATATATTGCCAAACGTTAAGCTAGTAAAATTACTAGATACTAGAGGAAAATAGCTATAGTAGCAGAAAGTAGGACAGGTTTTGAATACTCGAGGAAGCGTGTATTTCCTACTCTCTGTAATACTTGTAGTAGTAAAACAAAGGGCTTCCTTTGCATCCTGCTCCTTCTTGAATTCTATGGAGTCGCAGTGGTGCTGGATAAATGTCTTGATAGCCATTCCCCCCATGATCTCGGAAAGGAGCGTTGCCAAGAGTTAGACTCCATTGCTCCCTATAAAGAGTTTCATCTCTTTGTGCTATTAGCAATTGAGTGAATATCCCGGCATCTTTTGAATAGTTAGTAGAGCTGTAATATGAGCACCAAAACGCTTATAATGCATCTGTGGGTATGGCAACTGACCCGTATAGCGTATCCGTTTCACATGCAACATCTTCTCGACACTTTAGATAGCAGTAGCAATCCAAAAGAATCGAGGGTATATGCGCAACACGTCAAGTGGCGCATATAAAAATGGTATACAGCTTGAGAGTATATCTTCTCTCAACCAGTTTCCTTGGAAATATCCCTAGTATTCCCCATCTCGATACCCGGCGTGGTATCCTGCGTAGTCGCAGCTTCACTGCCAATTTCGCTCCCAGAGAGTCGTTCAAATATATCCGGATCGTCCATCGCCCCCCTCATCGACGCAAATATATATGCGCTTGAAACATTCGCAACCGATGGGCGCCGATATCGCCGCTTGGTCGCTTCCGCAATCTCGAGTAAAGTGTGTGCATCTGTTACACTCGGCCTATGCGACTTCGGGTGAACTCTTCCATATAGGATAAGATTCAACAATGGTTTCAAGGAGGGAAGACAAGCTGTCATTTATATTAGCCAAAAACTTTGATGAGAAAGGACGACCGCAAGACATACCACAAACGGTACCAATATTCACTTCAACCCCAGTCCATTTCATTTCCGTGCATTCATCCCACGTAAAATCCACAGACGACAAGTCTAGCTCAAGCACAAACACAAGTCGCACAATCGACACAACGAGGACACTGCGAATTACGTTATGAGACTTGACCTCGCTAGATCATGCAAAGGAAGGCAGCGAAAACTCACAAGATACCCAACATAAAGACACACGCAGTCGCAATCTTCTGCGACATGCGTAAATGCAACCCCCAGATATACGGCAACGGGAACAACAGAATGAGTACATCGGTGACAATATGAGGAACCGTCTTCCCGATAAAAAGCTTGTGAATGTTGACGCCGCACGAAAACGTCGATGGATCCGTCGGATGAACAGGGTCAAACTGCTGCCAAAAAGCTGATATCGGTACACATTGAAACACCGAAGTAAGAATCTGCCCCCAAAAATAAATCAGCCTCAATCTTCACAACACACACTCCAGAAAAAAGCTAACAGAAGAGAGAGAGAGGGAGAGAGAGAGAGAGCCATACAGACGCAACCGTCCAGCAAGCGACCATCCCGGCCAAGATCCAGAGCAGCAGCTTGTCTATAAACTGGACGCTAAAGATTCGCCAGTAAAAAGCCAAAATCGAAAACTTGATAAACATGAGGCTGAAAGTGTAGGTGAACTCCGTCGTGAATAGTCCCAGCGCCCAGTCTCGAGCAGCATCCGGTGGGCCAGCCCATACATGCCTGCAGAACCCGTTGTTCACCACTGCCAGAGAGTGTTAGCCATGAAACTCCTCCATGTAAACGGGGAAATGGTCAATTTCATCGATCGAAACTTACTGTAGATGGTGACTGTGAAAGTGAATCCGCCAGAAAACAGCTATAAGTATTTCGCATCTCGCGTCAACACATCTTCCCATATATCAGTCACCACAGCATAGAGCGGAATAATGCTTACCAAAGAAGCGATAATGAACCAATCATCTAACCAAAACCGAATCTTTGCCAGCTTCCTACACACAACTCGCAGAATAACCGCCGCCACCGCCAAACCCCATGTCGATGCCCATGATGCAACAAGATTGCCCTGTCTGCTCGCCTGGAGGTCGATTCCAGGTGGTGGAGGTCCCAGAGAGGCCATGACGCGTTCAAAGGGGATTTAAACTCCCATCTCGCCCTCGATTCGACGTCCGTTGGAGGCTTATGCCTATTATTGCGTAACCAAGACTCTGGACATCGAGAGCGACTGCGGTTCACCGACAACTTGAACGAGAACTGCCTTCACCAGCTGAGCGAGCGAATGGTTTGGTGAAACAAGATGAATTGAATTGATCAAATCTACACGCCTCTATGGAAATTTAGCACTACCAACACAGCATTCGGACCGCACGGCCGCTCCAATATTCCGCTTCGGAGAAACACCCAATCTGTTGGATCCGTCAGCCAACACATTAAGCTTCACGCCATCTGAAACCATTGATAGCACCACTTTATAATCATTCCATCTCAACGTGGCTAGTGCATCCGCTCGGATGCTACCATTGCACTGCCGAACCAGCTCTCCGGACTGGTGATGCCTCCAGGAGCTCTCCATTGGCTGCTCAGCCAGCCACCTCGATCAAGCGTAAGCAAGCTGTCATCTCAGCTAAAGATTGTGAACCTTTATGCCGAACATCCGCAATCGATTGGATGTATAAAATTAGTGTCCCACAGGGCCATTGATTTCAATCCCGTCGCGAATTTGATTATGCCCTTTCATCACCGGTGTTCGTGTAGTGGCGTAGAAGCGCCACTCGAAGGACGCTCAACTCCATTTGCTTGTCAAAGGCAGAAACAGGCAGCGTGGCTTCACAGCGGTCTTCAGATTCACTTGCCACTCCACCCAAAGGCCTACTCCATTGTATGATCAAAAGAACAGCCCACTTTGTATCAGATGTAGTTTTGAACAGGATCTCATGTGCAACTTTGCAGGTTCTGACCCATCGTTCCCCAGATCCAAGCACCTTATAAATAGGGGCTTCTGTTTTAGACTCCCATTAGTCGCCGGGTGCTGGTTGAGTCAACGATCTAAGACCCATCGCTCGTTTCGAGTAAGTTAGCGTAAAAGTCCATCAGCTCGTCATCAGTCTCTGAGAGATCATCGGTGTCCGTCATATCCACATCTCCGTCATCGTCATCTTGTTCGGAGCCGCCGTCCTCTTCAATATCCACTTCTCCATCATCGTAGTAGTCAGGGTCAGGGCTGGGACCCTCTGGGTCAGCATCGGAATCCTCTGGGTCTTCAGTATCATAATCAGCGTCGGAACTTTCTGCCATTTCAATATCAGGGTGCCCCCATTCTCTCAGCTGGATATACTCGATGCCTTGCTGGTTTAAAACACGATGATTACTGTCAAAGAACGATGGTTCCCGCAAGGGAGGTCCAGTGTAGTGGGTAAATATGTGCAAGTCTTCTTCTTTCGGAGGCCAACGGTGGAAGAAGTCGGTAATAGTTCCGTTGAGGACACGCAAAACTGTCTCCTCCCTCAGTAGCAGGCCCTTTACGTCCCAGTCGTCATTCCTGTCCCAGGGTCATCTGTCCGATATCACCATAAACTGCTCGAGCCGTAACTCGGGTATCTTTGACAACATTTGCAGTAGCTCAAGGGTAACAGGAGTGTTCTCATATCTAAGTATTTTCAGCGAACTAGCCACTTTTTTGATGAGATGAAACACTGCACGCGTCGAGGGCATTTCTACCAGGTTCAAACTGCGGAGACTGGAATATCTGCCATCATCTGGGAAAAGATAGGGGAAGAAATTCCACGTATGGCTAGAACATACTCGAGAACGTTCAAAACATAACCGGACTTCCTCAAGTGGTGTTGCTGCTTTGAGGCATTGGCCCAACCACACAAATTGGCTGGCCTCAAGGAAACTAGAGACGCAAAGATCTAGGTGCGTCAGATTGTCAAAGCTTTTGACAAAAGTTTCATCAAATCTCCCAGTGCATGTCCAATCGGATTCGTCGACGAGACGGAGCCTTGTGATGGGCTCGTGAGAGTGTAGAGTATGTAAATTAGCCCTATGGGCCATGTATGGAATCAGAAAGGTGAAGAATCCATCATTACGCTGGCGGCCTCTCTTGCTCATGGCTCGAAGGAACATCTGAGATGTGAAGGGATATTGTGACGGCGATAGTCCAAATGGCTTGACGAATTCACGTTGGGGAGGCATTGGCTGAGAGGTGAGTTCTCTCAGACTGGACATATTGTCGAGCGCGGCGAAGAAGTTTGGTGTAAAAGTCTGGATTGCTTCAGCTCTTTGTCTCTTCGTCTTTCGTATATTTCGCATTGTTGCTCTCTCTCTCGCCTCTTCATTTCTATCAGGCACTGTTGATGGCCCTTGGTGGTTTTCCTCGCTTCGCACAAGGCGCTCCTCGAATGGCAGCCAGAACAATGCACGTGCCAAGGGTCGCAAAAGAGAAAATAAGTTGACATCAACGACGTCTTGCTCCTCCGAACCTGGTTCAACGTGTATGAATGAAGTCTCATCTTCCAGCATCTCCAGCCATGTCACAGTCTGGACAGCCGCTGCAAGATGCGGTCGGGCCGCGATGTTGAAGAAGGATTCGCGGTCAGATTTGAGCTTCGAAATGTATATCCTGGAGAATAAGAGGCCGGTAGCGAATGTGGAAATCCATTTCGAGGCGAGACGGAGATTTTTGAGGTCCGGCTTACTGATGCATTCGTCGGCTAGAATGTTCAGCACGATCTCGCCTGGGATATGGACCATTTTGGTGTGCAAACCAAACTTTGGTGTCGTCGACCAGAGGCTTGAGATTGAACAGAGATGGAGATGTAAAGTGCTGCAAAATGGTAGACAGAGAAGATTGTGAAGAAGAAGAGGAAGAAAATAGAGAAACAAATTGGCAGAAGAAAAAGTGTGTGGTGTAGGGAGGAACGACACGAGAGCTGGGAGGAAGGCGCGAAAGAGCGGCATGAGAGGCTGTACATGTACATGTGCATGTACCTACTAGGTACTTGCAGATCTAGGTACTTTAATTTCTTCAAAGAAATGCAGATGTTTAGTATAGGTAGCTTGCAGTAGCGAGATATCCCTATTGACGGTATTCACAGGTACTAAGTAAGTAAGTGCATGTGGTCACTATCGTGTAGAAATATGCAGATATAACCCGAGACATTGGATTGGCGAGTAATAGCACGACCAGAAAAGAGGAAGAAATATCATCTCTTCTTCTTCGATACATTCTGAGAGAAGAGCTTCATACGCCTCCGGTATACGATGCACCGCCAGCAGCAGCATCGAGTCCGATACACTCGCGCAGTCCGACAACCTCAAACAGCGCCTTGGGCGATCCTTTGCGATCTTGCCCAGACTTTGGAGGAATTCCATCCTTCTTCAACCCTTCCATCGCCCTTGTCACGCTTTCAAAAACAGGTTCAAGACATAGCCCAGGGTATATAATGAGTTTGAAGCCCAGCTCTTTAGCCTCGTGAGCCGACAAATCGGGAGACAGTCCTCCAGGCACATTGTTATACATCACAGGAGTAGGCGCTAGATCTTCGCAAATCTGCTGAGCTTGCTCCTTCGACGTGATGCCCTCTAGAAAAGCGATATCTGCTCCCACTGCGATGGCGGCCTTGAGGCGATCCCTGGCCACTTCGTAGCCCTCGGACTGCAGGGCATCTGTGCGGGCAATGATGAGAATGTCGCCAAGGTTCTTGTTCCTGACGATGCTGGCAGCTCGGATGCGAGATATAAACTCGTCTTCGGAGACGATTTGCTTGTTTAGGAGATGGCCGCAGCGTTTGGACTGGACTTGATCTTCTAAATGCAGCGCGGCCACTCCCGCTTGCATGTACTGAGATACTGTTCGCCCAACCATTACAGGGCCTTGAGAAGCATAGAAGATATACAATTATTAACCATATGCAATGACAAGATGTGATGCTCAAGAGCGTCTTGATAGAGTATCACCTACCACCAAATCCAGTATCTGCGTCCGCGATGAGAGGCACACTTTGGTCCAACGAGGCAATCATAGAAGCATTATCTCGCATGTCGTTCAGTGTGGCTATACCTAAATCTGGCATTCCAAGCCGAGACATTGTCGTGCCGGCTCCTGTCTAATAGTATATCTCAGCAAAAGCACGCTCAATATACAACAATAGACTGACCATGTATAAACAGTCAAATCCGGCTTTCAGAGCAATGCGAGCCGTAAAGCCATCGTATACACCTGGACACACAATAATATTGTCAGGTTCTGCCAGTTGGGCTCGAAGTCTAGCTACTGCCGTCTGCTGCGTCTGATTAGACATGGTGATGATAATGATAACGATACGTGCGTCAATGAGGATGTTCTAGATTGAGATATCTACTTCCACTGTTTCCTCCATACATACTTCTATTATTTATTTCCTCCTAGGCAAATACGTCGTGAATCGTCATCAGCATGCACTGTATCCAGAGCTGGCGAGATCCGGCCTGCCGAGAAAGGCCGCCTCCGTCGTCATTGTTCAAATGCCGATATTCGCCGAGTGCGTAGTGCTGACACTGCAACAAGCCGTTCAACAACACCGCGATACTGTCTACTCAAGATGTCGAATAAATAAGTGCATGTTATAGCTTGAGATGATTGCTTTCTGGAACATTAATTGAACCCTTATACCCTTGAACACACTTCTTTAACAATTCTTAAACACAGTCAATCATGACCCATACCGCTGCTGCAGTTCCATCGGACACTCCCTCCGACCCATCAAGCCCAACAGGGCAGCTTTGCACATGGATATCTTCCCTCACATACAACGATATCCCAGAAAACCTTCGCATCCGTGCCAAATATCTCATCCTGGATGGCATCGCATGCGGCTTAGTCGGCGCCCATCTACCATGGTCTGAAAAAGCGACTCAAGCTCTGATAGACCTCGAACTTACAGAGGGCTCCGCCGGCGTCATTGGCTATGAACGCCGAATCAATGCCCTCAACGCGTGTTTGCTAAACAGCTCATTCATTCAAGGATTTGAGCTAGACGACTGGCACACCGGAGCTCCTCTGCATTCGAATAGCATCATTCTTCCCGCCTTGCTTGCCGCATCTGATCATTTGTCCCTGAAGCCAAGTGCAGCTTCATCATCTTATTCTGGATCTGGCAAGGATCTCATAGTATCATACATTGCTGGATTGGAAGTTGGACCTCGCGTTGGCCTCGCTCTTCATGGACCTCACATGTTGTCCATGGGATGGCATTCGGGTGCCGTCTTTGGCCCTCCTGCATCTGCCGCCGCGGTAGGAAAATTCCTCGGCCTATCAGCTGGTGCCATTGAAGACGCTTTTGGTATCGCATGTACTCAGGCTGGTGGATTAATGTCCGCGCAGTTTGAGTCTGAAGTGAAGCGCATGCAGCATGGCTTCGCAGCAAGAAACGGCCTCTTGGGCGGAATCCTCGCACAAACTGGCTACATAGGGATAAAGCGTGTCTTTGAACGCGAATACGGCGGCTTTCTCAAGCAATTCACCAGTGGAAACAGCATGGAGCCCCAGTACAAGGTCGATGAAATCTCCAAGGGACTTGGCCAAGACTGGCTGATGAAGGGCGTTGCAATCAAGCCATATGCCAGCATGGCAGGCACACACAACACAGTGGATTGCTTGACAGATTTGCGCCAAGTTTATCCCGAGTTGTTGGATGACTTTTCTGGAATCGAGAAGATTCTGATTGAGTTGAGCAAGCCTGCTTTTGAGCACGGCGGATGGGAAACAAAGCGTCCCTTGACAGCGACTGGAGCGCAAATGAGTAACTCGTATGTTGCAGCCACATACATCGTTGACAGTGCAGTTCTTCCACCTCAGTTCTCTGCTCAGGCGATTGAGCGAGATGAAGTCTGGGAATTAGTAGGCAAGACGACGTGCGAACTCAACAACGAGTTTGACAAGATGCGAACCCGAGTGAGTGTCTGGTTCAAGGGCAGGTCGGAGCCTATCATTGCGGACCGGCAGTTGGCGAAGAGCGTCAAGCCGCTGCTGAGCAATGATGAGATACTTGAAAAGTGGAAGAATATCACGGCTAATGTGATTGATGACGCGCGAAGACAAAAGATTGAAGATGTTATTCTAAATCTAGAGGATTGTAGTGATCTTGGAGTATTGAGTGAGTTGCTCATGGGTAAGACGGCGAACCCGATTGGATGACTAGACATTTTGCCAGCCATCGGTGAACTATACTTAATGTTAGACTAGATGATATATTAGCATCAAAACTACTAAACACCGATCCCTCTTCTTATATACATTAGGACGTATCCATCACAGTGTACTTTACCACATTAAAGAGAGTGGCAATTCAGCTCCCCAGATTAACTAACCAGTATCCGGATTGTCTAAATCAAAGCGACATGTAGTAATAATACTGAATACTTAAATGTCAGCTAGTAGAATCTATGTTACATAGGCCAATCAGTCATATCTAGGTTCATAGCCCAATCAAAGTCAACAAACGGTTCATCAGCAAGTAGAGCCGATTGCTGGATGTCTGGCACTGCATTTACATCACCAGCTGCCGGCAGCGCATATGACGTGCCACTTTCATTTCCAACCAAGGTCTCGGATCGGGCTGTATCTCATATGAGCAAACGGCTTCTGAAGGACCAAAGGCACAATAGAATCTTACTCTGCTGTCTATTCTCGTAAGGATTGCCCAGCCCGCCAAACTCCTGTCTCCACCACCATAGGCAATCAAAGAGGGTGCTCATTGACAACCTGCTAGAGATTCGACTGGTTAGGCTATCAACTGTTCCATTCTTGTTTTTAAATATTGATTGACTGTTCCATAATTGACCAAGTATGGAAGCGGCCCTTGCGCTCAGATCATTATTCTGCAGCGATTCTTCTCGGGCAAAGAATATGGCCGCGAAATAAGCTTGCTCACCAGCCTGAAGATCCAGATGTGGTGCGAGCTCACTGCGATGAATTTTCAAGATTGTAAAAGCTGCCAGCATAACAGACTTTTGAACAACGACGGGTGCATTCTTAGCGGTAGCCCCTTCGTTCCACGACTGCTGACACGCGGTGTTGATGAAGCTGCATGCAACTGCAAAAAGAGGAATAAAGGCTTCAAGTTTGCGAGATGCTGGATCTATGAGAAAGTGGCATGAAAGGAGATGTAGACGAAAACACTGGAAATAAATAGAATCTTGTTTCTCACTGATTAGAACTACGGTATAGTCAATCTCCCGGAAGGAATTGTTCTTACCAATGGCTGTTTGCCCTTGAGACGCAGCTTTCGTTAGCTGCGCATCGAACAAACTAATACACGACAGTAGTGACACAGCTTTTTCAGGGTCACGACTGCTATGGATTCTCCTCAAAGCTTCAGTTGCACATATCATGATTTCGCACAGTCTGACAGGGAGCCTGGTCTCTTGTTGAGTGTTTGCATCGTCACCACCATCTCCTCCATCTGAGAGAACTGGTAAAGTGAAGGCATCACTCAATCCTAGGGGCAAGATCCCTTCCCCAAGCCCAACGCTATAACATGAACGAGTCAGTTCAGCCGTAATATTAGTGACTAGGGGCTGGAGATTCACATGTAACAAGTTATGCAGCATTGCTTCCATAACATGGCGCGATTAGCTCTTTCAAGCCGGTTGCCGTCCAGTATCGTCCTTGCAAAATCTTGACCAACGCCAGCTACATGGAGTCCGATTTGCATGGCGAGGTGTAGCGCTGCACCTGCGAGAACAAGACTAATTCCTCTGTGCATAGTATTAACCGGAGTTGGCCACTGGCATAGTAATAATATGCCTTGGATGGCCTGTATGGGGCTACTCCGTGACTCCAGGGATGCAAAGGCCATCGAATTAATCCTTGGGGCGAGTCGACCCAGCATAGTTGGGTCACCAGTATAGCGTCTGCTGCCGATATAGACAATGACCCAGAACAAAAAGGGAGACTGCTCATAGCATTGGTTTGGATTTGGTTCTAACTGGGAGGTCGGCAAGAATGGGGCATACAAGCTAAAGAATCTGCGGGATAGTCAGTGTCGGTGTTCACATGGCTGATAAGCAATCGGAAGGTATACAGATCGAAGCAATCTTGGATTTTGCGACCAGACACCAGTTGGCCATCAAACTCTCTAGAGTTGGCTATAGATTCGTTTGAGTCATTCTGTAATATGAGAGACTGATGACTCCCACCCTCCTTCGCTGTCGAGGGTGTCGTTGCTGGCTGTGGACTGGCAAGTACCGCATCTGAGCCCGAGGCCGAAGCCAGGGCCGGAACAAGCAGTGGAGTCAAGAATGGAACTTCTGCCGTATCTGGGATAGAAACCGGAGCTCCAGCTGCAGCATCAACGCCGGAAGGTCTCGCCATCCCTCGCCCGGAGGTGGGGCTGTCTAATACACCTTCATTCTCCTCATCGGCACCAGTGCGGCGTCTCATGGCCTCCAGCTCGCTTTGTAGTTGAGCTTTGGTCCGCCGAGATGCCGGAGTCCGTTCAACAACACAACAAAGTTGCATGTGACGGCATCGCGTGCACGAAGCAGGGGGCTCGGCATCGCATTTGACCTACACGGCAACCATATATCAGCGAATGAAGTGTGATATCATAATAATGATGATGATGATTGCTTACCTTTTGCACTCTACAGTCTCGGCATGCTGGATGACGACGCACTCGGACTCGTTCAGGAGCCATCAATACATGTTTCGTGAGAACTGAGTTTACACTGATATGAAAGAGGGCGAGATTGGCCGATTGGCTACAAGGGAAGTGGTGAGCGCTGGCACGTGACTTTGTAAGCTGCCCGTTTCGTGTTATTGAAGTGTCATGACAATGACAACAACCAATAAGGATGCTTAATCACCAATGAGAAAGAGTCTAAGAGATTATAGAGTGGCTATATTTTGACCACTAACTATCTTATTTACCATTGCATACCGGCAGCCTGACCACCAACTTCCACAGCTCTCCTGGCGTCCTTGGTGCTGCCGCAGATCATGTCAAAGAGCTGTTTGCCAAACTTCTTAAAGGCGGGAGTGATGCCTCCCGCCTCTACCAATTCTCTCTCCATGGTAGACAACTGGAAAGAAAATTCGGCTTCTCCAATATTAATCCGATTGTTTTCCAGGTCAATGCTGATTTCAGCACTGTCTACAGCTGCCTCGAAGAACGCCGGATCGTCCATGGTAAAGCCCAAGAGGCCGAGGCTGGGCTGATTGCGGCCGTAAATGAAAGCAAATGATTCGGCAATCACACATTTGATTCCGCATCCTTCATGAAGTTAATTATACATCAAGATCAACGAGATAGAGAGGAACAGCACGAAGGCTATACTGTACATACCGAGCAGTGCGGATACCGCTTGCTCTCGTGAAGAGCCGCAGCCAAATGCCTTGCCCGCCACCACGACATTAAATCCTTCTTTGGCTCGAGCGCGGAACTCTGGATTCGTATATTCAAGGCAATGAGCTCCAATTTCTTCGTTAGTTCGAGATGAAACAAGGAACTGGGCCGGTGCCAACTGCTATTTGTTAGGCTCACTGCAAGCAATATGCTGTGATTCAAGGGAGCCGTACCGCATCGGTATCTACAAAGTCTCCAAGTCTTTGGATCTTTCCGTGGATAAGCTTTTCCCCTTTCTTCTCGCTCTGGTCGGGAACCTCTGCCGCTACCACAACTGAATCCTTGGAATCATCATGTAGAGTCAATGGTGTTGCTGACTGATTGTCGCTCAATTCACTTCCTGGCGTTGCTTCAGGAGGACTTGCTGGCTCAACCCAGTCCGGCTCTTTTCCTGACAGCTTTCCCTTCAGAGAAGTGCGACCGTTCAAAAGCTCCCATCTTTCTGTAGGGATCATATCAATGAAATGTTGCGGGTTTGTCACTGTCATCTGAAAAGACGATGCTGCCACAGTCGCAGCCGAAGCGAGATTTCCGATGGAACCTAAAATCCCATGATGAGTCTCCTTTTCCCTTGGCTTGGATAATGCTTTCACCTACCTTGACCCATACGGTTCTCGAAATTCCTATTCTGAGACGACAACCAAACTTCAGACTCTTTTGCGCGGTCTGCAGATATACCCACGCAATAGCTACATCCTGGAACACCAATCTCAAAGCCAGCATCTTCGTAGATCTGTGCAAGTCCCGATTTTCGCAGCTTATCAAGAATAGGTAGAGACCCAGGGACTACCTTTCTCTTTTTGCCGTCCTTTGCTGGAGATAGTCCACTCTTCAGTCCTTGCTCCAAGACCAAGGCGCCGAGAATGATGTCTTCTTCCGCTGTGGTGCAGGCTCCAATGAAGCATCCATCTAGCTTCATGCCCAGAACATCTGTCACCGGGACGACATCATCGGGATTCGGATATTTAGCCACAAAGGATTCAACCTTGGCTAAATCGATGACGTGCGATTCGGCGTAGACTGCACCCTCATCTGCACGAAAGTAAGTTGATGCGTTCCTATGCCGCGCCACTCTTCGTCCATCAATGAATGCCTTGGTTATATGATCTGGAGTAAAAATTCCAGTCACGCCACCAAGTTCCTAGATACGTAAACAACCTATTAACTTGATTCATTCCAACTGTATTGGGGTTCAAAACTCACTGTCGTCATGTTGGAAATTGCAAAACGTGCATCTGGGGAAAGATAACTCAGCCCAGGTCCCGTATACTCGACCACGCGATCTGAGGCCACCGTGTTCCTCTTGAGTTGCTGCAGTACGTATAAAATGACGTCTTTGCCTCCAATTCCACGACTTGGTTGTCCCACGAATTCTATCTTGACAACTTCAGGCACCTTGAACCACGTCTCTCCCGTGATAAGACCCATGGTCACATCTGCCGCTCCGAGTCCAATGGCAAGGCATCCAACTGCTCCGGAAGAGCATGTGTGGGAATCGGATCCAATAAGTAGCATACCCGGCTGGGCACGCTCTCTGAAAAACTCGGTATGCATGATGGTATACTGAATTGCCACCGGCGTTAGCAAACTCTTATTCTAAGCATGAAAGTGAATCTGATGTTGGCTTAACCTACATTCATACCCTGGTACTCAGTCATTTTAAAGACTTTGCGTGCTTTTTCAGACGACTCAATTAATCTCTTAACTTGAGGCATGCTGTTGATTCTAGGATCCACGACGTGATCACCGGCAAGCCAGAAGCGATCATTGCGGAAGATGCCAGGACTTCCCAGACGATTGTACGTTCCTTCCATACCCTTAATTAGGATTTTAATATCAATTTGTTCGTGCCTCAACATTGACGATGGGAACATTGGAGTTACTTACAGCCCATGACGCCTCTGAAGCCATAATCCAGTCCAGAGATACCCGGATAGTGTCGCCAGTTCTTACATAGCCCTTGGAGTCAATGGCGTGCATAGCGAATATTTTTTCGGTAACATTCATGGGTGGTCTATCTTTTGGAGCTAGCTTTTGGGTGCTGGCTTGCGTGGATTTCTTTCGGTCATCCGAGTTGAGTGCCTCTAGCCCTGAATTAAAAGGTCAGTGCAAGGCATAAATAACATGAAATGTATGCCATATATGAATGGAAGCTACTCACAGGCTGATATGAGGAAGCTAATCTCGTGTATATCATATTCAGTGAATTGCACATCCGTATTCAGCCCAAGGCCTCCATAATTAGGCGAGGTTGAAGCAATCTCAGAGATCTGAGAGAATACTTGACTTTCCCGAGAAGCTCCCTGCTTGAGGAGTACCTGGCTAACGTTGTCAAGCAGAATAAGCGGATGTACTTCTTTGCTGATTATATCCGCTGCATTAAGCTTGACAGCCCGAGATTTGAACAACAGATCGGACCACTTGGTCAAAAGTTCGTTCGTATTGATATTGTCGGTAGTCATTATGTAGACAACGCAGGGGAATGATAAGTGGCAATGGGGAGATTAGAGTTGAATGAGGGACCGGCTTCCCGCTCTACACAGGTAGGAACTATATAAGTATGCAATATCGAATCAATATTATTATACGTCATCGTTTGACTATATTATATTATTGAGAGCGCATCGTTTTCGTCTCCGTGCATGGCTACATTATCGTCCGCGTCTCACTGGAGGGAGTGGCCGAAAATGGCCGGATGCCGCTCAATTTCGGCGACACGCATCACATATTGACTAACGAGCCGTTCTTTGCTAAATTCGATGCCGACTTGACGCTACACATGCACGGTCTCTTAGCCACTTTCAAGATTTTGGCCCAAAAAGTAATTGTAATAATCACTCAATTGGTAGAACCAAATCTAATTGCGTGTAGATTTTTCCTTTCGGAGTAAGCCCCATCATGTTCAGCTGCCACTTCAAAAATACGGCGTCGGTGGGCATGACCGTGACATTTTTTCTACGCTGTGCAATAACATTAAGGGCTAGACATGTTAGTGTTCAGTTTGATAGAGAGAATGATGGAGAATTACCTTGGAAATGATTGACGAGGAAGGATTCGCATACTTCTTGAATCGTGTCAATTGCACCCCCCTCAAAGCGAAGGCGAGCATGACCAATCTCAGAGGCAACAGACTGGCAAAGTCTAACAAAGGCCGTCTTGCCGATGACTAGGTTTGCTTCCTTCCGAAGTTGATTCCTCTCGTGGACCGGAAACTTGTTAGAATTTGAAGATAAAAATGTGCAATAAACACGAACTTACGGCCAGATCGAAAGTGTCGCACAGAATTTTGACGGATAATAAATCGCCTGCGAGCAACTTTCTGTGGAATCATATTGGGAGTTGTTTTCGCCGCGAGAGGCTTGCAAGGATCTTCGTCTCCTTCCATTGCAGCGTAATCTTGTTTAAGACAACTACAAGTCGTAAATCTGCAGGCGAAATGCTTCCCGCACAAACACGCACCAAATCGTTCCAATGTGGGCCGAAAATTATTCAGCGATTTTGGCTCTCTAGCAAGCCTTGACTAATTGATATACATGAAGGTGGGCCATGTTGCCCTGTTACTAACACCATAAGTGACAAATCGTCCGTTACTCAACATTATGAAGCCGCCAAATGACGGAAAGAAGACGGGAAGAAGGCGGGAGATGTGAGGCTAAACTGGTTCGTGTGTAAGTAGCTGTCTAGGCATTAACAAGGCAAAAAGGGTGGGGCAATTCGGACTTGGATTCCAGAGACTGTCTGTCATACACTCATTGAAGCTTAAACCCATAAATCAGCCACCTCGTTCAACCACTTCAGCTCTCCAAGACAATGCAATCAACATTGAGACAGAGCTTCATCCGCCATCAATTACAGCTTTTGCCTCGTAGATTTACTCTTGAGAAGAGCAAGACACTGGATTGTGCACTACGACAAGTCCGATCAGTCAGCATGGCTACCAAGACTAACATTACGCTTTACACTGCGTCAACTCCGAACGGGATCAAAGTTCCGATCCTACTTCAGGAGCTTGGGCTCGACTATAAGGTGCGAAGAGAATCGGTTCTTCTGAACAAATAACTACATAGAATAAAGAGACTGACACATTGTAGTTGTACCACGTTAAGCTCAGAGAGAACGAGCAGAAAGAGCCATGGTATCTGGAGATCAACCCTAATGGCAGAATTCCAGCCATGACGGATGAATGGTTGGACGGGCATAAGATCCGTGTCTTTGAGAGCGGACCTATCCTTGAGTACCTTGTTGACCGTTACGACAAGGACAACAAGGTCTCATATCCGAGAGACTCTCGTGAATATTGGGAAGTAAAGAGCTGGGTACGTTCGTGGAGCTCCGGGAAACAGTTACAGTTATATGCCTCGGACTCAAAATGACTGATACTTCTTTTAGCTCTCATGGCAGATTGGTGGATTAGGCCCCATGCAAGGACAACTGGAGCATTTCCGAAGTGAGCCATTATGCGATATAATCCCTTGGTAGATCATAGGCTAATCAGATGCTTGCAGGATACGCAGCCGAAAAGATTGAGTACGGCATCAACCGCTACGACACTGAGACCCATCGCCTCTATCGCACCATGGACACCCACCTGGCCAAGTCTCCACACGGCCTGCTCGTCGGCGATCGCGTTACTATTGCTGATATAGCCTGTTTTGGCTGGGTTGCCAATCACGGTAAGGCCCTTTTCTATGTTTACTACGTGCCTATGTTATCATGTTTAGCTAATTGCGATGACTCAATTTCTAGACCTGGACGGTGTTTCTCTTCAAGAGTTCCCTCACCTAGAAAAGTGGCTAGAGAAGCTTCTAGCTCGCCCAAGCTTCACGAGTGGCCGAGAAGTTGTATAATTATTGTTGACAAACTGGAGTGCTAAATTGCCGCTCTTTCATTTACTTAGATATCCCTATATTAATCTCTGTCTATACAATACGCCTTTGAATCTCATATGCAATGTTATATCTTTGGCTCATTAATGATAGCCAATCCCTGCTCACTCCTCCAGAAGCTGCCCGAAGGGTATGTGTACTTTTCAATCGCCTCAGGTTTATACTCTACGCTGTATCCCGATTCATGTGGTGTGACAAAGTGGCCATCCTTGGTCTGGCACGGGTTGGTCAGCACCTCGCGGAACGAGGTGATGTGTTCCAGCAAACTCTTTTCTCCCGCTACGCAGAGGTAGTTGATCAGAGCAAGATGTTGCGTGTATTCATTGAGGCCAATGCCACCGCTGTGAGGAACGATAGGCACATTGAATCTGCCGAAAACATTAATTATATGAGATAGACGTCGTAGGAAGAATCATTCGCTTGTGAACTCACTTCTTAGCCATTAGCAAAACGGCCATGACTTCATTTACGCCGCCTAATCTGCAAGCATCGATTTGGCAGTAGTCAATCGATCCAGCTTGAAGCAGCTGCTTGAACATGACGCGGTTCTGGCAATGCTCGCCAGTAGCGACGCCGACGCCATGCGGCTTCAGGGCCTTTCTGATCTCGGCGTGGCCGAGGATGTCATCAGGAGAGGTAGGCTCTTCGATGAAACTGCAAGATTAACGTATGTCAGTATGCTTGTACACTACAACCAAGTTGAGAGGTACACAACTCACAGTGGCTTATATTTGACAAGATGAAGCATGTAGTCAATCGCCTCAGGCACGCTCCACACCTGGTTGGCGTCCACCATGAGCAGACGATCGTATCCAATGGTATCACGAGCAATCTGCAGTCGTCGCTTATCATCCTCAAGATTGCCGCCAACCTTGAACTTGAACTTGTCCATGCCCTGATCAAGATTCGACTTAATCAGCTGCACCATCTTCTCGTCAGAAAATCCCAACCAGCCAGCCTGTGTCGTATAAGCCGGCACAGCCTTACTGACACGCGCATCTTCCAATCTCGCAGCCTTGGTCTTCTCCTGCTCGCGTAACAGAGCAACAGCTTCCTCCGGCGTAATAGCATCAACAATATACCGAAAGTCAATACAATTGACAAACTCCTCCGGCGTCATGTCCGCCACAATCTTCCACACCGGCTTATTCAAGTACCGCCCCCAAAGATCCCAGACAGCATTGACGCATGTGCTGAGACCCAAGTGAATGACGCCCTTTTCTGGTCCGACCCAACGCAGCTGCGAGTCGGAGACGAGGTGCCGCCACGTCTGGCCCATGTTCTCCGTCAGTTCGGCGAGCGATTTGCCGACGAGGCGCTCGGCGATCATCTCGGCGGCGGTTGTGCACAGGTTGTTGCCGCGGCCGATTGTGAATGCGAAGCCGTGGCCCTGGAGATCAGTGTTTGTTTTGAGGATGATGTATGCGGCGCTGTAGTTGGGGCCGGGGTTCATGGCATCTGAACCGGAGAGGTCGAGGCTGGTGGGAAATCTCAAGTCTATAAAACATTAATGAGTCTCTAATTTGAACTTTTTTGTAAGGAATGGGCTTGAAGATGAATATCTTACCGTGAGCTTCAAAGCCTGTGATCTTGACTTCTGAGGCGGCTGCGTAAGAGCCCAGAAACTCTCCATTGCCATTTGTGTCTGTTCGTGAAGGCGCCATTGTGAAATTCTATTAATGTTGTCGCGATCTGCGATTGTCGACAAAGAGAAAAAAGTCAACACAATTCTAGGTCCTTGAACGATACTTATACGCAGAACAAGCTACCAGAGTCGCGAGATACACAGCTTCAAAAGCTCAGCGACATGCGATTAGATATATGTCGAAATCGCAACCTGCACTCATGATATTATGGCCAATCATGAAGCTCCCGCCGGCACTTCGGCTCCTCGAAACTCCCGGCGGCTGAACGTTGCTACTGGATGCCATCTTACCCCAGACGTTGGTCGGGGAATTATCTGGAGGATCCAGTTCACGATGATCCCGTATTTGGGGGTCTCGGCTAGTCAGCCGACTAGACAGAATCTGGGGTGATGCGGATGTTGTGGAGTCTGGGGTAAGTCGATGGAGTTGTCCAATCATGATGCTCGTGACGGCTTTTCGGTTAGTTCGGCCTCGGTCGTTTGGTATATAATTGAGCTGGTGATGATGGGTGTAATTGATATATACGATAAGATGAAGTTGATTGTTTAAGACTTTATGTCAATATGGTGAGAAAGGTAAAGATGTTGTCATTGTCTTTGTTGTGTTGTGTTGAGTTGAAACGAGATGCTGATGTTGTGGTGTTGTGGTGTATCAGGCAGTTTATTTCTACGGCATTGCGCCATGTACCGGAGGCTTAGCCTTTGGATATGTAAGTGCGGAAGCTATATCACGGGAAGACTATCGAAATCTGATAACTAATTGCTTATCTCTTAGGACACGGGCTCAATGAGTGAGTATGAAATGCCCACTGAGGGAAAAACGCCATGGTTCGGGAATAATGTCAACTAACTGGCCACCAAAGGCGGCATCTTGGCCATGCCACAGTTCTTGACGTATTTTAAGAATCCAAGCAATTTCCGTCAAGGAGGAATCACCGCATCAATTCTGGCAGGGGCCTTTGCAGGATCTCTGTTGACAGGTGCGTTCCTTGCGGATAGGCTGGGGAGAAAGAAGACGATTTTGCTGGGCTCTGCAATCTTTACGATTGGCTGTGCCATTTCGGCTGCGGCGAATAACATTGAGGCTCTTGTTGCGGGGAGAGTCATCAATGGGCTTGGAAATGGGTGCTTGACGATGATGGTGAGGAATTTGACTACTGTTTGTTGCCTTCAATGGTAGGTGGATGCTGACTGAGTTAGGTTACCATGTATCAAAGTGAGATTGCGCCGCGAGAGTACGTCAATTCATCTTATAAAATGGGAATTATTATTAACTATGTTGTAGGATTCGTGGCCGTATCATCAGCGTTTTCCAGTGTTTTGTCAACTTCGGTATTCTTATTGCTTTTTGGATTCAATTCGGGACAAGCCACATCAACGGCTCTGCGGCATGGAGACTTCCAATGGGCCTCCAAATGATTGTAAATTTCCCCTACCATAACCTCATCTAGAGGGCATAGTAACCAACGAGTTGTAGGCTACTGTCGCTCTACACGTCACCATGTGGTTCATGCCCGAATCACCGAGATGGCTCGTCCAGAAAGACAGACAAGAAGAAGCACTCCAAGTGCTTGCCCAAGTACACGCCGGCGGCGACATCAACGATCCGTACGTGCAAGCAGAACTCGCAGAGATTGTGGCCAAGCTTTCATTTGAGAAGAACCACCCACCGCCCAGTTATTTCGACTTGCTGCTTGGATCGCAAAGACGCCGCATGTGGATCGGCATTGGTGTCGTAAGTTGCATCGAATTCTGTCTTCCGCAACTAGACGAATGGCTAACAAATACAGCAATTTTGGCAATCAATGACTGGCATCAACGTGTAAGTCTGCTTTTCCACCTACATCACCAAGTACTTGATCCTAACTTGACATACCTAGCATCATGTACTACGCCGTATTCCTCTTCCAGCAAGCTGGTCTCGGCGCAACTTCCTCATCCCTCCTAGCAAACGGTCTTCAAGGTGTTGTTCTCAACGTCTTCACATACCCAAACATGTACTACATGGATAAATGGGGTCGAAGATGGCCCATGGTGATCGGCGGCGTGGGAATGGGCATTTCAATGATGATTATCGGTGTCCTGATGAAAGCTTACGGTATGTGATGCTGATTCTCCTATATGATTACCCAGTACATGTATACTAATTTGGCATTGCTAGGTGATCCCGTCTTCGATTCGCTTACGCAAAAGACAAACTTCGACTTTACGAATGCCGCGGCGTCGCGAACAATCATCGCTTTTGTGTATATATATGTTGCATGGTTTGCAATTACTTGGGCTTGTGTTGCTTGGGTGTATCCGCCTGAGATTTTCAGCATGAGCATGCGAGGTCGAGCCACGTCTATGACGACTGCGACGAACTGGTTCATAGTAAGTGGAAGTCGATTATTGCTGTCATGGATGCAAGACTGATTGAATATAGAACTTTTGGTTTGCCTTGTATATTCCCACCGCCATGGCAAAGATCAGGTGCGCATATCTCCCCGTACTTCATTTCATTCGATAGGATGCTAATATGTTTTGCAATAATAACAGTTGGAAACTATACATGATATTCATGGCCCTGTGCTATCTCATGTCCGTCGTCGTATACCTATTCTACCCCGAGTCGGCCGGCAAAACACTTGAAGAGATGGACTTTTTGTTCTCCAAGGGGCGATCGCCGTGGACGTTCCTCGATCGCGAGGCTACCAGGATCGGGGCGCTATTCGCGCGAGATTTGGAGCATGGCGAGGCTCTTACTGTGTTTGATGAGGATGGTATGGTTTTGAAAGATAAGGTGAGGCAGGTAGAGGATGTGGTTGATGCAAATGTTCACGGGGAGGAGAAGTAAACTGTAGGAATCATCTTTGCGGCATATCTGATGTATACAAAGATTGTGATTATATGTACATACTTTGGACGCCGCTTGGTGCCTCTTGGATTCCTAGCCATAGGTCGGACTAGTTATGAATTTTCAGCAACACAATATGCTAAAGAGACTGACTATTCAGCACTTCAACTCTGGTATCCAGCATCTCGTGTCTCTATTATAAGGCTAGTGGTACCAGATAAGAGAAATGTAGCCGTAGCAGCAGATACTAGAAGAAAGTAAAAACAGCGGCAGATAGCCAAGGAACTGGGCGTCTGTTACCTAGATAGTTATCGGTAGTAGCAAAGAAGACTTTCCTCAGCATCTTGTTCTTACACTTAAAGTCCACGCAGTCGCTGGAGTGCTGAATAACCCCCCATTACAAACAAGGTACACTTAAGCAGACGGGAAGATATTGTGAAAATACCCATACTCATCCAGCCAATCTTCGAAAAGTTGAAGATTGGGGTCTGGAAGGGCAACGGCCCCTAGCCCCAAATCATCAGTGCCAAGCTCGTAAGGTACGGAAGCTTGTGTTGTGGGAGCCAAAAACCCGGTCTGAGCAGCGGCAGTAGTCGTGGCGATTGACAAGAGATCAGCAGCGCCATCTTCCTGACTTGGTGTAACTGTAGGCTTTGTAGGGTTGTCTTCGATATCATCCCCTGTCGGTGTACGCCGCCGACTGACATTTTGGCTGTACAGTTCTGTTCCTCTGAGAACTGGGAGTTTGACGGGCATGTGGTCGTTGAGAAATGCAACAAGAGGATCTTGCTCTTTTCCGTTGGTGTATGCTGCTGGTCCTTGTGAATGCAAGACTGCAAGCTTGAAGAAGTCGTGATAGAAGCTCGCATGCCAATAAATATCGCCAAGCTGTTCCAGCAGTCCCATACACTTGTTGAATCTGTCGATATGGGGCTGTCTGCTAACTGGGTCTGGAGAAGATCGCATCATGAGAAGATGCACGATGAGCGGCGGCAGGATAGCAGTTACACTGCGAAAGGATTAGCACACGTTCAGCTCGCAGCATGGGCGCAAAAGAAGCAGTTACCATATTGTCGGACAATACTTGATCAGGTCTAATCTGACGAGCTCGCCAGCTAGTCGGGTCGAGTCTTCAGCAGCTGCTTGGACTTTTGGCAATGGAGGTTGTGCACCACTGGGGCGGCTCTCGTCCAAAACCTGATGTGACTTGTGAAGAGCAATGACGACAATACTTTGGACATGTTAGCTATACCGACAATGGGAGAGCAACCAAATGCAGAGACCAGGGACCCGGATGAGCTCACTTGTACATGAGATGTAGGAGCGCCCTGTAGAGAGTGCAAATGCCCCGTTTGTCAAAATCCCTCCCATATTCTTCGTGCAACCTCGCACTTGGGACTAGATTCAGACGCCAGTGCTGAAGAGTGTCTTCGCAGAGGCCAATCTGCTCCTCCAGTGATCCTGGTTCCGTAGCAATGTTATGAGGAAGCGATAGCACTCCTTCCATGTACTGGCAAAGCTTCACAAACTCGATGAAAAACTCCTTGACAGTTCGGTCATCTTCACTGTCGCCGTCCTCCTTGAGATCGTCGAGCGTGAGCATTGGGACTGTACAATCCAGACTATTGATGTGCATTGGGCGTCCCGTGCCGAGCGTGGTGAGCCTGTCTCTGACCAGGCATGCCCACCATAATCTTGCCCAAAGTTTGCGCTGGGGTTCCTGGGGAGCATTTCGATGCAGGCCAACTCCTTGTGCAAGGCTGATGGCCTGGTGGATCCAGAACCAAGTGTGCTTCTGCTCAACCATGGAAGGGTAGTAGTGGCTCATCAGAAGGAGTGCTTGGATATTTGTAATGTTGTCTGACTCAAAATCAAAGTCGTAGAGATACTATGCGTACGGGTATGAGTACAAGTGCGAACGTGATGCCAATGACTTGGCCTTGAAAGAGACTCACCCGTGCTCTTTTGTGGAGTGCGATTCTCGCCTCTTTTCGAGTTGTGAAGCCAGCGTCTCGTACGACATTTATGGGCACTGTCTGTGAAGCCATCAGTAAGCACACCCACTGTCTTGCTCCTTGAATAATGAGTGTTTACATACCGCACTGGCCGTGAAAAGTATGGTCTGTAGAAGCAATATACTTGGGCCTTGTGAAAGAGATGCAGCACCACGATCGCTTCGATAGTAGGTGGCCAGAAAGTTGGACTTGTCGATGATGGGGAAGAATGGGTGGAAGAGCTGGAAATAGTTGGAAATGAACTCGTCCATGACTCCCTTTGGGGGAAGACTGAGAGCACCTTTCCGCTTGAGATACTGAATATCCTCTTCATCCAACCTAGAATGCTTGATGGACCCCGAGAGACGACGGGGATCCTGTGAGACGGCCAGCAAAGACGGCTGGCTATCAGGGGCAAAGCTGCGAAAGAAGGGATAATGAGGAACTTGGTGAAGCATGGCATGAGGCGGAATTGAGCGAGGTGACGACGGCCTTGCCGCACCGGTGATGGTCAAGTCCTGGCCCGATGATGGCGACTGCTTGTCCATTTCATTCTTCCCGCGCCTCTTCTTACGAGCCTGGACGACGCACTCAAAGCCGTCGAGCTGGCACTTTGTGCAGGGAACTCCGGTTTTGAGCACATCGCAGCGGATCTTGCGAGTCCGACAGCACGAACAGGCCTTTGAGGCGCGCTTCTTTTTCCTGTTGACGAGGTGGATGGTGGCCGGCGATACAGATTGTTCGTCTGAATGGTCCATCTTTAGCCGGAGGGTTGGCTGGCTGTCTGATTCTCTGACTCTCTCTCTCTCTCTCTCTCTCTGTCTCAAGTCGTGGGTCAAGTGGGTTTCCACAGCACAGATGACGGATCACGACTGGATGGATCTGAGGCCCCGAAACAGTGGCAAATCAGTATAAATGAGGTCTGAAGAGTCCAGCATTATCAGACACAAATTAAATCGATGGTTACCAGGCATTTTAGTCCAGAAGGGGAATGGAATCGTGACGCTATTGCTTGCCATGGCTGGTGGCTGAAGAGCAACTTTTGCCGGAGGCGGTGCTGACTAACTGGGGTCAAACGACGATATCGCAGCAGTTCATCAGTGTCATTTCTGCCATGCTATAGAAGAAGCCTATATATTTAGCCATGAAAGAAACCATTTGAATCAGGTACTGATATCTTACTATTTTAACTACTCCCAGCCACTTGACGGCATCACCACCCAAACAAACCCATCGAAACTGCAGCTTCAATGACCGGCAGCCAGACAGACACCAGACTCGCTGATTGACAGGCGGCAACGCGCCTAATCCATCCCCCAAACCCCAAACCCCAAACCCACAGTTCCCCCTCCAGCGCTAGCTCCCCCCCCAAATCCCTGCCACTAGCGGTACCTGCATGCCCCCAATCTTGCCCAATCCCACCCTCCCACAGCGCTAAAAACCCCCATAAGCGCGTTCCCAAATCCCCGCGCCCAATTCACCTCCTTTCAACACCAAAACCTGCGTGGCAGCTGTCAAACCAGCATCTCAACCACGCCTCACTTTTCGTTCACTTCGAACACTCCTCGCCAGCTGTCAACACAAAGTGAAGCTGCGCACCTTCTGAATGCTTCCACTGCGTTCCATCGAAAGCCCGGAACAATCGCCTGGCCGGCACCCGGTTTGAAATTTTCTATAAAGCAAACGCCCTTCACCACAGCCTCTTCCTCTTCCTCTTTTTTCCTTTCACCATCACGCATCCCTCGCACAGCAGACTTCTTCCGCCTTCTTCTCCCCAACTTTGTTTCCAACTTCTCATCACCACTTTGTTTTCTTCACTCTGCTGATGCCCGATGCCTTTGCTCAAACCACTTCTCCCTCCCCCTTCTCCCAGCCCAAACCAACCCGTGCTCTACCCAAACCAGCCCGTGCTACTTACATACTCTACGGAGTATCCCTCCCCCTTCGCCTCGCCTCGCCTCGTCTTGCCACACTCTTCGTAGCTTCCACTCCGCTTCTCCCCCAAAACTTCTTCTTCAAAACTTTGTTTCAACTCCCCTTGCCTCTGCCCTCTTTCTACCCATTTGCCTCCCCCATGGATTGGGCATCCCACTTGTGCTCTCAGTGATGATATCTCTTCACACAAAAGACAAGGGAACGCCTTCAGGTTTGGTTCTGGCTCACCCCAAAACCACCTCTGGCAGCTGTCCGCCTTCCAAAGAACAGAAATCTGAGCGAGCAACCAGTTTTCCCTCCCCCTTCTTCTTCCTATTCACTTCCTTTCCCTTTGTGTTTCTCCTCTTTGTCCTGTCGGTTCCTTGTGTAAAATTCCCCGTTTGTTGAATTCCCTCACAGTAGCCGCAATGACCGACACCTTAGCACCTAGAGAAGTCTCTTGCCTTTCGGTCACCTCGACCGAAAAGCTCAAACAGACTCATGATTCTTTCCTCCCCTAGTGGGATATAGTTTTCAATCGGAGCAGGCTGAGTGAAGCGCAACAGATAGAATTTTCCCTTGAGGTTCGGAACAGAACAAATGGAGCATTGGCTGAAAGTGATCGGGGGAGAAGAGAGGGGGGGGGACTGGTATTATTTTCTTCTTGTTTCGTGTTTGAACAAACTGAGACCACCTGGTGATGATTCAAGGTCCAAAAAGCCAAATTTGCAGACAACAGCAGCGGGTGTAAAAGCTCGTGGCTGCGAGTTGCCGATGAGAACCTAAGAGAGCTAATCTGAGGGTGCTAATGTTTGTTCACTTGTTGTTTGTAATGTCTTTTCTTTGTTGCAGTTTGGTAGCCATCTAGCGCATTCAGCAAGGGTAG
Organism: Trichoderma afroharzianum; assembly: GCA_037893235.1. Lineage (NCBI taxonomy): Eukaryota > Fungi > Ascomycota > Sordariomycetes > Hypocreales > Hypocreaceae > Trichoderma > Trichoderma afroharzianum. Next base: position 1,175,133 of record JBBLXW010000010.1, read on the forward strand.
ATAGATGAATAGGAACATAATTCTTGACTCGAGTAGATCACGCACAAGCAGCCATGGGAGCCTCTTCAAAGCGCGAAAATTCTATTCCATCTCGTCTGTTTTTCGTAGTCTCTACTCTACTCGTAAAGATCCTCCCACCCCGGCGGATTTCAGTGTGCCATCCATGGGTATTTCGTGGCCCGCCAGATTGCAAATCGTACATGAAAACAAAATCTACAGCACCCTCTCTCTCTCTCTCTCTTGGAAGGGCGTGTCTCAAAACCCCCACCGCTCTACCCCAATCTCTTCATCTCCTCCACCTAACGCCATGGTAATGCCCTTACAACTCTTCAGTTCTTCTTACCCTTGCCCACAGGCTTGCTGTACATCCATATCGCGCAGAAGCCAACAAAGCCAGAGACCGTCGCGCCGATGCCGGAGATCCATGGCCAGGCACCCGAGATGACAAAGCTGCGAGGCCACTCGTCGTGCGCAAAGTGGCGGACGCTAACGGTGTTCTTCTCCTCGACGTAGGTGAGGTAAGGGCGCTTGTAGTTGACCTTGAAGTTGAAGATTCCATGCTGGTCGGGAAGAGTAAAGGAAACGCCGTAGACGGCAGCATCCTCAGTGGTGCCAGTGAGAGGTAGGTTGAGGCGGTGGAAGGGGGAAAGCATGGAGAACTCGAGCTGGAGGACATCGTCTTCAGGAAGGGTAAAGGGAACCCACTTGTCCCAGCTGTACTCGGACAAAGAGATGGCATAAGACTAGATGATGATAAACGTCAGCCAAGATGCGATACGCTTCACACTGATTCCATGTGCAAACTCACCACATCGTTCTTGATACGGTAGATCTCGGGGTTGAGCTCCTCAGTCTCCTGCAGCTTGTGCTCAATGCTGTTAACTCGCAGAACGCCAATCTCCTGGAACGTCCAGCCAGCCACTCGTCGAGCAAACTCCTTGTTATCAGCCTTGACGCTCTTGCCGCCCACCTTGGTGACCTTTGCGTCAAGCCACTTGTCCTGCAGCATCTCAGCAGAGCCAAGAACAGTCACGCGAGCAGAGTTGCGCGCCTGCACCACCGACACAAGCGCCAGTTGCTGGCCCGCAGCGAACAAGTCATCAGCGTCAAGCACCTCAGCCTGCTCCTTGGGGTTATAAGTGTAAGCAGTGGCAGGTGCGCGAACAACGGGGGTGAGCAGAGGTCCAGCGCCAAGGACATGGCCAACAGCGTGGGGGAAGGCCAAGACACCACCGGGGACCTCAAAGTAGGACTTTAGGCCAGGGCGAACGTTGGAGGGCGCATCGAGGACGAGGACGTCATGGGATTCGGCAGCGGAAACGGTGTCGTAGTTGAAGTGGTCGACGACGGTGCCGGTGCGCTCAATGGGGAGGGAAATGTCGAGCTCGGACAGAAGAGAGACGAGCGAGGTGGAGGTCGGGACGGTGGAGGACAGCGCAAGCAGGATGTTGCCCTGGGCGTTGACGAAGTCGACAAGACGGTTTGGGGTCAAGTTGGGACCGAGGCCTGCAAGCAATTGGAATCAGCAAAGCCATTGATACAGTTGACAAGATATAGATTGTAGAGAGCAACATACCCTTGACCTTGGATGGTAGGAAGAGCAGGTGGTCGTATTTCCTCTCGCCAAGATGGAACAGCGTCAGGCCCTCACTCCGCGGCGTCTCGTACGAAACATCAAAGCCTCGCGCTGTTGCAAAGTCAGTCAGTTTCCAGCTTCAACCTCCCAATCCAAGCTCCAGCTCCATCTCTCCAACCCAATTGCCCCTCTCCAAAAGTAAAAAAGAAGCTCAGAACACACCTGTGAGATCCCCCAGAAACTGGCCATACGTATCCTTTTCAGCAACATCGTCCAGCACCACCAACAAGCGGCTCCCGCCCGTGCTAACCGCCGAAGCAGCCGCCGCAAACAGCGCCGCAGCCACGCTCAGAAGCGACCACATCTTATCAGCTGATTGAAACAAAAAAAGAAAGAAAAAATGTGGTTGACAAAGGACAATGTTTGAGGCTGAGTTGCGAATCCAAGAGCTTCCCACTACCACAAGTACAGACCACTTGGGGATACGTAACCTCGTTCGCTACTTACCCGCTGTGGGGCCCCAGAAAGACCTCTTGGCAGTTCGTCACTTGCAGCAATCGGGCAGTTACAAAGGTACAAAGGTACATCTGCTTAGGTAGCTTTCTCTCTCTCTCTCTCTCTCTCTCTCTCTTTTGCCGCGGTTAAGCCGAAGCAAAGCAAGCAAAGCATCACGACTCTTTGAGCTCAAACCTCAATGTCACCCAAATCCGACGATATCTGATATCTGCGCATCTCCCAACCTCAACAATCCTCGCACCCCCCAAACTCGGTACGTCACGCCCTCTCTTCTCTCCCCTATCTCTCCCCAATCTCTACAGCGAGAATCATTCACTAACTTCAGCCCAATTGATCGCCAATCCAGCTCATCATGTCTTCTCCCCTCTTCTGGTCGCAGCCCCTCAAGTACTGCGCCTGGGCAGCCCGCGAGCGTCCCGCCTACTTCTGGTCCGTCGTCGTCGGCGCCACCGGCCCGGCTCTCATGCCCATTGTTCCTCCTATCCGCCACATGCTCGGCGACGTCGACCCTGCGCCCGTCCCCGTCACCTATCCCGGTACGTTTCGCAAAAGCCAGTGAATCGGCCTCTTGTAGAGGAGAATTGAAGAAGAGAGAGAGAGAGAGAGAGAGCACTTGTGGGAGGGGGCATTTAAGATGAGAGACAGATCTGACCTCTGCTATACAGTTCCCGCCGGTCCCCGAAAACAAGTAACCGGCTACGACGACAAATAAAAACCGCTTCACTCAATCCAAGACAAAAACGTCACTTTCTAAAAGCCAAACCAGGGAAATTCTGCATCGAGTCATAAAAAGAGCCGGAATCGCAGACACAAAGTCCCTGTATATACATACACCCACACAAACAACCACGGCGTTATTCAAATCATGTAAAAACACACTCGGAGGAGGAAGAGCAGGGCAGGAAACAGTTACAGCCAGACCTCTAAATTCAACAATTGATGCAAATTACAAAAATCCGCTCTTCTTTCGTTTCTACTTTGATGCCTACCCATCCAAAAAGCTCTTACACCTTCTCTCTCTTCGCTACAGCATGCAATGTCCAACTTTTGAGCGCCCCTTTAAAAATCTAATTATTCTCTCTCTTCCCCCCCCCCCCCCCTCCCAACTGGCCGTTGAAGCACCGCTACCCACACAAAAGGAAAATCAACTCCCATCCATCCCCCTCTATCCTCTCCTCCCCTATACTATAAATATTTCACATTCATCCAGACAGCGACACGGCGCGACGAATGTTTCTTACAGATGTTCGACGAGGCATGCTCAGGCTCTACCTGTCTCTGCCAGCGAAATTCCACTCATACTACATGCCATCGTTAGTAAAAGAAAAAGAACTCGCAGCCATTTGTAAACTGTAAAAGATAAAACTCACTACTCGCCCGTCATCGTCTCCAGTGTAGACACACATTGGCATCGGGCTAATGCAAGTAATGCCGGCCGCCGTGTTCTCTCCCTTGTCACTCGTGTAATCAATATGGTCTAGCCGTCGCAGCCGCTCTAAAGTCCATTTCCCACCAACCACGCTCTTACGCCATACATTGACGATGCCTCCGCGGTGTCCCGTAAAGATGAGGTAGTTTTCCAGCCACTCATTACCAGCACCCTCGTAAAAGGCACAAGAGTGGACATAGTCCTCAGAGTCCGAGCAAACGTTTTGTTCTAGGATAAGGCCGCCGTTGAGAGTGTACAGGAGCACGTTAGGTCCCGAGCAGAGCATGATATCGCCCGACACGTTGTGGATTTGCGCGCACTCCACGTGGCGCACAAGAGGTAGCTTGCGAATAAACGACAGTTGGTTAAGATCCCACAGGAAAGCCTGTCCATCCGACGAGGCTGTGACGAACGTGCTAAAGGCTTTGCCCACCGCAATGGCCGTCACCGGCGTCTTATGGCCAAAGAGGCTCGACTTGGGAATCAACTCTACTGCTTTGCCCGGTGCTGTATGCAGAGCATGTACAGAAACGACGCAGTCTTCTCCCGCAGTAATAAGCGTCTTGGAGTCGGCAAAGGCCGCGCACGAGATCTGGCCAATGTGAAGGTTCTCAAACAGACCGGCCGCCCTGCGATTATCGGCAAAGAAGAAACGGATGCTGTTATCTGCATAACCCCATTCCAGATACTTGTCGTATGGGGGGAGGTTGAGGCGGAATGGCGAGGCGCACAGCAGGCGGTCCAACTTTGGCGCATAGATGAGTGTTGAAACCCTCTCGTGGCTCTCTAGTAGCGGATTCGGCAAGCATACCAAGGAGAATATGGCCGTGTCTAACCTTTTGACAGACGACTTGAGCTGTTCTCGCGGTGGGTGAGGCTTTTGGAACACTTGGTGCGGCGTCTGGCCGAAATTGTGAATGACACCAGCCGAAATCGCCCTTTCGTTGACGTCCTTTATTTGATCAAGGTCGACCGAGCCAGCATAGGACAGGTTGTGGAAAACATTGAGATTCTCCACCGCTGCCTCGCCTCGCTGCTTAAATCCAAATACCAAATCAATCCATTTGTGCAAGCTCTCGCTTACGTACGGACTCTCGAGCGCCTCGCGATGCTTGGCAATGAAGATTTTAGGGTCGCCCTTGGCCCACGGAGGCAGCTCGACGTTATTAACCTGGACACCGTTGCTCTGCCGACGCCCAAAATCGTACCCGTTGATGTTTGTCAGAAATTCCGGGAGACAAAAGAATTCGGGAATCAGCTCTCGGACATCAGTCTTGTTGTTGCATGATGCCGAAGTCCAAGCGTCGCCAATCGATTGGAACAGTCGGTCTGCGTGGTCAAAGCTATCTCCCTGAACAAGAAGATAGGACTGTACAAAGGGCGGCAGTCTGATCAGATACGAGGAGACAATCATGGCAGACGAGTAATGGGTGCCATAGTGGAACGGCGTCTGTCCAATTTCTTCAAGCGCACTGTAAGTGTCGATGAAGCCTTGAATGCGGTTGACAGTCTGGGCACCCATGGGCTTTGACAAGTCTCGAAACACTGTCGGGTCCTCCAGATCAAGATCCTCGCTGGTGTAATCGGCAAGAATCCACGGAAAGACTGGATATTGGGTCAAATCGTTAAAAGTTCGCCCAGCCATGGTGTTTACCACCATGAGATAGTGAAAGTTGGAAATTTCTCCCCTCTGCCACCGCTTCATGATGGAGGTCCATGGCGATGCGTTAAACAGCGTGCCGAGCCGAGATCCCAAGCCTTGTGGAGAGTCTTCAAACCCCTTGAGCATATCAAATCTCCACGCATCTTCTGGATTAGGCAGCGCGTGCGCAGCGCTAGTATGCGGTGCTTTGCTCGACATTTTCGCAAACAAGCTGTCTCTAAGTCCAGTGCTAATGGTGGTAAGGAGGTAGCTTCGGCCGTCAGTGAAGAAGATTTCAATGGCAACGTCCCGGAAGAGGAACCGGCGTTTCGAGACGCTAATCACATCCTGCCACTTCCAATGTCTCGACTCTTGCTCCCGGCCACCAGCGCTCTGCCGCTTTTCAAGCGTCTTGGCACCGGTCACGATTTGCGTAAATGGATCGCGCTCTTCTGGCGGTGCTTGCCACACGTTCACGATATCGCCATTGGCGCACTGGAACACATTGTCCATGATGTACAGTGCGTCCTTTCCTACTATCAAAAGGCCTTCACTGGCCTCGAGGCCCGTGACGCGAGATATGTTGTATGCAGCTTGCACTTGATCCCCGTGCTCCAGACGCCGCATGACCTTGCGGTTTTTGTCTTCAAAGTTCTCATCGCCTTCGTTTGGCTCATTGGGATCATCAACAAGCTCAAAATCATCCTCTGCCGTGAGCCCAGGCTCTGGATTATCGGAGACCGGTTCAGGCTCCATGGTAAGAGACGCTGAATCGTTATCATTGGCGCCATCCAGAATGGCGCCGGAGCGCGTAGGTGGCCGGCTCCCTACGGCAGCTGGGTCTCGCGAAACAGGGAGGGCGCTCAAAGTAGCTCCAGAAGTGGTAGTAGGAGTTGTAGCGGAAGAAGCACTGGTCGAGGGCAGACTGCCTTTGGCCTTGGGTTGATATCTGTCCTCGCCAACTGGGTAGTCTGGGAGAAGACGCAGGCGCATACGGTTTCGACCCTCTGTTCGATCCAGCTTCCACTTTGGCGCCGTGGATATGCTGAACACGGCCCCGGGCCGCTGCAGATCTCGCTCCATCTTTCTATAGCCTGCCGTGAGAAAAGCCAAATCATCTTGCTGGTCTTGCATGAGACGCTGATACTTGAAATACTCCGCATTGTAGATGCTCTTCATCCATGCGCTATTACCGATTTCATGGCTGAGAAGAATTCTATCCGCTCCCACCACTTCTATGTTCCAAGTCTTTAGCTTGTCTTTGCGCTTTGTCAGGCGTGATTTCGCAGACTCAAATGTGCGATGGTTCTCCGCGCTGACGAAATCTTCCCACGTCTTTGACATGCCGCCAAAAAAGAGCATGTCCAATGCCGGTCTATGCTTGTCCACCCAAAGTACAAATGACTCGTCGTCTATCTCTGTCAACTTTTCAAAGTCGCGAACAATCTGTCGTTGCTCGGGTGCAGAAGACGATCGAATCAAGGCAATTGATTCTTCAGGCTTTTGCACGAGAATGATGCGCAGAAAGTTGGCAGCAGCGCCGCGAATCGAGGCTTTATCGTCGATGAGTTTTGTATAAAGCTGATACCAGAACAGCTTCAGGTACTCGTCATCGGCCCCTAAACAGCCCAAGATTGACATCTGCCAATATGCAAGCTTGTTCATAAACTCCTTGGCCTCGGCCTCTGAGGTTTCCCGACTGTCCAAATCCGAGAGCTTGAGCAAAATAGTCCTCAAGAGACAGCTGCGTATTATCGATATGGCTGGGCTACAGAGACGAACGCTCTTCAATCCCGCAATTTCAGGCCGCTGCAAGAATTCCAAGAGCATACCGTTAAAGTCGATCATGGCTTCTGCTCCGTTTAGGAACCAGCCTTCAAAGATTGCTTCGCAAAGATGGGTGCAAAGCCGACCAAGATTGGTCAAAATCCTTGGCTCGCATATTCCCTCCCGTCTCGTCTGGATTACATGCGTTACCTCGCCAATCGCTCTCTTCAAGATGTACGATTCAAAGTATGCCTGATGCTCTTGAAACCCAGGAGGCATTTTGGTGAAGAGACCGAATCCCGTAAACTCCTTGCGAACAAAGATTTGGTCCATAAAGACGTGCATTACCAAATCAGCAATCCCATCCACAATAGCATCACCAGCGCTGCCGCCGATAATCTTTTGCTGTTGAGGCAGAGGCTTTGTCAGGGGGGTGGCGAGCTTTGCCTCTGAAGCGGTTTTCTGGGCAGTCAGGAGAACGAATGATGATGCCCTTCTAAGAGGTGTTCCCTTTGGCGGCGTCGACTGTGGCGATGGCACGAGATCAATGTTGGTTGTTCTGACGATGGGCGCTGGCATAGAGCTACCGCCCATGGGTCGAATAATGACATCGCTGCCCTCAAACGTCAGAGCAGAGTCTCGAGAGTTTAGTTCCACGTCAGGAGTGACAGCATCGGCGCTGACTATGACTGGGTACAAAGCAGCCAAAAGCAGCCGAATCCACTCTGATGAGAGAGCAAAGTCTCGGAATTCGGATGACCGCTCGTGGAGATTCCGCAAAACTTGTATAGCATTTTTTAGGAAGCCGGCATGTGCCCCCACGCTTTCTCGCGAGAGTATTACTACAAATTTGGTCAGAAAAGAGTGATCGTAAAGGAGACAAGGGAATAGTCTTACACCTAGGTTCCACACCTCTGACAAGATCTGAGCTCGCCCTAGGCCTAGAGTCATAGGCAGAGGTGGGTCGAGATAATGCGTGAGATGGCGAGAGATTGGTTGCTGGAGAGTCTGGGTCTTCTTGGTATTTCATCACATCCTTTAAGCCATGCTGCAGCATCGATGTGATGATAACCAGCGACTCGGGATAGACAACCTTGCGCTTATCAAACTTTTCAGCCAGGGTGTGGAAGTCAGCCCTGCTATCAAAGTTGACATCGGCCACATCCTGCCCAAACAAGATGCAGAAGCAAATTGTCCATAGAGGGGGGACATCCCAGAATCTCTTCAGTCGGCTTGCCATAATCGTAAACCCGCCAGATTTACCAGCAAACTTTGACGTATAGGCAGATCCATGGACAACAAGGAGGCGAGCGAGGATTTTGCATCCATGCACGACAGTTTCAGAGTCGTCATCAGCAAGTAGATACAGAAGCCACTAGTTGAGATCAAAATGTTAGTAAAAACAATCTTAAACTGCTGCATACTGTTTCGGTAGAAGCTAGCCTGTGCCTCACCTTATTCGTAACCGTTTTTGCAAACTTCTTGATATTGTTAAAGTTGCCTTTCTCGCACAGGATTCTAGAGTAGAGGCTCAGAACCTTGGTTCCAAGTTGCTTTTTCGATACGGTTCTTGCGCTATAGGACAACCCATTGCCGTCACCTCCATCCGCAGCCGCCCGCTTGAAGGGGCCAGGGGTACTAGACCGTGAGGTGTTCAAAAACAGCCTCGGGGTTCGCGAACCTGCCGAAGCGGGTAAATGAAAGGCGTACGTGATGAAAAGTGACAGGGATCTCATGACTTCTTGGCTTAGATTCGATCTCACGAGCGCTTCGAAAGCTCCCATGAACTGCGGCACGACTTCTTCAGAAATGGCCTCGCCTTTCATGGCATCTAGCAACCGCTTTACAATTCCTGGAGCAAGCAATTGGTTAGAATGCACTGATTGATTCTGAGAAGACGAAGCGGCCAAGCTACTCACTCATACGTATCAACCTCCTACTGTTGAAGTCATGATGTTTACTGTTAACGGCAAAGGTCACGAATTGTTTATAATAGAGCTCCTGAACGCGCGGCCCTGATTTGCGCCAAATATCCAGGTCGATCAAGAGGATGCGATAAGCTAAGGGGTTGATGATGAAAGATTCAATGGGTTCAGCATGATTATATCCGACAAAGCCCAGTATCAGGCTGAGGATCCGGAATGCAAGGCTTTCTCGCTCCTCTTGGGAGGCTGAAAGCCGAGAGATTTGTGCATTTTCGCCGGCAGCGCCAGAACCATATCCGATCTTGAACCGCAGGAGCATGCCCAAGATGCTGTATCCATTATCCCTCTCCATTGCTTCACTATTTCTCCAATTCCTGCGGATGCAGTGGAACATGATCTCAATAGCATGAATGGTCTCTTCGACAGTTGTCGCCTTTTCCAGGAGCTTCAAGGCCAATGGGGTAAAGCCGGCCAGACGCCAAAGATTCTCGTCAAAGTAAGAGGGAACAGCCACAATCGGAGTCCCTCGGAAGGAGGCAATGCCTTGTGGTCTGAATAATGCATCCGTGAGACTTGGAACAGCACAGTTTATAGCCAACGGAGATGCTTCTTTGCTCGACATGCGGAAAAGATTGCGTGTAGATGCGCGAGGAAGAGCGCGGAGAACACCCGTATCAATGTATTGCACATTCTCGGGGAAGGTAGCAGACGGGAGAATGCCAAGCAGGATTTTTGCTTCCGGCAATAGTGAGCTTGCCTTGTCACGCACCGCTCGGAGGATATCAGAGTTCTCGTCTTTACCAGAATGAACAATTTCATTCCGCAAACCCAGCATAGCCGACGCCTCGTACGTCTGGAAGCCACCCAGTGTGTCCTGGAAGTTGCCTTGGTACCGTGGGCCAAGCGCATGATGAACGGCTATATAGTCATCACTAAGAACATCCTCGAACAAATAGGCAGATGCCAACGACCATCTCGAAAAGACGAGGCCCGAGCCGCTCTGATTCGAAAGATCGCGGGGGGTCCCAAGGAATGCCTGGACGGGATTGTACTTGTTCTGATTGGAGTTGAACGAGGCAAATGTTTCCGTGCTTCCGTTTGCAAGCGGGGGCACGTGTGGGTAATTGCAGCGAATTTGTTCAGCAAACTCGCCATTGACGTAGAGAGACGCTTTGCTAGCGGACATTGTCTTTGGTCGGCGATGGACAACGGCAACGTGATACCACTTCTTTTCACGAAACGTTACCGACTTGAATCGCACGCTAGGCTTATTGGAGAAGACTGAAGTCTGGAGAATAAAGTTGTGGGTATCTCGTTCCAAGTACATGAGCACGAAGCAGGTTTGGGAGGAATCGAAGACGCCAAAGACAGTGGTGTGCGCAGTTGGGTCGAAAGAGTCGACACGTATCCACGCTGCAAAGGTGTATCCAGCCGTGGATTGAGGGGGGAATGGGCGGCCCAGGGTCGGGAGTTCCAGAGATGAATGTCCATGAAGTGAGAGGTCAAACTGAAAAAAGGGAGGGCCAGTGTATTTAGATGTCATTTCTAGGAAAAAGTTGGCCGCCTCGGGGCCCGGTGCTGATAGTAGGAACTGGACATCGGCAGGTTGGTTTACACCGAGGTGCATAAGCAATCGACACAAGTCCAGGACAGTCTCATGTTCAGCCCGCGACAAGTTGGACTCGGGGGAGAAGGCAGCCTCGAGGAACTGAGAGAGGACGCCGGTCGAATGGATGGCGGCAAGGTTGTAAATCGAGACGGATGCTGCACTGAGGATTGTCTCTACAACAATGAGGGAAGACGGGCTTGGCGGCGAGTTCTCTGACCTTGGAATAGCACGCCAGAAGCTCACGACAGCTCTGAGCAGCTCCGGATGACGTATTATCGTCTTTGGAGTAACCACCTCGCGCACACTCGGGCCAATATTCCCAACAGAGCGTGCAAGCACGAGATCCCACTGTTCGTCGGCTGCATCCTCGGCATCGTTTTCAGGGGTGTCGCCAGGGCCGGTCTCGGATTCGACATCTGCACGCAGGGCCTTTGCGGTAGACTGGCAGAGCAGGTCCAAAGCTTCGTCGTCCAGCGAGAAAGCCAGCAGCTTGCCAAAGACATGACAACTAACCCAAGCGTCGGGTTCCGCCCCTCCCAGGCCGATGCTTGCAATAATCTGTTCGAGAGCCTCCCATCCGCCCCCTGCGACTCGATATCGGAAGAACCTCTTATTCCCAGAGTGGTCTCGGAAAGCGGCTGACAGGACGCTCAGGAACGCACCGAGCAGCTTGAATAATAACATCATCTCGGCCTGATTCCGCTTCCGCGGATCGTGGTAGCCCGCAAAGCTGCGGAGGACATCGAGGACGCATTCAAAGCCGCCGGCATATCGAAAGGCATCCTGGTTTGAAGCCGTAGGAGTGGAAGCTATCAACTGCGCCACGTTTCGCAGGCCCTTGACAAGCTTGGGGATTTCGGGGTAGCCATCGTCGTTTCTCGAGGTCTGTTGGTGGCCAAGGTCATCGAGCAACGTCTGCAAGACTTGTATGTATTTCGGGTTCGGGCTCGCCGTAGCTGACGCCGAGGTCGACGATCGATATCGCGTGGGAAGAGTCGCCATGGTCCCGTGTCGGCCAATTTCTCATGCCAATACCTATTAGGTTGCCCTCCAGGGCCCGTCAAGGGTCCAGGCCGCCAACTATCCGCAACAGCATTGAAGGGCAAGATGAACAGGCAGCTCGGAGCTCTGGCGCGGGGCGCATGAAGCTCTTGGGCGGGCGGTCAGCTGGCCGATGGAAAGGCTGCGGCCCTGTAAGAGAAGCCCTACGGAGATGCAAACGATGAAGGGGCAATACAGCGGTCGAATCGATGTTTCCGATGCGTGAAGCAGGAATCCGGCGTGGTTGGGCGGCTTTGCTGCGATTATCTCGACACTTGTTGCCCAGCTCTGGATGTTGCAGCCTGCCAGCCAATCCGCCGTCAGCCTTGAACGTGGCTGAGATTCGGCATTGCGGCTAGTGGACACAGTAGTAGCCCCGCCGCGAGCCACTAAACAGCTCCTTCAGGCCTTCAGGAGCTGCACTGCAGGCTTCGGTGCTTATCGCAGTGGCTGGTGGATAAGGGGCCCGTAAATGATTCGATGGCATCAAGTTTAGGGAGTCCTACATGCATGCAGAGGTACAATAGTAAGTACCCCGTATGTACAGGCAACGCTGCAGTTATAGATTGTTTGCTGGGAGAGGGAGATGGCTCAACGACGATAACAGATTCAATCTGGCGTTGGGCATTGGGGCTGGTTATCGATGCAGCTCCGGACGCTCCCTACTGTACAGATACCAGCTGACGCTGCCATAACTCCCGAGTCCCTCTATGCAGCTTAGGCATTTCCATGTTGTGCATGCATGTATAAAACGCCCGCAAGGAAAAGGAGCCATTGGAACGAACGCAGTGCTCAGCTCAGACCCGAGTCGCACGTGCACAATATTCAAGTCCTAGGAGCAATGCTGGGAGAGTGAGCGGCCGATCGCGGCCATGGATACGGGCCAGAGTTAGGAGAACCTGAAGCGTTGAGATGGAAAGGGGCTCTGAACTCGGGGGCATTTATGCTGATGAAGCGCTGGACAAAGCGCCGAGTACGAACATTAGACAAACAGCTTCAATGAGATTACTACCTATTATTCCAGGTTAGTACGGAGCGGTACGGAAGTGGTCGAGTCGTACTATTACTCGTATGTACGAGTTACTCGCACGGGACGCGGGAAGCATCCATTCGCGCAGCCGCTTGTTAGCATTGGTTAGCACTTGTACTTGTAGCCGCGCTGAAACGGCCAAGGTCTGCTCTACACTCCCTGTGTCACATCAATCCAATAGGTACTTGCTCATCAAACGCCTGTCCCCGTCACAACCCGTCGTACTCGTACCGTGCCTGGAATATTATCTTTTGATGGATTTAGTAGGTACCCGGCAATAAGCCCAGGCTGTCGTGATACCTGTTGTACCCGGTACCTGACGATAGGGTAATCTTGAGGTCATCTAGGTAGGCCGATAAGCACGCAAGTCATGCTCACGTCAATGCACCGCCTGCCTAATTCTGAAAACGGCCTTGTCCCGCTACCAAGTGGCTGGCATTTGCGTCCCTGATTCTTTGCATCCAAACGTCATTGTTCACGTTCATCATACTAGGGAGCGAACATTGCTGAGATTCAGGTACGGCATAAACACTCAATACAAAGACAGAGTGGCTGCTTATACAATAGATAGACATTGGGAACAAGGCGTTATACACGGCACCGTCCCGTTTTAGCTTACGACGCCCATGTACGCAGCACTGTGCAACTTGTCTAAATGGATGGATCTGATCTCGTTGAAAGGGAGGCGAATCTACCTATCAGCCGTCCAACTCTCCCTCCCTAAACTCCGTATTGTACTGAGTAATACATACAGCGCATCTCATGCACAGCGGGCCCTAGCCAGATGCAGCCGCGGCTATAAGTAAATAACGTTGATCAGCACGGCGTCACTGGACCAGCGTTGGCAAATACCTCCCTGGCCGCCGTCACGAGCCCTCCAACCCTCCCCAAATTGGCATGAGGAATATTGGCTGAAAGGCTCGTGATCAAGAGGCACGAGCCGGGCCAGTTTGACGCAGCGGATCAACGGGTGCAGTGGCGACCAATCGGAGCCACAATTATCCCCGCATTTTAGGACGGGGAATGGGCCCAGATGCGCACCGCTGTGGCCTGGAAATGCAGGGCTTATCGTCTTGTTGAGCTGGGGGAGCAAGGAGGCAGATTGGCAGAGGCTGGCAGGCTGGGGGAGGCTGTGAAGCTGCTTGCGCTGGCGATGGTACGGAGTACATACGGAGAAACGGTAGATACGGAGAGTCATGGATGGGCACATGGACATCAGCTGCCGAAGGGGAGCCCCTGAATGGATGCCAATCGATCCCTGGACTGTGGCCGTCCGCCATCGTTTGCGTATCGTTTGCGTCTTGTCCCAGAAGCAAGCTCTTCCATGCGAACAGTGTGTACGAGTACACGCAGGTACCAGCACACGACACTCGCCCGTACAGTGCCAGCCCGGGATTTCCGTCTCAGGGGACCGGTGGCGCCCATGTACCTGGCACAAGCTCCTTGCCTTACGTGATGCGGCTCCATCCACTGCTCTGCAAGGAACCAAAGGGCATCAAGGGACTCGCTGGCTGGCTGGCCTGGGGCAAAGACGGAGAGACACCAAGACAGGCGGTGATGCGCTGTTCACATTCGTAGATTCGCATCGCATCGGCAGCGCATCCCTTCAGAACGGTCACGAAGCAGTACCGGCGGCCATTCATTGTCTGGGCACCCCGGGCGTTCAATACCAGGTACAGACTCGTAGTCGTGACGGAACAATGACTCTTCCGAAATGAGACGCTCTTATGGTTCCATGTTGGCCTGTGTACCAAATGTACCAAAACCTTGGAACAACTCTGGCGTCGTGCCTGTAGCTGATACTTTTCGACCGGGATCAAGCCACACTGTAAGCTTTTGTACCTCTTCTCCCTCGACCAAGGGCGCCAGGTACCGCCGCAGCCAAACAACAGCGCAAAGGTACCAATCCGTTCAAGGCTGAGTACCTGCGCGGTTCAAGCGTTGCGTTATCGCATCGCCCCGGGAACGACGGGCTAAACCTAGTTGGGCGGACCCCCAAGACCCCGGCCACAGCGATGCGTCACCGCGGCTCACTGTTCACGCCCGCTGAGGCAGCACTGGAGCCTCGTGCCGCCGCCCTTATCTACCGCGCCATCGCTCGTCTTCTCGTCCATCTTCTTTCTCTTCCTTCTTCCATCATCTCTCTCCCCCTTCCATCTCCATCTTCATCTCCCCGTCTTTCATCGTCGCGTTCCCGTGCAGGAGGAAGCAGGAGTTTGTCTGTCTGTCCGCTGCCTTTTCCAGTGCTTTCGGTGTAGTTTGTCGCAGGTTGACACTCTTCCGTTTTCCATCACAAATCCCCATCACAATCGTCACAATGCGGACCGCTGTCGCTCTCTCTGTGGCCGCTGTTGCCCAGGCCAGCACTTTCCAGATTGGCACCATCCATGAGAACTCTGCCCCCGTTCTCAGCACCGTTGAGGCCAACGCCATCCCCGATGCGTACATCATCAAGTTCAAGGACCACGTTGGTGAGGCTCAGGCCGAGAAGCACCACGACTGGCTCCAGAGCGTCCACAGCTCCGGCGAGCAGGAGCGCCTTGAGCTCCGCAAGCGAAGCAGCATCTTCGGCTCAGACGACGTGTTTGACGGCCTGAAGCACACCTTCAAGATGGACGGCTTCAAGGGCTATGCTGGTCACTTCCACGAGTCCACCATCGAGCAGGTCCGGAATCACCCGGATGTAAGTTCTACAGTTTCCTTTTAGTTTCCGCCGTGATTCATGAACAAAAGCTAATTATGCCACCTTGCAGGTCGAGTACATCGAGCGCGACAGCATTGTCCACACTATGCTTCCCCTCGAGTCCAAGGACAACATCATCATTGAGGATTCTTGCACTCCCGAGACTGAGAAGCAGGCTCCTTGGGGTCTTGCTCGTATCTCTCACCGAGATACCCTCAACTTCGGCTCCTTCAACAAGTACCTCTACACCGCTGAGGGTGGTGAGGGTGTTGATGCCTACATCATTGACACTGGTACCAACATTGAGCACGTCGACTTCGAGGGTCGTGCCAAGTGGGGAAAGACCATCCCTGCCGGCGACGAGGACGAGGATGGCAATGGCCACGGCACTCACTGCTCTGGTACCGTTGCTGGTAAGAAGTACGGTGTGGCTAAGAAGGCCCACGTCTACGCCGTCAAGGTGCTCCGATCCAACGGATCCGGCACCATGTCCGACGTCGTCAAGGGCGTCGAGTTCGCCGCCATCTCTCACCAGGAGGCCGTGAAGCAGGCCAAGGATGGCAAGCGAAAGGGCTTCAAGGGCTCTGTCGCCAACATGTCTCTTGGTGGTGGCAAGACCTCTGCCCTTGACGCTGCTGTCAACGCTGCCGTCAAGGCCGGTATTCACTTCGCCGTCGCTGCCGGTAACGACAACGCTGATGCTTGCAACTACTCCCCGGCTGCTGCCTCCGAGCCTGTTACCGTCGGCGCTTCTGCCCTCGATGACAGCCGTGCTTACTTCTCCAACTACGGAAAGTGCACTGACATCTTCGCCCCTGGCTTGAGCATCCAGTCCACCTGGATCGGCTCCAAGTACGCCGTCAACACCATCTCTGGTACCTCCATGGCCTCTCCTCACATTGCTGGTCTCCTGGCCTACTACCTGTCTCTCCAGCCTGCTACCGACTCTGAGTTCGCTGTTGCCCCCATCACCCCCAACAAGCTCAAGAAGGACATCATCTCCGTCGCCACCGTCGGCACCCTCTCTGACATCCCCTCCGACACCCCCAACCTGCTCGCCTGGAACGGTGCTGGCTGCAGCAACTACAGCCAGATCATCGAGGCCGGCAGCTACACTGCCAAGCCCAAGGCCAACAAGGCCAAGCTGCCCGCCACCATTGAGGAGCTCGAGGAGGCCATTGAGGGTGACTTTGAGGTTGTCTCTGGCAAGATTGTCAAGGGCGCCAAGACCTTTGGCTCCAAGGCCGAGAAGTTCGCCAAGAAGATCCACGACCTTGTCGAGGAGGAGATTGAGGAGTTCATCTCCGAGCTTTCTGAGTAAGAATCTCGAAGCACATATATTACATTTTCCTTATTTTGTTGTAATGGCCATAACGTGCCGATGAGATTATCAAGTACAAGGGTTCATGGATCGGTACTAGGAGAGACTTGTTTTTGTTTTGGGTATTTGGCATGCGCTATGGGCGTGAAGCCACGGATTTAGTATGGAATTTTGCCATTGACTCTGTATTCTACTGCACGGTCCTACGTTCTTGGACGGAATGCTTGTACAGGAGTATTATATAATTGATAAATTTGCTTGTCAGAGCACAATAACTGCGCACAATAACTGCTTGCATATGTGATTTCCCGTGTCCACATTCACTACCTCTGTGATCAATACATGTCTTTGTTCAATACCCATCGGCGAGCTGCGTTTTGTATGTAGTCTGCCCCTATCTTTGTTTGGCATCGAACTGTAAGCCTAACTCAATCTTGGTAGTGTTTAATCGTCACTTATAGTCTCGAAACTCAACAATAACATAACAAAAGCTAGACTCTGCGGTTTTATTGTGTAAGAATGAGTTGAGTACTAATCTTGGCAGTAATCCTAGAGTACCTTAGTACCTATATGCCTTTATTCATCCTCAGCCAATTAATGCAGTCTCAGGTACTTTGATACCCAAGCACCACCAATCTGGCGGTTCAAAACTTAAACGGCCGCCAGCTGCCAAAACTCAAACACTCACAACACAGGCAAGAGCAAAGAGGTGCAAAACAGGCTCTTGCCATACTCTAGCAAAATGGATTCTTCCGATACAGGAGACGTCATTGTCACCTCCTTCCTCGCAATGAACAACAGACCAAAAGCAAAAAGAAAAAAAACTTCATCCACCCATCGAGCTCTTTTGACTCGGAAAGTCACATCCAACCATCTGAATCTTATACTCCCGCATACTCAGCCCATCTCATTATCACAACATTCATCATCGTCATCAAACTGCACATAGTGTTCAATTCGATCGCGATAGAGGCAACATCTTTGCGCAGCCTCGTCGGAATCCGCAGCCGCGATAATGCTTCGCAGGAACAGCTGCAGAAGCCAGAACCGCCCCCTGAGCAGGAGCAGGTCGTCCGCCTCCATTGTGCGAAATCCAGTCCACGAACTCACGAGCATCGAACCTTATGTCGCCGAGCGGGACGCGTATCTCGCCGCAACTCTCTCGTACAACAGGGCCCAGCCACAAAGCAATGGCGGCGGAAAGACTTCACGCTTGCAGCGTCAACACAGCGTGAGGTTCGTCGGCCCCAACGCCCAGCCGCAGAGAAGATTAGCCACCCGAGCAAGCATGGCCTTGGTGGGCAACATAAATATGCCTCGGCGTCCTGTTGGCTCTGACTCTCACCATCTTTCTTCCCCCTCGTTTGAGCCACGCGAGGACGCTGCATCATCATCATACGCAAGACTACGCAAGTCGAGATCGATGTATACTCCTTCAATAGCAAAGACTTCAAACTATTCGATGGAGAACAGCCAACACCCCGACATGTTCAATGGATGGGTACCAACGCCGCGGTATTCATCGTTGGTCAGGAAAGAAAACGAACCCTTTCGGAGCTCTGGTGGACCGACGCTGAGAACACCCAAATCCATGGGCTTCCTCTCAAGTGACTGCGAAAGATCCATGTCTCGAGACAGTATCAGTAGCGGTCATGAAACTGTCCAGCGGACACAAAACAGGCTCTATGAGCCGTCAGAGCGCTCGAGTCGCCTCCAAAGTCGGCCATCAAGTTTCTTCCAGTCGAGCTACAGGCACGCTCCGAACCCGACTAGCTTCCCCAAATCTCTCCGGGGTAACAGCAACAACAATACTTCAGTCCTCTCTTCAGAACATGTTTACGGCGCTAATTTTCCTCCCATCATTCCTTCACAACAGCCAGGATTGCGGACAAAAGCTCGCAAAATCTCCAAATCACTCAAGAGCAGGCTCAAGGGGTTCTTTAGTCGTCCCAAGAATAGAGATGACCTTGTGGACCAAGCTGGAGAGCATCCCCAGGACCTTGAGTCGGATGATGGCAGCTACTACCGTGCCCAGACACCAGCTCAGCTACCCCAAGAAGCATCACTGTATCGTGTAGTCTCCCACATGCCTTCTTTCCATGCCGTGCCACCTAGCCAACAGCCCAGGTCACGGCAGGGCAGCTTGGGAACCATTGAAGCGGAAGACAATGCGCTCGATGACGATAAATCACGAGTCACTAGCTGGACCAATTCTACAGCAGACACAATTGCAAATCGACCAAGGTCTGCAAACTGGAGTCGGCAATACCCGTCTGACTTTCAACAAGACGGCATGGGATCTGCGCTCTCATCTTACAACCATACCTCGACGTATCACAATAACGTGTCACATGCCGGCCCCATCGTCAATAGTGACCGCGTGTACTCGGCACTCATGAAGAGACTGAAAGAAACAAATCAAAACCAGTCACCGGGCGAAGGCCAGAGACCTCCTGATTCTGTCGATGCAAATTCATTGCGAAGCACTTCGACAATAAGACGGCAAGCCCGCCAGTCCACATATGAAGGATCCGCTCAAACAATCCGCCATGTTCAGTATGAGGACGACATTTTCCAAGATAGTACCGAAGGGTCGACCGCATCGCACTATTCTTCGGAATCAACAAAGAGCGTCATTAGGCGCCATCAATCCTCGGATTCACTGCAAAACTACGGCCATGAGACTTGCCCCAGCCCAGGCTACGGCGGGGGGTCAGGATTGTCTCCTGACAGGAATGAAATGAAGCCACTTGCAGCTGGTGAATCCCAAAAACCAACTCTCTCTGGACGAAGCTCGGCCTTTTTTGCTAGTCCGACATGCCACCTATTTCGTACGACCAGTCCGTATCGTCGGGCTCTGCAAGAAAGCATGAAGGCCGCCCAGGCAGACGATCAACTCCAAACGCCCAACGCCAAAGATGTCAGCGCTCTGTCTGGAATTAGCCTGCCTACGCGCCGTCCAAGCACAGAAGACGATTCCGATGACGATGTGCGAGTGGCATATGCAGAGAGCGTTTACTCCAACTCTAGTGGAGAGAATTCGCCCCATGTCTATAGCGCCTCAACTGCGTGGAGATCAACAGAAGACAGACCAGGGCCTCAAGTTCACGGAGACGCCACCATCTTCCTCAACACCGAAAGACGGCAGTTGCCGCCCACAAGTCATACTCGAGATAGCTCTTCTGCCAGCTCTGTCGAGTGGAAGACGTGGCTTAGCGCCAACGTGTCGAAGCTGGAGACGCCTCCAACGACACTGAAACCTGATTTCCCACAAGAGCCTTCATCTGCCCCCCAAGATTTTAGTCATGTCAGGGAGAAGGCAGAGATTGAGACGGAGATTGAGCCTGGTGCGGACGATTATCCTCAAGTTGCAGCATGTGCGGGCCTTGCACCTAAGCTCGCGCCAAACAAAGATTATCGTGGCCCCTCTGTCTTGACAGCGATGGCAAGAGAACAATCTTTCCTTGCGAATCCCTGGCAGCCCAAGTCTACGACCACCAACGAAAACTCACCCCCGGTATCAGGGGCACGACCCAAAAGCCTATGCAGTAAAGATGCCTCGCCCATGGTTGCAAAAGGCAATCTACGCACCATCCCTTCAGTGCCCAACGTCAACACTTGTGTAGCCAACCGTGATTCGTTGGTGATTGAGCCGCGAACATCCTCTCTCAACACATGCTCTAAGCCATTCGACCCTCTCTTAGAAGAGGCGTGCGGCCTCAAACGACGGTCACGGACTCGTTTGAGAGCATACGACACGTCGGCCAAGTCCAGCCCAGGCTTTACAACCGCTCTTGAGAGGCAGTTTGGGGTTAGTAGGACAGGCTCACCACGGGTATGGAAGGCGGAAGAACCGTCAGGCGAACTTGGGCCGGAAGCAGACCCGGGAATCGATGAGCTGGGGCGTCGAGACTTTGACGCGCAGGCCATGGGGAGCAGAAGGATGGTGGACTTGTTTCTGAGCAGCCGGCAGCAGAGAGTTGCGGGTAGCCAGACGCGACAAAGCAGCGATAGTCTGTCGGCTGCCTTTGTCTAAGTTGAGAGGGGGTATGAGAAGGGGGTGAATTCGAGCATATATTATTTCTGGATGCTGCATGATTTAGAATGGCAGGTGTTAGGGTTGGCAAAGCAAAAAGTCGATATTGCTGAATCATGACTTATTATAACTAAGTAGTTTAGGTAGCTAGGCCACAGAAACATGATTTCAATAGAGGCTAGATGGAATCTCTGCAGTTTCAACATTGGCCAAACAATCTAGATGCTCGTGGGCTCTTCCGCAGTACATATAAACTTAGTTATCCTGCCCAGAGCCTGTAAATCGCCTTCCTTCGGGCCCGCCAATTCACACTCAACCCAGCCTTCCGTATACCCTCTCCCAAAATCAACTATCCACGCATCATCATTCCGATCAACCAAGACGTCTTCAGGCATGGCATCGCCCCAAACAATTCCTGCGTCGCGTAGTTGAGTGAGAGTATCGTCAACTTGTGAAGCCCATCGAGTCCGCATGTTCGTGGGTGTTTTTGGTTGTACGGCACAGAGTAGCGTCTGGTGGCCGCAATCGATGTACGTGAGTAGCAGGCCGTATATTAACACCCCCCCCCCCTGTTCATCTCTGCCTTTGGACTAGGCCAATGAGGCGAGAGATTCGGAGGGTTTTTGTCAAAGATGGGCGGAGTGGATTTTGCGGTATGTTGAGAGTTTATGGAGTAAGATGGATTTATCGCCTGGGTCTATGAGCTTCAAATACGCAGCTCTTCCATCTTCTAGAAAGACCTGTCTTGGGACGTGTGAGGGAGGGACCGGCGCCTATTTGTTCGTTACTTGTCTGGATTTTCAGACGGTGTGAAGATTGGCCATGGCGTGAACTCCGTGTTTTTTTTTTTCTGGAAAAGAAACTCTGAATACTTTTTGGGATATCCTCGACTTTATGTTGTCGTGTAGCTACCATTTTGTCACCATTCATGAGTATCGTATAGACCTGCGTCTCAGGAAAAAGAAACCCATCCAACGTTGACCCGATATTATCACTTTGAGATAGTTCCCTCAAGATAGACGGCATTGGTTTAGCAATCCAATCGTAAAAATCATCCACTGTATACCCATCCACCTCAAAATGTTCAGCAACATCTAGGGAAAAAGAGAAAGTTCTCTCGTAGCTACGGTGAAGCAGCGAATTGTTCGATAGTGGGACGTACGATAAAAAGGTGCTGATGACACATCGTTACGAACTCGGAGTCTGTGGATTGGTCGCTGTATGTGAATTCCAGGACGCTCCAAAATGGTGTGCCGTTCACGATATCTCCATTGGTGTTGGGATTGGGCTGAAATGTTTCAACAGTTGTGAAGATAATACAACAAGTTAATGGGGAGGTTGGTCATGTTTGTCAATGCCTTGTGGGTTAATTGCAGCCTAATGTTGTTGGTGCAGCCAGTTGTTGGTCACAATAGAAGAATAAGAGGCTCGTATAGAGTAAGTGTATGATCATATCTGAATATACAACGCTTAACAGTCGCTCACTTTGACTGTCATGAACTAAACTGCTTGGGCAGTAATAGGTACAATTATATTGAGTCTTTTATTTTGTAACCAAGTATTATACAAGCCATCTTTAAATAACAGCGGTCCTCATATATGATGGGGATATTAAAGGGAGTAAGTAATTAGTCGTAGGTATCTCTATATGCAAATCGAGCCGGAAAACATGTAGGAAAGAGGAAAAGCGACCATCGTCATCACTGTTTAACATCATCATCACTGTCGTCGTCGTAGGATACAGGGCTGACATGAACTTCCCAGAGCCGAGCCATGGCCTTTGGAAACTCGTCCTTGCGCTCCTGGCTGATCCAAGTGTCGTATTCTTCATGCGTCACCTTCTCAGCCAGGACACCCCTCATCTCGCCCCTATGCACAAGCTCATGCTGCGTGCGCGAAGAGTTGACGCCGCGCGACGTGCGTAGGAAGTGCCAAAAGTCGTCCGTCACGCGGACGTACTCCTTTAGGGCCTCCTTGGTGTTGAGCGTTGCGCCGGTGGTCCAGCTGAGCAGCAGGGGCTCGATCAGGGGCGCATCGGAGACGCTGGGGTGGGATGTGCCGATGCTGGTGAGGAACCAGGACGAGTGGCTAGGGATGCGCCTGAGCACGCTGAGGGCGAGCTCCTTGACGGTGTCAAAGTGCGGGCGGCCGTAGAAGACGCTGCGTTGCTTGGACCAGGTGTTTGAGTGGACGATGAGGAGGGGCACGTCGATGAGGGCGTTGAGAGGGCCGCTGGCCTTGCCTGGGTCGAGGATGATGCCCCCGACGGCAGGGTTGATGTCCGAGGGGGCGTGCTTCAGGGCCTGGAGAGCGCCGGTGGCACCAAAGGAGTGGCCTGCGATGGTGAGGTTGCCAAAGTCGAGACGGCCGGCCCAGTCGCCAAGGTGGGAGCCTTCAAGACGGGAGTTGCGGCTGAAGACGTCTTCCCCTTTGCCACTGTTGATGGTGCGCAGGATGTTGATCGTCTCCAGGATTTCGGCATCTCGGAAGGCGAGCTGTTCACGCTTGTATCTGGCGGCGTCCATGGGAGGATCGGATAGCAGCTCTGCTTCTCTAAAGGTAAGGAGCTTCTTGTCGTCTTGTCCCTTGATCCTCATGAGAGACCCGGGACAGCTCCCGTCTCGGTGCTCTACCGCTGCGACGACGTACCCACGGCTGGCCAGCTCGCCGACAAAGTGAGTGTAGTCGGTCCTCGAGCTGGCATCACCGTGAGAAAAGACCATGACGGGGAACGGCTCGGCATCTGTCGCCCCAAGCAGTGGCGCATCGACCTTTGCGGGAATCGTGACGCCGCCCGCAATCGCCCACAGCGCAAAGGTGAATATCGGCCGGACGATGAAGTTGTCGACATGGGCGAACTTTGCGTAACCAGCCGCCGTCAGGCTGATTGGCCTGGCAACCCAGTCGTGTCTGCGCCGGTGCTCCCTCACACCCTTGTCGACGGGATAGTAGACGGTGAAGAGCGTCGTCTTGTGCTCAAACGCGGGCCGGCCGGTGGCCTTGAAGACCGTCTCGGACACCAGCCGCGGCTTGTCGAGGGCAATCTCGACGTCCACGGTGCCGACATGGTAAGGGCCCGAGTATGCCGGCAGCGGCGAGGCCAGCAGCGGCACGCCACGGACGAGACACAGCAGGGCGTACAAGGACACGAGCACAAAGGCTGCGTACCGCCAGCTCCGGCGAGGGCGCACCAGGTCAGCAAATGAGGCGAGAGAGCGGCGCCACCAGAGCGTCCACCGGCTGCTCCGGTCGAGGCGGAACCATCGCGGGGGACGAAGCCATTTCGGCTGCGTCTGGGCCGGGACGAGCAGTGGCGAGTCGGGCAGTGAGACGGAGTCGTGTTCCCGTTGCTGTTCCTGATTTTGGTGCTCTTCTTGCTCTTGTTCTAGGACCGAATCAAGCTCGAGCTCGGAGTCGTCATCCGAGTCGGAGACGGGCTTGGAGGAGATGAGGGGGGCGGATTTTGATTTGGAGGAAGACATGGTGGAAAGAAGTGTAAAGTTATCGATACATTGGGTTATAGAAGGGGATTGGAGGAGTTGGCATTTACGCCGGTATAATGAGAAAAGAGGAATTACATACTAGGTAGTATGTACGGAGTAGGCATCATCGATGTAGGAGTGACCAGACAGGGTCGTTCGATGACGTCGTCGGGTTTGGATTTTTTTGGGCCTGCCAATTCCATTTTACATGGCAGTAAAAAAAAAAAAAGGTACTTGCTTGTTCTAGGAAAATGGCCGTTGGTTCGGGTACCTCGGCGATCGGGATGCTAGAGAAGCTGGGCAGCAACCTCTCAGCACGACTGAAAAAGATTGACCTATGAGATAAGGTGCGAAAAATTAATAAAAAGTAAGTTCATGAGCAGATAGGATAACTGAATAATAATACGCTTTTGATGAAAAAGGTGTGTTGATGAGCTGACTTGTGTCGAGGTGCCTGATTATAGGGTAGCTTAGAGACAACTGCTGAAACTCAATCTTGTGGCCATATCCTTTGGCTGCTGATACGCTCGGTTAGAGATATGTGGTTAAGGTTAATCAAATGGATGCCAATCAAAGAGTCTCTATTCTATCTACTGTAATATCTTGTAAATGATCTTGCCAATGATTGTGTCGTCTTCCGTTACGGCTGCATATGCACAAGCAGGATATACTGCTGTCTTACAGCATACTCTTACTAGCCAAAGCATGTAATGTAAATCACAAGCGTCGGTAGCATATCACCATTGCACACAGACGATGAGAAACGCACCCATAGGCTGCAGGTTAATCTGTCAAACCAGCTCATCTAGCTTACTGGTTCCATCCACGAGGCCTCTTACCTCTCCTCTAAAAGAAAGAGGCAATTTAACAGCGACCTATTAGCAATGCTCTAGATATCAAATAATATCCGGCATTTGTGGGCCGTCCGTTCCAGAAAGCGCCACATCGGAACCAATCACCAATATACCGATACAGCTGCTGTCGAAAGAACATGCACCTCTCGCTTCTAGCACTTTAGCTTCACGGCCTGCTCGGACAAAACAGACGCATCCTCTTTTGCCGCGAGTGCATTAGCTCTGCAATGCACCGTAGGCACCAACGAAATGGGGTGCCAACATTGCTGGTTTTGTTTTCCCGGTCTAAGCCGGGCAAGTCCTGAGATAAGAAGCTAAAGTGGGCTGAACTGAACTCCGGACTCGAATCGTCTCGCCAGTCAGCCCCAATGAGAAGACGAGTGAGACTGGGGGCGGGACTGGGGATCGTCTTGGGTTGCCCTCTGCACTGTGTATGAAAGACTGGACTGGATTCTTCGGCAGCATTCTTGCCGGCTTTGCTGTCATGCAGCCAAGGGAACGTGCAAACTGCCGCACGAGCACGAGTCCATGGGAAGCCATGGGAAGCCATGGGAAGCTGAGAGGGTTTTGGGATGAAGCCGGGATCCCCGCACTTGGCACGCTCAGCTCTTTCTTTGGGTCCATCTAAGATTCTAAGGCATTCCGATGTCAAAGACATCAGATGATAGTTTGTCACTATAGCAGGCCTTTGCTTTGTTATCCAAGTATCCGTACCGTCTGTACTCGTGCTTGACTTGCTGCAGGCGAGAAAAGATGCATGGCCCCGTGGGATAGACACGGGCAAGCTGCAGCTGTGAGGCATGTACAAGCAGAGTACTCGCACATGCCGTGGAGCATCCTGCGTCATCACAGTGTTCACTCAAACATGTTGGCCGTTAGTCTAGTTGCAGCAGAAGCAGGACTAAAGGAAAAAAAAAAAACCCCCCCAGTGAGAGGAGAGGATTCGGGGTGAAGCCGGGCTGAAGGTGATTCATGCAAGTTGGATGCATGAAGCGGGCGAGTGGAGCGGCGAGGGATGGCTGGCGGCTTGGACCGAAGGGCTAGAGGAGCCTATCACACAGCCTGGCCGGCCATCGCGTGAGCCACAAAGAGAAGAAGAAGCAGGGCGGGGAGTGGAATGGGGATGAAGATGGCGGCTTATGTATGTACAGTATGAGTGTATGAGTTGCCATCAAATGGCCTCATCTGCTGGGCCAGCCCGTGCCGTCGGTATTAGGCATTACATGTATTCATTCTGTCTCGCCACATAGGCTATATAGTAAATAGTAGCAGTCAATAGTATTGCCAGCAGCCAACACTTGTAGCTTCAATGTTGGAAGCTATATCGCCAAGTCTCACCTGGTGTAAATGCTAAAGATACACTTGTACCTTGGAGCATACGGAAGAGGCACAGCAGGCCAAAACTCTGAAGGACTGCGCCTTGGACGGGCCGCAGCGGGAACCGTGGCCTCGGGATGGCATGGCAAAACGCCAATAGGCAAAAAGAGAAGAAGAAGAAAAAATGTGTAGTATTTCCATCTCTTGTGTCTGCGCCTCTCTCTCAGCCCGTGGGAATATCCCCAGGGCAAGTTTCTCTCCCCCCACCTTGAGTGGACATGGACACGCAAATACTAGTCACGCCGTGCGGTAGTTGTGTAATGCGTGAGCACTGCAAAAAGCAATCAGCCAGCTCTGGTTCGTTAAGAAAAGAAAAAAAAAAAGACAATAATCCGGGTATAAGTCGGGGGGCCAAGTGGCGCGCATCTTGACAAAAAGAGACAAATATCCGTACGTTGGTGGCCTCGAAGAGCCATTGCTGGGACAAGTACAGTTACAGCACGAGTCCCAGCAGCTTTCGGCCCCTCCATGATACCCCACAGCAAACAGGGAACAGAACAAATGGAGAAGAAGAGCCACAGGGATGTGCGGATTTGCAAGAGGTAGTGAATGGAATGGGAATGGGAATGGGAATGGGTAGAAGAACGAAGAGGGAGATCAGAAGCCGAGAGCGGTGCTGTGCTTCGTAATCCATCTGATCTCCAAGTTACTCCGTACGAGAGAGTATACTGACTGACTGACTGAACTGCACGGCTGTACGAAGATGTGTTCCCGTAAGAGGCCAGCCAAGAGTCATGACGTCTTATCGCACCACGACGATGGGCCAGTTTACCCAGGTAGGCAAAGCGCGCGGGAGGCCCTCTGGCGATAACGGGGAGCGGGTGCTTACAGCATCTGGGACTGATTGGAAGTGCACAAGAAGGACGAGAGAAGATGAGCAGCAAATGAGCAGCAGTTGATACGAGCGCACAGCACAGCACAGCACAGCACAGCGCAGGGGGAGATTTGCTGTACGTACGAGTACATCCATACAGTACCGCACTCAGCATACCTATGTACTACCTAGTAGGTAGCTGGCAGAAAGAGGCAAATAAATGTGATCAAATGTTGTCGGGGAAGACGGATTACTCCGTAGAAGCCCCAAACGGGCAGGCGGCGGGCCGGGGTAATGGATCATGTACGTGTACATGCTGGCATCAACTGTATTGAAGTTGATGGGAGTACAACATGTACAATTCAATATAGCAGCCCCCAATCCCCCAATCCCATGGATGGAATCACGGCAATTGTCCAGAGGCTGGGCCTTGCAAGGCTGAACGAGCAGCTCATCTCATCTCACCCTCGCACTTTGTGGCCGACAGGATGGACTGCACAGACTGATAATGATCCGTGGCCTCGCTGGAGAGCTGCATCCAACACAACCGAGTGTCCAAGCCTTGCTGCTTCCGCGGGTGGCTGCTGTAGCTCCCCCGGGCTGTACCGCACCGTGCTGCATCGACTTGTTACTGTTCCGCATGACTCCAAGAAATCCAGAAAAAAAAAAAAAGGCCCTAGAGCAACACATCGCCAACGAGGGTCCCTCATTGCTTGCTTGCTTGACACCTGAATGCTTCGTTACATACTAGGTATGTAGCTAAAATCTGGCCATGGTAGCAATACTACCTGTAATTCTCCAGTTATTATATTGGTCCTTAGTACCTAGTACCGAGTGTATGTGCCTGTACCTGTACTCGACATGTCCGTGGCCCGGTTTCCCTTTCTCTCATGGACTCTTCTCTCGTCTCTCTCCGCCCATCTGCGCGCCAAGATCGAGCCATCCGTGGTGGAGTTGCGGAGCAGCAGGTAGCAGTACAAGGGCCGATACAGGTCGTGGGTATTCGGATATGACACTTGACGGATTTCTTTCTCCTCTTCTTCCAATGTTCCTTTCCCCTTCTTCTGTCTACTAATGTCAGGTGGTTGGCTCCTGGGTAGGATACTGCTAATAGTGTAGTAAATACCTAGTACTAAGGTAGTAGAAATACCAGGCTCAAGTCAAGCATGATCAGAGCGAATATCAACTTGGAAGTGAAGTGCAGGCGAGCCTCGGAGACTTGAACCCGGTACCAGGTTGCCAGGTCCATCAACTCTCACTCCAGCACCCAGAAAGAACATGGATCGACCAAATTTAATGCAGTCAACACGTCAAGCCTTGTTCCAATGCCCAACAAGGCGGCAGTCACCTGCAATTCAATCCAATGACAGTCTAGTAAAAAGGGCCAGCTGCAAACAAGAACACACATGGATATCCATACAGTGTGCTGTAAATCTTCCATGCATTGCTGCTCAAGACCGACCTTTGATGGATAAGGTACAGATGAAGGTCCAGTACATTTCCATAGGTAGGTAACATTAATGTCTGGTCCATTTCTTCGCAGCGTCCGATAGGCCTGTCAGCCACTGGCCCGTAGCGCTCGCTCGTACTGTACATGCCCCCGTTGTGCTGCTTGTACAGGTACCGTACAGTGCTGACCACGGCACCGCCTGCCTGTGCTCGCTGCATCCTCTGGCCACTTTCAGTTCATGTCAAGTTTTTTTTTTCTCTCTTCCCCCCTACTTGCATTTTTTCCCTCTCCTCCATCACGAATTTCTTCGTACCGCCGTTGGCCTCTGTGTAGCGCCGCTCTCGTTTTTTTTCTTGCCCTCAACCGCGCTTCTCTCTCTATTCTCCTCTTACTTCTCTCTTCTCTTTAGACTGCCTATACAATCTCCAGTACAGATTCAGCAGCGCCTTGTCCACCAAACAATCTGCGCGCTAAGCCGGTTCCCGCTGCTGTCCAGAGCTGGTTTGGCTCGGCCCCGCTTCGTCTTCATTTCTCCCGAGACCCCTTTACTTGACGATTTGACGCCTCTGCATTTTCGTCGCGCCGCGGCTTTTTTTTTTCTTTTTCTTTTTCCTCTCTCTCTGTCCTCCTTCGCCCGACGAATCCCCAGCCGACGTCCAAGCAGGCCGTGTCCTTGTTTCCCCCGGGGGTGAGTGTCTCGTCTCGTCTGTTGTGTTCTGTTCTGTGCCGTCTCCTCTGGCCCGGCTGTGAGGCTGAGCGGAAATTTGCTTTGCCACGACATCTGGTCCCTCGCCCGCATCGCTTGATCCAGGCCCTCGCTTCCCCTCTACGGTACGGGCCTCGTCGGGCCTGGCCTGTTCCTGGCCTCTCGCTGCAACAAGTCACTCTTGCTCCTGGAGACGTCGCATCTTTCAGCGCCCACCCCGGCTCACAGTTCCAAATCTCTTGGCCGTGGGGAACCTGATATGACGCCGTTTTCCATATTCCATGGCCCCACAAATAGCATTTGACCGCAACTTTTGATGGATTTTATCTCGCATCCTCACCACTAACACTCTTTGAATCTCTAGCCCAAAAGATAGTCGTCCATCGCCATCGCCGCCGTGTCTCCGTCCCTCGACCGATTCCTGTCCCCGACGCAAACAATGTCCTACTACGACAATCCCCAGTGGTCGGCTCCGGCCCAGAACAACTGGGACCACCACGGCGCGAGCACTCCTGTTCGCGCAGGTACGTTGCGCGCCTTCTCTGCCTCCATCTTCGACCTGGGCGCCGCGACTAACGACTTGATGCCCACAGGTGCCAACGGACCGCAGCCCCAGGATGACTATGCCTTTTCGTATCAATTTGATGGTACGTACAGACGGATGGTGGCGTTTCCGACCCCTGGTGCAACAACGTTGCAATTGTTTGAATATCCTTTTTTTCCTTTTTTGGGTTGCTGTCGAGAGTGCGCCACCTCTGCCACTCCTGCCGCTCCTCATACCAGGGAATTTTTGGAATATTCGACTCTTGCGGTGACACCTCGCGGGCCTCTTACCCCCCTCTCTCTCCTCGACTTTAACATAATCATCTGGGAAAGCTGCTAACTTGTGGATGTGTAGAGGTTGATCGTGCCCACGAGAACTTGCAGAAATCCGGCAAAGGCTATGTCATGGGTGCGCGACGTGAGTTTTCCATGCCCTACTAGCTTTTCGCTGGTTACAAGAGAAAAAAACCAAACAAAACCCCTTCTTCTTCTCCTCTCACCCCCCCCCCCCCCCTCCTACTTGTCGTAAGTAGGCAAGGGCCTCGAGCAGGCCCTCAGAAGAGTCCTATGGCTAACCACGTAACTCTTGCCCCCCTATAGATGGTCGAATGGGTGGTCCTCGTGCTCATTCTGTTAACAACTTCGATGACGCTCGTGGCTCTCAGGGAGCAAACCTCCACAATTTCTATGCCGCCCAGCGTCATCAGTCTTCTCGAGGCTCCAACGAGGCGGAGCAGGTCATGCAGGCTAAGAGAAGGATGGCAGCTCAGCGGGAGCGTGAGCTTCGAAACCTCCACACGGAGCAGCAATATCAACGAAGTAGGCCTCCCTCAACTGTGTAGCACTTCCTATCTTCCTATTCAAAGGGGGTTCCCAAGCCAGAAAAAAAAAAAATTAAAAAAAAATGTTATTGGCCAATGGGGTGGTTCAAGATGGACACCTGCCTGTTCCGCCGAGTCTTTTGTCTTTCTCACCCCGAGCCATTTTTTCGTTGCCGGGAAGGCCGTTCCTGTTCCGAGACGGTATCTCGGGTTCTGTTTTTTGTTTGGATTTCTCTTGTCAATTGTCTACGTCGTGTTTATGGTTCAGCGTCGAGGATGGTGGGCAACACGTGCTAACGACTCTTTTTCTTCTGACGTAGGTGTCTTGTCTGATGTTGCCACCCAGCAGGGAAACAACAAGCATATGACGGAGGAGGAGACTCGTGAGCTCATTGCTCGCCAGCGCAGCGCTCTGTATGGAGAGGGCACCTTCGCCGACAAGGCCGGCTACATTGACGAGACTGGCAACATCCGCACCGGAGCCCCCGGTCCCAGCGGCCCTGCCAGCCTGCGAGGCCACTCTCCCCTTGCCTATGACAGCATTGGCCGCGTTCCGGCCGACGTGGGAACTCCTGGATCGGGCGCTGATCTCAACGCGGCTGACCTGGGCTCGCGACCTCAGAGCACCACCAGCCCTCAGACCGCTGGACCGACAAACAAGGTGTTTGACAACGCCGTCGGCTCCCAGAGCCGTACCAGCACGTCCAGCCCGACCAACGCGTCTCCTCCCCGCGGCGACTTTGGACCTGGTTCCAAGGTTTCTCAGGGAGCTGCCGTTGCCCCCATTGGAACTCGTCCCACGGGAACGCCCACGGGCAACGCTTCTGCCAAGCGCTCTAGCACTCCCCATGCTGCAAATGGCGGCTGGGGCCGCGGTAACGGTGTTTGGGGCCAGTCGTCTGGCCTCGGTGCTCAAGCCAGCGTCTGGGGTTAAAGTCAGTCGGTTTATCATTTGCGGCGGCGTTGAAAGGCGGTTGTAACCTTTTCTTTTTCGTCTTTTCTTTTCTTTTTTTTTTTTTTGGCTGGAGGAGCAAGGTGAAGAGCAAGTTGAATTGTTGCATTAGTAGAAAAAACCAAAGGCGCTGGGGAGGCAAGGGAATGGAATCATTGGCATTTTCGTTCGGTCATTTTTGGTCAAGGCGGTTGATTTCGGTCTTCGCGTTTTGTTTTTTTCGCTGGGTAGTCTTTGGTACGATATTCGGCGAAGAAAGGTATTGCGAGGCATTTCCGGGCGATTACGACAAAGGCAAAAATAAGGGGGGAGGGGAGGCTTGCTCTACTCTATACCTGGGATCTGGAATTGGGATGGCCTGTTGGGTGAACTCGACAGAGGAGCAAGGGCATCCGGGTAGGAGTTTTTATCTTGCTTTTGGCGCAGGATTGGGACTGGAATGAGGAGTTGCGTCCTTGGTTGCGACAGCGGCGTATCCTTTTTTGAGTTTTGGCGACTCGATTTACATGCGGCGGTGGGATTACAAAATTGAACAGGAGCACTTTGGAGAGCGTTGGCTGGGAGAAGGAAAGGGGGGTTCGTTGGCTGGTGTCGGCTATGGAGTAAGTTCATTTGCTGGCAGGGAAACAAAAGTTGATGGTCAATATCCGGGACATATGGAAAGGCGTTCCATTGGGCTACCGGTAAGACTAGCAAAGATGGAAAACAAAAAGTACACGACATTGCGCCTTTTGCTGGCTAGGATCTTGATTTGGGGGGACATGGAAACGGGGATGTTCTGGTGCTCAAAAGGACCCGAGAAAAAAACAACAGAAAGAACTTTACAAAAAGCGGCACAAAAAAAACCAAAAGACATAAAACGGTGGGTGAGAGAAAAGGGGGAGGAGTTGAGCACGAAGCGGGAACTCTTTGGGGGTGGTTTAGGACTTGGCTTTCCTTGTGTTGTTTTTCTTTCTCTTCTCTACTGGGCGGCTCTGGGAATAGGCTTGGGCTCTTTTTTACGGATTCTTTTTTATTGTTTTCCCTCGCTTGAGGGAACGGGAATATGGGTTTTGCTATCAAGGGGTGGGTGTTGCTTTCAGTGTTGACTCACGGTCTGCTTCCTTTATATACCAAGGTACTTTGGGAATTACAGGCGCAAGTCCACTTGATGGGTGTGGGAAAGACGATAATTGGGGGGCAAATGTTATAGGAAACCTCTTTTTTTTTGTTCTTTTTTTTTTTTTTAGTTGCAAATGCTAGCAAAGATAATGGGAGAATTGGGTTTGGGAAAACGTCGCTTGAGTTTTTTTTTTTTTTTTTTTTTTTTTTTATTGATTTTGATGTTCTATTTTCACAGGTATACCAAGAAGTCATTACGATATATGAAGTATGAAGATTGATATATATATATGAACAAATAGTAAGGTAGCTAGCTATACAGCATCCTCGTGTCTTGCCATAAGTATATAGGATGATGTATAGATTATTGAATTAGTATATTTGACCATGTATAGCGACAGCTCCTATATTCGAAGAAGGAGGAGAAGAAGAAGAAGAAGAAGAAGAAGAAGAAGTGATTACAGATACTCCAAGAATGCAACCGTAATAATACAAGGGAAAAAAAGACATTTGGCAGTAGCAGATACTCAAAGAACCATGTAGAGAAGAACAGATTGCATCTATATCTAATCCTGCAGATATAGGTCGCCGGGGGTATCGAATAGCCAAACTAGAGTGCTGGATAACAGCAGCACTTCCTGAAAATATGTACATGAATCTTCCCATCTTCACCACAATGGTATCATATCGCAATCACAGCAGCAGCAGCTTCGCCCCTTCATCCAAATCCATCACATCATCCGCACTCGTCGCCTTCCCCCCCCAAACAACAGTCCCTCTCCCGTCCACCGCAAAAGCCCCCGCCTCCTGCCACTTACTCCCTAGTTCTGTCAACGAGCCGTTCTCCGCCGTCTCCTCGACTCCACGCCCTCTTCTCGGTTCTGTATACTTGCCCGCCATCTCCTTACTCCTGCTGTTACTTCGCTGAATAGCCCCAGCCACCCGGTCCCCCAGCCAGCCCGTTTCCTTCCACGACTGGACTTGGGTCGACGGGCTGAGGACGTACCAGATGCTGCTGGCTGTGCCGAGGCCCCAGGCGGCGTAGATGGAGCGTTCCTGGTCGATGACAATCTGGACGTTCCATGAGCCGCCGAGCAGGTCGATCCATTTGTATGTGGCTCGTTCGGACGAGTGTGAGACGGCGATGCAGGTGATGGAGCCGGCATGCCTGTTTGCTATTGCGCGGAGCTTGAGGAATGTCTTTTGGGCGACTGTATATGTATATGACCTTTCGTTAGATGGGTTCAAGTGTATATCATTATGTATGCCTGATAAAAGCATATTGGATACGGAAAGCAGCTTGTCCGCACATGATTATGATAACAACGAGGGATTACGTATAAGACTTACAAGCACATCCAACACAACGCAGAAACACAACCAAATACTTTGTCCTCCCTCCCAACTGAAGCCTCCTCTGCCGATCCAGCGGCGCAACCTGTCCTATCCGAGGCACCGGCGCCAGCTTTACCGGAGGCGGCGGCGGAGACAGCCAAGGGGTGACTTTGAGCGGTAGCGAGGTGGTTGTCATCCATGTGCCCCAGGCGCCGCTGCCCTGGACATCATCTCCGGTGCCTGTGCCTTTTCCTGTGCTTGTCCGGGACGGCGCGGCGAGTGCTGACAGGTCCAGGTCTTTGCTCGAGAGGCCGACCTTTTTCAGGGCGAGCTTGGTGCTGATACTGGAGAGCATGGCTGGGTATGTGTGTATGTGTATTAGGAGGCAAATGAAAAGGGCGTTGTATGGAACTCTCCACTCGAATCGCCCAAGCCAACGATAGATGGCGAGATTTCGTCCTTCGGCCGGTCAAAGGTCTCGTCAATGAGCGGAAACAGAAAAAAAGCGTCTTTGGTGATTCATCCCTTCAACCTCAATGCGCTGTTCTCTTTACCCCCCATTCTTGGTAATACTGCCACTAAGCAAGCACCGTCATCCTGTCAAAAGCTGTACTCCATTTCCAAGAAACAAACCTGATACACAGGGGGTTTCCGATGCTGCTCCGACGCCAACAGCAATCAGAAACACTAGGCGCCCCCGAAACAAATTTCCTGCTGAGCACTGACGCCCTATTTGTTTCTTCATTTTCCCTTTCATTTTCTCAATGGCCTCTTTCTCTCCAGTAAGACGGAATCATGGGCTTTTTCAGGGTCCTGACCGGGGTTCTTTTGCGACAGGGCCTTCCGATTGGTTGGTAGATTGCGGAGGCGAAATCGAGTGCTCACTTGAGAACACGGCAAGATAAAAACATTTTGCGTCTTGTCTGTGTGCTACTACGTCGAATAAGTGGAAGCCTTGTTGGCTTACACATAAGGTCGCCTTTTCTGGAGAAATGCCCCTTGGTACATGTACCTATCGGGATTATGAGAGGCTGCCAATTTGCCACCAACTCTTGCACGAATAACAGCTCCCAGAGTGTCTTGACAAATTCCAAATTCTCAGACACGGGAACAAGACCAGCAAAGCCGTGTCTGTCTGGAGATCCACTGAGAGATGCAGTCATGGTTAGCCAGTCAAAGAGCTTGTGTGAGAAACAGTTGCCCAGGCACGCTGTACAGCCACTTGCATTTGGCAGATGAGTTACACCGGCCAGTGTTTGACGTTTGAAGCACAAGGCTTGTGTGACAGGTAAGACAAGGCGCATAGTGCTATAGGGCTGAAGGGAATCCCTCGAATTGGTTCGAAACCAGAGACCTGATGGACAGCCAGATCGACAACGAATATCGTGTTGACTGCGCCTCACCCAGCCTGACATAAGATGAGGTTTTGGGCAACGGAAACAGGATATCAGCTGAGAATATCTTGGGGATTGTAGCCTTGAGCACAGCATAGCCCCACGGAGTACGCTGACAACTAAATCGATCGCCAAAATGGAGACCCGAGTTATGTTGTGCCTGAGTAACGAGAATGTACAGGAACATCTTGTTACTTATGCATATATTACGGAGCCATTGGCCTGAACATGTCTGCGGATATTGAGTATCCGACATGCATCTGATTCAGCTCGATTCCGGTCATGTCAAATTATGGTCATGTGTGGCAAGGCGATCTCTAAGCAAGATTCCAGAAGTATATGGGCCTAGGGAAACTATCGAATTGCAATTGAATCGTAAGATCAACGAGGCATGATAACGGAAACGCATAATCTAGCGTCTCCTAAAAAGTAGAGCCTTGTCCTGCTTCGTGAGAGTAGGATTGGCATTTGCCAAAGCCAAAGAAGTAGATGAACGAATCACAGTTGGCCCTCTATAGCTGAGATCGAGTACAAAAGCTTGGCCGAGTTTTCTGTATTTTCCACTCCGTTGGCAAGCAAAACAGTTCAACACCAGAGTACGGTAAAACGGCAACGGCATGTAATGAATGGGCCCGTTACATTGCATAAAGTGACGGGGTGATGCGCGGGCCTGGCACAAGGCGGAGGCATCTCGGATCCTCTTCGCGATACTTGGCAACGGCTGTGATCATGACAGCTGAAAATCCAGATTTGACGCGGCTAAATGGCACCCCGGCGACATTGCGGCACATTTTTGGACAAATGGTGAATCAGCCTGATAGCATACAGTAGTGCACGAGGAAGATTGGGAAGAGGAAGAAGGAAGAGAGAAAGAGACGAGTACAAAATGCCAAACCAGACGAAATAACGACGATGATTTGGGCAGCCGGCATCACTCATTATTGGTGCTTACAGCCCTGCACAACATAATGCTTTGGGCATCTCACATCGGCAAGGGCGCTGTGGTGAGCATTTAGCTCAGGCCAAAGGCACATGCCCTTCCTAGAAGACCTGCTATATTTGCCAGGCATCGTACGGGTATGGTTCGAACAGAGAACGATCAGATATACTTTACCTGGTGAGCGACGAGCCGGAGCCTGCCGGGTATTTGGAAAGATCTGCTAGCCTAGTCCCAAGCAAGCTCGTCTGGGTCCCATTGAAGCCCGCATGTATATTTTCCCAGCTGCAAATCAGGTATGCAGTGAGTGGGCGGAGCGAGGATGAGCGTGAGGATGCAAAGCCGTGTTCTGGACGCGAGCGTTCTGGACTTTGTGTTGCGTGAGAGATGACTGTGCCGGAATTCTTGCCAAGGCGCCGAGGACTATCTGCATGACGAGGGCTTGGTGAGTCTTTCCCCGAGGATTTATGGATGCCTGGTCGCACGAGTATGTATACTTGGTGTTCTGGAATCGTACTGTCTATCAAAATCGTGAGTCGAGATGCGACGACAAAGAGGACGGGATCCAACGCTGCTGCGCCCACCCACCCGCAGCAGGTAGCACATACCATACCATAACGTACAGAGAGCAGTGAATAGAGAACAAAGAACAGAATGGCACAGGCAGCCTTTGGGGATCGTGGCAACCAGAGGCCAGACACATGCACCTGAAAATAGCCACCCATGCATCCATCTGTCACCATCGTCACTCGGGCTTCCCCAGAGCGGGTGACGGCCTACCCGTTGCACACTAGCTTAGCGGCCTTAGGTGCTCGTTACACCTGTGGAGTCCAGAAAAGAAACATCCAAATCGAGGCCATTGCAAGGGCTCAGGCTGGGGTTGCGGGCGCAGCGTGTGAGTGAGCGAGCGTGGGCGAAGGCAGAGAGCGATCAGATTGGGATACTGTACACAGTGCAGTACACTGCAGATACTGAGTGTATGATTGCCACCACCAGGTCGTATCAAGGCAGCAGGCTGACTCATCAGCAAGGTCGTTAATAGTAAACAAACAAACAAACGTATCAAGGCAGCAGATGGCGCTTGTTAGCAGCAGCAGCGAACTGGAATCCAGTTTCTTTGCGCTCTGCCGCCTGTAGTCTGTAGTCTGCAGCTCGTATAACAACTTTGGTGGCTTAAGCTCGTATTGATGCCCGCTGCACCTTGAGGGCCCAAGGTATTAAAGTTAGTACCTGAGCTTGCTGAAGAGCTTGCTGAAGGGATTCGAGGCGTTTGCGGATCGGATAAAACAAGTTGAGGGGCGACGATGGTGATGTTGGAGATGGATGGATTTGGGTGAAGAATGTGATTGATGGGTAAAACTGAAAAGGTGTGCACACTAAAGCCGCAGGTACGATGCGGTGCGGTTGCGGTAGGGACGCATGTATGGTACAGCGAGAGATTGGCCCAAAATGAATGAGTCCATCTACATGTACCGATACAGAGAGTACAGTAACTGTACCTGCACATGATGGGAGTAGGACTATATCTCTCCTATACCTCTCCTCTACCTACTCAACACATGTAGATCACTAAAGCCTCAGCCTGTATGTACGTACGGGTATTATTGCTAGCCCTGGAGATCAATTGTATTCTGCTGCAGTTGATATGGCGGCTGGCTTCGTCATATCCGTGCTACATACACGGCACTTCCAGTAAATCCCTCCACTGCATCATCTCCATGCATGCGGATGCAGCGGGCTCTCACCAATGACCAGCAGAACAAGCGTCGCATTTTGGGGGTTCAATTCCACCTGCCAAACCGATATCCATGCTGGGCCACATTGGCATTTGACGGCGGTTCATTTGCTGACGAGACCTGGTGTCAATTCGACATGTGTTGATACTTGCTGTCTACCTCTCATGGTAGCATCCATGTAAATGTACACGTATGCCATAATATCACCAGCATCTCCATCTATTCGGCATTCATCATCCATCACCAGGTAGCAACATGTCAACCCGGATCGATTGTAGAGTAGCAGCACTTGCACCATCACATGAAAGCCCGCCATTCCTGCTAACACATCGAAAAAGGGCACAGGCATTCCCTCGTGTTCCCTTCAGTGAGCTAATCCTCCGTGTTCCAGATTGAGAAACATGGACCGTCATTCAACAACCTGAACCTTGGCTACTCCGGGACCCCGTGTTTCCGGCTGCTATATGCCCCTTGGTACCTTAGTAAGGCCTAGCAAGGTACATTACCATGTACAGGCGAAAGTCTTTGTACTTATACTTATAATCCATACCGCTCATTATGGTCGAGTGCTCGTACAATTTACATCAATTTACCCAGCCCAGGAGGTCATTTTAGCAGTCGTGCCGAGCAGCCAGCCACTACCTGGTAGCACTAACCCATTTGATGGAATCAAAGCCGCTCATTGGTGTTGCGCGATGCAGCAAGAGGGAGACGGTCTCTCTGCTAATAGTATCATGCAGATGTATCAAGTACGATAGTGCGCCGTATATTGTTGGGAGCATTACCTTATGACCAACAGTCATTCATTTGATTCACATGAAATCTCAATACTACAGGTAATATGCTGTCTATACCTAGTAGGTACCTTGGGCAAACTCTAGTACCCATCTTTGCTGCGGTACGGCTGAACTATGCGTCACGACCGGAACTGCCCGCGCCGTGGACAAACAATCACGTGGCGCATCTCCCACAATATCATTGTACTTGACGCCGTGGGCGGTGGCGCGCCAGCATGTGAAGTAGTGCCCTAGCACCGAGCGATGATCGAATTGGATCCATTTGATGAATTAAACGCGTCTCTGCTAGCACAGGCGAGGTAGCGCGTACAGTAACAAGACAAGGTGCATGTCTCGGTACAAGCCCAAGATCGCCTTACCAGGTGGTATGGAATAGGGATAGCGCCAAAGCTTCCATCGGATTTAGCATCAATTCATATGATCAACTGAGCAGTCGATTTGATTCCAGGCGGTCTGAGATTACTATTGGATGATGTTGCTCTGTATGTACGAGTACCTACAATATGCTGTAGGACGGGCAAATAGGTCCAGTATCTTCATGCCAGCCGCTGTTGCCCCTCCAACTTGAAATGTAGAAACGGATGACGGGGGCCAAGTGTCTTGCGGAGACACCCGAGGCAAGCAAGCAAAGTCAATACCAGAACTGGAGTGCCGGGTCTCTGCAGCAGAGCCTTGGCCAGCTACTATACTTTATAAGGTACCCTTAGATATCCATTGTAGGTACAGGTACGGAAAGGACCCTGAAAGTGGCATGGATTTACGGTCGATATCGATACTACTATAGGTAGCACGGTACTGTAGAAGCAAAGATGGAGGAGCTTCCAAGGCACAGTAGTAAGCGTAGACGGATGCTGTTTCTGGCATCCACGGAGATTCCCCAGTTTGAGTGATTTCGGCCTCCCCTGAGGGACGGAGAACATGTTTGGAGCATGGGGGTCAGGTACCTCGCATGTACCAGGTAATCAAAGGGACCCCGTGTTCGATTGACCTTTTCTCGTACGAGCGCCAATGACCACTTAGTAATGCTCACACGGGTATTGGAACTGGTCATCATGATCGTGCCGTCCGACTTTTCGAACAAATTTGAGATGGGCTGTGCTGCTATAATAAGCCTTCTTCTCTACTCTCCCAGGTTCGTCTCCGCGGATACAAAATTAGCAGCATCTGCAACGGCGCCATGTTCATCTTGACACGCGAGATTGGCGAAATTCGTCAATTTGGAGCACCAGACTTGAGCGACCTGAAGCGCGCAGCGGTACCTGGTAGGTACGAGTACGCGACCATAGATGGCCTCTCGCCAGAAGGTGGCTCTGGCAGAGCCCTAGAACGGGCAGGTCCTGGTACCTAGACCGGACTAGCAGATTCTCTAGAACCCCCTAAGAAGCACCGCACGGCAGCTGTCGATTCCGCGTTAACCTGGAACCTGCTGCACTGGATTGATTTGGCGGACATCAATGTACTACTAGGTAGGTAGTACGAGTCCAGTACAGGGCCCCGACCACCCGCTGGCGTCACTCAACACGGGGCCCGTCATTGACCTCAACTGGAACCACTGCGCAGGTCCCCGCTAGGGCCTACCTAGTACCTAGTAGGTTGAGCGAGGAGGTACCGGTACATGCGCCCTGTGAAGTTGATTGGATTGGGGACATTTGATGGACGGACCACCAGCGGCGCGAACCCTCTGCCTGAGTGACCAGGCACCAAACTATATTGATGCTCGTTACTGATAGGTGCTTCAATAGCGTCTGGTTTGGTTGATGCTTACCTATTTTTGTTTGTACAATTGACTGTACGATGGATGAATCATCTGATCAAGTGAATCTGCTTGTCTTGTCTTGCACGGCCTCGACACTGAAATTGCCCAACCTGGTTGCCGGGAGCCCGCCGCAGGTCTGACTGAATTGGAAATTCAAGGGCCTGCCTAGCAAACCCAGCGTGTCTCGTCTGCCTCCTGTCGCCAACAGCCTGCCGACCACCTCGTCCAATGGTAGCCCCAGACTGGACTGACTCTTTGGACATTGATCCACTGAGCCTTTCAGTGGGTGGCCGGACACTTTGGCAAAGTCGAGAGTCAACTGGAACAAGATTGCCCGATGATCTAGTGTGTATGTAGTGGAATTATGCGGCGATTGATTGATATTGATGTACAGTAGCACCGTTCAACCTGACATGAACGTACCTATTCAAGTCTGCTGTGAGCAAATCAATCGCACTGTCTTACCCAAGCACAGCACAAAGCACCACCCAACTTTAGTAGTAGTTTACCGCTACGGGCAGCAGTTCTGGTGGCAGCTGTCACAGTCACAGTCACAGTCACACTTTCGAGCACAGTACAGGTGTAAGAGTGGTACTCGTACTTGCTACCTCCACCGCGTTACGAGTACCCGCTACTTTGCGTCGCGGGCTCGCAAGTACCGCTACTCCGTGCCACCACAGCCAAGTGGAGGCTTTGCACCACACCTCACCTCTCTTCGCTCGCTGACCTGCATTGCATTCACAACTACTAGGTAGAAGTTCCCCATCCAGCAGCAACGGCTTGCGGACGGCTTCTCGACGTTGTTCTACTTCGTCGGCCCTCTGTGTCTGTTTTGTCATCACCATTCTTTTCTTTTCTTCTTGTTCCTCTTCTTCCGCGCCTGTTGTTTGCCTGCCTCTGTCCTGCGAGCCGCTGCCCCAGACGCCTCGAGAGCAATTCCCTCGACGCCCGCCCGCGAAACCCCCTTTTGTGTCTTCAATCGCTCGCCCTCCTCCAGCTTTCCCGTCTCGACAGTGGCTCTCATCTCGTCCTCTTCGCGATACCGTCTGCCTTTTCCCATACTCGCGCCCTCTTCACCGAGTCTGGGCCCGCGTCTTTGCCGTCGCCGATTCTTCCTGCCGCCCATCTGTGGGCCCGCAAAGCATCCATTCATCTCTTCTCTTCTCTTTCGTCCGTCGTCAAGAGACACAACACACACAAGTCCTGCCAGTCCTTGCGCTATCCGATTCCTGACTCTGCTACGACCGCTCCCCTTCTCGCCTTGCACAATCCGCTCCTCTGATCGTCCCGCCCCTTGGCGCTTGACAAGGCAGGCGGAAGCAACACACAGATCGCAGCCCACCCCTCGAATAACCGTCGCACCGCCCACCCCCAGCGGCAGTTAACCGATCCAGTCACCGACGAAGCCAGAGCGTCCATCTCGGTCAGCTGCAGACGTCGCCTCGGCGGCCTACTCGCATCTACACAGTCGGGAGTCTTCCTCGTTCCATGGACGCCCGGACCCAAGCGTCCGAAACCCAGCATTCTTACCCCCCAAGCCCGTGGACGTCAACACCGACGACTCCAAACGGGCTGACGGCGCACCTCCCAGACGGGTCCCAGGACTCTGCCTCTGCTGCCGCGGTCAACAATCTACAGTTTACTCCCCACATCGGCTTCCTCCCGTTCATCTTCCCGCAGCAGTCCGTATATCAGGCCCAGCTTCTCCATTACAATAAGCTCATCTCCCCGGCAAGAGGAGGTGGCCTACAGTCCGCGCCACTTCCTCCCATCGTGTCCGTTCCTCACGTCCAGGCCACGCCAAGGTCGCGATCTTCTAGCAAAGCATCGCTCAGGGATAGTGCCACCACCGCCAAGGGGAGCGCAACTGGAGGCCATGGGAGCCGCGCACATCAGGGCTCAGACAAGAACCGCCCGGTTATAACGTCCAAAGAGGTTCCGCCCAAGATGCCTGCAAAGCTGGCGGCCGACTTGCCCAAAAACTTGCCTCATCGAGCGATAGCCAGGTCCTCATCGCCCCACGGACTCTCCCACTCTAGCTCCGTGCCTTCTACACCCCATCAGCATGCCCGCCAGTTCTCCTTTGAGTCCCGGGAGCCATCCCC
The DNA here is from genome assembly GCA_037893235.1 of Trichoderma afroharzianum. NCBI lineage: Eukaryota > Fungi > Ascomycota > Sordariomycetes > Hypocreales > Hypocreaceae > Trichoderma > Trichoderma afroharzianum. The sequence continues at coordinate 1,217,868 of JBBLXW010000010.1, forward strand.
CAATGCCGGCAACAACCACTCGCCGCGCTCAGCCTACTCCGAGACCAACAGCGCACTGCCCTCGTTGCGGCCGCTACCCCCGCGATTAGGGGGTTGCAAATACGAGACCGCTCAGGTAAACTCGAGAAGACGGATACCCTACTCGGTCGGAAGCGAGCGCCTGGAAAAGTTGGATCTGCGCAATGTCAAAAGCAAGCTGTCGGAGAGCGAAGAGAAGCAGTTGGCTGCAGATATGAATGAAATCTATAACAAGCTACTGCCTACAGAAAAGGTTGAGGAAAATAGGAGGAAGCTGGTAAATAAGCTGGAGACGATATTCAATACCGAGTGGCCAGGGCATGACATCAAGGTGCACCTGTTTGGTTCGTCTGGTAATCTTCTATGTTCGGACGACTCCGACGGTATGTATTCTTCTTTCTTCCCCACTCCCCGCCTTTTTTACGTTGGGTATCACAACCTCTGACACATGTATGCAGTTGACATTTGCATCACAACATCATGGCATGAGATGGAGGATGTTTGCATGATAGCCGACCTTCTCGCTCGACGTAAGTTGCTCTTTTCCTGTCGCTTTTGTCTATCAATAGTCCCCTCTCTTGACGACGACGCTCATGCTGTTGAATAGGAGGCATGGAAAAGGTTGTCTGCATCTCTGCAGCCAAGGTTCCCATTGTGAAGATTTGGGATCCCGAGCTCGGCCTTGCTTGCGATATGAACGTCAACAATACCTTGGCGCTGGAGAACACTCGCATGGTGCGCACATACGTCGAAGCTGACCCGCGTGTGCGAATGTTGGCAATGATCCTGAAACACTGGACGCGGAGGAGGATTGTCAACGATGCCGGTATGGTTCCCCCTCAATTGACGCGAAAATCTGACGGATTTCACTGTGATCTTCTAAATTTTCTTGTTCTAACTCGATTCCAGCTTTTGGAGGTACTCTGAGTTCCTACACTTGGATATGTCTCATCATTGTGTTTTTGCAGCTGCGGAACCCTCCTGTTTTGCCAGCACTGCACCAGTTGCCGCACAAGACTACCAAGCCTGATGGAACTGTCAGCGACTTTGCCGATAACCTCAAGAAGATTAAGGGATTTGGTAGCAAGAACAAGTCAAGCGAGGCAGAGCTTCTCTTCCAATTCTTTCGATTCTATGCTCACGAATTCGACTACGACAAGCACGTCCTCTCCGTGCGGCAGGGCAAGCTAATCACGAAGCCAGAGAAAAAGTGGCATTATGCTATGAACAATCAGCTTTGCGTAGAGGAGCCGTTCAACACGTCTCGCAATCTTGGCAATACAGCAGACGAATACTCGTTCCGCGGTCTTCACCTGGAGCTCCGAAGAGCATTCGATTTAATCTCCGCTGCCAAGCTCGAAGAGGCCTGCGAGCAGTACGTGTATCCAAAGGAGGAGGAGAGGGTTTGGTCTCGACCGGCCCCGCAGTCCCGACCCGTATTGCTGCGCAGCTCCTCGCAATCCAATTCTGGGGGGCGAGGTGGTCGTGGTGGCCATCGTGGCGGCCGGCATAGCAATAACTACCACCGTAATGGAGGCTCCAATAATAGGAGAGCGTCGTCAACCACGCCCAACTACGACCCCAGTATGTTTGTTCAGCCCGTCAACATGACGCAAGACATGTGGTTCGCAGCCAACAACCAGTACCCGTTTCCGTTTGCTCAGCAGGACTTGATGCAGATGGCGGCTTACCAAGATGCCATGCGTCAACAGCTGCAGCACCTTTATGCGCAGCAGACGCCGGCGTTCATGGCTCATCAAGCCATGGGCCAGCAGAGGATGTCCCCTAATACCGGGTCATCTAACCAGCAGACAGCCACCGATCGGTCTCGAACAAACTCGTTTGACAACGCACCCATCAACACCACGATGCGGCCTGAACTATACGCTCTCTACGGCATGGGCATCAATCAACAATTTTACGCGCAGACGGCAACGGGCTATGGAACGTATCCCTCCTCGCCGGTAACGTCCAACGGCATGGGGCAGGAGTTCCGTCGCCCTTTGCAGAGGTCCAACGTTGCATCGGATACCGGTCTCTCGGCTTCATCTAGCTCGTTAAGATCGCAGTCCCAGCCTCCTTCACGATCGCCATCCGGGGCACACAGTCGGGCGGCTTATACCCCTGGGACTGGCCCGTCGAGTGCACCAGGCTATGCTCCGAGACAAATGAACGGCGCGCCTATCCCCAGCTTCGTCTCCGACGATGCCGATCTTGACGATCGATCCAAGGCCGCCTCTGTCTCGCCGCAGTCCGATGAGGGCAGGTCGAACGGGCTCCTGGGATCACGGAGCTCGGGTCTTGGCCAGCCACAACTCCCCCAGAACCACAGCCCCACTGCAAACGGCCTTGCCTTTGGAGATGTTGTCAATCAGTCATCCAGTCCCAGGCGTCGTCGCCTATCTACGGATCAGCTGCCCCAAAGCATCCTGGACAGGAGGATGAGGAGAACGTCGCGGTCACCCTCGCCACTCGACCACAGTCGGTCCATGGCAACTGGGACCACTGCTTCGTCGCCCCTCGCTTCGGCTCCGTTCCCGGGTGTTGGTCAGGCTCAGAATAAGAACTTGGCGAGACCTGTGGTTGTAAATGGATCTGGGCTCAAGACTAGCATGCTTGCTGCATCAAACCAGGCGCAAAAAGAGCCCCCGGCATCTGAGGAATGTGTCACTGCAAAGATTGATAACGCACTGCATATCAACTCGACGCCGTCAACAAAGAGTACCAATGCTGCGGGCGCGTCGAGCGGCCAGCTGATGCCATCGCTTGCACCCGCTCCCCTCTTGCCTGCGGTGGCGGCGGATCGTCCTCCAGTTATTGTCAACGGCACCAATGCCAAGCCAGCAGTTCCATCTACTGAAGATGCCTCATTCAGGGATAGGGTCGCAATGATGAATTCGTATCAAGCAGGTTCATTTGGGATGACGCAGGATATTCTACAAGCCAACGAAATGGCACAGCTGCCACTTCAAGCGAAACAGCGCCTCATGTCCAGGCAGGCCCAGAATGGCGTTATTGCCCCCTTGGACCTTGCCATAGCCGACCACCGTAAAGGCTTGGGTGTCGAGCAGGCCCATCTGTCGCCAGTTTACGAGGCGCAGACATCGTCTCCGACAATGCTGCGAAAGCCAGATGTGCCCGCACCCGTCGCCGGCAAGACTGCTCGTGAAAAGGCAGATGCCAAGGCAACGCGCGAAGAGACGGCCAAGCCCGCGGCCAAGGCAGAGGACAAGCTTCAGCCAGCCCCGGAGGCTCAGAAGCAGCCCAAGACGCAAAAGTCGGCTGGCCAGAACCAGCGTAACAATGCGCCACGGGAGAATGGCGGTCATGTGCGGAGTGCCAAGAGCGAGAGTGATAGCAGCTGGCAGAGGGCTGGTGGTAAAGGGAAGAAGAAGGGATCGAGTGGGCTCGCGCCAAACTCACACCCGGAGCAGCTACCAAAGAGCGAATCGGAGCGAAAGGGAGGTTGAATACGCGAATATGCATCTCGGATAGCGATGACGATGACGATTTGTTTATTTTTATTTTTACATGTTCCATGGGGGTACGGGAGACTAAGCGGCATGAAATTCGAAAGTGATACCACAGCTACAGGAAGCTCGATAACTCATCTCCCTCAACTATGAGATGAGGAGGAGGATGGTGGCGATGTTGGATAGGGAATCGCCCACGGCATGCATGCGACAATCAACGTCGGATTCTTTTTTTGTTAGGAGGGAGGGAGGGAACGACGCTCTGCTTGTACAATGCCAATTCCTGACGAAAGACGACACAGTCGCAGGAAGGAAGGCTTGGACATTATTCAGGATCTGTCTCTGTGAGAATTTGCATTGCGGAAAGATTGAATTGTAGTGCACGTGTGTACGTATGGCCCTGGACACATGAGGACTTGTGGGAAGTGAAACCAAAGCATGAAGAAAGACAAGAAAAAAAAGCACAAAAAAAGAAGGGCAGAAGAAGATAGAACCATACAAAGGACAGAAAATGCAGCTCCATGAATGAGACACGTCACACAGCAAAGGATCCGGGATGAGCTGACAGGAAGGGGGGACTAAGGAGGATTGATACATATACATGGCCGGGTGGAAAGGCGTTTGCATCAATGAAACACTCATCTAAGAGGGAAAGGGCTGGAACTCCGATTTTTTTTTTTTTTTTCAGTTTTTCGTTTTTTTATTTTTCCTAGTCATTGTTCCCTGCAGGAAGCACCAAACCCAGCGGCATAGATGGATGTTACAAAAGCATTGAGAAAGATTATGGACAGCCTGAGACAAATGAAAGCGTAAAACAGATACATGGAACGCGATTATTAATAAACTGTATGAAATGAAATGAAACTCGCTTAGTGGATAGGCTGTGTGTTGCTCGTACCCTTCGAGGGATCCTGGTGTATTGACAGCTTTGAGATTGAGAGAAGAGGTATTGCTTCGTTGGTTGGTTGGTTGATAAGTGCATGTGATTGATTACTATAGGCGTTGGGAACGAGATGCAAAAGAGTCTAGATGCATCGCGGCCCGGCAATTTGTGCCGCGGATAAGAAGATAGTTGAGTATTACTTAATGAGGCTCTCCCAATGATTGAGTTGTGATTGGGTTGAGATTCGGGAGATTGTGGTGATGCCTATTCTGATCGTATTTCGATGCTATTCTTGGAATAAGGCTGGGTGGATGGATGGATGCCTTGCGGGATTCGGGGAGTGAGGACATGAATACTCTCGATACTCCTACAACGAAGCTAGTATCTGTTGCGTTTCATCATATATCTCACATGGTAAATTGTCCATGTTGTCTCGTGCTCCAGTCAGCAGCGTTTCACATATATCTGGCTTGTGTTGTGTTCCTAGGCAACTGTTGATTCGCGGAAGCCAATCAATCCCTTCAATTGCTTGGTGCTATAATTGGCAGTCTATGTCCCGTATCCGTATCTGCAGTGTGCAATCTGCGGCTAGACTATGCTGAGACTCTCGTTTGATTTATTTTCTAATTCTTTGTTTCCTCTTTACATATTTCTCCATCTTATTTGTGTCTGCATATATATATATATATATAAACAAAGCTGGAAACCATATCAGCGGATGTGCAACACTGTGTCGCATTTCCATGTAGCTTCTAGTCTATGTGATGCTACAGTACTGCGCACATCCAACTTCATGTTCCATTGATCTTCCTTTTCCCCTCTAATTAAGCTTGTTTTGGTGGTCCCCTAATCTTTTTTTTTTTTTTTTTTTTTTTTTTTTTTTTTTTTTTTTTGCAAGCCGTTAGCTTCCTTCCCTTGGTTCCTCATCCTCCCGACCGAGTTTTTTGCTCTGGCCTAGTATTCACTGAGTCGTGTACTGTGCAAAAGAATCTGTTGGTTCGTCCGACTGGGTCTACTGTAAACAGTCGCTCACGTGCGGCCCTTGCTTCTGCCCTGCAGCCGCGGCACGGGCGCTTTCATCACGGGCCTGCATTTTGCTGCAAGCTGCGGTACGGTAGCATTTGGACGAGTTGCTGGTGTTGTATGGAATCAATGTGCCTGTCGCAGTTACAGTGAGAGTCTGGCCTGGCCCTCAGTGCAGGTTTCTTTTCGCCCCCCCCTGCCCTTGCAGGTCCACCCTCATACATGACAATACATGATAATACCCGACACGACATCAATACGCAGCATCGGGGTTTTCTTACACAGTGACGACGATAATTCCGCTGGAGCAGACAGGACAGGCATTTGACTCCTCCGGGGCTGTTTGTTTGCTGTATCACAGCGAGTGTGTGGCGCATCAGCATTGAAATCTTACTACTACACTGTAGTGTAGGTAGTTACAGCGCAACGCGGCACACTGTCGCCCCCTGTTGCTCAGTCGCTAGCTCTGCACCTCCAGTTTTAGTGTTTCCAGTGCAAAAAAGTCTGCGACATCCCGCTTTTCTACCCCAGATTCCCCATGTCTCCGATCCCACGACACTAAAGCCGCCCCCGAACCTCGAACATCCCATCCCATCCCATCCCGACGAACGAACGAACGAACCTGGACGACACGGCACGGCACACCCAGGCGCATCTCGTTCTGAGCCATTCGATTCGCGATTGTTCGTCACTTGCGGAATCATGCTGCCGACGGATGCTGGCGCCGACGCTGCCGTGGACACTGAGGCTTGACGCTGCCATTTTGTTTGCCGTGCGACGCGCATCACCACCATTGTCACCACCATTGCCGTCGCCATCACCACCTCTCTTGGCTCTCTGTCACTGTCTCCCGCCTTCTCTCGCCCTCCTCTTCGCTTTCCCCCATCCTCCTTCAAGCGCCCGCTCTGCTCTCCTCTTCTCCTCTTCTCCTCTTCTCCTCTTCTCCGTTCTCCTCTCCGCTCAAGGGTCCAATTCCATCCCGCCTCTCTCTGAACCCGCACCCGCATGAAGACCGACATGATTCACCGGACCAACAGCGAGGGCGGCGCCTCGTCCAGCGGCTCGTCGCAGAAGTTATGGCGCTTCCCTTCGGCCATCCGCAGCAAATTCGGCAGCATCAGCGGTGCCAGCAAGGACGACAAGAGCTATACTGTACGTTGGCTCTACCTGTCCTGACCTTTGTCGTCGGCATTTCCCCTCCGACTTTCTGTGCTTACTGTTGTTCCCTTCCCTGTCCGGCCGTCTATTGCATCGCCAGTTGGAGCGTGGCCAACGTTGCTCGCTTACGTTGCTGCTCCGCCTCGTCACCGCAGCATTCAACAATATGAGGCTAACATGTTGTACAGAGCAAACAAGGAGGCTCATCCGTCGACACCGAAGCCCACGAGCCCTCTATCCACGAAATCTCCTCGATCCATGAATCCGCCGAATCCAATTACCGCCAGCTACAAAGCCTTGTTGCGCGCATGCGGGCCGCTCCCTCCGGCCCCAGCCATGTCGACGGCGCCTACAAGGAGTTTACCAAGATCAATGAGCGATGCGCTGCTCTCTGCGATGCGATCCTTCGAGAGGAGATCAAGACGCCTCGCACTCTCTCCAATGCCGCCGCCACCGAACCCATTCCATTGACTCGCCAGGATTCGTCCGCAGACACACCTCGTAGCCCGAGCGCCGTGTTTGACCAGAGGAGTTCCTTTAGTGGCCGCAGCTTAGCCGAGGTCATCACAGCTGGTGGAAGCAGGAGTCAGAGTCAGAGTCATGGCGGTGACATGTGGCTCACGCCGATCCGGGACTGGAAGACGTGCCTCGAGGTGCTCGCCGAACACTTCAAGACCAGCCTTACCGAGACGTACACGAGCTATGAGCGGGACGCCACACCTGAGATGCTCGAGGCCCTATTCACGAGCAAGAAATTCAGGAGAGACGCAGTCCATCGTATGCGCAACGCAAGCGTCACCAAGATTTTGTCCGCCGACCCTCAGTTTGTGAGTAACCCATCGCCCCTCCAAGAAGTTACGAAAAGCTTGGTCTAACTTTGATGTGCACAGTTTCCGCGATATGAAATTCGGTTTAGAAATTATGAACGGGTCAAGCTGGAGCTGAGAGATATCCGAAAGCTTCTTCAAGCGGGCGAGTCGGGCATCTCACCGAGTAGAGTCATTGAGGAATTTCCCATTGCGCCCCGTGGAGACGCCGTACTCGAATTCGCCAATCTGGGGCCTGACGCTACAGGCAACGAGCCGGCCTTGCGATTCCGTGTTTCCACCGCCTTATTAGCAGAGACGTCGCCCATCTTTGCGCGGCTGTTCTCTGGTCACGCGAGCAGCTACTATCTGCACGAGGCTGACGACATTAGCGATCAGCTCCCGCCGCCGCCGGTGCCGTATTTCTGCGACGATGGGTCCGAAGTCAAGCTGTATCGGATGCCACAGCAAGAGTTTAACCACCACGGCTCGCTGGAAATCCTGCTCCATGCCGCCCACATGCACAATGACAAGATTCCCAGGGATGTCACCTTTGAGCAATTCGTTTCCATTGCCGAGTGCTCTCTCAGGTACAAGAGCACGTCACCGTTGGAAATGGTTGTGGAGCATAGATGGCTGCCGCAGTGGATGCACAAAGGAGCCGATGACATGCCCGACGGACTTCTCATTATCAGCTATGCATTTGGGCTTCGGCAGCTCTTCACCCGCATGTCCAAGAGCGCAATCCTCAACCTTGCGGATGACAAGGATCTGCACAGCAAACCTTGGCCCAAGAAGATTAGAGACAAGATCTGGGCGGTTCGTTGCGCCAAGGTTGACCAGCTTTACGCGAGCTGCGCAAATACAATACAAGAGTACATCCGCCCGCCAGAGCAGGATTCATCCTCGGAAGAAAAGCAACACATCTCCCTTTCTGATCTCGATAGCCACCTGGCCTCGCCAATCCAGCCTGCCATGGCGCTTACGAGCACACCGAGATGCCCCAAAGGCAACCACTGGTGCGATGCTTCAAACCTAGGGTGGCTGATGCTGGTGTACAACGAGCTTGGCTTGCTGTCAACCATTATGCAGCCTTCCATCATGTCGCACGTTCCGAATGCCCGGCCTCCATCCAAGAGCCTGGCGCAGATGATGGAAACGCTCCGCTCAACTCCGAGCCCTCCCGCGCCTCTCCACCCCGGGAGCGTCTGTGACCCAGTTCCCGCGTTCCGCGCAGCAATAGCAGACATTTACAACAGTGTTACCGGCTTAACTCTGTTTGACATTAGCGGCAAGAGCCATGGTTGGGCGCTCTCGAAGCACAAGATATCGGAACCGCAAATGCTACTGACCGCCGGTCTCAATCGGATGGCCGCCCACGAGAAGATCCACAGCGTTGTCAGTGAATTCCCGGAAGAGATTCGCCTACAGATCCTTAGTGAGATGGATGATCTAGAGGATCTGCAAGCCGCCGCTAGGATCAACCGAGCCTTTTACGAGACGTACAAGAGAAATGAGCTCCAAATCATGCGCAACTATCTACGTGCGGATCGGATGCGCTGGGGAAGCATGGGGCGGTCCTCGATGGAAGACGAGAGGGTCGAAAGCAAGGTCTTGAAGTCAGAGTCGGACATGCTCAAGGAGAGAGGCTTTGGCGACGGTGCCGACGCCATTACTCTGAGGAGCGAAGAGGACGAAGGGCTGTACGAATCAGACGAAGACGACGACTCCAGTATCGATCCGCTGACTCGTCATGGCTCTGTGTCTTCACAAGGCGGGCGGGTCCGTGCCGACCATGACGACGACGACGATTTGGAAATCTTGACCCATGACCCTCCGCCGCCGTTTCAGCCAAAGGAGGCTAATCCTCCTCCGCCGCTGCTTCCAGTTGCTGAAGGGAGTAATGAGGGCTCTGATGACGATGATACAGCCACTCCAACTACGCCTCGGCAGCGCGCCTTTGATCTCTCGGACGAATCCACTACGCCTTCAGACCAGAGCAGTCTCATTTCGACAGACGATATTGACGAGCCCCCCATGACGGAAGAAGAAGCACGCAGAATCCTGTGGCCCGATCACTTGGTCGTGACTCCACCTACACAGCAGGGCACAGTCTTACCCGGCGTAGAGGTTATGCGAGAGAAGTTTCGGGTCGGCGACATTTCCTTTATCGAAGGCCTCGAAGACAAGACGCTGGCCAGGACGGAGACGAAACAGCTGGCCAAGACGGAGACGAAGCAGCTGCGGAGCGAGCACGACGAGAGGGTGGGCTTGCTCAAGCAAGACGAGCGGCCTAGCTCCAGCTCCTCGACGGCCAAGACTCCAAACGGCGTTGAACATATCGAGAAGATTGACGGCCGAAAGGGCGGAGATGGGGAGATGGAGTCGGCCCTGTCTTAGGTGTGCCTATTAAATCGAAACACGCCAATCTGACGAGATTCTCTCTTCGGGAGGCATGACAACGACGACAAACGAAGATACGTGCAATTGCAGAATTGCAATAATGATAGCGCCTCTTGTGTTCAAAGGAAGCGAACTGCATATACATGCATACAACTACTTGGAATGTACAACGCCTAACTTATATACCACTACCATACTATATCTATACCATACTTTACTACTGACTATATTGGGTAATCAATCTTTGGCGCAGCTTTGGGGTATTGGGAACTTTTGTGTTATAACTAGGGATGACTGATGCGTTTATGGGATGAAAGGGGTATTTTTTTTTTCACGATGGATTTGGTTGGATGAGCGGAGGGGTTATTGGGAATTAATTTGATTTGTGTTTTATATATGACTGCACGTATATAGGTGTTTTTTTTTTTTTTTTTTTTTTTTTGAGAATCTAATCTAAGGAGGATTCGATTCTACTTGTTGATTCAAAGTGTTGGATATTGTCCCTTTTGTGAAACTCCTCTCGCAAGTTGCTATATGGCCTACAATGTCATTGTCATCATCATTGTCATCATCATCATCACATCATCATCGTCACCACTATCGCTATCATCATCACCTTCATCCTCGTCACTTTCATCATCATGACTTGCATCATCATCATTTTCACTACCATCACTTTCACCACCACCATCACTCTCATCAGCATTGCCATCACCATCATCAATCACATTTTGCACCGGAGTTTCAACAGAGTCCTCAAAGTCAGACACCCAACCCGCAGCTTTGAGCCACACAACCTCTTCACTCGCCTCATCATCCTGTCCAAGAGGCTCCGAGACAATAAGCGGCCTCACCAAAACCCCAACATAACGCCCCTGCCGACGCTGCCGTGCAGCAGGCGAGCCGACAATATCAGCCTCGATAAAAGGGGACTCAACTTCAAACTTCTGCTCTGAGAATCTTGACATGCCGTGTGTTTTGATGATGGTGCGCGTCTTCCAGAACTTGAGCGCCAGATTGCCAAAGTCGAGGAAGAGCTGGGATAGGTCCTTGAGGGCTTGGTCGTCTACTTGTTTGAGGAGGAAGTGGAATTCTTGGACGAAGTTTTTCGCTTTGTTTTGTACAAGATGTAGATTGAATGGCGTGGCTCTTTCTAAAGATTGGACGGTTTGGATGCGCCAGTCGACACCGAAACTCTTGTCAACTGCGGTGTTGAAGGTTGTTAGCCTATCATCATCTTCTTGATCCATCGCTGATTTGTTTTATTTTTCGCCTCCAAATTCTCAGTAAAGTTGTTCAGCTCACCTTTGCAGAGCACATCTTCAACTTCCTTGAGCCAGCGGCGACTATCTGAAGGATCCTGGCCTGGAACTTTGGACATCTCCATCCCATCTGCTAGAAAATAAGCGTCTCGCAGAAACGTGTCGCAAAGGGTTTGCGAAAGAACAGCTTGGAGAAGAACCATTGGGCTTTTCCCATCAGGCAAGTCCATGGAAAACTGTAGGCTCGTTGGTTCGTTCAAATAACTTTTGCTGTTATTGATGATGCCCATCGATTGGAGCTTCTCTTTTGCCTTTTCTGGTTCGTCAACTTCCATGGAGCCCAAGTCTCCGCACCATGGGAGGAGATAATTCTCATAGAATCGCTTTAGTTCCTCTTTTATTATGTCGTCTGTGAACGGTCTTGAGACGCTCTTTGATAGTGACGACACGTGGGTTTCGTGAGCTTTTGTAACGACTTTTTCGTTCTTTTCAATGTATTTCTGAAGTTCGGCCACTTTGGCCTTTTCGTCTTGGAGTTGAGATGTAATCTTTTTCACCTTTGACCTTTCACCTTGCAGCTGGGACGAAATAGCTTTCATCTTTGACTTAATAATTTGGATCTGGGATGGAACAGCTTCCACTTTGGACTTTTCGTCTTTGAGTTGAGATGAAACGGCTTCCACCTTGGACTTTTCATCTTGAAACCGAGACAGAATAGCTTTCACCTTTGACTTAACATCCTGGAGCTGGGATGAAATAGCTTCCACCTTGGATTGTTCGTCTTGGAGCTGGGATGAAGCAGTTTCCATAGATTTTTTCCACTCTGCCTCTTTTTGATCGATAATTTGCTTTTCTTGCTTTAGGCTTTGTTTAAGATTGTCTCTTTCTCGACGCAGCCCATCGAGTTCCCTGCGTTGGGCTTCATATTTTCTCTCGAGTTCCTCTATATCTTGAATTTCGGCAATTTCATGCCCAAAGCAACTCCCACCAACGAATTGCAAAAGAGCCAAGAACTTACTTAGACCGAAATCAAATCTCTTACTGACTGTCTGTTGATGGGATGCAGGGTTTTCCAGGAGTGGACTTGTTTCATCCGAGCAAGAGGGCTTTGAGTCAACATGCGGCCTTTGAGCCTCGATGTCGACATCATCCAGATAAGGTGAAATGCAATGGTTCTTCAAAAGGGGGAAGATGAAGTAGGGTTCTGTTGGGGAGTAGATGTATCCCCCATCCTAGAGATACACGATAGTAAGTTTCAAAATGGGACAGTCAACGGCAAAATATTTGTCTCAGATGCGTACCCCAGGTAGACACACGTCCGCCATATTGTTTGATTTCTCAGCAGAATATGCCCGAGTTTCTGCTTCAAAGTCGGTGGCGCGGAAGGAAAGAGTTGGTGCATACGGAGGTTAGACTTTGGCAATGATGCCCAACATACAGTTTAAGGGCCTCACTTTTATAGATACGATAACCGTCCAGGCAATAAAAAACATCCGATTGCCTTACAGTGGTGACACGGCAAGAATTGGCCCAGTCACATAACATTCACGGCATTTACTTTCACTACTTGACATCTGATAGGCCAGAATACGTTACAAATCTTTGCGATGAAAAGGCAGCCAGTTGCAAATTGATGCATGATTCTAATCAGTACTTGATATCACATTGACCAATACCAGATGAGAACGTGGAGGAGGTGTCTGCGACCAACACGCAGCATCGCTTTGCTGCCTATCCAATGCCGCAAATCCACGTAAACTTGACTTTCGTCACACGCAGTCATCATACGTTCTTTTTCACTCTCCATGGATGCAATTACAGCAGAAGCAACGAATAGATTTAATATCAAGTTCTTCAATGCAGCCATCTCCGGGCGCAAATAATGGAGCGTGCATGTAAGGCTATGACTCAGGGGTTTGATATCCAATCTCGTTATAATTTCATCAGGGAAATGTTACACACAAGGGATAGTAAAGAGTGTGCCGTGCCGCGACCTAATGCAGCTGCAAGTGGCACGCATTGAAGCCCAAGTTGGGTAAACATGAAATCAGGCTGGGAGCCTTCCCAAGGCAGCTATTGGCATAATCGTCCCATCCTAGTTCCAACGCCTCGGTATTTCGTCTCTGCCAAATGCCAATTCTCTTTAATATGCTCTCATTTAATCAAAGACATTAGGGGTCATCCTATTAGCCTCGAGTACACCTAGACAATGGCCATCATTACTCCACGAACCAAGCTTTTGGTCGGGATCGACTACGGAACAACATATTCGGGGATATGTTTTGCACTTTCAAATGCCTCTGATTTCAAAGGTATAAATACCTGGACTAAATACCCCGGCGCGGCCTCGCACAGCGCCGAGCACACTATCAAAGCCCCGACAAGAGTTGCCTTCCCAGAGGAAAATGACGACCTCGATAGGACAGCATGGGGCTACGAAGTCGAAGCGGGCATGAAATCATATTCCTGGACAAAGCTGCTTCTGGACGATACTCTGCCTTCCGAGTTTGATGCTACAGATACGTACTCTACCATGAATCCTGAGATTATGCGTCTCCCGAACAATATGTCAGCAAAGGATGTTGCTAGGGAGTATCTTGCGGGAATGAGAAAGATGTTTGACCAGAATATCACTCAGTTTATCGGCGCTCATAAATTAGATGATCTTCCAATGGAGTTCTGGATAACCGTCCCCGCCTCGTGGAACGAAAAGGCGAAGCTCCTTACAAAGAGCGCGGCCATGGAAGCAGGGTTTGGCAAGAGGGAAATTGACAGTATCAAACTCATCCCTGAGCCAGAAGCGGCAGCACATATGGCATTAAAGACCAGCATCCACCGGTTCGAAGGCTTTGTCAAGGTACGTGCTCTCAAATGGTTAACCAAGTCAAACCAGTTTTTCTAACCCAGTGTTAGCCCAAGACAGGTGTACTGGTGTGCGACTGCGGCGGCGGTACTGTGGTATGCGTACTCTATTCAAGCATGTATTATACGACTTGCTCTCTTTAACCATGACCAGGACATTACGACTTATGAGATTGAGAGGACGGAACCGACACTCACTCTCCGAGAAATAGTTGTTGGTGCAGGTCAGTCCAATTTTGTGTCACAGCTAAAGAGTCCCTGATTCGGCTGAGAGAAGAGAAAGTAACGAAGAATAATGCTAACAATACTTTTTTACTTAGCTGGCAAATGCGGCGGCACATACGTCGATCGAAACCTTCTAAAACTCCTCTCCGAACGATTCGGCGAAGCATTTACGAGCCTCCCCCCCGAAGAAATCGGACCAGGCAGCAACTTCATGGACTCATTCGAAAGCCAAAAGAAGGACTTTAAGCTGAAGAATCTGGCTACTCGGCGAGATGCTAGAGTTCAGCTGTTCATGCCGCGATTGAAGAGGACGCCGGATCTCGAGCGTTATTACGAGAGAAGGTCACACTCGGTTCTTTTGAGCAAGGCTGATTTCCAAACTATTTTCGATCCAGTGGTTGACAAGATCATTAAACTCATAGAGGACCAGATTAATCAGATTAAGAAGATGGATGAGCGACCTATTGAGACGATTATCCTCGTTGGTGGATTTGGGTCCTCGCCGTATTTGAACGAGAGATTGACCGACTGGTGTGAGCCAAGAGGAATTCGTCTTACAATCCCAGCCAGCGGCGCGTAAGTACCATTCCTGCTATCCGGATTAGAATGAATGAAAATCTGAAGAAAATATAGTTGGTCTGCTGTCGTCTGCGGCGCCGTACTTCGCGGATTAGAAGGTTCCATTGTCAGAAAAAAGAAGTGTCGAAAACACTACGGCCACGCGCTCGCCAGCGTCTACAATCCTTTGCTCCATAGCAATTACAATCCAAAAAGGAGGTCTATCTACAGAGATGTCGTGGACAAGGTTGACAGACTTACCGGCTTCATGTTCTGGCAGGTTCCAAAGGTACGAAATCTTCTTGTGCCCTCAACAATGTCCCGCCCCCTATTTCACTGTCTCCCGGTCTCTCTTAGCTGGTAGATGCATGTACTAGACGTACTAACTTTGCCTTCAAAAGGGCATCCTAATTGACTCGAAAACCGAAATCAACTCTGAGTTTGTCAATAGTTACAGGGGCCCCATTACTAAATCAGGAGAGCATTTTCTTTACTCGTGCGGCTTAGACGCTGCTCCGGGTACCATCGACGATAATCGTACAAACTCACCCACTTGACTAAGATTAGAGAAGCACATTGGGCTAATTAGATGAATATAGGTGTCGAGACAATTGGCAAGATTCTGTACACCCTGCATGACATGGATTGGTCCCAAGTCCCCAACGTCAAGCGGCTTACAGAAGAGAATGGGGAGACATGTACCGAGATTCCTCTGGTTCTCAATATCCGCCTGGATGATGAGGTGGGCCATTTAGTGTTTCGCATCTTGTGTAATGGAAGAGAGGCTGGTACGGCAAAATTGGACTTGGATCACTAGCAAAATAGATGCCGAAGTAAAAGGCAGTTGTTAGAGATTAAGAGATGAGATGTGAAAATGCTGGTCATCCGACAAGTCATACTGCCTGACAAAAGGGACGTATAGAGTGTATAGAAGCTATACCCAGGTAGAGAATGGCTATTCAAGACCGACTCCAAGTTGGCTGTATTTCTGACGCCTCAGCGACTACATAGGGTCCAAGTATCGTGATAGAATGCGGAAGAAACATAGCTTCCATACTACTACGTTGGATTCTTCCTGTTACTACAGGTATATTTTTCTAGTATCGACGTAGAGGAACATGACGTCTATTTCCCTCCAGGAGCTATTGTCGTACTTGTCTACATACTTGTCTCGACAAACAGCGAATCACACGACTTTTGATGTTTGCATCGAACAAATGGGGCTTGGAGCGTTGTATTATCGTATATCCAAAACGGACTGCCAATAATATAGCGGGCATCACCCGGGTATCTATCTGCCTCTCCCCCTCACATATACCAAATCCTCCTTTTTCTTCTTTCCAATTATTTACTATATTATTACTCTCTCGTTTCCCCTTCTTACTTGTAGGGGTATTAACTCGTATGTTCATTTACTGAACAGTAGGAGCAGTCTCAGTATCCAGCTGGGCCTTCCTGGCAGCGTTAATGGCACGCAACTTGGCAGTGCCAAAGCCAGCCACGCCGTCCTCCTGGTTGGCACCCAGCCATGGCTTCTTGGAGTCGCCGAGAACACTACCGGACAGGAAGTAGATGACGAGACCGATGATGATGCAGACAAATGCAATAGGGTACAGGTAGTGGATGACGTAGCCAAAGACGTGGATGCCGATGATGACGCCCCAGAAGTTGGCCGTCAGCAGCGAGATGTCGAAAAAGGCGGCACTGCCCATACGCAGGATGAGGGGAGCCAGGGTATAAAAGATGAAGAGGCAGAGGGTGTAGCCGGCGAGCCAGCCGCCGACGGAGTTGTCCCAGTGAGCATCGCGGAAGGACGTGCGGTCGAAGATGGCAGCTTGAACGCCGTTGATGAACATGCCGAAGAAGCCCATAAAAGCCAAGACGTGGTGCATGGGGCGCTTAGAGACGAGCCACTCCTCGAAAACGTTGGAAACACCATAGAGAGTGGCACCAAGAAGGCCAAAGAGATCGCCCTTAACCATGTCAACACCTGGGCCGCCGTTGGAGCCAGTGATGTGATCCGAGGCGAGCAGGATACCCATGCCACCGCAGCAGATGAGGATGCCGATGACCTGGAACAGCTTGTAGCGCACACGCAGCAGGAGGAAGGAGATGATGACAACGCAGACGATGGACCAAAAATTGAGCAGCTGAGCGGACAGCAGGTTGGTGTAGCGGTAGGCCAGAACAGTGAAGTAGTTGCCCTCGACGTCGAGGAAGGACATGATGAAGTAGCGCCAGCCATCCTTGACCATGATGTCCCACCAGACACGGGGGCCATCGCGCCACAGGGTGATTGTGGTGTAGACGAGGAAGAGCAGGATATAGTTGAAGACGGTCTGGAAGGCGGGAATGTTGGTGCCGGCATTGGCAAGGAACGAGGTGAAGGTGTTTGTGCCCGTGATGCACAGCGACAGGACCTGGCCAATGGCGATGACGGCCCAGAAGTCGGCCGTGGCTAGGTAGGACCACCAGTGGACGGACTCGGCCTCGAGGATGTGGATGCCCTGAGAGACGGTGGCATCGGTGACGGCGGCATCATTGTTGGCATTGTCGCCATGGTTGATGGCTTGGCTGTTAACGTTGCTGCCCTCGTTCTTGTCTCCCGAGCCGGAGGAGACGACGGTCGAGGTGAAGCCGAGCTTGGAGTCGGCCTCGATAGGGTTGAGGGTCATGTTGACGGCGCCGTAGAAAATGTGCGGATGGGAAGATGAGTCGAGGAGAGGCTGAGAGGAAGAGGAAGAGGAAGCTGCTGAAGTCGACGAAGAAGCTGAAGCTGAAGCTGTAGCTGAAGCTGTAGCTGTTGGTGATGCTGATAGTAGTTGAAGGCGGGGGTTTTTTGAGCGGGTCATTCAACTGCTGGCGGGTGGCGTTAGAACGACGTCAAAGTCTATTTTGATGTTTTGAAGTAGATCTTGATAGAATGATAATGCTCGTATTCATACCAGTTGTAATTGTATCTCCTGGGGCACTGTTGTCGATATGGATGCTGAATATCTCCCGGTTGGTGGAGTCTTTCTTCGTCACCTAAAGATTGCAGCAAGCGCAAAGACTCCAAGTCGCTTGCCGGTAAGCCTATGATTCTGCAGGACAGCACATAAAATCCACTCGAGCAGAGCAGATTTATAATGCAGCTGTACAGGGAGAGAAGATGATTGAGGCAAGAGAGGACAAGGAAAAAGAAAAAGAGAAGAGAGGAAGAAAAAGAAAAAGAAAAAAGAGGCTAGTCGGCGGCGAGCGCGACAAGATCAATTATGATATGATCCATGGTGGGCAGAAAAAAAAATGATAAGCTGAAAGCAGAAGGTAGGCGGTGGCGGGTGCTAGCGGGAGGAGGGAACGTACTAGGCAGTTGGCGGTGGAAGAAAGCAGTTTAGCACGGGAAACTAGAGGGGCGGGGGTTTTGCTTGAGTTGATTTTTTTTTTCCTTTTTTTCTTTCTTTTATCTAAGTGATTATTGTCACGATGAAATCAAGTGGGAGAATGTGAAGTTAAAGAGAAAGAATAAGGAAGAGACGAGGTGAGAAGAGAAGAGAAGAGAAGAGAAGAGAAGAGAAGACGAGAAGAGAAGACGAGGGAGTCGGACAAGTCACAACAGCTGCATCTGCTGTACACATGCCATGCCCTCGCCGAGGCTGAACGAGCTGAGACTGGCCACAGGACCAAACAGCCCGCCCAATTCTGATCAGTCACCAGCCTGCAGCATTTGCTCAACTTTTACAGGGCGAGAATCAAGCATCAAACGGCGCCAAGCAGCGGCCCGTCGAGTGAAAATGAGAGAAAAATCCGTCTAGTGGACGCCTTCGCCTACCCTTGCAGCGGGTCATGCGCCATTCGGGCCGCTGTGATTGGAGATGACCTTGCATGCTAGGCGGTGCTAAAGCAGGCTTTTGTACAGAAGAGCGATGAATGGGAAAATCTTTTCTTCTTTTCTCAACGGATGGTCGAAAAGACTGTTGGAAAAGAGAGAGTGTGGGTGTGTGAGTGAGTGAGGAGGGGAGCTGAAGGAGCTTTTGGCCATGTGGCGAGGTGGGAGTGGGCGTGGGCGTGGGGAAGAAGAAACGAGACAAGAGACAAGAGCAAATATAAATGTATGTGTTGAATGGTATTAGTGGTCTATCGCTATCAATTTATGGGATACATCAACTCTTTGCAACTATCTATCAGCATTATTGTCATCATCCATCCATTTTATACTTATACTCGTACACTCCATCTTGTATCTTGTCGTATAAGTGCGAGGACTCACAACAGCATCTCCACTGCGCTATTGCTCTCCAATCCCGCCTCACCACCAACAAGTCCATCGACAGACCACGTGCGTGGGGGGGCACCCAAGCTTTGGTAGACAAACAAAACAAAACAACACTCATCAATGTGGGTATTCGCTCTTTATAACAAAGAAACAAGGCGGAAAACTGATATCGACTCCCATGACAATGTTTCTTCATGAAAATCCGCGGGTGCCGTGGGACGCCGTGGAGGCCGTGGCACCCCGAAGCCGGTTTCTCCAACTCCAACTCTTTCAACCTTCTTCTCCAGGTTTGTCATCCCAAAATCCACAAATTAGTTCCAAGCCGAAGCCGAGCGCCGCACCATGTTGCATGCACCGGTTTTCTCTTTCCCCCTTTGGTCATCTGCACTCCTCGGAGCGCGAAGCCGTTAAGAAACGGACGGCCGGCGAACTCCGATGCCTTTTTTGTTGGTTGTTTTTCCGACGCTTTTGCTGCTTTTTCTTGGGTTGCCAAGGGCTGCCAAGACATGGATAGATTCCTATACGGTTTTCGTGTTAATTCCCTGCCAATTCTTGGCTTGATAACAACAAAAAGAACAATTTCAGAAAACAACTCACAATTTGAGAAACCTGCTGTTTCCGTGAGTTGAGTTCATTACGCACAGCTTGCGACACAATTCAACTGCGGCGGCTATGTTGTGCCGATGATGACTGGGCAGATCCTTGCCCGGTCACGCCAAAAGCCCACCGAGGAAAAAAAAAAAAAAAAAAAAAAAAGAGCCGTGCCGTGCGTGCGTACGGCAGTTGGCCAATAGCTCGCTCGGTAGGCTAGTATTCTATGACTCTTTAAAATTCACGAGCTGGGTTTGATGTCCGCCATTGCCGCGCGTATCGTTTTGGTTACGAAGTTGTTCGTAGGCGTGTTTGGCGAGATTCTGTGATCTGGAAGTGCTCTTGCTGTTGGTCGAAGATTTCTTGTTAGCTGTCTTATACGAGCTCCCTTGCATGTGTGTTGTGTGTTTTTTTAGACTTTGGTTTGACTTACATGCCGCGGTTGTGAGCTGCTGCTGTTGCTGCTGTGCGGCTACTGGATCCGAGACCTCTGGTGGCATTTCACGGTCTGGCAGTGATGCAAATTCCAATGCAAGGCGCTCGAAGCAGTCTTGCTCTGATTTCACTTGAGTCGCAGACGATGCAACGGACGGTGGCACCATGACTAGAAAATAATATATAAGTATTGTGTTTACTTGAGTGTTATTCACAAAAGGAGACATACCTGGAGTTGTCCCTGCAGAGGTGCTCTGACTTGGTAACTGACTTGGATGCTGATATTGACTCTGGGTCTGATACTGGAGATTGGAACTCTGATATTGATACTGGTTTGGATTCTGGTAAGGACTCTGGTTCTGGCCATGGTTTTGGCCTTGGTTCGAAGACATTGCTGCTACTCCAAACTCCGCCGTTTTAGTTGCATTGGCCTGCCAGTAGCCGTCTCCAAGAAGAGCAGCCCGAGCAATGGAGTTAAATATGGCAGTATCCATGCCCTCGTTTACTGCTCCAACATATACGGAGGAGGATCAGGCCTTGTAATTATATACAAGGCCAAACCCAGTCAAGTCACCCACAAACAAGGCAAGCCCGCTTTTTTTTTCTTCCTGGTCGCGTTAAGATTCCCTTTCTGAGAGGAGGACGTCCATTCAGACAGCTATATACGTACGTACGTACATACGTTGCGCTTGGCAGGATGGCATCATCGAGTATGAGTCCCCCCGGATAGATTCTCTCTCCCCCAGAAAAGAGGCAGCGTTTTCCAGGCGTGTAAGCAAGCACGCACACAAGCTTTCGCACTCACCCCACTTAGCCCGAGTAGCGAACTCGGCTCCGAAGCCGATCCCCTATTTTTTGTTTACAGTGGGCTTTTCCGTGGAGGTTTTATGACTGAGTGAGTGACTGACAGACAGGACCACCTACTTAGACGGAAAGAGAGAAAACGTTCGACTCTTGGCTTTTTTGCTAGTGGCGCTTAGTTATTCGGGCGGAGCCTCCCCGTTGCTTCTTTGTGATTTTTGATGAAGGATTGTGTGCCAAGAAGCGCGACTCAACAACTTCTTGCATGCTCGTATAGACCTGTATCTGTATCTATTCTAAACGCGAAATCCGAGATGCGAAACAAGAACAGTATCTACTGTAGTTTTGAGACAAGTTTCCAAAGATTCTGCTCAAATCCTGTCGCTCGTCTGTCCCTGCATCCTCGTAAACGCACTCACTCTCACACGTGTTTTTGTCCCCTCTACGCTATTTCTAGTATCTTGCTGTAATATTTTTCGGCGAACGACTCATAGCCTCAAAGGTGGCTCCTTAACCCGAAACAGGGAAGCGTAGCACCACTCTTTGCCCGAAACACTCTCGCCGAAGGCACTGAAGCGACTACGACTCACAGCAGCGCTTTCTCCAGTGTTTCCAAATTCCAGAATCTTCATCTTTCATGCAAAGGGCGCGGCGAACTGGAATTTTGCCTTCTGCCCCTGATGCTACTTTCTCAGCTCAGCCGCTTATTATTTTTCGCATCTTTTCACCAAAGAGCCTCGACCCTTTGTCAGCGAAAGGCGAATGGAAACTCACTCACAAGCTTATTATACTATGGATATCTACCCTCTATAAAAGAGGCTACGCCAAGGCCTACGTTGCCCAGGTTGGGAGTTTGCACGAGTCAGAGACGCATCTCAGTTCTAGTAGGTTGCTGCAACGTCAGCGCTGTGCGCGGCGGCCGGTTCTGGACAACCGGATGGAACAACGGATGCAATTTCTCTCTCTCTCTCTCTCTCTCTCTCTCTCTCTCTCTCTCTCTCTCTCTTATTAATTTGATTTGATATTTTCTTGGACCATGTTTTGAGCCTTCTTATCTTAGACGCCTCTTTTCGGGGGGGGGGATTGCGAGCCTCATAGCGAATAATTGTCAATCCGACCTATTCTCGGCGTTATATTAGTGGGCTGCTGTAACTCTACTTCTCTGACGTTGGTTGTTTGTTTTGTATCTGTCTATTCACAGTTAGCTGCTTTCCATATTAATACGGACAGTGCCATCAATTTGATCCCGACTCCGAGGCCGCGACTCGGCTTTATGGCAGCCTCCGTTCACTTACAAACTTGCTCATCATCTGTAACATCCAAAAGGGTTCGAGATGCACGACGCCGCGCAACTTCGGTGTCGGCAGCTGCTTCGGCATAGGTCTGACCGGAAGTTGCATTTGAGATTGCACCGACTAGTTGCTTGGCTATATCTCATGGTTGCTATCTGTTGCCGCATAGGACAAACACGTATTGGCTAGTTTATACGAGGTCGGACTTATTGTTCTTGGCACCGCTTAAACTCCAGCAGAAGTTCTATATTTGTTGACATTGATTCACGGGAGACTATACGATGGTGAGTTGACGCCATCAGGCAGGAAGAAAATTTTTCCAATGTATATATTGCAGAAAGAAGAATGATATTTATCGAACCAAAATGTGTTGAACAGGAAATGATGTCTAATAACCGAAAAGATCCCCCCCGAGAGAATGTAAGAATACAATGGTGATGAAGAAGAGAAGAAAAAAACAAGAAAAACAGGAAGAACAAGATGCATGTTAAAAGCAAGGGGTCCGTGCCCCAACAGCGAAAGTAAGAATAAGAGAAACCCTAGAGCGCATTACTTCTTCGCCAGAGATGCAGATGCAGATGCAGACGAATGATGTAGACGCCGTCGTCCATGAAGAAAGGAATCCCTCCAAAACATAGCTTTTTTTGGAACAAAAACAAAAGACCGACATGAAACAGATAAAGAAACAGGAACAGAAACAGCAAGCAATAACAGAAGCAGAAACAAAGTCAGCCCCTCAAAAAAAAGAGAGGGCAAAGGAACGAAAGAAGGGTAGAAAGCAAGCAGGCCCATCAAACCGAATCACCCGCCAAGAAGAAGAGAAGAATACAATGCAACGCAATGCAATGCAAAAAGCTTCAACGCTCAAACTTGTGCACGCGCTTAGTACCAGGTCGGCGGCGTCGCCCAGTGCCTCAGCATCGTCTCAATCGCTACCCTCCACTCGTCCTCAAAGCACGTCGCCAGCTGCTGCACCATCTTCTCGCTCGGGCCCTTGCCTCCCCACATCTCCGGCTTCCGTGCCTCGGCGTCCGAGAAAATCCTCACCAGCCCGTCGTCCCGCATCCGCGTCAGGCACAGCCACGCCAGGTTCCAGCTGCGGTTGCTCTCCGGGTCCGAGCGAACACGCCGGTGCGCCTCGGCCACAATGTCGGCGCTCAGGGGATAGTTTCGGGTCAGGCCGCGGAGCTCAGTGAGGAACTGGTTGCTCGATACATAGTAGATCCAGGCCGAAGTCATGGGCTGCTGAAAGGCTCGTGCCTCTGCCTCCGAGTCGCATGTTGCGGCGATGCGCTCGATGCGGCAGAGCTCCGTCAGAGTGTTGATCCGGTGGGTGTTGAGCGAGTCGATGAGCTGTGAGACGGATGACTGTGCCGTTGTGTTAGCAAAGTTCTTGCCTTACATCTTCAAGCCTCCCCTGACCTCGTCTTGCATATAAGCCAGCAGCTTGAGTGTATACTTATACATGGTAGTATTTGCATACATAGGTATTGATTTATGCACGCTTTGCTCCTTATGCAAGACATCCAAGGGGGTTGGGGGGGGACAAATAGCATGACAACTTACCCGAGTCTTCTCTGGAGTCTTGGAACCCCTGGAACTCACACTACCGCCGCTTCGAGGAGTGGACATGGTTGCTTGAGTTTGCTGGCTGACTGTTGAGACAAAGTTTTGTATGTGCAAAAAGGAGCGAGGTTTTGTCGGGGTCGTTGTCGATGTAGTAGTTGTTGTTATCGTCGTCGTCGTCGTTGTGGTTGTTGGTTGTTGTAGGTTGTTATTGACTCTGTTGGTCTTAGGGCTGTTGTTGGTAGATGATGCAAGACGGGAATATTTGGTTTATATCTTGTGTTGAAGCTCAAAAAGGTGTGAGGCTCCAATTTCCTATCACAGAAGCCCTCTTGAACAACCCTTGCCTCGGTCATGCCTGAAAAGAATAGGTGTGTGTGTGAAGCCTATAGTTGTGAGAGGTTCGGAAAAGTCTGCCTGCAACCAACATGGATGAAGCTTATTGTGTCTATAGTTTCGCAGCATCGAAACGCTGCAAGTGACTCAGTCCGAAATGATGAGGATCCTTCGCAAGGCGTTGTCGATGGGGGTTCATCATGAGAATGCCAATACACGGCCCGGTTGTCAGCGGATGTACACTGTTCCGTTGAGATGGGAATGGATGAGCAACAAAGGACCAGGTGAGAGAACAAGGTCCAAGGTGTCAAGTCCACAGCTCAAGGTGGCTGCATGGGATGGGGTGGGCTTCCCGTGCTGACGATGGGCCAGACTCCCCACGTCTTTGCAGCCTGAACTTATCGTTTGCAATGGGCAATGCTAGTCTGTCTGACTCTAGGGCCATCTGATACCATCGCCAGACCAAGCCGGGTACTAGGACACATGGCTAGCTCCAACGTCTTTGTCGTCTACCCCCGACCCCCAACCCCCATAGGGCTTTCTCTCATTCTGCCCTGAATGTGGAGCTGTGAGATGCGAGGAACCTGCGCGGAAAGTTGCTTTCCCTTCATTGCAATGCCTGATAGTCGGTGCCAATAGGAGTTTAGAGTGGACTTGAAGCGTAACATAAAGAGCTATAATGGTTTACAAAGCCTGGTTGGTGCCGGATCCACCGAAGCGATCGACTGCAGAGTTGCAGCGCTAAGACCAGTACCAGGATTAGAAGCATCAATAGTAACAGCACCAAGACGCCGGTAGTGGTGGCGGGTGTGGAATGGCGGGTGTGTGAGGATGGGATCAAATGGACTAAACGGCGAAGCACACCAAACATGCAGGCTAGCAAGGCGTCGCTGAACCGCTTTTGGCAAATGGTAGGTCCGCTGGTTCCTGGCCAGGGTCTGAGCTAAGCCGAATCGATGGGCTCATCTTGCAGGTCAGGTCAGGTCAGGGCAGGGCAGGGCCAAGGAACATTCTCCCAGGGCGGATGTGGACACATGGCGGATATTGCGGGCATGGCGGGTGTCAGCGCGAGCCGCATCGTTTTCGTGGGTGCCAGGCAGGGCCACGGAAGCGCGCCGCGGAGGCTTGCGGTGTTTCTCTGGCGGTGTTTCTTGACGGCATTTCTCCGCTGTACATGCGCATAAGCCCGCTGGGAAATGGCCAGGGGTTGGAGTGATGGGATAGACGCGCTAGGCATCTGTTCTCGTATTCGAACGATTCGTGGCCTTGCCTAGCCGAGTCAAAAAGTTGCCGTTGATTTGAGTTGAGTTGAGTCGAGTCGAGTCGAGTCGAGTCGAGGGACCTTTTGGGAGGTTGTCTTGGCCCTGTAATGCAAATACTGTTCTCCGTAGCAATCAATCCAAATAACGACTCAGGCACTGGAAGCGGCAACTTTCTCCACGCCAGCCCCACGCGTCTCCAAAGATATCAATCCTTGCAAGTTCCTGGTTTGGTGCCATGCCGTGCAGGGAAAAGATGGCGATGATGGGTGGGATGATTGGTGGGATGGCGCAGAAAAGGTGCGAAGGCGGATATCCGAATTGACCGTTGTGCGTAACAAGCGCCCCTGCGCGCTTAGACAGGGTTAGACGCAGCACCGCCACGCAATTAACCGCGATGGTGGCTAGGGGAGGGGGCTGGAGGCGCTAGCAGAGGGCTGAAGTGGAAAAGTCTCCGACCGCCGCTAACCTGGAGCCCGCCTAAGCTCGAATGATGCACAGCACCAGCTCGGGGTACCCCGTAAGCACACATCACTGTGAGTTCATCAGATACAACACAACTGAAGTCTGCCTCGCCTGAGCTCGTGCTCCTTCTCGGATCTATCCTCTTCCGCGCGTCTACGCGCCTATCAGAGCTCGAATTCAGCAAGCGCCAAAACCCACGCGGGAGATGGAGCCGTTAGCTCGCATCCGGGCTGAGTCATGCAAAGAGGGTTGTGAGGCCTCGCGCTTGTTTGGACGACAGCCTGGAGTTGCGTCGCCAGTTGCTTCTCCGATGGCTTCTACCGGTTTGCACACACACACGCACACACTTACACACCAGGCGCAACGTCATCGGGGCCGGCTCTCGCAGGCGCTACGGAGGAGCTGTTCCATCTGCCAATGCATAAATACCGGCACCTTTGTCCAGCTCATGCAAGATGATGCCGGCAACACAGATGCTCTCCGGGGGGCGGCCGTCGCGGCCGTGGTGTGCGAAATACGGACGTCTGCCTTGCATGCCCAAATAATTCCGCCCGTGTTATTCCACAATACCTCGCTCAACACTCCATATTGCCCCTCTGCTCGGGCCAGAGTAACATCTAGGCGGCAAAGATAAAAGGTTTAATGCCTACTACCTTTTACTATACTGGCAAGCTTCTCCATGACTGGGTCTGTGAACTCCTTGAGCAGTCAATCTCGCTTCACTCGGTGCTGTTTCGGCCGAGGCAGTTTCTCCCTTTACTCTGCCGCCTAACCCTACAGTAAGCCAGTCAATATTTTCAGCAGCCCCTTGCTGAAATTATTTCCAAGCCCTTATTACTAACAATATTATTTTTATCCCCCTTCGAGAATTAATATAGAACGCTGGATCGCTGGTTCTGGGTGCACGTGCCTATTAATTAGCTAGGGAGAGCAAATATTGCAGCAGCAGGGGTTCAGCACTTTATATGAGCTGCCGGCCTGCCACAGTTGCCCAGTGCTCACTCCTCATTAATTGGAACAATCTCGGTCGCTTTGCAAATACTACTCCGTACTCCTAGTAGTATTATCACCACTAGGTAGTAGGACTAGAATGCTGTTTGTCTCTGCCAGCACAACAACCATTTGGCCTGGACCGTTTGTTTCGTTTCTGGTGCGACCGGCGGGGCCTCGGTCTGCACCGAGCCATCAAAACATGGCACCAGCACGTTCGACTTCTCCCTGAGTGCACCAACTGGCATCAATTTTGCTTACTCGTACAGTATGCTTATTGCATCAAATGGTTTCACATTGGATGGGTTTAGCGCTATGATGCGAGCTTCATCTGCTGTGCACGGGCAGATGCGCGCTCAAGGAGGAGAAACGTCTGGCAACAGTAGGACACTTAGGTAGATATGGTTTCACAGTGGCCTTGATACTACAACGGTAAATAGATAGACAATATGGCGTCATATTAGGGTAGGAGTTGGTTTGAGAAGCAGACGATTGAGAAGAAGAAAAATAAAGAGCACGAAAAAGACAGGGAACATAAAGGGAAAGGGGAAAACAACATCAGCAAACAGCAAACGGGCATCATCACTGCAGATCCCCCCCCCCCCCATTCAAGTGGGCAGCCCCGTTGTCACGGTACCTCAGCTCCCATCATTGGTTTGCTGTGCTCCCTCGTATTGTCCCTTGTTTGCGACCTTCGGCCATGGCCGCTCAGCTTCCAATTAGATCCAAGATGTGCTCTCAGTGCTGCCCAACCCGGCTAGGCGCTCTGAGGCTATGCACTCCTGTTTCAACTTGGGGAGTGCGGATCCCTCCAGGGGATGCAGGTACCGTTACGTGCAATTTACAGCGCTGCAGGCACCGCTACAGGTACCTTACAGGTGCCGCTAGAGCCAAGGGACCGCTACAGCAACAGGCACGGTCCTTGAATTGCACGTGATTCCAGCTGTCACTCCCCCTGCCTGCAATTTCGCCATGGCGCAGCTCAAAACTGCCGTCCTTTCTCTCATCAACTTTCTTTTTGGCCTCGACATTGCAAGCCTTCTCATTCTTAGCATTGCCTCGTTTTCTTGTTGCGACGTTCATTTCCTTGTCCACAGACGTTCTTTCATTTTAACACTGCCCAACACGGCCCAATAGACTCACTCAATCGCTCTTTAGCTCCTTTGCTCGTCGCACACCACGCTCTTTGCACTGCATCAGTAACATTCAATCAACCAATACATTTCACCATGAAGCTGTCTTCGACCATCGCGACTGGTGTTGCCCTTGCGGCCGGTGTTTCTGCTGGACAGAAGAACTATCTCGGCTTCAACTCCGGCAACACCCTTCCCGACGAGTCCGCCAAGTTCGAGAAGGACTTCTTGGCCGAGTTCACCACCGCCCAGAAGCTTGTTGGCGCCCCCGGCACCTTCAACGCCGTCCGACTCTACACCAACATCCAGGCCTACTCCACAAACACTCCCATCGAGGCCTTTTCCGCCGCCGTCAAGACCAAGACCTACATTCTCCTCGGTGTCTGGGCCTCTGGCACCACCAACATCAACAATGAGCTGGCTGCCCTGACCGCTGCCGTCAAGCAGTTCGGCACCGACTTCACCGATCTCGTCATCGGCATCTCCATTGGTAGCGAGGATCTGTACCGTGACTCGGCCACTGGACGAACCAACAAGGCTGGTGTCGGCAACGGCCCCCAGGAGATTCTCGGCTTCATCAACGACTACAAGAAGGCCTTTGCCAACACTCCCATGGCCAGCGTCCCCATTGGTCACGTCGATACCTGGGATGCTTGGGTCAACGGCACCAACAAGGTTGTTCTCGACGCTGTCGACTGGATTGGCGTTGACGAGTACCCCTTCTACGAGACCGGCAAGGGCAACGACATTAGCAATGCCGGCAAGCTCTTCGACGCTGCTTACGAGACCACCCTTGGCGTTGCCAATGGCAAGCCCGTCTGGGTTACCGAGACTGGCTGGCCCCTGACCGGTCCCGACTGGGACGAGGCCAAGCCCAGCGTCGCCAACGCCAAGTCGTACTGGGACCAGATTGGTTGCCAGAGGCTGTTCAACAAGGTGCCCACCTTCTGGTACAACCTGCGCGACTCCAACCCCGCCAACCAGGTCAAGTTTGGTATCAGCCAGAGCCTGTCCTCTACTCCCTCCTTCGACCTGACCTGCCCTCCCGAGTCCTCGGAGTCCTCCAGTGCCATCACTAAGCCTACCGGCAAGTCTTCTTCCACGGCCACCACTCTCGTCCACGCCACTGGAACTCCCTCCCCCGTCAAGGGCTCCGACTCCGACAGCTCCTCTAACAACGCTGGAGGTTCCAAGTCTAGCAACGGCGATTCTTCCAGCACCACATCAGGCGCTCCTGCTGCTACCACCACCAGCGCCGCTGCCGTGACCCGATTCTCTGGAGCTGCCATTGCCGGTGTGGCCCTGGTCGCCGGTGTCCTGGCCTTGTTCTAAGCCTGAAGATGTTCTTGTAAATAGGGGTTCGTACTTTGAGGAGGATAGATGGTGATGGGTTTCTTGGGAAATAGAATAAACCAACGATAGACTGGTTTTTGACAATAAATGCTTGGCTATAATTTTTTTTTAAAACAATCTTTTTTTTTTTTCACAATGGTATCTTAGTACGTCTCGTTCGTCGTAGGTCCAACACCTCAGTATTTGCGGATGCGAGCGAGTAGAGTTTGAACTAAAAAAGGAGGTTTTGAACATTTTCCCCTATTATACTATGCTAAATCTATTTCTACTTTTACTAAACTGAAATCAACGCTATTGCCATACATATCCATACATCCAACGCCCAATTTAGAGAGGAGACACGCACATCCACGAAATCTCTACCAGCAAAGACTCTACACAGGTGTGCTTCTTTTTGTTTTTCTTCCATCATACACATACAATCTGACTGTTCATCTAGACAGTGCCGGTGCGGAACAGCTCCAGGTGCTGCTTCTCAAGGCTGACGCCCTTCTTGAGCAGCTCCGCTCGGGTCTGGATCATCCACTCCTCAGGACCACAGATGTAGTACTCGGCAGAGGCATCGCTCACAGGCAGCACGCCCTCAGCCTCGAGGGTGTCCAGGCTAATGCGGCCGGCGTAGTCGTACTGCTGGCCCTTGACGTCGGCCTCGCTGACGTTCTTGATGAAGATCTTGGTGGACAGGTTGCTGTGCTTGGCGTCGGCCTCGCGGATGTGCTTGCCGTATGTCACGGCTCCAGAGTGTCGAGCTCCGTGGATCCAAGTCACGGGGCGAGCACCCTGGGACGAGTTATCGAGGATGGTATCGAGGATGGACAACAGGGGAGTAACACCAACACCAGCAGACAGCAGCACGATGGGGGCGGTCACGGGCGTGTTGGCGGCGCTGAAGGTGAACTCGCCGTGGGGAGGGCTGAGCTGGACCTTGTCGCCGACCTTGTACTGCTCG
Source organism: Trichoderma afroharzianum (assembly GCA_037893235.1). NCBI lineage: Eukaryota > Fungi > Ascomycota > Sordariomycetes > Hypocreales > Hypocreaceae > Trichoderma > Trichoderma afroharzianum. The sequence continues at coordinate 1,247,964 of JBBLXW010000010.1, forward strand.
TGCAGGCGCTGGGAGACGAGGCCGGCGATCTTACCGGCAGCTAGTTCTTCGACGGTGTACGAATCGACGTCCTTTTCCTTCTTGACGGTGACGCGGTAGTGCTCGGCGCTCTGATGGGGGGCCAGGCTCAGACTGAACTGGCGGCTCTGGAACAGGCCGTTGAGCTCCGGGATGGGGATCTGCAGGCTGACGTACTGGCCGGGCAGGAACTGGGGCAGCAGGCCGCCGTCGGAGGGCTTGAGGTAGAAGCTGGTGATGCCCTCGGCCTCGTCCTCGCGGCGGGCAATGGTGAAATCGCGCCACCCCTGCCAGCCGGCCTCGCTGTAGAGCGTCTTCTCGCGCTGGATGAAGATGCCGGCCAGCAAACCATAAGCAATGGTCCAGGCCTGCTCGATTTCGGGAGTGAAGGCGTCGCCCAGGATCTGCTTGAAGGCGCCGATCAGGTACTTGCCGACGATTGGGTAGTGCTCGGGCTGGATGAAGAGCGAGACGTGCTTGTGGGCGATCTTCTCGACGGCTCCCGCGATGACGCCCAGGTTGTCGATGTGGGTGGCGGCGGCGAGGACGGAGTTGGCGAGGGCGGCCTGCTGGGCGCCGGTCTGCTGGTTGCGCAGGGAGAAGTAGTTCTTGAGCTCCGGATGGGCGGCGAGCATGTTGGCGTAGAAGGTGGTGGTGACGGTGGTGCCGTGCTCGCGGATGATGGGCACAGTGGACTTGATGATGGCGATCTGCTCCGGGCTGAGGGCGGCCATGGTGATGGTGATGGTTGTTTTTTGGTGTTGCGGTGGATATGTGGTTTAGTTGCTGGAGTTTTGTTTTATACTTGAGAGACACGGGACGGTTGTGAATTGATGTCTGCCTTGTCTTCCGTGTGTCTCACTTTTGGCTTTCTGATTATTATTTCCAAGGTTTTTTGTCGTTTCTTTTTTTTCCCCGGGTGTGTGTGCTGGCAATAGCCTATTGGGTTTGTTCCGTGTGGCTCTATAGTTCTATACGGAGTCTAATAGAGGTCGCTTGGAAGACAAGTCTATAACAAAGACAAAAGAAGAACAATTAATGTTGCTATTATCGTGTGTTGATGATTCGAATAATAAACCAAAAGACCATCACGACAGCGTCATTCCCTTATATATCTATCCCGACCAAAGAAAAAAAAAACCTCTTCTAGTCTTTTCCATGCTGCATCTCCATTCTGTTCAGAACGTCTCCGCGCATCAAAGGCCGCGGCGTCTGCAACCTCTTTGCGCTTACCACGGCTTACCAAAGGGCCACACGCAAGCGCTGGAGCCAATGCCATGGCTGCCAATTACGAGCCGGAGATCCGGAGACGCTGGATTCACGCCTCGCGCCCGGCTACTTTATAAGAAACTCTTCGGAGGACCCTGTTTTTTTTTTTTTTCCCTTCACGCTCCTGGTCCCTGGATTTTTTGCATTGCGCATGACGGGCTCCACTGCGGACTTGGGTGGGCTGATATTTGGAAAAGGCAAGTCACGGACCGGAGCGGCGGACATGGGAATAATCGGAATGCTTTGTTTGTTATACGAGGATTTGGTGTATTAGTTGAGTACGAGTAGGTACCCGGTTGAGAGCTGAACTAAGGAGAACACCAGTGGTGCGATCCGGTTTTGCGGCAAAAGAGAAGAGGAAGAAGACGCGAAAAGAGTCATGGAACCCATCGATCATACGAGTTTTCGTCAGGCGTGAGAAGTAGCCTTGGGGATTTGTGTTGGAGCATATCCGCGGAGACTGAGGATTCTACTGCTCTTCAATTTTTGATTTTTTGGGCGTTTGAGGTTATCTTGGTTTGCCTTTCTGACGTGATGTGACGGATGAGTCGATGTTTAGTTATTGCTTGATCACAGCTCGTAATGCGAATTTCTTTCACTGCATTTTTCGGATTCTCTTTCTGCCTCTTCTTTCTTTTCGTACTATTGCTTTGTATACATTATTATTATGTTCTATATTGCAGTGTTGTTTTTTTTTTCTTTTTAGACAATTGATTGTATGTCCTGTACATATGCAATTGCCGGCTTGCAACTATCTACTGTCTCTATTTGGTATCGGTATGGTGAATTATCTGGAACAGTTATGCAGGTGCTCACCCGGACTTCTTCGGAATGACGTTATCCCGCCATTCAACGGCTGTCTAACCGGGCGAGGCCATTGACCCCATAGTCTCTGCGTCTCTGCAAGCTACAAAAACTTATTCTGCAGTTATCAGCTTTCAAGTGGGCCTTTTCTGAGCCCTAGCTGAGGAATTGCTTTCGATGTGATCAATTAAAATCCTGGTTTGTGGTAGTACAGGGTATGCAAGCATGGAGAATCGAGTGTGGAGGATCGATTAGACCCCGGATCCAAGCTTGTAAGCTCACAGTCAGAACTCTTTTGCTTGGTACTAGTTGGCATCTTTCCGTCGTAAGAAAAGTAAAAAAAGACAAACCACATGGAGAATGCTATTTTTGTCGATACGGGATACATGCAGCATCGATAGGTAACTATCTCTCCTTTCGCTGGCAAATGATGCTCTCTGAGATCCTAAGCCTAATGCGTCAAGCTTGCCCACCGATAAGGAGATAAAGCTGCTGCTTAGTCATCTTGGAACGGGGAAAGGTGGCCGTTGACGACATCCAGCCCACCAAAGCGGCTCCAAATGAGGCATCCAGCTATGAACACCACATAAGCTGCCAATATGCGACGCTCACTGCAATCGGCCCTGCTGCTGGGCCTGTCGTCGCTCGTGGCAGCTGTCTACAAGGATGAGGTTGGCCAGATCGACTTCCACCACGCCCTCGTCGGCCTGCCCCAGAGCGAGACGACCTTCTTCCACCGGCCCAAAAAGGACGAGAAAGCGAGTCTTCTATATACACTCAGCGATGTGGGAGTCCTGGGCGCCGTGAACCCCAATTCGGGCGCTCTTGTCTGGCGCCATCAGATTTTCCCTGGCATCTCCCATGGAGGCGGCCACCTGAGGGCCCCCGAGGGCGAGAACTGGATAATTGCTGCACACGGCCAGCAGGTCCAGTCATGGGCTGCGTTGAGCGGCAGGAATCTGTGGCAGACTGAGTTCAATGGCCACGTCAAGGATCTAGAGGTCATGGAGCTGACTGAGAGCGCGAGAAAGGACGTCCTCGTCTTGTTCGAGGAGGATGGCGTCACGGTTCTGCGCAGACTGCACGGCGTTTTGGGCTCCGTGGTCTGGGAGTTCCGCGAGGTCTCCAAGGATATCCCTCTCCAAGTGTCCACCAGCCTCTCCAATGTCTACGTCATCAGCCTTCACGGATCTCCTTCTTCGTACAGCTTGAAAGTCACCTCGCTGGAGCCCGCCACGGGAGGACGAGTTGACCACTGGACGGTTGGCACCAAGGGTGATGTCCAGGGACCGCAGGATGTCATGTTTGTCGGCGCAAACTCGGCTGCTCCAATTCTGGCATGGGCCAGCAACGATCTGACCAAGCTTAATGTTCACATCCTGGGCACAAAGTCCAAGCAAGACTTTGCGCTCCCCGCAGATACCGTCTCCGTCGAGATTCACGCCCCGCACTTGACCCAGTCTCAGCCTCACTTCTTGGTTCACACCCGTACCACCACTGGCAACAAGGGCGAGGTCTTCCATACCAACATAAAGTCTGGCCAAATCACCAAGGCTTATGAGCTTCCCCTGCTCCCTGGACTTGGCGCGTTCTCTACCAGCTCCGAAGGCGCTAATGTCTACTTTACTCGCGTTACAAACGACGAAGTCCTCGTTGTTTCCTCCGACTCTCACAGCGTCTTGGCTCGTGATCCTCTCAAGTCCGACGCCCGCGTTGAGGCCGTTCACGCCGTTTCCGAGGTCATCAAGAAAGCCGGTGGCAAGGAGTTCGCTATCCGATCTGCCACCGTCACCAAGTCTCAGGACTGGGTGCTGATTCGAAACGGTCAAATCGACTGGACTCGCTCCGAGGGCCTCAGCGGCGCTGTTGCCGCGGCCTGGGCTGAAATCCCTGAGGCCGAGAACTTGGCCAAGGTACTGGCCGAGGAGGCACACACCAACCCCTTGGACGCCTACATCCACCGCCTTACTCGCCACATCAACGATCTCCAGTATCTTCCCGAGTACCTTGCTACTATCCCAACTCGAATCATTGAGAGCATTACTGGTGGCGCTGTCGTAGTGTCCAAGACTACAGGTCTTCACCGTGACTCGTTTGGCTTCAACAAGATCATCATCGTCGTCACCCGCCGTGGTCGATTCTATGCCCTGGACACCGGAAACCATGGCGAGATTGTTTGGTCCGCTGATGTGTTCCCTCAAGCTCCCGGTTCTACACTGGATGTCAAAGGCATCTTAGTCAACGATTCCGAGGGAACAGTCACAGTTCGCGGTGCCAACGGCGAGTATGCTGTTGTCAAAGTGGCTGATGGACAAGTTGTCGAGTCTCAATCCGGCAACGACTTAGCTGCCGTCTCTGCTACCGCCGTAATTGAAAGCGAGGGTAGTAAATTGCTACTTCCCCTTGGACAGGACAGAAAGCCGACTGGCGATGCCCTTAAGGATCTCATTCTTGACCAGACAATTGTTATCCGAGAGGACGATGATTCCATCAAGGGAGTCAAATTCGTTAACCAAGATGGTGAAATTGTCAAAAATGAGATTTGGCAGCTCCAGCTGCTCCCTGGCCAGAAGATTGCCAGCATTGCCAAGACCCCTGCTCACGACCCAATTGCCTCCATCGGCCGTGTGTTGGGAGACCGAAGCGTCAACTACAAGTACCTGAACCCCAATGTCGTTGTCATTGCTGCCATCGACACCGCTGCTTCAGCCCTTTCTGTCTACCTCCTAGACACGGTTACCGGCCAGCTGCTTGCATCCCAAGTCCACGAGGGTGTGGATGGCGACAAGGATATCTCATGTACACTGTCGGAGAACTGGTACAGCTGTGCATTCTTTGGACAGTATACTCTTAACGATGGCACGGACCGCGACATCAAGGGATACCAGGTTGTCGTGTCTGACTTGTACGAGTCCCCCGCAGCCAACGACCGTGGTCCTTTGGGTGACGCAGAAACATTTTCGCCCCTGGATCCCGTTGATACCCCAACCGGCGTGCCTCTTCCATGGGTTGTTTCCCAGACATGGATTCTGTCGGAGCCTCTGAACAACTTGAGTGTTACCCAGACACGTCAAGGTATCAGCAGCCGACAGCTCTTGGCTTACCTGCCCGAGTCTCACGCTATCCTCGGCATCACTCGCCATGTTATCGACCCTCGTCGACCTGTTGGCAGAGACCCGTCTGCGGCAGAGATTGAAGCTGAGGGCCTTGCCCGGTATACGCCTGCCATCTTTATTGATGGGCGGAATCTGCTTAGCCACGAGCGGGACGTTGTTGGTGTTAGGGGCATCGTGACCACGCCGGCCGTGGTTGAGAGCACGAGCTTGTTGGTGGCATATGGTATTGACATCTTTGGAACTCAGATTTCACCGAGCGGCCAGTTTGATATTCTGGACAAGGGATTCAACAAGGTTACTTTGCTTACTACCGTATTGGCGCTCACTTGGGGAGTCGTGCTCTTGGCACCTATGGTATGTTTACTCCCTTTTTGTAGCCACAAAGATTTGGGGACGATAACTGACTTGTTACGCAGGTTCGGAGAAAGCAGATTAATCGGATGTGGGAAGCATTTTTGTAAGAAAGGAACACGACGATGTGATAGAGAGGATAAATCACGGATACCACATGCTGGATTTATAGTTAGGTGGCGCGCGCGCATTTGCTTTGGGGGCGTGCGCTTTAATGTATATGAACAATGAAAGAAATGGAAGGCATTTTTGTATGACAAATTTTGAATGAAGCTCTATTTGTTTTGCTTTGGTCTATTCATCGCTCGCTCTAGATAATATCATTACCACGATTAGGCCTCGGGCCAGTTACCAGTGAAGACGATACAGCTCCCGTTGGCACTCTGGCCAATACCATCCTCGCTCAGAAACGCCACGTATCTTGCTACATGATCGACCGGTATGTTGTTCATCTGGGGATGCGCCGCCTTGACGGCCTTGAAGCCCTCGACGTTCATACCGGCGGCGAACGCATCGCTGATGTTGGTCTCGGTCATGCCGCCCGGCTGTAGCGCAACCGAGTAGATGCCCTTGGGGCCATAGAAACCCGCCGTGTGCTTGGTCAGCGCAATGAGCCCGTGCTTAGACGCGGTGTAAGCTGCTCCGGCAGTGAGGCCCGAGAAGGAGGCCGTAGAGCCGATGTTGATGATGAGGCTGCCCGGCTTGCCGGCCTCCTCTACGCTGGCTTGCAAGTGCGGCAGGGCGTACTTTGTGACGAGAAATGATCCGGTGAGGTTGACGCCGAGGATGGCATCCCACATCTTCTTGTCGCAGTCGCCGACGGGGTCGAACTTGTCCATGATGCCGGCGTTGTTGATGACGATGTCGAGGCGGCCGAAGTGGGCTACGGACTTTTCGATCAGGGATTTGACGGACTCCTCGTCGGCGACGTTGACTTCGAGGGCGAGGACGCGGTCTTTGGAGTACTTGTCTGAGAGCTCGGATGAGGCGGTGGCGAGGCGGGATGGGTTGATGTCGCAGATGGTGACGCTGGCGCCGCGGGAGAGGAGGGTCTCGGCGATGGTACGGCCAAGACCGGCGGCGGAGCCGGTGATGAGGATGACTTTGGAGGTGAGAGACATGATGCGTATTGTCGATGAAGATGGTTCAAGAATGACAGAATACAGAGGGAGGATGGGAGGGCTGAGAGAGGGTATATATGGTGTGTATCAATGGTTGGTTACGCAAAAACCAATGCTGGTGATGCCCCCCTTCATATATACACAAACCCAGTCCGCAGTCCTTCAACTCTCCGTTTCCCCCCCCAGCCCAGTTTCTGCCTGCCAGCCTCGTCCAAAGGAGGATCAAAACAGGCAAAATCCGGCTCCCGCCCTGCCTTGCTCCTCTGCCGCCGGCGCATGTGAGGCCTCGCCTTACTTTATCGCCCGCAAAGCAAATACGCGTATAGACGTTGGTTGCGAGCCAAGCGCAACGAAGCCACCCCCAATATTGGCTTCAGCCGCAGTCGGCACCGGAAGGATTGTCCGACTTGCTGCGGGCGATGCCAGCTGAGAACTGGGATTACGATTTGTCCATTCTAGCTGTGTTTGGGAGTATTTTCACATGTGACGGCTTTTTTCTAATCCAGTCATAGGCATATTTTATCTTGGTTGTTTCTGCTCACTCGATGATTCCATCGCAGCTGGAGTTTGAGAGGGATTGTCACTGTGCGGAGTTTTCGGGGGACACGCTTCAAGCGGCCGCCTTTTTGCGGGAAAATTGCCGTATTAGGCATTTTATACAGATTGCAACTTGGAGCTCCAAGTTGGAGATGCGAATACGACTGGCAGCAAGGCCTTGAGATTGCGAGTTTCTCCTCAATCGTATCCGAAATACGTGTATTGGATATCGAACTCCGGGGTGTTTTATGGGGATTATAGAAGCAATACGCGTATTTGCTTCTCCACTGAGCGGCTCGAGGTGGGTTCATGGCCTGGCAACCTGGGAGTTTCAATGCCCCTGGTACCTAGATGAGACGATCAGGGGCGGCAAGCGTGAGGGGCATAATCGGAAGCTATGGCTGGTGATTCTGAAAGAAGCAGTAATGAGTCGATATAGCTTAACATGAACCTTCAAAGCTGCGTGCTGTGAACCCGTCATCGTGGTAATAAGCCGACGAGGTTGCTACAAGAAGAGTCACTGGAAGACATGGAGGTTGCGTGGACTGCGTAAACGCTTCGGATTCTAAACAGGAAAGTGATTGATGGCGTTAAGAGAGTAACATTATGCGCCGATTAGATGCCATATGAGCGATTTTCTAATTCATATTTCTAACTAGGGCTCTTATTATCCGTCATGGACAAAAAGACTACCTACCATTACTACCTAGGTAATATCTAATCTTGTGCTATAGATTTGCCTATGAATTCCATGCTCTCACTGGATATACTGTTAACAAGACTCTGTATATCACGCTCGGGGTGCGATACAATAAGTGATGTTGCTTTGCCCAATTCAGCTGCCATCTTTCTACCATCTGCTCTGGACGTGTGCTCCTCCCAGAACTCCAATGACAGGTACACACACCCATCACCGAGTGCGCCCCTGATGTAGACGGCGTACTGCATCCATGTTAGCTTGTATTCACTTATCATAAATGGGCGCTATATCACATACCTCTACTGGGTCGAAAGCATCTCGAACTTCGAATGTATGCCCGCCACATGTCTCTTGAAGCACGCTTGTATGTCTAGCAATAGACAAGGCTGTGTTGAACATCTTGTCAGAGCCACGAGCTCCCAGATCCCGCCAAAGTTGAGTCACAGAGTAAGCCTGATGCTTCGCGTTTTGGACAAACTCTTCACGGGCGTTCTGTAAAATGTCCAAAACAGCGCAAGCATCGTCTAGCTGAACGTGGCTTGGCATCAAATAGAATAGCGGACCCATCATCTCGTCGACTCCATCGACTGGGACATCTCGCGCCGAGACAATGTTACCGAAACAAGGAGCTCGTGATCCTGTCCAGCGCCTCAGCACTAGGGCCCAAGCAACTTGTAGGATGTTTGCCAGGGAGACTTCTCGCTCTGTGCAGAAGTTTGTGATTTTCTTTGCATCTAGGTCAGTAAAATCAATACTGAAAGTACCCCGTGGGTCGATTGCAGGCTGTGTTGAGGCAGGCAGCAAGCAAGGTTCAATGCCGTTCATATAATTCGCCCAGTGGTGACGACTCTTTTCATGTTCATGAGACTGTGTCATAACATACTGGAGGAATCTCGAATACGGTGGAAAATGAGTTTCAAGACGATTGTCGTACGCAAGCAGGAAATCTCGGACAAGGATGTCGAAAGATTGGCCATCTGCAAGGGCATGGTTGAACTCAAAATGGAGATAGGCGCGCGTCTCATCCGTCTGATAGACAGATAAATGGTGCTGTAGACTAGATTCAGAGAACGAGGCTCCCGTAAATTCTTTATTTCGTGCCGAACGTTTAAATTCTTGCCGCAAGAGGGAAATACTTGGAGCCGGATCCTTGAGAACGATCTGGTATGATCCACCTTCCTCTGGAGATCTGCGTACAAACACGGCACGTAGTAAACTATGGTGTCGTACAACAGTTTGCCATGCCTGCTGAATCCGTTGGAATTCGACCGAGTCGTTGTCTCGCGACCTGATCTCCAAGCCAAGTTCGGTTACATAGATTTGTGGATTCCTTGCCCGCGCCTCAAGCATGCGCTCTTGTATTGCGATACATGGCAATACATCTTCAATAGAATTGGCACTGGAAACCTCTATGTGCGGTGGAAGTCGTTTGTACACGCTTCGAATGGCCTCAGGAGACGAAAACGGTGATGACGATGACGATCCTTGTTTGAGTTCTTGCACACGGGCGGCTGCTGCAATTTTCGCAATCGTTTTTTCCTGAAAGATGTCGCTGGCTGAGATGTCAATTCCCTCGGTGCGAGCTATTGCTGAAATTCTCATTGCCAAAATGGAGTCTCCTCCAAGGCGAAAGAAGCTATCATCGACTCCTATGGTGTGGGGTTCAATGCCTAGAAACTGTGCCCAAGTCGTATGTAACAGTCGTTCAATCTCTGTAGATGGAGCACGCTTAAGATCTGAAGGGACACTGCATGACTCGGCAGTCGGCGTTGCTGTGAGGGTAGATCCAATCTTGCGCAGGAGACGACGATCCGTCTTGCCAGAATGCGTGGTTGGGATGTGATCAAGTGCAAAGTAAGCCGTTGGAATCATGTACCGAGGTAGGCTCGCAGATAGCAAATCCTCCACCTGCTGAGGCAAATCTATCAAACAGGCATTGAGTGGTGTCTTGAAGTTTTCAATGACCCCTTTGCCATATCCATCTTCCCTTGCCTCACATCGCTCATCGAAGGATATAAATGCTACCAATCGATCACTCGGAGCCCCATCATGTCGCGTAATTGCTTCGACAGCGACGTCTTTCAGATTTGGAACAGAGTCCCTCAAACGCTCTTCAATCTCGCCGAGTTCAACTCGTTGACCATGAATCTTGACTTGTGTATCTTTGCGCCCCACGAATACGAGGCTGCCATCCGAGCTATATCGGACCAAATCACCTGTCTTATACAGCCGACCTTTCCGTCCAAGGGTACCAGATGTACCATGAAGCAACCAGGCGGGATCGTTGACGAAAGCCGACTCAGTCTTCTCCGGCTCTCCAAGGTAACCGAGGCCGACTAGAGGACCCTCCAGAACAAGCTCGCCGATGGCCCCAATAGGTGACAGTCTTTGTGAATTATCCGGGTCTGTTATCCATGTGACTGTTCCCATACCGAAGCCAATGTTTGAAGGGTTAGTGTTATCCTGGGGGTAAAGCCGAACAGTGCTCGTGGGTGTGCATTCACATGGGCCGTATAGGTTCAGTATAGAGACCCCTTTGGGCCAGCCTTGAAAATCACCATGACTGGCAACCTCGCCGCCGAGAACCAAGACTTTGAGATCGACGAGACGCTCTCGCTGAAGCGTGCGAGCCACAGAGGGTGTCAGATCGAGGTGGTTGGCCTTGGTCGCCACCACAGATGCTGTGAGATTATTCTTTCGGTCTGCATCTGATGGCACGCACAAACACCCTCCAGATGCGAGGGTCATGAATGCCGTCCCAATTGCGACATCAAACGCATAACCGGTGAAATCGTAAGCTCTTGTAGAAGATTCATAGCCCATGGCATCGGACTGGTAGTGAACGGCCGATGAAAATGCCCCATGGGATATTACTACGCCTTTTGGGGTTCCGGTGCTACCCGAGGTGAAAGTCGTATACATGGGAGATGAAAGGAATGGGGATGATGGAAGATTTTGGGGTTGTTCAGGGAGATTGGCGAAGAACGCCGAGTCAATTGCCAGTACTCTGGGAGCTAATTTGGACCCCGAACTCTGCAATGCTTTCGATGACAGCATCAACTTTGCGGTGATTTTACTGAGCATTGCTCGCAGTCGTTCATCTGGGATGGAATGATCTAAAAGAGCAAATGCTGCACCAGTCTTTAACACGCCGAGCATTGAGACAGTGGTCCACATGGATTTCTCAAAGAAAAGCGGTATTGTCATGTTCGGCCCAACCTCAAGGCTTAATAGATGTACTGCTAATTTTGTAGAGAGACGAGATAGCTCTTCGTAAGTCAAGGTGCCATCCCACGCGCAAATGGCTTCTGCAGTTGGTGATTGGATAACCCTGTCTTCGACAATATCATGAATACATCGCTCTACTGGTGGCGGAACTGTTGCATTCCATTTCCAAATCTGCTCGAGATCTTCAGGTGTGGCCAGATCAACTTCTGATAGTGTCTGGGAGGGGCTCGCGCAGTCTAATTGATGCATAGCACTTTGAAGCTGAGCAAGCAGCCTGTCAATCATCCACGGCTCAATGACTCGAGAATCGTATCCTACTGAAACTAGGATTCTTTCCTGGCCAAGCTGTACTTGAAGGGAGATGCCATATGGGTCTGACGGCTGCGTGTCGTGGCTATCGTTCTGAAGCTTTCCTAAAATGTCTGGGATGTCACTCATTTCCTCGGGCTGAATTACGAGTATTGTTTGGAACTTGCATGCCGCCTTGGCGCCTGGGGATGTATGAGATATGCGAGACAATCCAAACTGTTCAAACGGAATCATATCCGTAGCTTGCTGCTGCACAGTCTTTAAATAAGCCGAAACATGTTGAGTGGCGGAATACTTGATACGGACAGGAACAGCTGCAAATGTTGGAGCAACCAGTGTGTCTATGCCAGACACAGGCGCATTTCTGCCGGAAACAATGGCCCCGAAAACCACATCTTCTGTGTTGGTCATCCGACTAATCACCAAAGTCCATGCAGCACGGATCAGATTTGAGGTAGTGATGTCTGATCGGGTTTGTGGAAGAGAGATAGTGTGCTCTACAAATGTGTCCGTCCTGGCCTCTGTGACTGATGACGGCAGAGCTGGAAATGGTAGAGTATCGTAGCCTTTCAGAGACGTCTCCCAGTAGTTTGTCGTTTGGGTCTCGTCTTGCTCCTTGATGAACTTAATGAAAGCTTGGAATTGGCTTCCTAGTTCTATTTGTTTGTCTCGGTAAGCTTTGCCCACAGCATCTATGATGAGAGAGAGAGACCACCCATCATATAAAGCGTGGTGCATAGTGCATACTAGCCATTTAGGTGTCCCTGTGGTATCCCTGACAATGGCAAAGGCGGATAGTGGCTGGCCGATGCCCATTGGTACCTCCCGTAGGGTCTCGAGGTAGTCCTCACGAGAGGTTGCCTCAACCCAAGGAAGCGACTCGTCAATTACTACCTGCACGATGCCGTGATCAGCGTGCTCAACAATTCGAGTGCGCAAAAGTGGCAACGCTTTGTACACAGTTTCCCATGCCTGACGCAATTTCTCAACTACTACTCCAGACTGAATGCTAAAGACTGCTTGCATCACGTAGTCGCCTTGTCTCTTTGAGGTCAGGGCTAATAGACCCTCCTGTAACGGAGTACAAGGGTATGCATCAACGATCTTGGCGGGTTGTAGCTGACATTGTTTTGATACGTCTCTTTTAAAGGAACTTATATCAAGATCCTTGAACAACTCAAACGGTTTGACTAGTTTGGTGGCCTTTGTGATTCGCTGAAAGCTGCATGAGACGAGTTCCCCTAGCTTTGGGGTACGGAATATATCTGCGACGGAAAGCTCATATCCAGCTCTGCCGGCCCCGGCGACGACTTTCATGGCGGCTATTGAGCTTCCTCCGAGAAAGAAAAAGCTATCATTGGTTCCAATGCTCTCGGGGGCTATATTTAACACGTCGGCCCATATTCGTTGCATTTCCCTCTCGTTGTCTGAAGTCGGCTGTGCTATCGCTCGCTGCCTTTGTGTCGGCATACTTTTAACCAGATGTCGACGGTCTACTTTACCATTTTCATTTATGGGCATTTGGTCTATCACTGTGATGATATGAGGTACCATATAATGTGGTAATTGTGACTGCACGAGGTCTTTGATTTCGTCTTGGATCTTTTGTCGAAGGTAATGTTTCAAGGGATGGCTGGTAAAGGAATGGTAGGGTCGGTCAAGATGATCAGTTGGGAATTGAAAGAGTCTTCGCCTTTGGGATTTGGGTTTGCTTTCCCTAGATTCGTCGCGGTAGAATATAGCATCGAATCCGCCGCGTTGAGAATGTTGACGAGCCCAGCTGATTTCGACTTGATATCCCGAGTCTTGAGCAATGTAGGCCAATTCGATCGCGGATAGCGACGAACGGGCTGCGGCCATTTTATAAACTGAAGGGAGCCACGAGCTTGTCTCATTCCTGGTCTGATCGGATAGTGATGTAACGATATGCCGCTCAAGAATTGTCTTTCCGTTGGGAATATTGGAGACTGGTAGAGTGGATGGAGATGAAGGATCCTGTAGCAATTTCTTCAATGCCTCAGCATTCAAGCCCTGCTTTTCGAAATCTATCCATTTGTCACCTTCAATCTCAACAACTTCCCGCTCATTTTCCAAAGTTAGATGAAGAATAGCAGCATAGCGATAGCAACTGAGTTCGTTGGTTGCATGCATCTTCTTCGGTAGAATCTCTACATGTTTTATGCCCTGTAATCTGCTAGGCAAGGAAGTGAAAAATGAAGGATCAACAAGCAGCTCCGACTCTGCTCGCTCCATGTCGAAAATAATTCGTGCTACTTCTTCAGGCGTCGCATGACCACCTAACAAGTGCAACGCTCTCGAAGCCAAAAAGTCTTTGTGAAGTGCGTAAGAGCGGATATCGCCGAGGAAGATTGTCTTGATGCCAGCAAGACTAATAAGACAATGAATGACTTTAAATAGGTAATCCTGGCTAGGGAAATACTGCACAACGGAATTGAATACAGCGAATTCTGTTGTGGCAAATGTTTCCAGCCGATTTACATCTGCTGCAGTTGCCTTGTATATCTTTATCTTCTCCTTCAGAGCTGGAAAACTTTTGAGGTGGCTGGATATCATGTTGACAGCGCGCTCCGACGGATCAAGGCCGACGTATGACTTTAACGTGTCTGTGAGATTGAACAGAATCATTCCAGAACCCGAACCTATTTCCAAGACATGCTCGGCGGCGTTGCTGCCAAGTATCGCATCTATCGTGTCATTTAACCACTCATTCATTTCAGTCTCCTCGATGTTCTCGCCATCGTACATGGATGTCCATCCAACAAAGTCTCTTCCGAGCTTTTCAGGATGTAGATCAGTGAGGGACTCGTATGTTTCGATGTCAAAACGCTCTTCCCACTCTTTGACTTGCTCATGTTCTTGTGTATCATCAACTGCTCCACCGTCGTCCTCGTCGCGCAGTGTAACATATCCCGCAATTTGTGGCTCACTTGTATCACCGCCATCTTTTTGTATTAAAACTGCAGCTGCGTCGTCAACAGATCTGTGGAGTCTCATAGCGTGTTCAATTTCTCCCAATTCCACACGCTGGCCTCTAATCTTGATCTGCCCATCCTTCCTGCCAATATATTCCAGCTGTCCGTCACTGCGATATCGCACATAGTCGCCCGTGAGATAGCCTCTGGTTGTTTCTCCATTTACTCTAAATGAGACGAATCGGCCTAAATTTTGTTGTGTATCTAAATACCCTCTAGCGAGACCATCACCTGTCACTAAGAGTTCGCCAATAACTCCAAGAGGCACCAGTTGTTGCTGCGAATCAACCACATAAGCGCCAGAGTTTCTTAATGGGCGGCCAATGGGGACCCCATTGGTCATAAGTTCTTCATCTGGGATCTCGTATAGCGTGCTGTAAGAGGTATTCTCGGTTGGCCCGTAAACACATACCACTTTTGTTTGTGTAAGGCTCTTTACAATCGCGATATCGCGAGGATCAAGACGATCTCCTCCGACATAGAGTACCTCTATTCCACTAATCGGGAACGGGCGATGTAAAAGATGTTGTTTAAGTAGAGCAGGTGTAATGAATAGGGTTTGAATGCATTCCTCTTCAATGACTGTTCTCAGGATCCGGTAATCTAACAAGGCCGTGTGGCTAAGGCAGATTACTGTCCCGCCATTCAGCAAGGCGGTATATATCTCCCAAGTCGAAGCATCAAATGCGATATTTGAGGCGTGCGCAATGACCAAGTCAGGCAAAAGGTGTTGCATTTCGGTGACTATTTCTGCAGTTCGAAGGATGTTTCGATGCTCAATCATCACTCCCTTCGGCATGCCGGTTGATCCAGAAGTGAACATGACATACGCAAGGCTTGTTGCACAAGGCTGCCTTGCTAATGTGAGGGGTTTCACCGCTTTTTGTGTCATTTCGTCTATGATTTGTTCAATTGAAGCGAATTCGAAATCGGTACTGGGGAGAGACAAGGTTGGGCGTGCCACCCCAAGTCCGAGTAAAATAAGCCTCCGTCCTGGTATAGAGGACAAGATTGTCTCCATACGGCCGGCCGGGGTTCTTGTATCCAGAGGTAGATAGGCCAAATTAGCTTTGATTATTCCCAAAAATGCGACAATTGTAAGGCATGATCGATCCGCGAGCACTCCGACCAATGTCTCTGGAGACAGCGCACGACGTGCCAACCAACTTGCTAGCATGGTAGATTTCTCATCCAATTCGCTATATGACAATTGGATAGTCGAATCTTTTACTGCCACTTTGTTGGCTTGCTGAACTACCTGCTGACTGAAGACATCAATAATGCTCGAGTCTCGCGGGTAGCCTGTCTGTTTGATATGAGATATTCCCAACTGTCTCATCTTGAGTAAATCGTTCTCTCGGAGCAGCGGAAGAGAGTCAATCGCCATAGTAGGAGAGGCAATACCAAGCTCTAAAATTGTGCGGAAGATGGCTATCATATTGCTGATTGTGTCACTGTAGTACAGATCTGTTGAGAAAATGACCCGGCCCTGCAAGGCCTCGTCTTCCTGAAAGAAATGGAACTCTAGATCGAATCGTGTGGTAGTCGCAGGAGCAATAAGCTCTGCATCGATAGATTCCAGTTTGAGTTTTCCGAGGTCTCGCTGTGAATGAAGGGC
Organism: Trichoderma afroharzianum; assembly: GCA_037893235.1. Classification (NCBI taxonomy): domain Eukaryota; kingdom Fungi; phylum Ascomycota; class Sordariomycetes; order Hypocreales; family Hypocreaceae; genus Trichoderma; species Trichoderma afroharzianum. The sequence continues at coordinate 1,264,028 of JBBLXW010000010.1, forward strand.
AAAGACAATCTGCACCAGGGGGTGGCGAGACAAGTCTCTATCCTTTTCTAGACTTGCCACGACCTTTTCAAATGGCACGTCTTGATTCGCAAAGGATAGCAGCATCTCATATCGGACTTGGTTAACAAGAGTTTCGAAAGATTGTCCGTTTATAACAGTCCGAAGGCATTGCATATTGACAAAGAATCCGATTAGATCTCTTACTTCCCAACGGTTTCGATTGGCATTGGGAATGCCAATAGTAGCATCCGTAGCACCTGTTAGGCGATACTGGCTGATTCTGAATGCCGCCAACAATACGGCAAACGGAGTCACGCCATGGAGTTTGGAAAAAGCCTGCAAGTCATGATACAGAGCTCCGTCTATTCTGATATCGTGAATATCGGCTGCGCCCGAAGGAGTTTGAGGTCTTGGTTTATCACAAAGCAGCTCTGCGGGAACACTTGACTGCAGATGTTCAACCCAAAAGTTTAGTTGATGTTGATGAATCTCAACCTGGTCCTGTTGCTTTTGCCAAACTGAATAGTCGGTGTATTGAATGGGTAGCGGATCAACCGAAGAGGTCGGATCTTGGTCACCTCGAAGGGCCGCAGAGTAGAAGACTGCCAAGTCTCTCTGTAAAACATCAACTGACCATCCGTCAGATATTATGTGGTGCATGATGATTGACAAGACATGATCATCATCTGAGCACTTGAAAAGTGTTACCCTCCAGCCGGGCTCAACCCCAAGGTCGAATGGTCTTGTTAGTTCTTGCTCCAGCATCTGGGTGAGATGTTCTTGATTCGAAGATAGCATCTCCGTTACCTTCAGCTTACGGGGCTGGAAAGCGTGCACCAGCTGCATGTTGATGCCGTCCTTTGATTCGAACGTGGTTCTCAGAGTGTCATGGCGTCTCTCGATTGCTTGAAGAGCAGCCTCCAAAGCATTATACTGGAGCGGTCCTCGTAAACGAAATGTCAACGGCATCATATACCACTGCAGATTGGAGTGAAGTTGGTCCAGGAACCATAGGCGTTCTTGGGCGAACGATTGCTCTACTTGCCCAGACTGCTGCAAGCACGGAATCGTATCCTCGCAGCTTTTTAATACAGAAGCCTGTTCTGCTACGCCGCGCAACGTTTGATGGCCAAATATGTCAGTAATGCGAAGCTCGATTCCATATTTACGAGCCTCTCCAGAAACTTTCATCGCGGTGATGGAATTGCCTCCCAGATGAACGAAACTATCATCAAGGCCGATTGATTCTGCATCAATCCCAAGAGTGCTTGCCCAAATTTCTTGAATCTGCCGCTCCTTTTGCGATCTCGGAAGTTTCTTTGACCCATTCAAGGCTGTTTGCATTTCAGCTAGCTCTTTGTTTGTAAACGAGGCACCTATTTGGCGGAGTTTTTGACGATCAGTTTTTCCTGATGCATTCTTAGGCATGTTGTTCAGCGTGAAGAGTACTGTGGGCACCATGTAATGAGGCAATCTCTCAGACAGCCTGTGGGTTACATATGATGGCATCGCTGATACAGATACATCATTGTCCTTGGAGCCATCCTGGACTAAAACCTGGTCATTTGTCTTCTGGACAAACACTGCCAGCATTGAACTCGAGTTATCGCTCTGTGGCTCGATGATATCGGCTATTATTTGACCTGGGTGATTCAACAGACTCTCCAACTGATGCTCTACCTCACCGAGCTCTATACGCTGGCCACGGATCTTTCTCTGAAAGTCTTTTCGGCCAATGTATCTCAGGCTCCCATCCATGTTGTAGCGAACCAAATCGCCTGTCTTGTAAACTCGACCATGCCTTCCCACCTGCCCCGGCGCACCTTTCATAAGCCATAGAGGGTCTTTGATGAATGCTGTCGCAGTTTTCTCTGGATCGTTGAAGTATCCCGGGCCGACTGAAGGGCCTTCGATAGCAAGCTCACCTACGCATCCAGGAGCCACTAGAACGTTATGGTCATCTTGATCCACGACCCAGGTCACCAATCCGACCCCGATCCCGATATTGCAGACAGCTTCAGGGCTCGTGGCCGAATTATTGATAGCAGTTACAGGAGAGCATTCGCTGGGTCCGTAGAGATTGATAATCTTCGCCTTGCCCCACCATTCTTCAACATCCTGGCGACAGGCAGCTTCTCCTCCTATCAGTATGGTCCGCAGACCAGGTACTTGATCTGGGGATAGCAAACGCAGTACCGAAGGTATAGTTATCAAAGAATTGATCTTCAGAACGTTCATGCTTCGGACGAGATTGGTTCTAATGTCCTGCTCACTCGGCACACATGAGCACCCACCAACGTATAAGGGGCGGAAAATGCCCTCAATTGACGCATCAAAACTATAAGATGCAATGCTAGAAAACCTTGAGGCCTTTGTGAGTCCATAGTCCAGTTTTTGATGTTCAAGCGCAGTTGCATAGTTTTCATGGGTAACAACAACGCCTTTCGGTGTCCCAGTGCTTCCTGATGTGAATACCATGTACATCGGTGCAGTCGGATTGCAGCGGCGGAGTTGCGAATGGAGCTGCGTCTGGAGCTGCGAGTGCACTGCAAAAAAATGAGGAGTGATGGCGATGACTTCAGGTGCAATGTTTATACATAATGCTTCTTGCGAGGCTGAACACAAGACAAAATTTGGCTCAACTTGTTGAATGATTGCCTGTCGTCGCTGTCCCGGGAGCGATGGGTCAAGGAGGACGAAGCCCGCACCAGATTTCAGAACTCCGAATATCGCAACTATCGTCCACAGAGATTTCTCAAAGCAGATTGGAATGATTGTTGCATCATTTGGCTGCAGTGACATTAGGTACTGAGCAAGAATATCTGCAAGGCGCATGAGCTCCCCATAAGTGAGTTCTCCGTCCCAAGCGCAAACCGCGGTAGACGCAGGATAGGCTTTTGATCGCTCTTCAATTAGCTCGTGGGGGCATCGGTGTATCGTCGAAGGGACAGTCTGGTTCCAATCCCAAATTTTCGCAATGTCTTGAGATGATGTCATTACAACTTGCGATAATGGGTGCTCTGAGTTTGCCTGGTCCAGCTGATTTATAACGTTGTCGAGGCGTTCCAGTAAGCTCTTTACCATCAAGGGTTCAATCATCCTGGAATCAAACGATGCTGAGACTTGGATGGCATCTTCCATAATGTTTAGTTCAAGAACCAATCCGTAGGTATCGGCTGGCCGTCCTTGTGTGTAGTCTTTGTCCAAATCAATCCCACCTTGCACATCTGTTTCACTGGCGTGCTGTGACTGAATGACGAGGAGCGTCTGGAACCTACAAGCATGCTTTGCCTCCGGAGACACAGCGGCAATTCTCTGTAAGCCCGTCTGCTCATACGGAATCATCTCCGTTGCCTGTTCCTGCACCATTGTCAAGTATTCGCCCACGCTGTGAGCGCGAGTCAACTTGATCCGTATTGGGACCGTTGCAAAAGTTGGTGCAACCATCATTCCAATGTCGTCCACTGGTGCATTCCTCCCAGATACTGTGGCGCCAAAGACAACTTCTTCGACAGCAGTGGTTCTTCCTACCACAAGAGCCCATGCGGCGCGGACTAAATTAGATGTCGTCACACCAGAGTGTCTTTGCCGTGGTTGTAAAATAGAGTACTCAACAGATTTATCAGCTGTAGGTTGGTCTATAAAAGGAGGTAGTGTCGGGAAAGAGATGCATCCACTGCCATCCAACATCTCCTTCCAGTATCTGGTGGTCTGAGCATGGTCTTGATGCGTGATATAGTTAATGAATGCCTGGTATTGTGGTCCTGGATTCAGTTTGCTGCCTTGGTAGACCTTCCTTACTGAATCTAGGATAAGTGGCAGTGACCATCCGTCATAAAGAGCATGATGAACCGTCCAGACAAGCCACTTATCCAGCCCTGAAGTATCTTGAACAACGGCATATCTGGTAAGCGGCTTTCCAGGCCCCATTTGACGTTTAGCATCTGCCTCTAGATATTCATCCAGGTTAGATGCGGTGGCCCATTGGATCTTTTCATCCACGACGACTTGTACAGTACCATGTGTGCTATGCTGGATAAGCCTGGTGCGTAAGATGGGCAAGGCATGAAATACAGTTTGCCATGCGTCTCGTAATTTCTCCACATTGACTGACGATGATAGTTTGAAAACTGCCCGCATAACATAGCCGGTAGCTTGCTTGGAGGTAAGTGATAGGAGACCCTCTTGCAGAGATGTAGAAGGGTATGCGTCTTGAACAAGCGTGGGGTCAATGTTATATTGACTCGACAGCTCTTGGAAGAATTCCATCTTGTTGAAACCGCTTCCTAAGAGGGAGAAAGGTGCAAATATTTCTGTGACACGACTTGTTATCGGTCGAACTTGGTTGGATAGATCACAGAGGGCTGGATGGTTGAAAATATCAGCGACAGTAACATGGTAGCCAGCCTTTCGAATCTCAGCGGCCACTATCATCGCGGCAATTGAGCTTCCGCCTAAAAGGAAGAAGTTGTCGTCCAATCCGATGGTTGACGGCTCAATAGCCAAAACTTTGGCCCATATCGACTGAAGTTGTCGCTGTGCTTCGGTTGATGGCTGCTGCTGTATTGGTCTCTTCAATCTGCCATCGACACGTTGCTTAGCAAGCGCTTGACGATCAATTTTACCGCTGCTATTGATGGGCATTTTGTCAAGAATGGTGATTGTCTGTGGCACCATATAAGAGGGCAACTGTTGACGAAGCATTTCAAGAACCTGGTCCTGGGCAGCACTATCGTCTTCCGTAAGAGTAATAAAGCCATGAATTGTTGCTTCTTGACTCGCTTCATCATCTCGACCCTTTCTAAACACTACGGTGGCTTCATTGACAGCCTTATGGCTGAGCATGGCATGCTCAATTTCGCCAAGCTCAAGACGCTGACCCCGAATCTTGATCTGATTGTCCATTCGGCCCAAGAACTCCAGTTGCGCGTCCTCTCGCCGGTATCGTACGTAATCTCCGGTCCTGTAAGCTCTCATCTCCTTTCCCGCAATTTTGATTGAGATGAAACGGTCTAGATCATGATTTGGATCAATATATCCCCTCGCAAGACCGTCGCCAATGACAACAAGTTCTCCAACTACACCGAGAGGAACAAGTTGCTGGTGTGAGTCCATTACAAAAGCTCCAGAATTCGGGAATGCACGGCCGATAGGTACCCCATTAACGCAATTCTCTGGAGCAGGACTAGAAATGTGGAAGTATGTACTGATACAGGTGTTTTCAGTTGGTCCATAGCAGTTGAAGACTTTGCCAGTGATTTGTCTCGTCGTAGTAAATGCGTCTTGCGTGTCAAGTCGGTCTCCGCCAATATGAAGTGTATGTATTCCACGAAACAGATCGGGGCAGTGAACGAGATACTGTCTCAATAGAGCGGGCGTAATGAACATCGACTGTATGTTCTCATCGGCAAATGCTTTTGGTAGTGTTTTATAATCCAGCAATTCCATAGAACTGAAGCATATTATAGTACCACCGTTGAGTAGCGTGGGATAAATTTCCCACGTCGATGCATCGAATGTCACACTTCCCATATGAGCTGTGTTTACGGCATCTGGTAGACCTTCGACCATTTTCTTGTTTTCGATTAGTCGAAGAATACCGCCATGTTGGATCATGACACCCTTGGGCTGACCCGTTGAACCTGAGGTAAACATGACATATGCAAGATTATCTGGTGCAGGAAAGAGGTTAGTGAGTGACTTTTGAACGTCCCCATTGGCGTAGATGGGACATTTGAGGATGCTTGTGATGCTCTCAGAATTACTATTGCCCAGCTGCGTCGCATAATCCTCAGCATCAGGTCCAACCAAAATTAGCCTACAGTCCTTGACTGACGAAAGAATGACTTTGGTTCGACTCAGAGGGCTTGTTGGGTCCAGGGGAAGATAAGCTAAGCAAGCTTTGAGTACACCTAGGTAGGCGATAATGGTGAGATGAGATCTAGAAGCAAGAACACCAACAAGTGTTTCCGGAGCAAATGAGTGCCTGCGTACCCATTGGGCCAGGTGATTTGACTTCTCATCCAGCTGGGAATATGTAAGACTGGTAGGACCATCTCTCACTGCCACTTTATCCGGATTGGCAGCGGCTTGCTGCTGAAAGACTTCGACGAGACTGCAATTATGAGGATAATTTGTTGATTCTATCTCCAAGAGTCTCATAGAGCCGAGCTTCGCGTATTCTTCCTTCGTCATTAAGGATAGCGATTCGATCGATGCACGTGGACTGGCGAGTCCCTGTTCCAGAATTCGAAGGAAGACCGACTTCAGATTGTCAATCGTGTTCAGGTTGAAGAGATCAGTTGCAAATCTTATTTGTCCTTTCAAGGCGTCTTTTTCTTGGTAGAGGTGAAACTCGAGATCAAATCTCGAAGTCATCGGCGGCGTGATCGGTTCAGCCTCCACACCTTCTAACGCAAACTCCGCAAGACTTAGCTGCGAATGTAATGCAAATACAATCTGAACAAGTGGACTGCGGGAGAGGTCTCTTTCTTTCCTTAACGCCGACACAATTCGCTCGAACGGGACATCCTGGTGAGCAAAGGACGCAATAGTCGTGGCCTGGACCTCTCTAACTAAATTCTCGAACGTTGTAGTATTTTCGACCCTAGTTCTTATGCATTGCATGTTTACGAAGAGGCCAATCAAAGCATTTAGCTCCCCATGGTCACGGCCTGCGTTGGCCGTTCCGATTGTGGCATCTTCAGCGCCCGTGAGCCGGTAATGAGCGGCACGGAAAACCGCGAAAAGGACCATGAATGGCGTTGCTTGGTAATCTCTGCAGAATTTCTGGAGATTCTGATAGATTGCTCCTTCAATTCTAAATTCTTGAAGGTCTGCCCTGCCTGATATCGTAGCTGGCCTAATCTTATCACAAAGCAGTTCTGCAGGTCGACCTGATTCAAGCTGTGTTGTCCAATACTCGAGCTGACGGTTGTGCTCATCAATTTGGTCTTGTTGCTTCTGCCAAAGAGCATAGTCGCTATACTGAACAGACAGAGGCTCAATAGCTGAGAGAGGATCCTTCCCGTGTAGGGCGGCCCCATATAGAGTGGTCAACTCTTTGCTTAAAACATCAAGAGACCACCCATCACATATGATATGGTGAATGACAACAGATAGCACATGGTGGTTGTCGGCCAATTTGAATATAGATACTCGCCAGCCTGGATCTTTGTGCAGATCAAACGGAGTCGTTTGCTCCTTGTATAACGCTTCTTTGAGGTTGTTCGGCTTGATGCTTTGAACTCGGAGCTTCTTTGGCTGGAATGGATGTACTTTTTGTATGTTCTCGCCCTCAATGGTATCGAATGTTGTTCGTAAGGTTTCATGTCGCTGCTCAAGGGCAAGAAGCGCAGAAGCGAGAGCATCCAGTTGAAGTGGCCCCCTAAAATGGACGGCACATGGAATCAAATGCCATTCTAAGCCAGGATAGAGCTGTTCCAGGAACCAAAGGCGTTCCTGCGCATACGATTGCGCGACATATCCTTTTTTGGGAGTTACTGGGATCTTTGTCATGATCGAAGTAGACGTGGAAGCCGCCTTCGACAAATCAGATAGAGTCGGGCTGTAGAAGATATCAGCTACTGAGAGCTTCCACCCAATATCCCGAGCCGCGGCAGAAACCTTCATTGCAGCAATTGAGTTTCCTCCAATATTGAAAAAATTGTCATTAATGCCGATTGCTTGTGGCTCCATATGAAGGACCTTGGCCCAGATAACCTGCATCTGTCGTCCGACTTCGGATGTAGGTTGTTGTATTGACGCACGCTCTGTTATTTGAGACTGAACAATACTTACCAAAGCTCGGCGATCGACTTTACCGTTCTCATTGACAGGTATCTTGTCCAAAATGGTGATGGTTTGAGGTATCATGTACTGAGGCAACTGTGTCTTCACCAACTCGTTGAGCTGCTCTTGTGTCTTTCGCTGAATTTGATGTTTCAGAGGGTGACTGCTGAGTGATTGGTATGGACGACTCTGATGATCAGTAGGAAAGGTAAATAAGAGTCTTTTACCTCTCTTATCCTGCGCATATTTGTGGAAGACTGCATCGAGCCCACCTCGTTGGGAGTACTGCCGGGCCCAGCTAATCTCGACGGAACATCCCACTTCTTCAGCAAGAGCGTGTAGATCCGTGACTGAAAGGTGAGAGCAGTGCTCTGATCTTTGGCGTATGCAAGAGACCCAATTTCCGTCAAAGTCATCGCTTTTATCAGTCTTGATTGACTCAACCATGTGCCTCTCAAGTATGGTCTTCGTATAAGGGATGTTGCTGATGGCTAGGGTAGACGTAGGGGCTGAAGAGTCGAGTGATGCTCGAAGTAAGAGTAAGAGCGATTCTCGATCTAGACGATGTTTCATGAAATCTACCCAGTCACTTTGAGGGATATGTCGAACATGCTGCTTGCATGCAACTCCAGAAGCTTGGTGGCTGCCAGCCTTCACATGCACAACTGCGGTATATCTATAACAGCTCAACTCATTCGTGGCGTTCATTTTCTTTGGTATGATCTCGACATGCCCAACCCGATCTGGTAAGCGCAATGCCAGGCCGGTGAAGAAAGCTGGGTCAACGAGGAGCTCCAACTCTGCCTTCTCCATATCTTCTACCATGTGGCGAATCGTACTCAACTTGACCTCTTCTCCAACCGTCCTCAGCACGCGGGCAGCGAGAAAGTCTTTATGCAGTGCGTAAGACCGAATATCGCCAAAGAAAAGGGTCATGTCCGAGCCCAGTTGAAGCAAATCCTCGACAAATCGGTATAGATATTCTTGACTGGGGAAGTGCTGAGCCACCGAGTTCAAAATCACCAAGTCGGGGTGTGTAGCCATTTCCAATCGGCGGATATCTGCAGCAGTGGCCTTATACATAGTCACCTTGTTATCTAGCTCGGGAAATGATTTCGATATTTTCCCAATGAGATTGATAGCTCGTTCGGAGGGATCAAGTCCCACATAGCTCTGTAGACCTTCGCGAATGTTGAAAAGAATCATGCCAGATCCCGAACCGACCTCAAGCACATGGCCTGGAGGCTCGCCATTGAGAACTGTAGCTATTGTAGCTATTGTATCATCAAGCCACTCATTCATCTCGGCCTTGTCGATGTCTTTTCCGTCAAACATAGATGTCCAGCCAGTAAAGTCTCTTCCATAAGCATCCGTCTGAATGTTATCGAATCCTGTATACGAGTCGCCATCATATCGGTCTTTCCACGTGGAAACAAGCTGGTGCTCATCGCCATCCTGAGCCTCGTCTTCAAGGTCTGCTCCAATCGTGACGAATCCGGCAATGTGAGCATTATCCGAGTTCCCATTCGAAGCACCGTGGAGAAGAACAGCAACTGCGTCATGGACGAGCTTGTGGCCTCGTAGGGCGCATTCAACTTCTCTAAGCTCAACGCGCTGCCCTCGAATCTTGACTTGTCCATCTATACGCCCTAAGAATTCCAGTTGCCCGTCTAAACGTTGGCGCACATGGTCGCCTGTTCGATAGCCTCGGACAACTTCATTGCCAATTCGAATCGGCGTAAAGTGTCCATCGTCTAGTTTAGGGTCAAGATATCCTCTGGCAAGACCATCGCCGAAGACGACTAACTCGCCAATGACTCCCAACGGAACTAAACACTGCTTCGAATCCATGACAACTGCACCGGAGTTGCTGATTGCACGTCCGATAGGCACACCGTTACTGCAAAGCTTCGTTTCTTGCAAGCAGTACATGGTACTGACCGTCGTGTTTTCCGTCGGTCCATATAAATTTACAATCTTTCCGGGCATAGCTTTCAATGCTGTGGGAAGGTCGTTGATATCAAGGCGCTCACCACCAATAAAAACCACGCTGAGATGGGACACGATTTCGGGGGCATTCTGAGCGTACGACTTGAAAAGTGCCGTTGTGATCAGAGCGGTTTGAATATTCTCACGAATAAATGTCTCACTCATAGAACCATAGTCAAGTACTGTCGTTTCGTCAATACAGACTAGTGTACCACCGTTTAGGATGGCACTATAAATTTCCCACGTAGCAGCGTCAAAAGCTATATTCGACATATGAGCTATAATACCGCGTGAAGGAACGTACGTCATGATGTTACTTTTGGCAAGCCGTACAATGCCGCGGTGATCAATCATGACGCCTTTTGGCTTGCCGGTCGAGCCGGAAGTAAATAAGACATGAGCAAGGCTGGTAGCAGAGGGTGAAGTATAACCAGTGAGTTCACATACGATGTCTTTGTTCTCATCCGTATCATGAAGAACTTGAGATATGCGTACATATTCGATCTCACCTAGGTCATTGGGAACTTCCGTTTCAGGACCCAGGAGTATAATTTTTCTTCCTGTCATACAAGAAACAATGGATTTCATGCGATACTCTGGAGTCTTCGTATCCAGCGGTAAATACGCCAGGTTTGCCTTTAAGATTCCCATAAAAGCGATAATAGTCTCCGAGCATCTTGATGACAGAACACCAATCAGGGTTTCCGGGGCTAAAGATTGCTTCGAAAGCCAAGAGGCAATTTTGTTTGATCTTTCATCCAACTCCAAATATGTGGCTGAACCAGAGCGATCTCTAATCGCCACTCCAGTAGGGTTAGCCGAGACCTGCTGCTGGAAGACATCTACTACACTAAGTTCGCGGGGGTAATCAGTTCTCTCGGCTCGAAGCAAACCCATTTGGTTGAGTGTTTCAAAGTCTTTGGTCCCCAGTAGAGTTATCTCTTTGATGGGCGTTGTTGGAGCATATAAGCAGCCCTCGAGTGTCTTCTGGAAAATAGAAAGAATGTTGTTCACTGTCCCCTTTTCATATAGATCCGTAGAAAATACAGCACAACATTCTAGGCTGTTATGGGTACCAAATATTTGAAAGCTCAGATCTGTATTATAACTGGCGGGAGTTTTCGGTGGCGGAGTATCCTGAGTATAGAATGAAAAGGTGACTTGTAGAAGCGGCTGACGGAGAAAATCCCTTTCCTCATCTAAACGGGTGGCAACTTTCTCAATAGAGATATCTCGATTGGCTCTCATATTAGCAGCCGTTGTTCCAATTTGATCTACCAGATCCTGAAATGTTTCATCATCAATTATGAGACGATAACATTGAAACCTGTGGAGGGTATCTGCCACATTTCTCGAGTCCCCAGTCTGGTGACCCTCTTTAGGAACACCAATTGTAGCGTCCTCCATCCCCGTCAAACGATAGTGAGCAGCCCTAAAAGCTGCCAACAGCACGATGAAGTGGGAGACTTCGTGGGACTCGCAATACTGTTGCATTTTATTATACAATGAGCCCTCGATCCGCAGAGTTTCTTCATCGACATGGCCGGACAAAGTCTCAGGGCGTGTCATGTCGCAAATGAATTCTGCAGGACGACTCGGAAGCAATTGGTCTGTCCAGTATTTGAGCTGGCGTCGTTGTTCTTGCTCCGATAATGGCTCTTTCTCCGACAATTCGTTGGTTGCATTCCCCGGGCCAGACGGGGTGAAGGCGGCACCATGGAAACCATTGTGACCACCAAGCTTATCACTTTCATTGATAGTCATTGTTGTATCACTTTCTGTGGTAAAAACGAGATGTGAAGAGAAAGAGTAAGTTCAAGTGTAATGTGAGAAATATGTGGTCGATAGAACAGATTGAAAGTGATTCAAAGCTGGACTCCAACAGCGGCTTAAATGTATATAGCAGATGTTTCAGATCCTCAGATACTCCAAGACAACAGTGATATCATTGCGGTGTGAAACAGCAGAGAACCCAAGACAGAAATGAGATCATGGGTTTGTGAAACAGCGTATTAATAAGAGAATAACAAGACAGTAATATCTTATTAGCTACTCCTATGCATGTGATGAAAACAATCTCCCTACCATACGGTTGCACAACATACCAGTCACGTATTGCATCCTCGGAGACTGTAGCTCATGTCCACTCACACCTCATCTGCCATTTACTCAGATCAACCTTCATAGTGATGAGCTTCACTTTCAACTAGTAGTTGTGGCGTTGGCATTCCGAAGTAGTAGAAAAGCAACCATTATAAGTGGTGGCGTTTACTATTCCGAGACAGTAAAGCAGCCGCTCGCTCCAGAAAAAAAAAAAGACCAGTGATATTCGGATTAGTTATGTACACACGCACAAAACGAGAGAGTATCATCTTGTTGTATCAATTGTGGTTGCGAGCAACCAGTACGATTTTCTTTTGGCTCGCGATGACTATTCTAGCTGGTAAAGATAGGTGACCTATTCTTGAGAGAGGCATTGTCTGTCACTGAGAGGCGCAGCTTCAACACTGGTGGAGAAGTCAGGCGATTCCGCACAATGTTCCGGCAAAGTGTCTTCTAGACAAATAAGCGGTCTGGGTGAATGCCCTTTGAGTTGTCCAAAGTCGTCATGTAATGTAAGGGAGACTTGGAGCGAGCAGCATCGGGTTGAAAGAGTAGTGCAGGGTTCAGCCGGATACATATCCGAAGTGTTACCAGAGTGCTGTCAATAGATGCGGTGGTACGGAATACCAGCCTCAATATTTCTCAATTGGACTGGTTGTCGACATATGATAACCAATTGTGACCAACTGACATACCTACATCGTAGGCGCAGTGAATACGAGCTGAACGCCGAACAAAGCTGAGACACTACACAAATTCAATCCAGTAGCCACACCGCTCTTGCGCTCCTCCAATGTCTTATTCGAAAGCCTGCGGATGGCCGTGAGTGATGGCACGTACGTGTCAACGTGTGTAGTAAGATGCCATGATTGATCGACCAACGGATATTACTATTGTCTCAGTCCACGTACCCGTCGGTTCCACCATCTGGTGACCACAGCAGCTTAGAGTCTTTTCCTTCAGGCTGGCCCCAAAGCCCCTACAGTGTTTTTAGAGGGGCTAGTACTACTTGAAAGCATGAAGGTATATTTCCAGAAGTAAGGGTCCGGAATTTTCAGCAAGGGTCTTATCAGGGACTGTCTTAATCTGGTAATTGAGAAAGACGGTCAAGTGCTCTGCTTTGACAAGGGGCCACTAGAGGTGCCGCAAACGCTGAGTTAAAAGGCATGAATCTCCAAAACGAAACTTGCCACATAATTCAGGTTAATATGTTGTTATCTACGCCCTAAGCGTCTTATGAAGCGTTCTCCGTATGAATGGATTTGAGTTCTCTGCGTATACTATACCCGCAGCAACATTCAAGATGCGGCGAGGTGTTCTCTTGCCCATCTCAAGGGCTTTGGTTAGCCAAATTATGATTCTCTCTGTGACGGCCGTGGTAATGGCCCAACAGACAGCAATATCATCTACCAACATCAACGTAATTGTAACACCGCTGTTCACTGGCTCTCAGGGCAGCGCTTCAGCCCTTAATGTGAATCAGGTCATTTGGGGGCGAGCATTCTGACAATGCCAGGATGTTTTTGAGCTGTTTATTAATACCGTTAGCATCGATATGGGATACGTCTCAGATGCTGGCGTTTTGTTTCCTGATGCCGAGGGTGAACTCCAGGTAACAGAGCGTATCAAGAGGTCTGGCCCAGTCACGGCCCGAGTCTGGAAAACTGGCCGCCCGACTATGGGAAATGCCAGCGTTGTCTCCACAGCTCTTCCACAGCGCGTCTCGAGAGATACAAAGCACGGTACTGCTCTCGACCTCCGGGTTGGTCAAGGCGGGTTGATCGGCTCGGGCATGGCCTTCTTGGGAGCACCGCCGAACGAACCGGAGGGGACAATCCTCACGACTCTCCGCTGGGATATGTCCAAAAGTCCCAAGGGAACGTTGGCCGCATGGTCGATGGGGGATGGCGAGGGCCCGTTCGAAATAGCGACCAAGAGCCTTCTTGGTATTGCTTCTGGAGTGCAGGAGGCATACTCTGCGGTAGAACCCTTGCATCGGATGACTTCTCCCGACGACTACATGCGTACAGACGAGGCAGATGCCTTCAACATGTCTTCAACATGTACTGGTTTGGTACTCCGACCTTTGACCCCTTACCGCTGGGAACGCATCTTCAGAAGCTGTTCCGAGGAATGTCTGATTTCTTCCGAGACAGAGGGAACAGCTATCGCATCTTCCTGCGGCACAACCCATTCCGGGGCTCATTGACGGGGAATGCACTCCGACGATCCTTCATGTACGGCTACGATGACTCGGAGCGAGACTGTCCTCCGAGCCTGCAGGATCGCGAGGCTGTGCTGGCACATGAGATGGTCCACAACTGGGTGCTGCTCATCCGGGAGAGCGTGACTGATGATTGGTATCATAGAGTACTATCAAGTTCTCCTCCGCTTCCGCTTGGCCTCCTTTCGGAACAGGAGTACTTAGAGCAGGTCAACGAGAAATTGGTTGCCTACTATACAAACCTTCTGGCTGCCTGGCCGCGAGAAGGAGCCTAGGAGGGCAACCTTCACGCTCTCACTGGGTATACAGAGTCTTTCTAGACGTTTAACTATAGATATTACATCTTTAACATCAACGCGGCCTCTTTTTAAACGCAAACTGCTCTATTCTTATATACCGTGCGTAGTGCAAGAAAAGAGACGGATTATCGAACCTCTGAGGCCCAGCTTAGGCTCTGCGGCTGGCTCCTTGCGCTTCTCATCACCAACTGACTCTATCGCGCTCGTCCTACTGACGGATGTAAGACATGGATTCAAGAGAGAACCTCTCGCTTCTAGCTTTGACAATGCCTCCCCAATGCGGGCTATGGCGAGTGCCACTGTTTTCGTATTCCCAGCAGCATGGACAAGCCTGAAACAGCCAGGTATAGGAGACAATGACATCTGAGATTTAATGTGAGCTGTAGCTAAAAAGCCAGTTGGAAAGCAACCCAACTCACCTGGCCCATGTTGAGGTGGACGCCTGCTTGGAAGGCAAGATAGCGGTACAGTTGGACTTCTTGGCCCTTGACATCCGGAGCGTCAAAGTACTTGAGCCACTCGGTCAGCTCAATAAAGACAAACATGCCGCTATTGGCGGGCTGGAACGGGATGCCATGTTTGTGGAAGGATTCACTCGCCGCAACGTAGCTTGTCCGCAACCGACTCTGGTAGAGAGCGAGATATTCATCCACGACCTCAGCGTCTGACAGGAAATGGGTGAAAAAGGCAGTCGAGAAGGAGCTAACCCAGGTAAATAAGGCCAGACGACGGCATGTTTTCCAGAGCAGTTCATTGCGTGTCACTAAGAGACCCAGGCGGATACCTCCAGCTGCGAAGTCTTTACTGGCACCGTACAGGCAGTGGATGTTCTCTTTGAAGACGCCTTCGTGGGGGCTATCCTCGATGCTTAGCACGGATGAAAACATGTCTAGTCCAGGCTCCAAGGGCTCAAAGCTCGACATGGCATAAATTTCATCGGACAACAGATGCATCTTATGCCTGCCGCAGAAACGAGCCATCTCAAGCAACGACGCCTTGGAGTAACTGCGTCCCGTCGGATTACAAGGGTTGCAGATGAGGAGAGCGCGTACGTTGACCCCACGACGTTGGGAGGCGAGATACGCCTGTTCAAGTTTATCAACCACCTTGGCTGCATACTTGGAGCTGTATTGATCTGGGATGTTCTCTGTCGACACGGGAGCCATTTGGACTCCAGTGCGAGCACAGAGATCATGGGGAAACATGAGGTAAGTCGGGGTAAGGACCATGACGGCTTCGCCTGGCTCACAAAAGTTGAACGACATCATATCAATGAGTGCAGTGACGCCGTTGGTCGTTAGAATGTCCCCTGCTTGGACGGCTATGGCCGGTGCAAAGCGGCGGTTAATGAACTGGGCGACAGCTAGCGAGAGTTCTATAAGCAGGCCATCAGCGACTCTTCTTCAGCTCTGTTGGTTGCTTGGACACATGTATGAAACCACCCCTGTGTGCCGGGAACCTCTTACCCTTGGGGCCGTTCACCGGCCCGTATAGAAGAGCTGGTGAGAGTCGGTTAGCATCTGCACATGTAGAGTTCCGTCCGAGTTGCAGGGCTAGCAAACCATTTTCGACAGGATAGTCTTTCACAAACTTGGCTATATGCTCTCCCATTAAATCGCTGCCAAGCATGTTTGTGGCGCCAGACAGG
Source organism: Trichoderma afroharzianum (assembly GCA_037893235.1). NCBI lineage: Eukaryota > Fungi > Ascomycota > Sordariomycetes > Hypocreales > Hypocreaceae > Trichoderma > Trichoderma afroharzianum. Next base: position 1,280,082 of record JBBLXW010000010.1, read on the forward strand.
TCTATGAGACCATCAGGGCATGTTTCCGGGTCGTAAGAGGGAAGGTGGGCGATCTTGTCTTCCAAGTCGGCGGATGACTCCAACTCGAGATTGGCCAGAGCCCTCTTAGACGGCTTGATAGCGTTTTCCATTGCAACGCCTGATTAATACTCTGATAGAGAATCTCTGATAGCTATGAAACCGCACCATGCTTGGGGGTGAGCGCCTTATCTGAGTATCAACAGTCGTTCGTTAAGTGTGCATACATGTAGATAAAGTCCCGCCTGTTTCCCCACGTTCGTTTGTTCCCGACAACCTTTTTTGTCTTAGTCTTCCCCTAACGAGCGTTTGGTATCCAGTTGCCAGGTCACCCAATTACGTGTAAGTTAGACTTCAACCTCCGTGGGGAAAGGAATGACTCTACTTTGTCTATGGAAAGCTGTATTAAGTTTGCGATAAGTGAAAGCCCACTTGACCAGCCGAATCCCTAGAGTAAGAGATAAAACTCATTACAGATACATGTCAACAGCCAACAAGCTTCATCTTGGATTCGGCGATGATGACGGTCCCCGGCTTGAGAACCTCACCGTGACCTAGTATAAACAGGTCTGCTTGTATGACAGTTGCATCTGGCGTTGTAACAGGCATCTCGTCGTTCAAATGACTGGTGGTAGTGGTGGAATTGCTAGGCAGCTGCGGCATGATTCAAGTAACGGAAATGCTGTATGAAATACGGCATGCAAAGTTTCAAATGAGAACTGTCAACTCCTTGCGATTGTTCATTGTAAGTGAGTTCTGATTAGACTCTTCAAGCCTTCATGTACGTCAGCGCAAAAGTTTACGAATCATAATTTTATAGGTATCTGGAGCGAAGACATCGGAAACTGAGTAGAGTTGGCCAACATGTCGCCAGGATCTCGTTTCCACTGTGCATGTTTGCAAATTGGTGGTATCATATGAGCGTTGTGCCAATGATCTACTAAGGGCAACGAGGTAAACCACGGACGGATATCGAATTCTTCTTTCATGTTCATCGCTAATAACTTCCGTAAACGGACATGTTTAACCTATTATCAGTGTCGCTCCGTATCGACCATCTTGGTATAGTAAATAGTAGTAGAAAGGTTTGAGATTAATCGTATCTAACAACAAATTCCCACCAAACGTCGCTAGATTTCTCGGGCTCAACATCCCGTAACCCAATATTGTAAAGAGTCTCATTCTTCACTCCGACTTGCTTGGTAAGATATGTGACTGTGTCTGACTTGGCTTGCCTCCATCTTTCAATATGTCCTTCATCTCTAAAATATAGGTGCTCAGGGCATCTGCTCTGGCCAAGACATTCAATTGCCTGCTCCCTGCCAGTAACATCAATCATCATCTTGAGGAGGTCTTTAAATCCACAACATGCGGCGGCGGCGAGTGCACTTCCATGATCCCCCTGGTCCGTTATGATTGCGGGATCAGCGCCAGCTTCTAGCAAAACCCCAAGCGACTTTATGCTCTCAGCCATTTTATCCTTATAACTCTCCAAGAAAGCAGTAATGATTACCGCTTCCAAAGCGCTGCCGTAATCGCCGCCTTTCATACGCTGATTGGGATCTGCACCATGGCTGAGAAGCAACCGGATCTGTTCTATGTAATCGAAGGTCCTCACTGTGGATGCAGCGACAAGGGCACTGCCATAGGGGCCACATTCCACAGCGGCATTCACGTCGGCTCCCGCTTTGATCAGGATCTCGGCCGATTCGACCCTGAGGTTTTGTGTTGCTGCGATGAGTGCATTGCCATAATATTTGCCACCCTCCCTGTCTACATCGACCCAGCCTTGGTCCACAAGCCACTGCAGCATTTCAGTACGCCCAGATAGTGCTGCGTGTTGCACAGCCGTTTCGTGGAGGTAACATACGTTGACATCGACCTTTGCTTCTTCCACCAGAAATGAGACGATATCCTTGTTCCGTTTATCTATCGCTTGTTCCATAGCCCGGCTATATCCTTCAACAAGAGGATTGTCCAGGCCAATGACTCCGACCAAATATTTAAAAATCGGAAGGCATCCACCTTTAGCTGCAAGTTCAACCGAGTTGTGTTCAGGGTATCTTCTATAATTTCGGAGCGCCATTAGTTCAACAATTTTGCCCCCTTCCCACCAGTCACGTAAAACGTAGTAAAATCCGTAGCGGCACATGACGAACAAGGTAATATTTTCGGGCTTCAATTCCCAGGACATTGAGGATCCATCGAGTTTCCTTAGCCATGCCCGGTAGTAATCGCTGCTCCCTTCTACCGATCCGAGGAAGCGTTTAAGAGTGGTAACGAGGGTTTGGTCCGGATCTGCGCTCTCCATTGATCCCAGCCATCTATCATATTGCTGAACATGCTGGGGCCATGTATATGAAATATACGCTTCGAAAGTGTCAAAGCCATAACTTTTCCACTGAATATGAGAGGGCTTCAATTCAGGTCTCATCAGGAAGTTAAGCGATGTAATAGAAGCAAACACATCACATGTTGCTTGAGTCATATTTCTAGACTCGAAATATTCAGCCACTGAAGCATGTGGCAGCATCCATGTCCGTCTCTCTGCATCAATTGTCAGAAGGTCTTGGCAAAGCAATAGGATTTCTTCTTCAGAGTGCCTTTCTTTTTGTACCAGCGTATCTCTTTCTAAAGAATATCGAACTGCCTCTAGCAGTACATCGGATTGAAGTGGCTCAAAAGCACACAGCACCCACTTAACGGCACGCTCAGCTAATGCCACGTCGTCTTCATTATGTTGCTCTCGTATATTCTCCCACAACTGATCGTATGCCGCCATTAGATCGCGAGGTACCGTTCTGGCCCATGTCTTGACGGCATCATCTGAGATGCACTTCAGCAGACTTTTGACTTGTAAATAGACCCATCGAAACCTAAAATCAATAGACGGTGTTGATTAGACGCGTAAGAACAGTAGAAAGGTAGCAGTTTAGCTTACATTCCACCATTTCGAGATCTAAAGGTTTCTTTAATCAATTGCTGAATTTCCACCTGGCGCCTGTTGAAAAATAACTGAGAGTACAGCGTTTCGTGAAGGAATTTTTCAATGTCCCCTTGCTGATTGTCGCTATTGACTGTAATTATATATTTGTCTTCAAGGAGCGTTACGTATTCTCGATCAGGGCGAGTCGAAATAAAAACTTTAACCGGTTTTATAGCCTTTTCCATTAACTCAATAAGAATCTCTGCCAAGTTATATGTTGAAATATCAGATTCATCCAAGGCGTCGAGGATTAAAGTGGTTTTTGGATAGAGGTTTAGAGAGATTAAGATGAGCTCTTTGCAATCTTCATAGCTCAAATCTCTCCCTTCTCGCTTTGCCAATTCACATTTCTGGATGACGCTGGTTTGGATGCGGTCGTAGTGGTATGCTTTGTAAGACAATTGGCGAACAAAGCTCCTCAGAACAACAAGGGGGTCCAACATTAGGGGACCGGATCGGTTGCAATAGAAAAAAGCAAAACCTTCATCATGAGGCGATGTCTCTAAGGTTTGCTTTACATGATCAATTACCCGAGAGGTAAGATACGTCTTACCAGTACCGACTAATGTGTGTTAGAAGTAGAAATGCATGAGCTAACTAAGTATTCCTGGAAGAGCTTACCAGTTCCTTTGAGACATAAGAGCGTTGAAGAGGATGGTATCGCTTCCCAATCGCGAAGTCCCTCGTGGTTAATCAACCAGTCTCCAGTCCCTTCTATCCTCGATTCTTTAATAGTAACGTGGCCCCTACCAAACTTTTCTGAGCTAATAAAGTCCATAAGTCTCTCTAATCGGTCCTTTTCAACCTCCTCTAGAAGATTATCGACTCCCTTGTCAATTCGACTAATGGGCGTCGACAGTTTCTCTAGATTCGTCAACAAGGCCTTTATTCTTTCATCCGTTTTTAAACCAGTCTTGGCACTGCGAGAAGCCTCGCAGACTTGAGATTCCAGTGAAACCTTTTGCTCTTTCATCAACAAGTCAGAAACTAGGTCTGAAGCCTGCTCAGGTCGAAGAATCGCGTTTAACGTTTGTTTGACCAATCCGCCTTTAATCAAGACATCAGTCCGAGCCAGTAGCTCTATTGCAGTCACGTATAAATCTCGCAACGCGTCGCGTAGATTTGATACAGCTTCTTCATCTGCCGTTGTTGCGTTGTATAAATGCTCGTATACCTGACCCCTCTGGACAATGCGTGTAAATAATTGAACTGTTCCAGCAAGTGCTGCCATTTGCTCAATTTGTTTAACCGGAATCTAGTCCAATCAGTAAATTAGAATAGTAGTAGATTCCTGGAAATTTGGCTGTCTTACCCTCAGCAGTGCCTTTGCCGCGGCCCATGGCACACCGGCTTGAGGTGGTGCAAAGTTGATAGCCAAATCGCCGGCCGCGGTAAGAAATGTGATTATATCAGAGACATACTCGCGGAACACGATTTTCTGACTCCCGATTTCAATCTTTGCAGGAGAGCCTTTTTCTTCGAACAATAATTTATTCTTCTCTTTTATCAGATCAATGACATCTTCGGACTTTGCCCGCTTCGATGAATCGAGCCCATGGTTTTCAATCCATCTTTGCGTTTCATCATTGACTTTGCGGAAAGCCTCGTCCCAAAGATCCGAGGCAACTGGTTGTTGAGCTGGAGATGGCAGACAATTTGGCTGCTGGAGATTTGGCTGCTGGAGACTTGGCTTGTCAGGGCTGTGTTGTAACGATGCGTGATATTGGTTTGGACTTGACAGAGGGGGGCTTTTGTTAGGAGAGCGCCCAGAAGACTTGAGGGAATTCTTCCACTCCTTGAATTTCTTTCTGACGCTTGTCTCTGTCATTTCCCCCTGTTTACCATGAAGGTGAATGAACAAAATCTGGTGTGAGAGATAATCATCGCAAGAGAGGATTGTTCGCAGAGCCGCAGGGCAGTGTCAGCAAACCCCGCAGCATATGTCGCATGCAGCATATACATGGATATTCTAACAACTGATTGGACAACAAAATGCTTCATTCTGCCTGGCCAACTATTGGGCCTGGATAAAACGCGTTGGTTGTTCTCTTTTTGCTACTCTTCAACCACGTAGTGACTTATGAAAACGCAGCATCAATGAGCGTTGACGATTCAAAATTGTATCATTCGTATAGCAATATAGCATGTTAAACATCATCACATTCCAAATTATGAGAAACAAAACTCCTTCCAAAAACAGGCCTATGCAAAACTTGACAACTGGGCAAAAACCATCTAGTTGCATTCATCCTTCCAGTTGTCGCCAATCCAGTTAGCTAACTTGTCCGTCAACGTTCCCTCCATATACGGCTCTATATCTTTGGCACTGTAATCGCCGCCGCTAAACTTGAGGGCGGGGATCATCCATGGCTGTAAGAAGTCGATAAAGACGAGGTCTACCGTCTTGGGCTTTCCTTCGACCGGGAAACCAATCTCGGCCTGGATGCAGTTGGGTACTGCGTAGAAATCAATGGGCTTGTGGACGGTATCATCTCCGTCTTTGCTAATGTCGTCTTTTGTCGTATAGCCGCCAAAGAGTCCATCATTGTCCCCAGAGGCATCCACTCCACGCAGCTCGAGGCGAGCTTCTGTTTCATCCTCGACTTGTTCAACAGTCTCAACTTCAGTCTCAACTTCAGTCTCATCAAGATATTTCGGGCGTGGATACATCAGCTGCGGAATGGTCAACTGTCGGGTGTCTGGAAGCCCAGCAACAAAGATTCTCGACTGGCTGTTGAGAAGCCCAATAACCTTGGCAGCAATTTCGTACGGAACATCGGGCACATAGAGGAAGCCACTGGTGAAAGGGCTCACGGTAAACGTATCGTCTCGTGTAAACGGACCCTTGAAAATGTCGAAACGGATACCACCTGTGTTGGCTATGGCCAGTCGAGGCTTGTCCTTCCGGTCCTTGTTGACAACCACGTCGGGGAGCACTTCCTCTTCAAGCCAAGTGTAGATGCTGTCTTTGCCGGGATACGGAGCTCTGGTCATCCACAAGTCTCGGGGTGCACAGCCGTAGCGATGGCCAAGATTGAGAGTTTTGCGGGCATTCTCAATCATTTTGCTCGTTTCCTGGCCCTCTTTGGTGGGAAAGGTTGTTTCGTTCAAGCCAGTGTGATAGTACATTCCGTAAAGGTTGTTGTCGATATACTTGCGTGTGAATGTTGGACCTTTCTTAATCTCAACTTCTTCGTTGTCGCCGTCTTCCTTGGGCTGCTTCTTGACGATGCCATCAATAGACATCCAGCCGATGGTTTCAAGGTAGCGACCGGAGGCGATGGCTAATGACTTGGAGTCATAGCTCACGGCATCTCTTATGTGCAGGTGGCCACCAAAGAAGGCAATGGGCGTGTCCCAGTCCTCCTTGCGGATAGCCTTGAAGACAGTTCTGAACTCTTCCATGCGCACACCGACATGGCCAATGACCACAAAGAGATCGGGCTTCTCCTTGATGGCCTCTTGGAACCAATCCTCCTTAACGGTATCGGCCACCGGCTGAACGATGCTGTTGTTGGCATTGCCTGTAAAGTCGAAGAGGAAGCCAAAGGACACAATGTTAATACCTAGGTTCTTGGTCTTGAACTTGCGGTATCGCTGGGCCTGGGGCACGCGCTTGCCAGTCTTAGGATCAATGTAGTCCAGATTGGATGTGATGTAATTCTCCTTAAAGTTGGGGATAGTGGTATTATGTTCCATGTCGATCGAGTAGGATTTGTACAGCTCATGATTGCCGGTGGTGATGAGGTCAATCTTCTGCTGAGCGTATATATCGTACTGGTACAGGCCCTTTGGGATGGAGCTGTCGTAGATGCCACTGCCCTCGATGCGGTCGCCAGTATCGATGAGGAGGAGATCGGCGCCCTTGTCGTCGGCCAGCTTGTGCATGTGCTGGGAGAAGGAGATGTAGTCGCCCCAGTCGGCGGAGAAGGAGGGCCTAGATGGAACAAGGGATGTGAGCACGAATTCTATGTTGCTGTTGCGACTTGCTGCTTCAACCCCCGCAGTTGGTCGACTCATGGCGGTTTGAGCAAAGAGATCAAGGCTGAATTGAGAAACTTACTCGAGGAAATGCCCGCTGAGCCAGGCGTGCGTGTCAGTCGTGTGCAAAAAGTTGAGCTGACCCCAAGTCAGGTCTCGCATGGGTGCCGCCACCGGCTTGACAGCGCCGGGCTGCGCGGCTTCAACCGCGGCGGCGGCGATGAGCCCGCCGAGGAAGAGAGATTCAAGCATGATGGAGGGAGAAGATGAGGTTATGATTCCATGGATAACGACAGTGATGGTGATGGCGATGGTGATTTGGTGATGAAGATGGCGATGGCGATGGCGATGGCGATGGCGATGATGGGGTTAGGATGGAAGATGGTAGTGGAGCTGGAGGTTTAAGATGCTGGAGTCACATTGAAGGGAGCTCAGGTGCCTGGTTTAGGCCATCAAGGTGGCCCGGGTGACATCAGCGGGGGGGCTAGCCGCTATTGAGCCACTGCGATCCACTAACGGCGTTCCTCGGACACGGGGGTATCCATTACCCGTATATCCAATAGATCACCCGAATATCCGTCATCCATCGTCCATCATCCATATCAACTGGGTATAATACATGTAATCATTGCGTACCTGTTTTCCGACAATTATAATTATAGTACTCTAGGATCGCCGACTAGGCCCAGCAAGAACAAGAGTTGGGGTGAATCAGCCAACATACAAAGTCTGACATCTCTCTTCATATAAAAGACGGAAGCCTTCTGGACAAGACAAGCCAGCAGAAGCATTCCTGAGTGCAATTGCCACCACTCTTTTGACAATTGAGCCCGATTGATTCATACTATTTGCCTTTCCTGCGTTTCTTGATTTCCTATCCAAGGCTGTCGCTATGCCACTCAATATTGTCATCGTTGGCGCTGGATTCGCCGGCGTCTTCAGCGCTCTTTCAGCCAGACGCCTCATCTCCTTGCATCTCAACAAAGATCCAGTGGCAGCCGATATTCAAGTGATTCTCATTGCACCAGAGCCACAGCTCGTCCTGCGGCCTCGGCTCTACGAATCAAATCCGGCAAGCCTCGTTTTCCCACTCACCGACCTCTTCAGCGCGACGGGGATTCACTTCGTCCAAGGCACAGTCGATGCTATCCGTGTCGAGGAGAAACATGTCATAATTGCCAGCCCCTCTAGTTCTACATCAGTACAGCCCTATGATCGTTTGATATTCGCGGCTGGGAGCTCTTTGATCCGAGCTCCTATCCCCGGCCTGGACGACCATGCCTTCAATGTTGATACATTGAGTTCCGCGGTCAAGTTGGAAAACCACCTGCAAAGTCTCAATTCAAAACCTCCGAGCAAGGCTCGAAACACCGTCGTTGTATGCGGCGCAGGTTTTACGGGCATTGAGCTTGCAACAGAGATGACAGGGCGGCTTCGGTCCATCTTGGGCAAGGACGCCGATGCCAAAGTCTTGCTTGTGTCGCGGGGAGAAGAGGTTGGCGATACCCTCGGACAGGGACCCCGCCACATCATTTCCCGAGCTCTTCGTCAGCTGGGCGTAGAGACGAAACTCGGGACAACAGTCACCGCCATCGACGCTCTCGGCATCACGACCCAAGACGGGGAGCGCATTGAAGCCATGACCGTCGTCTGGACGGCCGGTGTAGCAGCCACAGAGCTCTCAAAACAGATTCCAGGGGACAAGGACGCACTGGGCCGCCTACGCGTCGACCAAGATCTTCGTCTGCCGTCGAACAAGGACATCTTCGTAGCAGGAGACTCGGCTTGTGCCCCGACAGGTGACCATAGCCACGACGCCCTCATGTCATGTCAACACGCCATACCAATGGGCCGGGCAGCGGGCTATAATGCCGCAGCAGATCTTCTCAATCTGCCAACCGCGCCATACTACCAGCCATCATACGTCACATGTCTTGATCTCGGCCCGTATGGAGCGGTTCTCACGCAAGGCTGGGACCGCAAGGTGGTATTTTCGGGGGCAATAGCCAAGAAGATCAAAACGTACATCAACGGAACTTTGATATACCCTCCAGGCACAACTAATCCGACCAAGGCGCTTGCTGCCGGGGACCCAGCACTTCAATCGGCTACCGCGCAGCAGCTTCAGGGCAAAGCTTTATCACTTGTCAGTTTCTTTACCTCTAGGGTCCTGTAGCAGGGTATGATATGTGTTTATAGTGTTTTGCCAAAGAGTTGCGTTTCATATCGCTCCTACATGTTAGTATAGGTGCAGATTTTCAAAAGACAAGCTGTTTTATTAAGCTTTTTTATATGTGTCTTTCTTCACTCTCTTCTACTATCCCGGCTTCTGACTTGAATCATCCTCGTATTGAGTTCGGGAACGACAATTTTGTTATAATAGACATAAGGTATCTATTATCGATATACATGTACACCTATGAAACACAGATCGGAATCATCACTATCTACAGCTCAAATTAATACACTGGTAATGCAAAATTCTCCCATCACTTGTCACCCAATCACTCATCACCGGCCACTAACTCATCATCTAAGCATCTGACTTGGATGTCATCACCAAATCGTCCATATCATAGACACCAATAAACTTCAAAAACGCCAACACCTGCGGCGCCGTCCCGCATCCATCTCCCATCGGCGCCGTCGCATTGAAGTCCACCAGCGGAATCATCTTGTCCCCAACCGTCGCCGAAACGGTGTAAGTCGTGTTGAACGCGAGGTTCCGCCCAATCACCTGGAACATGTCCAGTCCAGTCTCTGGTCTCACCGTAACGAGACACGAAGGTGATACTTTTCCAGATGCCTGGGGCTGAGATTCCGTCAGGATCTTGTTCAATGCCGGCTTGTTGAAAAGACCTTGCTTGCCCAGGTTCTGCGTGCCATTACTAGCAGAAGACACGGCGCCCGACACGTAAATAATGGCCTGGCCCTCCTGACCGACATTGACCGTCTTGACAATCTTCGGGGGCAAGACGGTCAAATCGATAAAGTCGACCGTATCCGAGTGCTCGTTGACGACGTACAAGTGCGTGTTGTCCGCGCTGGGCCAAAGACCGTGAGGCTCGACGCCGCTGGCCGGAATGGCGCCCAAGTAGACGGGCATCTGGTCAGACCGCGGCTGCGAATACATTTTCGTCTCGTTGAGCGAAGCCACGGTGACGAATGCGTGCATGGTATCGTTGAGGACGGCAAAGTTGGGGTGGTTGGTCTCGGCCCCCGTTTCCAGGACGCCAACGACTTTACGCTGGACGAGGTCAATGATGGACACCTTGCCCACCATCTTGTGCGCTGTCCAGATCCGTTGTCCATCTGGCGAGATCATCATGTCGGACGAAAAGGCGTCGCCTAATCCCGTGATGTTGGCGATGACTTTGCGCTGGGCTACGTCGATGACGGACAGAGAGGGGGATCGCACATGGTTCGCATACGCCGTCTTCCCGTCCGGGCTGAAGACGACCTTGCTCGGACCTCCATAGGATTCCACATAGCCGACTACGCCGCCCATGAGTCCGTCGACGATGTCGATGCGGTCAACGCCTCGCGTGCCGACCCAGACGTGACGGTTGTCGCTCTCAAAGAAAGCCTCATGAGAGTTGCGGTCCACAGACGTTTGCGAGACAACTAAATTGTCCTCGGTGCTGAATACCGTCACGGTATTGCTCGTGACGGCCAGAGACACAATGAGCTTGCCGTTGGGAGAGAAGCCGAGTCCGTGAGAGTTGACGACCTTGACGTATTGCGGGTTCAAGTCGTTTGTAAGTCGGCTGTCTCCCAGGCTGATGGTGCCCAGCACCTCGCCTGTACTCGGCTTGATGACAGTGATGGTGTTGGATGACTGGTCGCCGGTGTAGAGGCGGTCCGAGTCAGAGATGGGTGCGCCTTTGCCGGCGAGAGCGGGAGCTTGGTCCCACGCTGAAGCAAATCTAGCTCCAAAGCCCAAGGCAAGGAGTGCGAGTGCTCTAGAGGACAACATTTTGCTCTTCATTTCTTTGTTCTCAACTTGCGAGCTTGCCGTGGTGTTGGTGTTGCCAGCAACTTGATTTTCTGGGTTTGATCAAGGAACGAAGAGACAAGCCACAGACGTAAGAGTTGCCATCCTTATATGTTGTTACACACGGAACATTCTCCTGTTACATCCTGTCCGTCGACAGACTCATGGGGACGCCGATCTCAGGGCTACCTGCAGCATCACTGCATGTTCCATCACAAACTTGCTCAACTCCATAATCTATATACTATCTACAAGGATACGAAACAACATAAGATGGTTTTTCAAATAGATTCGTCCAATCAGTGAACTGCATAATATGCTGTTATTAAGTCCGACATGCTTGCCCTATTAACCTTTGAGTAACATTCCAGTCTTTGACTCGGCTCGTCGGTCTCTTGGCATATCCCTTGACTCAGCTCGACAACGAAAAAGGGCAATACGGACATGACTTCTGACATCTCACTGGTCCCAAGCATATTACCTGTCAAGAATTATCCGCGAATCAGCTCTTACAAAACGCTTCTTCCTTTCTCTCTTCTGCCCTTCTGTCTCCTATTGCCGCAAACTCTTGCCCCGTCGGACCATCGGCATAACGCCCAAACGTCAAAAAAGAACATCCACTTCCCCCATCACATCACCCTCCCCTTTACCGCTGGCCCTAAAATCTCACTCTGTCACTCAAAAGGCGGGAAGAAAAAAGTAAGCTAAGGGGGCGTTCCCAAGGGAAAATTACCTACCATGGCCTAGAGCCCGTTCGAGTGAAGCCATGTCGTTGGATCTGAGCAGATATTGCGGAGTATACCTATGTGCCTTGGCTGCCGATGTCCCGAGCAGGGCGGCGAATCACGTCGCGGTGCTTGGATTTTTTCGGTCGTTTTGGCGTTCCCCGGGTCCGGCAGTTGATTGGCAAGGAGAAGATTCTGGCCTCCGTGTTGTCAAAGAGATTTAAAAGACTTGTAGACATAACAGTTGTGAACGCGCTGCCGGTTGTCGGTTTCGGCTTGGATCCCCTGCCGGTCGAAGTGATATAAGTTGGGCCTATCCGACACCCGATCCGGTGTCGCGAACGGCTTGTACTACGAGCTTATGCTTCCAAAGACACTTTGAACAGCATATGTGACTTGGTTTGATAACAACCATGTCAAGAGGAATTCTGAAATTACTTCAGTGCATATTGGGTTACAATCAAGTGAAACCAAGTCCTTACAGCACTATATTTATTATGATTTATCCTGTCTCCCTGGTATCTATTAATTACAGCTTTCCAAAAGTATACATCCAAATCAGCGCTTATTCCCGTTGTTGTTCAATGTCAGCATGCTCGTCATTTTCACCCCTTTCGTCCTCCTCATCCTCCCCATTGTACCAGTCGTCGCTCTCAAGCCCATCGCCTCGAATAAATATTGACCCAATGCAGCCCAAAAGCGCCAGGCCGCCAAATAAACTCCATGCAAGAACCTCGCCTTTCGGCTGAATCCCCATGGACAACGTAAACAAACTACCTGAAGCAAAAGGGCCAATGCTGCGACCTAGAGCCGATAATGTCTGGGCTACTCCGTTCAGGGTTCCCAGACTATTGTGGGAAGGCGCCGAATTGGTTATCTGGATGACATGTGTTAGAATTTTGGGCGGAGGATATATCGCGTCTTGCAACTCGATTTGACTTACCAGTAGCATTACACACGAAAGTCCGCCCACGGCACAGATGGTCTTCAAAATCAGTACAACGCCAAGCTCGATATACAGCCACATGGTTCCAGTTCCCAAACCGAATAGGGGCTTGTCATCAACATAGCCGACCCACGGCATAGCAATCATGCTGACGGCTAGACCAAACAGGGCGAAGCGATACGTGCCCAAGTTTCCGAATCGGCTCTTGAGTGGCTGGAACAGAAACGCTTGAAAGAGAATGGTTATCAGACCTGCGAAACTCAAGCTGACGCCAATTTTGCCGGGATCGAGATCTCGGCCCGCTGGAGACGGAGAGGCTGCAAAGATAGGATACAAACTGTTGAAACTAATGTTGGCCAACTGGAATATCAGATACGTAACCAAGAGGGTCATTGTAGTGCGATTGAGAAGCTCGCGCCATGGCTTGTGTTCCTTGTGATTCCCGTTCGCCGGCTTTGACGCCTCAAGTGCCTCGTCATCATCCGGACTGCCATCACTGTCATCAGAAGCCGCCTCTTCAGAGCTTGGGGATAACAATGGCTGCGTTTGAGAGGCGGCTTGAGGACGAGGCCACCTCGAGCTCCACGATTCTCGTCGTGGAGTTCGACTAAAAATGTTTGAGATGCGATTGGAGAGCCGCGTAGCCCATGTTGGTTTCCACGGATCATCGTCGACATCTTCCAGCGTTTCCTCAAACCAGATGCCCACCACGATGACGGCTGCAGCAAGAACAGCGGCGCTCAGGACGTTCGGTCCAAGGTAAGGGAATTCTTTGCCCATGCGCCCTACTAGGATTCCTCCCAGCGCAGGGCCCGTAAGTCCTCCCAGAGAGTAAATCACGGGAAGATATGTAAATGCCTTGCTCTGGTTGGATCGGTCCGTTACTTCGCCCAGAACAGTTGGCACGCAGGCCGCATTGCCATTGAGGAGACCCATGGCGGCGTGAACCAAAATCATTTGCCAGTACTGCTTACAGAAGCCAAAAGCGCAAAAGCAGCACATGAGCGAAAAGGTCCCGGCCAGCAGCACCGGCTTTCGGCCCACGACATCCGACATGTAGCCCCAGACAAAGTTTGTGGAGAGCTGGGCCAGGGCAAAGACGCTGGCTAGCAGACCGACATACAGACCGCTCTCTTCCTTGGGGATGCCCGGCATGGACGTTACCATCTGTGGCAGATATGGCCCTATCGAGTTGAGCGCCGTTTGCTCTGCCAGCGAGAGAAAGGCCAGGAGGAGGAGCTGGCGCACGGGCAGAGGCGTCTCATCGTGATCGCGGGAGGACGAGGTGGACGACGAGTCGGACTCGACGGCCGTGGCGAAGCGGTCGCTGGAAGCATCGGAGGGCGGTTTAGGAGGAGGCGTTGGGAATGTTTGGTATCGCGGGATCGAGGGCCGTCTCAGGGATGCGATGTTGGGAATGGGAGCGCCGGCGTGGAACGAGCCGGAGGACCTGGACGATCTTGACCGAGTCGTGACGACGCCCGGTCCGGGTCGAGCGTTTGCAGGGCGCGTCATGATGCCGCCGGCGGACAATCTCAGAGTGCCTCTTCTATCGTGTTTCTTTGTTCGTAGTTCCGAGATGTGAGATTCTCAACGGCTTTCTACAGCTCGTCTTTTGCTCGTCTTCCGCGCGTGATGGTCCAATCCGACAGTTCGTTTGCTTGTAGGTGGTTCAGACGGCGGGCGTGTGAGCCAGAACCTGCGCGCCAATCTGCCGCCACAAGATCATGCTGTATCAAAAGTCTTCAGCACGATGCAGATTGTGGCGCTGTGGAAGAAGGATTCGGAGGATGTAGAATGGAAGACGTCAGGGCTGGGAACGATGGAAAGCTTTTCGAGGTGGGGACCTTTGAAAGGTGGTGAGATAAAGGGCGATAACGGTGCCCGGGATATACAGATACGAGACTCAATATGGCCATTAATCAGCCTCGTTTATTCTCGTTTGGTAAATACATCATATTATAATCAACTGAGACGAGATTGCTTCAAGAAGATCACCATTGAATACTTTCATCATGCACAAAGCTGCAGAGCTTCGCCTTTGGTGAGCGGCACGGACCGAATAGCGGGTCAGTCTGCATCTGTTTTGGACGGGTGTGAGATGGAACCTGGCACTGTGAGTGGCTGAAGCCAAAATCGCCGGCAGCGCTGAGACGGGTTTAATTGTTGAAGAAGCCAGTATTAGCAGTAGTGCTGGGTTTGTTGAGAAAATGTCTCGGACAGTATTAGTATTCAAGGGAGCTTGAGATGTTGCATAAGAATGGCGTGCTGCTAAAGAGGATGCCGTGGAAATGTAGGATTTCGATAGTCCCTGGAAGCTGTCTAAGACCATGCGTCACAAACATGCTGATAAATGGCAGCGGCTTAGTAGTTTATTTCTCTTCAAAGCTAACTATATACCACATTAATCTTATTCGAATATTAAGTTGTGTCATTCATGCAGATGACTTGGCGCTCGTGAACTAGTCCATCTCTCAGCGTAGATTGGTCTATGCCTTATGTATGGAGCCATCCAAGTACCTGCATTAAGGCCTCTAGGATTATTCAACTTACATCAATTAATATCAAACATGTCTACCTATCATTCTTATATTAAATGCTGCAGATGTTCGAGTGTGATAGAGTCGGCGAATTCGCTGTGCCAAAATAGACAGCCTCTTATAGACCCGTCATCGGCAATTTGACAATCCTCTCTGCATATACCTTTGATACGCCCGTCAAAGAGAGTCATCGATATTTCGTTTGCATATTATTAAAATCTTCGAGAGAATCTTTCATGAGGTTGGTTGTTATAATGAAGGGAAACATTACATCATAGCTCCTCTACAGTGCAATTATCTGGAGCCTACCAGATTAAGAGAATAGTATTAGGTAGTATCCAATTCAAGACTCAGAACAGCACATAAGAGCTCCCAATTCTTATCCATTGGCTATCCTGATACATTATATGCCATGACTTTCATCCTAATAAATACAAAGTATAACAGTATAACACCCGTCACTCCTAGTCCTGCTCTGCATATACGCTTACTCCATAAGTATCCCGTATTATCCTCCAATAGCATCCCTCTCCATCAACATCAACAGCATCAACATTAACTCAAACCCAAAAGCATCAACACCATCCCATCATCAAACCTCCCCAATTCCGCATCACATCCCTCATCCATCCCGCCCTCACATCATCCCACCGTCCCCCCCCTCCCAAACCCCCCCAAGCCGCTACTATCCGCCCACGCCCTCTCGACAACCTCCCGCGCGCCCTCCAAACACATCACATCCACTATCCGCAGAATATGCCCGAAAGTCCGCGCGAGTCTCGCCAAAACGATAGCAAGACCCGCCTTCAAGGAGATTCACAAGCTTTCTAGAAGATCTAGGCGGGCGAATCATGGGCGCGGGGAAGGCGATTAGCATGAGGTTGCATTTTGGGTGGCTGGCTATTTTACTACTATTTTTACTCCGCATCTTGGTGTCTCACATTAGCGCTATATGGATACAAGATATATCATGGATGCTGATAAACATCATTATCCGAGATCGGTGACTTTGAAGAGATAACCGAGGATATGGAATTAAAGATTGCCAAGTCTCAGTGATATATATCGAGCCATTATTGCTTTCATTGAATACAGCGTCATCCTCGTCATCCTTATCATCATCATCATCACATCTACTGACTTACACCAAATCATCACAATGGCAGCCCTCACTCTCCCAGAACCATTCGCCAGCATCCCCCGTGAATCCTTCCTCTTCGGACCCTCCCCCATCCAGCAACTCCCTCGCATATCCGCTGCTCTCGGCGGCAAAGTCAACGTCTACGCCAAACGCGAAGACTGCAACTCGGGCCTCGCCTACGGAGGCAACAAAGTCCGCAAGCTAGAGTAAACTCCCCTTTTTAAATCCACCTCACCTTCTCTCATCATCTATTCTAACAAAGCACGCAGGTATCTCGCAGCCGAGGCTCTCTCCCAAGGAAGTGATACCCTCGTCTCCATCGGCGGCGTCCAATCCAACCACACCCGCGCCGTCACCGCCGTCGCCGCGAAACTCGGCCTCGCAGCCGCCACCGTCCAAGAGCACTGGGTAGACTGGCACGACCCAGGCTACGAGAAAGTCGGCAACATCCAGCTCTCGCGGCTCATGGGTGGCGACGTGAGACTCGACCCATCGCTGTTTGGCATCGAGCACAAGCCCACGCTGGCGAACCTCAAGGCGGAGCTCGAGAGCGCCGGTAAGAAGCCGTATTACATCCCTGCGGGAGCGTCGGATCATCCGCTGGGAGGGCTGGGGTTTGCGAGGTGGGCGTTGGAGGTGGAGGCGCAGGAGAAGGAGTTGGGCGTGTTTTTCGATACGATTGTTGTTTGTGCTGTGACGGGGTCGACTATGGCGGGCATTGTGGCTGGTTTTAAGCTTGCGCAGGTGAAGCTGGGTTCGCCTAAGCGTAAGGTTATTGGGATTGATGCTTCGGGGAAGCCCAAGGAGACGTTTGATCAGGTGTTGCGCATTGCCAAATTCACTGCTGCCAAGATTGGTCTCTCGGAAGACGATGTGACTGAGGCAGATATTATATTGGACGACAGGTTCAATGCCAAGATTTATGGCATTCCGGATGAGACGACGATTGAGGCCATCAAGTTTGGGGCGAGCACTGAGGCTTTCATTACGGACCCGGTCTATGAGGGGAAGAGTTTGGCGGGCATGATGGCGCTCATCAAGAATGGCGAGATTGCCAGCGGGAATGTTTTGTATGCTCATCTTGGAGGACAGATGGCTTTGAACGCATATTCGTCTATTTAACAGAGTCTTGGTACGTCTTGTATTTCTAATTTCTTAGTATTTCCTTGTTGTTGTAACGAATGAAATATCCCAATAATTTGACCTATAGTGCTTCATCCAGTGAGCACTCCAATATCATCACCGCATTTTTATATGGCGTGTCATAAAATATCACCATGTCCCCGTAACTTTCAGATCTCTAGAGCTCTCCCCAACAGCAAATGTAAACTCTCCATCTGGAATAACCCAATTCTGCCTTTCTACATCCCAGTAGCTCAAATCTCTCCTCGTCACGTTAAACTCAACCGCCTTCGTCTCCCCCTTTTCGATAAAGACCTTGTCAAACCCGCGAAGAACTCTAACTGGGAATTCGACCGTATCTGAGGCTGGGTATGAGAGGTATAGTTGGGGCACAGCTTTACCGCCAACCTTGCCCGTGTTGGTCAACTCGACTGATAGAGTTACATGAGATTCCCATAGCGATGGGTTGCCGCCTTCGCCACCGCCAGCACCAGATAGGGGCTGCTGTACGTCGTAGCCTTCAGGGTACGGATACTTGCCTTTCTTGATGTCACCCACAGAGTCAATGTATGGATATATGTAGTTCTTGAGCCTGCGAATACCCGAAGGAAACAATGCCTCTTCAGCTTTCGGGATAGTGGTGTCAAATTTCGGGGGCTCAACCTCTGGAGCTGCCGGACGCTCATCAGGTAGAGGCGACCTTGGCTTTGTCTCCGTAATCTTGAGGTTTTTGTAGTCGAAAGTTGTATATGAGAGCCCGAATCCAAACTCGTATCGGGGCTCGATGTTATACTTGTCAAAGTGCCTGTAATCAATAAAGAGGCCCTCACTGAAATCTTGTTGCGGAACGACTCCATTAGGCAGATACATGACTTGGCCACCTTGTCCGTAATCGCCGAGGGACTTGCCAATGGTGTACGGCAGCTTGCCGCTCGGGTTTTCCTCTCCAAAGATGATGCTCGCAATGGCATTTCCACTCTCTTGTCCAGGCAGATTGGCAGCAACGAGTGCTTTGATAGTGGGAAGATCGACCCATGGGTCCACCGTCACGGGTCCGACAGCGTGAATGACGACAATCGTCGTACCTGAACCGCCGCCGCAGTTTTTTGCAACCTCAGTGACGAGCACCTCGCCACCCTTTTGCGCCTTGAGGTCAGGGCGGTCAGCATGGACGCTGTCCCACGTACGATAACCTTCGCCAGAGTCAGAGTTGATGAAGACTAGGCATATATCCTGATTCTGGACAATGTCCTTTGCCGGCTTATCATTCTTCAGATACTCGGTAAGTTTGACCTTTTCCTTGTTAAACTTTTTGCGGAGAGCCTCAATTGGAGAAACCAAGTACGGAAACACGACAGCGCCGCTTCCCCAGCCAGAGCCCAGGGTACCGTCATTGCACGCCTGATCCTCACAATAATTGGGCCCCTTGCCCGGTCCAGCATCCTCTCCAAAGATTCCTATCCTTACTTGGCCGTCTCTCTTGGTTTGCGTTGAATCATCACCGCTTAAACGGCCATCAACGCTGAGAGGAAGGGCCCCCTCGTTCATGAGCAAAACGGTTCCCTCCGCAGCTACTTGTCGAGCCAGTATTGAGTGATTAGCCTGCACGTTGACAAATTTGTTGACCTCGACCTTGTCCTGAGGCGACGAACTAGCAGGCGCTGTGACACCCATTTTGTCATTAGTCCAAGAAGAAAAGTTGGGTCCTTTCCTGTCAAACAACTTCTTGTCGTCCTGACCCAGCTGGTACCATGAGGCAACGATGCGAATAACCATGTCGTTGAGTCTTTCAAGGGGTAGTGAGCCGTTCAGGACAGCGCGAGAGAGGTTGGGCCCCCAGAGAGAGTTGCCATCCTGCCAACGCAGTCCATCTCCTGGCATGCTCATATCGAGGCCAGCCAGGGCACTGCCTACACCGGATCGTTGTGCCAACCAGTCAGACATGACGAAGCCCTGGAATCCTAGTTCGTCTTTCAAAATACCATTGATTAGCTTGGAGTTTCCGCAGGCGTATGAATTATTGACCATGTTGTAGGAACACATGACGCTGGCAACTCCGGCCTTGACAGCATCGCCAAACGGCCAGGCATACACCTCGTGCATGGTGCGGTCGTCAATGTTGGACGAGAGAGCGTTTGGCAGCACCCATTCCCAGGCTTGGCGGAAATGCTCCTGCTCGTTGGCAATGAAATGCTTGATGGTAGCCATGACTCCCTGATCCTGAATGCCTTTGATGGTCTCGTAGCCTGCCACACCTGAGAGATATGGATCGGCCCCGAAACCCTCCCAGTTTCGCCCTCCAGCAGGCATCCTACCCAATGGACCAACAACAGGTCCCAGGAGGACGTTGATGCCCTTGCCCCGAGCCTCAAGTGCGTGGGCTTTGCCTCGCTCATACATGAGCTCCCTATTCCACGTCGCTCCCACAGTCACTCCCGCCGGGAAAGCCGTGATATTGTCGGAAAAGCGAATGCCCAGCGGCCCATCCTGGAGGGCCAATGCAGGGAATCCCACATGAACCGCCGGTGCCGTATTTCCAACCGCAAGCCCCATGCTCCATCCGGTTCCGGTGGTTATGTTGACTTTCTCCGCCAGGGTCATGTTGGCCACCATCTCAGCGGCCTTTTTATAGCTGTCGGCCCATTGATGCACGGAACCGCCCCTTGGGGTGGGATACCAGGGCGGCGATTTCCCATCGAGCGGTCTAATCTTGAGCTTCTTGTATCCGAAGGCGCCGCCAGCAGCGAGCAGCATGATGATGATGGCCACAACGGCAAGGACGGCGATGCAGCACCGGCTCTTGCGCATGCGTCGGGGCAGCATCCATGACAGGCGGCCGGGGATGCGCTGCTTGGAGTCTGTCAGTCGCGATGAGTCTCTTGCAGACGAAGTGATGACATCGCCATCTTTGGTCAGCTCGTCCAGGTCCAGGTCATCGTCGGATTCGGCTGAGGTACGTCGCGAGGATTCATGCTCTCGCAGGAGACCCTCCTTGGCGGGATCTCGGGATGGCGCCATTAGAGAAGAAGCAGCAGATGGACTGGTGCAGCTACGGGAATGGCCATGGAACTAGGGGCGATCGATCTAGTGCAGTTGGAGGGAATTGGAAGAGATGAGAATGGGCATCAGACCAAGATCAATCAATGCCTGATGGTAAGGCAATCAAATCGGTGCACATTGCGTCACAGTGCTTTGAGTGCCCACTGATCTGCCTCAGCCGATACGATAAGGCGCCTGTGCTAAGCATCTACTTCATAGGTAGCTGGGCATTGATGGTAATTCATCACTGTCATCTCATCATGAATAGATGCAATTTAATAAAATAAATCACGCGTCGTGTTTTGAAAAAAAAAATTCTCGTGTAAATTACAGTAGTAGTACAATTTTTTCAACATGAATTCCAGTCGCAAAGAAATAAACGTTCAACCAAGCATCGCTCTCATTGTCGTACACCTAACACAGTGCTCCGTGCTAACACCAAAAGCTTCGGGTATTGCTCATGAATATCGACCAGTAATCGTCACTCCTTACAAGCCGTGACCTGTAACACCAAATAGTCAGCATATCGTAACACAATCAGGTACTGTATCATTATTTCAACTTACGTCCAAGTCCTTGTCCTCTCTTAGACACCTCACGAGCCTGCTCCTGCTTAATCTTGGCCCTCCTCGCCTCCTCCTTAGCCTCCTCTTCCAGTCTCCAAACATGGTCCTTTGCAGCCCTCACTCTCATCCTCGCCTCTCCCAGCGCTCGATCAGCTTCGATCTCAGCTGCCTCGGCGTGCATCACATGCTCTCTAGCCTGCAAGATGCTCGGGTCCAGCGCCTGCATGCCGCCGCCGTCACGGTGGAACAGGCCTCGACGCCTGCTGCCCGCCGAGCTGTCGGTGCTGTGCCGGAAGAGGCCGCCGCCCGAGTTGCTGCCGGCGGCGTTGTAGCCTCCCGGACCGCCGTTGTTGGAGCTGGCTACGGAGCCGGTGCGGTGGGACGAGGTGGGAGAGACATCGCGGTTGCGATGGAATAGGCTGTGCTTGCGGCTGGGGGGCTCGGCCACGGGCTCCGGCTGGTAGACGGGCTCGGGCGATGGCTCACTGCGGCTAAAGAAGGGCATTTTGGTTGTGGTAATGTATGGTATGTACTACTGATGTATTGTAGGTCCTTGGAGTGAGCGTGTGTCCAAGGGGTGGCAAATAATGCGATATATAAAAGCGGTGTTGTGCAAGTAAGTGTAAGTGTTTTGTGTAATGGATAACTCTGAATGAGAAAATGAAAAGGGTCGTATCTTCAGGGTCTTTTTATTTTTTTTTCTTGGCCGCCCTCCATCATCTTTCTTGTCCACGCCGATGATGATGTTGTCGTGCTCGTCCGGCCATCTTGGGGCAAACCTGCTTTGATCCCTAGAGCGATGATCGCACGATCGCCGCTGTGACGTCAAATCTTGGTGTAGCTAGCCGCAACAAACAAATGCTTGCCTTGGACGAGAGCCAATCAAGCCCTGAGCATGACGATACAGGTGCAGAGGTGATGAAAGAAGCAATTTATGCAGAATGTTAGCTACGTGCCTTGCGTGCGTTGGTCGCATCGGCCTTGGGACTAGATGTCATCATGCCTTATGCGATGAAGACCTGATGAGCAGAAGAGCAAGCTTTGCTGGCTGCAATCAGTGCGCATAGCTGAAAAGGCCATCGAGATGCTACTAATAATAGCGAGCATCTTGCTCCGATGCTCATCGTACTACGCCCAACCTGTCACTTGGTGCATTGTACTTCATTCACGTTATCAGCCGAAACATGTCGACGACTTGCAGCTGAGCCCAAGACGTCACACACCAACCAGTTAGACAAACGAAACGTTAGCATTCAGTCGATCCTGGTCTAAGACACAAGCAAAGCCCCCTTCTCTAGTGTATAGAGCTGTAACGAAAACAATAGAAATCAAGAAGATGGTAGTAAAAAAAAAAGAAAAGAGAAATTGTGACGACAAATCTAGACTGCGTCGGAAATACGCTACAATGAGCGCGCTGTGTATCGAACATTTTTCCCGCCAATCTGAGCTCCTGCACTCCATTCCAGGAAAAAATTACAACAAAAATAGAAACCGCAAATCGGTCATTCCGCAGTCGAATATGTACGGTGAAGGTCCAAGGTAGATTGATGTAGCTTTGGGGGGAAACCAACAAACAAAAAAAATGGGACAGAAGCAGATTCAAATGACAAAAAAAAAAAAAAAAGAATGCGTCGTTGCGTGGAAAGTTGCCTCTTGCGTTTCGCGGCTTCAATGCAGCCGGTCTGCAAGGCATATCGGGGGGGGTATCAAGAAGAAGAACCCCGACATGAACGGGGTAAAAAGCTACACCATCTTTACATGATTGTGCATTTGTTGTCTTCTCTCTCCTTCTTGACGCTCAGCGCTACACGCGCGGCCTCTGTGAAGGCCTCGTTGACTCCGCGGTTCTTCATGGCCGAACACTCGAGATATCGGGATGCGCCTATTCGCTTGGCGACTTCGAGGCCCTCGTCGTAGGAAATGGTGGGGGGCTTCTCGCGCGGAGGGTTGCCGTCGGCTGCTGCGCCTTCTTCGGGCTCTTCCTCCTCCTGCTGGCGCAGATCGCATTTCAGGGCGACCAGGACCAGCTTGACGCCGGGGCAGTTGTCGGCAATCTCACCGACCCATTTGGATTCGACGTTTTCTAGCGAGTCTTTGCTATCGACCGAGTAGCAGAGCACGATCAAATCGGTGTCATCTGGATGCATGCAACGTCAGCATATGCAGTGGAAGGAATGCGGGAATGCGGGGGTGTCTGTCTGTAATACCGTAAGAGAGAGATCGTAGACGGTCGAATTCCTCCTGTCCAGCCGTATCCCAGAGTGAGAGCTCGATGTGGACGTTGTCGACGAAGATGTCTGCGCCAAATGGTGGTTAGTGCTTGTCATGGGCGAAAAGAAATGAGGCGTCGCAGCGTACCGTGAACGTAGTTTTCGAAGACGGTGGGTTCGTAGACGGTCGGAAAGTAACTATCGAGAGAGAAAAAAGAAAAATGTTAGAACTTGAAGCATTATAGATTCGATTGATGCGGGTGTGGTTGAAGAGGTCAAGGGCGGAGGCGGAGGCAAGGGCAAAAGCAAAGTTGGGCGCGAGTGGGCGACAAACCCTCTTGTGAAGACGTTGAGCAGCGACGTCTTTCCGCTAGCACCATCGCCCCTATAAATTCGCAAACAAGGCGGTTAGCATTCATTGATTTCGCTGATGGAAGGGCGACGAAATTGCCGGGCTCGTCGACGCACAGAAGAACCAGCTTGCGCTGCACCGTCTTGGATCCGCCGCAGAGAGGCATTGTGAGGGATGCTGGGGGATGGGTCGAGGATGGACGCTGAATCGGTCGATTGCGCAGGTAGAAATACAGTCGCTTTTCGTGCTGACGGCGAGTATCGCGTAGATTCGAGGTGACGCGTCGAGGGAGTGGCGCTGCCTTTTGGGTATCGAGGGCTGACGCTGGACGAGGCAATGATGCAGAGGCAGAGGCAGAGACAGAGGCAGAGCAGATGCAAAAGCGGAATCAGGAGCAGCAGCAGGAGAACGAGAGACGAGGCACAAAGTTACAAGTCATGCAATGCAAGCAAGCAGCTCCGGATTATTGGGTGCAAATGAGAGCGGCGTGGGACCTGAGTGGGTAAAAAATCCACTGGCTTGAATCTGTTTATAGAAGCCCGGTTTTTTTCTGCACAAGGGCAATCGCCTCTAGTAAGATAACGGGCGGCTATGCCTTGAGCGGGCTTAGCGGTGCCTCTTAGTCTCTGTTTTTTCCCGCTCCGGCTGCTGTTAATCTCTCTTTACTCGTACAGTGCCAGACAAGGGTCAATACGCAGAAGAGTTGATGTCCATCTGCTTTCATTCTTACAACTGGAGATGCACAGCCAACAGATTGAAAAGAAAGGTGGCTTACACTGACATTCAACTTTCAACATTTACACCTTGACTCCGCCCGCCATTACTCCATCAAATCATAAATCATGTCCCAACAGCGCTGCCACGCTGACAGAGTTCAGGCACAGCGGCTGGATTCCATCAACCTAAACTCTTTCTTTACTCTAGTCGGCGGCTACACTCTGTCCGCGTAATGAGGGGCAGCCAGTCACCATCAGCCTCAAACCCGCACTGCCACGAATAAGGTTCAATAGACCGCTGGCCAGGCATAAGCGCCGAGCAGCAGCGGCGTAACTGCAGTCCGTCTCTTTGCAGACTGGATGGTCTAGTGCAGTTGAGATACCGTGTGAAGCTGGCGGGTTTGATACGGCGTCGCGTACGAGCAACTGGAGATGAGCCCAGCCAGCCCTTAATCAAATGAGCAGCATGGATGGCTGCTTAGTCATGATTCAAGGTTACCTGACAGCCGAAGTAGGTATTGATGTCTAATGCATCCTCGAGGCAGATTGAGTGGCGTCCATATCATTTGCAATCGGCCGAGATGGCTGGGCAGATGCAGCATCGAAAGTACAAATACTACCACTAACACATTTGCAACTCAACATATTACTACCTAGTACCTAGGTAGGTATGCAGGGCTCTCATGTCCATCATCGCCTTCGATATCCGCAAGCATCCATTCCATCACATCAAAGTTCAATGTCACGCACGTGCCCTTGACATGTCCTTAGTCGGCGGGGGTCATGCGCGCTAGGCTCAATACGACAAGCTGCAATTCCATTATTTCAGGGCCACTTTCTCACACGCTCTCTTGCTTCATGTTGTTCCGCAAGGAGCATTATTAGGGGTCCAGTACCTACAGTAACCTGGTAACGACTCGGGAGTATATCCTAACTCCGTGCCCCTTCTCGCCTTATGTAACTGTAACTTGATCACATACTACTGTAGGTAGATCTGATTGATGTCTATCATATCATGTACGGCTGACATACATAGTAGATACCTACTAGTAAGCATTGACGTCTTGACGCTCCCTGCTTTCGTCTTCTCAAACACACCCGGGAGGACACAGACCATGGAAATGTACTAGAAGCCTCATTCATTACCGAGCAATTTCATATGGACAACTTGATGCAAAATAACTCCCTGCTTTGCAAAGTATAAAACTCGAGTGTAACCGAGGTCATCGTTTAAGCACCAAAGCACAGATGTAAAACCACAAGACTGGGTGCCCCCTTGTTTGAAGCTTCGCACTCATGCTTAATAGCGACGGCCGTATTTCGCTTACCCTTAGCGACATCAAAACCAGCAACGCTAAATGCAGGGACGTGATGATCCAAAGCGCAAGTGCACTGAATAATACCACAACCTGGAAACATTACTAGCGGTGTCACCCGGAGTTCAGCCCCAAGACTGCACCAGCCACCATCGTGATTTCAGAATGCAGGGTAGGGCAACTGATCATCAGGAGGTTGCAACTCTTTGCGAAAACCGTCAATAGTCTGCCGCCACAAAGAAAAACACCAACAAAATAAATTGGACAAGATTAAATGAAATAAGTAAGTGAATAAATAAATATTAAATAAAATTGGGTGCCATGATATGAACTCTTGAGAATGCATGCACGCAACAATTTGTTGGAGTCGCCCCAACCACATAAAATTGCAAGTACCTAGATATGTATGTACTCGACCACTATATTGTTGCATTCAATCGATCTATTATCGGTCTATTTTTACAATAGAGGCAATCGTCATGACCTTGATCTTCAATTACTTGGCTCAAATCACGCGTTACTTCTTCGCCGCATTCAGCTACCTTAGCAGCATCTTGTCCCCTTTCTGAGGGCTCAACTAGCTCTCTCGCATTATAGCATAGGTACGTGTGTAGTGTATGTCCGCTAGTCATTCCCAAAATCAATCTAATGCATCTTGATTAAAGATTATTTACCGTTATTGGTCATATCTATCTTGGAGTTCTAGGCATCCGGCATGTTGACGACTAAATCTAGCGATGGCACGTTTCAGTCTCTGTGGATGAGAAGCTTGGATTGGATAATCGTGCCTTCGAACAACTCATCAACACATTGATTGACGATCTTACACCTGATATCTATGCAATTCAAGTCTCTCCTGATGATGGCGTATTATCGGCATCTACATATCCGGAAGAATGACAAGACACCCTGTGTTGGCTACCCCCCCGTATCAACCATGATCCAACGCCCAGAAAATGTTACGCTTGAAATTGTAAGACTCGTACGGTATGAAAGAGTTTAGAGATATTTCTGCGTAATTACACAGCATTATCTCTTTCGGAAGCATATTCGCGAATGAACTCGAAGGGTGTTTTGTTGGTTTCATAGAAGCCTGTTTCGTAGAGGGAAGATTTGGGAGAGAATAAAATGGGTATATTTCTACAGAAAAATGGAATCTATCAAAATATAAAAATAGTTGCCGAGTCAAATTTCTATATTGGAATTGTTCATCAATGATCTTCGTGCTGTCAATACGTCTCGATTGAGAAGTAGGAGGACTCGATAAAGCATCCAGATGTACTGCTGAACCATCTGATATGGGAATTCCGCTGGCTCTCAACAAATGATATGAAAAGAGGCAAGCCTAAAGACAAGTCACTACGGAAAGGACGCTCAATATTTCCCAGACTGACCATCAGTCCTTGATTCACTGCTCTTTGAAGTCGAAACCGTCTTCGGAGGAAGATTGTGAACGAGATCAAAATACTACAAGAGTGACAAAGTAAGATGATGTTAAATTGATAGCACCAACCTCAAAGGCCTTGATGGAATTGGCATTGGATCAGAAAACTGACTGAATGTGTGTGAAAGACGATCAAGTGAATAGGAGCCCTCGGCTTCATTTCCCCCGCGCGTATTCCGGTTGGACTCCTCCTCGCCCTCGAGCTTGAAGATGGCATTACCTAAAAAGGCAATGTTGAATCAAGCCGTAGGGATCGTCTGTTAGTGGCTAGCCTTGTGTCTGGGGAAATGCAAACTCGCTATTTTTTCTGCATGGCACATCTGCCGTAGCCGGTAGGTAAAGCGTTCATGGAGATATCTTCAAGAAATCCCACCAATGACCAATTTAACCGTCACGGCAAATGGTCAGGTCACATCGATCTGACACGAGGTCCGGTTCAATCACAATGCGGGAAAAAAAGCTTGACATGACCTAGAGTGCATGCTTGGATGCGGAATTTGTCAGTCGGCTTTCCGCACTAAGCTAGGGTACTTGGAGCTGCTTGTGGAAGGGATTGACGATAGTCTTGGCACAGAGAGATGATGAGCATCTGTGTTCATAATGTTTCCTTCATGAAGCAGGACGCGTTTCGGGTTGACAGATGCGGAATACTCCATGCAAGCACCAGGAATAAAAGTCATTGGTGGAAAAAAAGCATGGACTTTGAAGGATAGGGCTGTGAACTGATAGTCAAGAGATAGTAGAGAAGGAGTATCTTGGCAGCAAGAAGTAAAACACGGAGTATAGAAAGTCTCTCATGATGAAGTATATAAGAGAGACGACGGAATCTGAATAAAGGGAAGTAATCAACCTCAACAAAGCAAGTTTATCACAGATATCTCACATCAAACCTATTACCAAAAGAATATCACCGAGATATCCTCTACAATGGCGCCCAAGTCCATCATCAGCCTCTTTTCGCTTCTTCCCGTCACGGCTGTCCTAGCCTTGAACCCCAGCTGTGCTCCTGGAGGCAACTTTGACCTCAGCGTCTGGAGCCTTCAGCTACCAACTGGCAGTGATGGCAGCGTCGACACCATCAAGAGCAAAGATCTTCAGGGTTGCAGTGGCTATACCGGCCCCACGTTCTTCACAGACAAGTCCAATGGCGAGATCATTCTGACGGCACCTGGCAATCCAGACATCACCGGCTGTGCCACCACCTCTGGTAGCGAACACTGTCGTACTGAGCTGCGCGAGGTCGACCCCAAGAGTGGCAAAAACACGGATTGGGCCCCTACGGGAACCAACACGCTTACCGTGAGCATGAAAGTCGTCAAGGCAGACGACGGCTCTCACGGCACTGCCATTGGCCAAGTGTTTGCGTCCGCAGCCAGCAAGCCGCTTGCAGAGATGTACTACAGCACCAAGGGTGACATTGTCGTTGGTGTCAAGGAGAGCCCAGATGACAACCAGATTGTCACGAAGCTTGGTAACGTGCCTGTGGGAACGTACTTCACTTATGTGATGTCGTATTCCAAGAATGTTCTGAGCATCTCCATCAACGGAAAGAAGACTACTCTCAGCACCTATGATTGGGATTCTCCAAACTGTTACTTTAAGAGTGGCAACTACAACCAGGGCAAGACGGCCGTTACTTCTGAGGTGCACATCCAGTCCATTGCCGTCGTGCACTCCTAAAACGGCGCTGTGAGAGTCATGGCAAGGGAAAATTCGGAACAGATGCAGGATGGCTACATGGGGCGAGAGGCAGGAGATTAGTGATACTGAGTTGGCGGAGGATTCAATGTAACATTAGTTGAGAGCTAAGGTAACTGTCGTATATTCGTATATATACGGTCATTCATTTTACGATTATGCCAAGATTACTAGTTCTCGGGTCGAACCGTATAAGCGCGTCACTTCCTTGCAGTAACTATGACCCCCTAGTGTAAGATGCTGCAAAGAACCACACCAGTAAGACCGCCTAATGCAGGTTACTCATGATTCATAGCATCTCATCAGCCCAGTCGTATCATCGATCGCACTCCATCTTGGAGGGCGTGTCGCCCGAGGAGAAATAGGGTGGTATTGAGCCTTTGTAAAGGATTGCCTATACTATTTTGGGCCGGGCAAAACAGGGAGCTGTCTCTTAAAGAATTCAGTTCAGATAACGGCAGTTGTTTTGGGAAATAAAGAAGATCGGCCAAGAAGCTACTGGTGGATTTATGGATTTACGGCTTTCGCCGCCTCGGCTCTCGAGACCTTCCTCGTCACTTGACCTCGACATGTATAATTGGTGGATATTAAATTTCCATAGGAATAGCATGGCTGCATCCTCCAATTGAAGCTATTGTCTAGTTCAATTACTCTATTACCGTAAACATGGAATGCAACGGAATTGATGATCGCTCTACCTTCTCCTCCTCCTCGATAGTGTAGACTTGGAGTGCCTCAACATTTGCCAATTACTATCATGCATCAGGAATGTGGTTTAAGTTGGGGGTCTAAGGAAAGCGGCCGCTAATTGGACTAGCAGAACCTGGAGAAGTGCACTATGCAGTTAACGTTGCTCTATGTGGGAGAGCTTAAAGGAAGCTTGAGTCTGGATATTTGCCGACGGAATCAGCCTCTGTGTTAGATGATACGTTTGCCATGTGTGAGCGGGGAGCCAGTCTACTTGCGTACATTGTCCACATTGAGAACACACAAACTCATCGGTTCCTAATACGGGAATATGGTTGTGATATGATCAAGTGGAGAGATAGGCAACATGCTGTGCGAGATGGAGCTCTTGATATTTTGCCTAGGCTCTCGCAAGCTCGTATCCTGTTGCCTCTTTCCATCTCTGGATAGTCAATATGCAGCGCTGTCCGTTTTGGCGCACCTTTGCAATCATTCTTGATAATCCCCCCAAACGGATGATAGATGGGGCCACGTCTTGGCGATATGATGACCACGAGTGGCGAAGAAACAAGTGTTTGTATAAACTGTATAAACCATATACTAAGTAGAGTAAGTATAACTATTTCCGTCGATACGAATCGACGTCGTTGCATGCGCATGAGCCTTAACACGACTGACAATGATACATAGTGTACGTTTACTCCACCGGCTACTGTGCCGAGTTCAGGCCAGGGCCACATGTCAAAATCCCTGCGCCATCGCAAAAACAATCCAACAGAGTCATTGATAAGTCTAAATTCTTGTTTTGGTTCTGCGTTTATGCATAGTGCCATTGGTGGAATCGCCGAGACAAAGTACGAGATTCTGTGCCTAGCTGCAGTAAATTGGTGTAGGCCGTGTTCTGTCCAGGGCTCCCCTAGCCATTTTGCTAGACTGCATCTAGCCAAGACAAATTCCTGCAGCTCAGCTTCTCCACACAATCTGATACGGCCTTGAAATGAGAAGGGTTGGTTTCTGGACCGCCAGTTGGCTTTGATTGGGCGTCTCAGGGGGGAAAGTAGATCTGCACGGCCCAAACTTGGCGATTTGGGCATTGGTTCGCAGCCCTCCTACTGAACGTAACGTTGGAAGAAAAGGGCGGGCATTTTCAAGGCTGTTTGGCTAAGCTTTTTGGAAATGCTAGCAACCCCCTGTATCTTGAGGGTCAGACGGTCAGAATAACTACCTAGGTAGACAATTGCCGTCAACTCTTGAGTTTAGTCAGTCTCTTGTGGATCAGACGAAAGGAAGAGACAATCCTGGTTGCTTTGACCTTCCTTTGATAGACGCCGAGCTTGAGTTGCCTGTTCAGCTGTCTTGTACAGGCTAGAAGTTATGCTTATTCATCGCGGTTTAATATTATCTGCCCACCAGTTGCGCTCCATGACTACTGAGTACCCCATAAGCTGATTATCTCATACGATTTGCAAGTTTCTTGAGAGAGTTCTAACGCGAAACATTTCGAGCATGTCATTCCTCCTACGGCAGGGTTTCGCCTTGGTTGACGAAAGAGGCAGCTGAATGGATGTAAGCCTTTCATTAACGTTACAACTAGCATGGGGTCAGACACACAGAAACTCATCAACAAGAGACTCAGGCTGGCAACCCGCCGCGAAAGCCGACGTTCTGGATGGTTTAGCGCAGGGGCGGAAAATGCCTGGACCTGCAATGGAACTGGGTTCGGAGTAGTATTCCCATGAACGGGGGGGGGGGGGGTCGTGTACCTCGTATACGGAACATCGCAAGGCCAATTGGCTCTAAAACAACATCCCACGGAGTTCCGAAGTACTCTCCATACAAACAGACAACTAATGCTTCTATGGAAGGTTGTGTTTATATAAAGCCTCTGTAGCTCCCTCGTTGAAGCCAAGAGAAATTCTTCATCACCGCCCAGCCTTCAGCCTCAACCGCATACGACAACCTCTCGATCACAATGCGCAGCTTCGACGCTCTCTTGCTCGCTGCCCTTGCGGCCTCGCCCGCTCTGGCTCGCCAGATTCCCGCCAATGTCCAGAGTCTGTACAACTCGATCCGTGCCCAGGGCAGCTGCAAGAACATCCTCAAGGGTGGCTTCTACAGCCAGGAGGGTGACTCCAAGAGTAAGTAGTGAAAGAAGGGAAAGAAGACGAAAGATGCTTCGTTCAAGAGGTAACTAACATGAGTCTCAGACTTCTGCTACTGCGGTGACCACTTGAGCGACTACCGCATCATGTACCTCCAGGGCACCGGCGGCAACCTGGTCAACATGGACATTGACTGCGACGGTGCTCTCGGCACTGGTGACGGCAGCTGCGACAGCTCTCAGGATACTCAGGGCCAGACCTCATTCCAGGAGACCGTCGCCAGCTACAAGAAGGGTATCAAGGACCTCAACGCCTATATTCACTCTTTCGTTGTTCTCGGAAACGAGGGCAGCAAGAGCGGCTACGTCACCTTTGACCCCCGATCTGTTAATGTCCAGCCTCTGTCTATTGTTGCTGTTGTTTGCGGCAACCAGATGGTGAGCATCCCACCCGAGTATGATTCATAAACAGCATATCAAGACTAACACCGTGATTAGTTCTACGGCGTCTGGGGTGACACCAACGGTGATGATGGCCCTCCTCTGGTCGGCGAGGTTTCTGACTCTCTCGGCCGTGCCTGTTACGGCAGCGCTGTCAACGGCAACGCTGCCCACGACCCCAACGACGTTCTGTATATTGCCTTCACCGGCAATGATGCCGTCCCCGGCGCCAACGGTGCCAACTGGGCTGCCAGCTCCTTCAGTGCCTTTGAGTCCTCTCTGGGCTCTCTCGGTGACCAGCTCGTTGCGCGTATTGGCAGCACTGGTGGCTCTACTCCACCCCCTCCCGCCTCTTCCACCAAGCCTTCCGGCTCTCAGCCTACCTGCTCCTGGTCCGGCCACTGTGCCGGAGCCTCTTGCGGTAGTGACGACGATTGCTCTGATGACTTGACTTGCAACAACGGCAAATGTGGCACCGGTGGGTCGTCTTCTCCTCCTCCCACTTCCTGTTCGTGGACCGGCCACTGCGCTGGCGCCGCTTGCAGTAGCGATGATGATTGTTCTGATGAGTTGGCTTGCATTAAAAAGGTGTGCGCCGTTGACGCGAATAATTAATTCCGCGGCACTGGCATGGAGATTAAGAGGCGGTTGTCTGTGGAGCTGGTGTTTCAGCGTCTGATGGGCTGAGGCTGGCTCTTCATCGACAATGACACTGCCTGTTATGAGTACGATGCATTTGTTCATGGCACGAATGATGTTTACTTTATATATTTTGTATATCGGCGGTTGTGTTAGCCGTCAATTGTACATAGCTTTATGACAGCGTTGTGGAATAGCGTGGGTTTTTAATGCTTACATATTGCTGGACATTTCTCATTGTCTTCTTACTGTGATTCTCAGCTTTTCTCTTGCCTTTTCTTTATTTAAGCTCCAAATGAGCCTATCATTGGCAGTATACTAAGTAAGAGTGTTAGTGATATGCTCCCCGTCTTGCTAGAGTAGTGCGCCCCATGAGTAAATCGGAGTTGATGAGAATCTACAGAGTCAGTCAGTGTAAAAGACTTTGCAAAGGTGTGCAGTAATAAAGCGGCAATGCCGTAGTAGTTTCAGCTTGGCTTATAGTAACAACTTCATTGGCTGTTGTGAGGCATTAACCCCTTTACAAACGAAACAATGCCCACATTGCTTGGGGAGCCGGGCCGACCAAATGTCGGATCACGTTCCGAATATGTATTCTCAGACCGACCCTACTTAATCAGCGGGCATTTCCACGACATGGCTGCTACGAGATGAGACTAAATAACATCTGTTTTATTCAACGGTTGTGCACAGTGTATCAAGTCACAGAGACTCAACATAGAGGGGCATATAAGCACTCTGGCAGAGTAAATCGTGCATTTCATATATACATAGCGAGTCATATATACATCCACATCTAGCGCATCGACATCATCGCCAACAACAATATGTACAACTGGCGGCGACAAAGTATTTCAACAGCCCGATACGCAGGCGTAAGAATGTGGTTGCGTCTAACAGTCTCATGTTAGTCCAAGCACACAACGACAACGTATTCAGGGAAAGCTTGCCACAAACCATCAAAAAAGTTTATATACAAGAAGGAAGCTCCTCACATCGCAAGAGGTTGAGGCTCGCTTATGCGGAGGCGGGCTTCTTCGCAATGGGCATGTCGTGGGAGTACTTGAGGGTGCGGAGGTCCTTGACGGGGACGGCGGCCGCGACATCAGCGGCGCGCTTGGAGGCGGGCTTCTTCGCAATG
The DNA here is from genome assembly GCA_037893235.1 of Trichoderma afroharzianum. Taxonomy (NCBI): domain Eukaryota; kingdom Fungi; phylum Ascomycota; class Sordariomycetes; order Hypocreales; family Hypocreaceae; genus Trichoderma; species Trichoderma afroharzianum. The sequence goes on from JBBLXW010000010.1 coordinate 1,313,885, forward strand.
GGCATGTCGTGCGAGTACTTGAGATTGCGGAGGTCCTTGACGGGGACGGCGGCAGCGACATCAGCAGCGCGCTTCTCGGCGGTCTTGACGGCGGCACGGTCGCCCTTTGCAATAGAGACGGGGACCGAGTTGGCGTACTTGAGGTCGGTCAGGTCCTTCCACTCGGTGCCAGCGCGCTTCATGCTGGGGGCAGCGAGGGCAAGGCCGGAGAGGGCGACGGCGATGAAAGTGGCGGTCTTCATGATGACTTCTGGGTGAAAGAGGTGAAGTTGCAAGGGTTTGATGTAAGCCTTTGGTGTGTAGAAGTTCAATTCAAGTGCGAGCGCAATGCAAAATCCGGGGCAGATCCAGGACGAGTCTGGGGAGTGACGCCTCGCCTCCTATATATCCAACGAGTGCCTCCGAGCCAAGCTTTCCGTCAGAGCACCTCATTCGACTGCTCATATCCCAGGTTTATCTCCTGCTCCAAGCAGGTTCGCGCAGGATGCGAATAATATGCATTTTGACCGAAAGATGTGCCGATACGCCGCCCAATCAGGCAGGTGGATATTGTATTGTGTGGTCAGGCGCTAAAGCCTAATTTGCCCTGTTCTGGAAGCTTGCCGATGCTAAGCAGCTGTTTGGAGGATGAAAATGTGCAGTAAGAAAGCAAGAAATGAGGTGGATGGAGAGGTTGAGACTCAGGTGAGCTCTGATGGACCGTTGCAGTGAGTTGATCGGCGGCATCAGAAGGGCGGCTGCGGTCACGGAGCGTCTGGGTTGGTGTTTTGGTGATGGTTCGAGTATAATAACCGCGAACTATTGGCGACTCATGTACCCATGCGCATGAACCTCTAAGAACTTTAGTTGCATCATTAATGTAAGGCACCTAACGCTTTGAGCGGTAAAATACTCGTAGGTACATACCGTGATATACTTGACAATATGGAGCATTTCGTAGGCCCCATCGGTACCTTGATTGCTCATGTGCCTGAGCCGTGCTTCTTAGTGGTGGGCGTTTCCGGCCCCTGGATGATCGATCAGCATCCGACCAGTTCGAGCAACTACCGCATATGGAAGACACCAAATAGACACGAAGCATACAAGGCCGAGAGCAGAGGCCCGCTTTCGTTGCTAATCCTATCCAGGGAGCGAATACAACGATAGAAGCGTATGTCTTACATGGACTATGCGGGGATTGTGAGAGACTTATCAGGTATGGCCGAGATAGGGCTATGAGAGAGGCAGGTCGAATGGCGCAATAGACACATGGCGACCTTGGCTATCCGCTCTGGAGCTACTCCCTGCTTGGCATCCTGTATCAATATTTGCTACTGTATTCATTTGTCTTCACGCTCTATAATATTCCTAGGTCCGGGAGCTTCCTTTCCTAATGATCCGCAAAATAGGCTGCATGCCTGAATGAGTGAGACGACAACGGTACATGGAACGCCGGAGAATCAGCATCATGACACGCCACAACACAAGGGATATTCTACGTAGGATCGCAATTGCTAACAAGGTAAAACTGAGGATATCGTCTTGGCATTTCTAGCCTATCTCAGGCCGACGCTGAAAGGAACCACTTATTCGTCATGGATTTTGTACACCATCTTCTCTCCGCTAATAGGCCGCATATACTCCTCGTTACGGCTTGCGCTCGATCTCTGTGAAACCAACCCGCTGCCCAAGAGCACAAAGCCGTCTGGAACAATTCTCTCAAGTCCTCCAGGCATAAGTCGCACAGGGTTGGGCTCCAGTTTCACTTTGCCATCCGCCGCTGCCGTGCTCAAGAAGTTGAAAAACTTTGTAGCAAATACGCGAGCCTCGGGGTTAGCAGCAATAATAGCCCCTTTGATACGTGTTAGCAACGTGAAATGGTCACACCCATGCGAGCAGAGGTGCTAGACTTTCTCTTAACGTACCGTTATACCCAATCTCATGGCCCAATCCTTCCCACACGGCGCCGTAAATGGGCTTCACACGCAACTCTGATGGATCATATTGGCCGCCCTTGGGGCCGCGGAATACAGCCATCTTTGCATTGTCACTCAAGGTGCTGTGAACGCTGTACACAGACTCTCCCTCCGAAATGCTGTCCACAGCACGATCGACGCCCTTGCCCTCGGTAGCTTCTTTCACCTTCTCAACCCATTTGGGGTTACGGTAGTCAACCAGGACATCATAGTTATACGGCGCTTGGCGAAGGAAATCATGCTTAGAGGCGCTCGCCGTGCCGATGAGACGGATTTTGCGGCCGGAAGCACGAGCTGCAAGCTGAACCAGCTGGGCGGCGTATAAGCCGAGAGATGTAGATGCGCTATAGATGAGCACATTGGTAATATCACTTGCCTTACCCGTTGAAGAATTGACCTGGCCATCAAATGGACATGGGAGACCGAGACGAGGAAAGACTCCTTGAGCAGCTGTCAATCCACACATGCTAATCCCAGAAGCAGCCTCAAGCGACATGTTGTCCGGCACCGACCATAGCAGGTCATACGGGGCGGTGATGTACTCGGCAAAAGCTCCAGGGCGATCATTTACAGAGCAAGCTTTACGCAGGTGGTCGTTAGCATATATATACACATCTCACTGCATCATTAGAAACAGCATGCGCGGTCTAATATGGGTGGTGACTTACCGCCCTGATGGAATCCTGCCACACGCGTACCGACTTTGGCGCGGAGATCGGACGAGGATCCAAGATCAGGCCCGACGGCAGTTATGACACCGGCAAAATCGGTTCCAATGATACGTTGCTCTTGTTCTGCGATAGGATGCACGGCATAAATGGCGTCTACTGGATTGAGAGCCACAGCATGGACGCGAATGAGGACTTCACCATTACGAGGCTCGGGAATGGGAAGCTCTTGAACAGATACATCCTTGGTTGCGGTAGTAAGAACGAGGGCCTTCATCTTGCTGGCTAGTTTTGGCAACTAGTCAAACTCAGAGAACAAACAAGCGAACAAAACAGTATCTAACAGTGAGGATTACTTGGAGTAAGTCGACAAAGCTGCCGCGAGGTGTTTCTTAAATAACGGAGACGACTGAATATTGCTGATCAGAATGGTGAGGAACCACACGGGGTGTTTTGCCGTAAAAGGAAATGCTTTGCTATCCTCCTCTGAACGCGGAGTCAAACTACTACCAGGTAATGCGTGATCCTCTCTACATGTATTTAATAGGATTCGCTCGAAGTGCCATTTGTAAGCCTCAGTGTCAGTACAACTTCGAGACTGTGACTGCGACAACACCAAATACAGACTCAATGTGCAGAGCTTTTTGCTGGCAAATCGTGAAAACACGATAAAACAACATGATGCAAAATGCCTCACGAGTAAGCGCTATACGAATTGCTTGATAATTCAAAATGAATTGCATTTCTAATGAAGCATGTCATTTGAGAAAATTCTGACCATTATGACATAGCCCTGTCGTTTTAGACTCTGAATAGTGAGGATGGCGCAGGACGGCGCAAGGTGAGTGTGGCCGAGGCTATCTGAACAGTATCCGGATTCGGATTCGATCGAAAAGGTCTTTGCGCATCAAGCACAAGTTACAACTTCTAGTTATGGCTATTCTTTCGAGCTCCCTTTGAGGCTTTCAAGCTTCTTGATACAAGGTTAACATATTGATGGTTTGATGCGCGCTTAGTGATTGAAAGGTTGAGGTAAGGCTGATAGCTTGAAGAGTGGAATCAACACGATTCCGAAGGAGTGCGTGCCTGTACTTTCAACCCCACGTAGGATTGGGTCTTTTCTCTTTGCTAGTTTCTCTTTGCTAGAACAGAAATGTTATCTTTTATGTTAATTAGTCAAAGACGCAAAGCCTGCAATATGGGCCTATTCTTATTCTCGACTTTATCTAGTTCTAGTCATGATGGGTTGAGAGTTGATAACTTCGGAATCACTAACCGGGATTCAAGCCAACGCTGGTCCTGACTGGTCATATTCCGCTAGCTCCTAATCGTCTCACCTCCACCTTACTCCGAAAACTTCAAATTATCCCCGACCCGTGACTTCTCTTCGCTTGGAATAAACGATGAGAAGAAACCTCACCCATTTGGATGAATTAAAGGCTCACTATACACTTGCGCCACATTAAGCATGGGATGTTTCACACAAGAGCCTTGAATCTACTATAACCTTAGAGAGTGGGCATCGTCAATTATCTTGATTCCTTTTAGTAAGGACGGAGGCCGTAGCTCGTGAACCGCATTTGCATCCCCATCTCGTCGGTATACTTACTTACTCGGTACTTGGCCCAGCCTCTCCAATTTAAAGATCAAAGGCTTGCCCACTCATCGAGTATACGAGCAGCGCCTCGCAAAAATTGCCCCTCTGGGATCACAGCAACTCCAGTTGCGACCGTCAATTCGCTTCGACAGGCAGCTTCTCAACTGACTCAGTCGTCGTTGATCCAGTGATTTCTAGTATGGTTCGCTCAGTGAGCCGTAGCAAGGGCTGTGCTCGTTGCTTGCAACGAAAAGTCAAGGTGGAGCCGTCCCGACGCATCGAGCCTTTGTTTTGCAACTCATTGGCTAACTTATTGACGCCGTCGCAAGTGTGATGAGAAACTGCCTCAGTGCTCTCAGTGCCAACGTATGCGACGGCCTTGTCCGGGGCCACAGACAGGCACAATCTTTGTCCATGCGGTGCAAACGGAACACGGCCCAAAGGCCGAGAAAAAGCTGCAGGTACAGGTTGCGCCTACGTATCAACAAGTCCCGATAACCAGTGCGGCGATTAGGCAACTTGAATGTGTACGAAGAACTGCGGGCGAATCTCCAACTATATATCAGCCTTCAGTTGCTCCGGCATTTGACCAGTTATTCCTGACAACTTTTATCGATTCGTTTGCCAAACCTAGCTCCGGCTGTGATCCTCACCAGTCATGGATGAATCACCTACATGAATTTCTGAATAGCGGAGACACTCCAATCAGACAATCAATACGAGCCGCGGCAACGGCGTACCATGGCAGAGTAGCTCAAAATGCAGCTGCTGTACGTGCAGCCGAGCATTGCTACGTTGCCGCTCTGCGGAGCCAACGCTCTAGACTAACCCCTTATCTGAATTCTCCCAGTTCTCCATACATACCTGATGATCAGGAGGTCTTTACGTCAATGATGCTGCTGTACTTTGAGCTCATCAGTCCATCCTCGACCGCAAGTTGGCTTAAGCACTTACACGGAGTTACTAGCCTACTTCAGCTACGAGGCCCGGAAAGTTGTCAGGCTGGTGGATTGCATCTGCTGTTTCGTTCTTTACGATTGCTCGAGGTAATAGATCTTGCCTGGTGTTTGTGTTCTTGGAGGGTAGGCTGATTCTGTTTTATAGGCGTTTTCATCGTTTCGGAACCGAAAATTGTCGGCATTCGCATCCGAAGAATGGCGTACCGTTCCTTTTGCAATATCTGGAAAAAATGACATGGATAAGCTCATCGATATCCTTCTAGTACTTCCAAATCTTTTGAAGGCCAGAGGACTCGACAATGACTCCCTCCTTCATACAAAACCTGCTGTTTCTGTGGAAGAGCTTTCTGCTGAACTGAGTGTGTACAAAGAGCGGTACATACAGAGCATTCTTCTTGCCCATGAAACCAGTCGTAGGATGAACGAATGCCCCGATGAAGATGATGAGGCAGATGATTGCCTTCAGTGTAACACATGGATCGATGGGGGCGGTGACTTTTGCACAGCGATGCCGGAGGCGTTGTTCTATTCTGCTAGAATCCTTATTGAACATGTTGCATTTGGAGAGAACATTGAATCTTGCGAAGAGCGCCTCATAGGGGAGCAACAGCTCTATGCTTCTCTTCTGTTTAGAATTGCGGAGTTGGCTAAAGAGGAGGGCGAAACAGAACTGAATGCGGGAGCTTGTGTACAGATTGCATTTTGTCTCGAAATTGTTGAATCTTTTGGTCTTTCATCCGCATGTAGAGAGAAGGCGGGATTTCACTTGCAGCAACTGGGATGGGGAAATGTGAATTTACCAGGCTGAGGATTTTTGTGGGCTGGCTATTTTCACCTGTAACGAGTCATGAATAATTCCAAATAAATATACATTAATAATTGGTTCATACGTATATAGTTAGCAAGATGGATCGAGATTCGAGACATGTTTCGTTACTATTACAAATGTGCAAAACATCTATCGGCATTTACCAAGTCTTGTTATTTGTCAGTTGCACTATGTCCCTTTCACCATTTCACCTTACCAACAGCTACAAGATATTGCGCGATAGAGTATCCGATAGAGTATCCGGTAGAGTATCCGATGGAGTATCCGATAGAGCTCCTTATAATAGTTAGCATCTGATAATCTATGCCATCGGCATAATAAGATTGCCGGCGGGGGCTCGTTCCGGTTAGCTTGAGTGGTTTTGTTTCTAGGGAATGTGGTCATGGCTTACAGTTTTACATCTTTGTATTGTGCTTCTTCCGAGGATGATGGACATCCTGAGCTTCTGTGACATAACGGATAGATTTAGCGGTAGCTTCATCTAATACGAAACAGAGAGTCATGTGTTGCAGTGATGGATAGAATGTTCATTGGCCTGGAATTCGCCATGGGTAGAGAGAAATAGCAATAATTCAACGGCACTATGTTTTTTTTTTCCAAAAAAGAAAGAAAAAGCATCTACCTAGATTCAATTGTATACTTTGCACGGCTCAAGTGAGCCTTGAATTTAGTATTCGAACGCTTCCAACCAACTTGTTGCTTCTACGTCTTTTTTTGAATCTCGACTTGTCTTTGAGATATCTGAGTAAGTAATGCTATTGGTCATATTTTACGGGTACCAAAAGCTGTCCCCCATTGATGTGGTCTTGTAGTATACGGTCCAGCTCAAATTCTACCTGTAGCGACCGCTGTCGCCAGTCGAGACAGATTGGCCGGCTCTGAAGCCAATCAGGCGTGAATAACTCCATTCCTAATCCTTGCTGATGATAGATATGAGTATCCTGCTCGATCTGGCCATCCGCAGGTCGATGTGTTATGTGAGTGTGGCCAAGCAGGTAGTACATTAGGCCATCATTGCTCATCAATAACCCGTCTATTCCCGCTGGCTTGGCGTAATATGTAATGAAGTTGCTTCCAACAGCGTGGGGAATGAGGACTGAGATGGTCCGTAATGCAGGACTTTGGTACTGCTCTAGTGAATCTCGCCTCAGGGGGCTATTTCTGAGCTCAAAGGAATGCCACGTTTCGAGACTGGTAGCATAGACGAGGCCTTTATACAGGCCTTGTCGTCCGATGTGTTTCATCAGTTGTGCGATCCAAAGGAGCCATGATGGTTGAGGACTGCATTGCCCGACTACGTAAAGCATAGGTAGGGTGCCGTTTTCGACATCTTCACATAGTAAAGGAGCTGGGCTTTGCGAGCCGTTGCTACTTGGCAATACTGTTTTGAAAGCCCCTTCTGTTGCTGCAAACTGCATAGTCTCGTAGAAATGCAGACATGCCAGATGTTTGTACGCCTCTGTATTTGGACCACCTTCTAGTATCGATAGCAACCAAAAAGTACGACCAAAAAGAAAGCTGCATAGCATTGCAGATGCGTCGTATGGTGTTGTCGTCTTGTGGAGGAGAGGCGGGATCGTAAATGTCTGTATTTCAAGATTTTCTCCGCCTGTTTCGGCTGTGTCTGATGCTAAAGGTAGTAGAATTGACTTGTTGGAGTTTCTCCACGCCAGTAGCTTTTGTTTCAACCAGTGAAGCTTGGTTAATGCCATTGATTTGGAATATCGTGGAACAAAATTCCAAATGAGATCCTCTAATCCCGACTCAGCTAAGAGATTGAGAAGACTCTGTCTTAGAGACGATGGCGTTGCACAGGCTTCATCGCACGTCAATGCTCGTCGTGTTGAGGAAATTTTGTTTTGGAGTGGGAGTGCCATGAATCGCGTCCAATTGAGCCCCTGAATAGCTGTGTCGAGGCAGTCTAAAGCAGGGATGCCAATAGTTTGTGGATGTAACACAATGCCCTTATACATCTCGAAGTAGTGGTTGGCTGAATGTATATGGCCGCATGCTGCTGTTATATTACCTGCGAAGCACTTCTCGCCCATGTTATTAGATACAACGCTACCGGATAGAGATCTTGAATGCACTGGCTTTCATACCTCAAAATAGGCCATCAGTATCAGCGTCGCAATGAGAATATCCTTTGTCTTCTTCGCCTCCTCAAAATTGCGACTTAATTCTTGGAGAGCAAAGGTATATGCTTGAATGGCAATTACTTTCGTATCAAGCCCACGATCGTGGTCGCTCTCTCCGGGCATGGACATCATTAACACGGCACGATGCATGCTTCCTAGAGAAGAAAACATCATGTAGAGGTACTCGATGCCCCATGCTTCCTCACACAGACGATCTCTCCAGAACCATAAGTGCTCTGCTGGAAATAAGATTGGCAATTTGCGGAATAGAAACTGGTGATAGGCCAATACCTCTCGTGCCCCAGCGAGTGGCCGCTGAGAGGGACGTGGATTGCTGGGCAATCCAATGAGTGGGAGGCCATCGTTGCGGAAAAGTTGCCGAGAATAATTCAATGCTTCTCCAATTGACGATGAAGAAGATGGAGAATCCGGGGAAAGAGATTGTGCGCTGTTCAGAGCTGAAGAAGCTCCACGACGGTGACTGCGACGCTGCGGCTCGCGTACTTGAACTTGCGTCTTCGGACGATAACCCGCACATTCGATATTGCCAGCTTCACAACGTTCGCATTCAGGTTTCCTCTCGTCACACTTGACATGCCGTGCACGACAAGTAAGGCAGCCCGTACGTCTCCTTCGTTTCTCTGTCATGTTCACGATGCTGGCTCTTCAACCGAGTAAGGGTGCGACATCACTCGTTGTTGTACCATCGAGTTAGTCGATCGAAGCGAGGTAGCCGGCAATTTCCCATGTTAATAAGCCGGCCTCGGTATTCGGTGGGATTCGACTAGACTAGATGTAAGACGTCAGATGGAACCAAAAGCCGGATCTACTGCCGTAAGCCACACTCGGCGGCGACGTGGAGCAGGGGAGATGGCCCTAGCAGTTTACGGTATGTACACGTACACTCGAGGGTGCTTATGGGCACTCCGCGGAGATGTCATGTATGCCCCAAGAAGGCATTCTTTCCGGGCCTTCTTTCCGGGCGATTCATTGACATTAATCAGCTAAGGACTATACGCTGGATGAATAATCGATGTTGAAAACTCCATGATGAACAATAATATTGACTATGTTGAAGGATGACCAAACCAAGCTGTTTGAGAGAATTGGGTGTCTGAGAAAGTTGTATAAATGCTAAGATGGCGGTCTCATCAATTTGGGAATTGTCTCAGACAACAAACAACAACATCAGCACTCAAACAATAACTATCTCTTTTCACAACTTAAAAGAAATACTTTGTTTTATCATACAGCTTTAAATCACAATGGCTTCCCGATCTAACAACTCTGTGGTCATCATCGGCTCCGGCCCCGGAATTGGTTCCCACACTGCCGCCATCCTCGCTTCCAAACGATTCAACAAGGTGGCTCTTGTGGCTAGAAACCCTGCCAAACTGGAGAAGGATGCTGCTTTTGTAGACAGCGCTGCTCCAGGACAGTTGGAGATCAAGACCTACCCCACCGACATCGGCAATAGCCAGGCACTTGCGGCTAGTCTTGCTCAGATCACCAATGATCTTGGAACTCCCGAGTTCGTCTTGTTCAATGCTGCCGTCATTGCTCTGACTCCTCTCTTGGAGTTTGATGACGAGAGCATCCTTGAGGACTTCAAGGTCTCCACTATTGCTCTTCACAACACTGCCAAGTGGGCAATCCCTCAGCTCTCTGCCCTGGCTAAGCAGGACCCCACCGCTAAGCCGACTCTGATGGTCACCAATTCTCACCTTCCAGAGACTCCTTTTGCGGATCGCTTTTCTCTCTCTCTTACAAAGGCTTCTCAGAAGAACCTTACTTTGTCACTTCGCCAGAAGTTTGCGGATTTGGGCATCCACATCTGCTTGCTGGTTGTTTGCGGTGCTGTTGCCGATGAGAACCCTAACCTTAACAACAAGAACATCTCAAGCAAGGCGTGGGATCTGTATAACCAGGAGAAGAGTGCCTGGACTGAGGAAATTCGCATTAACCCATAAGCGAGTGGAACTAGTTAGCGATAGATTCTTTAAGCGAGCAGTTGTTATTTAGACATTGTTGGTTAGACATTGTTAGAGATACACTGTTAGAGAGATAGATAGTCAAACACATCCACATCTAATTTTGTTTCTGATCTGTACTGAGTGCCATGGGTTATCATCTGCTAAGCTACCGCCATGCAACTGATAACTAATATTCCATTGTGGAGCCCTTATCAAACATGTCGATACTCATGCATTATCCGACAAAGTGATAGAAAGCTTTCTAAGCTAAAGAAATGACTCTCACAAATCTCCATCTAAGGTGGTGGGATTAAGTCGAGGCCCTTGACTTCCAGATGAAAAGAGTCATTCCGCGAATAAGATCCAGCAACGTCCAAATCCAGTCGACCCTTCTCGCACTCTTCAAAATCCAGCTCCTGGATGAGCAGCTCGCCATCCTTGTCCCAACTTGGCCCAACCAGAACTTTACCAAAAGGAGAGATAATGCACGATCCTCCACCGCTAATGAACTTACCCTCCCGCTTCACTTCGCTGATCCACTCAGGTAGCTGATCATCCCGGACAGCTTGATTGGAGCTCACAACAAAAGTCCGTCCCTCGAATCCGATTGTTTGCATAAGTGGAAGCCATGTTTCTCTTCCATCGGCAGTTGGCGCAAGATACAAGTTGACGTTCTGCTGATACAGAGTCTGGCGCAAGAGAGGCATGTAGTTCTCCCAGCAGATGGCGGCAGCAAGACAGATTTTGACTCCCTTAATGGCCGTGCTTACGGCTTTGAGTGATCGAGGCTGACCCTGGCCCCAGACAAGTCGTTCACTTCCAGTTGGAAGAACTTTGCGTCGCTTTCCAACGATTCCCTTGGCCGGATCGACATATACCACGGAGCAGTACAGAGTCCCTCCAGATCTCTCCAACACACCCGTAACTATGTAGACCCCAGTCTCGTGTGCAATTCTCTCCAGTTCCTCCCGTGTGCCGTCTCCGCGCACTCCGTTGTCGTTGGTAGGCAGTTGGCGACTGACCCAATCATCATATGCGCCTTCGGGAGTATCTCCCAGATCAATGGCTCCTTGGAAATACGACAAGTACTGATGATTGCCGTCTGGAGTTCGCTCACCTATCTTGGCGCCAAATGTTGCTGATCGAGGATATCCACCCAGGTAAACTTCCGGGAAAAGAATGAGATCAACGCCCTCGGCGGCAGCCTCTTTAACCTTGGTTTCAAGCTGCTTGAGAGTGTTGCCAGTTGTATCGAGGGTTCGGCATTGTGCCGCAGCAATCTTGAGAATCTTGGGCATGTTTAGATGTAGGATTTATGTTTGTGTAGGGTTGCCACTGATCAAAATACTAAGCACTTGAAAGCGACCAAACTATCTGAGCACAAGTATGAAGGACAGAGCGGTAGTTATTTAGAGTTTTGAATCAGGTATAACATGTGGCAGCCTTTTCTCTTTTTATTGAACGCCTTATCAATGAATATCAATGTTCCCCGCAATATTGTCAGATGCATCTCTTCCCACCATATGTGATGACCTTGGGGTAAAACTCCAGTTGTTTCCTCCGCATCCGCCGTCTTCCGTTAGTTTGCGAGAAAGCCGGCATAAGCGATCCAGACGGCGTTCTTTCATGGGCTACATCCCCAAGCACACCATATTTTGTGTTGCCCCTCCATACATTAGGTAATTTTGAGCGTAATCACGGCCTCCATCGGATGGTCTGTGTATTATCTCACCATATTGTGCAGTGTTATGTATAATAATTGATATATAGCGATTCTTCATCATGTTCAACGCGAGTTCCTTATACTACTAGCTTGGTAGCTATATCAAACCATCCCGCTAGGTTGCCATCGCGAATACAAGCTGAAGCATTTCTATCTTTTAATGTGATGGCCTCGACAGTCCAGAAATTGAAGATTGCCACCGCGCAGGTGCACACCCTTGATAACCCTGAAAGGGCTCTTCAGGTGCTTGAAACCAAAATGCGAAAATTGAGCTCTGAACATGTTGACCTTGTGCTATTCCCGAAGTCTTTATCGGCGGATTTCCGCGCCTCTCAACATTTGGTACTTCTGCAATTGGGAGCTTTGGAGAAGAGAAGGATTACAGCCCATACATGAACTATTGGCGGGCATCGGCTGATCTTGGAGATACACCAAGAGGAGCTGGCCAGAAATGGATACACCGAGAACTTCCTCTACCTGCTAATCGGCCATACAGGGGAGACGGCACAAGAGAGCGTTTGGAAAAGATAGCTGCGGCTACTGGCGTCTTCATAGTTGTCGGTATTCTTGAAAGATGTGGTGGCACCTTATACAGCTCTATTGTGTATATCTGTCCGAGGTTAGGCACCATTGGGAAGAGGCGCAAGGTGATGCCAACAGGCTTGGAAAGAGTTGCGTGGGGTCAGGGGAGTCCGTCAACACTTGAAGCTGTATCAACGGTTATCAGAGGGGTGAAGCTGAGGATGTCAGGTGAGTCATGAAATAGGCATTTCCTCATGGGGATAAAGTGGTGCTAAAAAACTACAAAACTGCTATTTGTTGGGAGAATTGGATGCCACTTCTACGACAGAGTATCTACGAGCAGAATATAAATCTGATTCTTGGCCTGACTGCTCATGCCACTGAGATTTGGGTTCCATTGATGCAAACAATAGGCGTTGAAAGCCGAGCCTTTGTGTTGTCAGCTACGCCATGCATTAGAGCAAACGATCTTCCGAGATGGATAACTGAGTCGACAGAGCGAGGAGATCAAATAGTGAGCCGTGGAGGCTCTGTTATTGTCTCTCTAAATGGTAATCTTTTAGGAGGCCCCGGCTGGGATCAGGATGATGAGATTTTCATCGCAGAGGTCGATTTTGCCGATTGTGAGCAGTTAGGAGACGATTGGGTGAGACCATCTCGCGCGAGGCGAGATGCATTTGAGATCACAGTTGATGGGTTGGATATGAAGAAAGCATAGAAAGAAGGGGTGGTGGTGGAGGAGGAGGAGGAGGATATATCCGTTTAAGGCAATAAATCCCTGACTAGATGTTTTCCGACGAGGCGATCGGAGAAGTAGCCTTCGCATTTGTTGTAGGATTGCAACAATTCTCCATGCTATAGCGAGAATAATTTCTTGGTAAGGCCGAAATATCGAACATATACTGCCCACTTGAAGATGGCATCCCACATTAGGGTCGGTTGTGAGATGAGTACGGTATGAACTGTGCCGATAGAGAAGTCGGAGTCAGTGTCTCACCGCCGCGGAGATCTCGCATGGAGCCACAGCCGGGATTGCCGATCCCACAGTCATGTTCTTTTCCCGCTGAGAAAGCCAAATAGACTGTAGTTTTAAATTTATAATTAAACTATGATTGGCTGCTATTTCTGTTTATACGAAACCATCTGAAGGAAGAATAGGTTGCTTTGGTGTGCCTCACTTGTGACGTCAGCTTGGTTTTCAGCTATTCAGCCCGGATGCATGTGTTTAAAGCTGATACACACTGCACTTAAATCTGAGGATTTCATCAAGCTTTCCAGCCATTTAATATCTAATAGATAAGGTTAACCGTGATACTACGCTGGATTCTCAGCAGCCTCCTTACTGCATTTCTCACCTACGTTTCATTTAGACGCCGGCTTCGTCATGTCTAAAATACTGCCAAATGGGCTCTACGCTCCTCTTCCTGTATTCTTCAACGCTGAAGATGAAATAGGCAAGTAAATGTTCATGAAAAGTACTAGAAATCTGATTCATAGGAGGCTGACTGGGGCGTAGATTACGTGGCATTTGCGAATCATGCGAAATGTAGAAGAGCCCAAATGACAGTTATAAAATAATCCAGTCAATCGATCGCTAATCTTTGTTAAATAGATGTTACTTCACCGGGAATTTTGCCTATTGTTTCTGCTAGCATGGGAGAAGCAGTCCACTTGGTCCGTTGCAATCCAACATGCGCAGCTTCTTGTTCCTTGACTAACATGGAAATTCTAGACTCCGCAAGAGCGTATAAAGTTGGTACAGACTCTCAGAAATGCTCTCGATTCAATTGTCGCCGGTGTAGGAGGTAATAGCACTCGTGAGACGATTCAGCTGGCTCGCGATGCTGCTGCTGCAGGCGCGGACTTTGCCCTTGTGATCGCTCCTGGTTATTGGGCTGGTTATCTCAAGGGGAACCCAGCGGCAGTTAAAAGATTTTTCGTTGATGTGGCCGCAGGCTCACCGATTCCAGTGTACGGGACTTCTCACCCTGCTCCCGCTGTATTGCATGCTAATCCTGTCTGTTCTGTGCAATAGGGTCATTTATAATTTTCCTCCTGTGACGGCAGGGATCGACTTGGAAAGTGACGATGTGGCTCAAATTGTAAAACTGGCACCGAACGTTTGCGGCATAATGTTATCGTACGTTTCTATCTCTATCTTACGTGAGAGCTATGCATAACAAGACAACAGGTGTGGCAACGTTGGCAAGCTGGCAAGAATCGCGGCCTTGCTTGATGGCACTTCTTTTACAACATTGGCTGGCCTAATCGATTTCCTCCTCCCCTCAGTGGTGGTCGGCTCCGCTGGTGCTATTAGTCCACTACCCAACATTGCGCCAGTTAGTAAAGCACCCGGTGAACATGAGATCACAGCTGACATTATGCTTAGAAATTCTCCATGAAATTATGGAACTTGACACAAAATCTCGGGACCAAGGCAGATTTCAAGGCAGCACAAAAGTCTCAAGGCTTGGCTTCTCTCGCAGAGTCTGCTTTGTTGAAGAGCGGAGTATGTGATTTATCAGAAAGCTGTTTCTTATCTACAGTATTCTAACATCTGATAGGTTCCCGGCTTGAAAGCTCTGTTGAACAAGGATTTCGGATACCCTGCGGTGCCAAGATTGCCCCTTCTTGCTCACAGCGACGTGGTAACGTTCCAAAACCAGTACATCAGCGATATTTTGGATCTAGAGAAGAATTTATAATACATGATAGAGGCTTGTCGATTCGTACTTTTGGGAATTCCTATAGTTTCTACGAGGTGCAGTATTTATGGCTAAAGTCTTCCTTTAGCCAGCATTAATCCCTAGGCTTTTGGGTAATTCTTCTTGATATACTCCGCAATGTTGGGACGTTGCTCGAATATCTCCCTGAACTTGAAGATTGTATCGGGAAGTTTCGTCTGCGCGCAGGTGGTTAATATTATTATGTACAGTGGAATAATCGAGCAGACTCACTGGAAGAGTTCCTGTCCTTTGGTCATTATCGATGGATTGATAAACCGCAAAATCGACATATGTAATCTTATCGCCCAACAGCTAAGGGCCCCCGGACTCAGCTACTAGTAATACTGAGCTAATACATCCTAATACTGTGGTGCAGTGTCATTCTTATACTCCTCTGTTGAGTTTCCTAGGTTTGCCACCCATTTGCACTTGTTCATATTAGTATTTGACGTCAATATGGCCACATAACTGCTCTAACTCACCCTCCAGTCAATGTATATATCTGACACCGCATCTACAACGTATTTCTCCCAGCTTGTTTCTCCATCATAGCGACCAAGATCACGAGCGAGGTAGCGCAACGTTGGGATGTGCTTCGATGGGTTTTAGTCATTTGAGTAGTAGTTTCTGAAATTGAATGATTGTACCTGGTTCAGGACGTCGCTGTTGTATTCCACTGCGGGCAATTTTCCCGTCCTTGTAAGGCCCTGGCGCTTCAATTCATCGCTAGTCTTTTGCCATTTCTCACCGGGGTACAAGTATCGAATCTCTGATATTCGATTCCTGCATCCTTTAGAAAGAGGCTTAATTGATGAAGATTTAATGATTAGTTATCGGCGCTAAGAAATACGCGTTCTAAATACTCAAGTCTCAGAAGTCAGATGTGATCGAGATGCTGATACTCACTTCACGACTTCGCCGCGACCCATTCGGCCGATATCGAGATGATGGAATACAGTGGAAGACTGAGCCGCCATTGTAAAATCTGAGAACAAATTCATATAAAATTTTCTTTTAATCGCAGCTTAGAGAGAACTTCTTTCGCACTGTTAGGTGTTTACTTACACCCACCTTTGATGGGCTCTCTTGACTTCTAATCTGCGCCAGATCCAAGGGCGTCAATGACGAGCAACTGAAACCGGCAACGGCGTATTACAAATACAGATATTAAAAGCTGCTTAAAAATCCAGGCACTAACGCACATCAATCTCATGGAGTCCATTTAAAGAGTTGGAATCATTCTCAAAACGATTCTCGTTGAGTGGAGCAAAAGCGAGCTAAACGACATAAGCGAGAAAATGGATGGGAGACTGTGAAGGTCGGCTCGGGATACTGATCACATTCTGTGTATCATAAAGTTTTTGGGTTCGTGGCATAGCTGAGAAGATGTGATATCATTGAAAAATAGGTTTTAGCATGCGAAATGTAACTTGATATAATCCGTTGCCCAGAGGCTATTTTGAGGACTATTGATTCTGTTCTGCAATAAGATTCATCGGATCGTTAAATTTTCCAGATTCGTTGGTAAAAATGAGCCCAAAAAACTTTTATAGACTCACACAGCGATAGAAGTCGGTTTTCACAATGTCGACGCCTGCAGATTCTCCCCTGGCCTTGTTCTGGTCTCCTGGAGCTTGCTCCTTTGTGCCTCACGTTGCGTTATGTGAAGCTGGAATCAAATTCGATCTAGTTCTCGCTAAGGTCGGACAAATGACCAAGGAGTTCGAAGAAATGAACCCAAAGCGCCGCGTACCAGTTCTAGTTATGGGTAGTGAAGTCATTACGGAGATGGCGGCTGTCCTCACTGCCATCGCAACGGTGGCACCAGAAGCACATATATTCGGCAAAACCCCTCTTGAAAAGATTCGAGTATATGAGTGGCTCAGCTATCTGTCTACTACGGCGCACGGTCAGGCCATCGCAGAAATCTAGAGAACCGAGAGGTTTACGAATAACAAGGAGATATATCCTCAGCTTCGAGCCAAGGGGTATGAGACTATGAGAGAAATTTTGCTCATATCGAGACCAAGTTTAAAGAAGCCAGTATTTCGGAGTTTGCCGTCGGAGATTCCTATACTGCTGCAGACGGGTTTCTGACCGTGTTATACCTTTGGACGGCCAGACTCACCGAGGTCACTATTGATATTTGATTGATTTGATATACCATACATGTCACTTTGGTACGTATTTATTTGATTTTGATTTGATGGCAGCGCTGGGACCCTTGAGAGCCTATAATCATAAAGTAAAAGTGACGAACAACAAAGAATTATGAAGGTACAATCAATGCCAATAGATTCAAATTTGTTGGTACAAGTAAAGCCACTATGAACTGCTAGAGTTCTTCACAGTAAAGCATTTGTCATATCTAAAGTGTTGTGCTCTCTCGCGTACTTCGCGTACGTAATGTATACCTCGGCATGATATTAAGGTGTCGGCTTCGTGTGCAACTATGGGAACATGTATGGAATCCTTGTCATTGCTTAGGGGTAGAATGGATGGTACTACGTAATCACGCAATACGAAGGAGTAGTCTAATATTTCAGCCGTTGGAGTTAGTAATTGCTTGATCTCCGTGGCCGATGTTGCATTACCGTGTCAATCTCTGCTCGCACTGATTCATCAGCAGAGTGCCGAACCCACCCAGTAGCTACGTTGTCGTTTTGTTTTGGCGGGTTTTTAATTTCCTAGCCACATGTTTTGTTCTCCATCATATCACACGATATACAGCTCAATACCCTCTCTATCGGCATCCACAAGATCTCTGCCCAGTGCACCCACCTCATGACCGAAACAACCCAAATCGACCACGAGCTCTTTGAGCTTCACGAAAGAAAGGGCCCAGATGATAACCCGCGATTTGATAGCTCTTCTCCTACATCCAATGTGCAGAGAGTCAGCATAGGAAAACGGCCAGAATGCTTCAAGAGTACCTTTCAGGAGATTTGTTTCATCTTCATGGCCACTCTGGCCATGGCTACAAACAGTCTCGTGACTGGAGCCATGATTATCGTGACTGCATCCATTGGAAGGGATTTACACATGACACAGGCCCAAATCACTTGGATTAGTGCTGCTACCACGTGAGAGAACTGCCTCTTTCTGAGCTTCGGTCTTATGTCTAACGATGTATCCAGTCTTTCTGCGGGAGCTCTCCAACTTCCCCTGGGCCAACTTACAGGTCTCCTCGGTCGCAAGAGCTTTTTCATAGCTGGTATGATCGGCTTCAGCATTAGCAGTCTTATACTCGGTTTCGCTCGGAACCCGTTTTGGATGAATATCCTGTGCAGCTTTCTTGGTCTTTTTTCAGCAGTCATCGTCCCCCCTGCAATTGGAATACTGGGCGCTGCATACTCAGAACCATCGAAGCGCAAGAACTGGGCATTTGCATGTTTCAGTGCAGGAAATCCCGTTGGCTTTGGGCTTGGGAGCATTATTATGGGAATATCAGCAAGAATCTTTGATTGGCGCGCGGGCTTCTTCTTCTTCACGATTCTCTGGGGAATACTGGCCATTGTGTCGATTTGGGTTGTGCCTAACATTGAGGCTTATGAATCAGGGCCGTTTGGGAAAAGGCTAGCGGTAGCTCTGAAGAAGTTTGACTATGTTGGAACGGCTCTTACGATTGTTGGCGTTGGCTTGTTCACAACTGTTTTGACGTACGTTGATATGCAAATAATGTTTGGCGCAAAATTACTGACAATGTCTGCAAACTTGGCCCAGTGGACGGCTGGAAATCCGCTCACGTCGTCGCGATGCTAATTGTTGGCTTCTTCCTTCTCGTGGGGTTTGTCATATGGGAAAAGAATTGCCCACATCCTCTTATGCCTCTGCATATATGGAAAGACAGAGGTTTTGCACTGGTGAGCAGTCTCCAACTTGTTTAATGTTTTCGGGCCACGTATAACTAATTTTGAATCTAGTTGATGCCCGTCTCCATCTTTGGAGTGATGTCGATGCTTTCCTCCAACTTTTGGCTCGCGCTCTTCTTACAAGAATTCCACAACCGGCCGGCTTTGACTGTTGCTGTGGATTTACTACCGCAAGTAATCTCTGCGCTCATATCTAATGTCGTGGCAGCAAATATCCTTCACCGAGTTAATAATAGTTTCATCATGGCGTTTGGCGCTGCCATGTACCTCGTCGCGAATCTACTACTTGCTGTTCAAAGCCCTCGAGCAACATATTGGGCCTTTATTTTCCCATCTCTATTGACAAATGTTATGGGCCTCGATTTACAGTTCAATGTGACGAATGTGAGTAATCGCCTACCCCTCATGCATCGAGCTTATATCTCATTGCAATAATAGATGTACGTCATGCAGTCGTTGCCATCCCACCAGCAGTCGTTAGCTGGAGGTATATTTAACATGTTTATTCGACTGGGAACAACTATCATTTTTGGAATGTCGACTGCGGTATACAGTTCGGTGAAGAATATGGTGGAAGGCCAGGATGACCCTTTCAAGCCTTACAAGAGTGCGTTTTACGTTTCGCTAGGGTTTGCTTCTTTAGCCTGTTTATTTGTTCCCTTTCTGCATATAGGGACCCAGGGAAATTCTCTCAAAGAGGAATGATATTGGTGTCTAGCTGTACTTTGGGGTTCAGAGAATTACGCTCTTGGGCAAATACTAATAAGCATGTCGCTGGGATAGCTATCCAGAGGGGTTACTTGGCTTGCGCGCCCCTCTGCTGAGACCATCTTTCAAGATGTATTGTAATAGAGGTCTATCTGTATGTTAACTGAGTAAGTTATCAATTATTTTCCAGCGGAAGACTTATAGATAAAACCGGACTCCTGCTTGATTGAAGAATGCGGGCCAATCAATCAACTCTCTAGCGAACAATGTCATTCCTGTGACATTCAACTTGAGCTTGGCCAAGGCTTGGCTGCTTCATTAGCTTTCGGCCTTCGGCCTTCTGGCTGGCGACGGAAGCCAGAGCTCCGAGTTGAGTGCGGCCAGTATCCAATAACATTCTCTCTGAATAGCGTGCTCCTTAATAGTGGCATCGAGAAGCGGCGAGTGCGGCACAGGACCCTACAGCTCTGAGTGGGGAAATGAGGAATCTTCCCATTAGCCCAACTTTATCCTGTAGGGCCGCCCGATTACAGAGACAGGAGATTTATCGGAAGGGATTCCGCCTGTTAAATGCCGCTTACGCCGTGGTGTGTTGCTCTGTAAGCATGAAAAATACGTCATGTTGCGAGACCAATCTATGTTCGAGAAGCGTTTGTTTCAAAGGTTTATGAGGAGCTGGGTTGCAGATCTTTTGTTTCTGGAGTTTATGTAGGATATTAAGAAACATTAGTGAGTAATCCATGATAAATTATATGCGAATCAACCACCGAGAACAGTCAGACCTTCAAGCCGACCGCTTTATGTGAAACCGCCGAACCTCTCTGTATCCTAACAACCACACAATCACTGAGACCATGGCTGTCGCAATTTCAGGTTTGAAAGGGTGGCATCCTGGTGAGGTCGCCATGCAGACAAAATTAGGCTTTGCCGAAGCAATGGCCTCCACATGGCAGAAGATCGAAGACAGAATGCGCGAGCAGCATCGCGTCTTTCACACATCGAATCTACCATTCATTCCCATCACAACTGTTGATGATGAAGGACGTCCTTGGGCTTCGATCGTTGCTGGCGCTGATGGAGAGATTGGATTTGTGGAAGGTCCTGATCTGAAAACGCTCATAGTCAACGCCAGACTGTGGCCAGGAGAGCCGCTTTTGGATACTCTGAACCAATGGGTTGACAGAAATGGCCAGAGTCCGACAAGCCCTGAGAGATATTTGACGGCAGGGATAGGAATTGAGTTCCCAACACGAAGGCGCAATAAATTTGCGGGCTACATACAGGATGTAAAACGTACAACGAACATGGACTTTAGACTGAACTTGCAGGTCGATCAAACAACTGGGTAAGTTTCGAGACTTTGCTTAGCTATTTTCAACTGTCTTGTCATGAACTGCTACTAACTTGCTGCAATACAGAAACTGTCCAAAGTACATCAATGTCCGCAAGCTTGTTGGACAGAAAGAAACGAAACCAGTCATCGCATACGAGAAACGACATCTTGCACAGTTCGAAAGGCTTCCAGAGGAAGTCATCAACTTCATTACCAGCGCCGATACTGTTTTCATCGGATCTGTTTACAGGTCGGATCCCGCAACGGCCGAGAAGTTTCCTTCGCAAACTGGAATGAATGCCCGTGGGGGATTGCCTGGATTTATACGCGTCAGCCCTTCAGATGGGCGATCAGTGGTCCTACCTGATTACTCCGGAAACAGATTTATGTCGAGCCTGGGGAATGTCGAGACGAGCAAACAGGTGGCGCTTACTATTGTCTCATTCACAACAGGAGACGTGCTTTACCTCACCGGTAGAGCAGACAACCTTGTCGGTCCAGCTGCGCTTGACATTATGGTTAAGCACGCGAGCATCACGCTCATGAAGACAACCGGCTTCATTTTTATCCGAGACGCTCTTCCCGTACGACAACAGTTTGGCACTGAGGTTGAGCGCAGCCCATATAGCCCAAAGGTCAAATATCTGGTAGAGGAACCAGAAGGCCAAGCAAGTGCCGTTGGAGCACACAAGGCCAGATTAACAAGCGCAACACAATTATCACATGATCTTGCTGTATTCAGATTCAAGGTTACCTCAAAGGCTGGTGTCGAGCCGATCAAAATCCGACCTGGTCAAGCCGTTGCCTTGGATTTCATGGACTGGATCGGACCACCGGCATATCAGCACATGGCAAACTCTGCTCCTGGGTCTGTGAATGACGATCGAATACGAACTTGGACAGTCTCAAGTGCACACGAAGATCGCGACGTGACATGGTTTGACATGACGATGCGCGAGATGAAGGGAGGAGCTGTTACAGGAGCATTGTTCGATGTCCTAAGAAGACATCCATTGAACCAATGGGAAAGACCAATAACAATCAACGAAGATGTTGTTGCTGAAGTTGTGGGTGTGACGGGAGACTTCTTCTTAGGACCTGATAACGTCAACATGCTCTGGGTCGCCGGTGGTATTGGAATTACGCCTTTCCTCTCCATGTTCAGTGCCTTGTCTGAACGCAGAGCAAAAGCCAATGGTGATGTTGTATTGGCGTTATCAACACGAGAGCCTGAAATGATGCTACGACTTATTCAATCCTCCCTTCGCAATGCTGCCTCACAAGTCAGAGTACGCATCGATATATTTACAAGGCAGGAATACGTCGATATGGAGGGTATAGATACGAAGAGTGTACAAATCGTGTTACACAAGGGTCGGATTGCACCGGATTATTGGGCAGAGGTGGCCAGTGGTAGAGATGTTCTAATATGTGGCCCAGGTGGATTTGGAGATGCCGCAATGGACGGTCTGAGAGATGTGGGAGTGCCGGATGAGAATATGTTGCGAGAAGGCTTTTATTGAGATGAGCAATGAATGATTCTAAAGGTTATTAAGCGTTGGTTTTATTGGATGGAAGCATGTTGAAATGATTCATTTTCCTCCCCATTTTTAAGTTTAAAATACATCCTTCTTCACTCATGAAGCTGCCTTGCTGAACCGTCTTGACTGATCGTTCAACGAATTAAGCGGTATAAGCGAGATAGCCGATAGCAACTCGCGGTACCACCAATGCCTTGCTTCTAGTTGCCTCTTTCAATGGTAACTTGGCGACGACTCTCATCGCTTAGATCGCCAAACCTATATATGAATAGACCCTATTAATTGAACCCCAGCGTCTATTGTGTTAATAAATACACAGGGTCTGTGCTTGACTACAGAAATCTTGTAAAGCTCACAGTGTTTTGGGTGATTATAGTGTAAGTGCCCATAGAACGTTTTGATGAATCTTACTAACAATTGAAGCGTCGAGATGTCATCCACTTCAAAGCTTCCTTTAAAACTATGGTACTCTCCTGGAGCTTGCTCTATTGCCGCACATATAACTCTACTTGAGGCTGGGCTGCAGCCCGAGCTCATATGTATCGAATTCGCGGACATGACTGAAGAGTTTGCTCACCTGAATCCAAAACGAAAGGTTCCCATATTGGCGGTTGGAGATCAAGTTATTACTGAAATACCCGCTATTCTTACGGCTATCTCAGCATTGAGTCCCGACCGGAAGTTGATGGGGAGGGATATATCGGAGACTGTGCGCCCATACGAGTGGCTGAACTACCTTTCTGGTACTCTACACGGGCAAGGCTACGGGGGGCTCTGGAGACCAGGGAGGTTTGTGAACGATGCATCTGTATACCCATTGGTGAAAGAAAAGGCAAGACAAACTATCAAGGACTGTTATACCTTCATTGATGGTAAACTGAAAGAAGCCAACACTGCCTATTCAGTGGGGGATTCCTTCACAGGCGTAGACGCTTTTCTTCTGGTGTTCTATCTTTGGGGAATCAGGATCAAGATCGACATGGACGCAGGATACCCATCATACGCAGCATTGGCACATAAGCTTCTTGAGAGGGAATCGGTCATTGCAGGACGAAAAGTTCATGTACGTATGACACAGGAAATTGTTGGATAGAATGGGCGGGGTTCATGTGTTGTCTACCTAATGATAAATAGAGGCTAAGAGTTGAGTATATCAAATTATAAGCTCGCTTGCCATATATGTGAGGCAAATGAGTCATGTCACGGTAGAAGAATTTTCTAGTTGACCGGCATGCTTCCAAAGAGAACTAATTGAAGCTGTTTGGTAAGAAACTGCTGACAGCTAGGCGATTCTTATTTTCTGATTCACGATGAACTTGTTCGTAATTTCTAAATCGGGGTTTATATGTAATTGATATGCTTTGAGTCGTGCTTGCTCTCAATATCTTCTCATTTTCCATATTGGCTATGATGCTAAGACTTCTTCTTCCAAAGACCATCGTATTCCGTTAGTTGACTGTTGGTTGTTTTGCCTCCACTTGGCGCACGACCGGTAGAAATGTTGGTAATAAACAGAAGCCGAATAGAGAATCTTCCAAAAGACTGCGAGGAGATTGGGGGGGAACATGAAATTATTAAACAGCTTCCGTAATGACAACATAAACGTATGCTGCATGATCTGCTCGACAGAGGCACTGTACAAAAATGTAATTGAAATATCCTTCCATCTTCAGTCACCTACGACAGTCATGTCAATGAACCGTAGAAGTAGCCAAGAAACGATTAAAGATTACGCTCCCTAAGAAAACACCAGAGAGGACGGATAGAAAGTAGCCGACATTCATAGTCATTGCCGCGATCACCCTGTCCAAAAGCCAGCAACTTCCTTGAGTTCCCCACTCCTTCGTGCGTACTCACAATAAATAGCCAACACCTGCAAGGATAAGATCCCTGAATGCCAGCCTGACGGCTTCATTGGCACTCCATGGGCGTCTTGTCATTTTGGAATTGGCGAGATGTGAAGATATTCTGCCATGACATCGGCGTTCGATTACGTCCACGACTTGGGGGAAATTGGTACGAATTGCCAGGAGAGTTCTGAAGATGGTCGCAAAAGGTATCAGAAATATGCAAGTTCCAGTATATTGTCCAGTAGTTTGGGGAATACAGGAGGATGAAAAGAGAGCGGTGTTTGTATAGGTGAAAAAGGTCGTGGCCATTCAGTCCATTCTCGTCATACTAGATGAGTCCATGGGTATGATACATGTTGAAGACCCAGGCATAGGCATATCCATCTTGATAATCAGATATTGCGATACAGATGAGACATTGAGTGTTGTCAAAAATGGAATCCAAATTACATGGCCACCTCAGCTTGCTTAATGTTTGCTTCGGTATAAGGAGACTGATAGCCAGAACCAGCTCAAAATTCACTGTGGCCACCTTTATATTCGTGAAGTTCAAACAAGGGCTTCCATGTTGAGTCTCAGTTGATGGTGGGGGCCCAGGATGAGTCATTCCATGTCTTTTTGCGCCTTCTGCTAACTGGTTTTGTAATTTGTAAATCCCAGCTGCCCTCTCAGAAACAGCCCAAGTGACAGGATCTATCAACTAGTAAACAATGTTATCATATGTGATGATGCGCCATCTCTTTTTGACCCGCGGGTCGGTGGGGAAACTTGCTCAAACACGCTCTTAATGAATATGTAACTACATCAATATTTTACGGCAGTTTGATGCCTTTGCTTAAGAAAGATAACCAAAGCGGTTCTTTTTTAAAAAAAAATGTTCCGTTCAGTCCATTTACAGACAACCGCTCCCGACCAATGACAGGATGGACATTTCGTGTCATAAAACAAGTCTATTGCTACTGAGCAACAAGCTTGTAAGTCTTCTTTCAGTTTAAATCTCCGCTTTGCCCCCCCTTCCCCCTTCTTCTGCTGTAGAATATCTGTTTGTGTCAAAGCTAAACTTGACGATAATAGAGGGGGGCAACCAACCCCTACAGAAAACCGCAAAGATGATGGGCAATCCCGCATGGCTTCCTCAGCCAGTTCAGCTGCACTCAAGCCGCGCATTTGTATGCGATCCACTCACTGCTGAACAATGCGCCTGGTACAGGCAGCGTTGGCACTATTGGTATTACAATCTGGAATCATCTTTAATATCATTCAACTGACCCATTTCCCGTCAGGTACATCGCCGACCATGTTTTTGCTCTGCCAACAATTGCATTTTTTATGTGCGCCATCGGCATTTTTTTTATTGGCCATTTCATATCGGGAATCCTTGACTACCGACGATCCCGAGTGCCTCTAATATGGCAGAAACTAGTTGCTGTTGTTCGATATCTCTCTTACCGTGGTTTTCACGTCAAGTTGTTAAAATGGAACTCAGCCCCGGTTGGAATTCTTCTGTTGGGACTTGCTGGGGCCATCTTCTTCTTTTGTAAGTCGAAGACGAACTCGCGTAATGACGGTACCTGATGATTCGGTCAGGTATGGACTTGATTCCACAGCCTTACTATTGGTCAAGCAAGATGTATGGCAATTCGCCTGCCCTGGCAACCAGATCTGGATGGCTGAGTCTGGCATGTATGCCATTCATCTTGTACGTCAATCCATAGCGATAAAGCTCGAAAAATACTGATAATATCCAGCGCAACCGCAAGCAAGACGAATTGGATCACACTGTTGACGGGAGTTTCGTACGAGAAACTCCAAGTCTTCCACAGATGGATTTCCTACGCCTTTTTTGTCCTTACTCTAATGCACACATTCCCATTCATTGTATATCACATCCGATTTCATGACATTGACCACCATTTTTCGTCCAATCTTGTATTTTACTGGACCGGCATCGTTGCGTTGATCTTTCAGGCATGGCTCACCTTTGCGTCTCATAGCACAATCCGGTGGGTTGCAATCTGGAAGCCAAAAATATCAAAGGATGTGGCTAATCTAAAGCTCAGAAATCTCGGTTACGAATTCTTCAAAATGACGCATTTCATCGCTGTCGTTCTATTCATGGTGTCATTCTTTTGGCACTGCGGCTTTAGGCTCAGCTCATGGTAGGAATAATCGGCGTCTGCTTACACAGCATACAAAGATGCAGGTATTGACATATCCGCAGGGACTATTTTATCGCTACGGCCGCTGTATATGTTCCCTGTTATGTCTACCCCTGGCTCCGAACTTACTTTGAGTACGGCGTCGGTCAGAACGCTCAGCTTCTTGTGGAAGACAATGGTTTCATTCGCATCACAGTTCCGGTTAAGTTCAACTGGAAACCCGGGCAGCATTGTTTCCTGCGATTTACAAGCTTTGGTCTACTACACTCTCTCTCGTCTCACCCTTTTACTATCTGCTCTTTGCCTGCGGCGGGGCCGAATGAGCAATCTGAACTCATCTTTTATATTCGTCACGGAACCGGCCTCACTGCTAAGTTACAGCAACATGCTCTGGAAAAGCCTAGAAATTCGGTGCCCGTGCTCGTCGATGGTCCCTACGGAGGTATCAATGAGCAGCAGTATTATGATGGTGGACATATCCTTGTCATTGCAGGTGGCTCCGGCGCAGGCTGGTCTTTTCCATTCATCGAGCAATTTGTCAGGCAGCGTTGGATGTCAGCAGATGAAGAGTATGGCCAAATCTTGTCAGCCGACGGCACCAAAAGCGCTTCTAAAAGCGCCGGCTCTGGACCTCTCTCGCTGCGTGTCATCATGGTCACTCGAGACATCAATAGCCGGACATGGTTTCTCCGTACCATCAATGAGCGGTTAGCAAAGTCTCCAGTAACGGATTCATCATCTCATATTGATGTACAAGTTTATCTGACCGGACTGGATTCACAAAATGCCAATCCAATGCCTGTAGCCGTAGAAGACCCGGCTTCGAAAGCATCGGAAGCATTGGCATATGATAAAATCATTCCAGAAGAGGGACACAAGCCCATTTTACCAGAAAAGGAGTTCCAGGGCCGGCCACAGTTACCTCAAATCATCCAAGAAGAGGCAATCAGGGTATTGGAATCTGGGCAATCGCTCAACGTCTATGTTTGTGGACCTACCACAATGCAGAACGATGTAAGAAATGCTGCGGCCAGGGAAAACCTAGACATTATTACAGGTTCGAAAGCCGGTCAAGTGTATTTTCATGCCGAACATTTCTCGTGGGCATGAGTCGACTCACAATACGAGATATATACTGATAGAAATTAAAAACTAAATAATATGGTACAAAGGAAGAGACTCGGCTGTCGGGTGTAATTAGGAGAAGAAACAATTGAATAAATAAACATCAATACTGTCACCATCCTCTGGGAGCCTTTTGTTAGTCTCTTACCTTTCACTACCCTACCAGAAAAAATCAGATCTATTCCGTAGAAGTGGCGGCATTTGTTCTCGGCCATTCTTAGCATATCCAGATATCGGGAATGCAGGGAACCCGGGGATTTTACACACCCAAAATAGCTATACGCACACAACAGCTACGGCCGATCTACATAAATGGTAGGTACTCTTGGTGTTGATCTGTGTGTGAATATTCATCTTATCGTCCCTGTTTCTTCTGCGATACCCGCTTGCCAATGAACCAGCGCGGGTAGCAACACAGCAAATTTCTGCAGTTCGGTAACATTCCCAGAAGCAGTAAGAATAGGAAAACTAGGTTCATCGCCAGATAGTGCTTATCCAAGACTGTAATGGTGACTGCGCCTTTGGTTCAAACTCAAACTCGAGTAAGACATATAATATTGTATTACAAACCAAATGTGAATAGATGAAAAGGCCAAAGCTGAAACATTGCGCGGCATGAGCTGCGTGGCATGACCTGCGTGGCTTGGAGAGAAGGGCGTTGACATGGTGGCGAAGCTATGTAAATTGTTAGAGTCGAAGCGCCTAGGCTTTTCCCCGCATTATAAGCGTATTTTGAGCTGTCAGCTATCGTGTTGGAATACGGTGTGTAAATTGACAGAGAGAATGGAGATGTTGGGGTTGTTACATCATCTCGGCATTAGAAATCGTTAGGCCCGTTATTGACGGGTCTACGTCGTGTATAAATAAACCTTCTGCCCTTTGCCTTTCAGCTCAAACCGCTTTACCTCTCAGGTTCATTTCATCAACGAATATCCGTTTATTTCGGCTTATCTCATCTCTTCTACAACAAATAACTCCAGATAGTCAAGATGTCGACAGGCAGTTGCTGGTGCGGCAATCTCAAATACGAGTTCGACGGAGACTCTACGCACGTGGTAGGATTTGCAAATTGAATGGAAGACGTAATATGTATACTGAACATGATGCAGATCTTGTGTCACTGCCTAACCTGCCAAAAGATAACCGGGACAACTTATACCGCCAATATACCTATCCCGCGAGACAAGCTGAAGGTGACTGGATCTCCCAAATCTCACACTGAAAAACACGAAGATGGATTCAACTTGACCAAATTCTTCTGTGGCGATTGCGGCACGACAATCTTCAAGCAGGCTGATGCAGATATGTTTGCGCCGGTCTCTTTGGTCCAAGCGGGAACGTTGGATGGCCCTGCTAAGGACAAGGTCAGCCAACCTGTCGCGGAGTTGAACGTGAAAGTCAGGCAACCTTGGTTAGCAGAAGTTGGTGCCGCTGCTCAAAAGCAAGGATTTGACTAGATGTTATAAGAATGAATGATGGAATGATGTCGCGAAGCAGATTCATCTTGTATTCAGATTGTTACTATAATTCTTTACATGTACCTAGGTATGTATAGGTAGTTAGTTCAGATCATGAACTAAGCAAGAATGACCCCTGCTATCATTCAAAAATTTAAGCTATGGAGGCTTATGTGCTTCGGAAAGCTAGCCTTTCTTGGTTTCGTTTCTTTTGATTTGCACGACCAGTAAGCCTGCCAGTGAGACTGCTATGGAGTCGGCACTTTTCTTCCTGGTGTTGGACCCCACCTTACTCCGGGTGAGAGACTTCTGGATACCGAATATCTGAAGAAGTCTTTAACACAAAAAGGTAGCAAGAATTCAACCGCTTGCTGTCTCTGGTATGAGACGGAAAGCAATATTGTGATTTAAATAAATATTGAAAAATTACATAAAAAAAAAGAATCTCGGATATATCATATCAGTAATCCCAATAAGCACACGTCGAATTGTTCATAGCGGGGTAGAACTAAGACTTTCAAAGAGTCATAGATACTGAGCCGAGTTCCGTAATAAATACTCGATATATCGGATTGACATCGGCGAGAAGTTCAAATCTGCTGCTGTGTACGTATTTCCAAGAGGGCTAGTCTCCCCGAACTTTCCAACTATTTTCTTACAACTCTGTAGCTGAATGACCCCTCATCTGGCACGAATATTGGAAAATGCCGGCCGGTTCACTGCAGCAGTCCGGGCCATTTGGGTCTTTGGATGAATATCTCAAGGCTCGCGAGTCGCTTGTGAACGCGGAGAAGGCCCATGGATACGAAGGTTTGATCCAAAGGACAGCTTTGGAGGTGAAAGCTGAAGATATTATTCAGCGCCTCAAAGAGTGGGAAGATAAGAATATCTATGGTGTCAAGAGTGACGGCTCCGGACACGAAGCTGGCCACCGGTTCTTCCATGGCCTAGATCTTGTTCCGAATAGCAAACTATTCGATATTGCTATAAAAGCCCCCAAAGGCTGTCTTTTGCATTGCCACTATGACTGCCTTCTGCCTCCGGACACTGCCCTCAGCGATGCCAGGAACCAACCGAATCTCTATATCAAATGCGACGTTCCACTGGTCTCCGAGGGACTCTTTGCTTATGCTTTGCCTCAGTTCGACGTGTTCGGCCAAGATATACCTCTAACTGAATCCACCAACTTGTTCAGCAAGGCGTATGTCGCTGGATCCTGGATGCGATATTCCGATTTCTTGAGCAAGTTTCCAAGTGGAGCAGAGAAGGCGGAATCGTGGCTCTATAAGCGGATGGTCTTGCAGCCAGATGATGCCTACCACCCTAAGCAGACAGTCAACGGGTAAGCATGCATAAACAAGGGACAGGTGGTAGAATGACCCAACAAGCTAAGATTACTAGGATCTGGCAACAATTTATTCGCGCGGTCACAGTTATCCGATCCATGTTCGGCTATGAGACGGCCTACAGAGAACAATTCAGAAGAGTGCTGTGGAAATTTGCCCAAGATGGTATCATGTATGCCGAGATCCGAGTAGCTCTCAATTATGGGTTTTCCATCAAGTCCGATGATGGCACTCGAGAACTGAAGCAAAAGGAAGCCTTGGAGATTTTCCAGCAGGTGTTGAAAGAAGAAGTCCCAAAGATACACGCTGCAGGACATGTATTCTACGGTGTCAAGGTTATTTATGCATGCATGCGATCTTCGTCTAGAGAAGCCATGCTTTGGTGCATGGATAACTGCATCGAAATGAAGCAACTGTTCCCAGACCTCATTTGCGGTGAGATTTCTCCGACTCTCACTGGCTCATTATTAAAAGACTCACACGTTTTCCAGCTTTTGATATGCAGGGACAGGAAGACACAGGACACCCGCTCTCTTACTGGGTTTCTGATCTTCTCGCGATGCGTGCTAAAATTACAGCGTTAAATCTCGATCTACCATTCATATTCCATGCCGGCGAGACGCTCGATCATGGAGGAGAAACTGATTCCAATCTGTATGATGCTATTCTATTAGATACGAAGCGCATTGGACACGGTTTCAGCATCACCAAGCACCCACTTCTAATGCAAATTTGCAAGGAGAGGCAGATTGCTATTGAGACGTGCCCCATATCTAACGAAGTTTTGGGATTGGTTCCGACAACAAAGTCCCACCACCTACCCGTTCTCCTGGCTAATTGTGTCCCTTGCACTGTCAACAGCGATGACCCTGGATCTTGGAAGTCAGTGTTTATCAGTTCCTCCATCGAGAATTAGTACTGACAAGTGTAGAGCGAGTATGCTATCTCACGATTTCCATCAAGCGATGATGAGTAGTGAGAATATGTCTCTCATGGGTTGGCGGACTCTGGCCGAATGGAGTATCGCCTATAGCTGCGTTGATGCAGTGACAAAGGAGAAAATGCTGAGCGACTATAATCAAAGATGGACAGAATTCTGTCAGTGGATTGTTGATGCATATGGAAAAGCCTAAACTGGGCAGGGATGGGCAAACATAAAAAGAGTGCATTAATTGGTGCAAGGAGTTTCAACAAGGCAGCAACACCTATTCTCAACAGGGTGTTTGGCGGCATACGGATCTGCTGATTACCTTTCTTGGGATTTCAACATTTTAATTTTGTTTCATGGGAGCTGTCACTCAACATTCGGCAGCATGATACCCAAAGAATACATGTACATTTTGGACGGATTCAGCATTCTGCTGCAAAAAGATGGTGTTCACTCATTCATTTAATGCGAACGGCCTTTCAACCGTGACTGAGAAGGTAACATGCCAGTATAAGTTTTTTCATGAAGTCCCTCTTATTATGGCCTTAGTTGTAGCGTAACACATCGAGGCGATGAGATTGGGAATGTTATCTCTAATCTCAGCAGGTGTTTGATGGATTGTGCTGGGAGGGTTGATGATGAATGCGGGAAAGAAGATGTCTTTGCTCTCTCCGTTAGGCAAAACGGAAGCTTAGCCTCCAGTTCCCGAACTTGGCACTCAATCATGGCGATGGAAACCTCGCTCTTCCCCAAACCCTTTTCATTGCTCAAGAGAACATGACCCAGCGTGTCCAGCTTCTCGACGATTCACATCCAGCTTAAAGCAAAACCAGATCAAACTTCGAGTTCAACTACGAGAGTACCGTTGCCATAAAGGCATACCTAGTAAAGTACTGTAAATATTTGTAGGTAAATCATTTGCAGACTCCCAGTTTTTTGGTGAACCGCTTACTCTTCTCCACTGACCACAATAATGACACTTGCGATTTCAGCCTCATCACCATCCACCACCACGCTCATCTTATACATCAGGCCCAACCCGTATTTTCAAAAAATGAAACCAATACCACAGTTTCATTATTACAATATTGAAAATTGCACATCGACTCACATAATACATCACGTGCAGCTCCACCTATATAAACTTCTCCTGCTCAACCTCAACCCCTTCCTTCTTTCTTCAACTCTCCTCACTCCTTCCTCTCCTCTGCATTTGTCCCTCCCCTTGACTCAACTCTGGCAATAGTGAAATTGATTCCACACCATGCCGAGGCAACCGAAGCCGAAGCCTGACAAGGCTGCAACGCCCGCGATGGCCAGCAAAGGAACCGAAGCGGTAGCCATCAACTTCGATCCGATTCTTCGCCAAGATAATTTGCCAGAATGGCGCCTAGACCCCGAGGCCACCGACTACTCTGTTGGAAATACCGCGGTCACCACTCCAGATGAACCGGCCGCCATTGCTCGCAACGCTGCCAAGTGGCGTGCCTTGGGCCATGTTACTGGCGTTCAGGTTCTTCACGAGTGGGAGACTACTCCCAAGATGATCTCCGAGCTGGCTGGATACAACGGTTTCAGAACCTCCGCTGCCCTCGTCAACTTCACGGACACTATTGGTGAGTGTATCTGACCCCTAGTGCTATGTCACTATTGGACGAGTGAATTTAAACGTGGAACGCGTTTGGTCGCTCTTCCAATGGTGACCCCCTGCCCCCCTCTCCTGTTTCTTTTTCTACAAATGCTTACTTTGCACAGTTTGCGATATTATTCCAGCGGGATTGACATTGGGATACCACAAGTTCGACATTGAACGAGCAAAGTCGATGCTTCCCCAGGCCAATACCGACCTATCCAACATGATGAGCCAGCTTCCGGAGGAAATGAGCGCATTGTACAATGAGCTGCGAACATGCGTGAGTGCGCTATCGAAGAAGCAGACGAACGCAATGATCAAGCCAGCCGACTTGGTAAAATCATATTGCACGGACAACCAGCTCAAATTGATGATTGACAAGATTGTCGCCTTTTTACCATTTCCCATGTTTCTGCCGATTACACGGAACATGGTTACGAAGAGAAAGTACGAAGAAGATTTCATTGATGTGACAGCGACCATTCTGGCCCACGCAATTCAGATCCTCCTG
Organism: Trichoderma afroharzianum; assembly: GCA_037893235.1. Lineage (NCBI taxonomy): Eukaryota > Fungi > Ascomycota > Sordariomycetes > Hypocreales > Hypocreaceae > Trichoderma > Trichoderma afroharzianum. The sequence goes on from JBBLXW010000010.1 coordinate 1,347,438, forward strand.
TTCGCACCGACTGAATGGAATAGGGACATCGTTTATAAACGAGATAGCGACCAATACACTCGGCGGTATCCTACACCCCCGGGCCACGGCGGAGATTGCCGCACTGTCGCGGGTATCTTCAGCCTCGAAGATTTGCACCGATCAGTTTTGCTTGTATGTCTTACTGATTACAGGCGCTCGGTGGGAAGCAATCTCACCTCGAAGCGAGGACCCCAGGCCCGAGGCAAGTTTTTGGGTTATTTCGATGTGCTGACCCAGAAGCCGACCCTGGATGGAGAGAATGACTTGAGCGCAATGCAACTGGCCACTACCAGGCTACTCGACAACCCTCTATTTCCGACCAACACTGTTGAGCAGCCCATTCATACCGAGGACTTGGTAGCAAAGGAGGCCGCCGAGGTACTGGGGACGCCACAGCGAACCCCTCGCAAGGACTCCAACAGCCATGCCAGTATCACTTTTGACGATCAGAACTTGGATTTGCACACACTTTATATTGAAAGTGTTTCTGTCCGACAAACCTTGCGCCATCATACCGGCGCTACAGCCGAACTAGCCGGCAACCGACCATCGTATGAAACGCTCGACAGCATGACTAAAGAGGAGTAGGAAATCCTTTTTCGCAACATGAGAAAGCACTTCGGCTGGAAGGACCCAGATGAGATTATGAAAAGGGTGTTGCAGCACACAGCATCCTTTAAGTCATTGGCCGAGGAGCGAAAGATGCTCGAGTTCTCAGCGCAGAGTGCCTCATCCTCTGCAGTACAGGAATTCATCGCCAACCACCCAGACCAAGAACAGGGACTAGTTGACATCATACAGCGAGTCAACGCCTTAGAGACGGTTTTGAATGGAAACCCGCCTTCTGAAGACACTGATCTCTTGAAAGTGTGCAAGAGATTCGATATCTCGTGGCCCGAGATGCAAGTCTACAAGGATATCCCCAACTGTCAGCCGCTCAAACCTCACCAAATTGCTGGTTTGTCTCTCCCCTTCCCCCCTCCCTCCATGCCCACATCCCTCTTGGAAGAGTGTGAACCCCCTCATTCTTTCAGGAGGATAACGGCGTCCATCATCCCCCCTCTATCCTTGTGCTCATTACACATTTGAGAATGAAGTCACCGCATCATTCCGAGGCTGGAACCGCCATTCACGAAGATTCACTAACTGTTTGATAGATTTAGGCATTATTTTCGACAAGTTGGATTCAATTGGCCATGTTCTGCTATGCAATGAGAGGGGCCTTGGGAAGACAAAGGTTTTTGCAGCAATGGTGGAATGTCGTGCTCGTGATCTCGAGGCGAAGGCAGCTGCCGACCGAGATGGAGACCAGGCGATATACTTTCCAACATTGGTGGTCAATCCAGTGTCCACCATACACCAAGCCCATGCTGAGTTCAAACAAAACTTTCCAGGATTGAACGTTTTGCTTTATTACGGTTTGAAATCCCAGGCAAGCCAATTTGGTAATGGTCATATTTTGGAGAAGGGAGAATTTCTTGGCTTTCTTCAGAAGCTCTCTCCCACTAACCCACGGGTAAGTTGAGCGTTTCATTATGCACTCTTCATGTATACTAACAGGTGGCTAGTCTGGAAGAACGGTCATCTTGACGACCTACTCGACTCTTCATCGCAGAGAAGTAACAACGATAGAGCAACGGTTTGTCTTCGCGGATCGTGAGCAGAGTGGCCCGCCACCCAAGCGACAGAGAACCGAGAAGTATGCAGGCTCCAATGCTGCGCATGACGCTTCTTCTGAAGATGAGGTAGACGACTCTGATGATGACGAGATGGCCCAACAGCGATCGGCGCGCAAGGAGACCAAACGAATCCGCACATACTACAACGGGGACCCCGAATTGAAGGGTAAAAGGCTTGAAACACTTGCTCAGGGCGATGAGAGGACTCCTGACGGCATTCTTGTCGATTATCGGCTGCAAAATGATGACCTTGACAAAATTCGCTGGGGATTCCTTATTGTGGATGAGGCACATACCGCGCGAAAGGTGTCTGGTGTTTACAACCATATATTCAAGCTCTTGGACTGGCGCAATCTCATCTAGGTGACGGGTACGCCACTAGTGAGTAGTTTACATGATATCATGTCACCATTAGTCCTCCTGTGGGAAAAGATTGGAATCAAAGCTGTCACTGAATACGCCGACTATGACAATATCCAGGGCCTCTGGCGAACTAGCTACGACCCTGACAACGAGAATCAATGGGAAGACGGTACTTCCACCGTAGGTCTTTTTACCGCCGAGTTCAAAGCAAAATACCCATCGAAATCATAGGATGAAATGCAGGAATTTTACGAGCGAACCGGCGTGAAGATATGGCAGCTGAACCCAGTTATTGTGGAAGCGGCCGGTCGGAAGGCTGAATGGTCGAGCACGTTTGGACAAAATGTCGTGTCCGCTATCCTTGGACTTCTGGCACTCCAACGTTCTCTCAGATCTCGCCTGGTGCTCCCAGATGGAACAGCTTGTTACCCCAGGACTGACCTGCCGCCTATGACCATTGCTACTGAGGAGCTCAACTTTGACAGCAAGCGCCAAAGCCACATCCGAGACCATGGGAGACTCTGCGCGACTCATTTATTTCTCCCTAGCCCGGCGGATGAAATCTTCACTGCGAGGCGAGGGGGTATCAGTAGCACGCAACATGAAGGTTCGATCAACTTTTCAGCCTACCGCCAGGGTATCTTGGTTGCCTATGATTGTCGCAATTCCAACATTATTCATAGCAAAGTCGAAGACATTTTTGGCGCCGATTTAACCACCATTGAGAACGCCATTACCGCGTTCCGTGTTGGGAAGCTTATGCCTAGCTCGCAGCTACAGCGTCACGAGGGAGGCAGCAACAAGGGCAAAGGCCCAGCTGTCGGCTTAGAGCATCTTCAAAAGATACTTTCATTTGACCAAAACGCCGGTCTTGACTATTTCTTCTCGCTCACCCGCCTAGACCCCCATGTGATATCCCCCACTGGTCGCAGTGGATGGCTGAACTGGCTGTGTGCAACCAGTCCTATCCTCTCTCGCTGTTTGGAACTCGCGCACAGATACGTCTTACAAGACAAGGAGCGAATTGTGGTGTACGTAGACACACGATGGATACAGCAGTAAGCATCCCGTTCTATGTCACTTTGCTACCATTCTCGGCTCATACTAATCTTGTATCTTTAGGCTCATGTTTGCTGCTATGAAAATGGCGGGTTTTCACACGCTGACTGTCAGATCCGCTGACAAACCGGATGCCAAAGTTGAGGCAGTTCGACTTTTTTGTGATCCTGCCTCAGAAGCGCAGGTGTTTATTGCCAACATAAACATAATGAGTATGGGCGTGAATTTACACACGGCTTGTTCCAAGGGCGTTTTAGTCAACATGCACTTTAACGCAAAGACTATTGTGCAAATTTATGGGCAGTTGAATCGATTGGGACAGAAGAATGCTGTAAAGTGGCACAACCTGAAGATCAAGAACTCATTCCATGATCATCAAGAAAGAGTTCTGCTTACTGATTGGTCTCGACAATTGTCTGCTGAGACGAGCCTTCCCGACTGGATTTCTGGAGCGCTCCGCGAGATTGTCCTCTTCGAACTAATGAAGGCGTATATGAACCACCCGTTCAATCGCTACGCCTGGCTTGTATTCTACGACCGCGATGGTCCTAAGATGGAATACTACACACAGGAAGTTGTGAAGTTGGGGCACGCTTGCTCTGCCCTTGCTAAGCTTGTGATGAAGACGGATCGCGAGCAGTACTGGGCAGAAAACGACGAATTTCTTATTGTTGCTATACTCGAAATGACTCAGGACATGACCTTGGAGGAACTTGAGACATGGCTTACTTGCGAAGAGCAGGTTTTACGTCGCAGTATGGAGGCAAAGCTCGAGAAGTATATCACGACTGTGAAATTGAACGAGGCTAAGAAACGAGAGGCCAAGATCCTGAAAGATCAGGTTGAGGCTCGAAAGACGCAGTACCAATCTGACGAACTTCTTGGTTCCGAGGATATGGGAAGCGAGAGTGAGCATGAAGGCGAGGCCGAGGAGTTGGCCGATGAGAAATTTCCCTTGGTTGGGGAGGAATGAGTTTTGACAAACGTTGTATGTATCACAGTGGATTATTCCACATGAACCAGGAGAAAATAATTTGGCTAGGGGGCCACGGTTGCGATACTGCTTTTATGGGTAGCAGACGAAAATCTTTGCTTAGCTCGACAGACAGATTGATGATGCCATTGCGGCACTCTACGTAGCATAGCTTAATTTGCTATTACACTGTTGAAATAATTGTATAATACCGCGTGACTTCGATAATTAATGTATTATTGTGGCAGATGGATATCAGTCCAAGGATACACAGAATTTGACACTCTGAATGAGAAATATTAGAAACGACTTTTAAGCCACAAATAAAAATACCAAAAGAAAAATTATTATATGAATTTATTGAAGATTGGTTCTCCTCAAACAGTTATCAAGCAATATTTCCAACTATACAATACCATGCTTAACGAGGCTGTCCACCGTAGCAAGGATGGTCTCCTGTGGCGTCCTAGGCGTCCAACCGAGGACTTTCTTCGACTTTTCATTCTTAAGCGCTCTTATAACATCGAGAACTGGCACAACTTGGCGAGCGGTAGGGCTAAATATACCGGCAATCCGAACCACCCATGAAGGCATTTCGCCCGTTGGAACCTTTTGTGCTTTTTCGGGACGACCCTTGGAAATAATCTGAGCGACATCGAAAAGTGCCATGGGTTTGCCGTCACTGGCAGCAATAAAGCGTTCCCCTTTTGCTGCAGGGTCAAGCATAGCCCGGATATGCAGATCAGCCAAATCTCGGACATCCACGATGTTGAAGTACGTCCGGGGGCATTTCCCAATGGTTCCATCCATAAGCTTCGTGATGAGTGTAATGGAAGATGACATGTCGTTGCTCAGCACAGGGCCGAATATGCCAACTGGGCAGACGACGCTGAGCTCTAGATCCCCTCCTTCAGCTTCGATGAACTCCCAGGCAGCCTTTTCTGCCAGAGTCTTGCTTTTGTGATATGCTGGCAGACCATCCAACACGGACCAATCTTCTTCGGTATATGGTTCCACCCGATCTTTGCCTCCGTATCCGATTGTAGCAAAGGAGGATGTGAATACTACTCTTTTAACATGAGCGTTTCGAGCTGCCCTTAAAACTCGTAAGGTTCCATCCCTTGCTGGTATGATTAACTCATTTTCGTCTTTTGGTGCCCCTCCAGGAAATGGTGATGCGACGTGGTGGACGTAGGCGCAGCCTTGGATAGCTTCATCCCAGCCTTTATCCTGAGTCAAATCGGCGGCATGAAATGACAGGCGGTCCAGGTTTCCTGCGCCGGCTTTTTGTAAGACTGATCTGACATCCTGCTCCTTGGACATGCTTCGAACCGTGGTTCGGACGGTGTAGCCATCTTGTAGCAGCTTCAAGATTAAGTGAGAGGCTACATAACCTGAGCCACCAGTGACAAGAACAGTGGACATTGTAAAGAAGAGAGCGCAATTTTTTTGGTCAGTCAAAGATACTGTTGAATTTTCTACGCTGAAGAACAGACAGAGCTTTTATCGTGCAAATGAGCTTCTTATTTATACTGATCAATTCATCTCCTTATGACTCCCATTTCTATACGGAATGCGCGATGGTCCGTTGGAAAGTAAAAACCTTGTCTGCATCCCGTCTTCAAATGAAGATATATCGCATTGAGCGTAACTACAAAAGGCTAGTTTCAAGGTCAGCAGAAATCTCCCTTTAGGAATCAATTATATCTGTGATTCTATTCTGCCGGACTCGATAGACCTATAGCCGAATCGAGTCTCAATCTTGTCACGTTACTGAAGAGGTTAGTTTTCCGAGCCGATGTATCCACCAATCGTGGACCCTAAGCATGGATTCATGTGCTCAACTTCTCATAGGGCTAGAATTGGCTAGCTTTCCGACCAAACCACTGCGATGAGGCGTCGTGAGGTTGCACTTCAATTGGACATAGAGAGTGCAACCGAGACGAGGCTATAACGGCCACCTGAATTTTGGTACATTTTTCCTCATTACTAATATCACCAAGGAAGGGGGAAGAAAATGCATTGGGCGGGTATAATTCTCCTCTTGTTTGCTCTTAGTATAGATGATCTACCACCCTTCTATTTTACATTCTCAATTACATTCCCATACATATCCTTCATACATCATGACTTTGTTTATTTGAAGACCAAACATGCACATGACTTGATCTCTGCCAAATACCACACCTTAGTACGAGCAGATGTCTTGGTTGGCGGGTGAGTCGGCCTTGCCCCAGACCCAGTTCGGGTTCAGCACCGACACAGGACGCAGGTTGTTCGCCGCCCAGAATTGGTAGTCCGAGTTGCGGTAGTCGTCAGCTGAGAGAGGAGGGCAAGTGTTCTTGAAGGCTGCGGTGTACCAGTCCTGGTGAACAGAGTGGTGGAATTTGCCAAAGTAGAACTTGCCGTGGTCGAGGTTCTTCTGAGCAAACGCCTGCCAGTCGTCATTGCTACACACAGAGTCAGCAACCGGCTTGTCATTCCACGGTTTTGGTCGATAACCTACCCCTGGAAAGTGTCGTTGACATCGGACCAGCTGATGTGGACGTGGTTACCATCTGCGTCAAGGTTAGCATTGGAACGAGAACGAATCGATATCAGGATACGTGTCAATGAGACGAACCTTGCTCCATGATGACTGATTCACGAGTATAGGTGTTTCCTCCATCCGGGCTGGTGAATCTCACGACGATGCCTTCCCAGTCGCTCTTGTGGCCGGTGTCCTTCTTGAAGTACACGTAGTAAATGATGCGGTATGAAGGATCAGACCCAGAGGAATCTCCATTACAGAAAGTCGCCTCCCAATACGTAGGAATGGTGAAGAACGGCTCTCCGCTCACATTTCCATAAAACGTATTTGCTCCTTGCCAGGGAGGCTGTTGAGGGCAGCCGTGTGCCAGGGCGTTGATGTTGCAGTTATCCGCGTCCACGCCGTTGGTCTGGTTGCCCTCACCATCTTCAGCAGCTGAGGGCATGCAGGTACCTGAAGCCATGTACCACATAGGCGCAGCGGCCATGGCAGCAGCTAAACCTCCATTTGTGGTGAAATCGCTGACGGCAATCGGGGTGTTTGCCAGCGCAATTTTGGCGGCGAGCAGCAGAAGCGGGACGATCTTGGAGAAACCCATGATGACAGCAGATGGTCTAAACAAGATTGAGATGAAGGATGAAATGAGATGCCAAGAAATCGATCAGAATTAGCGATACTGATCGATGCCTTTTATATCTCCTCTCAGCGCGACAACAAGATACGAAGAAACGCTGCGCTATCGCCTCTCACCGACGGGAAATCAACGCCATCCCACCCGTACAACGACCTCGAATAGGAAGGACAGCTGCCTGGTCTGTCGATCCATATAAACGAAGCCGCCTTTTTCACCTTCTCTTTTCGTTTTGCCCAAGAGCTTTTGGGGTAAACACGCTCCATGTCATGCTTGAAAGGTCGGTCCTTGCACGCCGCTGGAATTTTTCCACGGATGCTTCCGAACCAATGTCCGAAAGCACGATGTTAGAGACTTTCCGGAAATGGAATACTTTGCCTTGTATGGGCATCATCCGATGTCGCCGGAAAAAAAAATGTATGAAGAAATCGCAACGAGCAAGAGGCACGTTGTTTTCGGACATGATGCTATTGGGGAATTGTATTCGTCTGATAATACGAATCACCTTGCATTAGCTAGTGGAAGTCACGCATCAAATAGCTCTGATTCCATATATTAATTCCCCGTGATGCTGATGGACTTTTGACGGCCTTTTGACATCTTGATATGGGGCTCAATTGATCCTCGCTTCGCGCGCTAGGGCTTACTGTTGATGATTGGTCTAGTGGGCCGTTGCAGATGAATTCAATGCGTTGATCTCTGGCACGTGTGATTGACAATGTCGTGAATGGTAAGCCGTCTATCATACTTTGGCGTAAACAAGCATGCCGAATTGCCTTCGACGATTAGATGAAGATTTGGACGGAGAGGGAAGCCAATTTTGTAGTAGCAACTGCAGCTTGATGCGCACCTCCACCTATTCGTCACCGAGACCCTGGGGATCGTGAACAGGTTGGCAGGTTTATGCCGAAGGCTGGAGAAGAGCTATGCTTAAAAGCACACGAACGCCGATGTTTGACTGCTAGCGCGGCAGCTAACATGAAGCCAAGATTGGACCCGAGACCATACGTCACTTGTCAGTCTGATTCTCCGTGTAAAAGCACATGTCTAGGTCTAAGCAAGCTGAAAGAGGGCTAATAGGTACATGTAATTGGGTGGAATTGCCTATCATCTCAGGGAACGGGACACGATGAAGGCAAGAGAAGGCCAATGTTTCGGTTGTATGATCATTGTATTGGCACGAGATATTTACAGCTGCGATTGTAATGGAACTATGGTACTTGAATGGAAAACAGCACGCATCTTACCTGAAAATTACGAGTCATGACTGGCATAACATTCGCGTAGTCGCGCTGAGCTACGCGAAGCTGCTCCGCACATGTTCCTGCATTAGCAAACGTTGCATTCACGGATATAAACCATCAAAGGAGATGAGAATTTCGCTACTTCTGAGTGGTGGATTAATATGGAATGAAAAGAAGACATGATAACGCGCGATTGTCACGCTATTATCTACGAGCCTCCTGATTCCAAACTTCGGGAGATCTTGATGAATATGATTCATGTGATCAGTCACGTGAGAAAAGTATCCGACGGTAAATTTTCGAATCTGATTATCTAATCCTTCGTGATGCTCCAAGCTGTATTTGCCTCATAAATGTGCTTGTATGACAGAATCATCACTCATCTCCAGTTAGACCTGAAGCTTCAACTGCCATATCCCAGCCTCGGATATGAGCTTCTTTGAGGCTCCATCTCGGCTGGGCGCTGAATGGTTCTCCGTCGGTCTGGCCTCGTCGTTTCCCGACTCGGGGCTCGATGACGACAACTTGGCAAAATACAGGGCGTGTAATGAAGAGCATAGACCAGGATGCAAAGTCTTTCAGGTGCCCAGAGAAGACAGCTCGCAAAGTGCGGAAGTCTTGATTGACCAGGATGGAGATTTGGATGGTTTTGATATGAAAGGCTTAAAAGACCAAGTTCTTGTATTCAAGTACAGAGGGAAATTCCACGCCGTTGATCATGTAAGTTCAAGCGCAACTGTAATAGCCATCCGTGTGGGAAAGCCCATAATGACTGTTGTATAAAGAAATGCCCTCATTCGTCTTACCCCCTCTCACAAGCCACTCCATTTGACATTGAGGATTTTGGCGTTGTCTTGAGTGCAGGACTGACCTGTCCAAAACATGGTTGGTCGTTTGATCTGTTTACTGGCTCAGGAGACCGTGGAAACTATCAGCTTGGACTTTGGGAAACTCAGTTGCGCGAAGTAAAGAATTCGGATACATCAGCAGACGAGGCTTCAGGTTCCGCGGAACAGGAAGTATGGGTTCGGAGAAAACAGCGACAGCGCATTGGATAGATTAGGTATGGCGTTGGGCATGTGCATATAGACAGGGTAATAAATTACAAGCATATTTTGGTCATGAGAGTGCATGGTGCGTAGCATTAAATAATAACTCTGAATCACATTCATATTATAAGGCAAAAGTGTGCTCGTACCAATAAGCTTCCTAGATATCAGTACCGCGAGATGGCAGAGCGTACAAACAACAAAATGGACAGATAGACATTGTATCAGTTTCAAAACGTTCGATTAAAGAGAAAGTATTGATAGAGGATCCAAAATCTGCCATGCATCTCACTTGGATGCTTTCATAGCATGCATATGATAGTTTCTTATCATCCCAAGCCTTGGTGCAATTCAGCATATCCTTCGACAATTTTTTTGGATATTAAAAACACAAAACATGCACCGTTGGTCAATTTATCCGGGTGATAGTACAAACTCTGAATTGTTGTTGGCGTTTGCAAGGAAGAGCAGATCCATAGATCTTGGCACATATGGAGCGTGAATTCGCACCTGAGGGCATATCGGTGATAATGATCCTTCCACTTCATCTCTTACTTCCATGTTGCATGGGGAAAAGAGTCAACCCAGCATATATGCTTCCAAAAAGAAATTCATTGGTGAACTTAGTGAACAAATGTGCAGCCAGCGTCATTGGAGAAATGTAAAATTGGTGCAGCCTCATGATTATGTTATGAGTCTCTACTATCGTACATTTTACCGGACATAACCAGTCAGATAGTGAAATAATCCCTAGAAGATACCCTCAATCATGTCGTTTGCTCCTCTTTCAAGGAAATGTCGCTGCCCAACGCTAGTAAGGAATCCGCCGGAGATAGAAATATGGTGGTGCATCTAGCTCCGTACCGTTCAAGGCTACCTAACGCCCTATCTCCGTTAGAATCCGGGATGTATATATAGGTACCTCCATGATCAGATGATTTGACTGGCGAGAATTACTTGTTCAGAAAGCTCTTTTACAGTATATTTCTTCGTTGGATATAATTCCCAGTCACAAAATGGCCAGCGTTTTAGTAACCGGAGGTGGGCGTGGACTCGGGCTCGGACTTGTTTGTTTGCTGGCATCTCTGCCAGTATCGACTATCTCCAAGGTATTCGTTACCACAAGAGGAAAGCCGTCGGAAGACTTAACAAAGATCATCGAGACTTCTGGTGGACGAGTCATTAATGTCGAATGCGAAGTTGTCGACGCGGCAAGCGTCAAGCGCGCTGCGGCTGAGGTTGAGGCGAAGCTTGAAGGGAAGGGGTTAGATATCTTGATCAATAACGTTGCTGTGAGTATAAATGCTTCTGAATTGCACTTATTCCAGTCTATATTAACAGATTGCTTCCTCAGATGAGCGGACTTTATCCACAAGGCATTCGCAACATGGAGGCAGATGAAATGTTGCAGGAATTCAACGTCAACGTCGCTTCAACACACAGGGTTACTGCTGCATTCATTCCTTTATTACAAAAAGGAAAGCAAAAGAAGATTGCCATGGTGTATGAATACCCGTCTCGAGTGCACCTTCCCATTTCTTGGCTGACATTTTCAAAGATCATCATCTGCTGGTTCAATTTCATGGGCAAACCGGTACTCCTTCTCATCTGCATATGCATACAAAATCACCAAGGCCGCAATGAACATGATGGCGGTTCAATATGCAATTGAATATGAAAAGGATGGATTCACCTTTTTGACACTATCCCCCGGCGTAAGTGGCTCATAAGCACCACTCTCATCCCACGGTGCTTCATTTTCTAACTCTCAGATGCAGTGGCTGAAAACTACGATGGGCGGCGACATGGCTGACCTTGACGTTGAGACGGGAGCCATGGCCACGTGGGACATTGTGAACAAAGCTGATACAAGTTACAATGGAAAGTTTTACAACATCCATGTTGCAGGCTGGGAACACAACGAAGGCGTAAATCAATACGATGGATTGGAAATCCCATGGTAGAAGAAGAACGGAGAACTACCAGGACATCGCATGGGAGGTTATTCGACATATCTATCAAAAGTCATGTTAAAAGTTAATCCCTTTCGTAATGGGCAGGATCCCGTTAACGTAGGGTGTACATGCATTCCGCATTCTGCAAATAGAAGCTCGCCCTTCGTCAAATTTGTCCAATATCGTATCTATATCGATTGCGTATATCCTAGTCTACCAAATTGCCTTTGATAGACCTACCCAATGTGCATCTATCTTCATTCTCCTTTTAGAAAAATAGGGACATGCCTCCGTCAACCACAATATTGGCTCCATTGATGTAGCTGGCGAGCCCGCTAGCGAGAAAAATGACAGTGTTGGCTACCTCTTCTGGAACACCTGTTCGCGCAAGTGGAACAGCATCAAGAAGAGACTTGTAGAATGGATAATTGTCTCTCTTCACAATTTGATACTGGCTCAGTTGAACCGTACCATCTGGCAGCGTAATGTTGGGGTTCTCAATGGATCCCGGGGCAATGGAGTTGATTCGAATGCCCAGGGCACCAAGCTTGCGAGCATAATCTTTAGCCAGCACGGCCTGGGCTCTCTTAAAGGTTGAATAAGGAGAGCCGGCAATGGGGTGCCGTGCTTCAAAGCCCGCCATCGAGCTGATTACCACAAGAGATGCATTCTCCGAAGCTTTTACCCTCTCTTCGAGAAACGGTGTCGATGCGTCGATCAAGGTGACTAAGCCCAAGATGTCTGCACGGAAGCTGTTTTCCCATGCTTCAGGTGTTGCTTCCCCAATAAGAGGAGATGCTGTATTGAAGAGAAAAAGTCATTAATAATGAAGTTGGGTGCATGTTGGTGACCGAAGGGTGTAAACATTATTGCTTACCATTGGCAATAACTGAATCAATGCGGCCAAACTCTTTAGCTGCCTTGGCTACCCAAGATTTAATCTCTTCGGGGCTGCTGATATCAACGGCCGAGCCGACAGCACGGGCACCATTGGTAGCGCCCTTGAAGAGCGAGAATTCATCTCCTCGAATCGTGCGAGCACAGAAGGAGACATTGGCTCCTTCGGTTAAAAAGGCTTCCACAATAGATCTACCAATTCCTTTTGATCCGCCTAGAGTAGGATATTAATATAGTCGAAGATCTGGGTGGATGGCGCTTATTACCTGTGACAAGGACATGCTTGTTGGCAAAGTTGCTGGAGAATGAAGGCATCTTGGCTAATCAATGATATCACTTTGGCAGTAAAGTTTGATCCGGAACTTAGTAGATATTCGATATCATGTTTTCTTTTTGGAATTTGGGAACCGCCGTATGCAGAGATACTTTATAAACTTCATAAGTCGCGCATCCTATATGTAACACTCTATATAATTCATCAATAGGCCTCGCTATTATCTATGCCATTTCTAATGTTCTGACTTATCACCGGCTCTTTTAATAATAGCAGCATTCTCAATTCAGGTTCTAACCGAGTTTTTTTTGTCTGTTCATAGCGAGAATAGGGTAACAGCGAGATGTGGGGGTGATGGTGTTTAGAGATTAATCACATAATAAGCTCCGAGAGGCGTCTTTTTCCGCGTTGAGTTGATCCTCATCAACAAAATCCACCAGCGGAGAGATCCGAACTCCGCTAAATTGGGCCACTAGGATCTGAAAATTGCACCTTTAGTCTCTTAGCGAATAAACGTGTCACCCATGCTCTTCTGGTCAACTGTTTGACCCTTGTCATTGGACACAGGGAGGATCGCGGAGTTCCAGGTGTAAGGCTTCATAGGCTGAAAATCAGCTAAACCTAGATTGGAGACCGCGCGGACATACGTTTTGGTGCAGCTGACGCCTCCCTGGTTGACGCTCTTCTTTGCTGACTCCATGCTGCTTTTTCTCAGACGAGTGTCTCTTTAAAGTGAGAGAAGTGCTAACAGTTATTGACTACTTTGAAGACATCAAATACTATCGAATACTGTCATATCACACATCATCGTGCCTTTTAATTTCTTCAATGAGCCGCTCATCTACCGAAACATGCTTGACTTGTCGGGTTCGCAAGAAGAAGTGCGACCGAAAGCGGCCCACCTGCAGCGCCTGTCATTCACTTGACATTACATGCTACAATGGCAACAACCGTCCCAGCTGGGTTGATAATGATCTCGAACGAGATCAATTTGCGGATCGAATCAAAGCGCAGATCAAAGAAAAGGCAGAATGCCGCCGCGAAAAGAGCTATGTAAAAGTCCTGCCACTCGGAAGGGTGAGGAAGCCAAAGACGAATTCAGCTGCAGCTAGCCGCCCCTCCAAAAAGAATCAGTCCAGGCAAACTATTCAAGCTCAAGAGGGAGTTCTCGCGGAGCCATCCTGCTATGGATGTTCCAAGAATGGCTTCTCGCCGCCCGAGCGCGGCCGGTCTGAAAGCCTTTCCGACAACCCTGCTCTACTCGGAATCAGCAACGACATTGACACTGATCTCGAGATTACGTTTCTGGATTATGCTTTCCCCTTTCTGTTCCCATTCTACCGCCCCTCAATTTTTAAAGGAGGACGCGGCTGGCTGCTCGCAACACTGAGAAAGAGCATGCCACTCTTCCATACGGCCATGGGCTTCAGCACATACTTTTTTACTTTGGTCATGACGGACATCGCAAATGGAGAGCACGAAGTATGTAAAGGACTCGTTGAAGGGAAACTCATATCTCATGTGGACACCGCAATCAAGGCTATGAGACAAGGGATAGAAGATCTGGCAGCCTGTGGAGAAGTTGCTTCGACCGAGGAAAAGGCGCACCTCATGGAAGGTGTTGTGCAGCTTTTAGTGTTTGAGACAAACATTTCAACAACCAACGAATGGGGCATTCATCTCAACGCCGCAGTATCTCTTTTTAAAGAGATATTCCAACAGAATAACCCTCAAGGCGGTAGATTGGATCTCGACTCGGTATTAGCCAAGATGCAGAAAACTGGATGGGCAGCCGTGAGCTCGTCACATAGAATTTTTAATCCAGCTCAGGGGGCTTTTATGTTCTACGTCGCTATCATCATATTCGCGGATATCATCTCTGCAACCATTCTTGGAGATGCTCCGATGTTACAGGAGTATCATTCGCTCCTGATCAATGACGGATGCGGGCCAGTGGATTCGCCTCGATTATTATTAGACTTGGAAGATTCTGTGGGCTGTCAGAGCTGGATTCTCCTCTTAATTGCCGATATTGCTTCTTTAGTAGAAGGCAAAAAGCAGGGACGAGTATCCCGCGATAATTTGCTCAATGCTTATAACAGGATTGCTGAAAAACTCCAGAATGGTATAGCTAGCCTCAAGGATAACCCGGGAAAGCCCGTGGCCTCTATAGGTTCCTTTCAGGCCTATTCCAACCCTGAAAGTCTATCACAAACAGCTGATACCACCTCATATAGTTTGATATGGGCAAATGCAACTGTTCTTTATCTGTTTGTTACTACAACTGGGTGGCAAGAGCAGCACGAGATTATAAAAGAAAACGTCTCATCCGCCATCGAACTTCTTGACAAGATTTCATCGCCCGCAATTTTACGCAGCCTCGCTTGGCCATTTTGTGTCGTTGGCTGCCTTGCCTCCACCGACCAAGAAGAAATATTCCGAACAATTGCTTCCAGAATGGGGAACTTGTCAGCATTCGGCACCCTCCTCGAAGCGCTGAGGATTATGGAACAAGTCTGGAGCACTCGTGGGGTGAGAGATGTGGAAAACTGGGATTTCACTTATTGCTTCCGTGTACTAAGCTCAATACCTCTACTTATCTAATGTTAATATGACTGACTGTTGCTGCTGCGTCTATCTTAATGTCCCTTCCAGGCACCGACGATTTCGGCTAACTTGGTGGTCTTGATTTCGGGAAATTTGGCGTTCAGGCTCTTGTCTTCTGGAGCTTTTAGGCGGCCATCAAGGACCCATGAGGCCAAAATCGAGAACAAGCCTTGAAGCAATGGCTTTGGAAAGAATGGATACAGTGCAGGGTGAGAAGGCAACTCTGTAATCTCTCCCTTTGCGAGCTTTTCAGGAGAATCGTACGTAACGTTGAACTTGGTGCCTTGAACACTGTTAGTACCGTATCGATTTTGATAAGATATCTGAAATGGAATAGAATATGTACCCTGAGCTTCTTCAGCAAGTGCAAGAAGCTTGTTGAATGTCGAATTTTCACCGTAGCAGTAAGTAATCTCCTCCCACTTGGGCAAGCCCAGAGATGCTACAACAAATTTTGCCACATCAAAAGTGTAGGTGAAAGAAATGACCTCATCTCCTGTGCCAGGGATGGCAGCAGTCTTGTTTGGCGGGTCTACCACGAAGAACAAGGGCTTCAGATACGTCTTCACATGAGGCATGCCGTAGTAGTCCATGAAGTAGCCGTTAGCAACTCGAGTCCATTCCAAGTCGGTCTTGCGAAGCTCTATCACGGCATTTTCCCGGATCTGATAGATAGGAGACCTAAGATGTAGGAGGAAAGTTAGTATGTACATAAAAATACCGGGAAGAGATGGGAAAACAAGACTGAACTCACACGTTGGTATGAGGAGTGCCCCATTCGCTGGTGACAAAGCGTTTGACTGTGCCGCATTTACTGGCTGCCTTGACCAGGTCGACTTGGCAAACTCCAGCGACTTCATTATCCACGCTGATAGCGGAGATGACGACGTCCACTTTGTGGCTGGCCAGTTTTTGAGCAGTTTCATCGACATTGTTGTAGTCCACTGCGATGACGGGCGCTTCTTTATCGTTCACCTCTGGGACCTTTATTCTAGCCTTAGCTTTGATAACGGCATTGGTAGTCATATGTTTCTAGCTTACCTTGCGAGCCAAGACGATAACATCGTAAAGAGGGGACCTTTTCAACTCTTCCACGATGGTGCGACCAACGCTGCCAGTACCACCAGCGACTGCGATAACCTTTGACATGATATCGAGTAGAATTGTTGTTAAAAATGATGTTTGTGAGAAAGTTGAATATGCGTTTATAGCAATGGTTGATTTGAGGATGTTTTAGTTCCAAGACTACGGGAATCTCGTAACTTATATAGCATTGAAGACACAACAATCCTCCATTCTTCCGCCTCGCATCGTATCATGTCGATTTCTAAGCTCTTCGATCCCCCTTTCGGTTTCTGTTTCATTTGTCGCCTTCAAACGTTGTCTTGTTGAAGTCGCTTGCGACAGCTTCACCGCGCGGTCTCCAAAACGGGTAAGGAGGTCTTGGTACTCTGGATCCTCGTCGTCACGCATTCCGCTGCCTTTCCTGAAAGACACAAGGCGAATTTATGGGGTTACAGCTCGTTCCTTTTTCGCCAACGGACTCGTACCATATTAGTCCGTTGGATACGTAAGCCGGGCTGTGATTCTCAATGGATTGCGTTCATCCCACGTTCCTCCCGAGCTGAAAGTCTCCGGCTTATTCAGCAGCGAAACAATTTCGGGTTCTTTGTGAATTCTTTGTAGATGCGCGCAAGCCCTAATTCAGATAATATATTTTCCTATCGTGTCGGAGTACCTTTTTTCTATTCGATTCTGCAATCCGAGGGTGAAAAAACCAGGAATCTCCGAGGAGGTGGTGGTAAATTGCTCGCCGAGTTGCCAATTGCTTGGTATCGCGTTCGCCTTAGCATCCTCCTAGCTTTCGGAAACTCTGTATACAATATCTATAGACTATCCTCGTCGACAATGTGTTATCTACTTTAAATACAATGTTAAACTCTTATTGTACCATGACTAAGCCCATACCCACCATCTGTGTCACATATATGACTCTCCGCTCGTCTCCTCGTTCCTCTCTCCCCCCCTCGTCTCATTTGGGCTCTGTATTATTACTCTGTTTGTCGGAATCTGTCAGTAATCAGTCGCGATGACAAACTTTACCATCAAAATCATCTCCGACAATGTCTGTCCCTTTTGCTTTTTGGGCAAAGCACGTCTAGATCGAGCCATTTCTGTATTCCGCAATGCTACTCCAAAAGGCGAAACCGACAATTTTACCATCTCCTGGCATGCTTTCTACCTCGATCCCCATGCATCCTTCAAATCGGAACCAGTGCGACAACACGTGGCAAAGAAGTTTGGAAGCTACAGTCGGGTTGACGCAATTCACGAACGACTGGCGCAAACTGGCGCCGAAGAAGGTCTTAACTTCACATTTAAATCTCTAATCGGCAACACTAGAGATTCTCATCGCCTTGTTCAACTAGGTAGATCAAAGGGCAATGAAACGGAGAACAAGGTTGTGAACCAAATCATGAAGATGTTCTTTGAAGAAGGCGGCGATATCACCAGCATTGACGATCTCGTCAAGGCCGCCGAGCGAGGAGGGCTGGATCCAAAGGAGGCCAGGGAATGGCTCCTTAGCGGCAATGGCAACAGAGAAGTGGAGGAAGAGGTGAATGAAGCAACGAGAATGGGTGTCACAGCTGTGCCGACATTCATAATCAATGATAAATATCGGGTACAGGGAGCACAAAGCGTGGACGAATTCGTCAAGCAATTTACTCGCGCCAAAGCTGCAGAAGGCGAAACAGAATCGACTTATAGAGGGAAAGAGGGCAATACATGTATGTAAGCTCTTCTTAAGAGGTGGCAACACCATTTACGGCTGTACCTTAAGGTCCTTTAAATAGTTTGCTCCAATTATTACCCTTTATAGACATTCTCTTACATTGAAAGCCTTTCTTGAAATCTCCCATGAACGGAGCTCCAACTCGGATTGAGCCCGCGGTAAATCTAACCGCCACTGTGGGCTCAGATTTTATCTCCGCATGTGATGGCCCCGGATTTTTGCGTAGTAATCGCCGAGTTTTTCGGTCGATGAATCCACTATCCGCTCGAGTCCGCTCGAGTCCGCTGCCGTCCGCTCTCGGGTCGGCCCTCCTAGACAAATAAATCAAGGCAAATAGTCACGGATTGCTTCAAGAAGTGAAGATTCCCTCAAAATGTGGAGGAACTAAGATGTAACAGCGATATGAATTGAGTCATACCGAAGCCAGACTATCGAGATGGTCGGGTGATGAGGAGAGAGAAGCTGTATGAGGTGGCTTGAGAATTCGGGTATAAAAGAAAGGCGATGTTCTTGTGATGTGGTATGTTGAACTTCTCTCATCGACCAAACGACAACAAAAGGAACAGCCGTTCATATCATCAACTGATCAAGGATCCGCATCTTCATAGCAACAATGGCTCCTCAAACTTGGCTCATCACTGGCGCTTCGTCCGGCCTTGGCCTGCACCTCGCCATCATTGCCGCAAAGCAGGGCAACAAGGTTATTGCCACAACACGCTCTCTGACTAGAGCTCAGAACATCACAGACAAGAACATCCAAGTCGCTCGTCTTGACCAGAATGAGCCACTAGACAAGATCAAGGCCGATGTTGATGCCATTGTCAAGGTTCACGGCCCTATCGACATTGTTGTCAACTGCGCAGCTTACGTTCACACCGGTATCCTCGAGGATCTCACACCAGAGGACACATACGCGCAGTTTCAGACCAACGTCTTTGGTGCTCTCAACGTCTACCGCGCCATTCTCCCTCACCTAAGAGAAAAGAGATCTGGAACCCTGGTGACCATCGGATCAATGGCCGCATGGTTCGCTCACCCCGCAGCCAGCATATACAACGCATCCAAGGCTGCTATGCGGTGGCTCAGTTTCGGTCTCGCCAGTGAAGTCAAGCCTCTGGGCATCAAGCATCTGCTTGTAGAGCCTGGCCGTTTCCGAACGGAACTACTGAAACAGGATGGCAACTTCAGAACATCAAACGGGAGTGACGGCATCGCTGATTACAGAGCGATCAGCGAAGCAGTCAAGGAGGGCATTGCTCGCGAGGCCAACAAGCAGCCTGGTGACCCTGTTAAGGGAGCTCAAGTCATTTACGACGTCGTCACTTCCAGCGGCGTGGCCCAGGGCAAGCAATTGCCAGAATTCCTGCCTTTGGGACAGGATGCCATTGAAGAAATCACCAAGTCGGCACAATCGGCAATTGATGTCTGCCTGGAATGGAAGGAGATTGCCAGTTCAACGGATTATTAAGAAGCGCTATGAGATATGATGTCTAGAAACCAATTAGCATGTACATAGTTTAAAATAGAAATGAGACTCCAGCGCACCTATAAGATACCGTATCCAGCACCCCGTCTCGTAAATTTAAAGGTGATATACTATATGCATGTATACCTATCTATATTGATACCACCGGATATCAGTATAAAATATCGACACAAGAAGAGAGTTGCAACGATACCTAGAGAACACATCGTAAATAGTTTAAGAGATATTCACCTAACCAAAATCTTGGATGGGTATTCTTCCTGTTGCTGGTAAAATATATATACTAGGTACCAGACTATTTATATAGG
This sequence comes from Trichoderma afroharzianum, assembly GCA_037893235.1. Lineage (NCBI taxonomy): Eukaryota > Fungi > Ascomycota > Sordariomycetes > Hypocreales > Hypocreaceae > Trichoderma > Trichoderma afroharzianum. Next base: position 1,367,308 of record JBBLXW010000010.1, read on the forward strand.
GAGGTTGATAAGATATAGATACCGCGATACGGCTATCGTGGTTTGTTCACGATGCGCAAGTGCTGCCAAGGTCGCTGCTTCTTCCCTCCTCGTTCCATCGAGTTGAGCAGGTGCAACTCACCGCAAAGAAAAGTCACGTACTTATCGCTATCTTTCTATTTATCTTTCTCTCTCCCTCTCTATTTTCTTTCACTTCTTTCCCCCTCTCTCCTCTCTCCTCTCTCCTCTCTCCTCTCTCCTCTCTCCTCTCTCCTCTCTCCTCTCTCCTCTCTCCTCTCTCCTCTCTCCTCTCTCCTCTCTCCTCTCTCCTCTCTCCTCTCTCCTCTCTCCTCT